>CP106710.1:0-2400000 GCA_025503065.1 Gossypium bickii
AAACCTAAACCTAAACCTAAACCTAAACCTAAACCTAAACCTAAACCTGAAAAACCCTAAACCTAAACCTAGGCCTAAACCTAGGCCTAAACCTAAACCTAAGGCCTAGGCCTAGGCCTAGGCCTAGGCCTAGGCCTAGGCCTAGGCCTAGGCCTAGGCCTGGGCCTGGGCCTGGGCCTGGGGGCCTGGGCCTGGGCCTGGGCCTGGGCCTGGGCCTGGGCCTGGGCCTGGGCCTGGGCCTGGGCCTGGGCCTGGGCCTGGGCCTGGGCCTGGGCCTGGGCCTGGGCCTGGGCCTGGGCCTGGGCCTGGGCCTGGGCCTGGGCCTGGGCCTGGGCCTGGGCCTGGGCCTGGGCCTGGGCCTAGGCCTGGGCCTGGGCCTGGGCCTGGGCCTGGGCCTGGGCCTGGGCCTGGGCCTGGGCCTGGGCCTGGGCCTGGGCCTGGGCCTGGGCCTGGGCCTGGGCCTGGGCCTGGGCCTGGGCCTGGGCCTGGGCCTGGGCCTGGGCCCTGGGCCTGGGCCTGGGCCTGGGCCTGGGCCTGGGCCTGGGCCTGGGCCTGGGCCTGGGCCTGGGCCTGGGCCTGGGCCTGGGCCTGGGCCTGGGCCTGGGCCTGGGCCTGGGCCTGGGCCTGGGCCTGGGCCTGGGCCTGGGCCTGGGCCTGGGCCTGGGCCTGGGCCTGGGCCTGGGCCTGGGCCTGGGCTGGGCCCTAGGCCTGGGCCTGGGCCTGGGCCTGGGCCTGGGCCTGGGCCTGGGCCTGGGCCTGGGCCTGGGCCTGGGCCTGGGCCTGGGCCTGGGCCTGGGCCTGGGCCTGGGCCTGGGCCTGGGCCTGGGCCTGGGCCTGGGCCTGGGCCTGGGCCTGGGCCTGGGCCTGGGCCTGGGCCTGGGCCTGGGCCTGGGCCTGGGCCTGGGCCTGGGCCTGGGCCTGGGCCTGGGCCTGGGCCTGGGCCTGGGCCTGGGCCTGGGCCTGGGCCTGGGCCTGGGCCTGGGCCTGGGCCTGGGCCTGGGCCTGGGCCTGGGCCTGGGCCTGGGCCTGGGCCTGGGCCTGGGCCTGGGCCTGGGCCTGGGCCTGGGCCTGGGCCTGGGCCTGGGCCTGGGCCTGGGCCTAGGCCTGGGCCTGGGCCTGGGCCTGGGCCTGGGCCCTAGGCCTGGGCCTGGGCCTGGGCCTGGGCCTGGGCCTGGGCCTGGGCCTGGGCCTGGGCCTGGGCCTGGGCCTGGGCCTGGGCCTGCCTGGGCCTGGGCCTGGGCCTGGGCCTGGGCCCTGGGCCTGGGCCTGGGCCTGGGCCTGGGCCCTGGGCCTGGGCCTGGGCCTGGGCCTGGGCCTGGGCCTGGGCCTGGGCCTGGGCCTGGGCCTGGGCCTGGGCCTGGGCCTGGGCCTGGGGCCTGGGCCTGGGCCTGGGCCTGGGCCTGGGCCTGGGCCTGGGCCTGGGCCTGGGCCTGGGCCTGGCCCTGGGCCCTGGGCCTGGGCCTGGGCCTGGGCCTGGGCCTGGCCCTGGGCCTGGGCCTGGGCCTGGGCCTGGGCCTGGGCCTGGGGCCTGGGCCTGGGCCTGGGCCCAGGCCTGGGCCTGGGCCCAGGCCTAGGCCTGGGCCTGGGCCTGGGCCTGGGCCTGGGCCTGGGCCTGGGCCTGGGCCTGGGCCTGGGCCTGGGCCTGGGCCTGGGCCTGGGCCTGGGCCTGGGCCTGGGCCTGGGCCTGGGCCTGGGCCTGGGCCTGGGCCTGGGCCTGGGCCTGGGCCTGGGCCCTGGGCCTGGGCCTGGGCCTGGGCCTGGGCCTGGGCCTGGGCCTGGGCCTGGGCCTGGGCCTGGGCCTGGGCCTGGGCCTGGGCCTGGGCCTGGGCCTGGGCCTGGGCCTGGGCCTGGGCCCTGGGCCTGGGAGGCCTGGGCCTGGGCCTGGGCCTGGGCCTGGGCCTGGGCCTGGGCCTGGGCCTGGGCCTGGGCCTGGGCCTGGGCCTGGGCCTGGGCCTGGGCCTGGGCCTGGGCCTGGGCCTGGGCCTGGGCCTGGGCCTGGGCCTGGGCCTGGGCCTGGGCCTGAGGGCCTGGGCCTGGGCCTGGGCCTGGGCCTGGGCCTGGGCCTGGGCCTGGGCCTGGGCCTGGGCCTGGGCCTGGGCCTGGGCCTGGGCCTGGGCCTGGGCCTGGGCCTGGGCCTGGGCCTGGGCCTGGGCCTGGGCCTGGGCCTGGGCCTGGGCCTGGGCCTGGGCCTGGGCCTGGGCCTGGGCCTGGGCCTGGGCCTGGGCCCTGGGCCTGGGCCTGGGCCTGGGCCTGGGCCTGGGCCTGGGCCTGGGCCTGGGCCTGGGCCTGGGCCTGGGCCTGGGCCTGGGCCTGGGCCTGGGCCTGGGCCTGGGCCTGGGCCTGGGCCTGGGCCTGGGCCTGGGCCTGGGCCTGGGCCTGGGCCTGGGCCTGGGCCTGGGCCTGGGCCTGGGCCTGGGCCTGGGCCCTGGGCCCTGGGCCTGGGCCTGGGCCTGGGCCTGGGCCTGGGCCCTGGGCCTGGGCCTGGGCCTGGGCCTGGGCCTGGGCCTGGGCCTGGGCCTGGGCCTGGGCCTGGGCCTGGGCCTGGGCCTGGGCCTGGGCCTGGGCCTGGGCCTGGGCCTGGGCCTGGGCCTGGGCCTGGGCCTGGGCCTGGGCCTGGGCCCTGGGCCTGGGCCTGGGCCTGGGCCTGGGCCTGGGCCTGGGCCTGGGCCTGGGCCTGGGCCTGGGCCTGGGCCTGGGCCTGGGCCTGGGCCTGGGCCTGGGCCTGGGCCTGGGCCTGGGCCTGGGCCTGGGCCTGGGCCTGGGCCTGGGCCTGGGCCTGGGCCCAGGCCTGGGCCTGGGCCTGGGCCTGGGCCTGGGCCTGGGCCCTGGCCCTGGGCCTGGGCCTGGGCCTGGGCCTGGGCCTGGGCCTGGGCCTGGGCCTGGGCCTGGGGCCTGGGCCTGGGCCTGGGCCTGGGCCTGGGCCTGGGCCTGGGCCTGGGCCTGGGCCTGGGCCTGGGCCTGGGCCTGGGCCTGGGCCTGGGCCTGGGCCTGGGCCTGGGCCTGGGCCTGGGCCTGGGCCTGGGCCCTGGGCCTGGGCCTGGGCCTGGGCCTGGGCCTGGGCCTGGGCCTGGGCCTGGGCCTGGGCCCTGGGCCTGGGCCTGGGCCTGGGCCCTGGGCCTGGGCCCTGGGCCTGGGCCTGGGCCTGGGCCTGGGCCTGGGCCTGGGCCTGGGCCTGGGCCTGGGCCTGGGCCTGGGCCTGGGCCTGGGCCTGGGCCTGGGCCTGGGCCTGGGCCTGGGCCTGAGGCCTGGGCCTGGGCCTGGGCCCTGGGCCTGGGCCTGGGCCTGGGCCTGGGCCTGGGCCCTGGGCCTGGGCCTGGGCCTGGGCCTGGGCCTGGGCCTGCCTGGGCCTGGGCCTGGGCCTGGGCCTGGGCCTGGGCCTGGGCCTGGGCCTGGGCCTGGGCCTGAGGCCTGGGGCCTGGGCCTGGGCCTGGGCCTGGGCCTGGGCCTGGGCCTGGGCCTGGGCCTGGGCCTGGGCCTGGGCCTGGGCCTGGGCCTGGGCCTGGGCCTGGGCCTGGGCCTGGGCCTGGGCCTGGGCCCTGGGCCTGGGCCACTGGGCCTGGGCCTGGGCCTGGGCCCTGGGCCTGGGCCTGGGCCTGGGCCTGGGCCTGGGCCTGGGCCTGGGCCTGGGCCTGGGCCTGGGCCTGGGCCTGGGCCTGGGCCTGGGCCTGGGGCCTGGGCCTGGGCCTGGGCCTGGGCCTGGGCCTGGGCCCTGGGCCCTGGGCCTGGGCCTGGGCCTGGGCCTGGGGGGCCTGGGCCTGGGCCTGGGCCTGGGCCTGGGCCTGGGCCTGGGCCTGGGCCTGGGCCTGGGCCCTGGGCCTGGGCCTGGGCCTGGGCCTGGGCCTGGGCCTGGGCCTGGGCCTGGGCCTGGGCCTGGGCCTGGGCCTGGGCCTGGGCCCTGGGCCTGGGCCTGGGCCTGGGGCCTGGGCCTGGGGCCTGGGCCTGGGCCTGGGCACAGGCCTGGGCCTGGGCCTGGGCCCTGGGCCTGGCCAGGCCTGGGCCTGGGCCTGGGCCTGGGCCCTGGGCCTGGGCCTGGGCCTGGGCCTGGGCCTGGGCCACCCCTGGGCCTGGGCCTGGGCCTGGGCCTGGGCCTGGGCCTGGGCCTGGGCCTGGGCCTGGGCCCTGGGCCTGAGGCCTGGCCTGGGCCTGGGCCTGGGCCTGGGCCTGGGCCTGGGCCTGGGCCTGGGCCTGGGCCTGGGAGGCCTGGGCCCTGGGCCTGGGCCTGGGCCTGGGCCTGGGCCTGGGCCTGGGCCTGGGCCTGGGCCTGGGCCTGGGCCTGGGCCTGGGCCTGGGCCTGGGCCTGGGCCTGGGCCTGGGGCCCTGGGCCTGGGCCTGGGCCTGGGCCTGGAGGCCTGGGCCTGGGCCTGGGCCTGGGCCTGGGCCTGGGCCTGGGCCTGGGCCTGGGCCTGGGCCTGGGCCTGGGCCTGGGCCTGGGCCTGGGCCTGGGCCTGGGCCTGGGCCTGGGCCTGGGCCTGGGCCTGGGCCTGGGCCTGGGCCTGGGCCTGGGCCTGGGCCTGGGCCTGGGCCTGGGCCTGGGCCCTGGGCCTGGGCCTGGGCCTGGGCCACAGGCCTGGGCCTGGGCCTGGGCCTGGGCCTGGGCCTGGGCCTGGGCCTGGGGGCCTGGGCCTGGGCCTGGGCCTGGGCCCTGGGCCTGGGGCCTGGGCCCTGGGCCTGGGCCTGGGCCCTGGGCCTGGGCCTGGGCCTGGGCCCTGGGCCTGGGCCTGGGCCTGGGCCCTGGGCCTGGGCCTGGGCCTGGGCCTGGGCCTGGGCCTGGGCCTGGGCCTGGGCCTGGGCCTGGGCCTGGGCCTGGGCCCTGGGCCTGGGCCTGGGCCTGGGCCTGGGCCTGGGGCCTGGGCCTGGGGCCTGGGCCTGGGCCTGGGCCTGGGCCCTGGGCCAGGCCTGGGCCTGGGCCTGGGCCTGGGCCTGGGCCTGAGGCCTGGGCCTGGGCCTGGGCCTGGGCCTGGGCCTGGGCCTGGGCCCTGGGCCTGGGCCCCTGGGCCTGGGCCTGGGCCTGGGCCCTGGGCCTGGGCCTGGGCCTGGGCCTGGGCCTGGGCCTGGGCCTGGGCCTGGGCCTGGGCCTGGGCCTGGGCCTGGGCCTGGGCCCTGGGCCTGGGCCTGGGCCTGGGCCTGGGCCTGGGCCTGGGCCTGGGCCTGGGCCTGGGCCCTGGGCCTGGGCCTGGGCCTGGGCCCTGGGCCTGGGCCTGGGCCTGGGCCTGGGCCTGGGCCTGGGCCTGGGCCCACAGGCCTGGGCCTGGGCCTGGGCCTGGGCCTGGGCCTGGGCCTGGGCCTGGGCCTGGGCCTGGGCCTGGGCCCTGAGGCCTGGGGCCTGGGCCTAGGCCTGGGCCTGGGCCTGGGCCTGGGCCTGGGCCTGGGCCTGGGCCTGGGCCTGGGCCTGGGCCTGGGCCTGGGCCTGGGGGCCTGGGCCTGGGCCTGGGCCTGGGCCTGGGCCTGGGCCTGGGCCTGGGCCTGGGGCCTGGGGCCTGGGCCTGGGCCTGGGCCTGGGCCTGGGCCTGGGCCTGGGCCCTGGCCTGGGCCTGGGCCTGGGCCTGGGCCTGGGCCCTGGGCCTGGGCAGGCCTGGGGCCTGGGCCTGGGCCTGGGCCTGGGCCTGGGCCTGGGCCTGGGCTGGGCCTGGGCCACTGGCCTGGGCCCTGGGCCAAGGCCTGAGGCCTGGGCCTGGGCCTGGGCCTGGGCCTGGGCCTGGGCCCTGGGCCTGGGCCTGGGCCCTGGGCCTGGGCCTGGGCCTGGGCCACACAGGCCTGGGCCCTGGGCCTGGGCCTGGCCCTGGGCCTGGGCCTGGGCCTGGGCCTAGGCCTGGGCCCTGGGCCTGGGCCTGCCTGGGCCTGGGCCTGGGCCTGGGCCTGGGCCTGGGCCCCACAGGCCTGGGGGCCTGGGCCCTGGGCCTGGGGCCTGGGCCACAGGCCTGGGCCTGGGCCTGGGCCTGGGCCCTGGGCCTGGGCCTGGGCCTGGGCCTGGGCCCTGGGCCCTGGGCCTGGGCCTGGGCCTGGGCCTGGGCCTGGGCCCTGGCCCTGGGCCTGGGCCTGGGCCTGGGCCTGGGCCTGGGCCTGGGCCTGGCCTGGGCCTGGGCCTGGGGCCACAAGGCCTGGGCCTGGGCCCTGGGCCTGGGCCTGGGCCTGGGCCTGCCTGGGCCTGGGCCTAGGCCTGGGCCTGGGCCTGGGCCACAGGCCTGGGCCTAGGAGGCCTGGGCCAGGCCCAGGCCTGGGCCACAGGCCTGGGCCTGGGCCTGGGCCTGGGCCTGGGCCTGGGCCAGGCCTGGGCCTGGGCCTGGGCCTGGGCCTGGGCCTGGGCCTGGGCCTGGGCCTGGGCCTGGGCCCTGGGCCTGGGCCTGGGCCTGGGCCTGGGCACTGGCCCACAGGCCCTGGGCCTGGGCCTGGGCCCTGGGCCTGGGGCCTGGGCCTGGGCCCTGGGCCCTGGGCCCTGGGCCTGGGCCAGGCCCTGGGCCCTGGGCCCTGGGGCCTGGGCCTGGGCCTGGGCCTGGGCCTGGGCCTGGGCCTGGGCCTGGGCCCTGGGCCTGGGCCTGGGCCTGGGCCTGGGCCTGGGCCTGGGCCCCTGGCCACTGGCCCTGGGCCTGGGCCTGGGCCTGGGGCTGGGCCTGGGCCTGGGCCACAGGCCTGGGCCTGGGCCTGAGGCCCTGGGCCCTGGGCCCTGGGCCTGGGCCTGGGCCTGGGCCTGGCCACTGGCCCCTGGGCCCAGGCCTGGGCCTAGGCCTGGGCCTGGCCCTGGGCCTGGGCCCTGGCCCTGGCCTGGGCCTGGGCCCTGGGCCTGGGCCAGGGCACAGGCCTAAGGCCTGAGGCCTGGGCCTGGGGCCTGGGCCTGAGGCCTGGGCCACAGGCCCTGGGAGGCCCAGGCCTGGGCCTGGGCCACTGGGCCCAAGGGCCTGAGGCCTGGGCCTGGGCCACAGGCCTAGGCCTGGGCCCTGGGCCTAGGCCTGGGCCTGAGCCACAGGCCCAAGGCCCAGGCCTAAGGCCCTGAGGCCTAAGGCCACAAGGCCTGGGCCTGGCCCTGGGCCTAAACCTAAGCCCTGGGCCTAGGGCCTGCCTGGGCCCTGGCCCCTGGCCCTGGGCCACAGGCCTGGGGCCTGGGCCTGGGCCTGAGGCCTAAGCCTGAGCCCACCTGGGCCTAAAGCCTGGGCCTAAGCCCTAAAGGCCTGCCACTAACAGCCTAAACCCTAAACCCCCTAAACCCACACCCTAAACCCTAAACCCCTAAACCCCTAACCCTAAAACAGGCCCCTAAACCCACAAACCCCTAAACCCCTAACCCCAACCCCAACCCCAACCCCAACCCCCAACCCCCTGACCCCAACCCCAACCCCAAACCCCAAACCCTAAAAACCCTAAAACCCTAAAACCCTAAAACCCTAAACCCTAAAACCCCAACCCTTAACCCCTAACCCCAAACCCCAAACCCTAAACCCTAAAACCCCAAACCCTAACCCCTAACCCCAAACCCCAAACCCTAAACCCTAAAACCCCAAACCCCAACCCCAACCCCTAAACCCCAAACTCTAAACCCTAAAACCCCAAACCCCTAAACCCTAAACCCCAAAACCCTAAACCCTTAAACCCAAGCCCAAACCCCAAAACCTAAACCCAATCCCAAACCCCAAAACCCAAAACATAAACCAGACCAATAAAACCATAACGGAAAACCCGAACCGGGACAATCTTGGAATGGGATATACCCAAGTTAGGATACTCCTATTAGGAATAAGACTGAACCGGGATATCCTTGGAACAGGATATCCCTGGTCGGAATAAGCATGATAGGTTGCCCGGTCCGGAAAAGAAAAATTACCTGAACCGGCCATTAAAACCCATAAACCGAAAGCAAAAAATCCTGAACCGGAATAAGAAAAGGCAAAATAACCTTACAATAAATTATTCCTAGGTGGAATTACGTGAGAATAGCTTATACAGAGGCAGGATATCCTTGGGATAGCTTATTCCGAGCTGGAATATGATAGGGATAAACCTAATGTAGAATAAAAAAGAAAATTAACTACGGCAAAAAACTTAAAAATCTGACAGGATATAAAATTCTTAACGACAAAACGGAAAAATCCAGAGCATAGTTTTCAAATAACATAAAAGCAGGTTAGGATAACGAATTAATAAATATAAAATTAGATTGATGTCAACGGTAACATTTATGGTGATTAAAACATTCTTTAAATCAACAAAATTGTTTTGGGGAAATTAACAGACAGAGAAGGCAATTCGAAGCTTCTATCAAGGGATCAACTAAAATTTTTTCAATATTTCAGTAAGAGTACAAAATTTTCGAAATAAAGAACATTTAACCCTCCTGTTTGGCTTCCGGCAAAATGCAGGATGAACAAAATTTACCAACTCACAGGTGGATCAGTAATTATTTACAAAAACAAAGATATTTCTTCACTCACAAACAAATTTCTGTCGATTTTCTTCACTCAGAAACCAAACCGAAAAATAAGAGGTGAAACTCGTATCTGAAATCACAATCCGATGAAGAACGGGATTTCAACATCCTATTGAATAGTATGTTATTTTGGCATGCGCTTACACCAAAGTTAAAAAAGAAATGTCAGGAAAAAAACGGAAAGGAACACAGATTGAAAGGGAGGACGAGAAAATAGAAAAATAATAAAAAAAAAGGTAAAAATCAGAATAAAATTATTTTAAAAATTCAAAATATATATAATTCATTAAGTTTTAAAAAAATATCAAATAAATTGTGAGGTGCATTGAAATGTTTAAAATTGCAATATTTTAACTAATATTTTTATTTAAAAAAAAATTTTTTTTTTTAAATTGAACAAATTTTAACGAATGAACCCCAAAATTATTCTGCCATGCAAAAACAAGAAAAGAAGCATATATCAACTAAAAACAGAGAAGAAAATATCTGTATTAGGATGACAAAAATTACTCTGCTAAGCAAAAACAAGAAAAGGTTTTGTAAACATACACCATTGATGACGATTTTCTACACTTTGGGAGCCAAAGCGACGGCACATTTGACGCGCACCAAACCCGAAACTCGCTCTGATTGAAACGTTCGTTCTTGGGTTGCATCGCAGTATGCATATACAGGAAGAGAAAACTTAGGTATCTATCTGAAATTAAAAAAATACATGAAAAGGCAAATACACAGTTAATGTAAATATTCATACCTGAAATGACTCTCCCATGAAGCAGGCGATTTCAACATCACAACAAACAGAACCGGCAGAGAAAAACTTATGGGTTTCTCCCTCTCACGAAAACTATCTTCCCACAGTAGAGTGCGTGTGTGTTTTGTCTGTGGGTACACAAAGCTATAAAAGAATGACAGGAAAAAAATGAAAAGAGACCAAAACAGAATCCGCGAAGTACGAGAAGGGAGGAAGAGAGAATAATGAATACAAAAAAAAAAAAAAAGGAATGTATGGAATGAAGTATGATTTGAGTATTTAAAATTTGGGAAGGAAGTGGGATGTGAAAAGGTTGAAAACGGGCAGCAGGGCAGTCACTGCCCAAAAAATAAAGATTCTTGAAATCTTTTGCAACTGTAACATAATACTATTTAATACACTCATCTAATGAAGAAGTAGCTGAGTAGTTCACCTATCTAATTAATTCATTCAAAAGTTAAAGATAAAAAGAATAAGCTGAAAAGGCAAAAAGAGAGAGAGAGAGAGAGAGATTAAGCTATGACCTTTGGCACAATACCCTGATTAATTGCTCGTTCAGATGGAGTGCCAAAATTTTTGTCCAAATGAAGACAAGGATTTGACGCAGTTCTGGAGTGGTTGTTTGCAACAGCTTCAGATCATAAGGAAATATTCCAACAGAAAGGGCCTAAAAACAGAATCCCCCCTGTAAGTAAACAACAGCGTGAAATGCAAATAGCGAAAGAGTACCATGGTCCCATATCAAGTAATCTTCCAAGAAGAACTAGAGCACGGAATCGATGACATTGACTAAGCAAAACCTGAAACATAATCGTGAGCTGGTCAGATATTACATTTCAATTTTTTGTATAACTAAGCCACAGTAAATATTAACTGTTTGCCCGTCACTGTTAGTGGCCCTGAAAAGCAGGCAGACCTATAATGGATGTACTTCAACATGGACTACTCTTCATGAGAACAAATTAGCCCAAATTCATAGTAAATGGGATTTCAATCCAAAAATTAAGTGGTTAGAAACTATGGCAATAGACATCCGTTATTCTGAAGGACCATTTCCCCACCTTACAATAAAAAATAACTTAGGTCACTGAGGACTCGATATAGTGTAAAATTGTTTAACGTAAATCTGACCAATATGAAATCACCATAACGAAGGGCAACCAAACATTGGCTGACACTGCTCTGGTGGCTTTTTATGCTCAGATCCATGGTCAAGCCATACCTCAAAGGCTATCAGCTGTTCAGTGAAAAATGAACTTGGCTGAAACAAAACAAAAGTACACTCAGGTATGAGGGAACATGATGAGCAGTAAATAGGCACCCTCTCATTCTGCTACTCAATTCTTGTCTGGATCCAATACAAGTCAGCGAAATTCAGGACAACAAATAAATATTAGCAAAGAAATTGGAAGTAAAACACACCTGGAACTCTGTACAGGCTTTTTAAATATTGTCTTTTTAAATATTGTGATGTCAGTCATTTTGACTTTGTAGAACTGCAGATGCTTAATCAAGAATAACAGAAGTATAAAAAGGTCTTGCATAATCCATGTAATTCTCAAGATAATGACAAGCAGACACATTAATCATCCAAAACAATTTGCAGTAAATGTGAAACATTACACTTCATAGGCTTCATATAAACATAGTTTAAGATGGGACCTTATCCATTCAAATTAATTTTAATTAAGCCAAAACGGTTTTGACATGGTTCAAGAATGAATGGAAGCGATGATAAGTGAAATGTAATGCACTACTAGTTCATGTGACAACAAACGATAATAGGTTAGATCCAGAACATTAGCAGCCAGGCAAAGACTGCGGCCTTAGTTCTGGTACTCTGACTGAAGCCTCAGGCCACTAAGATAAACGTAATACCAATCATATTGCAAACTTCAATGTTTAAACGAAAAATAGCTCCTTCTATCCCTTTCCAGTAGAAGTTTTCACATATAAGAAATGAACATTGCATGGTGCACCATGGCTATATCAAGCTAGCAAATAAAACACAAAATGTAGCGGTACAAGAAAATAGATCCTTTGTGTTCAAAAGGTTTTCTTGCTTGCTTAATCAATAGGCTGTTCTGTTTCCTAAAATATGATGGTATTCACAGGGCATTAGACAAGATTAAAAATGATTTAGATTTAGGTGGAATAGAAAGGTAAATGGTCAACCTTGCCAGGCAAAGAATCATAACAAAAGATGCTGAACAGATGGCTGAACTAGACAAGCAGTCACATCTCTTAATAGAAATTCTTGTAGTATTAAAGAACAAAAAAACAATGCCATTTGGTGTAAGAATACACATGAACTATCCAACTCTGACAAACTAGAGCAAAGTGGATTACCTGCTGGTCATCATCATTTTCAGCATGGGTTATTCCTAGCAATCTCCAAGCTTCAGCATTCTCAGGATTTTTCATAACTTCAGCCTCCAGGGGAAGCACTGCGTCCGCTGAGGAACCTACAAGTTTTCACAACCAAAACATTCATGTAGAATTAAGAGAGGTTATAAAGTGAACTTCTTCAAGGCTACCAGACTTACTCATCATATGAATTTGCCCAGTTATCAGACGAACTATCTCCCAAAGCCCCCTCACCAACTTGACGACCAAATTCTTCTGCCCAGTCATCAACATGCAACTTTGAGAATTCATTGACCCATTGATCAACGACAGACTCTTGTTGCAATCTTTCAGCACCAAATTCATTGGCCCAATGGTCAGGTCCACGGAAAACCTATTAACCATCAGGTCAAGAACATTTAATGAAATGAAGAAAATTAGAATATTTCAACTAAGAATAAGAGCTTAGCACGGTTTAAGAGTCTCAAAATAATACATAAAACGCAGAATCATTAGTTGCACTTTGGATCCTGAATAAACAAATCAAAAGACCCTAGTTGTTCTCATACAGTAGCAAACTCCTCAGCCCATTGATCAGGTTGAAGAAAATCAAACAACCACCAACCAGAGTAGCAGATTCTGTATAATAAGAACATTTATACAAATTACAATGTTTTTACCTGGTTTAATACCAAATAAAGATATACAATTACAAGAATCATCAGTGACAGTTTATCTTCTAACTTATTATAATCAATAAGCTCTCACTGCTCAATTTAGTAGCAAACTCCATGACCCATTGGTTTGGACCATAGAAATAATAAGAACCACCAAAACGGTGAGTAGCATATTTTATAAATAACAAATATAGATAATCTCATATAAGATTTACAGGTTTAGTTGATTTAAAAGTTCAACTGAAGATGTAATAATACAGAATCATTAGTCATACACACTTTATTTGCTAAATTATAGTAGATATATAGATAATAGCACTAACCAAACCATCATTATCATTTGGGACATTCTCAAATCATCAAAACTAGTTTCAACCACCTAGGGTTGGTGAATGAGATTACTACCTAAGGTCAGTGATGTTATTTCCATTTTAGTCTACGTAGGCAAGGCAGAAGAAAAAAAAGGAGGAAACAGCTAAACGGAATTTATGACTGATTATCAGGACATATTAATCTATAAGCTTTTTTAGCTTCAACAAGATCTCTACTTGCCTCATCATGAGCAAATTCATCAGCCCAAGAAGCACCTCCATTGTACTGTTGCTGATATTCTGTTGCCCAGTTCTCTGATGCTGGACCTGATTATCATCAATGATAAGTTCATCACAACTCATCTTGGATACAAATTGAAGAAATTTTGAATTCTGCATGCCCCAAAACATACAGCACATAAGTGCATATATTATCTCATGCATAGTAACGATTATATCATTAAGAGCTATCTTGACACATTGCAAGTATTTAGCCAAACAGTTTTAAATAACCCGAAACTTAGGATCACTGTTTTGAGAGAGTGTATGTGCAAGCATCCTAGTCTGCTGAATTGCAGCCAAACTTTCTATATTTCCCCCTCTCATTTGATCTACAGATGTTAACTGAGCTTGTTCCTGTATGTTTTAGCTCATTAATTGTGTTATGCAAGAAAAGCAGGCTAAAAGGTGACATGCATGTAAAGACTACTCAAAGCACGAGATAGTAGCAGAAAGAAAAGGAAAGATAATGCTAAATTGGAAGGTATATCCATCTGCAATAGCACAAGGAGTTAGATATAGTTCCCTGGTAAAAACACATTAGCATGTCCTTTCAAATTTGCACATGATGCATTGGTAGAGAAACCTACATATCGAATAAAGCACTGAAAACATACCACTGAAAGAAATGAATGGATTTAGGGTTTAGAGACTTCCAAATCATTTCCACTTTAAATGAATGGAAGAGAGATGTTATTCCAAACAAAACCATGAGATTGTAGAGAGATAACTTGGGTTGATATGAATGGCCAACGTCCTCAAAAGAGAAGCCTCCGTTTTTTACATAATTAACAATACCAAAGCAAAAGATGAGTAATCTGGATTTTTAGAAAAATAAACCAGTAATACGATTCAAATATAAAACTTTGCAAGAAAACTGTCATTGTAAGATCAAAAAAGGCAAATATACTGCATTCTTCATAAGAAAGAAAACAACTCATAGTTAACATCTTCGAATGCAACACAATAACCACTCGTAACTACTTTGTAATATAAAACAACCTTTTCAGTTAAATTGCATCCCTAATTCCAGCCATGCCATGCATTTAGATATTACCTGAATATTTCAATCAAAATCCATTTCCAAATCATATAAGCACCGGCACACAAACAATTCCAACTAAGTTCATCAATGAGCTCCACTCAACTATTTTAAAGAAAATCTACCCTGATCCTTACTGAAAAGTGCAAGCACCTAGCAGTGTGAAAAGAAAACTAAATATGCATTGATCCAGTTTAATCTATTAAAGTGGAGATGAATGAGACGGAATGAGCCAATGTTTTCAAAAATTCCAATACCATAAGCTGTTTCAACATCTATTTATTATAGATTTGCACCTGCAAAAGAGATAGAAAGGAATCCATGAATGTGTACTTCTTGCTGCTACAGGGCAAGAAAGATACTAATTAAAGACAAGTCATTTGTGGACAGGAAGAGTACTACATATTCCAAGGACAGATCTATCTCATTCAAGGATTTCCTGATGGTTGACTTAACAATTGGGATACCGGCTTCACAGTACTTATAATCCAGCCAATCAGAGATTTTTCTTTTGCAGGACGTCAGACTAGAAAGCAGTTTTTTATACACGAGACCAGTACCCTATCTGGACTGTCATATTAGAAAGAAAGCCAGCCGAAAAAGTTTAAAGCATTATCTTAAGTGAGATAAAAGGGAAAGGAAAGAGGAGACTAATTGGGTCAGACCAAAGACTGCAAACATGAACCAACAACACCCCAAACCCACCCAGCTAAACACACCACACTCCAAAAAAGAGAGGAAAAAAGCAAAAGACAAATGTTGAAGCAAAGATTCATACCTGAAATCAGTCTCCAATGAAGCAGGGGTTACAAAAATCGCAACAAAGAAACGGCAGAGAAATGAACCCACCGAAATAGAAGTAAAAAAAAAACCATTGATCTGAAACCAAAATAGAAATGAAAAGGCAAAGACAGACAGAGACAAAGTTCAAGATTCATACCAAGTTCAAGATTCATACCTCAAAATCAGTCCCCGATAAAGCAGTGGATTTCAAAAACCACAAAAAACAGTGTAGCGTGTTGTGTTTTTTGGCCTTTGGTTACCCAAAGCTAAAAAAATGGGAGGAAAGAAATTGAAAATAGACCGAGAGAGAGAATCGGTAAAGAAATGGGAGGAGAGTTGGATTGAAGAAATATATTTGATGATTTGTTATGAAAACAGAAGAAATGAGGAAGAAAAAGAAAACAAAAGAGGGAGACCAAGAGAGAGAGAGAAAGAAACGGATAATAGATGTGACATAGATTGAAGAGATATTTAATAAACAGTCACTTAGTAAATCAGTTTTGGGCCATCTTAACGGTCGCTTAGTATTTTATTTGAATTATTGAATTGTTATTTTTATTTAATTTTATTATTTTCTATTTAATTTTTTATTTAATGAAAAAGCTATGAATGGAAGAGAGAGAAATTTCAACGATGGAGAAGGAGGGGATTTGAAAAGGCTGAAGAAGAATTAAAACCTTCTTTAAATTACAAAGAAGGTAAAGAGCCATTTGAAAAAAAAGAGGGAAATCGGGATATGGCTAGAATAGGATATACCTAAGCCGGGATACTCCTATGCGGGATAGCAGGAACCGGGATATCCTTGGAACGGGATATCCCTGGGTGGAATAAGAATGACAGGTTGCCCGGTCCAGACAAGAAAAAGTACCTGAACCGGTCACTAAAACACATAAACCGGTACTAAAAATTCTGAACCGGAATAAGAAACGCTAGGATAACCAGGGAATAGCTTATTCCGAGTCGAAATATGACAGGGATAGAGCCGGAACAGTATAAGAGAGAAAATTATCTACAGCATGGCAATTAAAATTCTGCACAAAATAGAAAATTTTCGAAATAAATAACATTTAAGTCTCCTGTTTGGCTTCCGGGAGAATGCAGAATGAACAGAATTTGCCGACCAACAGGTGTATGAAAGCATAGTTCTTAAATTAAAAACAGAGAATGGAAAAGACAATGTTGAAGCAAAGATTCATACCTTATGAAGGGATTCCAAAAATCCCGAAAACAGAAACGGCAGTGTCCTTGCATTCCTTTGGGCGTCGGTTACAAAAAAGCTAAAAAACATAAGAGGAAAAATTTGAAATGAGACGGGCAGAATAAAGGAGAGAGTAAAGGGAAAAGCAATATTAGAAAAAAAGGAAAATGAGATTGAGAATAAACTACGAAAAAAATGCCCATTATCACAAGACACAGTAACTGAGCAGAAACCCCAAAACCATGCCCATTCTCCAAGCCCAAAAAACCAGGACCACTATCCCGAGTAGCAAAAAACCAATGGCCCAGTAGGACCAGAACAAAAAGAACACAAACCAATTCTCTTTCCAAAATTTGTTGAGACCTATATATTGAGAACAAGGTGATTAAATTCCTGATCACATACCCATAAATTTACATTTAGAAGGATTGACCATCTCAGAAATATGCAAAAGGAAATGAAGACATAAAGTAAGAAATGCAGTTCCCTTTTCATGAGTCAAGACAATGAGAGAACAGTGCAGGATATAACAAACCTGGTTGCCGTAACTGATACCCATGTTTGCCCAAGCACGCACCTAGTTTGGCTTCAAATCTAGTGCCTAAAGATCCAGACATAGACCAAAAGACTAAATTCAATAGTGCTGAAAATATGGCCACCACAGGCAAAGGGAAGTTTATCATCAAATAATTTTAAATGGACAATCTCAGTAACAGCGGCTAAACAAATCAAACTGCATATGCAAGATCTGAATGCATTAAAAAAGGCATTCTGAAAGAGATGATCAAGGGTATATGTAAATTGAGGAAGTGCATAATCAAATCAACTAAATTAACCAATAGCTTCAACAAATCAAATAACTAATTACATGGAGCTTAACAGAAGAGCTAGTTTGTCTTCTAATGTCCAACTAGGTGCAACAAAGTTATTTGGAGAATCTTTTTAGCAGCCTAAGGTTACAAAGATGGAGCAAGTAAATAATTCAACCCTATAAGAGGGCTGTATAACACACCAACGCATCACTTTACCATTGAAAGATAAGAAAGAAGAGAAATAGAGGAAAAGATGATGCAACCCATATGAATTTGGCACACAGAAGATTGACATGTTGGGTTATCACATGTTTTGCATTTCTTTTTGCCATCCTTTCAATTGATTAAGCACAAGCCAAGTCCTAGGCACACTTTTTTGTATAGAAGCGAAAAAGCCCCCTTAATTCAAGACGCACAAATTTACATATTCACCTTAATTTACTCAAAAAAAGTGCTCTTTTTACATCTTGCACCTCAAATGGTTCAGGTAGTTACAGCACCCTTGCCAACATTGTCAACACCTTCATAATTCATTTTTTTAATTCTGGCCTAACATGCAAAATAGTGAGCAACACACCATACAAATTGATCCTTAGTAAAATCCTAATACTCATATATTTTGAATTTCACACATTACAGGTACTCCAACTTAGTAAAGGCAACCCCAAAATTTTAGGATAGGGAAAATAAATTTTTAATTATAAAAAAAAAAAGTAATCATGAAATTAACATATCAGGCGGTATACAGATAGGCCACCACTATTCAAGGGGGAATCATGTAGAGGCTACCTGTTGATAAGCTAATATTGCATCAGCACTCAGCACACTGTTGGCTAGTGTTGCACCAAGCTTGTTCCAAAGAGAATAATCATTAGGTTTAAGTTTCAAAGCAGTTTTGAAAGATGCAATGGCCTTATCATATTCTCTCGACAAATTATACAGAACACCAAGAACAATGTGTACATCAGCATCCTCAGGAGACATCTGAGCAGCTTCATTGAATAATCTAGCAACCTGTATGGCAGAAAACACTTCAATTAACACCAGAATATAACAATAACATTTCCAAAATGTAATGTTAAGGATAAGCTTCTAGTAATCGTAAGGAAAATTATTTCCTGTCACCGTATGTAAAACTCTTAAGTCCAAAATATAATCACTGCAGTCATGGAAATCATATGCAAAAAGACACTCTTGTAATCACAGCATTCACAACATAAGCAAACTATAGCACAGTAACATTAGAGGAAGCGGCTTACACTCAAACCAAGATTGCAATATCAAGGCATTATTCCAAAAGACAAAAACCAACCAAAAAAACAAAGAATTATACCCTAGTGTACTTACATCAGCATAATACAAAAAATTAGCAAGCTCCGGTGGCACAAGAGTACCATACTTTGGGTGAGGACGTAACCATCCATACAGATACTTTAAAGCAGCAGTCTGTTCCAATTCTGAACTTTTCAAACACTATTATTTGTTTGACACTCAAAATTTTAATCTCATCTTGATTAAAGGGATAATAAGCATTCACTAACCATTTGTATGACTCACACCAAGAGCAAGAAGTACTTCCAGATTGGTAGGATCGGCCTCCTCAGCACACATCATTGCTGCAATAGCCTGTACAGAGATATCTAATCAGTGAATTACATTTTTTCTACAAAGTCAAATATTTGGACCCCAGTAAAGACCACATAAAACTGCAGGTGCATTAATCAAGAATAACAGAAGTATAAAAAGGTCTTGCATAATCCATGTAAGTCTCAAGATAATGACAAGCAGACACATTAATCATCCAAAACAATTTGCAATAAATGTCAAACATACACTCCATAGGCTTGATATAGACATAGTTTAAGATGGAATGGAACCTTATCCATTCAAATTAATTTTAATTAAGCCAAAAAGGTTTTGACATGGTTCAAGAATAAATAGAAGCGGATGATAAGTGAAATGTAATGCACTACTAGTTCATGAGACAACAAATTAATAGGTTAGATCCAGAACATTAGCAGCCAGGCAAAGACTGCGGCCTTAGATCTGGTACTCTGACTGAAGCCTCAGGCCACTAAGATAAACATGATATCAATCATATTGCAAAACTTCAATGTTTAAACGAAAAAGTAGCTCCTATCCCTTTCCAGTAAAGTTTTCATATATAAGAAATTAACATTGCATGGTACACCAAAGTGGCTATAGCAAGCCAGCAAATACAACACAAAATGTAGCCGTACAAGAAAACAGATCCTTTGCGTTGAAAGGTTTTCTTGCTTGCTAAATCAATAGGTTGTTCTCTTTCCTAAAATATGATAGTATTCACACGGCATTGGACATGATTCAAATTTATTTAGATTCAGATGGAATAGAAAGGTAAATGGTCAACCTTGCCAGGCAAAGAATCATGTTGAGTATTTGTTTGTTATGGTTGAGTATTTTGAGATAGTTATGTGTAGCTAACTTTGAGTATTATATTGAGATGGAAATGGTTAATATGTGTATGAGTGTGAATGTGTTGATTTGTTGAATGGATGAAAAGGTATCGGTATGTTTAAGCTAGCATAAAGTTGGATAATTTCACAATTTAGTCCTTGGATATTTTCAACAATCATGGATGAAAAGGAATCGATACGTTTAAGCTTGGGGAATCCGTGATGCATTGTACAATAATCGGCCTTGCGAACAAACCAGATTATTAGAAAACCAAAATACAATTACTACTGCTTTGACAATCAATATTATACGATATCAAATAAAAGAAATATGGGTATCAGGTTAAACTGGCATCTAATCCTGTCTAACCCGTACATTTAACAGAATTTTAACAATTTATACAAAGGCACAATTGCTTAAAAAATTTCACTAGAAATGAAGTTATGTGGTCTTAGTTGAACTTTAAGCATTATACCCCCGAGTTTCTTTCTTTCCCAGAGCATCCAACAAGAACCACCACACCGACATCCAAAGATTTGAAAAGGCGAACCGAAACAATATTTCATAGGGCTGAAAACCCAAAATCTATGGATGAAGCAAGTGATTTCAATATCACAAAAAAAAAAAAAAAAAAACAGAAACGATTGAGAAGGTGGAGATGACAAATTTGAAGAGAAAGAGATGGTGAAGAAATGGGAGAGTTAAGGAGAGAGGATTTACCTTCATTGGATTTACCTTCTGTCTCTGTACTCCTACTCTTATCTCCATTGGATTTACCTTCTGTCTCTGTACTCCTACTCTTATCTCCATTGGATTTACCTTCAGTCCCATCATCCTCCTTATAATCGTTTGGTCTAAGATCAGGACCACTATCCCTTACCCAACTTGCAACATAAAGCCTAGAGGCCTCCTTCAAGACCTAAAGATGGATGACAGGTTTTTACTACTTATATACTAAAAATAAATGCCTCTTATTCCCTAATGCATAGGCAAATTGAGCATTATTTGACATTCAAGTGGTTAAGAACCATCAAGTAAATTGAACAGTACATAAAAGTCATTTGATCATTTCAATATCCCAATGATCTAATTTCCACCCTGATCACCAGCTAGCATCTGTGAAATTTCAAATTTCCATTATGCTTCTTTAAAATTTGTTCAATGGAACAAAAGCAAAAATATATATATTATAAAAAGGAAGTGGCAAAATCATCATATTTGAGTCGATATTGCTAATAGTTCAAACGTAAAGCACTTCCAAACATACGTTCTTGATTTAAAGTAAAAAACCATTCATTTTTTTCTTCCAAAAAAAGGCTTCAGAATTCGAAAATGTTCTGCTTACAGCAATAGCAACGACGCAAAAAAAGAAGAAAAAAAAAAAAAAAAAAAAAAAAAAAAAAAAAAAAGAGGTTAATTTACAAACCAAGCTCACTATTTTATTCTGATGGAGAAATGAAAGAGCCATGCTCTTTAAACTAGCAGTAATATCTAAACTACAATCCAGTACTAATATAGCTTCTCCATCACATAAACCATAAAAAATATACAATTATATAAAGGAAGGGGGGAAACCCAGAATCTAACAGCATTCGTCATTAAAACCCAGAAATCAATAAGCAAACAAAAATCTTACTGCGGAAGAGAAATTGGAAAAGAAAAGTACCAAAAAGCGCTCGTGCCAAGTCAATTTGCGGCACTTTTTGATGTGGGGAGGATCATGCAATGAGGAAGGGAAACCTATTTCTTTGAGATCGTATCAAACCTAGTCATACAGCTTCCTGCACAGAACTTTTACCTTCATTTTAGGTTGATATAAGAGATACCAAATTTGATTAAGCTAATGAATTATCTTTGTTGCTCCATGGTCTAAATATTTAAGGAAGCAGGCTATTAACAGGGTTCAGCGGTACTGAGGCCCAAGGGCTTTTGATTTTCTTTTTTTTTAACTTTTTCATGGTTTTCAGGAGCTAGCTCGGATTTGGGAAGGTAAGCTGTTTGGTCCTGCTTAGATCAAAGATAAAGAAACCAAAATTAAAGAATGAAAAATAAGCAAAATTCAAACAAAGAAGAAAAAGAGGTATTGCTTTCTTCAATATCAGAAGATGATCATAAAATAAATAGCTGAGGATTTTGATTCATCACAGCCAGAAAAACTTGAGTTACTAAACTAAACTTTTGGAACGAAGAAAATGAAAAACAAAGTTAAAGAGCTAAGAGTTTATTGAGAAATATCGGGAAACAAACAAATCGGGAAAATCGAGAAGGATCAGAGGAAGATAGAAAGAGGAACCTTGATGATTCTTCGAGGGAGATTACTATTGGCAATTGGCAAAGCTTCGATTGATGAATCAAAAAGGGAAATAAAAAATATATAATTAGGGTTTTTATAGAGCCATCTGAATGGCAGAAATGATGATAAGTAATCGAACTTGGAATTTGTACATTAAAATCAAAAATATATGGGAAGAAGAGGGTAAAGTCTCCACAACATGACAACAAAACAATTGTATTACACTATTGCAAAAAACAGTACATGTCCTAAAATCGATGGTATTGCAGCCAGCACAAGCGTGCTACAACCTAACCTGAAGACGACTTTGGACTAGAAGTATCGACAGAAAAACTAGTTGTAGAAGTTTAGGAATTATGGACAGCTCTTGTGTGGCTGATGCTTGGTTTTGTGAACCAAGTTGTATACAGAAATTGTTTGTGAGGCCCCACATGGTTGCATATTAGCCTAATCTTTTGTCTCCCTCTCATCCATCTCAGCAAGATCTTCATGTGCCTCTTGCTTGTAAGTCCTCCCAACCCAACCTCCTGAACTCGTAAACACATTTCTACTCCATTATGTCAAGCACAGGCAAGTAAAGCATGGAAAAAAAAAATAATGCATGGAATTCAAGATCCTAAAATTATGGAACAATAAAACTGCACTGCCCTTACTTCACTCTTGGGCTTAGCTTAATTAGATGTGGAAACAACAAATATAGATACACAATGAATACAGACTATAGTCTACTAAACAACTGACCTTGACTCGTTCCCAAGTATCACCAATGGTGAGGGGCCCATGCTCCTTGAGAATGTCAAAGATGACTGTGGTTATGGTCTGCGTTTGCTCTGACGATGTTTTCAACTCGATTGGCCTCATTTTCAGCTAGGGTTTCGTTGAAAAGTACCGAATCATACTCCCAAACATCTTGTCTCCCTAAATTTATAGTAGTTGAGTAGATGAGGATGAACTGTGTTTTATTTCATTTAAAATAAACTACAACAAGTTTAGTAATTGAGAGAACAAAAAGGAAAACACATCGAAAAAAGGCATACCTTCAACCAGAACTATGTTTGTTTTATATACTACCCTTTCGGCTTTTGCCCTTTATCATTTTGGGCTTTTATAAGTTCTAAATAGGTTGCTTTTATGTATTCAATTCCAACAGAACACAAACAATCCCAACTAAGTTCATCGATGACCTCCATTCAAAACTATTTTAAAGAAAACATAAATGCATACACGAATCATGACAATCTCCACCGAATATGATCATGAAACCCAAATCGACAAAAACCTTTGCAATTAGCAAATCGGTTGAAATTCTTCAATTCTTCAATTACTTTAAATATTAACAAGCATCCCAATTAGATTTTTTTTTTAAAACTGAAGTACAGACTTTTTGAGAAAACTAAGAAACAGAATGTCACAACTCACAACGAATTAAAAAGACATGTTATTACCATCCAGAAAAACTACCAAATAAACTCTACATGCGTCACAACTCCCACCGGGTTCCTAGAACTAAAATAAAGCCAACACAGATGCAGTAAACAATTTACATACGGATGCTTTTTGTTTAGGCAATTAGCATTCTGCTAAGCAAAGATTTAAAAGAAATAGAAAATAACACAAAAGCTATAATATTAAACAGAGGGAAACAAACAATCCAAAAATAAAGAACAACATATAGTAGACGATAAACAAACAAAAATGAAGAACAAGACCAACATCTATAGATTTGAAAGACGGAACGAAACAGTGATTTCTAAAGTTGAAAACAAAAAACCCTAAGAAAAAACCCACTGAAATACAAGTAAAAAAAGCATGGAGCTGAAACTAAAAAAGAGACTGATACCTGAAATGAGTCTCTGATGAAGCAGCGGATTTCAAAAATCACAAAAACCAGAAAACGCCAGAGAAAACTTAGGGTTTCTCTCATGAAAGCTCTCTTCCTACTGTAGCGTGTGTTTTTTTGGCCTGTGGATACCCAGTGAGAGAGAATCACCGAAGAAATGGGGAGCTATGGATTGGATAGATATATTTGAGAATTTAAATTTCGAATGCTGGGAAGGAAGCTGGCCTTTAATCGGAGGCAAGACGCTGGAAGGTGTGGGGGCAGGGGCAGCAGTTTGTTAGAAAGGACAATAAAGGAGGAAGAGAGAAAAGAAAACAAGAGAAAGAAGAAAAATAGTAGAAAAAAGGGGAAATGAGGAGAGAATAAAGGGAGAACCGTGATAGGCGCTTGGTAAGGCATAGCACTTCTGCAGAAATATCAACCATATCAGCAAGGGGAAGATATGCCTCCAGTCCTTCACTTGCAATAAGGTGAACTGATTGTTTTGCATCCTCTGCAAGTAGAAATACATATAGATGTCCAACATTTCATATATCAAAGAGAATCAATAGGAAGTACTACTAGTGAAATGAATATGCAAAGGGAAGTTTATAATCAAATAATTTTAAATGAACAATCTCAGTAACAGAGGCTAAACAAATCAAACTGCATATGCAAGATCTGAATGCATTAAAAAAGGCATTTTGAAAGAGATGATCAAGGGTATATGTAAATTGAGGAAGTGCATAATCAAATCATCTAAACTAACCAATAGCTTCAACAAATCAAATAACTAATTACATGGAGCTTAACAGCAGAGCTAGTTTGTCTTCTAAGGTCCAACTAGGTACAACATGTTATTTGGAGAATCTTTTTAGCAGCCAAAGTTACAAAGATGGAGCAAGTAAATAATTCAACCCTGTAAGAGAGCTGTATAACACACCAACGCATCACTTTACCATTGAAAGATAAGAAAGAAGCACAAATTTACATATTCACCTTAATTTACTCAAAAAAAGTGCTCTTTTTACATCTTGCACCTCAAATGGTTCAGGTAGTTACTGCACCCTTGCCAACATTGTCAACACCTTCATAATTCATTTTTTTTATTCTGGCCTAACATGCAAAATAGTGAGCAACACACCATACAAATTGATCCTTAGTAAAATCCTAATACTCATATATTTTGAATTTCACACATTACAGGTACTCCAACTTAGTAAAGAGAACCCCAAAATTGTAGGGTAGCGAAAATAAATTATTAATTATAAAAAAACTAATTATGAAATTAACATATCAGGCGGTATACAGATAGGCCACCACTATTCAAGGGGGAATCATGTAGAGGCTACCTGTTGTTAAGCTAATATTGCATCAGCACTCTGCACACTGTTGGTTTGTGTTGCACCAAGCTTGTTCCAAAGAGAATAATCATTAGGTTTAAGTTTCAAAGCAGTTTTGAAAGATGCAATGGCCTTATCATATTCTCTCGACAAATTATACAGAACACCAAGGACAATGTGTACATCAGCATACTCAGGAGACATCTGAGCAGCTTCATTGAATAATCTAGCAGCCTGTATGGCAGAAAACACTTCGATTAACACCAGAATATAACAATAACATTTCCAAAATGTAATGTTAGGGATAAGCTTCTAGTAATCGTAAGGAAAATTATTTCCTGTCACCGTATGTAAAACTCTTAAGTCTAAAATATAATCACTGCAATCATGGAAATCATATGCAAAAAGACACTCTTGTAATCACAGCATTCACAACATAAGCAAACTATCCTTCGATTAACACCAGAATATAACAATAACATTTCCAAAATGTAATGTTAGGGATAAGCTTCTAGTAATCTTAAGGAAAATTATTTCCTGTCACCGTATGTAAAACTCTAAGTCTGTGCAAGGTTTTGAATATGAAGAAAAGAGTATGGAAGCAGCTAAAAACCCTGGATTTTATTAAACTTCCATTGTTAGCCAAATAGGGTTTTGAATATTTGATTATAGTGCCATTAAACTACACTGTGGTCCATGGGACACTGAATTAAATGTGAATTTCCATTTTAATCTTTAAACTATGAAAAATTACAATTTAGTCATCCAACTATTTGAGATTATATATTTTGTTCACCCGATGACATGACTTTCCTAATTGGTTTATATATCATGTCAATTTGTTTTTAATTCTAAAATATTTAACCCTCAACATCTATACACTATGACAATTTAGTCTTAATTTTAAAATTTTAAAAAATTTTAAAAAACTTAAAAAATTATAATAAATTAAAATACTACATAAGCTATTTCATTTTATATTAATTGTATAATATGAAATTAAATAATATTATAACTGGTATATATATCATATCAATTTGCTTTTAATTCTAAAATATTTAACCCTTAACATTTATACACTATGACAACATTAAAAAAAGAAAATCAAACTGCACTTGTATAAGGTAATAATTATCAAACGATTGGTCAAAGACAATTTTTAAATTCCGTAAGCTAACCCAAAACAGAAAAATCAAAAGAAAAAAAACAATTACTCGGAACCAGAATGCATTGAGAAATCAACTAAGACAATAAATGAAGAAGAAATTGGTTATGACATCATTAGAGAATATATCCAACGCATCTTTTTTTCAGTCTCATAAAAACCATCAACCAATGAGCAAATCAAAATTAGGTAACACAGATGAATATAATTCTATCTTTAACCAAAATCCGAGTATTTCACCACATGGATATATCAATAATCACACAAAGCTTCCCATTCAGCTGATATACAGAGATACCATATGAAATGAAAGCATGTGTAAATTTTATATTAAATCAAAAACAAAATAACAATACAATAAGGAGATTCTCTTCCACTTAGTTACCACATTTGACATTCCAATAAGAGTAAATTTTTAAAGCTCTTAAGGTAACATATCATTCCCTGTCTTCTCTCAGTCCTTCTATCTTTTTACTCTGGCAATTATGAATCCAGTTGAATTACTACATTTTCTTGTTTGAGTTATTTAAGTCCATTCATACTCCAGAAAAGCAAAGCAAACACACAAAAAAATGCCTAACAAGAAGTACCTTGAACCTCCAGCAACACGATATTTAATAGAGGGTACCAGGCTCTTCAGGGTCTTCTACTTCCTATGGGATAATGCAAAAGACAATGTTGAATGATAAAAAATGTAAAACAAAATGCATAAAAAGAAAAGCAATATCCCCATGCAAACAAGATTCATACCAAGTCCGAAACAGCAGTCTGTAACTTTAGAGACCAGTTAACCATGTAAGACCCTAAAAGAAGATATCATATCAGTTAAACTAGGTTAGTTACTGAGACTAATATAGTGCAAATAACAACAAAATCAAATCAGAAAAATCTGAGCTGAGGTGTATAGTTGAATATTTGATAAATTAAAAAACGGAAAAGAAAGTAGTTCCCACATCCTACCACCAAACACCAGAGAATATATTCAAGTCACCATGAAAAATAACTGTACTTGAAGTCCAAAAGAAAGCTTTAGTTTAAAACCTCCTTCCCATCAGTCTTTTGCTCAGCTATTTTCAGACCAGACATTCTATATGCACATGTACAATAATAAGTACAGAAAAGTCAATTTACATCAGTTCCATGTTACCAAGTTTGGACCAGTCAATGACTAACTCAGACTTAATCAATACACTCTAAGGGGGAAAAGATATATAAAATTCCTTTTAAATGTTAATACTAGTCTTTCTTTGTTGTTTTTCATTTGATATCATAATTTCTTCTAGATTTTTAGTGCACAGAAAGATAATATTGACATCCTTTTCTTTTCCCTACGATAGGCAGCTGAAGCAAAGGAGGAAGATAGAAAATTATGATCAAATGAGAAAGGAAACATGTTAAATATCAGTTAATAAAGTGAAACATGATAGTAAGCAATGGAATTTTGGCATATACCTTGATAAATTAATCCTTTTTTGTGAAGTCTAATAAACGCCTCTATAACAGCTCCTGCAATAGGAATACAAGTTTCAGAACACAAACTTACCCTACTGATATTTGAACAAATGTAAGCGCCTAATTATTACTTCTATGATTATCACTACTATTATTACTGCCATAAGTACAATGCGAAGAAAACAAATGAGGTAACAAGTAAAACAGGTCACAGATTGGAAATTTACACATAACTTAAAGACTTTGAACATTAGCTAGATTTCACTTTTACTAGATATAAAACTTGTCTTACGACTTAGCTGCTCATTGAGGGTGAAACATTCTCTAGTCCAGTCACAAGATGCCCCAAGTCTCTAAATCTGATTAGTAATGGTCCCACCATACCTGAAATTGAAAAGAAAAAAGACCAGCAATGAACAAAAAATAGATAAAACATACAAAACAAAGTAGTACCTATACGAAACCTTAATGGTCAAATATGAACAATAAACACCAGAAATTAAGCAACGGGTTAAAGCAATAAAACTCCATAAGTATCAGTATTTGGAAGGAGAAGAAGTAGAATTTATTGAAGTTGTGGGGAAACCCCCAAAGCCCTTTCTTCAGAAACAACAAAAACACCATAGATGATATGTGCAAAGTAACAGATTCAATATCAGTAAAGAACAGCAGAAAAACCAAGTATGCAAATAATTTTGAGGGAAGACATACTTCTCTTTCCACTCCCAAACTCGTTTCACAAATTCATCTCTGCCCAGTTCTACCCTTTTTATCCCTTCAGAAGCCAACATTCTTTCCACAACCAACTGGGAAAAGAAAAGTAAAATAGCGCGTGTGTTTTTTGGCCTTTGGTTACCCAAAGCTAAAAAAATGAGAGGAAAGGAATTGAAAAGGAACCCATAGAGAGAATCGGTAAAGAAATGGGAGGAGATTTGGATTGAAGAGATATAGTTGATGATTTGTTATGAAAACAGAAGAAATGAGGACGAAAAAGAAAACAGAGAAGGGAGACCGAGAGAGAGAGAAAGAAACGGATAATAAATGTGCATAGATTGAAGAGATATTTAATAAACGGTCACTTAGTAAATCAGTTTTAGGCTTGTTATTTTTTATTTAATTTTTTATTTAATGAAAAAGCTATGAATGGAAGAGAGAGAAATTTCCAACGATGGAGAAGGGAGGGGATTTGAAAAGGCTGAAGACGTTAGGAAAAAAAAAGGGGGGAATCGGGATATTCCTGGAAAGGGATATACCCGAACCGGGATATACCAATACGGGATAACAGTGAACCGGGATGTACCCAGAATGGGATATCCCCGGGCGGAATAAGCATGACAGGTTGCCCGGTCCAGTCGAGGAAAAATATCTGAACCGGCCACTAAAACCCATAAACCGGTACCTAAAATTTCTGAACCGGAATAAGAAATGCCAAGATATCCGGGGAGTGGCTTATTCCGAGTCCGAATATGACACGGATAGAGCCGGAACAGAATAAGAAAGAAAATTAACTACAACATGACAATTAAAATTCTGCACAGAATAGAAAATTTTCGAAATAAATAACGTTTAAGTCTCCTGTTTGGCTTCCGGGAGAATGCAGAATGAACAGAATTTGCCGAACAACAGGTGTATGAGCAAAAAATTAAAAAAACAAAAGAAACAACGAATAGAAACAGTGATTTCTAAACCTGAAAACCAAAAACCATAAAATAAACCAAGAAATAGAAGTACAAAAATAGAAGTACAAAATCATAGTTCTTAAATTAAAAACAGAGAACGGAAAAGACAATGTTGAAGCAAAGATTCATACCTTATGAAGCAAGGGATTCCAAAAATCCCAAAAACAGAAACGGCAGTGTCTTTGCATTCCGTTGGGCGTCCGTTACAAAAAAGCTAAAAAACATAAAGAGGAAAAATGAGACGGGCAGAATAAAGGAGAGAGTAAAGGGGAAAGCAATGTTAGACAAAAAGAAAAATGAGATGAGAATAAACTACCAAAAAAATGCCCATTATCACAAGACACAGTAACTGAGCAGAAACCCCAAAACCATGCGCATTCTCCCAGCCCAAAATGTATTAATCTTGGATACATAATGGGTTTCATTTTAGACCATAAAATTTATTACTGACCAATCAAATAGATTTTCATCTTTCCATCGAGATTAGTGTTATTTCGAACCAATTCTCTTTCCAGAATTTGTTGAGACCTATATATTGAAAACAAGGTGATTAAATTCCTGATCACATACCCATAAATTTTCATTTAGAAGGATTGACCATCTCAGAAATATGCAAAAGGAAATGAAGACATAAAGTAAATTATTTTCTTTTAAAACAATTGCTTCAAAATTAAATTGTTTTGGTCAAAAATATTTTACTAATCTTTTTAAAATTAAATTTGATCCAAAGAAAACTTACTTTAATTTTGACAATTTAGAAAACAACAATCAAATAAAACAACACGCATCAATGTTATTACAAACAAAGCCTTCGTTTTCTACATAATTAACAATACCAAAGCAAAAGATGAGTAATCTGGATTTTTAGAAAAATAAACCCAGTAATACGATTCAAATATAAAACTTTGCAAGAAAACTGTCATTGTAAGATTAAAAAAGGCAAATATACTGCATTCTTCATAAGAAAGAAAACAACTCATAGTTAACATCTTCTAATGCAACACAATAACCACTCGTAACTACTTTGTAATATAAAACAACCTTTTCAGTTAAATTGCATCCCTAATTCCAGCCATGCCATGCATTTAGATATTACCTGAATATTTCAATCAAAATCCATTTCCAAATCATATAAGCACCGGCACACAAACAATTCCAACTAAGTTCATCAATGAGCTCCACTCAACTATTTTAAAGAAAATCTACCCTGATCCTTACTGAAGAGTGCAAGCACCTAGCAGTGTGAAAAGAAAACTAAATATGCATTGATCCATGGACGGACTAATATGCACCACCTTAGCACCATATAAAATGGCAGATTTTTCACTCCAAATATGACCATGTTCTTCTAGTTAAAATTGATGTTAATTGATCCCAAAGTCTCTTACTTTCGGTTCTATTAGAAAACACACAACAATGCCAAGAAATTGGAAACAGCTATTCCCTGACCTTAAATTTATATAAACTGTAGATTGAAGAATATCAACCTCATTTAACACTCAAGATTAAACTTACCAGTATACAGAGAGTAGGCTTCCCCTAAAATACCTATATCTTGACAGTTCGGAAAATTAGAGCATAACTTTTTCACATTGTCCTAATCAAATTTGCACATCAACCATTAATGATTCGGAAAATTTTGAATTAAACCCAAAAAACCACAAGAAGATTGTTCAAAGAATCAAATTCATGCAAACTAATACGATATAAACCGAAGTCATTAACCAATGGCTGTTTCAATAGAACTCTGTTACTTGAATCACTTACCACAAAAAGAAACCAACATCTTTCAAAAGCTGCTTAAAATATGAATTACACAAAATCCGAAGCCACTTTTTTTCAGATGCTATCCTGGAAGACATGAGATTCTTCAAACAGCTTCGAACCGACATTAAGAAAAACGAGAACACTTACAGATGTAAAGAACACACCCTTTTAACCATAAAGCTAATTTATTAGTCCAAGTAATGTTCTAGAGACCAGAGAATTTACGAAGGACAACATGAAAACTCAAACATCTGTCCTGGATGATTGACTGTAAAGAGATCATCCATCCTATGAAAAATTTTAAGTCACAGCTTAGATACTAATGAAGAGTTCTCACTGAAAACCTGTGACAAGCAGAGTGTACTATTTGATACCTGGCAACGCAATATCCCTATGCTACTCCAAAATAGTCAAACTATTTTAAACCAACCAAAAGCATAAATTACAAACAAATCACTTTCTGAAATAACAAAGACAAAGAAATCCAAAATCCATTTATGGATTTATAATCCCAATTCACTCAATTGCTTACAATAAAAAACAGAAATCCAAATTGGAAACCGATTCAGTCAACCATCCTATGATCGACCCGTAATTCCAACCCAAAAGCTGTGTAAAAACGACAATGGCAAAGATTCAAATGAGAAGAATCTTTAGGAGAAGAGGAATAAGGAGCCGAACTGTGAAACAAAGGCATGAATTCTTACCCGGGAGTTGATCTGACCCAAAATCCAACAAACGAAGATGGAATGTGTTTTATTGCCGGAGATATATCAGGAGAAATTGAAATCGATGTTATTCATAAACCCTATAACAAAGGAGAGAGAAGCTTCATTTCTTAGTGGCTGGCTTCCTTATTTTCTTCCCCGCATTTAGACGGTCCATTTGGTTTGTTGGATTAAAGTCGTCAATGGCCTAGAATTGGCTTCTTGGATTTATTATAAAAAAGCCCATTTCAATTAAAAAGAAACCTCACCGTCAATTCTTTTTTAAATTCCTTTTTAGTAATTTATAAGGTCAGTGAAAATTTTGGCATATATTCTGGTCACCTGATGATGACACACGGCTTTTCTAATTGATTACACCAGCCCAACCCTAAACCCAAGCCCCAAGCTTGGATATCCCAGGAATGGGATGTACCAAAGTCAGGAATCCTTATTTAGGATATTCCCGAGTTGGGATATCCCAAGAGTGGGATTTCCCTACCCGGAATAAGCACGACACGAGGATAGACAGATGGTAAATGCATACTGTTGTATGAAGACAAGGACAGACAGGTGGTCTAATACTATCCCACTAATCTGAGAAAAGATGAACAAACCTTACAAGTCTCTATATTCTGCCAACCAGAAACATTATCTCGATTAGGCAGAACCTGCAGCACAAACTTGCCAGCATTCCATAGGTAAAACCCCTTAGCTCTGTTATTTTCTGTTGACCTAAACTTGAGTGGAAATACACATTGGTTAAATTCGCAGTGGGTTTCCACTGACATAAAGCTCAGTATATGTATCTTGAGCAGGACTAAAAAGTCGTGTCAATATCTGGCGATATCTTGAAACAAAAACATAATTCCAAATTTATCAAACCGCACTTGTACAAGGAAAGTGGCCTTAAATATATATCAACTGTAGATTAAATGAAAACAGCCAAGTGTTCAAGTAATTGAAAACTATTCACTGACCTTAAATATATATAAACTGTAGATTAAAGGAAATCGACCTCATTTAACACTCAAGATTAAATTTATCTTTACTTGTTAAACTTACCAATAAAAGAGTAGGCTTCCCATAACATACCTAAAACTTGATAGTCCAGAAAATTAGAACATAACTTTTTCACATTGTCCTAATCAAAATTTCACATCAACCATTAATTCACTGATTCGGAAAATTTTGAATTAAACCCAAAACACACAAGAAGATTGTTCAAAGAATCAAATTCATACAAACTAATACTATGAAAACCGAAGTCATTAACCAATGGCTTAAAAAAGGAAAAGTGACCTCAATTTTGTTAGTATGGTACTCTTGCGCCACCGAAGCTTGCTAATTCTTTGTATTATGCTGATGTAAGTACACTAAGTTATAATTCTTTGTTTTTTTTGCTTGGTTTTTGTCTTTTGGAACAATGCCTTGATATTGCAATCTTGGTTTGAGTGTAAGCCGCTTCCTCTAATGTTACTGTGGGATAGTTTACTTATGTTGTGAATGTTGTGATTACAAGAGTGTCTTTTTGCATACTATTTCCATTCCAGGAATATCTGGATTTAGGGTCTATGGGTTTGAGGCTTTGGGCTTGGGTTAAAGGTTTAAGATTTACAGTTGGGCTTGTGTTTTTGGGCTTTCGTTTCAGTGTTTGGGCTGTGGACTGTTTATTTGGTTATTTTAATATCCAGTCCGATATTTCTTCATTCATCTCTCTCACGTTCAGTTATTGTCCTTTCTAACAAACCGCTGCCGCTGCCTCCACACACTTTCCGGCGTCTTACCTCCGGTCTGGCCAGCTTCCTTCCCATCATTCGAAATTTAAATCCTCAAATATATCTATCCAATCCATTTCTCCCCATTTCTTCGGCGATTCTCTCTCACTTTCGGTCTCTTTTCAACGTTTTCCTGTCATTCTTTTTTAGCTTTGGGTATCCACAGGCCATAAAAACACACGCTACAGTAGGAAGAGAGTTTTCGTCAAAGAGAAACCCTAAGTTTTCTCTGGCGTTTCTGGTTTTTGTTATTTTTGAAATTCGTTGCTTCAACGGATACTCATTTCAGGTATCAATCTCTTTTTTAGTTTCAGCTCCATGCTTTTTTACTTGTATTTCAGTGGGTTTTTCTTAGGGTTTTTGGTTTTCAGCTTTAGAAATACTGTTTCGTTCCGTCTTTCAGATCTATAGATGTCGGTCTTGTCCTTCATTTTTGTTTGTTTATCGTCTACTATACGTTGTTCTTTATTTTTGGATTGTTTGTTTCCCTCTGTTTAATATTATAGCTTTTGTGTTATTTTTTATTTCCTTTAAATCTTTGCTTAGCAGAATACTAATTGCCTAAACAAAAAGCATCCGTATGTAAATTGTTTACTGCATCTGTGTTGGCTTGATTTTCGTTCTAGGAACCCGGTGAGAGTTGTGACGCATGTAGAGTTTATTTGGTAGTTTTTCTGGATGGTAATAACATGTCTTGTACGGTTCTCTATTGGTTATTTTCTATCAGACTTGGCAATGGTGTTTTGGCATTTCCCAGCTTTAGGAGGTCTGGAGTATGTAAGTAGAGAATCATGCCTGATGATGTTATTTATATTACTGCTCTGAATTGGTCCCAGTTCCCAGAAGCAAATTGATTTAAAGCATCTGCTTAACCAATAATTGTGTTTCTTCAAATAAGCTGTTGGTACTCTGCTGCTCTCTCCTTGAAATATTGGATCAACTGACATGTTCGTTTTGAAATTGGATGCTTAGGATTTGTTTGGCCCAGATGTTTTATAAAAAACTGTTGTTTAAGTAGATCTCTTCTAGTGCTGTAAAAGATAAAATACTTAACGTAAACTATATAATAGTATACATTTTTCTAATAAATAAAAAAATATTTTAAAAAACCCTAAACTTTATTAAACTGAGGGTTTTGTTGATACAATATAAGAATGTGGCAAGAAGGTTGGAGGCAGTTCACTCAATGGGCCGAGAGTTGTAAGTGGTAGTAGATAGATTGGTCCCCTCTTGTTATGAGGTATTAGGGGAGTATTTAAGTGGAACACTTATAAGCCATGTGTCCTTGTTTTATTGCTGGGCTTGTTATTCAAAGTGGGTGCCATATTTGGGGGGCTATGTGATTTGATGTAACGAGGATAAAGAGTAGTGACAACAGAGTGGTTTAGTTTGGCGTGACGTGGCCTTGGGCAGAGGGTGGTGATTGGCGGGGTTATTCTGCTTGGTGGGGTTGTCCCAATTGATGAGGTCTGGTGAAGGTATGTTAAGTGAGGATATGTGTAACAATTGCCCTCTGTTGAAGGGAAGGTTATAAAGTAACCTTACCTGAGACAAAAAGTATTTGTGAAGTGTCTATGTTCTGGGCAAGTTCTGTCAAGAAAATTTTCTGCCTACTTTGTTTCGTAAAATTCGAGGAAATTTTTGCGAAGTTTGTGATTTGATTGTTCTTGTGAAATTCGCACAAGGCCTTGAAGGCAAGGTGTAAACATTCAAAGTATGAATGCATGAAGCCTTGGAGGCAAAGTATAACTGTGCAAGGTGTTCTTAGAAACGCTATTTACCTAAAATGTGCCTGAAGAGGCTTTGTTTTTGAAAAGTTTAGTTGTTTGAGAAGTTGAAGTATGCCTTGAAGGCTGTGTCTAAGAAGACGAAGTATGCCTTGAAGGCTAAGTGTCTTAGAAGACGAAGCATGCCTTGAAGGCTAAGTATTTGAGAAGACGAAGTTTGCCTTAAAGGCTAAGTGCCGTAGGAGATGAAGTATGCCTTGAAGGCTGTGTTTAAGAATAGAAAGTATGTCTCGTAGGTTAAGTGTTTGAGAAGTAGAAGTATGCATTGAAAGCTAAGTTCCTGGAAATATGTGCTTGAACATTGCACAGTATTTTTCCCTGAAAAACTTGTAATTACTTATATAATTGTACCTTCATTGAGGTATGCCTGAAAAGGTTGAAAGGTACTCGCCAATGGAGTATGCTCATGATATTTATCCCTCCAAAGCTTGAGGAATGTCAGTAATTATTTATAATATGCATAAGTTATACAATGCTTATCCTTTAGCTAGGTATGCATGGAAGTGAGCTTGGCATATGTGGCGGGAACCTTTCAAACTAACTGTGCGGTTAGTGATTTATATTTATATTAAATATACAGAAATTTATATTTATCACTGCCCTGCTTCAGACCTAACTGTGCGGTGTACACAAATTTATATTAAATATAATTTTTATAGAAATTTTTCACCCGATGCAAAAAGGCAAGAAACTAGGGTTAGTGATTATATTTATAGATGAATGATGAAATAAATAAGAGCCGGTTGTTTTTTTGAGTTCTCACTTAACCCGTTTGCCTCCGGCATATTCCCTCATGGCTTTGGAAAAAGAAGCTGCCCTTGCTGCCAGCCCAGCCCTATGTTTCTCCTTCTCCTTCTATTCATCAATTTCTTCTTTTAGAAAAAAAAGAATTCTGTTTTTTTAGACTAATTCTCGACAGTAAATGTTCCTTCCCTTTTCACTTCGATGTGAATTACTGGGATCATTCCTTCTCATTTACTTGTTTTTTTTTTTTTTTTTTTTTTTTTCAGATTTGACAAAATCATCAAGAAGGAAATCCCAGCTACCGTAGTGTATGAAGATGATAAGGTGCTGATCTTTTTTCTTTTTCTTTTTACTTCTGATTTTAAATTCTACGGATTCAGTGACTGCTTATTTGTACGCTGGAAAGATCTTTTAGAAATCAGGCCTTCTTTTTTTCCTTCTTGAACTATGGCTTGATTCTTGCAACAGGTGATGCTCATTTTATATATATATTTTTCTATTTGTTTCTTAAAACAAATTTCACTTGAATAAATTCTGGTCGCGACCTGGAACTTGGTCTGGCTTTTAACAATTCAAAAGGCACTACTTTTGACCTTTTCCGTTTTTATCTTAAAATGGATAGAAATGCAAACATCCCCTGCCCTTATAAGTTGGAGAAGATACGTTGTCCTTGTGCATTTTGACAAGTAGCCTGTTATTGGCCTAAAGTAATGCATCGAGACTTGCAGGGTAGCACATTCTAAGTTAGAATGAGAGAGTAGAGGTTCATTTGTTTGTCTTAAGAGCTGTCTATATAAAGGGCTGTGTTTTTTATTTTTGTTTAATTTATTTTCACTAGTGGTCTTGCTAAGGGTAATAGATGAGAATTTGTTGGAATTTTGAGGGATGCTTATTGTATTTAAGAGGATGGATTCTAAGGAACGAACGTGGAAGTGGCCTTATGCCTTGAAATTATTAGGTTCATTAATTGGATCAGTCAGCTGGTCAAATGTTTTCAGGGAAATGAGATAGCAGATGTATTAGGTAAGGTTGGCATTTGAAGGGAAGTTTTTTCATGGCTTGATGGTGATATTTGTTCAGTTTTATTGAGTTCTCTGTGCGATCATTGGTATTTCCGTGTCCTGGCGCTGTCTGTTCTTACTTGGTGTTTGAGTTTTGGTTGACTTGTGCTACTGATGTTTTAATTCTACATATTGGTTCTGAAATGTCTTTGTCCTTTGTTTGCTTTTGTTGAGTGTTGTCAGTTATTAGTGAAAGTTATGTTAACAAAAAAAGAAGATACTAGGGTTTTTCATGTTCAAGTAAGAGTTAGAAAGAATGCAATTGGCTTCATAATTGTTAATGGAAAGAGGTTATCACTTCCAAGAGAAGTTAATTGGACCACGTTTAAAATTTTAGATAATTTTGATGATGAAAACTGGTGAAGGCCACTCATTGATAGATTAGAGTTTAAGTAACTTTCAGGAATGCTAGCTGAAACTTTGGAAGATCCATTCCAAATTGAACAAATGAAAATGTTGTTGGCATTCGAAAAATCAGGAATATGTCCGCAACTAAAATTAGAGACCTAATGTACAAAGCTTGATTAGGTGAGCTGAATCAGGTAGAGATATTGTATGTAACAAAGCTTGATTAGGTGGTTTGAATCTGGTAAAGACATTGTATGTAACTGTATTTAAGCTGTCGAGGGTGTGTGGATTAGCAGCTAGGGGATTGTTTGGTATGATGTTTTGAAGTTGATGTATGTGATGTTGGCTGTTTATTGCTGCCTTAATGAAAAATCCTTATTATTTTATTTCTTTCGTAACAAAGAAATATCAGTACTCACTGTTGCACTGAAGAAAATTTTAATTAGCTTTGAATTTTGCTTCCATTGGCCGAAAGCTTTAAAGCTATCACTTCTGGTAAAGATTTTACAATAAGCCTTTTTATTTTATCAGCCAAACACTTTGTCCATTTTTAATACCGACCAACCTTCTCAATTTGTCTCTCCTTTCTCAAACCTGTTATGCATCTTCTCTTCTGTAATGTGATACATTTCTGCTCTTTACAACGACCCTTTTCCTGCTTCATTTCATCTTTCTGACACATGTACTTAGCACCTTTTTGGTATCTTCATTTTTCTTTTTTCTCCCTTTTTTAGTGAAGAGATAAATGACTTTCTAGTAAAAGATATTTTATTGGTAACAAAAGAAATATGGCCTTAATTGTTCATTTCTTCAAATGTTATTATTGATGATAAATGATGGTATGAATTATTTTAGCATCTTAGTATTCAATGTATGCATTTTTTGTCTTATCCATTTTATAAGTAAAAACATATAATCGATATTTTGGACTCTGCACAGTATTTCATTGATTATTTTTAGATGAAATTTGGAGATGCTAGAACATAACTTAAGCTCTTTGGTATATTTTACAAATATTTTTATAGAATTGTGATTAATTCCATATGGACCTGGATGAGAAGGTCATCAACAGTTTGTTATTGTACTAAGTCTTGGACTCTTCAGGAACTACTTAATTTGGAACTATCAAGTGAATCTTATCTTCTTTCATTTGTTCATATTTTTGTAACTTTCTTTTTCATTTTAGTCTGTTGCTTACAATTATGTAGCAATTGGAAAGGTTCCTTGAGTTTGAATAATCTTTGATCGACTTTTGTGTCAGTTTTGGGTTAGGGTTTTTTTAATTTTTTCTAGTCAATTTGGTTGGATTGGATTTGGTTGATCTCCAAATATGGATCAATGTTTTCTCATATTACTTTGCTAAGAAATAGCCTTTAGTTTTGCGTTAGGCTCGAGGTTAGGCCCTTTCATTTCTCTGTAGCTTCTAATCAGGCTGGCTTAGGCGTTTGGCATGTTGAGCAGTTAAATAGCTGACAATCAAAAATTATGTGTTGTCCTTTCTGTTAACACTAGCTGATATCTGATATTTGATCGATATCTGATATTTGATCAACATTAAGTGAAACGTGATAACAAAATATGAATCGTTTTAATGAGAGTAGCATGAAAATCTTCAGCTATGATTATAGTTTTTATTTGCAAAACTATAATCTGAAGTTGAAAGTTTTAGCTTTTTATCCTCTTAGTTTGATTTCTATTTGCGAATGTTAATTTATGTTATTGTTTTCTGTATGAATGATGCATTCACCTCGTCAGTTGCATGCGAAAACGACCTGTTTTATTTATCTGTTTGGGGGCAGGTTCACACGAATATATTCTTGCTGTTTCTTTAGGTTAATATGTTAATTCTTTTCTGCTAGAATATATTCTTGCTGTTTCTTTAGGTTAATATGTTAATTCTTTTCTGCTAGGTTTAAGTTTATTTGACATTCATTTGCGCTAACATTATGTTTGTTTGCCTTTTTTTTTTGTTTGTAGGTCTTAGCTTTTAGGGACATAGCTCCCCAGGCTCCTACGCACATTTTAATTATTCCAAAATCAAAGGATGGCCTAACTGGTTTGTCAAAGGTACAATTTTTTTTTGTCCTCACGACTAACTGAGCAGTAAACATTTATGCCCTCTATCATAGAGGAAACTACAATTATGGCTGGGTATTAATTTGGAAAAAAAGTATGGAGTATTGTTAAAAGAATGCTGCTCAAGTTTTGTCAATTTGATTTGCCTTTTGCGTTTTGCTCACTCTTGATGCTGTATGAGGAAAAGAAAGAGAAGGAAAATGGGAGTGACGAGAAATTCTAGTGGTAAAGACTAAGAGAGTATTAGTGGTTATAAGAAGGTGGGGAACTGAAAGAACATCAATGCTGGGGAAAACCTTAAAACTTGATATGCAAGTATTGATAGGTATAGGCCATAAATCCATGAGATAAATTGAGCTTCTAAATATATCCGTACAATGAAAAACCCTAATAAAACCTTAAAGCTGATCACCAAGTTATTTCAATCCATCAACTTATTGCAATCATTAAAACACTTGTAAGGTGTGTAATGAAACAGACATAAGGCTCAAAGATGTTCGATGAAATAATTTAGTGTTAGAATTTGCAATTTGTGTATCCAAGGCTTGTCCATTTGTTTTCTATGTCATAATCATGTTTAAGGTGTCATGTATTTATTATAAGTTTTGACATTTTAAAATGATTGGTGTTATATTGATTTTGATATGTTTTTGTGCTTGTGTAATATTGTATTTTAGCTATTTTTCTTGTGTCGTGTACAATATTACCAGGTCTGTTTAGTATCAATATTTTCTCTAAAGGTTTCTCTTTTGAGGATGTCGGCCATTCATATTAACCCAAGGTATCTCTCTCTACAATCTCATGGTTTTGTTTGGAATAACATTGATGCATGTTGTTTTATTTGATTGTTGTTTTCTAAATTGTTAAAATTAAAGTGAATTTTCTTTGGATCGAATTTAATTTTAAAAAGAAAATATTTTTGACCAAAACAATTTAATTTTGAAGCAATTGTTTTAAAATAAAATAATTTTAATAAACTTTAATGTAATTTAAATTTTAAGAATTGTTTTAAAAAAAGTTTTCAACCGTATCATTAGGTTCAAGCATTACACACCACTTAAAAGCTACAAAAGTTAGACGAAGTAAATAAGACCAATATAAGTGGATGATAGCTGGGTACTACAAATATGACAATAAATGAAACCCAAATGTACATTAACATAGCTTCCCAAATAGTTTTAATTTGTATAGTTTATTTATTTTTTTGTATCTGTTTTACTATTTATAAATTTTTTTGAATTGGAGATTATCCTTTTCAATAATATTTTGGAGATTTCCCAAATATTACATTCAACAATTGTTAGTAAAATTTATATATTTTAATGTCTCAAGTAAACTGGATAGGTTTTTTTTTTTTAACGAATATTTCTTTTCTGAAGTAGTAGTTATTTATTTTGACATATAAGTATCATTTTAGCATTTCTAAATAAAAAGACTGAAAAAAAAAGCATATCTAAAGAAACGTGACAGATACATGAACAGATAATAAATGATAGAGAAAATGTTACTTTTATATATTGTTTTTTTCCATAAAGATTACAATGAATGAAACTCTCTCAATGACATGTTTCCTTCTCCTTTATTCTCTTTTGAAAAAAATGTAAATATTAAAAAATTAAAATTATTATTATTAATATATTTTGATAGTTAATTTTATTTTTTAACCATTCTTTATATTAAATGATAAATCAGGTCTGATCCAATTTAATATGTATCACAATATTTTTATAAACATTTTAATTAATTGTTTTGCAACCACTTTAAATTAGTTGTTATATTAAATGATAAATCAGGTCTAACATTTAATCATCTGAGCAAAGAGGCTTTTTAGTGAAAATGTGTCTTATAGGGCACGTTTTCAGCTGACGTGGCTGAAAGTGCTCCCTGTAAAACGCTTTTCGAATGAAAACGCATCCTGAGGACATGTTTTTACTTTCTCTCCAAAAACAACATATATGGTAAATAAAAAGAACAACAGAAGTCCTTAAATTTAAATCAACCAAAAAAAATTATCAGCTTAGAGTTAAGGGATAGGGACCTTTCTTCTTTCCTCTATTTTTCTTATTCTCGAATTTTCTCTATCTCCCTATTCTCAAAACGCTGATTATATATATTTTATTTCCCTTTTTGATTCATCAATCGAAGCTTGCCAATTGCCAATAGTAATCTCCCTCGAAGAATCATCAAGGTTCCTCTTTCTATCTTCCTTTGATCCTTCTCGATTTTCTCTATTTGTTTGTTTCCCGAGATTTCTCAATAAACTCTTAGCTCTTTAACTTTGTTTTTCATTTTCTTCGTTCCTAAAGTTTAGTTTAGTAACTCAAGTTTTTCTGGCTGTGATGAATCAAAATCCTCAGCTATTTATTTTATGATCATCTTCTGATACTGAAGAAAGCGTTACCTCTATTTGTTCTTTGTTTGAATTTTGTTTATTTTTCATGCTTTAATTTTGGGTTTAGTAACTCAAGTTTTTCTGGCTGTGATGAATCAAAATCCACAGTAAGAGTTTTGTTTGCTTATTGATTTCTGGGTTTTAATGATGAATGCCGTTGTGAGTTGTGACATTCTGTTTCTTAGTTTTCTCAAAATGTCTGTACTTTAGTTTTAAAATAATAATAATAATAATAATAATACTAATAATCTAGTTGGGATGATTGTTGATATTGATAAGAATTGGAGAATTTCAACCGATTTGCTAATTGCAAAGGTTTTTGTCAATTTGGGTTTCATGATCATATACGGTGGAGATTGTCATGATTCGTGTATGCATATATGTCTTCTTTTTCATACTGCTAGGTGCTTGCATTAGTCGGTAAGTATTGGGTATATTTTCTTTAAAATAGTTGGGATTGTTTGAGTTCTGTTGGGTATGATTTGCAAATGGATTTTGATTGGAAGTTTTAGGTAGACCCATGGTATCTCTGTATATCAGCTGAATGGGAAGTTTTGTGTGATTATTGTTATATACATGTGGTGAAAATACTCTGATTTTGGTTAAAGATAGAATTATATTCATCTGTGTTACCTAGCCTTACATGAAGGGAAATTGAGTTGTAATCTTTTAAGTGAATAGGTTCTAGTTACAACCCTTAGATTAACATAATTTTAATTTGCTTATTGGTTGATGGTTTTATGAGACTGAAAAAAAAATGTGTTGGATATATTCTCTAATGATGTCATAACCAATTTCTTCTTCATTTCTTGTCTTAGTTGATTTCTCGATGCATGCTGGTTCTGAATAATATTTTTTTTCTTTTGATTTTTCTGTTTTGGGTTAGCTTACAGAATTTAAAAATTGTCTTTGACCAATCATTTGATAATTATTACCTTATACATGTGCTGTTTGATTTTCTTTTTTCAATGTTGTCATAGTGTATAAATGTTGAGGGTTAAATATTTTAGAATTAAAAGCAAATTGACATGATATATATGCTAATTGTAATATTATTTAATTCATATTATACAATTAATATAGAATGAAATAGTTTATGTAGTATATTAATTTATTACAATTTTTTTATAATCTTTTAAAATTTTAAAATTAAGACTAAATTGTCATAGTGTATAAATGTGTATAAATGTTGAGGGTTAAATATTTTAGAATTAAAAGCAAATTGACATGATATATATACCAATTAGATAAGCCATCTCATCTGGTGAACAAAATATATAATCTCAAATAGTTGGATGACTAAATTGTAATTTTTCATGGTTTAAAGATTAAAACGGAAATTCACATTTAATTCAGTGACCCATGGACCAGAGTGTAGTTTAATAGCACTATAATCAAATATTCAAAACCCTATTTAGTTAACAATGGAAGTTTAATAAAACCCAGGGTTTTTAGCTGCTTCCATGCTCCTTTCTTCTTCATATCTGTAAAATATTGCCTATTTAATTCAGAAGTACTTCTGGGTAAGTCTTTTTTTTCTTCTCAATTTTCTAATATGTCAATTAGAGTATATTATCGAGTGAAATCCAAAGCGAGTGTTTAGTTGCTGGAAATTGAGATGTTTTATTGCTGTGATTGAGCTGTATAAATGTTGTTAATTGAGATGTTAAAGTGCTGCAAATTGAAGTGTTTAAATGCTGTAAATTGAAGTGTTAAAAGTGCTGTAAATTGAAGTGTTTAAATGCTGTGAATTGAAGTGTTAGAGTGCTGCAAATTGAATTGTTTTTAAGTACTGCAAATTGAATTGTTTAGTTGCTGGAAATTGACATGTTTATGGCTGTAATTGAGTTGTATAAATGTTGTCAATTGGGATGTTAAAGTGTTGTAAGTTGAGGTGTTTAAATGCTGTAAATTGAGGTGCTCAAATGATGTAAATTGAAGTGTTTAAGTGCCGCAAGTTGTGGTGTACAAATGAGTCTAAAATTAGTCATTGCACTGCATTTTTGGTTATTAAATGCAGTCGAAAATAAGTTAGAAAACAAAATTGCAGTTGATGTTATTTTTAAACATGTTATGTTGTCATTGTAAGCTGTCCGAATATTCGTTTACACAGTCCAAATGATCAATAATACCCTAAAAAGATGCATCGAGATTTGCAGGCAATCGACAAAAGGGTCAGCGTTGGCGCGAGGAGTGCGTGGTGAGTTTTGGAGGTAAAAAGCCAACAATTTTCAACATGCCTCGTTACAAAGAAGATCCGCCAGCGGTTCGCGTCTATACAGTCTGCGACGAATCGAGGTCAATCCTTTCCTTGTTCACTTTCCAATTGTTTCCAGTTGAAGAATTCAAGTTCATTTTATTTCACCAACAAATCATCAAAAAGTCCTAAAATTGAAACTGTTGAAGCTAAAATCTATCTTGCCACAAACACAACCAAAAATGAAATTGAATTGTTGGTTGACAGATATTTGATTGTGAGGAACGTTCCCGCGTTGGGATGTGGCGATGATTTGATGAAACTCTTTGCTAATTACGGAGATGTTGAAGAGTAAGTAAGTTCTCTCTCCTTTTTTATTTTTTCCTTTCCATTTTTAATTATTTGAAGAAAACTTTTGATGATGCTTATGCTCACATTCTGTTTTGCCTTTCAGATGTAAACCAATGGATGCAGAAGATTGTGAGCAATTTACTGATGTTTATTGGATCAAATTTCGACTCATTAGCAATGCCAGGTCATTGAACTTGACCCTTTTCTAACATTTTCCTCCAATAACTGTCACACTGTTTCATGTACTTAGTCAATAATATACCTCTGTTGGAAAGCTAATTTGAATATGCAACCATGGAAATTGGTGAAAAACTGAATATATATTTTGTTAACCATTTAACCCATTAGGTTTGCGAAGAGAAAATTGGACGAGTTTGTGTTCTTGGGGAATCGTTTGCAGGTCTCATATGCTCCTCAATTTGAAAGCCTTGATGACACCAAAGATAAGTTAGAAGGCAGAAGGAAAGAAATCCTTGCAAGATTGAATTGTATGCTTATACATTACTCTAAAAATTTAGCTTTTTGACGGACCTATCTTTTACATATAATTGGAAAAAAGGATGTCCGTGTTTCAAATAGGAACTGCTTTCTAGTTGTGATTATATATTCTCATGCATGTTATGTTGTTATGCTGTGATATCAGCTCAAAGATCTGAAGGGCATCCAGTTCATCGCATGCTCTCTTCCAATGAGGCTCCATCACTTCCTGCTTCATCTCATCCTATTCCTAACCAGATTAATAATCGACTGAGGTATTATGCTGTTCAAATTCATGTTGCTACTGTTATCATTATTTCCTTTTTGCATTCTTTCTCTAAATAAACTATGGTTTTTCCTCTCCTTAGGGATGTTGGGGATGCAGAGTTCAGGTCTCACAGTAATAATGCTCAAATAACAAGAGTGTCATCTGACAAGGTGTGGAATACTTTCTAACAACATCATCCCAGATTTTAATCCTTTAACTTGTTTACTGTTTGAAAGTAAAAATTAACTCATTTTATTTCTTTCTTCTTCTTTATTACAATTTGACCAGTGAAGTTTACTGGCACTACATGGTATTCTAGTAGTTGTTTATGACTTAGATGAAGTATGTTGTAAGGCTAAGTTTGTAAATGCCTTTCAGCTGCCAACCCCAGTTGAATTAAGTTAGGTCCAGTTGATTGAATTAGGACAGAGTACATGTCATTCCTGAGTATGTATAATCTTCTTTTATTGTGCATCTGGCTGTGTATTATAATGCTTTAATTTAGGGCTTTGTTTGTGTAATCCATTTTGTTGTGACTGAGATGGATTGGGTTTTGTTACTGGTCAAAATGGATTTATTGGGATTACATTTAGGAGCTGATTGTAGCATTTTCCCGTCACCCTAACATAAATGAAATGTCAGAAAGGGTGTTAAAGAGAGAAAAAAGCCTTGCTAATCTTTGGGTGTTTGAGTTTCACATTTTGGTCCCTGTTTTAGACTTACTGGTGGAAACAAACAATAAATTGTTGGAACTTCTTCTAAAGGAAAGTTTGTTGTTACCTTCCATTATTTTCTTTTCCTTTTTCTTAATTATTGCTCAGATTTGAATGTAGACGTACGCCTAAAGATCTAGAAGTTTCACTCCTCTTTGAAACAATTGAGCCAAACATGCTAAAGCATTTTGATCTAGATGTTCTTTTAAATTTGTGGGTGTTTGAATGCTCAAGTGTTTGATGGGGTTGCTGAAATGTTGTTTCACTTCTAACCAAGAATAGGTTCTGCCAGTCAAGTACTTTTTATATTTTTATCATTTTTACATGAATATGGTTACGAATATACATTTTATTCTTATATATGCCACTTATACGGAAACTGCATACTGAGATTTTGAATTGGTTTCAAAATATTTAGTAACTCATATTGGCTCTATAAGTGCTATTATATAAAATATTATTATTGTATATTAACATCTGACTCGAATCAATGCATACGCGGCCGAATAACTAGGTGTTTTATGATTGGAGTAAGTTTAATATAGGTGTTTGTCGGTTAACTGTTGCGTTGTTTTTCACCATTGCTTTCTTTGCTTTTGCTATAGTTCTTTATTAATGCCTTGGTTGCTATAGTAATATAAGAATATTATACATGGTTATGGAATTGGTGTGATAAATATTTGCTCTATGCTGATATGGGGACTGCTTTCAGGACTACTTCCCTTCCCAGTCAATGAATCAGACGGTTAAAACGGTTAGGGACAAACTCAATAAGGTGATAAATCTCTGAACTGCATGATTGTCTTGTCTTTAGAGAAATATTTTTAGTTATGTTATATTTTCATGGTAATATGACTTTTTTTTTAACCTATACTCTACAATTTCTTGCTTTAGATTCAATCAAGCACTGAACATTTGCAAGCCGGACCTACACCCAAGAAAACACGTGTGGACAATAGAAGAAGAATCTGATCAACCTTACCTTTAAGGTATGCTTATCTACAAGTTAGTCTTTCTAGTTTTTGTTAAATTCGATCTAATGAAATAGAGAAGGAATGGAATGGTATTCGGTGGGAATTGAATAGAGATATTATGCAATTTGGTTGGGTGGAAGTGGAATGTAATAGATGAGGATAATGAAAACCGGTCCTCATGAATGTGAATAATGTTTTCTATCAACCAAGAGGCTTATTAGTGCAAAAAAATTGATGGCAATATCTTGCTATTCTATGAGGCTTATTTGTGAAGTTGGCAACTTGGTTTAATGGCCCACACTTTCCCAACTTTCATCAGCCGAGGAGAGCACGTGTACAAGTTGTGGGCTTTGTTGTGGTTTCTTTCTTTCTTTTTAAAATAATGTATAAAATAGCTATTATCACAGTCAATCATTATATGAGCTTGAATTTGGAATCTCAAATTTTTCGGGACTTTTCTATTTGAATTGATATTATTAATATGGATAAATCAAAATAGCATGGGGTTTGTATCTTGCTGCTTGCAAATTTAGTAATTTGTTGTATTTCAACATCCAGGAACATCCGACAAGGCATGGCACCCTTTTTCAGGCATGAACTTAAATAATTTTCAGACATGGCCATTGGTTACAAAATGGTAGCTAGATCTAGATCTATAGTACATGCCCACTACCAAGAATGAAGGGCCAATTTGGCTCTGCCAGGTTAGAATGGACTATAGATTTATTACGAATTTCACTTCCTTTTAAGAAGTTAGTCCAAATTCTGGTTATTAAATCATTGTCATGAAATTTAGCTGTTTAATAATTTATACGTAGATCATTATTGTCACCAGACACTAAATTCAATAATAATAAAGAAATTAAGGGATCCATTGGAAACCCCCCCTCAACTATTTTCCTCTTTTTTAACACTGAAAAACCCCAACTCAGTAGCACCAAAGCCAGTAGCTATGACGGAATCAAGTTGCAGAGCACTAAGAGACGGAACTCTAGAAGGCGAGCTTGCGCCTGCGCTCACCATCAAGGACTCCGTCACTTCTCTCTTTGCCTTACAAGTGCTTTCTCACGTGCTTTCTCAGCTCCTCTCCTCCATTTTGGCAGGAAAATCGCAGTCACGGTTCGCTTTCCTTTTATTTTCTTCTCGGAAAACCGTTTTGTTAACCTTTATTAACTTGAAGTTAGGGTAACTATTTAGTTATTATCTGTTACAGAGGCCTTGTCGTCGTTTCGTTTTCCCGGAGTCCATCGTTTTATTTGGATTTGCTGAAAAACAAAGGAACTGACATCGCTTCATCGGATTAACGGTGAATTTCTTTTTGGCTCTAATTGTTTTTTTCTAAATGAAGAAACGAAATTTAACCAATTTCCTGATATATTAAAGCTGTAAAATGCACGAGTTCTGCTTTATTTCTTTAATTAAATCTTTTTGGGTAACATCTCAGGATTCAAATTTTAGGTTGTTACAGTGATTCCCTTGGTTGGAAGGATCAATTAGCAGGGAGTGGAAACTTCACGGCTCTTTCCAATGAAGTTTTGGTTTCGAGTACTGCTAATGTTTTTAGAGAAGTTAAACATACGGATAAGTTGTACAATTCAATTATTGAACTTGGCAAAGGTAAATCTTTTGTAAATCATTTTCAAGTTTGAAAGATCAACATAAGCTTTTGATTGTTTGTTGAGTAAATTCATTTATGGTTTTTATATATTAGTAATAAACCATGAGTCAGAACAGTTATTGGAAGTATTACATATAATAAAATCGATTAGATCAGAAAATTTTAAATTTTGGAAGCATTGTTCACCAATCAAGAATGTCTCTTCGAGTGTCAAAAAGCTGCCTTTTCTGCATTTAAAAAAAATCCAGCATTCTCTATCTCTTGTTGCCTTATGGCTCAATTTAACATACACATTTATATATAGCACTTCATCAACTAAGCATGGACAACATAAGACAATTAAATTTCACAATAAAGTAGATAAGAACCCAAAAAATCCCCTAAACTAAAGGTTTCCTGCCATAGCCAAATCTCATCTAGAGTGAGAAGCTATTCATCTGCAGTCGCTGGAATAAGGTAACCAGATACCATAAGAATAAAAAAGATGATACAAATGCATGAAAACTCAAGGTAGAATATAGCTGTTGAGCCCAACAAAATTCCTTGTTACGACAAGCAAGCTAGGATCCTGAGCGCATGTATACAAGAAAATCAACAAGCGCTAAATGATGAGACTTGTGAGATAGACCAATTCATAGTCATATAAATGGCATTTCAAGCATAACTCGCGATTTTCTACTAAGCCCAAAAGGTGATGCAACAGATTCGAATACAACCATGTTATAGACTATATAAAAATATAAAATATATATTATATATATGACTGAAGGCGAGATACATTGGTTGGAAAACCATATATGCACACAACCATTTCCCACTAAGCGTCGGCTCTTTGTCCTCCAAGCACCCTCCCTATTTCCCCATTGTCTTTGTCTTATTCGTATGGGTGGGTTCATGATAAATCTGCAATTGGGCAACACCGCTGTAGTTAGATAAATAGTTCAAGCGCAGAATCTGTTTGGTCAGCTTGAATTTTTTACTAGAGAACAACTGCAAGCTGATATTATTTAAATGACTTATTAAGCCACATAGATAGTAGCATCAATTTGTTCATGGAAAGTGATAACGAATCAAACATGAACCAGAAAAGAAACTACACGGAAAATTTGAAGGGAAAAAAGCGAAATTTGAATTTAAAGATCATAATCAAGTAAACATCGAGTTAAAATTGAATTTACTCAGATAAACCTCAAAGGGTGTAAATACGAATCTAATAAAAGCCTTGGAACATGTCATGTACCATTCAAAGCACTCGAGTGAGAAGTACAAAATCATAAAGCTGAACCTTAAGTGGTAAAATTGGAAAAGATATCTTGCCAAAAAAGAAAATATCAATCTTTGACAGCAAGAAAAAAGAAGCATTAGTATCATAATGTTGAGATAAGAAAGATACACGGCGAGGATGAGGCAAAATATTAATATAGGAAGAGAACAGTAAAATCAGACCCGATATAGGTGTGGCCTTTATGACGAGGGTTGAGAGAGGTTAGCAGATAGCAAGCGAAGAACCCTTTTCCCAGTTTGCCCTTATTTTCATTTCCAGGTTCTCTTATTTGTTCCTGATTTTCAACTTCAAGATCCCGGCATTTGAAGTTTTCTGTTTGTGACTTCCTCTGCTTGAAATAGGCATTGAGGGATTTGGAGTCTCCTTTCTCGCTCCTCTTTCTCGCTTCATTGCCACCTGGGGCAACTTTCCCCCTTCTCATCTCTCTCCAATTCACTCACAGCACAGCAAATGGACTTGAATTTGGATGTAGTGGAAGTTAATTCGTCAAATTTAAGACAATTAATTTGAGGAAATCGATTAAACAATAGTAGGGTAACATTGCATTTTACCCCTTTAATTGATAAAATTGTTCGCGATTAATCAGTGGAACAATTTTATAATGCATAAAACTTTTTAAGTCAGATTACGCGATAAGAGATGAGTTCTGGAGGACGTGGTCGGGGCAGAATGGCTGTTTCGGAACCCGTTAGATCGGGTCATGGGTCTGATGATGAGGTACCACCTCCACCACCAGTCTTCGGCAATGAGCGACAAGATCAGACGGGGGATGATGCTGTATCTCAGGCGGTGCTGCGAGTTTTAGAGATGGTGGCTGGAGCGGGAGGAGTTATGAGGATCGAAATTGCTCCGGCGACTTCCGAGCCAATGGAGCGGAGTTGCTCTGTGGTGTATCCGGCATGGCACCCAGTACGGCTGAATATTGGTTGGAAGCAACCGAGCGAATTGTGGATGAGCTCGATCTGAGCCCTGAGGAAAAAGTGAAAGGAATGGTGGCGTTACTTCGCGACGAGGCGTATCGATGGTGGCTCACGGTTCGAGATAGTGTCACAGCTGAGGACCTCACTTGGGAGTATGTCAAGACGGCATACCAGAAGAACTATGTCGGTACCCACTACATTGATGCTCAGAGGAAGGCATTTTTGGGGCTGGTTCAAGGGAACAAGTCCGTAGCGGAATACGAAGCGAAATTCCTAAAGTTAAGCCGATATGCTCGAGGGGTAGTTGCTGCTACGAGCATGAACGATGTGTCCGGTTCGAGGACGGATTAAGGGACGACTTGAGACTGTTGATAGCTCCTCATCAGGAACGGGAGTTATTTGTGTTAAAAAAAAAAAAAAGCTAAGGTAGCTGAAAGGATTAAGGACTCGATGAGACAAAACAGAGATAAGGATAGGAACCGGGATAGGAGAAATTTTGGATCGTCTGAATCCTCTGAGGGTCTTCGGAAAAGACCAAGGATTGAAAATTTTGCTCGTGTGACTAAGCTAGCTGTGGGAAATCGAAGCTGTCCGTGTGCTCAGTGTGGAAGGTATCATGACGGCGAGTGTTGGAACCGGAATCGAAGATGTATTAGGTGTAAATCTAAGTCTCACTTGATTAAAGACTGTCTTCAAGTGATGGATAAGGCGCGAGGTCAAGGACATGGAACTCCAAGCTGAGATGCTAAAGGTTAGGATGCGAGGCAACCAAGGATGTGTCAGCAGGTGAGTTTCTTGTTGTGGAATATCTTTTATTATTTGAGTTTTATAAGATCGGTTCATACTTGTACTGTTGGTGAAGTGCTTGAACATTGGGTGTGAACTTAGAAACTGTGCTTAGAAGGTAAGATAGTTCGTGTTTGTATGCTAGTAGAGTATGGAACCTTGAATATGAATTTCGAGATAGTATATAAGGGATGTGTTAGTTTTGTAGAATCGAGTCTGTGACATAAGTATGGTGCGGTGAATTGGAATGAGCGGATGTTCGTTAGTAAGCAATTTCGAGGACGAAATTGTTTTAAGGGGGGTAGATTTGTAATATCCTAAAATAGGGGTAGTGTGTTTGAAGCATATCTTAAGTGTTAATAGGCCTTAATAATTGTTTTCAAGTGTTTTAGGGGTTATTAAAGCTCGAGGATAAAAAGGGACTATTTTGGAAATTTTGAAAATTTTGGGTCAAAGTGAAAATTTAGGTGAAGGAGGCCTTAAGATTAATTTTTGTAAAAAATTGGACATGAAAGTCCAGTAGTAAGGTGGCTTCCGTGTAATGGCCTAAATTCAAGATTATCGGAATAATGGTTTCGCAACCATAAATCCGATTTAAATAGAAATTTATTTCAATATGTTTGCATGAGTCTTTATATGATAGGAAATATTTTTATAAATATTTATAAAATGTTAGTAATGCGGTATTAAACTTTCGTTAGAAAATTTTAACGTTTGGGTAGGTAATTAAATGAAAAGGACTAAATTGAAATGAAAGTAAAAGTTTAATTATAGATTAAAAGAAAGTATAAAGGACCAAAATGGCAATTAAGCCATTTTGTCTAGATTGATGGTGAATTGAAGAAAAATCTGAGATTTTTAGTTTATTATTATATTATTATATTATTATATTATTATATATATATATAAAGAAAAGAGAAAAGAAACAAAAGAGATAGAAACAGAAAAGAAACAGAGAGCAAACGTGAAAGAAGAAAAAAAAGAGAAAAGAAAGAAGAAAAGGGAAAATTAAAAGTTTGAAGCTTGGAGTTTAATTTGGTAAGTTAATTTAGCCCTTTTTCTTTTAATTTTGATGCTTTATAAGTTTTAGAACAAAGTTTTGATGAATTTAAGTTGAAATTTTTGAAGTTTCAGAGTTTTTGAATATAGCATATGATGAATAAAATGATGAATTAGTGGTTTAATTGAAAGAATTTGAAGTTAGAATTGGGTAAAGGATTTAATTGTAAAATAAGCTATAAGAAAACTGTTTTGGGACAGCAGCAGTAGGGTTACTTTGAAAAATCACTAAAAATCGTAGAAGTGGAATTAGAAGCTGAGTGAGATATGAAATTAAAGCTTATTGAGTCTATTTTCATATGAAAGAAACATGGAAAGCAAAGGAATTCTGTAATTTGAGATATTTATATTTTTGTAAGACTGATCCAGAGGATTTCAGGATCCCCTGTTCTGACTTTGAAAAATCATAAAAATTGGAGAAAAATAATTAGGGACTTAACTTTATATGTTTAGAATCCTGAATGAGTCTATTTTCAAATGAAATAAATAAGAAGGTCATATGAATTCTGTATGAAGAGTAATTTGATTCGTAGTGAAGAGAGGTCAGAACAGTCAAACAGTGAAACAGGGGAAACTTTAAGAATAATCTGGTATTGATTGGCCATACCAAAAATTCTGAAAATTTTATGAGAAGAAGATATGTGAGTCTAGTTTCAGGAAAATTAACGGTTCTTCGTTTGGAGCTCTGTAGCTCGAGAAATAAATAATTTAGTGACTGTGACTCAAGTAGACAGCTTTGAATAAGCTAAAAATAATAATAGAATTATAGAAAATGCTACATGTGAACATGAAATGTATTGAATTGATGATTGGATTTATTTATTTAGATCCGGAAAACTCAAATACAAAGCTAGATCGAGGAAAGGAAAAAGTCCCGGATTAGTAGATTTTATAAACGAACTAGTATCGAGGTAAGTTCATGTAACTTGAATTATATTGTTAAATGCTTGAAATGTATGTTATTGATGTGAATATAATTTGAATGTTCATTGTATGAAAATTGATGATACATTGGTATATTTGATAAAAAAGGAAGAAATCCGGTTGAATGAAAGGAAAAATTCGATGGATCTCTGAAAAGGAATTGACGGTAAAAAGGATCTAGCCGGACGGGTGATCCTATCCTCGATATAGCCCTCCCAGAAGAATATGTGGAAAATGGATTTAGCTTGGACGGGTAATCCGAATTAGGGTCCAATTTAGCCTGGACTGGTAATTCAGATCCAAGCTCATTAGAGTAATTGTCGTTGCAGGGATTTAGCTGGGTCGTAATCTCGACAATACTCTATGAGTTTATATTACTGAGGGATTTAGCTTGGACTGGTAATCCCGCTTTGTAAAGATGAGGTTCATGGAGTGTGCTCTCTGAAATGAAAATGTGCGCACATGAATATGAATTGACGGACCGGATTTGTACACAAAAGTGTACCTCTGAAAATCCATCGAAATTTCGAGTAATTCAACGGGATAAATATGGAAAAATAACAAGGAAATGAAAATCATAGTATTGATGAGCTCATCAATCATGGTGTGTATATTATTGATATATGGAAATTAATGAACTAACTTGAATGTTGAGCTTGTGCATGTTAGGCTATTAATGCATTGAATGGATATATGAATGCTTATTACATTGTATTGAAAATATTAGGTAAGTATAATTCTTGTTACATGGGCTTACTAAGCACAAAGTGCTTACTCTGTTTTCCTTTCCCTTGTTTTGTAGTGTTAAGAGCTCGGAGGTCGAATCGGTGGGAGACTCATCACACTATCAACCCCAGTATTTCGGTATTTAAAGAAATTTTAGTTTGGAAATGAATGGCATGTATAAGCTAATAAAATAAATGTTAATATGAAATGAATATAAGGTTAGCCACTGATATGGCTTATGTGTTGAAGTTATTTTATAAATATGCATGAATTTTATTTTGAAAATATGTTGAATTAGAATGGTTTCGGTTAAAAAAAAAAAATTTGTAAACTCTGGTAATGCCTCGTACCTTATTCTGATAATGAATACAGGTAGGGGGTGTTACATTCCGTGTGCCACTTAAGATTTGGCGCTAAGCAAGTCGGGGGATCGAGCATTGCTGGGCGCATGGTTTTTATTTTTGCGCTGTAAGGTGTTATGGACTTAGGAGGCCTTAAAAGAATTTATGCGAGGTTTATGTCGCATGAAACCACTTAGCAGAGTGGCTAAGAGCGGAAGGAGGCTTCAAGAGGGCTCAAGTTCGAGCCTGGTTGTCTGCAGTAAGAGCGTTTTATTCTTTTGGTCTAGCGCATTTAATAAGGGGAACTAAGGAATAAGGGTTAAATAAATTTTCGGCGTGTTCGTTAGCATGAAATATGCGAAGGGGCTAGGTGGCTGGAGGCGTGAAAAGCCTCCAGCAGGTCGGGGGTTCGAAACCCCGAGGTAGCGCTTTGGCGCGTTTATTTTTGGCTTGGGCGATTAAGGCGAAGAACGCTAGCAAGTAAGGCTTAAAACAAAATCGCAACGTGTTTATGTCACGAAAGACGACGCAGGCGGTGGTGGGGCTTGGAGAGTTCTCTCCAGGTCTCGACCCGAGACCTGGAGGCAGCAAACGTGGTTTTCTTTTTGGTTCGGGAGTGAGAATTAGGAGGGGGCTGCATGGGCATTAAATGCATGCACGCATGCAGCACCCACGCATGAAGCTAAAGGGGTGTTCCTTCTTTTTATATTTTTGTTTTAGAAGCATGGGGCTTCAAACCTTTTTTTTTTTGTTTATTTTATTATTATTTTTTTCTATTTAGCTGCAGGAGCATGGGAATGAGCCATTATTTTGTATTATTTATTTTATAATTGCTTAAAACAGTGGGATTGTTTTATGGTGTTGGGCATGCTTTTTTTTTTTTAACAAAGAGTTTCCTTATTATTTTTCTTAATGGGAATAAAGCATGCTTGGGGAGTTTTATTATTATTATTATTATTATTAGTATAGATTAAATAATAATAAGAATTGATTTTGGAACTTAGCAAAAGAAAGAAGCATGTGTGGCTTGGGAAATCCCATGGTATGGCCGGCCTTGATTTTGAAGCATTGCCGTTTGGGATGCATCGGCATTAGCCCTTTTGTTTATTAAAGATTAAGTATAGAGAATGGTGTAATAGGGGAAAGGTGATGGAATAAGGAATAAATAATTTTTATTGGTATTTGGTGTTATGAATTTTTTTTGAATGAATGTGGGAAAAGAGAGAGGAGTTGGCGGCCTTGTGGTTGACAAGGATGCATGGCCGATTTCCTTATTGCATTTTGGGGAGCTTGGCCGAATTTGATGCTTAGAAATTTCTCTTCTATCCTTTGAGTGTTGGCCGAAATAATAAGGAAAGAAATGGAACTTGATCGGCTTTAGTTTTGAGGAAGGAGCATGGCCGGAATGTCTCCTTTTCTTGCCATTTTTGTTTAAACGATTTTGGGAGAATTGAAAAGGCTTGTATTTTCGGTTTATGCTTGGTGCTACCTAAATGTCCTCCTTCCAAAACCGTTCTTCTTCATCCTTGTGTTTTACCAAAGTTGCATTTGAGTTCTTTTGACAAAAGTCGAAGGTTAGACCTCTTTTATGCATTGCTTTTCTTCTTCAATCACATCTTTTCTTTTATTTTACTTTGATTAAATCAAGCCTCTCTTAAAGTGCCATTGTCAAATATTCTACTACAATTGAGGAGCCATAGCCGAATCTTTGTTTTGAAAGTGCTATCGACTACGTTTCCTTTTGCATGTGTCAGCGCTAAGGTACATTAGGGGAGCTCCCGTGATTTGGAATATCAAGGTAAATGGGTTGTGGTTTCAGCCAAGGGCCATGTTCTTGGTATTCTTGTGTTGGCCGTTTCTAATAAGATGTTAAGCAGGGTTTTTGGTAGCTACAAAAGCGAGCAGGTCTTTTGGGACTTGGAAAAGCTAGGTAAGGTGATGTACTATTCGGCCAAGGGCCAATTTTATGGTTTTATGTGTTAAACCGTTTCTAACAAGTTGTTTAACAGTGATTTCGACAACCCATATTCAAGAGATGGTTCCCGGGATTTAGTTAACAAGGTAAGGAAGGGTAACATTCGGCCTTAGGCTTTTTATTTTGGTTTTTAAAGGAGCTAATCGATTCATTCACGTTGGAGTAGGGTTAATCAAAAGAAGCATATAGTAGCCTCCGGATTCAAGGTCGCATTTTGTGTTGATGGAGGCAAATACCAGTCAAGGAGTTCAAGGGGTAGCCCATATCCCCAAGTTTAAAAAGAGAGTCGTCTGGGTGGTCGGGATTGGCCAGGGGTGTGGGCCAAAGATCCGAACAACAACAGAGGCAAACAGCCGTAGTATCGCTTAAAGATAGCTTCGAGATTGATTGGGCATAACGTTGCTAGTGATCAAAGCGTAGTTATCGTGACCGCACTCTTGCTTGTTCATATGTGTTATTTGTATATGTACATGTTGTGCATGTTAGCCGAAATAAGGGCTAAGATGTCGGATACCCAAGTTGGGTGATCGTTAATCGTGTGTGTAAGCTCTTACACACTTTATTAGTATAAATTGTTATCATAATGATATTTTATCACCTATCATGTAGTATCTTTGCCTTGTGGGCATAAGCTTGGTTTTCGGGTAAGTCCCCAATACTCGATCTATGATATATGTTGTGTATGCCACCATATATTTGTCAAATGTTATGCTATATACAAATGCATGATATATGGGATCATGATACTTGTTATGTGAGCATGATGATGTGGGATAAATGAGTGGAGGGCAAGTGATATTCGTGGTCGACGGACACCAGTGTTTTGGTAACACATTGTGACTACGGTCACCAGAGGTTTGGTACCTCCAGAGGTTTGGCACCTCATAGCGTCTCGTCCCTGTAGATTAATTCCACCGTGGGTTGGCCCCACATTTGAGATACGGGATCGACGCCAGTGATTTGGTATCACACGATGGGTTGGCCCCATCATTTGATTTCGTGACTACGGTCACCAGAGGTTTGGCACCTCCAGAGGTTTGGCACCTCCAGAGGTTTGGCACCTCATAGCGTCTCGTCCCTGTGGATTAATTCCACCGTGGGTTGGCCCCACATTTGAGATACGGGATCGACGCCAGTGATTTGGTATCACACGATGGGTTGGCCCTATCATTTGATTTCGTGACTACAGTCACCAGAGGTTTGGCACCTCCAGAGGTTTGGCACCTCATGCGCGTCTCGCCCCTCGTGGATTAATTCCACCGTGGGTTCGCCCCACATTTGAGATACGGATCGACGCCGGTGATTTGGTATCACACGATGGGTTGGCCCCATCATTTGATTGTGACTTCGGTCACTAATGGTTTGGCACCACGGTGGTTTGGCACCACACGTATTGTGGATATCGTGACTTTAAGTCACCAGTGGTTTGGCACCACCAAAGTGGTTTGGTACCATACGGGGGTAGAAAAAGGAGTATGGATGGCTAGGTTGGGCTTCATAATCGCATATTCATGTGTATGTTTGTTCTGTGGATATGGGCAAGCCCGTATGTGGGGACATGCGTATTAACTATGCACCGAGTCTTGGTGACTCACCCCTTTTTTTTTTTCTCGGTGTGAGTAGATCGCGAGACGGAGTTTTGGAAGGGACTCGAAGTGGCCATGCTTGTTCCTCGATTTAGAAGTCTTATTTCGCACTACCATTAAAGTTTACTATTTGCTAAATTCGATTGGGTTGTAATATGGCCGCTTATTATTTTATTACTATTCGTATGATTAATAGTTTTTACCTTATTTCTAACGAACTTATGAACTGTTAAGCAAATCGGTAAAAGCAACGTTTTCAAAATTTATACTCGTACGCGTTTTCAAAGATGTTACCATCGGGTAGCAAAATTTTACCAAGCTATCAATAACCCCGATACTTCTAAAAATCTAAATGATCAAATGGTTTCAAAGGAAAAGAAAAAGTTTTCAACTCAATCATGTTTATCAAACCAACCTATCTTAGTTTTAGCAAACATCGCTTTACAAATTCAACAATATTTTTAGATTTCCACTATTAACCCGAATCTTTCAAAAATGTTTTTACTACGTGACATACCAGATCCGGTCAAGGCTTGTGGGCCGGGTTTGGGGTGTTTCAAGTTGGTATCAACCGACATGAAATCGGTAAACCCGAGCCTGGCCCGGCCCGGCCCGTATTATTTTTTTATTTTATTAAATAAAAAATAAAAAATAATGAATCAAATACATTTGAAAAAATAGATGCTTATTTTCTACTTTGAATCTCATAATGATACTATTTTACCATTTAATTTTCTACTTTACGAAAATAGATGCTTAATTTGTTTAGCTTAATTTATTAATAATTTTTTTCATGTTCTCAAAATTTTAATTTTAAAAAAATTAAATATGGAATAAAATAAACACACGTTCCTAATTTGGTAACAAAAATCAAGTGACATTTCAACTTTTGCAAGTAACTTAAAACACATGTTTGTCACTTGGAAACTTGAGATACGGAGCCTTCAACTTAAATATTAATGATTAATATATAAAAAAGTAGTAAATAGTTTTTTTTTTTTAAGTCTTGATATTCAATCAAAATATTATAGGATATCAAAAAATCATATCGAAATAATATTAAGAATGACAATAGAACAGTAAGAAGTAATTATATTAAAATTGAAACAACTTGTTTGAACTAAGATAATAACCAAATTAATAATAAAATAAAAGTTCTACAATATCGAAATAATATTAAATACAAAACAAAATAATAAAATATCATAAAACAAAGATCAAAACAAATTTCAAAACAAAGATCAAATAGCATCAAACAAAGAACTAATTGAAAGAATTAACAAAGAACTAACAACAACTAACAAAGAACTAACAAAGAACAAAACAATTGGCAAAAACAGCATAAAAACAACATCACAAACAATCTAAAAAAAAAAATACTGAAGTTAAAATTTTATTAATAAAAAAATAAAAAAATAATACTAAAATATTTCGGGCCGGGCCGGGCCTGGGCCAAAAAAATCATGCTCGAGGCCTGGCCCGTTTTTTAAACGGGCCTCATTTTTTTTCTCAAGCCCATTTTTCGGGCCTATATTTTTGCCCAAACCCTCCCACATTTCTGGCGGGCCTTCGTCTAGTTGATGGTAACACCAAAACTAAAGTTTTTATGCTTAAAAAGTATATAAATCGTACAAGAATGTTTAAATTTTAAAGTGATAGTTCAGATTGTGAGATGGGCACATATGTTAACCAGATATCTACAGCCCAAAACACTAAAACAAAAGTCCAAAAATTCCAGCCCAAACCTAAACCTAGGCCTCAAGCTTCAAACCCCGAGACCCGAAACCCAGATATCCCTGGAATGAAATATACTAAAACCGCGATATCCTTCAATAGGATAATCACAAACCGGGATATCCCGGGAATGGGATATCCCTCGATGGAATAAGTACAACAGGTAACCCGATCCAAACACATAAAAAATCTGAACCGGACACCAAAACAGCTAAACCGAGCACTAAAAATACTGAACCGGGACAGGATATGATGGGAATATTGTGGAATAGCTTATCCCGAAGCGGGATATAATGGGGATATCCCTGGAGCAGAATAAGAATGAAAATAAACCCAGTACTTTTAGTTATGCACACTTTGATTACTTTTAATTGTTATGCACGCTTTGATCACAAATCTTTGTGCGCAAGCCAAGAGGCATCCACATCGCAGTAGGTATGTTTTATGATGCAAGTAATAACCATATGACATTAAGATTATATCTATACATTTTCAATCACTTCGATATTTTCCAAATGCATAGAACCTAAAAATCAAGAAAGTATCAACCATTTATTACTGAGCAAACCAAAAAAAGACAACACCACAAGTCTCATTTTTCACAATAACATACATGATCTGATTAATCCCTCTCTATATATAAACCCCTGCATTATAGGGTTTAAGATATTAGCATCTTAATATCTTCTTGTATTTGTAGACACAAGAAAAGGAATACTGAATCACATATTTTGCAGTTAAATAGTTCAATGTAAAATTATCCTTTGAACGTGTTAGGGGTACATAAGTGCTGACTGCAGAACCATCTCAATTCGGGCATTACAAAATAATGGAGGAAAAAAAAGGAAAACTACTAGACGTCAAAAAATAACAGAAAAATGGGTGGGAAGACATCTAAAGTAAAAAGATTTCTTCAAGCTTGATTACCATAAAAGATTATCTGTCAAAGAGAACCAGATACATGATAGTTGGAACAATGATATGCATGCTACAATGCGTTGTGCAACATTATCCCTTGTCAAAAAGAAGAAAAAATAGGTGCAAGTGAAAATAACTATACAATGTTACTCTGTTATCTCGGAAGTCAGATAGACATCTGCAAAAAGCAAAAGCTTAAACTAGAGGCATGCTGTTAGGGTTGAAACAAATAGAGCAAATTAGATCCCCTGCCATGTCATTAAGTGTAGTTTTAGAATTCAAGCTTTCTGCAGAACCCGAAATCAATGACCCTTGATCTCCCAGTGAGTTTAATAGGAGCACCAGGGCAAGTATCAGAAACCCCATTTAGGCAAGGAGCTGAAGGGGGTGTCTTACTACCATCAGAATCACATTCTATATTTGAAAATTCAGTAAGAAAAACCTCAGCTTGGTTTGAAACGATAACTTCCAAGAGATTTTCATAAACAGACTCAAACATTTCTTCATCTGAAATAGAATCTGCAGCAGTTCTATGGTTTACAGAACCCACAGTTCCAACAGAGATGTCAAAATTTAGGCGGCGTGCAACAGTTATCCTCATTTCATCAACATATTTCCTGTAGGAAGGAGCAAACACCATGCATTCTGGGCCAGGAGCAAATGGGTCGAAAATACCATCCTTTGGGGTTCTAGGACTACTATGGTTGACAGAAACCATTGACTCTTGGTTTATGGTGGTATCAGGATCAAAGTGAGGATGATTTTGTGCTTTCTTCACTTCGGTGGGTGGAGAATAAACTTTATAGGGGAATTTTCCAATTCCTCTGTTCGCATCAGGGGTGATAGGCCCTAGAGAAGATTCCTTATTACCTTGTCTAGTAGTTGCCGAAGGATCAATAATTACCCTATTAGTTTCGTCTGTGCAAACTTTATCTGGGTTTTTAATTAACTTGGGAGAATTGTCTTTGCATTTGCTGGCACAATTTCCAGAATCCATTGATCCAATCATAAAACAAAGCCTAGGTAGCTGCAACGAAGGGAATAATAATAATATTATTATTATTGAAAAAAAAGCCAAGAGGAGAGGTCATGTTGGCTAATCTTTAAGACGGCAGATGAATAAGAAATTCTAACCCTATTCCCAACCCTAAAGCACCGTTTCAAAACTAAGTTTTTGTGTTTTAAACTACATCCTGTATTCGTTTTTAGATGTAAAAACCCTAGATTCAAAAGTAACACTAAGGCAAAAGGAAAACAGAGGATCAAATATGCAAAGATGAGCACAAGTCAGAATCCTTCTTTCATTTGAATTAGGAAATGCAACACGAGGAATTTTGTACTCAACCCAGAAAGCAGACAATCCTAATAATCTTAGAGTAACAGAAAAGTAAATTAATGAAAAATACGAGAGAGCTATTTCATTTTAAGTCACAGAAACCCTAGAAAAAAAAAAGTCTAACAAAATCAACGAGTGTATAGGGACAATAGTAAAGACGAATAAAAAGAAAATGCTTACTTGAGAAACCAAGCCGAATGCTGAAGTCGAACAGAAACAGTAGCAGCAGCCGCCGCGCAGCGAAGAAGGGAATAAAAGTGGTAGCACTATCCTGGGTGAAAAATCTAAATAACTATAGTTCGTTCAAAAAAAAAAAACAAAACCTTATAAGGAAGGGCCCCTTTTGTTCATATGCGTGATCCTTTTAGGGTAATTTTGGTTATTCAACTTCGTTCTAATGTTTAAATTGTTTCCCAAGGTTTTTGTGGTTTTAATGTTTAACTTAATACATAAAAATTATTTTAGTTTAATTACGTAGCTAAACTTGTTTTTTTTTTTTTTTAAAATTGGTACTTTAATTTTTTTTCTAAATTAGGACTTGGGATAAATGATTTATTTAAACCAATTTAAACTATGAAACCAAGTTCAAATTTGGAACAAAAAATATTTAAGTATCAAATTGAACATTGAGGCTAAGTTTAGACACTTAACTAGACCAAAAACACTTTAGGTACCAATTTAAACTTTAAAGTCAAGATAATTTGTATTGATTTTTTTTGTAGAACTTATTTTAAATAATGATTATTTTGGGAAAATGTAATTATTCTAAATACAAGCCGTTCTAAATTATGATTGTTTTAAATACAATTATTTTAGAAATGTCATTATTCTAAATAAAAGTTATTCCAAACTTTAGTTATCCTCAATATGAGTTACTCTTGAATAACAACTGTTCTAAGTAAAATCTTATTTTGAACGTCGTTATTTAGAACTATAGTTATTTTGAACAACTATTTTAAACAAAAACACATAAGAAATATAAGTGAAACAATGATAATGATTGGTAGCACAATTTTTTAAAATATAAAATTATATAATAAAAAAAGCCATTTATTTAAAATTTACACCATTCTCTAGTATTTGTCTCCATGTTCTCTATCCCTCTTGTCTTTCATTTAATTCTAAAGTTCATCACAAAATTGTGACAAATTAATTATTTAATTGAATAATTTCATCAAATAGTAAATTTAACTGTTCGTTTTGAATAAATAAAATCACCTCATTATAATAAAGCTCTCATTGAAAAATGCTTACTTGTTGATAAATAAATCATTTGATTATAAAAAATATATATATGATCATCTTAATCCAGTAAAAGTATTTTAATTAACTTTTAAGCATTTTGTTTATTGTAATCAATTAATTCCTCCTTTATCAATAATTATTATTAAAAATAATATATTCGGATCCTACATGAACAGAACAAAAAAGGAAAAGGACCCGTCGAGTCGACCCACCCAACCTATGATAGGCAGCTTGGAAAATTGCTTGCCTGTTAGTCTCTGTCGAAGAAGATGGTTTCCGTTTAGATCCAGCAAAAATACAGTTTTCTTAAGCCTTCTTTGATTCTATATTCCTAGCCAATACAATTTGCAGTTTTCAGAAATACTAGTAATTTAGAAAAAAATGGCTTCAACGGGGGTTCTGGTGCCCATAACAAGGGCGTTTCTCGCTTCTTATTACGAAAAGTACCCATTCGATCCACTCCCAGACGACGTGTCTCGTCTTTCCTCTCAGATTCGGTCTTTCATCCAGGATTTGATCCAAGGCTTTCCTCCAACTCAAGGTTTTTAATGTTTAGTTTATGTTAGAGTTATTAGCTATTGCTATTATCATGACTTCCCTGTATTTTTGCCTTAGTCTTAGGATTAGAAATTTAGAAGAAAAATAATGAAAGCAAGTAAAAGTCGTAGGACTTGTTTCTATTTGGGGTTACAAACAGAATCAATGACCCGAAATATATTCCGGGATTTATTTAACTAATAATTAAATATTTATCTCTGAAACGAAGAATGCTTGTTAAAAATATTTGCTTCCTCTTCTACCTGCTTGCCTTTGTGTTATTTCCTAGCGTGCTTGCTTCTTTCTGAAATATGTTCTAAAGCAAAGGCAAAAGCAAAACCATAACCTAATTGCTTATATATACCATAAATGAAATCACAGGATTTGTTTTTCTTCCTATGGGAAAATTATATGATAAGATGACATCGATTCAATTCCAATGGAGCAATTATGTTTTTGCCATTTTCTCTCTCCTTTGATGCTTTAGGTGAAAGCTTATTAATACAAGAAGCAGATAGTCAGCCTCCGCATAAAATGGATGAGAACATGTGGAAAAATAGAGAACATATTGAAGAAATTCTGTTTTTACTTGAAAGACCTCACTGGCCATCTGTGGTAAGAAACATAAAATTTTCCTATCTACTCCCTCCTTTGGTTTTGGATATGCATATACTTTTTATTTTATATATATATATTTTCATTTCTAAGTTCCTTGAAATTGACTTTTACGCAAGATTTCTTATCATGAGTATAACACTTTTGTTAATTTATAATCACACTCCTGCTTCATCAGCTTCAGCAGTCATCAACGGCTGAGGTTGCAGAATTTGCTACTACTCTTGGGCAGCTCAAGGATAAATTTCAGGCAACTCTGAGGATATTGGAGTCTTTCCAATCTAGAAACTCAGAACGTGTATTCAACACAGGTCCATTCTACTTGTTTGTGATTTCATAGATGCTTGCATGAACCTAAAATCCTTAGGTTTTCACTCTGTTTGCATGTCTATAATTGTGAACGTAAAAATGTATGGTTTGTTTATGTGGGTGTAAGCATTGTATCTGGGTTATTATATTTCAAAGGAAATTTTGTTCCGAAGCTTTTTCAGATACTTCTTACTGAGTAGCAATGCTAATTTCTAATTCTGTTACTTTCTTGTAATTATGTTAGATACCAAAAGTAAAGTAGTTAAAATGGTGAAGAGCTATTCAAAATGTTACTCTTTCATATTTATTTACTAAGTTGAGGAATTTTCTAGGTGTTTTTATTTGGACTAAATTATTTGGATAACACTATTATTTTCTGCTGGTAAATTGGGAAGACTTGTAGCTATTAACCTGTTGAGAAATGAGTTGCTGCAGAGTGCTGAGATTATTGCTCTTCATATATTCAAAGTGTTCTTAAAGTTGTAGTACCTTATGCATAGATGATCACGACGTTCGCTGGATGCTGCTGCAATTGTTTGATGGACAAGTGTTTGCTATACCAATGGCTATAATTGGTTTAACGAGTTGCTAAGGGGAATGTTTTATTTTAGTGATTGGTTATAGGTACGATGTGGTTGTGAAAGTTCAGATTTTTTCTTTTTCCGTAGAAGATTAGTCCCATGTTAGGGTAAATGAGATCTCTAGCAGATGTACTGACACCATGAATATTTGAACTGTTTGTAATATGAAGAAAATTTTGTTTTGTGTTGTGTGAGCTCAATTGATTATTTGAGTCGTTTTTAAGATTCTAGATCATGAAGAGGATAGCTAAGAGAGGACAAAGAAGTGGAAAGCTTAATAAGGTTCTACAGGATGAGAAAGTTGTTTCCTTTTCTTCTAAGCTTTTTTATCATATATTTCCTCTATTCTTTAGTTCTGTTCCATCCTATTGCCTTTAGTTCTGTTCCATAGTATGAACAGAGTTACAGATTGAAAGTTTAGTATGTGGACGTGGCGGATGGTGGATATGGAAGTAAAGTGTCTTATATAATGATTTTAATTTTGAATTAAAAATAAACTGAAATACAGTTAAAGGTCTCTCAAATCATATAAATTAATTCAAAAAACTATTTTCATTACAAATTAATGAATCTGGTCTAGTGTCTTTATAGGCATAGAAACTGTACTAGAATAAACTTATGAATCTTTCAATTAAAAGTTAACTTGACCTTGCCCAATTTTATAGTTTATTTCCACAGAATAAGAAACTGATTTCTCTATCTTGACAAATGCAGTGGTGTTTCTACTTCCTTGAAACATCATTCAAGTTTTCATCCCTGATCTAAGCACTAGAAGTCAAGCAATTCCTAGCACTTCTCTCTTGTTTTCTTTTGTCTTCCTTTCCATGAACAATGACTTCAGCTGAGTCCTTTCACTCATGAGTCCAGGTCATGTCTGGGGTGGTAGATGATGGGCTTCTGTAGTATAAATGTTTCATAGGTTCGTGGTAGATGATGGGCTTCTGTAGTATAAATGTTTCATAGGTTCATTTAACCTAAAAATAAGTGCCTAAATGTTTTACTCACTGCAACTTCAATTATTTTTCTCATTTTAACATCTGGGCATCACAAGGAGTGATGCTATTTTATTATTCACATCAGTGTTCTTTTCAGGTTTAATATTGGTCAGGTGAAATAAAAAATTCTGTCAGACTAATATATGTGAACTTGCTGATTCTCAGTGAATTCCTAGAAGTGTTGTGCTTTCTGGGAGTGGATTGGGGAGATTGCTATTAATTGATTACTCATGTTGTTTTTCCCTGATGTGGGGAGTAGAAGTTGTTTCTTTTGGCATTTCTATTTGTGTGATGGTGCCTATGAAGGACCTTTCCAAGATCTGTTTTTCTTGGCAGAGACAAGGAGAGCCTTCTAAATGCTTGTTCGTCCATTTTTATTTTTGCTGTAGGTTGGAAGGTTGGCTTCTGGAGTGCGCATGATTTAATTTAGTTCTCAGAAGATTCAAACCAATCTGAAATTTTGTCTTAAACAGGAAAATAATGATAGAGTTAATCTTTTTCTTGATTTTGTTTTTATAAATAAAAAAAAAAGAAGCATTTTGGCTCTTGTTGGAGGAATGCAAAAGAACAGCTTTGGAGGGTGCCATCGCCAAAGCTCCTAAATATGTGGTTTAATGCTTTCTTTTTTTTTTTTTTTTTTTTTTTTTTTTTTGTTTTTTGTGTGTGTCTGTGTGTTGGGGGAGAGGGGTAATGACCTGCATTATGTAATCATGATTTTGCTTTGTCAAGGGGTTGATAACCTTGACTTGCTTCTTTATATAATTATGTATTTTGCATCCAATAGCTTTAAAGGTTAAATCTTCACATCTGTAGGTATTGTCTATGTTTTGCAAGGGGCAAAAAATTTATTAATCAGTGTGTGCTACAAACAAGTATTTGTCTTGTTGACCTACAGATATGACATTTATGTTTGAGTAGATATTATATGATCAACTGATGCAATTTCTCTGGGTTGCAGTTATGACCTACATGCCTCAAGATTTTCGAGGAACACTAATCAGACAACAAAAGGAGAGATCAGAAAGGAATAAGCAAGCAGAGGTAGATGCTCTAATTAATTCTGGTGGAAGCATACGTGATCGATATTCTTTGCTATGGAAGCAACAAATGGATCGGTGAGCCTCCTTTGTTTTCCGTTTGCAAGTTTTAATGTGTAATGAATGAAGAGTCTGATGCTGTATTTATGAAATACCATATCAGGAGGAGACAGCTAGCGCAACTTGGTTCTGCAACTGGTGTCTATAAAACCCTTGTAAAGTACTTGGTTGGAGTTCCGCAGGTTTGTCTACATTGTCTTGTTCTATTTAGCTGTTGCGATCTGATAAGTTGAAGAGCAATTCTTTGTTTGGTTCATAAATGGCTATTCTGCAGAAGCAGCAAGATAATAGTAACACCGTTATTTGTATAATTTTTCCCGACCTTTTCTTTTATATTGTGTTACGTGAATTTTAAAGGCTTCATTGGTGATTTCCATGTCCAACTCTGCTTCCCTCCCCCCCAAACAAAGCTACTAGATCTGGCTGTGGGTATGTATGCCCAGGAAACAGATGCAAACTCTTAGATTTCACTGCTGCTGTTAATTCTGATTAGCACATTGGATTCCTCAAATGGTCATTTTTTCAACCTACTTGATGCAATATAGTTAAAGTAGGCATTATTTTAATTGACAGCTTCAATTATTTTTATATTCCTTGATCTTATTCCTTTCAAACAGACATGATAATCATAGTATTACTACTTTACTACTCTATTCCCGTTCTTTGAACCAAATGGAAAAATGGCTCTCTCCTTTAGTGTATTTCCTTATAAAATATTTCTCATTTGTATCTTATTCCATTCTTTGAACAAGACATGCTGTTAGTTGTCCTATTTAATCTTTGAGCTTTCAACCATGCAGTTTATCCTGTTTCCTGCTGATGATATTATATTGCTTTTATTGTTTGACGAATCATAAACTGTTTCCTTCTGTCCTTTATTTCAAATGTATTAAAAGCTCTTCGATGCAAGCCTTCATCTGAATATCTTCTAGCTCACTCATCTGTTCTTAGTCATGTTGTTAGTGCTTAATGTGCAGAATTGCTTAAGTAGATAAACATACTAATTACACTGTTCTCCTGTTTGTAGCTTTGCTTGGTTTATTAATATTTTGTCCTTAAGTAGATACTGAGTTGCACACTCTATGCGAACTTGCACAGTTGCATATGAAAATTTTGACTGATGAGGAAAATTTTGTATTTTTAAGCATAATACTTCTGTCTAGTATTCTAACATCTTCTTCCACCCTCTAAACCTCTGTGAAGGTTTTGTTGGATTTTATTCGGCAAATAAATGATGATGATGGGTAAGTGCTTTTCATTTTTATCAGTCCTTCCATATTGATACATTAATAGTTACGTGTCTGCCTATTAGAATAATTAGAAGTTTTAGAGGTGACTGTTTAGCAGTTGCTGGAGAGCTTTATTGAAACATAGTATCTTCTTCTAAATAGGCCCATGGAAGAGCAGCGGCAACGCTATGGACCCCCTTTGTATAGCCTTACAAGGATGGTGCTTTTTATCCGTCTCTTTCTTTCATTAGCATGGCGGAGATTTGAAGCTTTTAAACTGTGAGATATCCTTCTGCCGATGTATATTTAATTACTATTGTTGTTGTCGTACGGCAAGAACTATGTTTATAGCATCTAGCTGGTAGTAATATACTTTTTTCTGGCTGATTTTCTACCATATCATTTCTTCAGAAATAGGCTTCAGATTTCAGTCTTGGAAGAAGCGGTTGATGTTTACACCACTGAGCTTCAGAGGTTCATAAACTTTATAAGGTATGTTTCTTTCTTGATTTATATGGGTTGTACATGACATTGTTCTTGTTGATGATGCTGTTTTTATATCAATAATAATGACAATGTTAATATTTTTTTGCCTTACAATAGTTTCTTTATGCGGCTTGAATAGTTTTGGTGTTAGACTTATGTTTGGGAGATAGGTCTAACAATTGGTGTTTTCTCAGTTAGCTTACTTGCCTTCTGGGTTTTGTTTTAGCGGTTCCATCAACTCTTTATTTCCTTTCATTTAGCTATCTTTCTTGTGGCCATAAAAAATGACCATGCTTTTACTCATTTGAGTTCATTCTGCTGAAAGAGTCTTAAACCATAATATTAAACTGATTGCTTATCTGTTGAATGAACTTGCTTTACAAATTACAATCTTGTTACTTGCACAACTTTGCTTGGGTATGTCTGAAAAAATTCTTGGACTGCATACGTTATGTATATCTACCTTATCAAAACAAAAATTTATCAGATTTGGTCCTAAACTCCTACTTTGTGTCAATAGTAATTACACGAACTGACCACAAAAATGAAATGACTGCTTAAGCAATTTTAGGTATCCCATTGATGGTTTAACTATGAAAGCGGTCTCCATCACTACAAAAGTATAAGCTGTTTGCATTATTATTCAACTGTATTGAACTATCTGCTTATTTATTTACATATGCATCTATCAGTGAGGTCTTTGCAAATTCGCCATTCTTTATTTCAGCAGAGGATGCCAGTATGTTAGAAATGAGGTTAGCATCCACGTTTCTGCCTCAACTTGGTGGTGGTTTTTCCAGTTTAAATAGTTTTTTCTTTTGGTTTTCTATTTTTCAGGAAAAATGACGAATACAAGGAGATAACTGTCCCTGCTGGGAAAAGTTATGAGGTTTGTTCTTAAAGCAGTTTCATCTCTACATCTGATTACCTGACCTAATCTATCTATGCTTGGTTGCTAGTACCGTAAGTCTGTTTGTGTGTCATTTGTATTGATATCACATCCTGCAAAAGGAGACTAAGTTAGATTGTCAACTAAACTCACTTTCCTTTTTAAGCTACTCAAATCTGTATGCATAAGGGTGCTTGTCTATTAGCAGGTCTGACTTCTTCAACACTTCGAAATATCCTTTTCCATACTCGTCGCTGTTAGTAATCACATCATGCAGTTTTTCTTGAACAACGCAAGTTTTAAAAATGCTATGTTGCCTCCCATCTTATACTTGTTCTACAACTGCTTTTTGTTTCTTTGAATTCTTTAAATCGCTAATGAGTCTCCTTCAATTGGATAAACATATCAATGTCCGCATTGTTTTCATAATCATCTTAAGCTAGTCTAATTCCTTTTTAATCCTTTCTACATTTATAAGATTACCCCTCTTTGTGGACTGTAGGAGGTATGTGCTCTATCACCAAGGCTAAAAAATGACATCAATGACCTTTTTCTAGCTTTACATGTACCAATCTAGAACTGTTTTGTACTCCATAAGTTGCTCCATTCTTCCTTTTGTCACTCTCCCAATTTGCCTTGTTAGATGTTGCCCTCCCCTATAACATCTGAGTGGTTTGATCATTATGAAGGCCTTGAAGTCTCTTGTCCTGCAAAATAATTTCTTACCTACGTATATCTTTACACCATTGCATGCCAATTGCCTTTCAGCCATTAAAACAAGCTTCCTTGCATCTTCAAGTTTAAATAATCTTTATAGATTAAATCAAATCAACTAGTGTTTATTGTATTTTGACCATGGTTTGTAACTTTTACAAATCAAATTGCATGTGCAATAACTATAGACTTCATAACTGTTAAGTGTTAACGTTTCTATGACCACTATTGCTTGGTGTTGGGGGTTATTGGGCCTGCCTTGAGATACTGGTGATAGCAGAAAATAATGATAACAGCATATTCCCTGAGGTTGTGACATATTCGTTACAAATTCTCAGTTTAATGTCGTTTAGGATGAAAACAACAATAAATTAGCAGAATTAGGACTGAAAAACGAGTAAAAGTTGGAATTCTAGAAAACTTAGGGTATAAAAAACCTCAAGTTTCTTTATATAATTAGCATAACACTTTTGCTTGCTTTCTTGGCAGTCATCATCTCTCGATGAGCTTGCCATATATATCAGCAAAAGCTTCTCTGTCATCACTCACCCTAGTTCCAAGAGACAAAGGAACTAAAGCACATGTTGAGGTTTGAGTCCATAAGTAGCTTCAAAAGGTATCTTCTTAATTATTCTGTTCACAGGGTTGTTTGTAAACTCATCTTGTGGAATAACCAAATCCTAACTCTTCACATGATTCCAAACAGGACACCTATGCATAATTCCTAAACTTTGGTTAACAGCCTCTATTTGCCCATCTGTTTGTGGATGAAAAGTGCTAGAAAATTTTAATTGGTTGAGGTTCGAGTCCATAAGTAGCTTCAAAAGGTGTCTTCCTAATTGTTCTATTTACGGAGTTGAATGTAAATTCATCTTGAAGACTAACCAAATCCTAACTCTTCACATGATTCCAAACCAGACACCTAAGCATATTTCCTAAAGTTAACAACCTCTATTTTCCCATCTATTTCTGGATGAAAAGTGCTAGAAAATTTCAATCGGTTGAGGTTTAATTCTATAAGTAGCTTCACAAGGTGTATTTTAATTGTTCTATTCATAGAGTTGTATGTAAACTCATCTTGAGGAATAACCAAATCCTAACTCTTCACATGATTCCAAACAAGACACCTAAGCATATTTCCTAAACTTTGGTTAACAGCCTCTATTTGCTCATCTATTTGTGGATGAAAAGTGCTAGGAAATTTCAATTGGGTTCCCATTTTCTCCCACAAAGTCCTCCAAAAATGTCGTACAAATTTCATCCCTATCAGAAATCATAGATGTAGGAACGCCAAGTAGTCTTACCATGTCCTTGAAAAACAACTCAGCAATATGAGTAGCATCAGAAGTTTTAGAACAAGGAATGAAATTTGCCATCCTTGAATAGAGATCCACCACAACAAAGATTGAACCAAAACCCTTTGTTGTCTTTGGTTTTCCACAAAATCTAGGCTCAAATGAGTCCATGACACTTTTGGCATAGGTAGCGGAGTGTACAACCCTGTATTTTGTGAAGTACCCTTGCTAAATTGACAAAGAAGACATCTTTTCACCAACCTGTCCACATCCTTATACATTCTTGGCACAAAATATTGATCCATCAATAATTTCCTGGTCTTACCTCTTCTAAGGTGCCTTCCAAGCAACTTTTTTGAAGTTCCCTCATAAGTTGTTCACGTAAAGAACTTTCCAGAATGCACAAATGATTGCTCTAAACACATACCCATCATGTAATCAATAGGACAATTGTTCATGCTTAGTTGACCTTCCAACTCAAGAATTATAAGTCCAAAATACGGGTCAGTTTTGTATTGATTCCCAAATTCTTCGGAACCCATCACTTTAGTACTCACTTCCATTAGTAGTGAAGATTGTCTACTAAGCGCATTTGCCACAACATTAGTCTCACCGGTCTTGTATATAACTCAGAAATAAACACATTAAGATAGGAACTCCACTTAGTATGACAATCCTTGAGCCTTTCTTTTGAACTAAAAAATTGCAATGCTTGATAATCTGATTAAACCACAAATTCTCGATAAGACAAGTAATGCTCCCAATGTTGAACAACCCTTATCTAAGCATAAAACTCTAGATTACAGGTCGAATATGTTAAGCATTTGATAGCTTCTCCCTAAAAAATTCAATGGTTGCATGGCTAAGAACAACCCCAAATCCTACCTGAGATGTATTATATTTGATGACAAATAACTTCTCAATAGAAGTGCAAGAACATGTGCTTTTGTCATCAAAACTTTAACCACTTCAAAGGCCTTCTGGGTTGCACCAAATTGAAGCTGTCGATCTTCAAACATTCAGTAATAGGACTTGAAACAATGTTGAAATTCTTGATAAACCTCCTTTAAAATGAAGCCAACCCATGTTAGCTTTGAACTTCTTTAAAATGATGCGGCGTAGGCCATTCTCTAATGGTACAAACTCTCTCCAAATTTGGTTTGATACCATTAGCAAAGACAACAAGGATGCTTTTCTATAGGCAACTTATCTACTATCTCTTTCAGAATAACATTCTCTATGGTATCTCCATCAATAACCAAATCACAGACCTTTTCATTGCAATACACTTTAGTTTGAAAATGTTGTGTCGCCTCCAATCTTTTTCTTCACCTTATGTTGTTGTTGTCAACACTCTATGAACAATCAAAGACTTCCCCTAAAATATACATCAATTTCTTCATTCTCTTTAGTATACTCATTATAAATAGGGTATTATATAACACCCTCTTGCTCTTCCATCTCAGTTAAGTTCATCCTTCGTTCAGGACAATAATGAGAATTGTGGCCTTTTTTGCCAAAAGTAAAACAATGAATCTGAGAATTGCTTATAGTTTTGGAACGTTTTGGCGAGCTCAATTTTCAGCCCCAAATACCGCTAAAGCATTCCCTTTCTCACTCTTCTCAAGATTTGCCATATATCCAACACCACCACAAATCATAAAAGAAGACTCACAATTATTTTTGAAGGCGGTTTGTTTACTTTTAACACCTTGAACAACTCCAATCCCCTTTTTTGCTACTCCAGCTATCCTTCTAGACATTGGTTTTCTTGCATCATATCTCCAAACATGCTTTCAGCCATTAAAGCATGTTGTCATGCATTTTCAAGGTTGAATAGTTGAAGCTCTCCCATGTCATCCTTGATAGATTGGTTTAACCCTGCTAGATGATGAGATATAACCTGCTCATTACTCTCACTCAACACGACCCAAATAGAAAGATTTTAAATTCAAAAGTATACCCCGCCCCCAGGACAATCCCTTTTGCCTTAACCGAGTGGAGCTTCTCATAGAACTCCGTTGAATAATCAACTGGTTGGAGTTGCTTGCGCAATTTTGCTTTCATGTGTTCCCACGTGCTGATTTTAGGCTTACCTTGGCGTGCACATTGCTTTTCAACTCTCCACCCTTAAGGCACAATGCCTTTCAATTTTGATTTCACAAGCCACACCTTCCTAGTCTCCACCATAGTTTTCCATCTGAAGTAATTCTCCAAACAAGCTTCTCAATCCAAATAATCTTCCATATGCATCTTACCATGAAAATCAGTAACTTCGATCTTAATTCCTCCCCGTTTAATTCAAGGGCGTGCTCCAACTACTACTCCAATCCACCTTGTACTTGCAATTTGCGGGGCCGGCATGATAGAAGTGAGTTTTCTTCATTGCGAAAACCAGATTCATCAGCAAGAATACCTTAAGGTATATCAAACGAACAACCTTCTGGAATCTCCATTTGGGCTTCCGCTGGTTCTGGTCACGGCCTACCATACATTGCAGGTGATAATTCTTCAATTGCACATCGTATTGCAGCCAAATCTATCCCTTGACCCTGATTTCTTATTCCTTGACCTTTAGCATGTCCAATCATGGCTTAAAGCAAATTCTACTTTAAACCCTAGGATCTAATTAAGCTTTGATACCAAAACCTTGTGGTGTAGAGAAAGACAACAATAAATTAGTAGAATTAGGACTGAAAAAAGAGTACAAAGAAGTTGGAACTTCAGAAAACTTGGGGTATGAAAAAACCTGTAGTTTATTTAAGTCTATGGAGCACGAACAAGGACATGCTATATGGGCACGACATGATACGGACATAGTGACATGATAATTTTAAAAAGGGAGGATACTGTTACGAATTTTATGTGAAAATACTTCATTTATTTACCACCATCTTATTAAAATAATAGTAGCATATGTTAATCTAATTTAATGTTAATTAATTAAGATATTTTAAGTTAAAATTTCTATAAATTAAATGTTATTTGTAGTAGTTTCTAAAACTTGAAGTATAGTTTGGGCCATATAACCCAAATATATTATAATAAATAACTGAAGCCCACCCCCCAAAAAAACCAAAACCTATCAGCTAAAAACAACTTGATAAAAAAATTGAAAAAAATTGGTGAGTTTAATAAACCAAAAAATAACCCCCGACACTTTCTTCTTTCTTTCAGCCGCTGGAAGTGCTGCTTCATCTCCTCGTCGGCCGCTAGTTGTCCGTGTCTGTCCGTGTCCAACTTCTTTTTCTCTTTTGACGTGTTCTGGCATGTCATGTTGGACACCCATACGACACTGATACGAGAGGGGAAGAATCATGTTGGTGCTTCATAGATATTAGTTCAAAGAAATAATAAGAACAATGCTTGTTGTAAAGTCTACAACTTATTTGTACTAAGCTTTCTTGCACATAAAGTTGCTAGGTTTTCTTGCAACTAAAACTTTATTCCTACCCTTAGATTTAAAACCCAAAATATAACTAATAATCTTATCCGTCCATAAAATATCTAATATTTAATAACTAAGGCTGAAATAATAAAAGGTTATAAAATAAATAAAGCTCCTGCACCACAGTTGACCGGCCAATTGAATTTATAATGACCCAATCAATCTCTCATTGAGGGTAGTGAAACACAATGTCTCTAAGTATTTTAACTGCTTGTGACTTGTTTGAAATCAAATCAAACTTCAGGAATGGATTTTTGGTATATGAGCTGATATTCTTTTGCTTTTTGAAAAAAAAAAATATAAGGCAAAGAATTTTGAGAAGTTACTTAATTCTCTCCTTTTTTCGTTTTTTGCTTTTCTATGCATTGTCTTCTAGGTTTCATTGACAGTGGAGTCAATAAACTCGTATATTGCCTGGGATTTCTCATTGGTGCAGGGCAAGATGAGCATGGTATTGCCACTATTTTCTCTTGAACCTTTAATGAAGCATTTAGCTAGCTTACTAGTGATTTTCAATATGATTTTGTGATATCATGATAAATATAGTGTTGGTGGTTGAATATCTTTGAAGACATTATGCATTTGTTGTTAACTAATAATAGAAAATAACTCCCATGTTGTTGCAGGTTTAATTTTTTATTAAATGTTTATTTTAAAATATTTGAAAATGGTTTTTAATTTTTATGCATTAAAACATGTTAATATCAATTTAATAAAAAAATCTAAACAATAATAGGTTTCACTAAGATATTAATATTCTAGAAATAATATTAAAAAGCGAATAATAAGTTGCAGATGGGAATCCTACTAAAAGGATTTCTTAGAAGTTTCAAAAAAATAACTAAAACTAAAACTAGAAATTGAATAAATAATTATAATTATTTACATGCTCCTACCTCTTATTACCATTGTAAAAGTTTTGCTTGTGCTATAATGTTATGTATATAATTTTTTTTTTCCAAAATATAATTATAGTTATTTAAATGCTCCTAGATTTTATTACCATTATAAAATTTTATTACCATTATAAAAGTTTTAGTTGTGTTATAAACTTATATATAATTTATTTTTTCCAAAATAAGTTTTTTAATTATTTATTTTAGCACTCATTTTGGTATTCTCTCTCCTTTATATTTGTTTTTAAATTTTTTTTATCTCTTGATTTTTCCTAGATTTTAAAATATATAATAAAATATACTATGGAAGGTAAATAATGCCTTAAATTAATATATATAAGGTCAGAATCACATGTCAAGTAGTAGCTGAGCAAAATGTAAACTACATATGTTAACGTCTTTTGGTTGCAAATATAAAATAATTGTATATGTATGATATTATTTTTCTCCCTTTATTTTAAATTGTAGTTCTTTTAATGGTAATATATATATATTTATTTATGAAGAAAGTAAGAAAAGATAAACAATTTTTTTATCCAAAACTCATTAAACATGTGGTAAGGTTTTTACTCTTCCACACATGGTAGGAAATTTCTCCAAAAATAAATTTCTAGTGTAAGAAGTATCTCAACTACTCAAAACTAATAAAAACTTGAAATTATCCATAAGAAATTTTTAAAGATCTCTCATCATACCCTCCCTTCTTACTGCATGTCACTCTCCTTCAATGCATTCAAGTTCCATTATGCGATTATATAGAATATAAATGTGGTGGATTACTTTTTACTCTGTTGAACTTTACATTATTTATGGCAGGATATTGGATTTAGTGTGGAGTACACAAATAATGGTGGGGAAAAAACAGTAAGTTGGAGAAATATTGTTCCTTTGTTGCTCGGTGACACTCTGGTTTATTTTCTTGAGTTGCAATTGTAGCTTTCCTTTTTCCAGTAAATTGTAGCTTCTTCCTTTTTTCCTTTTTGGTTGTCCTCCTCTTTCTCTTATTTTTATCTTTCAAATCTCTGTGCTAACCTTTTTCTTAATTATTTTTCTTCTCCCTGTATCTTGTTGGGGGCATCACTGATTATTCTTCAGCTAATATTACCTTACCGGCGCTATGAGTCAGATCAAGTAAGTTATTGGGTTACTGCCCTGGCTACAAAGTGTTAAATTTACCTGTCATGACACTTATAATTCTTCCGTTATGTGTATATGTATACGTGTGTAGGGAAACTTCAGCACATGCATGGCTGGAAACTACAAACTCATCTGGGATAATTCATATTCAACCTTTTTCAAGAAGGTAAGTAGTGGTATTTGAGGACTGGAGTTCCTCCTCAGTGTTACATTTCTGCTGCTTGATTTGATGCATAACCCACTCTTTGAAAGCTTTTGAAAACTAGAAACTCTTCTATGCATTTGAGTAAAACCTATGAAAGCTGACGTGTAACACACTCTCTCTATAGTTGTTTGTGTAGTTCTGTTTGATAATTGGAATTCTGTTTATTATATTATGGCTTAGTATGACCTAGAAATGGTTTTATTGATGGATTATAAGAGAAATTATTAACAGGTTGGTATCCTTATTCAATAATCCAAAGGAAATCTGACTACTCTTACTAAGCATGTAAAAGTTAGTATTGATCTAAATCTGGTTGGTTGGACAGGCCCTTCGATACAAAGTGGACTGTATACCTCCAGTTTTGGAGGAGTCGGAGAAGGGCAGTGAAAGAAATGAAGTGGAAGAATGATGATGATAATTGGTACCCTGGCTTGGTTTTCGTCTTTGATCATGTCTTGTATTTTTATTCTATGCTATATGAATCGGATGCGACTTTTGCGTGTTAACTTTATGTTGTCGCTGTTGTGCCCAACCTTACCCTTTGTACATTGTTTATCTGTTTGACTGACAACAAGACGCACGCAAACGAAAAAGAAAATCTGTTGCGTAATGTATTGTCCATCATTGGATACTCGATAGTTGGGCAATTGGCATCCGATCCATCAACTGTTGTTTGTTTGAGTGGGCTCAGCCTCAACTCATTAAAATTCATAGATGGAATCAGACTTGGACTTCAACTTTGACTTGTGATGACTGTAAAAAGGACAAGTTATTTATTTCGTTCATCTCCAACCACCTTATGTTTTGTTGCTCATAATTGATACATCTAATTGACTGTCATTGAATTTGCCAAGCTCAACTGCTTGCTATAGAGGATTTTTATCTAACATTGTCTGTCTATTGAATTTATTTCGTGGACAGAAATAAATTGTTACGGACAGCAAAAAGAAAAAAAAAAAAAAAAAACTGAAGAGAAACGGGCATACACGGAAGCACAAGGCAAGATGAGAGGACGGACGGAATAATGAAGTAATGGATTAGAAAAAATTTGATGGGCCTGGGGCTGGGTTGCTGAAACGAAAAGTTCATCGCAACCAGTGTCGCGGGCTAAGTTATAGCTTGTTTGATGAACGTTTTCCCGCAAGTCGGTTAAGCAATCTACTTCCAACCTCTTCTTTTTAACGAATATAATGTTGAGTTTGTTTGAAAAAATTGGTTCAGAAAATGTGGTTTTTTGCATGGTAAAATTTTAAATTTTTTATATTAAAACTATGTGTTATCTATAGCAATAGATCTTATAAAATTTGGTTTGTTATGGAAAATTTTAACCTTTACGAGATGAGGGAAAAGAAATCTAGTCAAATTTTAACTTCTCGCGAAAGATAAAATCTATTTTTGAAAAAAAAAATTCACTAAATTTTATAACATTTTAATTGAAAAAGTGACTTCCATAAGTAGTTCATATGGTGGGTGGCATACAATGAGGCTTTAGTTGCCCATGTTCTGATGGGTTTATTGATATTTTGTTATGGATTGGGTATGATTATATGTATTATCCAATTTTTTAATTTAATAATTAGTTTTTTATTATTGAAATATTAATTAATTACAATAAATTTAATTAATTTTTTCAATTAACAATCTTAGTTTCTTTAAAATCACGACGGTTATATCATATTAAAATTTATAAGAAAATAAATTTAATTGTCTCATTCTGTAAAACTACGATGGCTAGTTAATTTAATTTACACTCTAAACTCAATTAGTTACAATTAATCAAATAATAATTTAAATAAATTAAATTAATTAATGTATTTATTGTAGATAGTAACCCATGGAATCTATCTATCATTTAGTCTTTTTCATTAAATTCAACGCACCGATTCTAAAAGCAATTCACAAAGTGATGTATTGAGCTAGCGGAGGGACCGATTAGACATATATAGTTAGGGTTAAAATAATTTATAATTAAGTTTTAACTCTTTGTCTATTAATTATAACATTATTTAATCATAGAGTCAATCTACTAAAAGTCACATGACTTAACTCTCTCTTAATATATACCATTATGAAAACAATTTATAATTTTACTCATCCAATGATCTTACCTTTAGTGTGTTACTCTTATAAGATATCATTGATCTCTTTTGGTTCAATTGGTTTACCCAATATGATTCTTTATCTCATGGTAACCACTACATTTTCTAATATGGAAAAGACTATTACTAACAAATAGTAACAGAAATCATTCGTCCTGGACGAATGACTCATGAGCATGTTTCTTTTTCATAAACTATACAACGCTGGTGAGATGATATCATTTACGTTTCGTCCTATCTGATGCATTATCAGTCCAAAAACCATAATAGTCCTAATTAGATTTAATAGACAACATAATAGTCCATTGAATCAATGTGTTAAAATTTGATTCTTCAGACTATGGGTCGTTTCGATTACCTACTAATATAAGTTGTCTTCTCGTATTACAATCTGATCACATGATGCAACTTGATATTTGTAAACATTATGTAATCGGTGAGCCAATATTTACTTATACACAAAAACCATTGAGGACAAATGTACAAAAGATAATAATTTTAACAATGAAATTTTATTAATGTACAAAGAAACTAACTCCAGAGAGTTGAAAACTATTGTAACACCCCTTACCGAGACCGTTGCCGTAGTCGAGCACGAGGCATTACTAGACTTAACTTTCTAGTTCTGGGCATAAAAATTTAAACTGTCCGTCTGCATCATGTTCACTAAATTGAGTATAACTCGAGTTACGAAACTCAAAATTAAGATCCGTAACTTTTCTATGAAACTAGACTCATATATCTTCTTACCATAATTTTTCCAGAATTTTTGGTGTGGCCAATTAGTACAGTTTATTAGTTAAAGTCTCCCCTGTTACACAGTTTGACAGTTCTAACCTCTCTTCACTAAAAATCAATTATCTCATAATATACAACTCTTTTTCCTACACTGTTTCTTTCATATAAAAATAGACTCAATAAGCTTTAATTTTATCTCTCATGCACAACCTAATTCCATTTCTACTATTTTTGGTGATTTTTCAAAATCACGTCACTGCTGCTGTACAAACTATTCCCTTGCATATACTTACATAATTTCTTTCTAATAATTACCAACTAGGCATTACATAATATCCAAAACATACTCTTCATTAGCCATTTTAATAGCTAATCATTACCATACATTTACAAGTCAATCTTAAGCCATATCATAAGGTTATACACACAAGATAGTTAAGTCCCTATACATGCCATAACTTAAAACGTTCGAGTCACAAAATACCGATATAATCCTTTGATAGTGTGTAACGATCTCCAACGTCCTTTCGATTCCCGAGTTGGCTTGTAATACTATAAAAAAAATAAAGAATGGGTATAAGCATAAAGCTTAGTAAGTTTACATGTAAATAGATAACAACATTCTTAATGAATTATCTTATGTTTTTCTTATCAAGATCACTTAAGCTTTTAACTCAATATACTTAAAACTTGTATACTTGCCTTACCTTTTAACATAAATTTATCTTACCTTACCTTTTTAGCTTGGACTTGCCTTACCTTTACTTTGGTATATTCTTTGAATTTTCCCGTTGAACCACTTGGAATACTAAGGATACGCGGGTACCTTTCCTTATGAAACTTAACCATTGTCATGTCTTGACATGGTCTTACGTGGTATCCTTGCCTAATGAACTCACCAATGCCATGCCTTGGCATGGTCTTACATGGGACCTTTGCCTTATAGTAACATATCAATGCCATGTCTTGACATGGTCTTACATGATTTCCTTAAACCCTAATGTCATGACATTTGTATCCTACACATTCCTAAGGTTCAACCGGAACTTTCTGAGATTGCTTCTCCGTCAATTCATAATTGAGTCTTTAAATAATAAATTTACAGAATAAATATGTAAATGCTGAAATTTAACAACATTAAATGTAAAGTAATAGAATATTGCATTTATTTATCGCAAACTTACTCTCAAACAAAAAAATACGATCAACTATATCGTTTTAATCCTCTATCTTTTTCTTTCCTCGATCTAACTTTGGATTTCGTTCTTCTTGATCTATAATAGAAAATTTAGCTTATTTAATACTCACATTCAACAAAACAGTCCTTAATTCTTAACTTTAGCAAAATTACAATTTTGCCCCTAAACTTTTACATATTTACACATTTGCCCCAAAGCTCGGAAATTAAACTTTATCCCTTATTCTTATGTTTTATGGCATGCTAATCATTTTTCCTTTCTATGGCAACATCAAATTCTCACTCTAACTTCTACTTATGAACATTAGGTGTTTTTACCGATTAAGCCGTTTTACTCGTTTTCACTTAAAATCACTAAGCAAAAGTTGTTTAACATAATTTTAGACTTCATAATCTACCATAAAACATCAAAACAAACACATTTCACCTATGGGTATTTCTCCAAATATGAACCCTAGCATGAATTATTAATAGAATAAGCTAAATCAAGTTACCGGGACTCCAAAAACGTAAAGAACATTAAAAACGGGGCTTGGATGCACTTACTATGAGCTTGAGAAGTTGAATAAACCCTAACTATGGTGTTTCCTTGAAAAATTCGGCCTACTTGAAGAAGATGAACAAAAATTGGCTTTTAATTTTGTTTTTAACTCATTTTAATCACCAAATGACCAAAATGCCCTTAACTTAAAAATATTCTATTTCACCTATTTGATGTCCATTTTTTTTTCCATCAAGTTAACCAATGGTCTAGTTACCTTTTAAGGACCTCCAATTTAAAATTTCATAGCAATTAGATATCTCTAGCTTCTAGAACTCAAGTTTTGCACTTTTTACAATTTAGTCCTTTTGACTAAATTGAGTGCTCAAACACCAAAATTTTCAAACGAAATTTTTACTTAAATCATTTCATAAAATTGTAGATCATAAAAATATAAGAATATTAATTTTTTTATCGGATTTGTGGTTCAAACCACTATTCCAACGAGGCTCAAAATCGGTCATTATAATTCTCCCCCTTTAGGATTTTCGTCCCAGAAAATCTTACCGTAAAAGAGGTTTGGGTACTGTTTTCTCATGGCTTCCTCTGGTTCCCACGTAGCCTCTTCTACTCCATGTCTTTGCCACAACACTTTCACTAAAGCTATACTTTTATTTCTTAAGCTGTTTAACCTCTCGAGCCAAAATCTTAACCGGTTCCTCAACATAGGTCATATCCGGTTGAATCTCAATCTCGCTTGAGAAATCACATGTGAAGGATCGAACGATAAGCGCCGCAACATTGACACATGAAACATATTATGAATTCTTTCTAATTCTGCTGGTAAAGCTAGCCCAATGAAACGGGGACTCAACTTGCCCTTTCGGCCAAATCTCAAAATCTTTTTCCATGGAGATACTTTGTAAACACTTTATCACCCACTTGAAACTCAATCTCTTTTCTTTTCAAATCGCATATGACTTTTGTCGATCCAAGCGACTTTCAAACAATCACGGATTACTTTCACTTTCTCTTCGCTCTAACTAAATCAACTCGTGAATCTGCTTTCTCATTGAGCTCGGTCCAATTCAAAGGTGTGCGGCATTTACGTCCATATAAAGCTTCATAAGGTGCCATCTTCAGACTTTGTTGATAACTACCTTGAAATTCCAATACGCAACATCTAAGCATATCTTCAAGTACCTGAATAACTCTTTCTGATTGACCATCAGTCTGAGGATGGAAAGCTGTACTAAAATTCAACTTTGTACCTAAAGCTTCCCCGCAATTTCTTCCAAAACCGTAAAGTAAATCTCGGATCTCTATCTCGAGATAATCGATAATGATACTCCATGTAGTCTCACAATCTACGAATTATACAACTCGCCAACTTGTCAAGTGAATAATCCATACAAACTGGGATAAAATGAGCCGATTTCGTTAACTTATCAATCACAACCCATACTGTATCTTTCTTTCTCGGTGTCGAAGGCAATCCCGTCACAAAATCTATAGTAACTCGGTCCCATTTCCACTTGGGAACTAATACGGCTGCAATAAACTGAAGGTACTGATGTTCACTTTTTTACTGTTGTGAGATCAAGCATCTAGAAACAAATTTCGAAATATCTCTTTTCATTCCTCTCCACCAATACATTTTCTTCAAATCATTATACATCTTTGTACTACGGGTGAATAGAACAAGAAGCTGCTATGTGCTTCTGTAAAACCTTTCGAATAAGATCATCATTCTTTGGTACACATACCTCGCTCTCTAAACATCAAACAATCGTCAGATCTGATCTGAAAATCAGCCTCTACACCTGACTCGCACTAAACCCTTTTGGCTTGCAACTCACTGTCATCCTTCTGAGCTTCACAAATTTCTTAAAGAAACATCGGTTTAGCTCTCAGCTCAGCTAAAATAGAACCATCATCTGGCAAGGCCAAACTAGTATGCAAAGCTCTCAATGCAAATAATGATTTTCTACTCAAAGCATCGGCAACAACGTTTGCCTTACCCGGGTGATAATCGATCACTAGTTCATAATCTTTAATCAACTCTAGCCATCTTCTTTGCCTCAAGTTTAGATCTTTCTGAGTCATCAAGTATTTCAAACTTTTATGATCAGTGAATATTCGGCATTTCTCACCATACAAGTGATGTCTCCAAATTTTTAATGCAAATACAATAGCAGCTAACTCTAAATCATGTGTCAGATAATTTTTCTCATGTGGTTTTAACTGCTGCAGAGGCATAAGCAATTACCCTTCCTTCTGCGCATAAGTACATGACCTAGTCCATGTAAGGATGCATCATCAGTAAATCACAAACTTTTTACCGGTTCAAGTTGTACTAAGATGGGAGCTTTAGTCAACAATATCTTTAACTTGTCGAAACTCACTGACACTTCTCGGTCCATTCAAAATTAACATCTTTCTCAGTAGCAATCTTGTCGGTGGAGTAGCTATCATGGAAAATCCTCTACAAATCGCCTATAATAAACTAAGCAAGACCAAGAAAACATCTAACCTCCGATACATTCCTGGGAGGCTTCCAATCGACAATGGCTGAAATCTTATTCGGATCAACTTTAATACCTTCACCTGAGACAACGTGTCCAAGAAAACAAACTTCTTGTAAAACTGAACTCACTTTTGCTAAATTTGGCATAAAAGTGATTATTTCTCAAAATCAGAAAGCTGTTCTCAAATGCTCAGATGCTCGGGCCTCATCATGAGAATAAATCAAGATGTCATCAATGAACACAACTACAAACTTGTCCGGTAAGGTCTGAAAATTCGGTTCATTAAATCCATGAAAATGGCGGGAGCATTAGTTAAGCCAAATGGCATCACAAGAAACTCATAGTGACCATACCTAGTTCGAAAAGTAGTTTTTGGAACATCGACTTTTAACTCATCGCAATCGATAGTATCAGGATCTCAAATCTATCTTAGAAAACACAGTGGGCTCTTTCAATTGATCAAACAAGTCATCTATTCTAGGCAATGGATATTTCTTCTTTATGGTAACCTTGTGTAAGTTGCCGATAGTCTATGCACAATCTCATGGAACCGTCCTTCTTTTTCACAAATAAACACCTGCGCGCCCCATGGTGAATAGCTAGGTCTTACAAAGCCTTTATCAATTAATTTCTCAGAGTGAGCTTTCAATTCTTTCAATTCTATCGAAGCCATTCTATAAGGAGCAATAGAAATAGGTGTGGTACCTGGAATTAATTCAATGCCAAACTCAACTTCTCTAATAGGAGGCAAACTTGGTAGTTCTTCCGAGAACACATCAGGAAACTCATTTATCACGTGCAATCGATTCAATTTTCAACTCGGATCTTTAGTATTCAACACAAAGGCAAGATAAGCTTCACATCCTTTCTCAAACATTTTCGAGCGGATATAAATCGAAATCATGGTAATTGCACTATCGACTCATCCGAATTAACTCAAGGATTTCACCATTTTCACATTTCAGCTCAATGAATTTCTTTCCACAATTCACTATCGCATCATGTGTAGTTAACCAATCCATACCAAGAATCACATCAAACTCATCAAATGGTAACAGCATGAGATCAGCCGGAAAATAGTAACCTCTAATCATCAAAGGGCATTTTTTACATACTTTGTTTACTAACACATGCTGACCAAATGGATTTGATACTTTAATCACAAATTTCGTAAACTCTATGGGCATGTTCATACTAGGCATTAATTTCATGCAAACATAGGAATGGGTTAAACCCGGATCAATCAAAGCAATAACATTAATATCATGAAGAGAAAATGTATCCGTAATTACATCGGGGGAGGATGCCTCTTCACGACACGAGAGCATAAGTCCTTGCTGGTGCTTTAACATCCGATCTCATTCTTTGTATCTCTAAATGCACCTCTACCCGCTACTTACGGATTTCTCGATGTCCGCCTCTTAACGGGGCATTACGATCTTGCACTCGGTATTACTTCTCTTTTAACCATTTGGGACACTCGAATGAAACGATTCGTGCACCACATCGAAAACAACCAATCTCGGTTGCTCGACATTGACACGGATGACGTCGACCACATTGAGGACACTCGGGTCTATCGGGTTGAATATCGCCAATACTCGCAATTGAAGTGGTTTGAGCTTTTGAATCTATAAATCTTCCACCTCTGTTAGGCTAGAATACCCGGTGAAAAATTAGATCTTGTAGAAAACTCTCTAGGCCTCTTGGATGTAGGATGAAATGACTTGCTCATCCTGTCTTTTCTTCGAGTCTTGCATCTCAATTTCAGATTTACCCTTTCTTTTTAATAACTCTTACGCCTTACTGTGCTCGTTCAACTAAAGCAACAAACTCTTTTATCTCTAGAACACCAACCGACGAATCGGATATCATCATTGAGCCCATCTTCAAATCTTTTGCACATGATAGCCTCAGAGACACACACTCTCAAGCATAATTGCTGAGTCGGACAAATTCACGTTCATAGTCGGTCACAGTCATCTTACCTTATTTTAACTCAAGAAACTCTTTTCTTTTCTGGTCAATAAACCTCTGACTGATATTCTTCTTACGGAACTCCTTCTGAAAGAAATCCCATGTAACTCTTTCTTTTGGTACTACTGATACAAGTGTCTTCCACCATTGGTAGGCTGAATCTCTAAGAAGTGACACTACACATTTAATACACTCTTCCGATGTGCAAGACAACTCGTCAAAAACTCTAATAGTGTTTTCGAGCCAAAATTCAGCTTTTTCTGCATCGTCATCTTTGGTAGCCCGAAACTCTTCAGCCCCTTGTTTTTCGATCTTGTCAACGGGTGGCTTTCTCTTCCGATCAGATCTGTGGATTGGGAAGCTACATGGGTAGTCTGTGGATCATGAGGGGTGGAGGTCTAATCGCCGGGTTCGCACGTAACGAACTCAAAGAAACCATTCATTCAAAGCTTGGAAGAAGGCTTCTCGAGCCCTCCTCCTCGACTAATCAGAACGGGCCTTTCACGACTATTCCTTCAGCGGGAGTGGGTGCACTACTCTCTACATCATCTGCACCACTGCGTTCGGGATCCATAACTAAAAAAATTTAACTCGTCAAGAGTCGCCACACTATCAAAATATAAATATGGCATGTATAGATAGACTCTTACTCATACTAAATATTCCGAAAACCAACTAAACCTTGCTCTGATACCAACAAATGTAACACCCCTTACCGAGACCGTTGCCGGAGTCGAGCACGAGGCATTACTAGACTTAACTTACTAGTTCTGGGCATAAAAATTTAAACTGTCTGTCTGCATCATGTTCACTAAATTGACTATAACTCGAGTTACGAAACTCAAAATTAAGATCCGTAACTTTTCTATGAAACTAGACTCATATATATTCTTACCATAATTTTTCCAGAATTTTTGGTGTGGCCAATTAGTACAGTTTATTAGTTAAAGTCTCCTCTGTTACACAGTTTGACAGTTCTAACCTCTCTTCACTAAAAATCAATTATCTCATAATATACAAGTCTTTTTCCTACACCGTTTCTTTCATATAAAAATAGACTTAATAAGCTTTAATTATATCTCTCATGCACAACCTAATTCCATTTCTACTATTTTTGGTGATTTTTCAAAATCACGTCACTGTGCTATACAAACTATTCCCCTGCATATACTTACATAATTTCTTTCTAATAATTACCAACTAGGCATTACATAATATCCAAAACATACTCTTCATTAGCCATTTTAATAGCTAATCATTACCATACATTTACAAGTCAATCTTAAGCCATATCATAAGGTTATACACACAAGATAGTTAAGTCCCTATACATGCCATAACTTAAAACGTTCGAGTCACAAAATACCGATATAATCCTTTGATAGTGTGTAACGATCTCCGACGTCCTTTTGATTCCCGAGTTGGCTTGTAATACTATAAAAAAAATAAAGAATGGGTATAAGCATAAAGCTTAGTAAGTTTACATGTAAATAGATAACAACATTCTTAATGAATTATCTTATGTTTTTCTTATCAAGATCACTTAAGCTTTTAACTCAATATACTTAAAACTTGTATACTTGCCTTACCTTTTAACATAAATTTATCTTACCTTACCTTTTTAGCTTGGACTTGCCTTACCTTTACTTTGGTATATTCTTTGAATTTTCCGTTGAACCACTTGGAATACTAAGGATACGCGGGTACCTTTCCTTATGAAACTTAACCATTGTCATGTCTTCGACATGGTCTTACGTGGTATCCTTGCCTTATGAACTCACCAATGCCATGCCTTGGCATGGTCTTACATGGGACCTTTGCCTTATAGTAACATATCAATGCCATGTCTTGACATGGTCTTACATGATTTCCTTAAACCCTAATGTCATGACATTTGTATCCTACACATTCCTAAGGTTCAACGGAACTTTTCGAGATTGCTTCTCCGTCAATTCATAATTGAGTCTTTAAATAATAAATTTACAGAATAAATATGTAAATGCTGAAATTTAACAACATTAAATGTAAAGTAATAGAATATTGCATTTATTTATCGCAAACTTACCTCGAAACAAAATACGATCAACTATATCGTTTTAATCCTCTATCTTTTCTTTCCTCGATCTAACTGGATTTCGTTCTTCTTGATCTATAATAGAAAATTTAGCTTATTTAATACTCACATTCAACAAAACAGTCCTTAATTCTTAACTTTAGCAAAATTACAATTTTGCCCCTAAACTTTTACATATTTACACATTTGCCCCAAAGCTCGGAAATTAAACTTTATCCCTTATTCTTATGTTTTATGGCATGCTAATCATTTTTCCTTTCTATGGCAACATCAAATTCTCACTCTAACTTGTACTTATGAACATTAGGTATTTTTACCGATTAAGCCGTTTTACTCGTTTTCACTTAAAATCACTAAGCAAAAGTTGTTTAACATAATTTCAGACTTCATAATCTATCATAAAACATCAAAATAAACGCATTTCACCTATGGGTATTTTTCCAAATATGAACCCTAGCATGAATTATTAATAGAATAAGCTAAATCAAGTTACTGGGACTCCAAAAACGTAAAGAACATTAAAAACGGGGCTTGGATGCACTTACTATGAGCTTGAGAAGTTGAATAAACCCTAACTATGGTGTTTCCTTGAAAAATTCGGCCTACTTGAAGAAGATGAGCAAAAATTGGCTTTTAATTTTGTTTTTAACTCATTTTAATCACCAAATGACCAAAATGCCCTTAACTTAAAAATATTCTATTTCACCTATTTGATGTCCATTTTTTTTTCCATCAAGTTAACCAATGGTCTAGTTACCTTTTAAGGACCTCCAATTTAAAATTTCATAGCAATTAGATACCTCTAGCTTCTAGAACTCAAGTTTTGCACTTTTTACAATTTAGTCCTTTTGACTAAATTGAGTGCTCAAACACCAAAATTTTCAAACAAAATTTTTACGAAATCATTTCGTAAAATTGTAGATCATAAAAATATAATAATATTAATTTTTTTTATCGGATTTGTGGTCCCGAAACCACTATTCTGATGGGGCTCAAAATCGGGCTGTTACAACTATATTAATGAAAACCCCCTAATGAGGTTAGCTAAGTAACTCTCAAACATACCAAAACTCTAATTAATCTAAAATAAGAAGTAGTTTTAAACTAAACTTTCTTATTGACTAAGAAATATAAACTCTTAATAACTTAAAATACTTTAAAAATATATCCAAAATTTGGAATAAATAAATAATAAAATAATAAAATCTAATAAATACAATATCGGGCTCATATATAATAAAAATTAAGCCTAAAAATCTAACCTAATATGGTTTAAACTCGAAACTTGTAAATTCCATAATAATCCCGTCTAAAAATTCTACTCGCGTAGTCTTCCTTAAAACAGTCATAACTTGAGCTCTCAAACTCGTAACGAGTGATTCAAAAGAGATGGATATTTGAATGCCATAAGGCATCTCAACCCAAAAATGCCTGAATCCCATCCAAAAAGTTGTCACAAGTTGACTGATTTTCCAAATTTGAAAATTGACACCTTTTGTGAATGGAATTTAATAAATTTACCCCATCCGCATATGTATCAAAATAGCTACACTAAGGGCATTAGATTCCAATAATCTCCTACTTGCCCTAGTAAAGTAGATGATTCATATTTCGTATACTCATACCCTTTACATGTAACGGCCTAATTTTTAGTGGTGTCAGAAATGGTGATATGAGTTCACTAAATTCGACAGGTAAAATTGAGTAAGAAAGTAATTTAAAATTTTTGAGTCAAGTGAGAATTTAGAAGAATTTGTGGATTGGTGAATTTGGTGAATTAAAAGAATTTACTAGGTCAAATAGGTCAAAAACGAGGTATCGAGACCTCAAATTTGAAAATTGAGCCATAAATATTTTTAGAAATATTTATGGAGTGTTATTAAGTTAGTATTAAAGTTTGGTTGAGAAATTTAAATGTTTGGGTAGTCAATTTAATAAAAAGGACTAAATTGTAACAAATGTAAAATTACTAGAAGAATTAAATAGCTCAGGTGTTAAAAGAAGGAGGGTTTAAAGGATAATTAAACCTAAAGGTGAAAAGGCTGGACGGCAAAGTGAAGAAAATCACCAGAAAGATAAGGGAAATAAGGGCAAAATTGGAAATTTAATAATTTTAACATGTATAATAAAAACAAAGTTGAAAAATCTAGAGATATCTTCATATTTTCTCAGCCAAAACACCATAAGAAGTCTGGAGGAAGCTGGTTTTCATAGTTTTACACCATGTGAGTTTAATTCATGCTTTTTCTTGATAATTTTTATGTTTTTATGACTTTTACAACTAGATCCACTTATAGAATTCATTAGTTTTTGATTTGGTGGGTAAAATTAAAAGTTACCCTTGCTGAGAAATGGAAGTTTATGATGAATTATTATGAAAATTAAATTTTAATTTCATATTAAGGTGGTTTTATGAAGTGATTTTGATAGGAAATGATATTTAGGACCTAATTGTGAAAAAGTTGTGAATTAGAGGTTGCTGTTGAAATTCAGAATATAAAAGGTTGTGAAATAGTTTGTAATGATAGAATAAAGTTTTAATTGAGAAAAATTAGTTCAATTGATGGCTGAATTGAGAGCAGGACTAAATTGTAAAATCTGTAAATTTTGGGGTAAAAGTGCAATTTCGAAATTTAAAGAGCATAATTTGTGAAGTGAAATGGAAATGAAATATATGCTAATGAGTGAAAATATTTTACATTATAGATCAAGAAACCAAAGAAGAAAGAGGAAAAGAAAAAGTTGCGAGTAGTCCCTAAATTTCAAAATCTTCTACAAATCACCGGGTAAGTTCATATGGTTGAATTTATATGTTTATTTGTGAAAGATTGAATGATATAATGTGCTGTAAATGTAAATTTGCTGTGGGATTGTGGGAAATATGATAAAATGAAAGAATAAATGGCTGTGTAATTCAAATTAGGAAAAACCTTGAGAATTGAGTGCGTTAGTTCGTGTCGTGACATGTGATGAATTGATTCGGATAAGACCATGGTTAATCCATGGCAAATGTGAAATGTAGGTATGGTATCATCCATACCGAAGTTGTGAAATGTAGGTATGGTATCATCCATACCGAAGTTATGAAATGTAGGTATGGTATCATCCATACCGAGATATGAAATGTAGGTATGGTATCAACCATACCGAGTTGTGAAATGTAGGTATGGTATTAACCATACTGAGTTGTGAAACGTGGCACCGCGAGCAACGACGCACTCAAATTGTAAGACGTTTCCTAATTTGATAAGTAGTAATATAAAATGAGTGAATCAAATGGAAGAGATTGAGTAGTTGTTAATGTTGAGCTCAACTATGTGAAGTATTTTAACAATGGTTGTGGATGGCGGGGAACTTTAGTAAATATTTTGTTATTGTTTTGGAAATATTATGTGTGGTAAGTTACTTTTAAACCGTTGAACTTACTAAGCTTCATCAAGCTTTACGTGTGTGTTTGATTTTTTTATGTAGATTGAATTAAAGAGAAGTTGGTAGATCGGATCATCACAAGCAAAGCTCACTATCCAGATCAATTCCGGTAGCTTTTGTTTTATGTTTGAAGATTTATATGGCATGTATAGAGTTTAAATGAGATGGAGTAAAGATGTTATAAACTAGTTGATAATATTTTGCAATGAAACAGTTTTTGAATTGCAGCAGTAACGTGATTTTGAAAAATCACCAAAAATAGAAGAAATATAATTAGAAAGTGAATAAGATATGAATTGAAAACTCTTTGAGTCTATTTTCATATAAAAGAAATATAGTAAGCAAAAGAAATGGAAATAATGAGATATTTAAATTTTAGTGAAACAGGTTCTGAATGAATTCGTGATCCCCTGTTCTGCTTTTGAAAAATCATTAGAAATTACACGAAAATAATTGTGGATTAAAATTTATATGTATGGAATCCTGAATGAGTCTATTTTCAAATGAAATAAATAAAAAGGTCATATGAATTCTGTACGAAGAGTAATTTGATTTGTAGTGAAGAGAGGTCAGAACAGTCAAACAGTGAAACAGGGGAAACTTTAAGGAAAATCTGGTATTGATTGGCCATACCAAAAATTCTGGAAAAAATATAGTAAAAAGATATATGAGTCTAGTTTCAGGAAAAATTAACGGATCTTAATTTGGAGTCCCGTAGCTCCAGATATAAATATTTTAGTGACAATGACGCAGATGGGCAGTTTTAAATTTTATGCCGAATTAGTAGTAAAGTTTAGTAATGCCTCGTGCTCGACTCCGGCAACGGTCTCGGGTAAGGGGTGTTACATTACATGTTTCTCGAAACTCCTAGCCACTAGATTCTTGGTAAATAAATCCATAATGTTGTCCTCACTCCTCAGATGCAACTTTAACTACATCCACTATTCCGTCTACAACCGTCTCTCGTATTATATGATACTTACAATTATTGTGTTTTGTTCGTTTATGATTCCTTGTCTCCTTAGTATTAGTTATTGTCGCACTATTGTCACAATGCAATATGATTGTTTTTTCGATACCAGAAATTACTTTAAGATCTGTTAAGAACTTTTGAAGCTGGATTGTTTTTTTGTTGCATAAAAATTAACCCCCACATATACAACCTCCCCAATGGAGTTAGAATAGAAATCTTCCTAACATTTATCCACACTATGGTTCTTCTACCAAGGATAAGTACACAACTCGATGTCGATTTTCTTAACTCTGTACACGTTTGGAAGTCAAAGTTTGTATAACCAAGGGAAGTTAAGTCCCTTCCAGAATATACAGGCATATAATCATTATTTTCTGTCAATACTTGAATATATGCTTAATTGTCTACCACTGTCTAGAGCCAAGATTCACCTGATATCGACTCACCGATCTTATTGCAAGTGTGGCAAGTCAGTTGTAATAGATACAAAATATTTACAGTATTACAAAAGAACATGCGAAATATTCTAAGGATCGACCGAAAGGAGATCAAGTGATACGATGAATCAACAAAGATTAAACATGCAACAAGGAGTCTAGAGCTAATAACGAAGCAACATATAGTATGACAAATTATAAAACAAATGGACTTATACTAAATTATAATCCAAGGGATTAACATGCAATAACACCAAATTCAAAAATTCAATGATGAGGAAAAACAAAGTGGTTAGACAACATAATATTTTGTCAAATCAATTTATTCGATTTTGATTCTTCATACCATAGAGCGTTTAAATTACTTACTAATATAAGTTGTCTTCTTACATTATAATCTAACCACATGTTTAACTTGATATTATTTAACATTAGGTAATAAAAAAGTTAATATTTATTTATACATTTTGCTATTCATTTAAAAATCAATGAGGGACAAATATAAAAAAAAAAAGAGTAATTTTAACAATGAAATTTTAGTAATCAATTTATTCAAAATATCACATGCATTAATGATGAAATACTACATCAGAATCCAACAAAATCTTTTATTTTCATTTTTATGACTGAAATTAAAGATGAAGATAAAAGTTATTTAATTATTCTCAAAATTTTGAAATTTTATCATGTTAAAAAGGTTTTTGACATTGCAATTTCTTATAACAATCTCAAATACTAAAAATTTTTAAATTTGATATTTTCACTATGTATTTTTTTTACAAATTAAGCTTTCTGCAGCTTTTTTTTTTAATGGTTTGTTTTCTAAAATCGATGCTCAAGTAAGGTTGAATACAAAATGTCATTTTGTTTCGCAAAATGTCAATCACTAGGGTTTAAGTTTTGGGAACTGCCAAAACCACTGGCCTGGTGTTGACGGTTAGTTCCTTCTCCCCCTCGACAACAATACTGCTTTGCCTTCCCTTTTGTCCTTTACTTGTTAACCTTAAAGTTATTAACTTTACATAAAATTATAAAAAAAAAGAAGTTATTGTATGTAGATTAATTACTTTGAATTCATTCCCATTTTTGTTGTCAAATGCGAGGGACGTTTCTATCCGCTCTGATATTATCTAATTTTAGATTCTTTTGCCCAAATCAAACCAAACCATTTAAGGCTAAGCTAATAGGTCGAAAACCTGAACAAACTCTACCTCTTTCTTCTTACTTCATTTTTCCAAGCAAGGCGACTTTTTGCGTGTTAACTTTATATTGTCGCTGTACATCGTTTATCTGTTAAACTGACACAACAAGACGCACGCAAACAAAAAGAAAACCTCTTGCATTGGTATTGTCCTTCATCATTGGATACTCGATAGTTGGGGATTTGGCATCAACTGTTGTTTGTTTGAGTGGGCTCAGCCTCAACTCATAGCTAGATGGAATCAGACTTGGACTTCAGCTCTCAAAAATATCATGGTTATTTATTTCGTTCATTTATTACGTATAAATGGAAATCTCTAACCATCTTGTGTTGTGTTTTGTTGTTCATAATTGACCGTCATTGAATTTGGCAAGCTCAACTGCTTATTACAGATGATTTTTATCAAACAATCCATGATTAAAATTTTATTAATAAATAGATTTATATATTTTATAATTAATCCAAACACATAGTACTTAATCTTATTACATCACTATTTAATCTTGCTCCCACCATTATTTTTATTTTTACCGGAGCTCTATCCAAAGCAAGAACCTAGCAAGTAAGTAGTCTGTAGTTCTGCCTTATTATACTTCGCAAATGGCAATTCCGCAATTCAACAACCCAAATTTGCTCCTAACTCCATGCTATTGAGTACTCCGATTAAAGTTACTGAAAAGAAAGAGATAAAATTATTAATAAAGATGCGTATTTACAGTGGGAACAAATAAGATAAAAATAATAGATTTGTTTTGGGAAATTGACGAAAATGCATGCATGCATGCATTCATTTCTCACATTGGTTTCAGGGTTGAATAAAAGCTAGCTAGCTAGTTAACTACCTAATTAAGGAGAAACCAGCAACAGGCTTGATTTTAATTTCCCAAATTGGGCTATATCAACATCGCTCACGTATTAGTTCCCATGCCTCTTTTTTTTTTTTTTTTTTTCAAAGATGCAGACCAGATACAGATATCCATAGCTAGGTAGCTCTTAATTATTGTTTGGACGAAACACTTGCTAGACAACACAATCAATGTAACGTGAATTAATTATAGAGTGATAAGCCAAGCATGTTATACAATGTTGGAAGGACTTCCTTCCAAAGTAGCTCTCGTTTCATATGCATATACAGAAGTTAATTGTAAATATTTCAGCAGGATTCACTGTGCGCAGATGGTAATTAATTTGAAAAAATATATATTCAAACAAAAAGAGGCGAGAAATTGTGTGTGCGGTGTGGTATGGTGTAGTGTGCCTGCTGTGCTATGCTTGTAAGGGGGGAGGGCATAGATTCATAGAACTGGTCGTTGCAAGACGTCAAACAGGAGACGACGAATAGCAAAACAGGCTGAAGCTATCAACCCCAGCTCCACCAATCCCAAAGTCAGTCTTTGCTTGCTTGCTTCTTTTCTTGTTTTCTCTACTTTGACAGCCCATCATCTTACCTGCTCCTAACTCCTCTCTTTAGTTTATTCTCTCCCTGAGTTTACCTCTCTTTTTTCGCTTTAGCACCGATTTTAATGAATTAATTAATTAATTCAAGAATAAACATGGCATACCATCATTCATGAATATTAACGTTAGCATGTTCCATTCTTAATAATTAATATCCAGTACTGGCAATAAATTCATCCACATCAGGACGCTTAGCTAACCGCCACCCATCACCGCTCCCTTGCTTCTTCCTTTTTGTAGTTTCTTTATTTCTTTTCTCTACTGTAATCAAAACTTTCAAGCATCCAAAAAGCATGGCTACGGCGTACTTGAAGCATTAAATTATTAATTTGATTGAAGATGACAAGAAATCAAAAGTGCAAGAAATTTTTTTATTATATACTATATAAGAAGAGGTCTAGGCCTAACTAACGTAGAAGGTGGTGGTAAGATTAGAGAGGAATCCCGAAGCCGCTGTCCTAGTTTTGGTACCGTTTTCTGTTTGGATGCTCCTACTTATGCTCCCATCTGCTTCTGGTTTAATATTATAAGGTACATACCCATATCCCTCCATAAGCTAGCAAGCATCCCCTCCAGTTGTACAAAGAGTTGTAGTTGATGGGCCATGGGCGCTTCTGATTTGGTAGATGAAAATCATAGTGAAATCAATGGCAGCAGCAACAGCCGAGGACACCCAGTAGCAGTAGCAAACAAAACATTAGAAGGGAAAGCGATGAGGAAGAGAATGGCTTCTGAGATTGCTGACAACCAAAGGTTCCCTCGCCGCACCCTTGCCTCTGAGCTTGAGCCTAATAACAACGCGGTTTGCTCTTTCTTGCCAGCGCCAGCATCATCTAATCCACTCCTCAACCACTCCACTATCAAGATGAATACCGCCATTTTTCCTTCTGCAAACTTCATAGCCGTGACGTCAGGCGGGCCTGCTGTTTTATCTACAACCACTTCTACTTTTACTTGCATCGATACCATTTCCACAAGTAAACCTCACCCCCCGGCTGTCTGTGGTTTCTCGGGTTTGCCTTTATTTCCACCAACGGACAGAAACCGAAACTCCGTCACCGCAACTACTGCCTCAGACTCAGTTATTATATCTCCGATCTCTAATTCGATGGATGACACTTCAGCTACAGTGTGGATTGACGGTGTCATAAGGGATCTCATCCACACCTCCTCTAACGTCTCCATTTCTCAAATCATCCACAACGTCCGGGAGATCATCTACCCTTGCAACCCGAACCTCGCTACGCTCCTGGAGTACAGGCTCCGCTCCCTAGTGGATCCAGTTGAAAGGAGAAGTAAGGAGGGCGAGGCTTCCTTGTTGCAGAGGAACCATAATCAGCAGCAAGGCTCCTCTGGACTCACTTTTAACTTGGACCCCGCCCTAGGTAGCCTTCCTAACTGCTCTTTGCCCGAATCTTGTTCCATGAGCCAGTACTTGAACTGGGATATAAATCCACTCTCCGTTTCTAACAGCGCAGTGGCTACCCAACACCAGCATCACAATCAGATTAGCAGTAGCCCTTCTGCGACTACACCACCAGTTCTTTCCCTATGCCAGACACCGCCTCATCAACAACAGACTCGGGTGCAGCAGCCGCTTCCAGTTCTAGAAGAAAACCCTTCCCCAGTTGAGAAGACTACTCCCTCGACGACTGCTTGCACAACTCCCACGTCCACTTTTCAAATAGTCCAAGCATGCAGCGCCAGAGACAGGAAAGAGGAGATACGGCAGCAAAAGAGAGACGAAGAAGGATTGCACCTCTTGACCTTACTCCTGCAGTGTGCTGAGGCGGTTTCAGCTAATAAATTTGAGGAAGCAAATAGGATGCTGTTAGAGCTGTCGCAACTGTCAACGCCATTTGGGACGTCTGCTCAGCGCGTGGCAGCGTATTTCTCAGAGGCTATGTCCGCAAGGCTACTGAGCTCATGCCTGGGAATATGCGCTACGCTTCCACCGATTCCACTGTCACAGAGCCATACCCAAAAGATAGTGTCGGCATTCCAGGTGTTCAAAGGGATAAGTCCATTCGTCAAGTTCTCGCATTTCACAGCCAATCAAGCCATACAAGAGGCGTTCGAAAGGGAGGAGAGAGTGCACATCATAGATCTCGATATAATGCAAGGCCTGCAGTGGCCAGGGCTGTTTCACATACTGGCCTCAAGACCAGGCGGGCCGCCGCACGTGCGCCTCACGGGGTTGGGAACCTCCTTGGAGGCCCTGGAGGCAACCGGGAAACGTTTATCTGATTTTGCCGACAAACTGGGGCTCCCCTTCCAATTTTGCCCGGTGGCGGATAAGGTGGGGAATCTGGAACCCGAGAGACTCAAAGTTAGCAAGACGGAGGCAGTAGCAGTTCACTGGCTGCAGCACTCTCTTTACGACGTGACTGGTTCAGATACCAACACGCTGTGGCTCTTGAGAAGGTGATTAAATGACGCCCTTAGTCCTTGACCTTTGGCTTTTGCTTGCATGAATTTCCTAAAGTAGGTACTAAGTAGACAGTCATATTTTAGTTTCATGGTTTAGTTAACACAGAAGTCAGAAAACATGATATGGTTGACATATAAGTATATAACTATACGCATCGAATGCACTTCGATCCACAAATACACGCAACTCAAGTTGCTTTTTCTTTTAACCCTACAAGTTTATTATTGCCATAAATTTTTTAGATGGAAGGCTAGACCTAGACGTTGATTAGAAATAAAAATTGGTCTTCTATGCTCTGAATCCATCACTACAAGTCTACTACTACGACAACAACTTATAAATAAGAATAATAATAAACCTTAGCTCTGTTTGTCCTCTCTATCTGAAATCTAGTTTTACTAATCTAAATTAATTAGTTTTCATTCATCCAAGCAAGAATAACTACACATTTATTAATCAGTTAATTTGTGTAATAAAAAATGAATGTGTTTGAAGAAGAGGAAGCTACTGATGATGATGATTCATGATCAGGTTGGCACCCAAAGTAGTGACGGTAGTAGAACAGGACTTGAGGAGGCAGGAAGGACCATTTTTGGGAAGGTTTGTGGAAGCCATACACTACTACTCAGCGGTATTTGATTCACTAGGGGCAAGCTACGGGGAAGAGAGCGAGGAGAGGCACGTGGTGGAGCAGCAGCTACTATCCAAGGAGATACGAAATGTTCTGGCTTTAGGAGGAGGTTCCATGAAATTCCATAATTGGAGGGAGAAGCTGCAGCAGTGTGGGTTCAAGGGTATATCCCTTGCTGGCAATGCAGCGACGCAGGCCACCCTGCTCTTAGGCATGTTCCCATCTCATGGTTATACTTTGGTTGAGGACAATGGCGCCCTCAAGCTTGGTTGGAAAGACCTTTGCTTGCTCACTGCTTCTGCCTGGAGGCCAGGCGAGGACACCCTTCCATTCCAATTCCATGCTAATTAACTAATAGGTTATATTCCGCATGCCACAGTTATGAATTTTAATTTGGTATTATAACTGAATTTTAATTTGGTATTTTTTATAAGTTCATTAATCATTAAATAATTGTTGTTAAATTTATTAAATTAAGTTGTATTATTTTCAAAATAATGCAAAAAATATACTATCATATACAAAATATCATATAAATTTTTTATTTTCACATATTACTCCTAAAAAATTCAATTAATAAATCAGTTTTATGTTAGATTCAAAATAATTTCATATTTATTTAATAATAAACTTTTTATTTTAGAAAGACTTTGAAAACCAAACTTTTATTTGACATTTTCCAAGTCAAATTTTCATCTCCCTCTTTTTTATTTTACGATTTATATTCAGATTTTATGACTATTTCTCTCAACAATAAAATCTCCAAGTCAAATTTTCATCTCTCTCTTTATGTCTCTCGTTAATAATATAACGTGCCTTACAATTATACTAAACTTTTATAAATGAGTAGATTTATATATTTGACTTTGTCTAGGATTGTAAAAGATATTATAAATTAATATAATTTATTTATATTAAATATTAACTATTTTAATATTTTAAGTAAGTAAATTTAAAATTAAACTAAAAATATATAATAAATTATATAAAACATGAGATAAATAAAAAAATATGCTTTGAAAAGATTAAAACACAGCAGACCTAAAAAAACAAAATAAATATGGTTTGTTGGATCCTTCTACATAATGTGAACCAAGTTAATAATTTAAATAATGTGAACAAACTTGAGAATAATTATAGGCTAACTCATTTAAGTATATTCTCTAAGAATAAAAAACCTAATTTATCAAAAAAAAAAATTACTAGAGAATTGAATATGAACTCTAAATAAAATAAATTATTGTATTTTTTTTCCTAGCTGGCCACAAGGATTATATATGGATTGATATGTTAACACGAGTTCCAACTATTTTAAATATACACTTTATAACTATAAGTTTAAAAATAAAATATTTAAATAATAATTTATTTTCTCTAAACCAAATTTTAAATCAAATCATTGTGTATCACACATCAATTTTTTTTTATATAAATTGTGTTATAACATCAATTTGAAACATCAATGACTTCCTACATAAAAATATTAAAATAATTAAAATGCAACGCAAAAAATAAATTCAAATATATTAAATATAGAGGTGAAGATATAATTGTATCATTTATTAATCTATAATTTTTTTAAAGGACTAAACATATATATTTATTTAGAGAGGTAAAATGAATTTTTACCTCATATAAAGTTATAATTTATAAAGGGATAAAATTATGATGATCTATTTTTGGGGCTAAGCCCCGTTTATCCCTCAATAAAGATGAATTTTAATTATTTTTTAATAAATTGGTTATAATTATCAATAAAGTACTTAACAACCAATTTTTTTTTACCCTTTTTGTAATTCGAAAGAAACTTAAATTATTTAAAATTTGAAATTCAATTTAATAAAAATTAGAGAGTATAATGAAGAAAAGAGTATAATATTATAATAAAAACAATAGAGTGACACAAATTTTACAAATATTTGAATAACAAAGGTAGCATGTGATGTAGGGGAAATGGATGCTCAATCTTGATGTTAGCACTAATTAATTAACAAAGGTGGGGCAGACCAGACATGTAATCAGTCGCTGGAAACATAAGTTTTATTGTCATAATATCTTTTCTCACTTGCAACCTTCTTCTCATTACGTTTCTGCACAACGGAAACATATCTTATAAGCACTTTCAGCACAAACCTTCATTATGGCCATATAGTCCACTTTATAACTCACTTGAAAGAGGGTTTAAAGTATAAGATTCAGTCACAAATAGCATGACTATAATAAAGTGAACCTGGTAAGCTTTATGATTTGCTACAATCCTCTTAATTATTGTGGTGGTTGTAATGTCGAGCGGGCTTTCTAGAACTTTGAAAATTCCCATACTAATTGGAACATCATAAGGGTTATCTTTTTCCTGCATGACATGAAATAATGTAACTTAGCCATTCTAATCACTCGTCATGATTAACAAGTTTTACACTTCACCTTCTGAAAATCACTGCTCTCTGCCACTGTTCCATGGACAACTAATGAGATATTAAAAGTTGTGATCTGCAATTGCAAGATTGTGGTGAGAGAAAATTATGGGGCAATTTCTTAGATTTTCATAAAACAAACATTAGTTTATAAGTGCAAAGCAAATGGATAATTTAGCTCAAATGCAATTTCACACAAAGTTTATCTTAAAAAGTCATTTTTTAGATGTCTATTACTAATATGGCACATCATATTTTTTAAAAAGTTCTTAATTAGTGCCTTGCACGCTTTTAACACTAGATAAATTCTCTGTTAATAATAGTTTAACTCTAATTGTAGTTTTTTTGTGTTAATTAATTAATATTAACTAATAATAATAGTAATATAATATTTAGAATATAATATTTAGTGATTTAATATTTATGGTTTAGGATTAGAGTTAGAATTAGAATTAAAATTTAGGGTTTTAAAATTTAAGAATTTAGATTTTGAGGATTTGGTTTTACTTGTTTAAGGTTTAAGTTTCAAGTATTCGATTTTTTTATTAATAAGAGTTAAAAAAATAATGTAAATTAGTTTAGTACAAATATAATGTAGTTCCATCTTTAAATGCCACCAGAATAAAAATAAAGATATTATAAACCAGCATATACTACTTTAAAAAAAAAGTCTTAACAAATTAAACCAAAGAATAGTACTAACCATGTCTTTAGACACTTCCCATGGAGCACCGATTATCACCTCATCCACATAGCGACAAGCTAAAACACTTAAGCTTCTTTCATGTAGATTCATGATAGGGCGATGAGTACCTCGTTTAGCACTGCATGATATATAATACAATATTTCTTTGAATGCCTTGGCTTATTCATAACATTACCTTGCTCGGCATAGCAAGGTGTTCTCCTTTTGCATTTAAAAGAGAAATGTGTATCTATGAGCCATTCAAGATCTTTTTCTTCCTACAAAGCTTGCACACATTTTATTTTGAAGGGTATTCCGCCTTCATTCTAAGCTACCCCCATTTGCACATTTCTTGTTGAACAACATTTTAACATGAGCGAAGTGGTTGACCTTAAGGGAACCTATTCGTCCTCCCCCCTTTTATGTTTATTTTGAAGGGGTGGTGGTTATGTGCTAGAATCAAAAGAGTTTCCGCTTTTTGCACCGATATTTTGACACTTCTAAGATTCTTTTTACTGCATGCGATGTCTCTCCTGTCCCTTCTTTTGGGGAGTAAAGTGTTTGCTCTATGAACCGTTCCAACTGTCCCTTCTACAAGTACTTTAATAGCATCCTTTAAGTTTAAGCAGTTGTTCATAGCATGTCCTACATCTTTGTGATATAAGCACTCATGTAGACTTCCTTTTTCATGGATTAGACCTATGGGAGGCGGGGTCTCTAATATTTCCCTACTCTCGCTAAGAATGTTCCTTGTAAGGTATTTAAATGGGTGTAATGATGGAATGGCACAGATGAAACTCCTTTTAGGTGATTTATGCGTTAACAATTTCAACTATTTTAGCTTTATTTTCCCTTCATTTGGCACAATAGTTTGGTTTCCCTCTGAATCAAGGCTATGCTAGCATCCTGGAGATCATCTTCGGTCCCAAGAAGGTTGTTCGTCCTTTCTCGGTTGCTTTTTGTCCCTCATGGCACTTTCTAGGGCACATTTTTGGATTTGAGCCTAAAGAAACTCATTTTGGGCTTGCAACTCCCTATACAATCGGACTTTAGGGCTAGAATCTTCTCCCACTCCTAAATCTCGACAATACCCTTCATCATGATGATTTGTCAAGGTGGTGGGAAAATGGAATATAATGCTTGTTGCTCTATAGTTGAAATTGTGGAAATGATGGATGGTAAAATTTTACAACATCATTTTGACCTTGGTGTTGATAATGGATGACATCTTGATATTATTTTTCTTGATTATAATAAAATAGATATGTAATTTTTTATTTTTTCACAGACAGCACCAATTATTATAAAAAATAAGTTATACCTCGTATTTGAGCAACTATAATGGTGGTTCACATTATATATAATGTGCAAAGAGCTAGGATAAAAGCCTAAGATGTATATAGAAGTTGAGAGAGGATTTTTGCACGGCGGTCAAAATAATAAATTGTTGAGTTCTTACATCTACCCCTACTTAGATGTTGGAGTAAGTATTTATTGAGGGAGGTTGCTTGGATGGTGAAAATCATTAAGCACTTTACTCTCTAGCTATAAAGGGTAAACTGCCGGGTTGCAAGCTAAGAACACTATTGGAGTCAATGTAAGGTGATTAGGCGGAGTAACGTAGTAACGTTGAGCCTGAAAGGTGATGGATTGACGAGTGCTGATAGGAGTCTTCCTTATATGTCTTTTGAGGATTGCATGGGCTCATTTTATGTAGCACGATGCTCGACAAGGCCAAAGTTAGGCTTTTGGCGAGGTTGAGCTTAGTCAACTTCTATCTTCAAGTATTGAATGATGTAGGTTGAATGACATAATAAAGAGATACGACCAACTTAAATATATATAACACATAATTTTGAAAAATATTTATAATAAGACCACATCATTACCATTTCTTAGAATAAAAGATCAAACATAAAAAATAAAAATAAAGAAATTTCAAAAACAACAAATATTTTCTTTTAAAAAAAATACTTTATGTAACAATTACTTTTTAAAAGTTCATTCCAAAAAGAAAAATACTGCAATGATAAGTTAAAAAGAGGAATAAATTAAAATGCAAGAGAGTAAATTTACCTGATAGTTTGATCATTGTGGGTACCAACGAGAAGAAAATCTCCCAGTTCTCGGGCAACACGCAGAATCTAATATAGCATAGATTTAGTGATTTTTTCTTTATTTCTTTCTTTCTGGCGACAAAATCACCATGTAAAAAACAACAACAAATATGACATAACGTACCTCAACATGTCCAGCATGGAAAAGATCAAATGCACCATCTATATAAACAATGTGAGCGTTTGGTCCGGGGCCCTACAACAAGCAGTAGAGAAATTTAGATAATTCTGCTTGAATGGATTGCATGCCAAACACTGCCAACAATCAAATGTCAAGGATTTAAGGATTAATTTTTTTTTCTTTTTTTTCATATAGTCATATAGAAGGCATAGAGAAGATAAATAGATGAGAAGATCCGACAAAAATATAGATGAGCAGAATCCCAGTACATGCATCCAACATTTCTACAATGCAGTAGTTATCATGATTCATTTCAAGATCAAGTAGGTTTCAAAACGTACAAAATGCTACTTTGGGCCTCTTCAACCATTTTGTAAAAATATTATGGGAAACTTGTTAAAATTTTGAGTTTTAAATAGCGTTACTAACTTGAATGTTTATTTCTTTTTCTACACTACCTATATCATGACCTTAACTCTTGGATCAAATTTTTCTAAAACTAGGAAAATGCAACTGAAACAAACAAAAAATATATATATGACTCGAATGAAAGAGAGCTGAGGTTATGCATACCTTTCCGTTTGAAAATTGCACGATTCTGCGGGATGTTGGTAGAAAATGAGATACGCGAGTTCCAGATCTAGATCCAGATCCGCCATCCTCAAATTTTTGGCTGTGCCCGTGGCTGAATTGTCTTTGTAGAGAGGAATGATTATGACTGTCACTAACTGATCTTTCTCTTACACAAAGAAGCATTCGGCCTGTTAGGAACAATGAATGCAAGGCAATACATTAGAAAGCATCCATGGATCTTTTATTAAAATTCATGGAAATGCTTAAACTGACCGACAATGTCAGTGCTAGAGATGCCTTCGGTGCGCTTAATCTGCTTAAAACGACCAGCCTTCTTAGCAACAGCATAAGCATCAGTTCCATCGGGAAGAACACAAGGGTCATCGCCGTGAATAATGTAGTCCATCTTGTATTCATCGAACAGCTTCTTCATGAAATCTTCGGTGATTGCATACGGCGCATCAGAAATGACCTCATCCACCCACTTCACCGCCTTTACCATTATCATCCTTAATTCACAACAAAAATGAATGAATGGGTGAATGAATTGAAAAAATTGAATCGACCACTCATGTATGTATATATATATCAATCCTATACCTTTCATGCATAGGAGTTACAGGAGGGCCCTTGTTTGCAATGATTTCCGCATCGCTAACTACCCCCACCACCAATTGGTCGCCCACCGCACGAGCTTGACGGAGGGCATTGCAGTGACCATAATGCATCATGTCGAAACAACCGTCCATATACACGCGCAATGGCTTCTTCTTCCTTTTTATTTTCCTCCACAAACCCATTCCAAGTCCTTCAGGGGGTAAGCCTCTTTTCGCTATGCCAAGGTACAATCCTACCGCCATGGCCACTACCAGTGCTCCACCTATTAGGGACGTTGATGATATCTTGTTCATTGCTTGATTTTTGTCAATTTATTTCCAGAAAAAAATATGTATATATATTTATCAGTATTTATCCAACATTTCAACTCTAATTGCCAAAAAAAAAAAACTCCAATTGCCAAGTATAGATTTTTTTTTCGCTTTTTTCACATTTTCTTTTGCTACTGTTGCTTAGAAATCACGATATGGAATATCATTATATTGTAGCCTTCAGCTTATGCCACCTGACGAGTGACTTTTTCCTTTTTCCCTTTTTCTTCCTGAAATTACAAATTAGGGCGATGGAAAGAAGATAATAAAGGTTAGTGGACCGAAAAACAAAAAATTATGAGGTAGGAAATCAAGACTCTGATACTCCCTTGTTTTTCTTTATTTTTCTAATTCTGGTTTTAGATAATGTGCATAAAAGTAGCGATTTTAAAATTGCAAATTGCTTGATAATTTATACAATTAATTTTTTTACTTAAAATAAACTATTAATAAAATATATATTTCCATTTATATTAAGATCCATATTAAAGTAAAATTATGAAATATTTTCAAAATATATTATGATTACTATTAACATTAAATTTCTTATTAAAGTGAAATTCCTCAATTGATAATTAAATATTGAATAAAAAATTAAGTTTTATTTTTATATTTGAATTGATAAAATAAATTCTAATTAATAAAATTTAAATTGTTCGATGTAAAATTTCATATTTATTTTATAATTGTTTCAACGTGTTATTTGTATTTCAAACTTCTAAAAGAATAATATATAAATTGAATTGTAGGGTTTTATTGCTGATTTAAAATTTTAAAAATTAATGATTCAATTATTGTTAAAAGACAAATTACTTTTTTAATTATTTTTATTAACAATAAAATTCCTTATTAAATTTTTTAATTGGTCATTTTATTAATTAAGTATTGATTAAATTTTCTATAAAAATATTTTTATTACCTTTAAAATTAAATTTCTCATTAAATAATTTTTAATTAATTTTTTTAAAAATTAATTACACATATACTCTTAACAAGCCTGTCTAGTAGAGTTGTAGTCGCTAAATTACGTATATATTGGCCTACAAAATTCGAAATTAAGATCTATTTGTTGTTTTTGAAACTAGACTCGATTGATAAAAAATTTAGAATTTTTATATAAGCAAATCAATACAATATTTTTCAATAAAGAATTCATATAAGGTTTCCATTTATTTCTTTTGAAAATAGACTCGCTAATCTTTTAGAAATATAAATTTCATCTTTTAAATAATTTTTTATTATAATTTTTAATAAATTTTCAAAGTCAAAATTGGGAAACCCGAAATTAATTTGACCTTAGCTCACTTAAATTTATTTATCTCATGATCTTCCGTTACTCACATAATTTCTTCTATACAAAACAAACTTGATAGACTTGAATTTCATATTTGGTTCAACCTCTATCTCAATTTCTATAATTTTTGTTGAATTTTCAAAGTTGAGCCATTATTTTCTTTTTATCAAACAACTTACACATTCTTAAAAGAATTTGTTTTATCAGATTTTTAAACTAATTATTAATGACTGACACTTTAGTCTTTTGGAAAATAATTATTTTGAGTAATTTGTCTGTATTTAGCTAGAATTTTGAGAATTCCTTTTAATTTCGAGTAAAAAATGGTGAATTTTGATGAAAATAACTAAATTAAAAAAAATAAAAAATTCCATGAATGGTGAATTGCGGGAGATTGATGGTGAATGAAAGAAATCTATACAATTCTATTAAAATATCTCTATTAACTAATAAAATTTTCTAAAATAAAATTATAATAAAACATTTCAACCGATCATATTTTAACACCAGATAATCCTTAATTATTATTATGACAATAGATGATAGTTATCCTAATTGAGAAATGATTATTTTGCTCCTCACGATTTTCTACAATTTCACCATTGAGTCACTCTTCCCTTTAGGAAAAATTATAATTTAGTTCCTCTCATTTCTCCACTTATTCAATTTAGTCTTTATACACTAATTTATTTCACATGTTGGTCCTTTCCACCTCTGAGGTATTTGCACTTTTGGTCTCCTATCCTTTTTCATATTTACATTTTTGACCTACAAAATTTGAATATTTATACTAAGACCACAACACTTTTCACATTTTTGTGTTTTAGTCCCCACTTTAAATTAATACATCATAATATAAGTCTTTAATTAAACTAACTTTGGTATCCATCAGTATTTTCTACTGTCACTGATAATTTCTATTTTTTATTTCTTTTAAAAATTCTAATACATATACTTTCTAAAATCATGTTGTTTAAAATCGATGGAGTTTTTGGGATGTTACATGATCGTTCATCATTCTTTTTTCATGAGAAGTCTTGTCTACGTCTAAATCATGCTCGAGCCGTCGGCACACCACAACTTGATTAAAAAGAAAACACAAAATTAGTTAACACCAATCCTCGACAACGGCACCAAAATTTGATGAGTGTCGAATTCATCAAAAATAAATTCTTACGTCTCAACTGTATATAAATAATAGTATTGGGAGTAAGATATCTAAAATTGTCATTTTTATTTAACTAGGTTACGTGCTAGGCAATTATGATTTGTACAAAAATAAAAAGGGGTAATTCAAATCTAATAAAAACAAAAATAATAACAATATTAAAATAAATAAAAAACAATAAAAATAAACAAAAATGAAATTAGATTGAATAAGTCAATGTGATAATATTCTAGTTCAGGTTGGATTTTTTATTGTTTTGGGCAATTAATACAAGATGCAAAGAATGTCCTTGAAGCCATGAGAGCTGAACTGGAAGGGATGCGACGTGAGAACATACACATGGAAGAAAGGGTGAAGCAGTGGATTAAAAAGTAGTGTAACTATAATTAATGAATTTATAGAAAAAAACATGGTGGAAGCAGCGGTGACGTGGAGGGGAAGATGATGAACATTAGCAGGGGTAAAAAATGGTAAAAATGATGATGTGGCATGCACAGTCAATCACTGTTAGGGATTAAACATTTAAGTGACTAAAATGAAAACTCCCAAAAATTAGGTCATCAATTAGTTAGTTTACCCTTTTATAAAAATAAAATAAAATTACTGTAGTGAAAGTAGAAAGTAAAGCAGGAGTATAGTGAAAAAGATGGCAATGATGATGAAAGGTCTACACTACAAGTTGGTTGGTACACACGGAAAGGTACGGGTGCGGGTGCGGGTGCGGGTGCGGGTGGAAAAGAAGCAATCTCACTCACATTGATTGATATGAAATCACCCCAAGTAACATTATTTTAATTCCAGGCACAGAATGAAAGTAGGTGACGACAGAAGAGGGTTGTGGAATTGGGAAGCCGAAGAAGAAGCTACTGCGATTGCGATTGCCAACTCATTCTTCCGTCATGGGCAACTGTGGCACTAGAGAGGAATCTGACGTTGTTACTCATGCTCAAGGTTAGGTTACATTCTTTTCTTTTACTACTTTTCCATCTGCCTTGCCCAGCACAGCACTAGGGCTAGGGCATCTTTCTCCTTCTTCCCATTCCTTGAATTTCCAATTTTGGAAATCGCAGTTCAGCAGCTCCACAACCACATCTTATCCGACAAGAAGCTTACTCGAAGTCAGAGCCAGACTCAGAATCGTACCCTCTCAGATCTGAGCGACTTCGAGGATTCCAGGAAAAATGCGCTTCTCTATACCCACATTATTGCCTTCACTTTATTCGAGCTTGAGACTATTACCAAGAGCTTCCGTTCTGACTATATTCTCGGGGAAGGTGGCTTCGGAACCGTCTATAAAGGTTACATCGACGAGAATGTGCGGGTCGGTCTCAAATCTCTGCCTGTCGCTGTCAAGGTCCTCAACAAGGAGGGCCTTCAGGGTCACCGCGAATGGCTTGTATGTACTCTCTCTTTCCCTATTTACCTACATTTTTCTCCCCCATTTTTTTTTTATTTCCCTGAAACTGCTTTGCTCTCTGTCTCCAGACTGAGGTCAACTTCCTCGGCCAGCTCAGGCATCCCAATCTGGTTAAGCTGATCGGCTATTGTTGTGAGGATGATCACAGGCTACTTGTATACGAATTCATGTTCCGTGGTAGCCTTGAGAACCACCTTTTTCGAAGTAGGCATTTCTCCACATTTTACATCATTCCTATATTAATCCCTGCCCATGTGTGTTTCTTCTTTCCCTGTCTCTCTATCTCAATTAGTATTGCAAATGCATTTCCTTTCCTGCTGCTAAGTGCTAACTTGTTCTCATCAACTAGGCTCTTTAAATTTTGTCTATCTAGTTAAAAATAATGTAGTTAATGCATTGCTTCCACCCTTTATCATGACAGACTTCTTTAGCGTGGAGCATCTTAAACTTACTTGATGTAGCTCCTTGGTTATGAACCAAAACTGTTACCATCAGAATATTGAATCTTTTTAGGAAAAGATTGCACTGATCCAACCTAGTGCATGGCTCATACGCATGATAGGATTTCATAATCTGTCATAAGCACCACTTTCTTGGATATGTAAACAGGTTTTTTATCCAATAAAGCAGTTTAACTGCTACAAGAGGCCTGCAGGGCCATAAGCACCTCTTTGCACGAGGTGCTATTTTAGAAGTTTTGTTTCAAAATAATTTCAATGCACCATCAATGTTGCTAATTTACACGGAGGAGAACAATGTAAGTGCAGCTGATATGATATTAATCTTGAGAGGAACCTAGTGGGGTGACACTATCTGAGGGCATCTGTTCAAACTGACAGAATTTGGTTTTTCAGCAACTCTATTTTTTTCTTAAAGCCGTGACAACCAAATAAATTGATATCATGGGAGATTATCTGTCCTCTTTTATTGCAAGGCTCTAAGATATCACCATTTTCTACCTTCTAAACTTATTTGATAAATGAGGCAATCATATGAAAAGAAACATAATCTGTATGTGTGGCCAGCATCTATAATCATTGCCTCGGGACTGCTGGGTATGTAGTGTCCTCCATCAGTCATCCTGTGTTCCTTGGGAATTAAAAGCATGATGTGTCTCATGCTTATTATGATTATCCAAGTTAGAACCTAAAGCCACTGAGTACTTCAACGGTTTCCTTTTGCTACTTCCATTTCTGAAATTTGTTATGATTCTCTTTGTCTATGGTAACTTCTCCATTTATTGTTAACAAAGGTTGACATCGCTTTCCTATGCCATTCAGAGGCAACTGTACCTTTATCCTGGGCGAAAAGAATGATGATTGCTCTAGGAGCTGCTAAAGGGCTTGCTTTCCTACACAATGCTGAAAGACCCGTGATATATAGGGATTTTAAAACCTCCAATATATTGTTGGACTCTGTAAGTATTTGCATACATTGTTCATTCTAGACCTTTCACTTTTCTTCTTTTCCCTTGATTGTGAATTTGTTGTCCCTTTAATCTATGCTAGTTGAGAAAAAAAAAATCCATTCAGTAATATACTACCATGATTCTGATTTATGGGACCTCAATTCCTCTTCAACCATGGGTTTGCCTCTTGAATATGTAGGATTATACAGCCAAACTTTCTGATTTTGGACTTGCAAAAGCTGGACCACAAGGTGATGAGACCCACGTATCAACTCGAGTGATGGGAACATATGGATATGCTGCGCCTGAGTATGTTATGACTGGTATGACCTACTAAAATCTTAGTAATGCGTGATACATCATAATAACATTTATAGGAATAATGGTGTCCTCCCAGCTGGGGAAATGAGTTGATAACCATCTTTGATAATAACATTACCTCTCTGAGCGGCCTTACAGAAAGGCAGAGCTTGAAAGCATGTTGGGTGCAAGCTACCAGCAACCAATAACAATTTAGCTGATTCATCATATAGATAGATATAGGTCCTTCAGTGTCACTGTTGCTGGTAGTGCTTAAGGAACAAGTTGCATTTGTTTTGTGCTCTTGGCATTGTCAAAGGGGAAGATAATTTTGGATTTCTTGTCATCAATGTTGTGTGGGAAGGACAGTTGAAAATCTTGTTTTTAGCACACCGTGTATGAAGAATTTATGAAAATAAATGAAAGTAAATTCACCAGATCATTTTTATCGTGATTTTCGAATGGGATCCAAAGCTATGATTCATGTCTAACAGAATAAAGAGTTATCAAGGATATAGACAGAATTGAGAAAACCCTCAAGTTGATTTAGTTCATGCTTCTTAAGTGGCTGTTACACAAGTTCTGGGATTTTGGTACATTTGAGCATTTATCATATTGTCTACTACTTCTGTAGTCTTCACTTTTTCCTTCTGATGGTTTGATAAAATTAAGAAGCAATTATATTTGATATTTATACTTAATTATTTCTGCCTATAAAATGAGCAGGTCATCTGACTGCGAGGAGTGATGTATACAGCTTCGGAGTTGTTCTTTTGGAGCTTTTGACGGGAAGAAAATCTGTTGATAAGACAAGACCAAGCAAGGAGCAGAATTTGGTGGATTGGGCTCGACCAAAACTGAATGATAAGAGAAAATTACTTCAAATAATTGACCCAAGATTGGAGAACCAGTATTCAGCAAGGGCTGCCCAGAAGGCATGCAGCTTGGCATACTACTGTTTGAGCCAGAATCCAAAAGCAAGGCCGTTAATGAGTGATGTTGTTGAAACGCTGGAACCTCTACAATGCACTGGTGGTAGTGCAGATGAAGTTTCCTCGTCTTTGAACTCAAAAGTAACAGGAGGTAGTGCTGGTCCGTTTGCAATGGGTGGAGTTCCAGATTATCGAGTGCGACACAGATTTTCAAACAATGTTGGTCCAGGTGCCATTTGTAGGTCGCCTAATCCAAATTGTTCCCCAGGTGGCCCTGCAGCATGCAGAGTTCGATGAAAATGTCACCTACTTGTATACTTGTTTGGTGTGGCTTTTGTAGCATGACCCCCTGTCAAAAGTGACAAATTTGCTTGTTAAAACAAGGGTGGTTTTACTTAATTGTACCTAATGTGTAAGTTGTCTGTAGTCTGTGTTGATTATGTGTTGATTATGCTATTCAACTGAAGCTTGTATCACTATTTTTTTGTTTTATCCTTTGCCACTGGAATTTCCTGTCGGAAAGTTGTCTTCAGCATAAAAGCATGCAGTTTCAGACTTGTAAGTAGATGCTTTTTAGCTGTGAATAATTTTGATGAAGATGGTAGACAATGGAAAATGTTGACAGCAACTCTGAAAATGAACAGTGTACCAACTTGCGTGTATGACAATGAGTTCACCCCCTTTTTTGTTTGTTTGAATAAACCGTTGCCTCTTATTCTCGTATCTGTCTATATTTCTCTAAACGTGCTAGTTTCGTATCATACAACTGCTTTGTGCCTACAGAGCATGGCATAAGATTGAAGAAGCAAAAAGAAAGGTGAAACTCTACAGTGAAAATGAGCAGTAATATGGCAAACGATTTTAAAAGCATTGGGGAAAATGGGGAGGAGTGCATTTCCAAGTGATGTGATGACAGGCACAAACTAGTTTGGATATTTAACCAAGCGTTGCTGGGTGGATTGTGGAGTATTGGTTTTACGTTTTTAACCGTGCAAATGTTGTAGGTAAAGCCACAGAAAAAACCTTCAAACCCAAAACCCCATCAATAATAATAAGCCTGTATGATTGGTTAAGTCTGAAATACAAATGACAAATAAATAAATCATCCATACGTTTGTTTGACCCACTTTTCTTAACAAATCTCCTTCTCCTTCCCTATCCACCACACGAATTTTATTAGGGAAAAAGTGTTTTTATCACTCCCTCACTCTCCTCCGTCCTCTTTGTCTTCCTCTTTATGCATGAGCGCTGTGAACAAAATATGGACAGCTGGGCCACTGATCTTCGTATCCTTAAACTATCAATTCTAGTCCTCTTCACCGCTTGTCTAGGTATGCATGCTGCCTCTCTTAAATCTTAATTAACGTAATCGGGTCAATTAATTGATGATGACATAGTTGCAGTTAAGGCTTCCGCAACAGCATCTAGGAGTAATGGAGAGTATAAACCCGTAGGGCCAACTGAGTATCGCCTTCTTCAACCTGATTTAGGCAAGGATGATAGTGCACGGCGAAGGCTTGCCCCTTTCCAGCTGTGCTTGCTGTGCAAGTGTTGCAGCGCCACCGCTGCCTCCACCTGTACTTCAATGCCTTGCTGCTTTGGCATCGATTGCCAGCTTCCCAACAAGCCCTTTGGCGTTTGTGCTTTTGTACCCAAGACTTGCAACTGTAATTCCTGCGCTGCCTAATGCCTACCGCTCTTCCACAATCCTCAATTCCTTCACTACTTACCTGCTTTAATTCTATTGTTGTCAACTGTGTATTAGTTGTACCAATGATGATGTAAAGAAACAAACATCATCAACATCTGCTCATTAGAAGCTGATTTTTTTGGATCTTTTCACACAAAGTAATTCTAGTGGAGGATGGTTATGATCAAATATTTTTTTTGTTTGTGTTTTCTGTGGACAATGCAAGTTGAGTTTTTGCCCTATTTTAAATGGTACATGGACTATTGCTGTGTTAGTATGGAGTTAGAGGAGCAATTGCAAAAGCAAACCTACCTTTTAATGGTTAGTTCCAATTCAATAACCAACATCCCACTTCAATCACAACAATTGATCCTAAATGCACCAACATCAATATCTTCACCCACTATAACAAATCTCTAAAAATTTCAAATTCCCAAATAAAACGACATTTTATAAAACTAAACTCTTATGATTTATAAAAAGTAATCTTTCTCAAAGTTCATAGTAACCATATCTAATAATGTCATATAAATTTCTTTCCTTTATCACTACATCCAAGCTTTACTTTCCCTCTTCCAATTAGTAACAACAAACTACCTTAATTAGGAACCAAAAAACTAAAGTCGCAATCCATCTTTTTCTATATCTACATACCTCCGTATATTTATTACCATTAATATAAAGTCCATATGCTTATGGTTTATTGAGTTGTAAACTACTACTAGTTATGTTAATGGATCAACTGCAAATTAATATCAAATTTAAGAACTTTTATTGATATACTATAACATTATAAGCTCTGAATGAATCTTATGATAACACATTCCCACCTCTATAAAAAATTATCATTTTCAATTTCAACTTAACTTATGATATTGATAATTATTAAATTATTTAATATTAATTATTTTAAAAAAGGAAAAAAATATTTTATCTTCAAATGCATAGTACTTAGCAAATATAAGGATGACATGTCACAACTCACGACACAAATTAAAAGAGAGATATATATAGATAAAGAAAACAAATAAAATAAATAAATAAAGTTGACTAAATTTTTTTCCGTCTTTTTTATCTCTCGCTCGCTGCCTGCCTGCCTGCCCTCGCGCGAGCGAGAAAGGTAAAAGGAAAAAGGAAGGGAGAGAAAAGGACAGGAACTAAACAAACAAAATAAAACAATTGGAGAGAAAGGAAAGGAAAGAAATCTCTGAATTTTTCTCTCCTCTCTGCATTTCTTTTATTAACAATCGGAACAGTCTTCGATCATCCCCGCTATACGCCGGTTTTTCTCCCAATCCGCTTCTGATTCAGTCAAATCGCTTCGCTTCCTACTTTCTTTACTTGTTTTACTTTTCTGACTCCGACCATAGGGTTAAGGTATTTTCCTTCTTTTCATTTCGGATGATTTTAATTTTATTTATTTATTTATTTATTTTTCGACACGGAAGTTCGCCTTCGAAGGTAAGCCGATTTGTATGTATATCTTTTTCTTTTTTCAATGTAATTAAGATTGTGTGTTGTCGTTTGTTTAGGTTTCCTTGGTATACCGCGAAATGAAAAAAAATAAAAAAAAGTGAAATTCTGATTTAGATCATGAAATTATGATTTAGGGTTAGGGCAACAGGTTCATCATCGGCATCATCATCGGCGCAAATGGATGCTTCAGGTACGGATTCAGATGCTTACGGAGGTGCCTCTTCTAATTCAAGGAGACACAGAATACTATCGGCTTCGAACATAATCCAAGCGCCTCTTTCAGCCTTGTTAGAATACTCAGGTCTTCTCCGTACATCACGTTCTATCCACCAAGAATCCGACCCCCTTATCCCTAATCCGAACCTAGAAAATTCCACTTCTGCCCTTGCCAACAATGGACATGTTGCTATTAGGATAATTGGGACGGGAGACAACCATGAGAGCGAGAGAGATGCATCTGGTATGGTAGCGGGCCAACTCAGGGAAGTTACTTCTCAGAACGAGGTGTTTCTGGGGTTGGGAACATCTGATGGTCAAGGAGGAAATTCCAGAGGCAGCGATCTAGGGGTGGCTGCTGGAGAAGGAGAAGGTGTTTCCCACTCCTCGTCCAATGGGAGTGTTAGTGCTGATGCAGAAGCTGGGGATGGAGGTGGGGGTGGGTCTGGAGTTAATAATAGCAGAGATTCCTCCTACCAAAGATATGATATTCAGCAGGCTGCTAGGTGGATTGAGCAAGTTCTGCCCTTTTCTTTACTTCTCTTGGTTGTTTTTATCCGGCAACATTTGCAAGGTGACTCCTCTCATTTTCTTGCTTTTCAATTTGCTCCTAGCAGTAGAATTTCAACCCTTTGTTTTAGTATAGCTGTTAAATATAGCATCAGCATATAGATAATTTTAATCTTTAATATTGAGAATATACTGTGGTTGGTGTCCTTATGCATTTTGCAAATATTAGCTGGAGTTGGGCTATTTAAGTGCATGGTTGCTTCCCCCCCCCCCCTCTTCTATGCTTCTTTACGCCAAGTATCTACTGGTATATAAATGCGACATTACTTGCATGAAGAAAGTTTCTCTAGAGGAATAGTTGATGAACACCGGCTTCACTTTTAGAAGCTTATTAGTCTAGTCTTGAATTGCTTTAGTTCATAAAGCTTTTATTGTGTTGTTTGGCATGCCTAAGTGGAACATAAATCAACAAAATCACCTCAGACCTGTTCAAGCAGGTTGCATTTGATTTGTTGGTCACCTTAAATTATAACCGGTGGAAGGTATGTGGAAAGCATCCACTGATTTAATTGTTTTTTTGAGTTCCTAATAAATTTTTGTTAGTTATACCTTTCGTATTAAGAAAGAGCAATACCAACTCACTTTGGAAGAATAAAAAGATGGGTAATTTAGTCTATGCTTGATCTTTTTTTGAAAATGGGAGTGAAGGAAAAATTGAGCTAGTGGTATGATGATAACTTGTTATCATAGATACGTGAATCTTTATAATATTTTAGAATTAATGTCTTTATACAGGTGAGCATTTATTGGTTTAAACCGATTTAACTGATCATGTTTGCTTACTTCGGTTCAGTTTATTCAGTTTTGAAAACTGGTTTATTCTGTTAGTTAGGTTGGCTATTTGTTTTCAAATTCGATAATTGAATAGAATGAATTAACAGACCATTTTATTTTCTGAATAGTTAAAACCAATTAAACCAACAAAACCAATTGACTTAAGTTTTTTTTTTTTTTTTTTTTTTTTTGTTTGTTAATCAATTTAATTTTATTGGTAGGTCAGTTTTATAAGTTAATTTGGTTTTCAAAAAGAACCGACCTAATGCTCATTCCTATATCTTTATAGTTGAAGTGCTTTTTTTATGCCTTTTAGCTTGAGCAATTTAAGGATCCAAACCTATAGAGAGTACTTTCTTCCTTATATGGTACACATTCTGAGAATCATGTTTCTAGCTTGCAACTGCCTAATTACTAAGTTGTACATGATGTCTTTTGGAGGAACTAAGATTTGGGCTTTATGGCTCCTGCAAGGTTAAAATGAACATTTTCAGAGTCGCATCTCTTCTCAAACTGAAGTACTATTCATTTCAAGTTAATAACATTTGCCTTCTGCAAAGATTTGCAGGTTTCTTTGTTACAATTTGGATTGCTGCTGTAATGTTCAAGTCTAATGACATTTTACGGAAACAAACTGCTTTGAAGGTGATATATTATCTTCATTTGTCAGTCCTATGTTTTATCCGAAACCAATATTTAAAAGGTTTTCTTCTACCATCTTTAGTAGAAAAATTAAGTATGCCTTCTGTTTGTGGCTGCAGGGGGAGAGAAAGATCTCTGTTCTGACTGGAATCTGTCTTGCTTTCACGCTCCATGTTATCGCTGTATATTGGTGGTATTGGAATGATGATCTTTTGTATCCATTGGTGATGCTTCCCCCGAAATATATTCCACCTTTCTGGCATGCTATTTTTATTATCATGGTTAATGGTGGGTTGTTTTCCACAAATATATTTATCAATTGAAATGCAATCATATTGTCTTGTTCTACTGAAGAAACAATTTATGGATACTGTTTGACAGCCCTGTGTTTAAACAATGTCTATTGCAAATTCACTTTTCCTGTGTGGATAAGTGTACAATATTCAGTTTCAATCTTTTTTTCTTCTGTTAAAATAAGTGGCCGAAGTAAAAATAACATGTTTTCATTCATTAAAACAGATGGTTTTTTGAAATTTTTTTTATAGGTGTGTACCCATATAAATTTGTTGATTGGGTTAGTGAACTTCAGCTAACATGACCTTCTAAATTCAGCACTTTTGGGGATATCATCTGCTTCTAAATTTGTGATAGTTCATACTCTAACCAGCATAATTTGTAATCTTTCGTCTGCATGCATGCAAATGCTACACCACTCTTTCCTTGTCCTTTTGTTAAAGATGCTTGTTTCCCCATTTCTATTGTGGATTATTTTACCTTATTTGTTGATATTATGTCATGATTCTGGCTTCTTTCAGATACTTTAGTTCGGCAGGAAGCAATGGTTTTAAAGTGCTTTCTGTTAATGTATTACAAGAACAGCAGAGGCAGAAATTACCGGAAGCAGGTTAGCTCTGTATTTTTAGTGGACTGTATATAATATTTATAAATAGCACGTGCATGCATGTCTCGATGTATGTTTATGCATGAGATGTTGAATAGTGAATTTTGGTGAGGTCAAAGAATAAGTATGGAAGAACAATGATGCTAGAAATAGAAAGAGAAATTGATTAAGAACAGGTTGTAATATGGTCCAACTTAGTAGTTAGGCAGTCTGCATTGACTGAGAATTCCTCTTTTGTCTTAATTTTATTATAAACCTTTGATTTTGGAAGAAAAAAGTATGCATTTCCTGATCTGGAATTGATTTTGCATGATTGTGTTGTTAATTATGGTTGTTATATTGTGAAATTGTTTTTTCTTCTTTTGTGAAAAGAGCTTCTATATGATGATCTTTTCCGTGTTTTAATCTTGTCTCGTTTTTTTTTTTTTTTCCCGGTTCGTAAGAATATCATGCCACATCATATTGAATGTAGCTATCTGCTATGGTACCAGTGCTCAATTATATTCTGGCTACCATCACATAATTGGAAAATCTCATTCTCCTTAATAGCAGCAAAGAACAGACTTGTTGCTTTGTCATAGCTGCAATTTTGAACATGCATACTTAGATGCATGCCTATGCATATAGCTTATTCTACTTCAAGCTGACTTAAGAAATGCATATTACCAGGGTCAAATGCTGACATTGGTTGAGTACATGATGCTACTTTACCGTGCTTTACTGCCAACTCCAGTTTGGTACCGTTTCTTCTTAAACAAAGACTATGGAAGCCTCTTTTCATCACTAATGACAGGGTTGTACTTAACCTTCAAGCTGACATCTGTTGTTGAGAAGGTTTGTTTTTCTATTAATATGAATTTGTTTTGAGTACTTTTGGGGAAGTCATTAGAAATTTACTTTTCATGTGAAGCCTAGTCTATAATTTCTCTCTTTCTAAGTTTTTTCCCCCTTTCATGGCTGTCAACTTTCAGGTGCAATCCTTCTTTGCTGCATTGAAGGCATTATCTCGTAAAGAGGTACATTATGGTGCTTATGCAACATCAGAGCAGGTAGTCTGGATTTCATTTTGGGGGTTTTGTGAACTGAATATTACATTTATATATAGATAGGTTTGAGGTGCCTATTTGCTTGCAAGCTAACAGCTAGTCACCAAAAGAAATGTTCTTATGTGTATTTATTGCATATGAGGAACTCGAGAACATTATGTTTAGAGAAGGGAAAAATAACTAACCTTATAATGTGTCTTTCACATGCACAACTGGTCCTTTGTTTCTTATTCTACCACTCTTTTTTTCTCTACATATATCAAGGGTTCTGGAGCTCTCATTTGCTAAATGTTGGTTAGCTTACCATGAGGGGATTTGCTTTGAATGGTTGAAAGGATAATGTACCTAGGTTGTTATTGGCCGGTGTTCCTTAGCTGTGTAACTCATCTGGGTTGAGATTTTAAAGATGTAGCAAGGCTGTTATTTGCAATGAGTGTTTCATTTTTTTCGAGCGATTGCTAATTTTTAAGAAAGGAATGTTTGGTTTTTTAAACTAGACACCTTTTTATGATGTTAGGTGAATGCTGCTGGGGACCTGTGTGCCATCTGCCAAGAGAAGATGCATGCTCCTATACTACTACGTTGTAAACACATCTTTTGTGAAGATTGTGTGTCTGAGTGGTTAGTTTATTGGCTTTAATCTCCCATAGATTGTGATTGCTGTTTGCATTTGTTTATTTGGTGTAAGTTTGGTGATGATAATGAAGCCCACTTGTGTTGTCCAGGTTTGAGAGGGAAAGAACTTGTCCTTTGTGCAGGGCGTTGGTTAAACCTGCAGATCTGAGATCATTTGGTGATGGATCTACTAGTTTGTTTTTTCAGATATTCTAATATCATTGCTAAGATACGATCAGAATCAGAATCAGAATCAGAATCAGAATCAGAATCAGGGAAGCTTCATCTGTTTGGATGTTCCTAAAATGTATCCAGAGCAGCCCTATCCTGAACCTCCTCCTCATCATCATCCTCTAGAGGGGTAAATTGGATTGTTTGGTTTTGCCATGTCTTGTCAATGTGAATTTAACTAAGAAGTTGAAACCAAAACAACTGATTTGGAAAGAAGTAAAAAAAAAAAATTTGGACGTCTTCTGTTCCTTTTGTATGTTGTAATGTGAAAGGGTTGAATTTGAATTGAATGTATCTATCTAATGGGCCCTCTAAGCAACACATAGAGTTGGTCTTATCAGTATATGTTACGGTTCTATTGGCGTAAATGCAAACCTTCTCTCTTTTTTTTTTCTCTCTTTCCCTCTTAAAAAGAGTAAACTTTGTGATGGATCCTGGGTTTTAAGTTTTGTCGAGCTGGTCTTCAAGAAAGAACACGCAATCTGCCCTGCCAGAGGTAGAGCGGCAGCTACATCCTTTTTTCGTGCCCTAATATTTGTTTGTCTACATACCATTTTATCAGGTTATATAATAAACTCAATTCCTAATGATTGGCTTCTGAATGGCCACACTGATTGGATGTGAAATAAATGATTTTTTTACATAGCATTACATGTGTTCTAAATACCTGCATAAGCAAGTAAAAAGGTTTATCCGTCGAAAGCCATTACAATTTAAACTCGAATGATGGAGAAGCATTTCTTATTTAATCATGGACCAGAGAAGCAAAAACGGCTATGAACAAATTACATGTCAAAGAAAAAGGGAAAAAATCTGTAAAAATGATATATAAACCATCAATATAAATACCAAGGTAAAGATTAAATCTAAGAGAAGAGAGTGGAGGAGGTGGTGTTGCAGTGTCCATCAGTGGGTGGAAGTAGGTGGGACATTAGTTTTGGAGTTGGAGACATGAGGCGTAGTAGTTCCTTTGCTTGCTTCCTCTGCTGGTTGGCGGCAGCGGCATGGGCTGGGGCTGGGGCTGGGGCTGCGAATTCGAGGCTGACTTGGACTGGGGCTGCGAATTCGAGGCTGACTTAGACTTGGGCTGGGGCTGCGAATTCGAGGCCGACTTGGACTGGGGCTGGGGCTGCGAATTCGAGGCTTACTTGGACTAGAAGAAGGGTCCAACACCTCCAACTCAGGTGTGTAATCACCGGAAAGCATTTTTGAGAGGGGGAAGTTGATGGGAGAACCAACTGGCGCAACTTCTTCAGTCCCCTCATCTAAGTACACAACATCCTGCATGCTCAGTTGATGATACTCTATTATTTCTCTTAGAAACCGGTTCTCTCTAGCATATATCGAATTCTCATGCGCCAATCGTCCCTTTTCTGCCAACAATGTCTCCAGTTGCAGTCGAATCTGATTTTTTAATCACATTTCCAACATTCAACATTTGAATTGCTTCTACCAGTAGCCCAACACAAGAAATCCAACAAAAAGCAACATTGATCTCATAATAGTAGAAAAAGGTATATAGTATGTACCAAGTCATCGTCTGCAGGATTATCCCCTTTCTCTCGACTCTCCCGAAGGAGTTTATTCTCCTCCTCCAGTTGAGCACATCGTTCCTTTGCAAAAGCCAAATCTGCTTTAACAGTTTTCAGCTCCCGAAGAAGAAGTTTTGCTTTAGCAGCTGTGGCCATTGCAACCTGCATGCGGAAGTAAAACAGAGCCAGATGATGCATTTAACTGGACAGGACAGGATAGTTGAGTTCAACCGCACCCAATGCCATACATGAAAACAAAATTATCATGATTAGAAATAACCAAAATTGTCATGAAAATAACCTAAATGAGGTTGCTTTATCATTGTTTCTTAAGCTGCCTAGTTCACAGTGCAGTAAAGCAGGGCAATAAATTTGTGAAATGGTTGAAAGAATCAAATTCAATGCTTTCACTATATGATTCAGTGACACAATTTTGCCCCTTACGTCTCGAGATGCCTTGAGTTGGTTATCATGGTTGGTTTGATTCTGGAGCTGCATTGGTGGCTGCACTGTGCTATTGAAACCAGTGAACTGATTTTGTGCCATGGGACTGTTCCCCTTTCGCCTGATTTGAAGCTTGCGTGTTTCATGGATGATATCTTGCGTTTTACTTTCCACAATTGTTCGACCTTCCTACAAAGAAAGACAAGAAGTTGGGTTGAAGAATACGATGAATTACATTTCAACAAACCCTGGCAATAAGTTCCAATGACTGTTAACTGGTGTAAGTGTTGAAAACTTACTCCTATGATCGATGAATCTTCAATTCATAGCTTACAGAACATATATAGACAGATGGATATAAAGATTTGTCTACCAATTGAGATTGACAAAGCACAAGAAGAGCTACATACAAAGTAAAAAGGAAACAAGGCCTAGTCCAAAGTGTCAACTGCCAAGAGGTTCGCATCTTACCTCAAATGTCTTTTCAAATGAGTCACCAATTTGATTAAGGGAAGTGTTGAGCCTATCCAAGCCCCTTCTTATTGCAGGATGGTCCATTCGTCTATAGCTCTCAGCTGCTTGTTGCTTCTGCTATTGACAAGGAACATAATCAATTCAATCATAAGAAAAATGGAGCACTTGAATTTGACGATGGATCAACAGAATGACTCGCCTGGGAAGCTGTTGAGGCATCCAACACTCTACCACGAGTTTCAGTGTCCTGCGATACATTATCATCGTCAAGAATAGCTTTGGCTTTCCGAGCAAGAACACCCCAGAAACCTTTAGAATCATTTATTGAGTCTTCGTAGGCATTAAAGCCCTGCAATGCAAATAAAAATAACAATTCAATCATTTATTGGCTCGCAGCAAAATCGATCTCCTTTGAAGCGCTTATCTATTATGCCTATAATAATTTTAAAATAACTAATCGCTTACAACTTATATAGATATAATTTGGCGTTGAATCATGAGAAAGAACTGACAAACCTTAGATCTTGTAGGCTCGACACTAGAAAGAACATGGGAGTTGGTATCGCGAGCAGCAGAGGAAGCATGAAGGGCCGGAGCGGCGAGAGAATCGGAGACAAAGGGGGAGGAAGAGGAGGTGGCATCCGGTAAATGGTGGAGAATCTCTTCCTTGAACGTGGAGGATTTGCTCAGTCCCTGCCTTCTCCTGTACGCCATCTCCTTTACTTTGTTTTTCCTTTATTAACATGTCACGACAATCTTATACTCTTTCTTCTTCCTCTCCTTCTCCTTCTTCTTCTTTTCTTTTTCTTCTTTCTGCAAATTGGCCTTCACGTAACAAACCTCCCTCCTTTTTTTAACCAACCATATTTATTTATTTATTTATAAATTATAATATAACATGTAATCAAAATATTTATTAATTATTCTTTTTTTTTTTACAAAATGGAAAAGACATAATTATAATCACAACTACAATATCAATAAATATAAAATAATTAAAACTGCTTAAACTACCAACTTTCACAATTGGATTATAAGAATAACATATGTATCTTTTTCAATAAAAAAATTATAATTATGGACTTAAAAAATAAGCAAATTAGTTTATATATGCTGAATCATTAAAAATTATATATATTTCTATTATTAAAAATTAATTTTTATACATTATTTTGTATATGTTATACGCCATGTGTCCATCAATCACACTAATTTTTAATTTATGTAGTTTAACTTACACGACTAAGTTATATTATATTTAAAAAAAAAGGACATCAATCTTAAATTTAATATAATCACATGTTGATGGCTGATGACTTCATTTATTTCCATGAACTCACCAAATGAGTAGAATTAAGATAATAATGCATTCCATGATCTCAGCAACAGCTTCACTTGCATTTCACTATTATTTCCCCTGTGAATTAATCTCATGAAGCCGCTTCTTTAGAAATGGCAAATCAAATATAAACCCTTTCCTTGCTTCAACCTTATCTTTTCTACTCCTCAAATCCAACCTATTTTCCTCAATTTGAGTTGGAGGAGCTGATGATGTTTCCACCTTTGCTTCCTTACTATAACATCTGCTTTCCAACCCACCACCAATAGTGAGCTTTAGTTGACAAGACTCCAACTGTTCCTCATTTAACCTGTCCACCGGATCATCATCACCTCGCATTTGGCCTTTGTCATTGGTAGGACCCCTATGACTATGAAGATGATCGGTTATATTTACAGTTGCTCTAGGAAGTCCTTTTCGGGTTGAACCAAATGCATTAGGATATTCACATTCAGGTTGCTGAAACAAAGCACCAACCCAGCATCCCATCAACTTCCGCTTGGCAACCATTTGGGCTGTTGGTCCTAAGTCTTTAACAAACATCATCAAGCTATCTTTGTAACCAATATCCTGTTGATTAACCTACAAAACCAAGGTCATCATTCCACATGGGACCTGTCAGTTTAGTTGTTTAACATGTATCTATGATAACTTACAGGACCTAATGGTGTCGAGTCGGTGGAAACAATGGAAGCATTCTCAGTTAAGAGAGACGTCCAGGGTGCATATGTGCAACGTTTATCTCCTTCAACATAACTATTTCTCTTACAATTTATAGCACCTGTTAAAGAACCATCTGTTAAAATCAGTGAATCATGCCACCGAATCCAAATTCCAAATTTATTCCTTACCAGAGTGTATTCCATAATCCCTTGAATCAAAACCACCAGAATTGCCAAGAAAACACGACATACTTTTCGATGATAAGTTGGTCTTAATATTGCTCCTTAAATTTGTTGTAAGCTTAGAACTTGATGGAGCTTTAGCTTCATACATGATCCTTCTGTTAGTTCTTCGTTTTGTCTCTGAAAATTCCGACTCCAAGTTCTTTGGGTCATTTTTGAGACAACTGAAAGCCTTTTGTGCTAGTTCATAAATGGCTCGAGCCTGTAAAAAAACAGGAATTTAGCATTCATATAATAGTAAGCAAAATTCAGAAATAGTGGTATTAGCTGATACTAGTACCTGTTTGAAGTAGATAGTTGTTGGCGAATTAAAATGCATTGCATTTTGAGGAATTAAATATACATCATGCTGCACAAAAGACACAATCAGTCGCAAAACCAATAAAATGTATCATTCACAGTTTAAATAAATATAAATTTCCACCTCAAATTGTTGAAGACTTGTATACATTCCTTCATGAAGTTTAGCTCTCATTGTGCCAAAATCCATAGGTTCTTTAATGATTTCATAGTAACCCTCAACCTTGTCATGGTTGTACTATCCATCAGCAGGGTTATATGAAAAAAGAGATCAAATCCAAATGCATATGGAAACTACCAATTACATACCTTTTCAGGGTCAACAGGTTCAGCAAATATTTCATAGGTGTCTCTCCTAACATTAGAAAGATAAAAGGTTCAAATATGAATATCATATTTATGCAATATATATATATATATATAAATTGACCAAACCTCTGTAATATGTCAAGAATACGCTCTAGTATAGGTTTTTCTGGCATACTTGAGGGTTGATCTTGTATTAGAGTATAACCAGTGGAGGGTGCTGCTTTATCATCATATGGTCCCTTGGTGATGTTTTCATGTAAAGCCATTTTCTGTGATTGCTGTGCCTTGCAAGCATCCAGTACACCAGATAAACGTGAGCTCCTCCTCTTCCCTTGTTTCCACTTTGACATTCCTATTTTTCTACTGCAAAATGCACCCATACATAAAATCAAACACACTTTTTTATTTTGCATCTTTGCTATGAGAAAGAGAAACCCACCTTGAGCTGGCCATTCCAAACACTGGCAATCAATAGGGGATTTGTTTGTGATCACCAATCACATTACTAATATATATTAAGAGGTACATAAAGCTATGACTGTATTTCTTTTTATGCAAAAGATATGGTGAATCTTCCAGACATGGAAAAGAAAATGCAGTTAAAGTAAAAACACCCACTCCCCCTGTCTGCTTACCTGTCCAGACCTTTTTCTATTTTAAGTTGTATCTCTTCTTCCAAGTCAAAATATTGAAAAGAAACGGAGGAAACCATGGAACACATTGCACACAATTACAGTACACCGTACAAGGATGTCTGTTCTAGTTTTGTCTCAATCACATTTCATTGCTGTGCATCAAATGTTGTTGATGTAAACAAACGAAGAAATCAAATATCTTAAAGCCATCTTCTTCCCTGTAAGAAAGAAACATTAAAGAAATCAATTACTTCACAAGTAGGCCACATAGTAAATTTTGCTATGATATTTTGATTTTTTTTTTTTTTAAAGATGTATTTTGGCATTGCTAAAGATTATAAAATATATAATTAAAAATTAAATAAAATACATAAAGATTTCTTAACTCTTCTAATCTATATTTAATCTAATATTTATATTTAAATATTTCATTGAATTAGTGTTACCTTTAATTAGATCACCAACTCAATTATAAAAATATTAAAATTTTAAATTATAATTAATATTATTATGCTACTTTTATCTTTTTGTATTTTTATTAGCCTTTAAACAAAATAATTAAAAATTCAAAAATCAAACACCCGTTCAATTAAAAAATAAAATATTTTCTTTATAAAAGCTAGAAAATTAAAGAAATTTCAACATTAAGGTAAAAAATAATAATTATTCCGGGGGAAAATAAAATATAAAAGGCCAAAAAAAGCTGAAGAAGATTTGGACATTGATAGAAGGGGTGCGGTGCGGGTCAGGCGCTGACGGTTGACCGCTGCCGTTTAGGATTGGATGCGGAACGAACGAACTCGTCTAAAAAGGACGCGGCTCACTCTTCTTCATCTTCTTCTTCGTCTGCCCACATTGCTTGCTTTGGTCCCTTCCCAAACAGCGGCTAACCCTTTCACCTCGCTCTCTTTGTTGTTTTATTTGCTAACCCTTTCCCTAATTCAGTCCCCCCGCTCTCTTTGTTGTTTTCCCTTTCTGGAGATCTCATCCGGTAATCATTTAATTTCATTCTTTAAAGCTTTTAATTTGCGCTTTGCTTTCTATATTTTCATTATTAATTCTCTATCTCTTTCATTGTACGCATCTATAATTTCTGTAATTTTTTTAGTGGTTCAATTCCAGAAGGTGGGTTTCTTAAGTTTGTTGAATTTTATTAATTATTCAATTGCTCGCAACTTTCTTACTCTATTATGCTTGTAATTACTACAATTCAACTGTAATTACCCCAAAAATGACGTGCCCAATGCCCATTCTATGTTAAGCATACATAGTATTCATCGCTATGCACTATTCTTTCTTATGTCAAAGAATGATGCTTTGAATGCTCCTTCGTGCTCGCTTTTCTACACTTCACCCCCGTTTTAATGCTTTTCTATTACACCTACTAAGCTCCCTGCTTTAGATTTTGTTCCCCTAATTTTGTAATTTATTATCAGGGTTTCTCTGTCCCTTTTAAATTTCTTTCCTTTTTGAGCTCAATTTCTTAATTTATCTGTTACTAATTGCATGGAGAGGGATATTGTATTCTTTTGCCTGGTTTCAATGGCACTTGCCTGTCTTTTTTGCTAACCTTTTTTCTGTTCTTTTCAGTTTCTTTTTGCTTGTTTCATTTGTTCTTCTTCGGCGGATGGAAGAAGACTCGGAAAGAAATTCTCAAGATGTCCCTTTGCCCGGTACTCCCGGCCACATTGAGGGTGGTGGTTTGGTTGGAGATCATTCTGGCCTGCCTGCTTTGTGTACTCTATGTCGAAGAAGTCTTGCACCTGAATATGAGGCAATGCCTGATCTTGAAACCGTTGGTCTATGTGGGGACTGCAAATTTTTGTTGCTTGAGGATCTTGATACACCTCCTCAAGTCTATAATAGAAGGCGACAGGTTCGAAGAAGAAGGAATCGGCAAAGCAGTTCTGAATCAATCGAAAATCTTTTCTCGCAACAGTTTTCGCATATGATTACTCTGTTGAGGCAGAACCAATCCACTGTCTCTGGCTCCGAAGATCAAATTATGGATGGTGGTTCCAGTGCAAGGTCATTACGACGTAGTAGTTCACGCACAACTCCTAGTGGTTCTAGAAGATGGCGGCGTGTTATCTCTGATTCTGATAGTGATGGTTTTGATAACCTGGATTCCTTTTATGGTGAGAGTGAATCAAATGTTAGTTTTGGTCGATACAGGTTATTTCGGGGTGAGAGTGATGCGATATCTTTCAGTACTTATGGAGGGGACTCTGATGCTTCTATGGATGGACACAGTTTCCTGGATACCGAAATATTTGTTCAAGCTGAGAGGAGTGATATTAACAGTGATACTGACACTGATATTGATCCAATGAATGCTGGTCTGAACCAATGGAACTGGGATGAACCAGAAGAAGATGATGAAGGGGATGAAGATGGTGAATGGGAAGAAGCGGATGCTGAGGAATATGTGGTTGGACATACTATGTCTAGAACTGGACTTCTAAATTTGTTTACTTCAAGTCGACACGAAAGCAATCTCCCAGCTTTTAATTTCCGTCGCCCCAGAGCTGGCTTTGAACAACTGCTTGACCATCTGGCTGAGACTGATGGCTCTAGGAGAGGAGCACCTCCTGCATCTTTATCTTTTGTGAATAATCTACCTCGTGTCATTGTCAGTGATGAACATGAGAAATCTGATGGTTTGGCCTGTGCAATCTGCAAGGATGTTTTGCCTGTTGGCGCTGAAGTAAACCAGCTTCCTTGCCTTCATGTCTATCACCCTTCTTGTATCTTGCCATGGTTGAGTGCACGGAATTCATGCCCTCTTTGCCGCCATGAGCTTCCTACTGATGACAAAGATTATGAAGAAGGGAAACAAAATATAAATAGTAGGATGAGGATTCATGAAATTCAGCAGCAAAATGCAAGTGAGGACAGTTCATCTGAGAACTCTGATGAAGCTGATGCAGATGAAGCTTGTGAATTTGGTCCACATCAATCACATGATGTGCCACATGTGGATCCTACCATCAGTAGCTCTTCCAGGGAGATTGGTAGAGACTGGCTTTTCCGTGCTGCTGCTCCCGTTGCTGGTATTATTGGTGTTGTTCTTGTCTTATGGTTAGGCAAGCCACTAATTGGAAGAAGAGGATCAATACCTTCATGGGGCCAGCATCAAATTCAGGTTTCAAATGCATCATCACTAAACCAAAGGGACAGCAGGGGTAGGAGATGGTGGTCTCTCTTTTGAGAGGCTTCAGTAATCTGGTGGTGCAGACTTAAATTATGTATTTATATTCTAACTTCACCCGTGGATTGTTGTGAGTGCAATCCTTGCCATCGCATTGGCATATTAGTTTCATTTTTTATTTTGGTTTATTATGTCAGTTTCTGGCCTCGGGAGCCGAATTGGACATGGTTATAGTTTGCTATCCCAAGTGTGCTGTGCTTGCCCAAGATTTCTTTCAATTCACTGGACATTGATTGATTATCAGTTACTGAAAACCTAGTTTCCTTTAAATGAATGGATGACTGCTTGACGAGTGCTCAAATGCCTGAGTTGCTTTTCTTGTTAATATTATTGATTATTATGTATGATTGGATTTGAATGGGGGTGTGCTGCAAGGAAGAAAATCAGGATGCAGGGCAGGTGGGGGTTAATACAATACAAACAAAGCCAAACAAATTCTGGTAAGAGGGTGAAAGGGAAGTGACTTTCCCTAGACAGAAACTCAAAAAAGTTCTTTCTTCCGAAAAGTTGGAAGGAAAAGCAAAGGGTGAATGTACATGAGAAATTAGTTCATTGGATTAATTTAGTTCGATACTATTAAAAAGAATTAAACTAAATTTGAATAGATTTAATATTTGTTATTTAACATAATTAATATTCTTTTTTAACCAAAAGCGAAGTCTTTCATTTTATTTTCTTTACATTTTTCCTTAATCACACTCTCCCATGTTTCCAAAATTTCTTATTATAAGATCATTCTATCCTAATTCCCCCGATGGAAATGTTATTGGCATTTGAAGGAGCAGGTCGGGTGCCATATATAAAACATTTCTGCAATCTTTCATTGGTAAGCCCTCCTCCTGAGTGGAGGCCTTGGAATTGATTACTAAATGATTTTAAAAATTGTGGCTTCATAACAAACTAAATTTAAGTCCATTCATCCATTCCCATGTTTGATGGTATGAACATTAACATGAATATGTAACAATCTGCTGATACAGAAATGGTATCAAGAGATAAAATAAAATACTATCAGCAGTATTCATGGTTGCAGGGCCGGACAAGCCATCCATCTAATCTACTCGGTCTCTCAGGCTGTTAGTTACCAAAAGGACTGGTGATTGCTAGTTTTAAAAGAGTATGTTGAGATAGAGAATAATCCATCCTGCCATGGAGAAAACTGCAAATATATGAACCCAGAACAATGAAGCTGCTGCCTCCTTTCCGTAACCTCTTAAATTAGCAACAGCACCTGCAATTGCAACACAATTCCCTTTGCTATTCCATGGACCAAAAAGAAATGATGTTTTACAACATGTTTACACTGAGGAATGATGTTTTACCAGAAAGGACAGATGTTGGCATAGAATGCTGAAGGAGTAAGACAAATCTGAACATTTTATCATCAGCAGGAAGGAAACCAAGCTTATCAGCCAGTGTTACAATGCCCAGCCCTGCAGGAGGCACCAAGATTAACCGCCCAATTATAATAGCCACTAGTGTTCGGACACCAATTCTTGAACTTCCAGGCCCTGGTCCTGTAAATCATCCAACATGCTTTGGTTTGGTATGTAGGCCCTTCTCAAAACATATACCGACAAAAATGTTTTAACTTACCATCAACAAGGTTGCCTCCTAATGCCAACAAGATGCATGGAATCATAGCTTTCCTGTTTTCATCAAACACATTAACTCATCATAGAACCAAATACCAACACACCATCATTAATAGAAAAAAAAAAAGCAACTTATTTTCATCAGCCTCAGCAAAACATACCCGAGAATTATACAACTGTCAGTAAAGAAATAAAGTGGAGCATCTCTTGTAAATATTATTTTCTTCAGAACCGGCACTGCACCTATTACCATAGCTAGGATCTGCACCAAGTATATACACAACAAAGCAAACCAGTCACTATAGTTCATGAAAGAGAAACCAACAGAAAGCCTGAGACTTACAGATGCAATAATAGGGGGTTGAAGGATTTGTTTAAGCTTTAACTTTTCATAAACAAACAGTAAAAAAGTTTTCATCTGCACCAAAATAAAACAGATATTTAACCACAAAAAAAAAAAAGTTTATTGGAAGCAAAGCATGAAAAAACCAAACATGATCTTCACCTTTCCTTTGTTTGAATTGTCTGAATCCATTGATGAAGCCTCTTTCTCCAGCAATGGAACATTCTCTGGAGAGCCATCCTTCTGAGGGATCTTAAGGGGGACATTCCCATCTTCATTGTCAAAAGTACCTTCCGGGGGAGGGGCTAACATATGAAATACATACGTGTAGAGAATGATTGCACCAACCTAACATTAATTATAGGTCAAAACTCCTCCATAGAATGTCTATTTCTTAGTAACATACATACATACATGCATGCATGCATGCACACCCACTCACCCACACATACATACATACATACATACATACATACCCACTGTCCAAATGAAATATACGCAGTTCCCTGAGTGCTACATGTTTCAGTGTCGCCAAAAGGATTGGATGTATCTCTACATAAAGCTGCAATCAGAACAAGTGGTACGTTCCCAATGTTCCCTGCAATCCAAGACACCAATTCATACATAATATATATATATCATAAATCAAGAGAGCATAAGAATATAAGATAATGCATATTAGTTTTGCACATGATGTAGAGGGCTTACCAATTGCAATCTGTATGATTGAGAACTTGAAGTATGGATATGGAGGTTTGACTAAGGTAACAACAACATAACCTATTATAGAGCCAGAGACTGCGCCTAAGAAAACATTCACCGGAATAAACCACCTGCAAATGCATTGCAACACCATGATATAGCATTGGTTTTCAATGATATATAATATATATATATATATGAAGCTAACAAAGAAAAAAAGCGATGGAAAATCATACCATTGAAGCATTTTATGTAGAGTAATAGCTTGTCCGAGTTGAGAAAAGATTAAACACGGCAGCAAAAGTGTAAACACTAACTGCATATGAAGTAATAGATGAAACAATGTTAGATCAGTGAGTATACATTTGCCAAAGGAACACCCAATATTTTGAGAATAAAAAAAATTTACCCCATTTAAAAGCTTTCTGCCATTTGCAGGAAAGATATTAACATACTTGGAAGCCATTAAGAAACCCAGGAAACACAAAGTGAATACTTTTGCTACTGGCAAAACTGCTATCTTTATGCTTCCTAACAATGATTGTCCCCCAGCTGCTGCTGCGGTGGTCGCCGCCGCTACAACAGCTGCCTCCTTCAGCGACGACAGAAGAAACCTTCCCATTTTTTTTTTCTTTCTTTCTATTTTGAGTGCTTGTTATCTATATATGTATATTGTATATTTTAGTTCTAACTTCTAGGTTATAAAACAACTTGGAAGTTGACATCCAATGAAACTTATCCAATCCATAAGAATTAGAATAGAATAAATTCGAGAGAAAAAAAAGAAAAAATTCAGATACGTTTTCTATTTAGTGAGATATTTGTTGTGGGTTATATTTTTTATATATAGTAATGTTTAAGTTATGAAAATAGTCCCTCTTGCCGGTCTCAACAAATTCCTATATATATTTTTAGGAAATTTCCTCATTTGTTTCAGTGTTGGCATATGGGTGGGTCGACCTTGTTTTTTCCCTTTACAACATCTTCACTTTTCTCCTTTTTCTTTCTCAATTATTTGGTAGCATAGGAAGAATGTTAAATGATGTCAATTATTAATCCCAAGAAATGTAGATAAAGGCATATATAGGTGATAGCAAGTAGGTTGTGGTTGAATAAGGCCTTTTTGTTACTTAGTGTTTATGGCATTTCCAGGACGTTGCTCAGCCCCAAAACTTAAAACCTTCTAAAGTAGAAGCAGCATGCAGTGGGATACGTGGTACTGAGCCTCGCAATCACATGCTTTATCTTCAATATCCAAACAAGATTTTTGTATATATTTATGGATAACGACAACTAGGGAACGAAGTTTCCTCCGTATTTTCCTGCAAAATTTATTTATTCCAAACCTACCATCCATCCATCTCAAGTGAAGTTAATCGCTTCGATGATTTTCATTTATCACATTAAAAGTACTAACTTAGATATGATGTTATGTTAATTTAATTAATAATTGGAGTATATTCCAATCAACAATTGTATTGGAAATAAGCCGTAATTTAATTAATAATTGGAGTATATTCCAATCAACAATTGTATTGGAAATAAGCCGTAAAAGTGTCATGGAGGCCTTTGTATTAATAATAGAATTATATTTTATTCTTTCTACTAAAAAATAGATAAATTAATTCATAAATGATATTTTTAATAGAAAAAGATTAATTTATTCTTTAATTTAACACAAATAAATTAATTTTTTTATTTTTAAAATAACAGAAATTAAATAAAATTTAACTCTCAACATAAAAACACACATAAGTAGTACTTTTACGCAAATGGCCAGCAATACTATCAACACATTGCGCAATACTACAATTAATGGCTATTGTAGACCCTGGGGAGTGGGGTCAATGAATAACACAATACATACAACAACCCTGTTTACTAGTAATACTTAACATAAAACAACATAACAAATCAAAACATAGCATTAATGATAGTTGATTCAAATACAAAAGGACCTACTATGTTAGGGTTTTTATTATTATTATGAAATATGAGTTTTGAAGGAATAAATTTACTTATAAATTAATCACACATCTGTTTCGCCATACGTAAAAGTAAACTTTTCCTATAAACAATCAACACTGCACATTAGCATAAACGTTTTGTATGCCAAGTAGCTAGGCTTGCACGATTATATTTTATCACTAAGATTTATCAAATTATTATTGAAAATGGGTGAGTATTTGATTAAGTCGAGTCGAGTTAATGAATCCTATTATATATATTTAATGTTGCGTTTATATGGATCGATTATTTAACTAGTAGATGAAATACAATATTATTTAACTATATAAATAATATAATGGTTTTCTTTTAATTTAATGGGTAAACATTTATCAAAATGACCTAGTTTTGCCTTTTAACTTTAGAAAATGCAAACATTTATCAAAATAACTTAGTTTTGCCTTTTCTTATTCAAATTTTCAGATAATTCGAATTGTATAAATCATATTCGAGTTAAAGAGAAAAACTTAAATTTTTATTCGAGTTGATTTGAATAACTCGATTAACTCAAATAATTCAAACTATTTAATTCAAAATTTAAATTTTTTTATCAAAATTTTTGAATCGAATCATATTTTACTAACTCTAACTATATATATAGAGCATAACTTACACATTATAGTTTTTTTAACGATTTTTTAATAAAGAAATATGAATTGATACATACAACTTAACTTATGCATAGCATGGAATAAAAACATTAGATTTATCTATGCATGTATATTTATTATATCAGCCATAATATGTAAATGTATATATACAGAGACAGTGAGCCCAAATATGAAAGACACTGAGCTATTCTGAAAACAAATGGTAAACTACGATGGTAGTCACCTAATTATTGATAGATTTCTTTTTAAGTCATTCGATTATGAGAAATTATAAAATAGTCATTCAATTATTTGATTTTGTCTTTTTATCATCAGCCATTAAATGGCTAATATAAAGATAAAATGATAGCTTTTAAACTTGACATAATAGTAACTTTAACCCTCAACATTTATATATTATGTCAATTTAGTCTTGATTCTGAAAAATTTAACATTTATTTACACTTTGTGTAATTTGATCATTTTTGTATAGTTCGTTTTTCTTTGTAACCCTTTCATCTAAAAAGCTAAATAATAGATTTATCAGCTAAATTTTATGGAAAATATGCCAAAAATGAAAACATCCAAAAGTCCAAGATAATGATTTTTTTATCTTTTCCTATTCTTTTAAAATTAACCCTCAATGTCATAAAAAAGAAGAAGAAGAAAAACTATAAAATAGACCAAGTTACATAAAGAGTAAATATTGAGGGTTAATTGTTTTTAAAATGAAGACTAAATTGATACAATATATAAATGTTGGGAATTAAAATTACTATTAGACCAATTTTAAAAGCTTTCAAGTTATTTTCCTGTTAGCAATTTAATAGTAGGTGACGAGAATTTTTTTTTGAATATTTTAATAATTATTTTATAACTTTTTATAGTTAAATAATAAAAATAAAAATTATTAATAATTAGGTGATTAGAAATGAAGTTTAAAAAAAATTCAAAGACAATGAGCCCAGTTATGGAAAGGAAAATAGATCAACGTATATATGGATCAAAGACAGTGAGCCGATTCTGATGTCTCCAGGCAAGGGAATTTGTTTATTTTGGGCTTCATGTGATCTACAATTATGAGCCTAACCTATAGCTCTCAGTTCAGTCCCTTAAACCCTAACAACGTTTCTCTCTTCCTTGCTCTTTTCCCTGCTTCGTGTCCTGTCCTGGGTTTTTGATTTGTAATCTTCTCCCCTTCACATTTCAATGGCTTTCCTCTCTGTTTCTAAGCCTTACCATTTGAATCTGAAGCCCTCCAGAATCTCAATCCATCTCCATTTCTTCACTACAACCCAAGATCCAACCCAAGATTTAAACAATGCGCCACCTCAACAGCAAGAACAACATGTTCCCAACAATCGCAGAACCCCGCGAGGTAAGACTCGGAACCCTGAGAAAGTTGAGGATATCATTTGTAGAATGATGGAGAACCGGGCTTGGACCACCCGCTTACAGAACTCCATCCGTGCTTTAGTCCCTGAATTTGACCATGCTTTAGTTTATAACGTTCTCCATGGTGCTAAGAACTCCGAGCATGCCCTCCAGTTCTTCCGGTGGGTTGAACGGGCTGGATTGATACACCATGACCGTGAAGCTCACTTGAAGATTATTCAGATTTTAGGTCGAGCTTCTAAGCTTAATCATGCTAGATGTATACTTTTGGACATGCCCAAAAAGGGCGTTGAATGGGATGAGGATTTGTTTGTTGTTCTGATTGATAGTTATGGTAAAGCTGGTATAGTTCAAGAAGCTGTCAAAATATTCCAGAAAATGGAAGAGTTGGGTGTGGATAGGACCATTAAGTCTTATGATACTTTCTTTAAGGTTATATTGCGACGTGGTCGATATATGATGGCCAAAAGGTATTTCAATAAGATGTTGAGTGAAGGGATACAGCCTACTCGTCATACCTATAACATTATGCTTTGGGGCTTCTTTTTGTCGCTGAGACTCGACACTGCTAATCGGTTTTATGAAGGTATGAAGACTCGGGGCATTTCACCTGATGCTGTGACTTATAATACAATGATTAATGGATATACTCGGTTCAAGAGAATGGAGGAAGCTGAGAAGTTGTTTGTAGAGATGAAGGCAAAGAACTTAGCCCCTACTGTAATCAGCTACACTACCATGATAAAGGGATATGTTGCAGTGGAACAAGTTGATGATGGGTTGAGATTGTTTGAAGAGATGAAGTCCTCTGGTATAAAGCCTAATGCAACAACATATTCGACTTTATTGCCAGGACTGTGTGAAGCGGGCAAGACGACTGAGGCTAAGACTATTTTGAAGGAGATGGTGGAGAGGTATATTGCACCAAAGGATAATTCTATTTTCATCAAGCTGTTAAATAGTCAGTGCAAATCTGGCGACTTGAATGCAGCTGCTGATGTGCTCAAGGCAATGATTCGATTGAGTATTCCGACTGAGGCTGGTCACTATGGTGTCTTGATTGAGAGCTTTTGCAAGGCGAATGAGTTTGATCAGGCAATCAAGTTGCTGGATAAGCTTGTTGAGAAGGAAATTGTCCTGAGGCCTGAAAATTCATTAGACATAGAAGCTAATGCATATAATCCATTGATTCAATATCTATGCCACCATGGTCAGACAGCGAAAGCAGAAGCCTTTTTCCGCCAATTGATGAAGAAGGGTGTTCTGGATCCTACTGCATTTAATAATTTGATCCGTGGGCATGCAAAAGAAGGTAATCCTGGTCTTGGTTTTGAAATTCTAAAGATCATGGGTAGGAGAGGGGTGCCTAAAGATGCAGATGCTTACAAATTGCTCATTGAAAGCTACCTAAGGAAAGGTGAGCCTGCTGATGCTAAAACAGCTTTGGACAGTATGATTGAGGATGGGCTTCTTCCTGATTCTGGCATATTCAAGTCAGTAATGGAGAGTTTGTTTGAAGATGGAAGGATTCAAACCGCCAGCAGAGTTATGAAGAGTATGGTGGAGAAGGGAGTGAAGGAGCATATGGACTTGGTTTCTAAGATCTTGGAAGCTCTTCTCATGAGAGGTCATATTGAAGAAGCCCTTGGACGAATCGAGCTACTAATGCAAAATGGGTGTGCAACCAATTTAGATAGCCTTCTATCTATTCTTTCTGAGAAAGGGAAGACTATTGCTGCTCTCAAGTTGTTAGATTTTGGTTTAGAGAGAGACTGCAGCATAGATGTTTCGAGTTACGAGAAGGTGTTGGATGCTCTCTTAACTGCCGGAAAAACTCTCAATGCGTATTCAATATTGTGTAAAATAATGGAGAAAGGAGGGATCACTAACTGGAGTAGCCTTGAGGATTTAATCAAGATCCTTAACCAGGAAGGGAACACAAAGCAAGCCGATATACTCTCTAGAATGACTAAAGGAGGGGCAGCAGCTAGTGGAAACAGGAAAGGGAAGAAACAAGCAACTGTTGCTAGTTAAATTACCTTTTGATTAGGAAAAAAAAAGCTTTAGATAGTTCTATTGTGGGAATACGACGATCTTGAGTTTCATTTGCAGGAAGCTTATAGCCTGATTTGCACTTCGATACTTTCACTACCCTGGATTTTTCAGGGTCACATAGAATCTTTGCGTCTTGTGGTTTAAACTTTAAGCAATTCAATTTTAAGGAGAAAAGGAAAAAGATAGTACGGAACTGTGAGCATGAAATATGCATTTGTTCCAACATCTGTCTTGTTTGAGAATTATTTAGCAGCTTTTTTTTAATAATCTAGAGCATCTGTTTTCTATTTGCTCCTTTTGGTATTTGGAAATTCTTTATCTACCAGATTATTCATGATTTCTTGATCATTTGGAATCTCTATGCTCTGATTTTTATGTTCAAAGCTTAGGAATCCTTCAAGTTTTGAAGGTTGTATGGATGTTTTGAATTTTTTCAAGTAAAATGTAATCAGGCATGTGGAGTCCACTGTGCACACATTAAACATTTCAAATATTGTTGGTTTTGTTTGCTATTTCTATAGATAAGTAAATTGATGTTTTTATAAAAAAAATATTTTTTTACTGTTAAAAATTGATTTATTTATGTTAGAATGAGATATATATAATACATTATTTATCATTGTTTAATTACTTTTTTAAATATGTCAATTTTTAATAGTAGAAATAGATTAGTTTTTTAATAAAAAAAATAAGTTTATTCTTTAGTATAATATATAAAGTAAAAAGGAGAAAATGAACGTGTAATTAGATGGAATGAAGAAACTAAAATGGTAACAGGCACGTAAAAATGGAATTTTGGTTTAAACTTTAAAGTGGAGCGTTGTTGGGCAGTTTCAATGACACATTTCCAGCTAAGACTGCTTTGGCAGGCAACATCATTGTCATTTTATCATTCATTCATTAGCCATTGCTTTCTCTTCTCACTCTGATTTCCTTATTAGACGACACGTGTCTTTTGATGCTACAGAGCTCACTGCACTCATCCACACACCCTAATTTCTCTCCAACGCAGCCAGCCCACCCTTCCTTTTCTTTCACCTCTCAACACCACTCAGTAGTCAGCACAGCAGTAAATACGTGTCCTTTTTCCTACCTTGCTCCTTTACATACGCCTTTTTGTTTTAGGTTGTTGTTTCTCCCAAACTCAAACCTCAGCTATGTCAGGTCTGTATAATCACCGCTTCTCCCCTGTCGGAACTGCTTCTCCACATATTAGAAACACCCCCAACATTGATAGGTACTCCCTACTCTCATTACCACTTTCTCCTCAACCATTTCAATATTAACAATATCAAATGTTTTCTTTTTTTTTTTTTAATCGGATTTTGGCTTCTTTTTCCTGTCTTCAGTAATCAACTCTTATCAGAGCTGTTGGCAGAGCATCAAAAGCTTGGTCCTTTCATGCAAATCCTTCCCACATGTAGCCGACTGTTAAATCAAGGTTAAATCTTTACTCTCTCACGCCTGGATCTGGTTTTTTTCTTCTTCTTTTAGTTAGATCAGTCTGTTTGAGTTTAGTGATGAGATGGCCTTTTCTATTACCTATATTCTCTTCGTTTCCTGATGGTCTTGGCTTGATCATGTACTTAAAGCAATGTTTGTTAGCTGGCCAAGTTTCTAATGCGAAACAGAAGTTTATATACTTTACCTGCTAGTTTACCCCACTACAACTGACATTAGCAAAGTTTTTGCTTTTGTAAGGCTTTCCTTGAAATGTTCAATTACCAAGGATCTGTTTTATTTTACTTGTGCTTGATGTCCATACTTTACAACCTTCATTATCCATTGTGATCCTTTTATGTCTCTCTAATTTGATTGTGATTGCTATACTGCCTTCACGCCTTGATATGTTTATGTAGCTTCATTTTATGGTGTTCATATGCAGAGATATTAAGGGTCTCTGGAATGATGTCCAACCAAGGATTTGGTGACTTTGACAGGATGAGGCATAGAAGCCCCAGTCCCATGGCTTCTTCAAACATTATGTCAAATGTTTCTGGAACTGGATTAAGCAACTGGAATAGTCTTCCTCAGGAGGTATTGTTTTTATTCTTGTTTGGTTAATTGAATGTTTTCTTTTATATGTACATCAGAAAGATCACAAACAAACAATAAAGTTTGAAGTAATTTCTCTTTCTATGAAAAATGAGCTTTAAAGTCACTTCTTACACTAATTATTTTCTGCTTCAAATCACAGGCCTTATCAAAGAGATTATGAAGTTAGTTTCCTGCTACTTCCTTTTACTTCATTGCATACTATAGCAGTCAAACTGCCAGAACAGACACTATATGTACTGTTCCTCTGCAAGTGATCCATTTCAATATGTTTTTCTGTATGCATTGTCATAGGTAAAAGTATCATGGAGGCCCCTGCACTATTGCATTTTGTTCCCTCTGCTCAAAAAATGAGCAAATTACTCCATGTACATTATATCAAAGAGCAATTTGATCCTTCTGTTAAAAATTTAATCCATTTCTACTGTTGAAAAATGGTCCTTATACCTCAGCATGAGGTACATGTGATACACCACGTGTCACTGTTTGGTTATTCTGTCAACCACGCTTTTGTAACGGTACAAATGGATGAAGATGAAATTTTAAAATAGAAAGGGTTAATTTGCTCTTTGATCTAACATATAGGGACTGATTTGCCTATTTTTTTAATAGAGGAGGCAAAATGCAATCTGACTCGTAAACAAGGGCTTCCATGGTACTTTTACCATTGGCATATATGTTAGTGCAAGTAATATTTTTTTACTCCAAATCTATGGCCTTTGGTTCTGGTTGCAAAGTTCAATTCAACAAATAAGGAAAAAGGCCAAATTATCACTAAATGAAAGCCTTTTTTCTCAAATGGTGAATATCTGGGTTTCTTTTTAACCCTCTTGGAATCTGGTTGATGACTCTAAACAAAAAGATTATTTATTTAGTCTCCAATAGTTTACTTGACAATGAACCATCTTAACATAGATGGGGTCCAAATGGTATTCTATAACTTGCTTTAAGTGCAGAAGTCTTTGCTCAATATAATAGCTATTGATCAGATCCTTTCTAGTTGCTAAGATGTATTCAACTTTTTACTATTTTATCACATTTTAGTACCTGATCTTTAATGAAGCATTGGGAAAATATTATCTTGGAAAGTCGAGTTAGTGTGGTTATTTCAAGCTAAAACTTGTTATCAATTCATGTACGATTTACAGTTATGTGGATTGAGCCTTCTGATATTTTGTATTTTGACAGAGACTAAGTGGACCTCCTGGGATGACAATGGACTGGCAAGGTGCACCGGCAAGCCCTAGTTCATACAATGTGAAGAGAATTTTGCGTCTTGAAATTCCTGTCGATACATATCCAAATGTAAGCTTCATATGAAAACTGCTAGTACATTAGATTAAAATTTGATTGTTATCTGTACTGTCATATTCAATCGAATGAAACATATGTTTTTATGAGTATTTGATGTTTCAACTCTGCTCTTTTTTTATACTTTTACTTGCTAGTTCAATTTTGTTGGACGACTACTAGGCCCTAGAGGCAATTCTTTGAAGCGGGTAGAAGCTACTACTGGTTGCCGTGTATACATCAGAGGCAAAGGATCAATAAAGGATCCAGACAAGGTAAAGCCGGAAAATTAGTCTTGTTTTGACATAAAATTCAAATAGTTTGGATAGTAATTTACCATCTTTTTCGATCTAAAGGAAGAGCAGCTCAGAGGTAGATCTGGCTATGAGCACCTCAATGATCCACTCCACATATTAATTGAAGCTGATTTACCTGCTAATTTTGTTGATATAAGGCTCAGACAAGCTCAGGAAATTGTAGAAGAATTACTGAAACCTGTGGTATGTATTGCAATCTTCGATCTTCTAAATTTGTTAGCCATATCCACAGCCATAGCCCATAGGTCACTCTCATATATGCATCCATCTTGAAACTCCATTGCTGGCCTTTCTTGTATTAGCTGTTTCCTCTTTCAAAAGGCTTCTATACTGGGAGAAAAATTGCATTTTACCTCCTCTACTCAAGAAAATAGATAAATTAGTCCTTGTACTTTAGTTCAAAGAGCATATTAGTCTTTTCTTTTAAAAAATTCATCACTTGTACTATTAAAAATTAGTATGGCTAATAGAATAACTAGATAGCGATACGTGTACATCATGTTGACATATAGGGATAAATTTTTAATAGAAGGAAAAGTTTGCTGTTTGATCTAACATATAGGGACTTGCTCTTTTTTTGAGTAAAGAGAACAAAATACAATTCAACTTATACTACAGGGGCCTTCATGGTACTTTTTCCTGCTGTAGAAATATTATTCCTTAATTTCCTTTTGCTAAACTCGATATTCATACATGTAGGATGAGTCACAAGATTTTATCAAGAGGCAGCAGTTGCGTGAGCTGACGATGCTGAACTCGAATTTCCGAGAGGAAAGTCCGGGTCCAACTGGTAGTGTTTCTCCTTTTAATTGCAGTGGAATGAAACGTCCCAAAACAGGACGCTGAGGGTTTAAACAATAAAATAATCTGAGTTGTTTCTACACTGCCTGCCCCCAGGATTCAAAACCAAACATACCCTCTCATCTGATGCAATATATCAGTCCAGCACAAGTTGAAATGATTTGGGCTAACCAGTATATCTCTGGGGAGCTTTGTAATGGTCCTTTCATTGTTTTTGTGTTTTGAACAGAAGAGAGAGATAGAAAGTTGGTTCTTGCATTTTAGGTTTGGTGAGGTCAGTTTTGGTGTAAGACTCGATACATCCATTGGATTCATTCTTGTGTTAGTAGCTATAAGGTGTGTGCAATAATAATATAACATGTACTTCTTGTGTTGCAAGCAAATCATCAGGGGTGGTAATACATCTATGAGTTGGGCCTATTATACTCTTGGGTTTATGGGGAGCTAGAGAAGCAGATGGATTTAGCAGAGCATTTCAACCCATCTCTTAATGGCTCGATAGAGCCTGGAATTTGAATATTTGTCTTCACATATGAATGTAGCAGCAGTATTCCAAAATGTTGGGACCATTTGATTTGGCTTAAAGTACTTGGTAGGTCCCAGGGACTAGATCAATTTAATTTTAATTTCTCTATGAATCAATTTTTTTTTAAAATTATTTTTTTTCAATAGTAGTTTAATTCCAAACAGAATCATACAAGCTTATGAACTTTGTTAAACAGTAAATTATATTTTTTAATCAGTTTATTTGAATCTTTTAGAGTGATTCATTCAAAAATAGAGGGACTAATTTGATCAGGGACTAATTTGATTAGGTCTTAGAGGAATTTGATATTGAGGTTGTGCATAAAGCATCTCCAGAACGCAAGCAACCATGCAAGTTAAGATGACAACGGAAGCCATGGCATGTTACAACCATCCAATTCTACAAACCATCGTATTCCATATCTTGCGGCTGTTATAAGTCTTCAAGGAAAGAATTGGAAATAATAAACTCTTTATTTCGATATTAAGTAATTAGTCCCTCACACAAAAATTCAAATAAATTAATCCCTATCAATTAACCATGATGTTAATTGTTATAATTACAAATTTAACTTCGATGTTTAAAATTTTGAAAAAGACCAATTTGATCAATATTGAAATTGAGAGGGACTGGATAGTTGTTTTTTACCAAATACAAAATCATGTTTTAGAAGGTAAAAATCCAACCTATATAATTAGCCTTCATGTTTAAAATTTTGAGAGGGACTAGTTTGATCAATATCAATCTTAAGAGGGGCTTAAGAGATGTTTTTACCAAATACAAAATTTTGATTGGTATGATTACAAGCTCGATGTTTTAAAATTTTGGAAAAGACCAAAATCGATCTGTATCGAAATTGCTAAGGACTGGAGAGGTATTTTCACCAAATACAAAATAATGTTTCAGTGAAAAAATATCCGACCTGCCGGATTCGAACCAGCGACCTAAGGATATCAGTCAGGAAGGCATCCTACTACAGTCCTCCGCTCTACCAACTGAGCTAAGGTCGGGTTGCAACTTTGCGGTAAAAATTTACTTTTTATTTTATTAAAAGAATTTAAAAGCAAATTCCCACACAACCCTATTTTTCACTCTTCGCCCGAGGCTCAACAACCATCTTTTTCCATCTCTGCATATACGATCTCACATTCTGGTATTCCCTTTTCAACTACATTTCTCGCGTTCTCTTTGTATATCTTTGCTCCTCCTTTTCATCATCATGTTACCTTAGTCACATTTTTTTCTCAACTGCTCTTTTAATCATATATAATAATTTTTATTTAAAATGAAAGATTCTGTGCAGGTTTAGATTTAACACTTTGCAGAGTTGAGTTTTGAGGAAACAAGTTCGATCAAATCACTGAAGCGATCCATCAAATGGCTGCTATGGCTCGGTATCTTTTCTCGGACCTGCCGAGACAATCACCTAACATGACTGATACCTGCCGTCTCAGATCACAACCACCTCATGTTGTTTCCTTCCCAAGAAACCAACCGTTCCGTTTTCAATGTTCTCAGATGTCCATTCCCAAGCTACGTATTTCATGCGGCGGAGGAGACGGTGGAAACCATGGGGTTGGTGGTAGCGGAGGTGGTGGCAGAGGAGGAGGTGGCGGGTCCAATTCCAGCGATGATCCATGGAAGCGTTTTGGCATTCTGGGTCTTTTCCTAAGTGGATGGAGAGACAGGGTTGCAGCAGATCCGCAGTTTCCATTCAAGGTTTTAATGGAAGAGTTGGTGGGAGTCACTGCTTGTGTTCTTGGAGACATGGCTTCACGTCCTAATTTTGGTCTTAACGAGCTCGACTTCGTTTTCTCAACTCTCGTTGTCGGTTCCATTATGAATTTCACTCTTATGTATCTTTTAGCACCAACAGCTTCTGCAGCTTCTTCAAGTCTCCCTTCTATCTTTGCAAACTGTCCTCAAAGTCATATGTTTGAACCAGGTGCTTTTACCTTAATCAACCGTTTCGGGACTTTTGTCTATAAAGGAACTGTGTTTGCTGCTGTTGGACTGGCTGCTGGACTTGTCGGGACTGCAATCTCAAACGGGTTGATCACGATGAGGAAGAAACTGGATCCCACCTTTGAAACACCCAACAAGCCTCCTCCTACCTTGTTGAATGCCATCACCTGGGCCATTCACATGGGTGTTAGCAGCAATTTTAGGTATCAAACCTTGAATGGGATCGAGTTTGTGTTGGAAAAGGGACTTCCCCCCTTTGCATTTAAGTCATCGGTGGTGGTCCTGAGATGCTTAAATAACGTAATTGGAGGAATGTCATTTGTAATACTAGCAAGGATGACTGGGTCTCAGAGTGTTGAACAGAAGCCAGCAAACATAGACAAGGAGAAGGAGATGTTGATGGATGGTGGTGTCAATATGGAGAACAATCAGTCGTCTTTTAAGTGATTTTTACCCTTTTTTTGTTTTTTTCTCGTCCTTGGCTGTTTTTTGGCATTTTCTCTGCCTGACTCTGTAACTTGGACATAGCATGTGATCACAATGTTTGTAATAAGATCCAAGATGTCTCAGTTTGAAGTTATAGTTCATGTGATCATAATATTTTGGGTTATGGTGTGCTTTTCTTTTCCCTTTTACTTCAAGTGCTTTATATATCTGTCACAGATGCATTTCAATTTCGAAGAGATTATTAAGTTATGGTTTTCGAAACTTATTGCATTCCAAGTTTTAGTGAAGTCTTGAGAAGAAAGTTTGACAATATGAAAGCTAGCCTAGAAAAGGAGTAGCTTTATAAATAGAGGATCTGTTTTATTTTACTTGTGCTTAGTATCCATGCTTCACAACCTTAATATCCATTGTGGTCCTTTGATTAATTTGATTGTGGATGCTATACTGCTTCCATGCATTGATATGTTTATATGGCTTCATCTGTTTTATATATACATACATATATAATGGTCTTCATACGTAGAAATATTTCTGGTCTCTGGAATGATGTCCAAGAATTTGGTGACTTCGACAGGATGAGGCATAGAAGCCCCAGTCCCATGGCTTCTTCAAACATTGTGTCAAATGTTTCTGGAACTGGATTATGCAGCTGGGATAATCTTCCTAAACTAAAGAGGTATTGTTATATTTCTTGTTTGGTTAATTTGTGTAAGAAGCGATTATTTTATGCTTTTAATTCTTTGAAAACACCATTAAAGTTGGAGTGTCTAAAAGTTGGAAAGGAGAATCAGAAGTCTCTGTTTTCTGACATCATAAAGATCACAAACAAACAATAAAGTTTGAAGTAGTTTCTCTTCGCTTTTTTAGTATGACAAATGAGCTTCAAAGACAGTTCTTACACTAATTATTTTCTGCTTCAAATTGCAGACCGTATCAAAGAGATTATGAATTCAGTTTCCTGCTACTTCCTTTTATACTTCGTTGCATTTTGTATCATTCAAATTGCCACACATTATATGCACCGTTCCTTTACAGGTGACCCATTTCAATATGTTATGGTGTATGCATAGTCATATATGTTGGTTCGAATAATATTTTCCTTCTCCGAATCTATGGCTTTTGGTTCTAGTTGCTAAGTTCAATTCAAAAAATAAGGAAAATAGCCAAAGTATCAACTAAATGAAACCCTTATTGTCAAATGGTGAATACATGAGTTTAATCCTCTCGGCTTCTGGTTGATAACACTAACCACAGATTTTTTATTTAGTCTCTAATACTTTACTTGACGATGGGTCATCATAAGTAACACAGATGGGGACCATGTTATTTCCTGTCTGAAATCCGATGGTTGCCAAATAGCTCAATATAATGGCTATCTGTCAGTTCATTGCTAGTTGCTAAGATGTATTTAACTTTTAACTTCATTTATGATTATGTATTTCAATTGGTTAAGAACTTAACATTCTAAATCTATTTTATCACATTTTAGTACCTGATCCTTAATGAAGCACTGAGAAAATGTTATCTTGGAAAGTCAGGTGAGTTATGTGCATGAGGATTATTTCTAGCTAAAACTTGTTATCACTTCATGTGCTTACTTGCGCTTATGTGGATTGAGCCCTTCTGCTAATTTTGTCATATATGGCTTAGACAGGCTCAGGAAATCATAGAAGAATTACTGGAACCTGGGGTATGTATTGTAATATTATATTTCTAAGTCTGTTAGCCATAGCCATAGCTGTAGGTTGCTCTCATATATACTTCCATCTTGAAGCTCCATTATGTCATAAAATTATCGGCTGTTCTTGTGTAAGCGGCTTCATCTATTGGAAGCTTTGGCATCTTTACTATTATGCTGCAGAACTGTTTTCCGTTTTTTTTTACTGAACTTGATATTCTCATATATAGAATGATGAGTTACAAGATTTTATCAAGAGCCAGCATATCAGTTCAGGACAACTTGAAATGATTAGGCTAAAAGTGATTGCTAGGGAGCTTTGTAATGGACATTCCATTTTAGGTTTGGTCAGGTAAGTCCATTGGATTCATTCTGTTTGTGTTGCAAGCAAAGCATTAGGGGTGGTGCAAGAAGATCATCTTTGTTAATGTTATTCCATTGTAATCTAAATTTATATCAATGAAGCATGGAAATGTAAGTTGTGTTTATTATATTATTGTTTTGTGGAGATGGATCTTCTTCTTCTGAAGTAGGAGCCTCTGCAGAAAGCAGTGTATGCAGAAGCATATGATAATAATATATGTTACTATGATGCACTGCCTCCCATCTCATATCTTCAGGACAGGATTTTGGATTCTGTACTGACCCGGATGCCATTGCATGCCACAATCACCCACAAAACTGGAATTCAATTGCGGGAAACAAGTAGGTTCAAAAGCCGGGCTATCCGCCCATTTTTAAAGTTTATATTATATTATATTATGTTATTTTTATATAGGTTAAATTTGCTATCAGTCCCTGTACTTTATGTAAGTTGTGTGTTTAGCCCCTATACTTTAATTCAATCAATTTTAGTCCTTATATTTTTTGAATTTTGAAATTTTAGTCTTGACCCAAACTATAGTAGTAAAATTCATTTAGTTAAATTCAATTACTAGGGTTATACTGTGTACAGTTGTAAATTAGCATATATTCTAAAATGGATCATTCTAAGTCCTTTTTTCAAAACTTGAAATTTCAATATTGATGCAAATGTCATCGTTAATCCATTAACTGGATTTTTTGTAAGTAAAACGTGAAAAAAACGAGCTAACATGACAATATGTTTGTCCCATCAGATTTTGAAAATTAAAGAACTTAATGAATTTAATAATTATTGTCTGATGAGGGTTGGAATTCTAAAATTTGAAAAGTATAGCGACTAAAAATGACCAAATTAAGGAGATTAAATTCACAACTTTCATAAAATACAGGGACTAAATAGCATAATTTAACCTTTTATATATATTATAAATGTTAAGTTGACAATATATAAAATTTTAATAAACAAATAAACATATAAATTTATTAAATATTAAATTATAAATTATAAATGTTTGTTAAAAAATTTAAAAAAATAATATGAGTAAGTTTAAAATGGGTTTGAGTTAGTCGTTTACAAATATAGACGAACTTAAACAAAATTTTAACCTCATATTTTAATAGTCAACGCAATAAATTATTCTTTATTTATTATTATTGTCAAAGGAAAGAATTAGAAGTAAGAATGCAAAAAATTAGAATAAAAATGCAAAATCATAAAAATAAATACAAGGCGATCAAATGGATTGTTATTTATTGTTTGTGTCATTGCCAGGGAAAGACTTGGAAGTCAGAAGGCAAAAAAAATAAAGATGCAAAAGCTTAATCCGACCTACCGGATTCGAACCAGTGACCTAAGGATTTCAGACAGGAAACGTTCCTACTACAGTCCTCCGCTCTACCAACTGAGCTAAGGTCGGATCACATCAATTTGATAGAAGAAGTTAAATTATTCAAAGTAAAATCCAATACAATCCAATACAACCCTATTTCTCGCTTTTCAGTCTTCACCAACCACTTCCGTGTCTACATATACCATCTCAGACACTGGGCATTCCCTTTTCAAATTTCAACTACATTTCTCGCATTCTCCATCTCTGTCTTTACTTTCTTTGTTTTTTTCTTGCATCATCTAACCTTGTTCTTTTCTGCTCTTTTTACGATAATCAAATTTCCTAAAAATAATCAATCCGTGCAGGTTTAGTTTAACTCTTTTGCAGAGTTGATTTTCGATTGTTCAGATGGCTGCCATCGCTCGGTATCGTTTCTCGGACCTGACGAGACAATTCCCTAACACGAGCGGTGCTCGCCCTCTCAAATCACAACCACTCTATGTTGTTTCCTTCCCTCGGAACCAACCGTTCCGGTTTCAGCCTTCTCAGATTTCCATTCCCAAACTTCAGTTTTCATGCGGCGGAGGAGACGACGGAAACCATGGCGTCGGTGGTAACGGAGGTGGTGGTAAAGGCGATGGCGACTCCAACGATGATCTATGGCAGCGCTTTGGCATTTTGGGTCTTCTTCTAAGTGGATGGAGAGACAGGGTGGCAGCAGATCCTCAGTTCCCATTCAAGGTTTTAATGGAAGAATTGGTGGGTGTTAGTGCTTGTGTTGTTGGAGACATGGCTTCACGTCCTAATTTTGGTCTTAATGAGCTCGACTTCGTTTTCTCAACTCTTGTTGTGGGTTCAATTTTGAATTTCCTTCTTATGTATCTTTTAGCACCAACGGCTTCTGCATCATCTTCAAGTCTCCCTTCCATCTTTGCAAATTGTCCACCAAGTCATATGTTTGAACCAGGTGCTTATACCTTAATGAACCGTTTTGGGACTTTTGTCTATAAAGGAGCTGTGTTTGCTGCTGTTGGATTTGCTGCAGGCCTTGTTGGAACTGCAATCTCAAATGGGTTGATCATGATGAGGAAGAAAATGGATCCCAGCTTTGAAACACCTAACAAGCCACCTCCTACCTTGTTGAATGCCTTCACTTGGGCTACTCACATGGGGGTTAGCAGCAATTTGAGGTACCAAACCTTGAATGGGGTCGAGTTTTTGTTGGCTAAGGGACTTCCTCCCCTGGCATTTAAGTCATCAGTGGTGGTTCTGAGATGCTTAAATAATGTACTTGGAGGAATGACATTTGTAATACTAGCAAAATTTACTGGGTCTCAGAGTGTTGAACAGAAGCTACCAAACATAGACAAGGAGAAGAAGTTGGTGGACGGTGACAGTTTGGACAACAATCAGTCGACTTTTAAGTGATTTTTCCCCCCTTTTGTTTACTTTTTTGTCGTAGCTTTTTCTCTGCCTATCTTTGTAACTAGGACGTAGCATGTGATCATAATGTTTGGAATAAGATCCAAGTCTGTCTCCGGATTTAATGTCATAATTCATGAGGGTGGATGAGATGTTTTCTGTTGCATTTTCTTAGTGATTTTTGTAGAAAGTGTCTTCCTTGAATTGAACTCACTTGGACAGTGATGCTTAGCAGCAAATAGTAGCCTTGGAAATGAAAAGCAGGATTTGTCTTGATCTTTCAATTCTTCTTTTACCCTATTTGAGAATAATATATAGATACATATATATACATATTACTATATCCTTAAGAAAGAACAAAAAGAAAAGGTAACTTTTTTGTATTCACCAGTGGGAGAATCTATGAACACTTTCTCTGTCTGTCTGTCTGTCAATCAATATAAATTAAAATGTTAGAGCCAAGGGCTCTCAAATGAAAATCCAAACGAGCAATGCCTAGGGATACCCTTGTCTGTAAGAATGATTAAAACTAAAGCATACAATAGAATGAAACCCCCCATCCTCTCATGTAGAACTATAAATCCTATTGAGTCCTTCCCTTCATGACTGTGGAACTAAACCGACCCGTAAAAACTAATGCAAAGGCTATACTCAAAGCACTATCATCTTATCTAACAGCCTCCGGAGCAGAATTGCAATAAGGTGTATGCAAGCAAACCAACTTGGTGCATGCTAAACAAAGAGTAGCAAAACCAACTCCAACAGCAAGACCGCAGCTGCTTTTTCGGATATCTAACCTTACTGCTCTTTGAACTATTCTAACAAAGCATGGGATCAATCCTCCACAGGCCAAAACCATCACATGGTCAAGACCACTGTAGTCAATTCCCGCCAATATTGCTCCAATTGCAGATATCGGACCTATGAAGCCAATTAGAGCAGCTGCTGCAAGAGAGCCATACCAACTGCCAGTAGCTCCAAAGATGCAGCTGGCCACTGCTGCACCACGTGGAAGCCCGTGAAGGGATACAGGAAGGACCATGTGCCGGCCAAGTCCATAAGCTTTTGGTGCAGCCACTCCTAGTGCAAGCCCTTCAGCCAGAGCATGAAAAGCCACAGCTCCACACGCTAAAAATGACTGGAGAGTGAGAACACTCACTGGAAATCTTGTCACTGTCGGAAGTTTATTGGAAGAACTTCTTTTGTTACAAACAAGCAACAAAATAGTAGAGCTCGAAACATGGACAAATGCAGCTCCTACAGTTAATAGCAATATAAGTGGTAAGAATCCCATTTTGGAAGACAATAGTAGTTGCAGCGGTCGCCAGGCACCAAGGATGAAGGCAATGCCAGATGCAGTACCCATGAGAAGGGCATGCTGAAGATGGAAAGCAAGAGCAAATGCAACAAGCACAAGGCCACCCAGTAAAGGTCCAAGGCCAAAAAGCAATGAAACAAAGAAGCCAGAAGCATCCTCAGAACTGGAAATTTAAAACAGTAGAATTTAGTCAATGAGACAAGTTAAAATGAAATCACAATATAACAACTAAGAGTAGGGCAGCATTTAAGAACAAAAGCAGATGGCCAGATTGTATCAAGGGCAACACACCCATATATCAAGCAAAAAGAAACCCAAAGAAGCCGTATTTACTCATGCAATGATGTTATATCCGGTCATGCATTCTTCTCAACAAACAATAGTTCAGTTAACTCACTTGTAGTCATGAGTAAAGTTCTGGAACAGAGTGCTTAGAGCTTCCATGAATGCTACTGAAAGCGTAGCAGCTGATGCCACTGGAGTTGGCGAAGCTTCCTATTAAAAAAATGATGGAGAAGGGAAGACATCACTTCTCTAGAACAAAGAAGAAAGCATAAAAAAAAAAAATTTAAACATGGTCGAACAAGATTAATCTTTCCAATTTACAAATTGCTGTTCAAATAAAGTTGTTTTATATAGCTTTTTAGGCTTTGCAGAACGGAGACAGTGAAGAGGATGGCAGTAGTAGTTATGCATTACCATAGCTAGGTAAGTTCGTTATAATAGTATACTGTGAAATAACCAATGAAGTGTTCTTCATAGGATACAAATCAAAATAGAACAAAAGGTCTAGAAAAATTATTGTAGATTGAAGATTCAAACATATATTTTTTAAGCGCAAGAATCACAATTACCTTAAATGCATCAGGGAGAACCTCAGCAACAACCATCCAGATCATACATCCAGCAGCAAAACCAGTACAAAAGGGCAGGAATTTATTAAATGCATCGGCGCACATAAAAGAAGGAACTGCAACAATTGGCTGGCAAAAATGTTTTGAAGAAAAAAAATTAAAGGGAATAAACAACAAATTGAGGAAACTAACTTTACATAGAAATAATACTCAAATAAGAACAAAAGTTCAATCGGTGTACCCAAACAACCTTAATATTTTATTTCTATCATTCCTTTTGCCCATTTAACAGATAAAACCAAGTAGTCCTTCATTATTGCAATATAAATCAAGCATGCACTTGAAAGTTTACAAGTGGGTATTTTACTAATTTTCTGCTCACAATTATTCTCCATTGAAGTTATTTACCTGGTCTGTAATTTTAACCAACTTTTCTACTTCACAATATCTTCTTCTACGTTTCTTTTTCAACCTGATCTTGGAAGTTCCAATTTCATTTGATACAGACAGATATGCTCCTGACAACAGAATTAACATGACTAGGTACCTGTGGCAAGGATGTAATAATGCTCCATAGCATTGCATTCTGTGGAGAAACACCCCTTGATGCAAGAACCGTGCTCACAGCCAATCCCTCCGGTATGTTATGTACAGCTATGGCCAAAGTTACCAAAAGGCCTTGAGTAAAACCTTTTGAGCCGGCAAAGGAAACTCCAACACCAGAGCCCTCTCCAAATGAATGCAGTGTCATGATTCCAATAACAAGAACAACTTTAGTTGCATCTGCTCCTTTTATATCCAGCATACTTACTTCCCCATATTGTTCAAGAAACTGAAACCCAAAAATGATAGGAGAAATATAAGACAAATTACAAGTTAAAAAGACAGCATTGTGTATGGCATGCAATATCAGCAGTCTAAACTCACTGAGAAGTAACAATGATCCTAAAATAATTCTACAAACCGAAAAACTGATAAAGAGATATTGTGATCACCTTCTTACAAAGCAGAATAAAAACACCACCCGCTAAAATCCCAATAACAACCCAACTTCCAGCACCATGTTCTTGCCCTTCCTGTATGAGATCAAAACTTGCAGCCAACATGACACCAGCAGCCATTCCATTGCATATCCCAGCCCACTGAGGATCGAGTTCCACAAAGAAAAATGGAACTGCACCTAAACCAGTTGCTGCAGCCATTGCTAGTGTCAAAAGAGCAACTGTGGACAGAGACACTCTGCTGTAACTGCCCTTCCAGTTACTCATTAAGTTGTTGTCATCCTCAAAACTTATGACTTTCTCCCTACCAGTGCCATCTATAACATTGTTGCCTACATTAATGGGGGAAGATCTTATCCCTTTCGAAATTTCGCTTTGACCATCTGCTGTAGCGCATTCAAGTAACACAAAGATGAAGAACAATGAGAGAAACAGATGCTTGACTCTAAACAGCATTGCTCTATTTTTTTTTTTCCAGAAATCTATCAACAATAATGAATGTTATTAATCAAATAGAATCCCCCTGGTGAAGCCAATCCTGCAGTAAGTTTGGAAACGCACCTGCGAAACATTAAAATGCAAAATTTTCATGTATCTGCAACACAAATCTTTCACAAGTAATCCAAGGCTAAAATGAAATATTATCATAAAGTAATCGTACATAGTTATCTGAAAATTATTTCAATCCAGCAGAGGCTACCTGCCACAGAAATCCCCCCAAGAAAGAATCCCAAGCTAATTGATAAGATGAACAATCAAAGACACTAACATGAAGCAAGATCCTTAAGATTCCCCAATTCCCAAAGCCAAAGACAACCCTTTTTGGTATCCAATAGTGATGTAAAACACAAAATGAGTGAAGCAAATTTAATGGTGGGCAAGAAAAGGCTTGAATTTTGCAATCAATTTTGCAATCAAGGGGCAAAAACCAAAGTTTCAGAGAAGGACTAATTAATAATAAAGATATAAAAAAAGCGTAAAGGAAACTTACGGACCAAATGCAAAAGCGCTTCCAATCAAACAAAAAAGGAACGATCTTCAACGATTTCTTTATTTATTTAATTTTTCTGTTGATAATGCGAAGAAGAGACAATTGGGTTCCAGGGGAATAAACACTGACTATAACATAAAATAAATGAAAAGGATTTAATAATAATTGTGAGCACGTTGTTTTCCAGTTTCCAGCTGCTGAAACCCCCAGCCAGCCTTACCGATCGCTCCTTGAATCGGTGATGCTGAGGTGAGGGATCACTTTTGGATTTGAAATTTCACTGCCCTTTTAGTAAATTTAACCTACTATCATTTCACTACCACATCGTAGTAGGGAATATTTTTTCACTTAAAGAAAACTCAACTTCGAAATTAACTATTTCCATTAAGGTACCTAATTAACTTTGAAATTCAACTATTAGTACTTAACTTCAAAAATTTACAAAACAGTCACTGTATTTATGTTACTAGATTTTTAAAATAGCTACCGTATGGTTTTCTTTATTTGCATTGAGTGCATCAAGCAAAAGTTTTCATTCCGTTTCTTTTTTAATATTTAATTTTTTCCATGAGACAATTTTAAACTTCACGAATCTACGAATTAAAATACAAACAATCCTTTTCTCCGATCTTTGGCACTAATCGTCAAATCGATTTAGACCTAAGGTATGTTCTTCTACTTGTTAATAGGTACCAATCTACCATACCGATCGCCAAATCAATGCATAAAGCTCACTAACCCAGTGACTTAAATAAAATCTTTCAAATGGTTTAATGACTTGAATGAAAACTTTCAAATAATTTAGTGAATATTTTGTAACTTTTTAAAATTAAGTTACCAAAATGTAAAATAAAATATTTCTGCCTATTTTCTCTCTCCTTTCCTATTTTCTGTTAAAAACTGGTATAGTAAACAAAACAACTAAATAATGACACATGCATGTTACATACATATTGTGTTGACGTACCAAAACCAATTTTTAATAGCAACTTTGGATAAGTTTTTTAACAAAAGGAGCTTCTATGTTACTTTTATCAATAAAATATAAGACAACCCAAATTGAACACAAATTATTTTTAACCAATTCAATCCACCTATCTTTACTATTTATTTTTTTGAAAAATAATCATTGGATTTTTATTCAAAAGGCCAAAACAAAACCAAAACCCATTAAAACAAGTCTTAAAACCAGCCCAAACTAAACAGGCCCAAGACGAAACATGGCCCAAGACGAGATCCAGCAGACGACAAAAGTGAAGCTCTAGTGACTTCACTCTCCAGCTGTACTCCATTACCAAAACCACTTATGAAAAACAGCAAAACTGCATGGGGAAGCAAACAAAGCAGAAGCTTTAATTATCCATCAAATCCAATCCCATCAGAAACTTTTCATTTACCCCGATGCACTTTGGAAAAAGCATCCCTTTTGAATACTCTCAGCTAAACCGAAAATTCAAACATCACTTTCATCCACCTCTTCATTTCCTCTTCCCCTAGACTCTCTCGCTTCCTCAGTCCACCTCTTATCTTCAGCCACCGCCTCCACAGCGCCGGAAGGGACCAGATTCGATAGATAAGTAGTCTCTCTTTTCTTAAGTCCTTCTTGTGCTAGATAATAGGATACCTTTTTAGACTCCCTGTTGGTAAAATGAAGTTTGACCTCGACAATTTCTCCCAAATTCTCCTCTGATTTCTTATCACCTCTCCTAGTCAACCGCTTCACTTCCCTCCCTCTATTGTTCTTAATTTTGTTCCCCCACTCGCAATCCATTAGCCAGTGTTGTAAAACTCTTATATATATCAGGTTCATTTTCACTCTCTAATCCTCAAAGAAATCTATCATTCTTGTCTCACTCCCCCTCCCCTCGATTGGAGTCTATTGAGTGTTTTTTATTTATCATAATCTATTATTAGATTTTCATTCTCATTTTATAACGAGTGATGTTATTGAATTTTAGGGATATACTAACAGGAGCTTGTTGAATCTTCTGAGATATACTATACAACGAAATATCTTTTAAGGACATTATCCAACACTCCTCAAGCTATTCAACTCGTATTCATAGTTTGTTAAATTGATAAACATATTCCAACATATGAGGTGCTATCTAATGGAAATTCATTTGTTGTAGAAATTAAGGGTTGGAAATGCAGTTGCTGAGAAGGGAGGGCGTAGGGCGTGCGCAAGGGCCCTCCCCCTAAAATAGAAAATAAGTTTATAAAATCTTAAGTTAAAGTGAAATTATAGTTTATCCCTCTCATTAATGTTATAGTTTTAGTTTGGTCCTATTGAAAATTATGAAAATAAAAATTAATATAAAATTAAAATTGCATTTTGGCTCTCAACCCCAGAAACGGAAAAAGAAATTGCTTCACCTCTGCTTGTCGATAATGAGATTTAACATGTAATCCTTACTTACATGCCATATGACTCATATTATATAAGAAATTATGTAATTGATGCATTCAAGGAAAATGGCTATTATTTGTTGTACAATGCTGAAATGCCAACCATTCCTAGATTATGACATTACAGTCCTCTGTTATATTATGAAGAAAAATTGAGACTGGTTGTATATATTTACATATTATTGACAATGATAATAGTACTAATAAGTTCACTTGTTGCCTATCACTGTCAACGGGGTGCAATGGAAGGAATTTCACCACTAACAAGATCACTCCCTGTCACAGAAAATGACGAAGCATATACTTCCCTGCTAGTGCCACCGTACGACGAGGACGATGTCAATGACTTGCCTGAATATAATTGAACCAACTCGGTTGATGATGAAACCGAATCAGTTTCCGGCATCATTTTGAGTACGTATTCTATTTGTCTCACCACATCCGACATAGATGGTCGCTTCTGTGGCTCGTCATTGCAGCAACTCAGGGCTAAACTTACCATTCTCTCCATACATTCAGCTGGATACCAACCCATTCTACTGTCTATTAAAGACAATACCATCCCTGATTCATGTGCTGTTTTCACCTGAGTTTTGTATTATACTAGCTTTAGCATCCACAACATCAATGAAAATTGTAAAGGTTAACGTATCATGGAGGCCTATATTAAGATTTTGATTGTATTTTGTTCTCTCTAAAAAAAATTAGGTAAATTAATTCCTATATGAATTGGTTTTTTTGTTAAAATTTTTATCTATTTGTATTATTAAATATTAGTATGGCTTACGAAACAACTGATAAAGACAATGCCACATATACTTTACGTTGACAAGATGAATTCATTTGTTATTTTTAAATTAAAGAATAAAATATAATCTGACTTTTGATATAAGTGTTAGCATGATATTTTTATCAATTGTAGATACTTTTATCAATTGTAAAACATGCATCACAAATACTGTTGCAGCTATGAAAGTACCTCTCGGACAATGTTTTTGCCATGCCATATTGGATGCATACCCGTCAACAGTTCCAAGAAAACAACTCCGAGGCTATAAACATCACTTTTGTCAGTCAACTTATGTGTCAAAAAGTATTCTGGATCAAGGTAACCCTGCCAGCAACAAAAAAGCACTCAAGTAAAAACTCAGAAATGCAGTATTAATTGCCACTAATATGTGTTAAGTTCATTTCTAAAACAAGAGATATAATCAGAAAAATATTATGGAAGTCTTTGTACTAAGAGTTAGATTGTATCTTTAACCTTTTTACTTAAAAAATGTGTAAATTAGACTTTGTACATTAGATCAAATAGTAAAACTGATAATTTTTATTAAAAATTTCATCCATTTTTATCGTTAAAGACTACCGAGACTGATAGAATAATCAAATAATTACACGTGTAACTCATTCTGACCAACAAAGACCAATTTGTAACAATAGATGAAATTTTTAATAGGACCAGTTTGCTCATATAGGGGCTAATTTGCCTATTTTCTGAATAGAGGGGAAAAAATACAATTTAACTCCTAATACAATAGCTTCTATACAATCTGAACTTTATCCTTAAACAACAGGACAACCGAAATGGTGGAAGTATAATGTATGAAGGGAAGATGCCTCTTAGCTATATATTTCACTGTCTATTCCCACTCTAAGTGTAAGGCAACCTTTCCTGCAATATCTTCAAGGAGTCTTACATGCTAAACAGAGGTAACTTACCGGTGTTCCCTTCACAACCGTGGAAACATGATCCGGCACAGTCCCTTCTTCTTCCAGGACTGGAGCTAACCGTGAGAGACCAAAATCAGAAACTTTTGCATTAAGTTTGGAGTCCAGAAGAATGTTGGTGGCTTTGATATCTCGGTGGAATACTGGAGGATTTGCTTCAGTATGGAGATAAAGAATTCCTTTCGCTGAACCCAGTGCAATACGTAATCTCATTCCAAAATTCAGGGTGTTTTTAGCTTTAGCTGCATATATCATGGTTTCAATCAGTTTTATGATAGGAAAATTTGAAAACATTATCTGCATCAACATACACATGAGCTAAACGAACTTTCATCAATAGCACTTGGGCAGCTCAATGCGAAAGATGCAAGTAAGAGCCAGATATAAGACTTGTACAGCAATGAATCCTGGAAAATTCATACCAGAAAGCCAGTCCCTCAAGGTGCCATTGGGCACGAACTCGTACACCAACATCTGCAAATGCATCAATAACCCAAGCGTATGAATTACATCTTTAGGTATACGTTATGTACCTAAAAGTTGATCAAGGCCCTCCTTAGGACACCAACAAAATGCACATGCAAACTCACACGCATAATCGACATAATACAGGTACTTAGGGGTTAGGACTAGAAGAATATACCTGTTCCCCTTCCTCATCACAGTATCCAACGAGTGAAACCAGGTTCCGGTGATGCAGCCTTGACAAAAGCTTTATCTCTGTCAAAAATTCTTTTTGTCCTTGCAATGATCCTTGTTCTGCACGTTTTATGGCAACAACTGTTTTGTCAGATAAAGTGCCTTTATACACTTTTCCATATCCTCCTTGTCCAACTTGAGTTGAGCTATTGAAATTGTCAGTAGCAAGTGCCGCTTCTTTAAATGTAAAGTCTCTCACTCCTTCAATTTTCATAGAAGCCTTTGTAGCTGCACAGTGTAACAATAAATTTAGGGACTCCTTTCTAGTGATAATTGGAGGCTGTATCATTGGTGGGAAAAAAAAAAAAATCTTAACTAGTAAGAAGCTTACATAAGCGTTTTCTTGACACTGCACGGTGGTGTCTAGCATATCTTCTTTTCATTAGAATTGTTATGATAACAGACGTTGCAACTGCACAGGCAACACCCCCGACTACAACTGCTACCACAATGCCCGTACTGATACCCTTATTTTCACTCCCAAAGTCAACTACAGCAATAACAGATCAAACAATGCATCTTTAATAATAATAATAATATACAATATGAGACTGTTGTAAAGCATATCTTCCATCAAGTATCGAGAAATGTGAAATGAAGTACGTACTATTTGCATAAGGTCCTAGTAGAGTGAAGTTGAGCAACTCATATGGTCCAAAGAAGTCGCTACCAGGAAAAGACCATGATGCATATATGTCCCTGATTCTCCGAACTTCGCTTTCATTAAAAGTATTAGAGGGGATACTATTGACACTAGGAAAAAGCTTCAAATACATCCTTAGACGTGGTCCTTTCTCCCAAACGTACGTATCAATATACAGTTGATATAGGCTGAAGTTCAAAGAACTAGTCAAGTACACTTCAAAAGGTCGGATATATGGAGGAAAATAAGAAAAACTGGGGCTCTTTAGACGATATCCGACTCTAAGAGGAGCGGCACAGAAACATGGAACGGGAGATGCTGGGACATATTCGTAGCCCATGGGGCATGATTGACTTTTGCATTCCATTTTGGAACTATTTAAGTTTCGCATGTCATCCTCTCCGGATTCAGATCCACAGAACAGGCTTATATTCAATGAGTTCGCATTTCGGCAGACAGGATTGCCTCCAAGCCTAAATAAAAACTGCTAAGATTATAAGGATTTGACAGAAGAAATTAAAGACAAATTCATTCAAAGGGATGGTATTCTTTCTGTTAATCTGTCAATACTTCCTTACTACAAATGGTAGCAAAAGAATGGAAATTATTTAGGCATATAAGTGGGAAGACAGAAAATATGCTACAAGACTAAGATGAAATCCAGTTAACCAATGAGGATGCATTGAAAAATACAAAAGAAACAACAGGGCATGTCATTAAAATTATGAGCCATTTCTAGCTTATGATGAATTTAAAATTGCATTAGCAGTAAGTGTGGTTAGTCAACTGTCAAATCTTGAAGAATTTTGTGGGGATGCTATTGTAGTATTTCAAGATCTGATAATGATCAAATTGAATTATTAAACCATTAGCTGACCTAGTTTTAGCATGATACCAGTGAAATAAGAAGTTTACCTGAGGGTAACATTCACTGGAGGATTAAGATTTCCTTCAATCCTTGAGAATGCATTGTTTCTGAGATCACTGCATTTTGAATGTGCAAGTAAAGGAAAGCTATTACCGATGAATTCTATTTTTTAGTAATCGCGATATGTTTGCAATAAGCATGAATACATAGTTTGTCAATGAAGTATAATGGTATAAGATCTTACATATTAAGCTTATCACTAGCATGGAAGGACATGTTTTGCCATATGTTGGTAGGTACAGGATCTGTCAGGAAATTATTCCGTAGTGATCTGCAATAAACCAGCATTTAGATTCTAGACTTTGCAAATATACATAGGAGTATTTTAGCATGCATATAGAATCTCACAGGGTCTGAAGTGAAGGAAGGTCCGAGAAACTTCCAGGAATAGATCCGTTTAGTTGGTTATATGAAAGATCACTGCAATTAACAAGAAGTAATTTATTATCAGGAATTTGTCTTCCTTGCAACAGAAAGTAATTTCGCAAGATTAAATCTATCATCCAGTGATGAAATGGGAAAAATCCAGATTGAAGCAGTTGAAACAAAACAATTGTTAAGCTCAAATTAGCAATTCACTTACATGGTTGTCATATTATGAGAAAGCTTATTTGATGGTATAGGTCCAGTAAGATGATTCCAGCTGAGATCCCTGTCACATGAATACAGCAACAACAATAGAAGTCCAGTTTGTTGGCCGCAACACGATGGAAATTTCCGCATTAAAAAAACGATATTAATGTAGATCACACAATAATTTAAACAGTAATCCTGACATACAGATAGCTAAGGTTCGATATCCTGCTAAGATCAGGAACTGCTCCCTGCAAGCTGCAATTTCTAAGACTTCTGAAAACCACCACAAGAAATCATATAGAATCAGTACTCATAAACAGATCATGCAACATATTGCTTGTACGATCTTTTCTAGTGCATTAAATACAAAAGACAGACAAAGAAGGTATACAGAATCAGTACTCTATTGCCTGGTCCCTATGATTTTCTTAAAATCTTGAGTGGCACAATGAATAGTTACCTTCGTAAGCATAGACACTGAAATTGTTTCACTAAATAAACTGCAAGGCTAAGTAAATGGTTTACTAACACTCACAATTTTGTTAATTTGGAAAAGTTCCCATAAGAAGCTGGAATATCAGCTCCACTAAAGTTGTTGTTATCAAGTTGACTGCAGAGATGAAGAGCACAATAAGTAGTATGTTAAACCTGGAAGATAAGGAATCCACAAGTAATCACATAACGAGAAAGATGGTTAAAGGAAAGACACATACAGTATGCGCAAATTTGGTAAGTTCGAAAACTCTGATGGAAGATATCCAGATAAGTTATTAGTATCCAAAAGCCTGCAGAGAATTGGAATTCTTAATTTTAATCACTCACAACAAACATATATAGATAAATATAGACATGAACATGTTTTATATGATCTTACACATGAAGCAAAGTGGATAACCGAGACAGCTCAAGGGGAATTTGACCACTAAGTGAGTTGTTGTTGAAGTGGCTGCACATTACAAACGAGCAGATAAATATCCACAGAAGTGTTAACCTCCTTATTAAGTTGAAATAGAATTTAGCTTGTTGATTCAATTACAGATGTTTCACACTGCTCAAGTTCGCAAATGATTTTGGTATTTGACCAGATAGGTTGTTCTGGTCTATTTGAAATCTGTCCAGTTTTTGGAGGTAGCCAAGTTCATCTGGCAAAGAACCTGATAGGTTGTTCCCATTCAAGAGTCTGAAAACATAATGCCACCCAGAAAGTTAAAACCAAATATATATATTCTTTTCTGACTCTAATCCCTATATATAAGAGAAGAAGAAGGCATAAGAAAATCTAACTTACAGGAGTCTTAAGGTAGAGAGATGTCCTATCTCCTTGGGTATACTACCCGTCAAATCATTCCACATGAAATCTCTTCAAGAAATTCAAAGAAAAGGTGTCAGTACAACTGGAATTTATCAGGAATGGTTAACAACATAACATGCACTTTATTTCACAACTCACAGTATTTTGAGATGATAAAGTTGGCCAAGTTCGGGTGCTAAAGTTCCAGAGAGATTCATATTTTGCAGCTGACTGCATCAATTTACAGAACAAACTTAAACATAACTTTGTCTACAACTTATATATATATATATAATTAATAAAATGGATAATGCTGAAATGAAGAGAAAAGTAAATGTGGGAAAGAGAAAACACACAGTTCCTCAACATGTAAGTATCCATCATTGCCTTGATGATCAGAACATTCAACTCCAGTCCAGTTGGATGTACAAGGGTCCCCTTTGTTCCATTTTCTGAGACGGTTCAAGGGATCAACCAACTGCTCCTTCACCGCAAGCAACGCACTAACTGCAGTTCGGAAATTGAACATGTATATTGCGAGTCATAGAACAGAAATAAACTCAATCCCAAACAGTAACAAGGATGACACAATACCAGTATCTTGATTTATATATGTAATATCATATTCAATCAAGATGAGCTAGAAAGGATATAATTCATGGTGTGGACAACTAGGAATCTTAAAAGATGTAGCTTTAGATCAATTTGTGGTGTAATATAACATTCAATCAAGATGAGCTAGCATGAAAAAGTGTTGATATAAACATATATACATATAATTCATGGTGTGAACAATAGGAACCTTAAAGATGGAGCTTTAGATCTATTTGGGGTGTAATATAACATTCAATCAAGATGAGCTAGCATGAAGAAGTGTCGATATAGACACACATACATAAACATATAATTCATGGTGTGAACAACTAAGAATGTTAAAGATGTAGCTTTAGATCAATTTGGGGTGTAATATAACATTCAATCAAGATGAGCTAGCACGAAAAAGTGTTGATATAGACATATACAAATACACATAATTCATGGTGTGAACAACTAGGAATCTGAAAAGATGGAAAATTAGGGGATGAAAACGAATAATAACTCAGACCTTCAGAAGGATCGGTAACAGGAGAGTCAGAAGCAAGAAGAAGGAGACAACCACACCATAGCCACAAGGCCAATAAGCATTCCTTTACTCTTATCATCATCTTCTTCATAACCTTTCAACTTCAACTATCATTAAACACTCAAAAGTTATATGTTTACAGAAACACAAAAACTAACAATACCCAGAAAACAAAAATGAAAAAACTTGACTAACCTCTTACTCTTTTATATTTAGTAGTAGCTAGGAGGGAAGAAAAGGAAGCAAAGGGAAGTCGTTTTAGGTCGACGAACAGCAGCTGTATAAAACACAATGAAATAATGAATGATGATGGAGATGGGTGTTGACTTTTTCCTCATAAACCCCATTGTTGTCATAGTTTGCACATCCTCATTTAAGCAATCATAAAATCGTCAAGATACACACATTTTTTAGTCTAGACATTATCTTATTCAGATATTTCCTTGTTTCTCACTAATATTATAAAAATACGGTCGACATTGCCTTCCTCTTACAGCTCCCTGCAAACCATTCAAAAAAACATAACGATAATATAATATTTTGCCCTTAAACTTTGTAACTGGATTCACTTTGATACCATACTTTTTTTGTCAACCGGTAAAAGAATTGAAAGCTGCTCAAAACCAATAAATATTATAAACTATAACAAAGCCACTAGTTGAATAGGTTAAACCTAGATAAACCGATTAAACCGATTAAATCGAGATTTAATGGTTAACTGATTCAACTACATATCTGGTTCTAAAATTGTAGCACGTCATCACTTAAAAATTTATATATCTTTTAATTTTAAAGTAATGATCTAACATAATCTCGAAGTGTCACGTTATCAAACTTTTATATTTTTCAAATTCAAGGACCAAAACGAATTTACTTACCAAAATGGACTTAATTGCAAAATTTAAAAACCGAGGTCAAGTCAAAAGCATTGAATTGACTTGAAGGTTAAGGTTCAAGGATATATGGCCGTACCATTATCGTGATTGGATAGTTTTTATTTTTATTTTTTATAATAAGGTGATGAACTAAATTTAAACCTTGATTGAAAAAGAAATACAAACCTTAAATTAAAATCTCAATAAACCAATGAGTCGATAAATAAGAGAGTATTGCTGTTCAAGGTTGAACTTAAATCTTATATTAATTAAAAGTTTGAATAACTTTTTTTATTAATCATTTATTGAGATTTTGATATTTTTTTTCAAGCAATTCACCACCTTGTAATAGTCAATTTATAAAAGGGAAATAATAACAGGGATAGGTTACGTGATGGAAAAGTTTCAAGCTTTTATTATTATTCAATTTGAAAATGGTAAATCATCTCAATCAGGGGCGAAGCTAGGAAAATTTTTTAGGGGGGCCGGATGAAATTTTAATTTTTTATAGTTTATATCTTTCTAATTTGTAAAGGATTAAATCGAATTTTTATAATTTTAGGGGGGGCCAAAGTGCAATTTTACCTTTGTTAATTTAAAATTTTTTAAAAATTTGAAGGGCCTAAATAGAAATTTTACCTTTTAGGGGGGCCGGGGCCCATGCCAGCCCCCCCTGGATTCGCCACTGATCTCAATTAGTTTAATCTAGAGGTGATCATGGGCCGGGCAGGGTTCAGACAAAATTTTAAGCCCGTTTTCTAGGTCCGACTCGAAAGAAAATTGATAAACTCGAGCCCGGTCCGGCGCGACCTATATTAATTTTTTTAGCTTTTTTCATTAAATAAAAATTTTTAAAACAAATATTAAAACAAAAAAACAAATAAAAATATGTAAATTTAAAAAGTATATTTGATTAAAAATAAAATATATATTTAATATATAATTCGGGCTGAGCCCGGGCCAAAGAAGTTTTACCCGAGGCCAGGCCTGTTTTCTAAATGGGCCTCGTTTTTTTGCCCAAACACATATTTCGGGCCTATATTTTTACCCCGAACTCTCCCACCGGGCCGGATAGCCCAACCCATGATCACCTCTAGTTTAATCTTACTAATGTTAATACCTATTATTTCTATTATTATACATTAAAAATTGGTGTGATTGACGGAATAATTAAACAGTGACACGTTAACCTAAAAGAAACATCCATTTTTAACGATAAATTTTGAATAACTTTTTTAAGACCAATTTACTCTTTTATCTAATAATATATTCTTCGTTTAAAATCATCTCCTCTGTGATGTAAAAACAAATAGAGCAACGTATGATCCAAGTAATGAGAGGATAGAAACAAAGCATTTCGTTGTTGAAATTAATGCAGATTCAACATCATCATTACATATATGATCACCTCATGCCTGAGATATAGGAGAAGGGGGCGGCTATGGGGAGCCAACCCCCTCAAAATTTTCTCTTTAAATTTAATTTATCTCCTTGTGAAAGAACATAACACGTGAGCTGTGGAACCACCCTCACCAGTTATGCGTTGGGAGATGGCAGATGGGATCATTTAATAAGTAAAAACAAAAAGGAAACATTCACACTAATGGCATAATGTTATATTTGGTCCTCCAATTTTATAAGAAAAATCATTTTAGCCCTTTATTTAATTTCTTTTGTCTCTTTTAATCTTTAAAATTGCATTATTTGTCAAATCACACCAAAATAAATAAATAAAAAATTAACATTTGTTAACTTGTGCTGACATGGCATATACGTAAATTGGCACATGGATGCTACATCAGTAATTAAATAATTTTAAAAATTTTAAAAATTATTTAAAAGGTATAAAATTTATACAAAAATATTTATTTAAATATTTTTAATTTTTAAAAATTAATTACTTGCTAACATGCCATGCACATGGACTATATGTCAGCAAAGTTAATAGACACTAATTTGTCCATCTATTTTGAGATGATTTGATAAATGATACAAGTTCGAGAACTAAAAAAACGAAAAATTAAATGGATAACTAAAATAATTTTTTTTATAAAATTAAAGGACCAAATAAATTATTATATCTAATTAAATTAAAGTTTTTGTTGAGTTGCATGCACATTCATTAATTTCCTAATGTCCCAATCCTCTTGGAAACCCAAAGAAAAGTCTAATGCATGCCTTATACAAACAATTTATATCATATCATGAAAGAAAAGTCTAACATATAATGATGGAAACCACAGCCAAATTTGTATGCCACGTATCACAAATTCATCTCCATGTAATTGATGCATTCAAGGAAAATGGCTATTATTTGTTGTACAATTCTGAAATGCCAAGCATTCCTAGATTATCACATTACAGTCCCTATTATATTATGAAGGAAAATTGAAACTGGTTGTATATATTTACATATTATTGACAAAGATAATAATACCATAAGTTCACTGTTGCCTATCACTGTCAACGGGGTGCAATGGAAGGAATTACGCCACTATCAAGATCACTCCCCGTCACATATGATGACGAAACAAATACTTCCCTGCTAGTGCCACCGAAAGACGAGGACGATGTCAATGACTTGCCTGAATATAATTGAACCAACTCGGTTGATGAAGAAACCGAATCAGTTTCCGGCATCGTTTTGCGTACGTATTCTAGTTGTCTCACCACATCCAACATAGACGGTCGCTTCTCTGGCTTGTCATTGCAGCAACTCAGGGCTAAACTTACCATTCTCTCCATACATTCAGCTGGAAACCAACCCATTCTACTGTCTATTATGGATAATAACATGCCTGATTCATGTGCTGTTTTCACCTGAGTTTTGTATTATACTAGCTTTAGCATCCACAACATCAATGAAAATTGTAAAGGTAAAAGTATCATGGAGGCCCCTATACTAGGATTTAGATTGCACTTTGCTCCCTTTATAAAAAAATGGGTAAATTAATTCCTATATGAATTGGCCTTTTTTGTTAAAATTTTCATCCATTTGTATTATTAAAAATTAGTGTAGCTAAAGAAACAACCAGACAAAGGCAATGCTACGTGTACTTCACGTTGCAAACTGAGATCTTTTAAACTAGAAATTGATGGAAATTTTAACAAAAGGAACAGTTTGCTCTTTAATCTAATGTATATAGATTAATTTGTTATTTTTGAATTGAACAACAAAATGCAATCTGACTCTTAATATAGATACTCCATTATACTTTTATTAATTGTAAAACATGCATCACAAATACTGTTGCAGCTATGAAAGTACCTCTTGGACAATGTTTTTGCCATGCCATATTGGATGCATACCCGTCAACAGTTCCAAGAAAACAACTCCGAGGCTATAAACATCACTTTTGTCAGTCAACTTGTGTGTCAAAAAGTATTCTGGATCAAGGTAACCCTGCATGCAAAAAAAAGCACTCAATTGAAAACTCGGAAATGCAGTATTAATTGCCACTAATATGTGTTAAGTTAATTTCTAAAACAAGGGATACAATCGGAAAAATATCATGGAAATTCTTATACTAAAAGTTAGATTGCATCTTACCCCTTTTACTCAAAAAATGTGTAAATTAGTCTTTGTACATTAGATCAAATAACAAATTGATAATTTCTATTAAAAATTTCATTCATTTTTATCGTTAAAAACTGTCGAGACTGATAGAATAATCAAATAGTTATATGTGTAACTCATTCAGACCTACAGGGACCAATTTGTAACCGTAGATGAAATTTTTAATAGGACCAGTTTACTCTTTGATCTAATATATAGGGGCTAATTTGCCTATTTTCTGAGTAAAGAAGGCAAAATGTAATTTAACAACTTTATCCTTAACCAACAGTACAACTGAAATGGTGGAAGTATAATATATGAAGGGAAGATGCCTCTTAGCTATATATTTCACTGTCTATTCCCACTCTAAGTGTAAGGCAACCTTTCCTGCAATATCTTCAAGGAGTCTTACATGCTAAACAGAGGTGACTTACCGGTGTTCCCCTCACAACCGTGGAAACATGATCCGGCACAGTCCCTTCTTCTTCCAGGACTGGAGCTAACCGTGAGAGACCAAAATCAGAAACTTTTGCATTAAGGTTGGAGTCCAGAAGAATGTTGGTGGCTTTGATATCTCGGTGGAATACTGGAGGATTTGCTTCAGTATGGAGATAAAGAATTCCTTTCGCTGAACCCAGCGCAATACGTAACCTCATTTCAAAATTCAGGGTGTTTTTAGCTTTAGCTGCATATATCATGGTTTAAATCAGTTTTATGATAGGAAAATTTGAAAACATTATCTGCATCAATATACTCATGAGCTAAACGAACTTTCATCAATAGAAAAGATGCAAGTAAGAGCCTGATATAAGACTTGTACAGCAATGAATCCTGGAAAATTCATACCAGAAAGCCAGTCCCTCAAGGTGCCATTGGGCATGAACTCGTACACCAACATCTGCAAATGCACCAATAACCCAAGCGTATGAATTATATCTTTGATTAGGTATACGTTATGTACCTAAAAGTTGATCAAGGCCCTCCTTAGGACACCAACAAAAGGCTCATGCAGACTCACACGCATAATCGACATAATACAGGTACTTAGGGGTTAGGACTAGAAGAAAATACCTGTTCCCCTTCTTCATCACAGTATCCAACGAGTGAAACCAGGTTCCGGTGATGCAGCCTTGACAAAAGCTTTATCTCTGTCAAAAATTCTTTTTGTCCTTGCAATGATCCTTCTTCTGCGCGTTTTATGGCAACAACTGTTTTGTCAGATAAAGTGCCTTTATACACTTTTCCATATCCTCCTTGTCCAACTTGAGTTGAGCTATTGAAATTGTCAGTAGCAAGTGCCGCTTCTTTAAATGTAAAGTCTCTCACTACTTCAATTTTCATAGAAACCTTTGTAGCTGCACAGTGTAACAATAAATTTAGGGACTCCTTTTCTAGTGATAATCGGAGGCTGTATCATTGGTGGGAAAAAAAAAAATCTTAACTAGTAAGAAGCTTACATAAGCGTTTTCTTGACACTGCACGGTGGTGTCTAGCATATCTTCTTTTCATTAGAATTGTTATGATAACAGACGTTGCAACTGCACAGGCAACACCCCCGACTACAACTGCTACCACAATGCCCGTACTGATACCCTTATTTTCACTCCCAAAGTCAACTACAGCAATAACAGATCAAACAATGCATCTTTAATAATAATAAATATACAATATGAGACTGTTGTAAAGCATATCTTCCATCAAGTATCGAGAAATGTGAAATGAAGTACGTACTATTTGCATAAGGTCCTAGTAGAGTGAAGTTGAGCAACTCATATGGTCCAAAGAAGTCGCTACCAGGAAAAGACCATGATAAATATATGTCCCTGATTCTCCGAACTTCGCTTTCATTAAAAGTATTAAAGGGGGTACTATTGACACTAGGAAAAAGCTTCAAATACATCCTTAGACGTGGTCCTTTTTCCCAAACGTACGTATCAATATACAGTTGATATAGGCTGAAGTTCAAAGAACTAGTCAAGTACACCTCAAAAGGTCGGATATATGGAGGAAAATAAGAAAAACTGGGGCTCTTTAGACGATATCCGACTCTAAGAGGAGCGGCACAGAAACATGGAACGGGAGATGCTGGGATATTTTCGTAGCCCATGGGGCATGATTGACATTCGCATTCCATATTGCACCTATTTAAGTTTCGCATGTCATCCTCTCCGGATTCAGATCCACAGAACAGGCTTATATTCAATGAGTTCGCATTTCGGCAGACAGGATTGCCTCCAAGCCTAAATAAAAACCGCTAAGATTATAAGGATTTGACAGAAGAAATTAAAGACAAATTCATACAAAGGGATGGTATTCTTTCTGTTAATCTGTCAATACTTCCTTACTACAAACGGTAGCAAAAGAATGGAAATTATTTAGGCATATAAGTGGGAGGACAGAAAATATGCTACAAGACTAAGATGAATTCCAGTTAACCAATGAGGATGCATTGAAAAATAAAAAAGAAAGAACAGGGCATGTCATTAAAATTATGAGCCATTTCTAGCTTATGATGAATTTGACATTGCATTAGCAGTAAGTGTGGTTAGTCAACTGTCAAATCTTGAAGAATTTTGTGGGGATGCTATTGTAGTATTTCAAGATCTGATAATGATCATATTGAATTATTAAACCATTAGCTGACCTAGTTATAGCCATGATACCAGTGAAATAAGAAGTGTACCTGAGGGTAGCATTCACTGGAGGATTAAGATTTCCTTCAATCCTTGAGAATGAATTGTTTCTGAGATCACTGCATTTTGAATGCGCAAGTAAAGGAAAGCTATTACCGATGAATTCTATTTTAGTAACCGCGATATGTTTGCAATAAGCATGAATACATAGTTTGTCAATGAAGTATAATGGTTTAAGATCTTACATATTAAGCTTAGCACTAGCATCGAAGGACATATTTTGCCATATGTTGGTAGGTACAGGACCTGTCAGGAAATTATTCAGTAGTGATCTGCAAAAAACCAGCATTTAGATTCTAGACTTTGCAAATATACATAGTAATATTTTAGCATGCATATAGAATCTCACAGGGTCTGAAGTGAAGGAAGGTCCGAGAAACTTCCAGGAATAGATCCGTTTAGTTGGTTATATGAAAGATCACTGCAATTAACAAGAAGTAATTTATTATCAGGAATTTGTCTTCCTTGCAACAGAAAGTAATTTCGCAAGATTAAATCTATCATCCAGTGATGAAATGGGAAAAATCCAGATTGAAGCAGTTGAAACAAAACAATTGTTAAGCTCAAATTAGCAATTCACTTACATGGTTGTCATATTATGAGAAAGCTTATTTGATGGTATAGGTCCAGTAAGATGATTCCAGCTGAGATCCCTGCCACATGAATACAGCAACAACAATAGAAGTCAAGTTTGTTGGCCGCAACACGATGGAAATTTCCGCATTAAAAAAACGATATTAATGTAGATCACACAATAATTTGAACAGTAATCCTGACATACAGATAGCTAAGGTTCGATATCCTGCTAAGATCAGGAACTGCTCCCTGCAAGCTGCAATTTCTAAGACTTCTGAAAACCACCACAAGAAATCATACAGAATCAGTACTCATAAACAGATCATGCAACATATTGCTTGTACGATCTTTTCTAGTGCATTAAATACAAAAGACAGACAAAGAAGGTATACAGAATCAGTACTCTATTGTCTGGTCCCTATGATTTTCTTAAATCTTGAGTGGCATAATGAATAGTTACCTTTGTAAGCATAGACACTGAAATTGTTTCACTAAATAAACTGCAAGGCTAAGTAAATGATTTACTAAAACTCACAATTTTGTTAATTTGGAAAAGTTCCCATAAGAAGCTGGAATATCAGATCCACTAAAGTTGTTGTTATCAAGTTGACTGCAGAGATGAAGAGCACAATAAGTAGTAAGTTAAACCTGGAAGATAAGGAATCCACAAGTAATCACATAACGAGAAAGATTATTAAAGAAAAGACACATACAGTATGCGCAAATTTGGTAAGTTCGAAAACTCTGATGGAAGATATCCAGATAAGTTATTAGTATCCAAAAGCCTGCAGAGAATTGGAATTCTTAATTTTAATCACTCACCACAAACATATATAGATAAATATAGACATGAGCATGTTTTATATGATCTTACACATGAAGCAAAGTGGATAATAAAGACAGCTCAAGGGGAATTTGACCACTAAGTGAGTTGTTGTTGAAGTGGCTGCACATTACAAACGAGCAGATAAATATCCACAGAAGTGTTAACCTCCTTATTAATTTGAAATAGAATTTAGCTTGTTGATTCAATTACAGATGTTTCACACTGCTCAAGTTAGCAAATGATTTTGGTATTTGACCAGATAGGTTGTTCTGGTCTATTTGAAATCTGTGCAGTTTTCGGAGGTAGCCAAGTTCATCTGGCAAAGGACCTGATAGGTTGTTCCCATTCAAGAGTCTGAAAACATAAGGTCACCCAGAAAGTTAAAACTAAATACATATATATTTATATATTCTTTTCTGACTCTAGTCCCTGTATTTAAGAGAAGAAGGCATAAGAAAATCTAACTTACAGGAGTCTTAAGGTAGTGAGATGTCCTATCTCCTTGGGTATACTACCCGTCAAATCATTCCACATGAAATCTCTTCAAGAAATTCAAAGAAAAGGTGTTAGTACTTAGTACAACTGGAATTTATCAGGAATGGTTAACAACATAACATGCACTTTATTTCACAACTCACAGTATTTCGAGATGAGAAAGTTGGCCAAGTTCGGGTGCTAAAGTTCCAGAGAGATTCATATTTTGCAGCTGACTGCATCAATTTACAGAACAAACTTAAACATAACTTTGTCTATAACTTTTATATATATATATACATACAATCAATAAAATGGATAATGCTGAAATGAAGAGAAAAGTAAATGTGGGAAAGAGAAAACACACAGTTCCTCAACATGTAAGTATCCATCATTGCCTTTATGATCAGAACATTCAACTCCAGTCCAGTTGGATGTACAAGGGTCCCCTTTGTTCCATTTTCTGAGACGGTTCAAGGGATCAACCAACTGCTCCTTCACCGCAAGCAACGCACTAACTGCAGTTTGGAAATTGAACATGTATATGCTGAGCCATTGAACAGAAATAAACTCAATCCCAAACGGTAACAAGGATGACACAATACCAGTATCTTGATTTATATATGTAATATCATATTCAATCAAGATGAGCTGGAAAGGATATAATTCATGGTGTGGACAACTAGGAATCTTAAAAGATGTAGCTTTAGATCAATTTGCGGTGTAATATAACATTCAATCAAGATGAGCTAGCATGAAAAAGTGTTGATATAAACATATATACATATAATTCATGGTGTGAACAATAGGAACCTTAAAGATGGAGCTTTAGATTTATTTGGGGTGTAATATAACATTCAATCAAGATGAGTGTAACAGCCCGATTTTGAGCCTCGTCGGAATAGTGGTTTCTGGACCACAAATCTGATAAAAAAAATTAATATTCTTATATTTTTATGATCTACAATTTTATGAAATGATTTCGTAAAAATTTCGTTTGAAAATTTTGGTGTTTGAGCACTCAATTTAGTCAAAAGGACTAAATTATAAAAAGTGCAAAACTTGAGTTCTAGAAGCTAGAGGTATCTAATTGCTATGAAATTTTAAATTGGAGGTCCTTAAAAGGTAACTAGACCATTGGTTAACTTGCTGAAAAAAAAATGGACATCAAATAGGTGAAATAGAATATTTTTAAGTTAAGGGCATTTCGGTCATTTGGTGATTAAAATGAGTTAAAAACAAAATTAAAAGCCAATTTTTGCTCATCTTCTTCAAGTAGGCCGAATTTTTCAAGGAAACACCATAGCTAGGGTTTATTCAACTTCTCAAGCTCATAGTAAGTGCATCCAAGCCCTGCTTTTTAATGTTCTTTACATTTTTGGAGTCCCGTAACTTGATTTAGCTTATTCTATTAATAATTCATGCTAGGGTTCATATTTGGAAAAATACCCATAGGTGAAATGTGTTTATTTTGATGTTTTATGATAGAATATGAAGTCTGAAATCATGTTAAACAACTTTTGCTTAGTGATTTTAAGTGAAAACGAGTAAAACGGCTTAATCGGTAAAAATACCTAATGTTAATAAGTACAAGTTAGAGTGAGAATTTGATGTTTCCATAGAAGGGAAAAATGATCAGCATGCCATAAAACATAAGAATAAGGGATAAAGTTTAATTTCCGAGCTTTGGGGCAAATGTGTAAATATGTAAAAGTTTAGGGGCAAAATTGTAATTTTGCTAAAGTTAAGAATTAAGGACTGTTTTGTTGAATGTGAGTATTAAATAAGCTAAATTTGCTATTATAGATCAAGAAGAACGAAATCTAGAGTTAGATCGAGGAAAGAACAAGATAGAGGATTAAAACGATATAGTTGATCGTATTTTGTTTCGAGGTAAGTTTGCAGTAAATAAATGCAATATTCTATTACTTTACATTTAATGTTGTTAGATTTTAGCATTTACATATTTATTCTGTAAATTTATTATTTAAAGACTCAATTATGAATTGTGGAGAAGCAATCTCGAGAAAGTTAGGTTGAACCTTAGGAATGTGTAGGATACAAATGTCATGACATTAGGGTTTAAGGAAATCATGTAAGACCATGTCAAGACATGGCATTGATATGTTACTATAAGGCAAAGGTCCCATGTAAGACCATGCCAAGGCATGGCATTGGTGAGTTCATAAGGCAAGGATACCACGTAAGACCATGTCAAGACATGGCAATGGTTAAGTTTCATAAGGAAAGGTACCCGCGTATCCTTAGTATTCCAAGTGGTTCAACGGGAAAATTCAAAGAATATACCAAAGTAAAGGTAAGGCAAGTCCAAGCTAAAAAGGTAAGGTAAGATAAATTTATGTTAAAAGGTAAGGCAAGTATACAAGTTTTAAGTATATTGAGTTAAAAGCTTAAGTGATCTTGATAAGAAAAACATAAGATAATTCATTAAGAATGTTGTTATCTATTTACATGTAAACTTACTAAGCTTTATGCTTATACCCATTCTTTATTTTTTTTATAGTATTACAAGCCAACTCGGGAATCGAAAGGACATCGGAGATCGTTACACACTATTAAAGGATTATATCGATATTTTGTAACTCGAACGTTTTAAGTTATGGCATGTATAGGGACTTAACTATCTTGTGTGTATAACCTTATGATATGGCTTAAGATTGGCTTGTAAATGTATGGTAATGATTAGCTATTAAAATGGCTAATGAAGAATATGTTTTGGATATTATGTAATGCCTAGTTGGTAATTATTAGAAAGAAAATATGTAAGTATATGCAGGGGAATAGTTTGTACAGCAGCAGTGACGTGATTTTGAAAAATCACCAAAAATAGTAGAAATGGAATTAAAGCTTATTGAGTCTATTTTTATATGAAAGAAACGGTGTAGGAAAAAGAGTTGTATATTATGAGATAATTGATTTTTAGTGAAGAGAGGTCAGAACTGTCAAACTGTGTAATAGGGGAGACTTTAACTAATAAACTGTACTAATTGGCCACACCAAAAATTCTGAAAAATTATGGTAAGAAGATATATGAGTCTAGTTTCATAGAAAATTTACGGATCTTAATTTCGAGGTTTCGTAACTCGAGTTATAGTCAATTTAATGAACATGACGCAGACGGACAGTTTAAATTTTTATGCCCAGAACTAGTAAGTTAAGTCTAGTAATGCCTCGTGCTCGACTCCGGCAACGGTCTCGGTAAGGGGTGTTACAATGAGCTAGCATGAAAAAGTGTCGATATAGACACACATACATAAACATATAATTCATGGTGTGAACAACTAAGAATGTTAAAGATGTAGCTTTAGATCAAGTTGGGGTGTAATATAACATTCAATCAAGATGAGCTAGCATGAAAAAGTGTTGATATAGACATATACTGTAATGACTCAAAATTCACGGGCACTGTAAAGCGAGTTGTAGGGCCTCCGTATTAGTGAATCGAGTTCGTAAATATTTATTAGGAAAATTTGTGAGGCTAGTTGTGTGTTTAATTAGGCTTTAATTAAGTGAATTTAGCTTAATTAAGAGAAATTAGGAAAAAAGGCTAAATTGAATAAGGGATAAAAGTTTAATTATAAATTGATAGAAAGAAGGGAGGACCAAAATGGAAAATAAGCATTCTTAATGGTTGTGGCGGCAAACATATGAAAAATCTAAGATTTTTTCTTAGATATTTACTCATTTTACTCAATGAATTAATTAGTTAATTTTATTATTACTATTATTATTATTTTATTGAATTATAAATTATATTAAATATTATTATATTATGAAATAAATTGAAATATGACAAATGTAGGGTGATAAATGGTAAATGTGTAATAATGTGTATATACACACTTGTATTATAATTATTTATTTACTTAAAATTTAAGTTAAAAGATATTTATTAATAAAATAATTATAATATAAGATTTTTATAGGATAAATAAATTAAATGATGACAAGTGGATGGTGATGATAATATACAAATGTAGAATAAATATGTGTACAATTCTAATATATGTATTTGTTATTAAATAGATATTTATCAATTCTAATATATGTATTTGTTATTAAATAGATATTTATTATAATTATTATTATAGTTTTATATTAAATTATTAAATTATGATTGTTATTATTAAAATAAATTAGAATGAAGATAACTGTATAATTATTAATGGTACATGTGTAACATATATGTTTATACACTTGTAAATTATTTATATATTTTATTATATAATAAGCAAAAGATATTTATTAATTAATATTAATATTATAACATTATTATAATAAATTAAAGAATAAAAAGAAATAGAATATAAAAGGAATGAAAAGAAACAAAAGAAGAAATAGAAGCAGAGAGTTCAAACGAAGAAAGAAGAAAAGAAAAGAAAAGGGTTTGAGAGCTTGAAGTTTTAATATGTAAGTAAAGTCAGTCTTTTTTGCTTAAATTTGATGTTTTAGAAGTTTAAGATCAAAGTTTTGTTGAAATTAAGTTGAAGTTTTGAAATTTCTTATGCTTTTGAATATAGTTTATGTTGAATTAATTGGTGAATTAGGGGTTAAATAGATAGAATTTCAAGTTAAAATTGGGTAAAGGATTTAATTGTAAAATAAGTTATAAGAAACAGTTTTGGACAGTAACAGTAGGTTAACTTTGAAAAATCACCAAAAATTGTGAAAGTCAAATTAGAGGATGAATAATATATGAAATTAAATCTTTTTGAGTTTAGTTTTTCATAGAATAATTGGTGTAAGCAATGGACTTGTAAATTACGAGTTATAGCAAATTTTGTGAGACAAGGTCATAATGATTTTGGGTTCCCCTGTTCTGAGTTTGGAAAATAATCAAAAATTTAAGAAAAATAATTAGGGGTTTAAATTTACATTTTTAAATCATTAATGAGTCTATTTTTAATAGAAACAAACGGGAACATCATCCAAGTCCCGTACTAAGAGATAATTAATTTTTAGTAAAGAAAAGTAGAAGCTGTCAAACAGCAGAACAGAGTCAAGTTTGAAGATTTTACTGTACTTATTGGCTAAACTATAAATTCTGAAATTTTTATGGTAAAAAAATATTTGAGTCCAGTTTCTAAAACATGAAGCGGATCTTAAATTAGAATTATGTAACTCAATATATAAATAATTTAGTGACTATGACTCAAATGAACAGCCTTGAATAAATTTATAAGTAAATAGTGAAATCATAGATAATGTTACTTATAAGCATGTTATATAAATTAAGGATGTGGAATGGAGAGGAGGAGGAAGAAAATATATATGAATACTCGGCTAGCATGGCTAATTTGCATGTTTTAGACTCAGGGACTAAATTGAATAAAAGTAAAACTTTAGAGGTAATTTTTATAAAAATATCAAAAATGACCAAATTGAGTGAAATGAATTATTTTATTGTCTAAATTAATAAATTGAATGAAATTATTAATTTAGATCAAGACCGGTTGAAAAATCAATGAAAATAGAAAATTACCAAAATGCCCCTGAATCTTGGTATTTCTGCAATTTAGCCAGGTAAGTTCATGTAATCTAATTATGTAATATAAGAAAATACGAGTTGATGGTATATGAAATAATGATATAATGAAATAACTTATTTATGTTTATGAAGAAATGGCAAGAGTATAATATTTTTCATGACATGTAAATATGTGATTATCTTTAATATGTTGATACAAGGAAATTAAGTATGTTGAGTCGAGTAATAAATTCAAGTAAGATATGTCGAGAAAAATAAATATGTTTAAGGAACAATATTTTTTATTTTGATTGGTTCCGAATATTAATACTAGATGAAATAAAATGTCTGATAAATAAATTTGAAACTCCGATAATGCTCCGTAACTCTACTCCGATAACAGATTCGGATTAGGGCGTTACATATATAAATACGCATAATTGATGGTGTGAACAACTGGGAATCTGAAAAGATGGAAAATTAGGGGTTAAAAACGAATAATAACTCTGACCTTCAGAAGGATCGGTAACAGGAGAGTCAGAAGCAAGAAGAAGGAGACAACCACACCATAGCCACAAGGCCAATAAGCATTCCTTTACTCTTATCATCATCTTCTTCATAACCTTTCAACTTCAACTATCATTTAACACTCAAAAGTTATATGTTTACAGAAACACAAAAACTAACAATACCCAGAAAATAAAAATGAAAAAACTTGACTAACCTCCTAATCTTTTATATTTAGTAGTAGCTAGGATGGAAGAAAAGGAAGCAAAGAGAAGCCGTTTTAGGTCGACGAACAGCAGCTGTATAAAACACAATGAAAGAATGAATGATGATGGAGATGGGTGTTGACTTTTTCCTCATAAACCCCATTGTTGTCATAGTTTGCACATCCTCATTTAAGCAATCATAAAATCATCAAGATAGACACATTTTTTAGTTTAGACATTATCTTATTCAGATACTTCCTTGTTTCTCATTAATATGATAAAAATACGGTCGACATTGCCTTCCTCTTACAGCTCACAAACCATTCTAAAAAACATAACTATAATATAATTTTTTGCCCTTAAAACTTTGTAATTAAATTCACTTTACTAGTTGAATAGGTTGAATCGAGATGAACCGATCAAACCGATTGAATCGAGAATTAATGGTTGACTGGTTCAACCACATATCTGGTTCTAAAATTGTAGCACGTCATCACTTAAAAATTTATATATCTTTTAATTTTAAAGTAATGATCTAACACAATTTCAAAATGTCACGTTATCAAACTTCTATATTTTTCAAGTTCAGGGACCAAAATGAAATTAGATACCAAAATGAACTTAATTGCAAAATTTAAAAACTAAGGTGAAGTCAAAAGCATTGAATTGACTTGAAGGTTAAGGTTTAAGGATATATGGCCGTACCATTACAGTGATTGGATAGTTTTTATTTTTATTTTTCATAATAAAGTGATGAATTAAATTTAAACCTTGATTGAAAAAGAAATACAAACCTTAAATTAAGTAGGAGAGTATTGCTGCTCAAGGTTGAACTTAAATTTTATATTAATTAAAAGTTTGATTAACCTTTTTTATTAATCATTTATTGAGATTTTGACTTTTTTTCAAGCAACTCACCACCTTATAAAAGTCAATTTATAAAAACAATAGCAGGGATAGGTTACGTGATGGAAAAGTTTCAAGCTTTTACTATTATTATTCAATTTGGAAATGGTAAATCATCTCAATTAGTTTAATCTTACTGATGTTAATACCTATTATTTTTATTATTATACATTAAAAATTAATGTGATTGATGGAATAATTAAACAGTGACACATTAACATACAAGAAACATTAATTTTTAACGATAAATTTTGAATAATTTTTTAGAACTAATTTTACTCTTTTATCTAATATATAAAAACTACTAATATATTCTTCTTTAAATCATCTCCTCTGTGATGTAAAAACAAACAGAGCAATGTATGATCCAAGTAATGAGAGGATAGAAACAAAGCATTTTGTTGTTGAAATTAATGCAGATTCAACATCATCATTACATATATGATCACCTCATGCCTGAGATATAGGAGAAGGGGGCTGCTATGGGGAGCCAACCCCCTCAAAATTTGCTCTTTAAATTTAATTTATCTCCTTCAAAATAATAAAATTTAAGGTGATTATGCGTTGGGAGATGGCAGATGGGGATCATTTAATAAGTAAAAACAAAAAGGAAACAGTCACACTAATGGCATAATTTTATATTTGGTCCTCCAATTTTATAAGAAAAATCATTTTAGCCCTTTATCTAATTTCTTTTGTCTCTTTTAATCTTTAAAATTACATTGTTTGTCAAATCATACCAAAATAGATAAAAAATTTAACATTTGTTAACTTGTGCTGACATGGCATACACGTAGATTGGCATATGGATGCTACATTAGTAATTAATTAATTTTTTAAAATTTTAAAAATTATTCAAATGGTATAAAATTTATACAAAAATATTTATTTAAATATTTTTAATTTTTAAAAGTTAATTACTTGCTAACATGTCATGCACGTGGACTACCATGTCAGCAAAGTTAATAGACATTAATAATAGTCCAACTATGTTTTTAATATAAATATATATTCTTCAAGCAGTATTGATAAAGTAAAAACTCTCAATTTTAATATAAATATATTTTCTTGAATTATCTCCAATAATTATCCAAAATAAAGTAGAATTAATCTTCTTAAACTTAGCCCATAAATCTGCCAAAATAAATACAAAATATAAGCACAAATCTTACAATCTTACTTAGTTTAAATCACTTCCTAAAAATTCATTTACTTATTGAAACATCACGTAAAAACTCAAGTCAAATAAGCTAATAAAACACTCAAATTATCACTACGTCTTAATTCACCACCTTAACCTGTAGGCCTAGTATTTGTATGGGTTTTGTCATGGCTAATTCCATTAGGGGGACATGATAGTTCTTTACCTAGGCAATGACGAAATTGATGTATCTAGTGATTAGGTTGTGTGCAGAGATGAAGCTAAGGGGGCAACCCAGGCCTTGGCCTCCTTTGGTCAAACGAGAAAATATTACTAGTAAACTTTGCAAAGTACAAACAATTCATTTTAAACCTTTCGATCGTTTAAATAAATGGGAAATTTGTAATTTTAGCTCCTCTTAAAAATTAATTATATTATATAAATTCTTTTAGAGTAAAATTTTGAACTTCCACCCTTTCAAAATTTTAAAATTTCAAATCAGGTCCTCTAAATAAAAGTAATTATATTGTATTTGATTCTTCTTTTATTATTATCGTTTTACACAACACGAAGCACGAAAATAGGAAAGGAAATGCAGCAGCCAATACTTTAGCTAAAATTGGAAATGGGGTACCTGACTTTCTGTAAAGCATTAATTAATCAAATTGTGTACTATTTTATGAATCATTAATGTAAATTACTCCTTGCTTAAATAAAAATGCTCATATAACTTTAGATATTAACATAAACTCCTATCACAAATTATTATAAACATGACCGATTGAGTCTTAACTCGATTGATATAGGTATTGTTCTCAATACAGGAAGATATAGGTTCGAGTGCGCTGAAGAGCATTACTGTCCTATTTATGGGTTAGAGAGAAGCTTTGGGTAGTTCTAAATATTGGGTTAAAAAAAACAGATATGATCAGAACTTATAACGAGATTGCTCAAAAAAAATTATAAACTTAGCTAAGAAACAAACAAGTAATAATAAGTGAAGGGTGAGGAGGGAATAAAAATAAAAAAATAGGTTAAAATATAGTATTAGTCTCAGGGGCGGATTTAGGGGGGCTGGCAGGGGCCTCGACCCCCCTAAAATGTAAAATTTTTATTTAGCTCCTTAAATTTTTTTTAAATTTTTAAATCAGTTAAGGTAAAATTACATTTTGGCCCCCCTAAAATGTAAAATTTTTATTTCGCGCCTTAAATTTTTTTAAAATTTTTAAATTAGTAAAGATAAAATTGCACTTTGGCCCCCTAAAATTATAACAATTTGATTTAATCCTTTAAAAATTATAAAGATATAGACTACAAAAAATTAAAATTTTATTCAGCTCTCCCTAAAAATTTGTTCTAGCTTCACCCCTAAGTCCATGTACTTTATAGAATTTGAAATTTAATCCTTATACTATAAAAGTTACAAATTCAATCATCTTACTTTTTCAATTTAAAAATCTTAGTCCAATCATTATCGTCGTTAGTAATTCCTATTAAAATTTCAATTTAACATGAGGGCAACTTATTCAACATGTTAAATTGATAATTTTTAACAAAAAAAAAGTACTTACTATTTTAATGATTGGACTGAAAATTTTAAGTCCAAACAATTGGAAGACTTAATTTCTAATTTTTTAAATATAGGGACTAAATCTCAAATTTTGTAAAAGTAAGAGACTAATAAGCATATTTTAACTTAAAAATAAAAATAATTGCAAAGTATATGATAGTGAAGTTAATAATTGGGTGCTTATTGAGTTCCGTGCCAAATGATGTTGTGTGCCTGTCGTGCCCATTACCTTTTTCTTTTCAGCTTTAGATTCAAGGACCTTTTATTTATCAAATTACCTTTGAAAATTCCTTCCAAATTCCAAGGTGGCCCACTCCACATTCACTTTTTTTCATTTTCTTTGACTAATAGGAAAACATTTAATCTTAATTTATATTATGGATTAAGGTAAAATACGATAAAGGTCCGTATGCTAGAAGTTCGATTATATTTTGTCTCTTTTATTTTAAAAAATAGATAAATTAATCTTTGTATATTAGATTAAAGGATAAACTGATCTTGTTATAAATTCCATCTATTTATACTATTAAAAATTGGTCCTTATACGTTAACATGAGTTACATGTGGCACACCACGGATAATTATCTGATTGTTCCTCCAGCTATATGTTAGCTTTTAACAATATAAATATATGAATTTTTTAATAGAAATGATCAATTTACTCTTTAATCTTACATATAGGGATCAATTTTTAAAATTAGTATAATATCAACTTTAACTCTCAACATTTATACATTATGTCAATTTAGTCTTGATTTTAAAAAAAAATTAACCTTCAATATTTACACATTATGTAATTTAGTCTTTTTTTATTAAATTTAGTTGATAAATTTATTTTTGTAGCTTTTTAGATAAAATGGTTACAAAGAAAAACAAAACTAAAAAAAAAATTAAATTACACTGCGTAAAGATTAAATGTTTTCCTATTAGTCAAAGAAAATAAAAAAATGTTGAGAATTAAAATTACTATTATGCCAAATATAAAATTTGACATGTCATGTTTTTTGGAATTAAAAAAAAAATAAAATAAAATAATTGAATAACTATTTTGTAATTTTAGGGAATCACAAAAAAATAAACTTATCAAAAGTGAGTAATAGTTGCTTTTAAGAAGAAGGAAAACGGAAGGAAAAGGAAAGTAATGTATGGAGTGGGAGCGTGCTAGTGATGGGGCTCATAAAGGGGATAACGTAAGCAGTATAAACATGGAAACCTATAATTTGTTGCGACTTTTAAGAAATGGCCTCTTTTCCTCCCTTTTCTATTACCACACAAGACAATACAACTACTGTTGCCATGTTGTTGCACTCAGTCTGAGAACATTTGTTTGTTTTGTATTGTTGCGAAAAGGGGAGAAAAGTGAACAGCCTGTGTTTTTGTCAGTCTCATTCTCACAGCTTCTAAAAAAAAAAGCTTGGATTTTGCAAATTCACCCTCCATCTCCATTATTATCATTATGTATTATCTATCATGTAGAAGAATACATACATACATACATACATACATACATACAAGGAGTATAGTATGGAATAGGTAATTGATTGGTTTCCTTTTCCCCTCCATACCACCCTGCGGATGCATCTGCTTGGGACCTGAAAGCCAAGAAATTTAAAGCCAAAAAACAATGGTGTCATTCTCAGACAACACCTCTCTGTCTTGTCCTAACAATCCTTCCCAAGCTCCCAAGTTTGCCAACACCTTCACCACTAGGTAAATCTCTACTTCCTCTCAAAGTCTTCTTAACACCTTCACATGATCATGTTACTTCTTCACTTTAAATCATTACTACATTTGCTTCTGTTAATTATTATGTTTAAGACACAGATCTCTTGTCTTCTCCGTAGGTTTTTAATGAAAGCTGTTGGTGAAAGTTGAAACAAGGGTAGCTTAGTACAACCTACTATGTCATATTACTGACTTGAATTTGTTGTTTCAGAATCTTTTCAGATGTTGCAGGGGACATCACCATTACTGTTGATGGAGAATCCTTTCTACTTCATAAGGTAACCCTTTTTCTTTTTTTTTTCTTTACATCAAATTAGCAATTGAATTGAAATTTTTTTTAATTTCTTTTTTGTATTCTTAAGTTTCCATTGGTATCTCGAAGTGGAAAGATTCGAAAAATGGTTGCTGATGGAAAAGATTACAATGTTTCAAAACTAGAACTGGTTAATTTTCCGGGGGGACCACACACATTCGAGCTCGCCATGAAGTTTTGTTACGGCATGAACTTCGAGATCACTGCCGCAAACGCCGCCCTCTTACGTTGTGCGGCCGAATATTTGGAAATGAGCGAAGATTACCGTGAAGAAAACCTTATTGCCCGAACCGAAGTTTACTTGAATGATGTTGTAGTTCAGTGTCTTGAGAAATGTGTTGAAGTACTCTGTACTTGCGAGAATCTCCCTCCAATAGTTGAGGAATTGGGAATTATAAATACATGTGTGGAAGCTATTGCTATGAATGCATGTAAAGAGCAATTAGTGTCCGGTTTATCCGCTTTAGATTGCAACGGCGAATCAACGGAACTTAAAACCGGGTGTATGGAATGGTGGATTGAGGATCTATCAGTCCTTGGAATTGATTATTATCACAAGGTTATCACTTCCATGGCAAGAATAGGTGTTAGACCAGACAGTATAGTGGAATCATTGATGCATTATGCTCAAATATCATTGAAAAGTATCGGAAAATGTCAAATTTGGAACCCGGCAAGACCGAACTCGAACTCCGGTACAACAGAAAATGAGCAAAAGACAATAGTGGAAGCCCTTGTAAATCTTTTACCAACATTGAAAAGCTCTAATGTTCCATTGAGTTTCCTATTTGGGATGCTTAGGATGGCAATCATGGTAGAAGCAACAGTTGCTTGCAGGCTTGAACTTGAGAGGAGAATAGCTTTTAGATTAGAAATGGTTTCACTTGATGATTTGCTTATACCATCTCTCCGAGCCGGAGATTCTCTTTTCGACATTGATACTGTCCACCGAATAGTCGTAAATTTCTTACAGCAAATCGAAGATGAAGAAAATGAAGATAGCGGTGGATACGAGTCGGATGGCCTTGCTTCTCTAGGCCATGGTTCTTTATTGAAAGTAGGACGGCTTATCGATTCGTATTTAGCTGAAATCGCACCTGATCCTTATCTAAGTTTGCAGAAATTCATTGCTATGATCGAAACATTACCAGATTACGCTCGGGTTATCGATGATGGTCTTTACAGAGCAATTGATATATACTTAAAGGTAAGTTACTAAGTTTCAGTTCATAAATACATCAAAATATGTATGCAATATACACTATAATCAAATAATGTACTTACAGGCACATCCAATGCTAAGTGATCATGAATGCAAGAAGCTATGCAAATTCATAGACTGTCAAAAACTATCTCAAGAAGCTACCAACCATGCAGCACAAAACGAGCGACTCCCAGTACAAATGGCAATTAAGGTACTATATTTCGAGCAGCTACGGTTAAAGAATGCCTTGTGCGGGAGCAGTGGCGATGGATTCTTGTCCCAGAAAATAAGTAGCGGTGTCCCGAGTGCCGCTATGTCGCCTCGAGATAACTACGCGTCGTTAAGAAGAGAAAACCGAGAACTGAAGCTCGAGATATCAAGAATGAGAGTAAGGTTGAGTGAATTGGAGAAAGAGCAAGTGGTGATGAAACGTGGGATGATGGAGAAATCGGGGAATGGAAAGACTTTCTTCACTTCTTTATCTAAAGGGATCGGGAGGATTGGGATATTTAGCGGTCCTGGCGGAGGAAAACGTCGCAAGCCACGTGGATCAGAAGGGAAAAGCGGAAGGAGTCGAAGGTATTCTCTGTCTTAAAACATTCGCCTTGCTTGTATTTAATAGTAGGAAAGTAGTAGGACGTGAAGAAGCTTCTCATTTCTGACCGTATGTATGTACCTATTTATTTAGATTTAACTACAAAATTGACCTCAAATTATATATATTATTTAGGTACTTTCGTTTTATTCAAAAAGTATACGACATTCAATAAAAATGTGTACGTATTATGTTTTTATTGGCCGGTATCATGCTTTAGGATAAAACGAGGATATTATTATTATAGAAGCAGCTAAAGTTTACTGAGAACCAACATATTTCAAATTTATTTATTTTTAATAGGACTGATTTATAAAAATTAAACATCATATATTAATAATTTATATTTTCAAAGCCATAAAGGCAGAAATTAAAAGGTGACTTGACCAGCCAAACATTTCTTACCATATAATTTATTTTTTATCATATATAAAGTACGGAAAATTGGTCATGCACCCAATTGTCCCACCAATCGCCTTCGGATCTGCAAGGATACATAAAAGAAAAAAAAAATCTAATTAATATACATGTAAATATATCTCTCGTTTAAAAGAATCAATTTTACTGATGGGGTAGGAGTAATTATATATATATATATACACCTCAGGTAATTTCTGCTTGAAAGCAACTTCTAGGCGTGCATCTAAAGTATTCTCCAAAACAATCTTCCCGTCTTCCGAAGCCAACACAACTCCGCCCGAGCTATCATTGTTCAACACAACACGTACCATAAAGATAAGCCAAGGCAATGCAAATTATATATATACATACTTCAATCACCATATGATTTAGCAGATACCAGTAAGGTTGATGGGCAAACTCATCTCCGTTAGCGGGCGGTGGTGGTGGGAGATAAACACTGTCGATAACAATCTTAGGTGGAGGTACATTGAATTTCTCTGCGTACTCTCGTTTAGCTTCATCGATAATAGTTTCCACCAGCTTACGATCCACCTCTCGGCACCTCAACAACACGGACGGTTCCCTCAGCCGAACCAGACTCTGCACCACCAACGCCTTCACCAGGTTTTTATATCCCCTTTTGTCAGTGCCCAAACGCTGCAGCTCTTTCCTCGCGCTTTCTTTTATGGAGTTCACCAACTCTTCCTGCCCTTGTAGCACTTTTATCCTCGACGCATTCAGCTGCATTGAGTACTCACTGCACGTATCAATTCATTTCCACGTTTCATCATACATCTCATGTGCACAAAAACTTTAATTAAGTACACTCATTCACTCACATTTTCTTGCGTATTTCCACCTGCTTTGCCTTGCGCTCGTACTCTTGTTTAATCTTTCTCCTTTCAGCTTCTACGATTTGCAGCTTTTCAATGTTGAATTCTTCTTCAGCAGATACTGAAATCTCATTGGCTTTCTCCTCAGCTTCTTGGCGGATGAATCTCACCATCTGCTGGATTTGCTTCGATACATCCCCGTCGTTCATTTTCTTCTCTTTTCTTAGCAAACGAACAAATTGATTAAATTGCCAAGGATTTTTATTTTATCAACAAATCAATCAAAGTTCAAATATAGTGTTCATCTTCTATATATACATATGCAATTGTTTTTGTAAAATTTGTACTTTAGGAAATTAACAAAACTGCTTCCTTTCCCCTTCCCTAAGCCGAAATTTCCTGCCTTGAATCGTTCCAAATTTTGAATGATAGTGAATATAGCTGAGAGATGACTCTATTGTAGAGATATGATAAAATTAGTCACTTTCCTATTAAAAAGAATCAGAGTAGAGCCCAACAAAATGGGAAATGTAGGATTATTCCCATGAACCTCCTACAAATCAATAATTGCAGTTTAGCAGGTCTAATACGATTGACATGAATATTGTTGTTAATGTAACACGACGTGGATTCTATTTATAGGTTGAGTATGGAATATGGATAGTTTTAGGTATTGTGTAAAAAAATAAAAAAATAAATATGATCAGAATCTGTAATGATATTATTAATATATATATTTAATGAATTTGATTTAATTATTAATTTAAAGTTAATTCCATAATTGTTTTTGGTTTTGTTTGTTTAGATTGAAGAATTCATATCAAAATAGAACCATCTAAATGTTAAAATTTTCAGAATCAATTAAGAGTTTAGCTTTTGCCTTCATTAAGTGATCGTCGGTTGAATAATGATGGACGGTCGGATTTGGAGATGACGATCGAAAAATACTTTAATATATCGAAGACATATGCAACATAAATTAGTTGAATTAAAAATTCCATCTATAAAACCACACATATCAAACTTTAAATACGACATTATACATTAAATTAAAATTAATATAAAATTTTAATATTTATCCTTAAATTAAACCATATTTTCTTTTCACAATTAATTTAGTAGGCATTTTCTTTTGTTGTTGGTAATGCCATTAAAGGTGTTGTCAAATTTTCTTCAATGTTAATCCCTTAAAGTTGACCAAATCAAAAAGTTCCCATTTTGCTTTGGATAACGTGTTTTAATGAAAGTTCCATTAATGGTGGCCAAGGATTATGATTTTCTATCAAACCGATCAACAATCAAAGAAACCCATTATTGCTAGATGCCTGACTTATTGTGCACAAATAAAAATATATTTTTTATTTAAATTTAACTCTAAATATTTTTTAAAAATGTTAAATTTAACTATCAACCTTTAAAAAATAATCGAATTATTATTTTTAACAGAAATTCTGAATTAAACGTTAAATTTTTAAACATGATAGTATTCATGACCATTCACGTATACTTCATGCTATTTAAAAAAAATTGAATATCTAATTATTTTCAATTTTTTATTGATGCGACATATAAGATAAATAATTTCATGTCAGTATGAATTACGCGTAGACTATAACATGGGTTGTGACACTATCATGTTAAAAAATTAATGTTTTAGTCAGTATGTCCATTTAAAGAAAGCAATTAAGCTATTTTTAAAATACTGAAAACCAAATTTAGCTAAAAAATAATAAAATTAAATTGAAAAAATATGTAAATATTAAGGACAAAATTTATTATTATACCAATTAAATATAAAAAAAACTCATTATTTAATATAATTGTAGTGTTTTTTTTATTCACATTTTCTTTTTCATCTGCATTATTATTAATGGTACCAAATGTAGACATAGGAGTTTGATTTAAGGAACACAATACATAGGATTAGGGAGTTTGAAAGTTCGATTGCCCAAACAATCCCCCTGCAAATCAGTCCATTGGTCCCCAACATTTCCCCATATCCTATACCCTTCTTCCATTATTTGCTTCCGAATTTCTGACTTGTACACCACTGCACTTTTCCCTTTGTATGCTGGACTCCTGTTTTTCATTTACAAACATCAAATTAAATCCCATTATAGTTATTCATATATTCTACATACATATATCTATATTTGTGTTTGTGTTGTCCTTCAAAAGGGTTAATTTTTTTATTTATATAATACGGTTACTGTTTATAGAGTGGTGTCGTAAGTATTTCCCCATGCACGTCAATACATGCCATACTCTAGGTTTTCTATGTATGGATTCACCTGCATGGTAGTACGAATCCACATTGTACAAGCTCATGAAATGACACAAACACCTCACATACAAACTCAATATATGAACTACTTTAACTATGAGCCGGGACACTTTTATCTTTTTATATAAAATCTAAAATATATATTTGTAATGAAATTTAAAATAAAATAATTAAATTTATTATATAATTATTCTCACCTAAATTGTCTAGTATTACTTTTTTTAAAGTAAATCTAATATAGTCCATTCACTAATCTCCAAATATGTTATGTTTTATCTAACTTTCCTGGAAATTTCTCCATATCTAGTCTGAGTCTAGTCTGAGTCTTCTCAAGTGTTTAATTAATACCCACATATATATATATGTGTGTCAAATTGAAAGTTTGGTCCTTCTACTACGCTATTTCTTTGAATTTGACATAATTTGATCTTGTATATTTATATTCTTATTAATAGCTTGAAATTGATAACACTAATTACTTGCTGCCCTTATAAAGTGATGATGTGATTTTTTTTAATCGACTTTAAGTATTCGATAATAAAAAAAATTCACATCATCATTTTAATTACAGCAACTAATGATATTATCAATTTGAATATGTTAATAAGATTAAAATGAAGGATTAAAATTTAAATTTGAGCATAATAGAGGGAATAAAACAATAATTAGATCATGCAATTGAAATCTTACCTAAAAAACAACCTTTCATAGCCAATGAAACCTTGATCATGCAAATTAGCAATGGTTGATGGTGCTAAGGTCTCTTCGTCTCTTCCAGTGATTAAGAACACCTTGAATCCATTCTCAACCAGCTTCGAAAACAATCCAAGTACACCTGGTATTGCTGGACACTCTCCCTTCATTGCCCATGCCTTGAATGCCATTGGATCATAAGGCTCACACCTATATATACATATACACATATATAAATAGCTCTAAAATAGGTAAAAGTACCATAGAGGCCCTTGTACTAGAAGTTAGATTGTATTTTACTCTTTTTATTTAAAAAAAAGAGCAAATTAATCCCTATAAGTTATATCAAAGAGCTAACTGATCTTTTCTATTGAAAATTCATTCATTTCTACATTTAAAAATTGGTGTACCTAACAAAATAACTTAGAATGAAAGAATGAATACCCGTATTTCTTTTTCTTGTAATAAATGACATTTGAGAGGCAAGTGTCGTCAATATCTAGGATCCAAGCATCCATGCCATCTTCACCTACAACAAGTTCACTAACGTAACTCTCTATTTGTTCCACAATATAGTTAACATCCTGCTCATATTGGCCGCCGGTCATGTAAGTTTCAATGTGGCTGAGGCAATGAGCCGGGACGATGCGCCATCCACGGACATTGTTAGCCTCCACAGCTAGCTGCCAAGTCAAGCACTCATTGGACACCCTATCAATTGGCCATCTCGTTCTCCAGTATGGTTTCGCCCCAAATGCTTTTGAGAATAACGCTACGAACACAAATATGATAATCTCATTCACTCGCTTCGCCATTGCTGAAATCGTACGCAGTTCCTACAATAAACAAATACCCAGAAAAGCTCATGATATTTTGTTGCTAATTGAAACAAATGGAGTAAAAGAAGACAAAAAAAAAAAAAGGGTAATAATGACCATTATGAAAGTACTGTAAATGTAAGCACATGAACAACACTCAAGATGGAGATGATGAGGGATTTGGATTGGCTGGGGTTGATTTGTTTATATAGTTTAAAAAAATGGCAAGATGAGACCAGTTGGCAACCATCGTAGACGATGGGGAATGAAATTAACGTACGTTTTGGGCTGGAATTCTATACCCACATATGCCATGGAAATATCATTTCCTTGTGGAAAATTTATGTATAGATATATGGTAGCTTACTAGGAAAAACACAAGCATTGAGTGTAATAGTAATTCATATTATCGTATTATTAAAAAGAAAATATCGATTTGAATTTTAAAAACAATATTATTAGAAGATGTAATTCAGGGTGGCACTAAATGGGCCTGCAGGAACCTCGGTACTCCCTAAAATGGGAAATTTTATTTTTAACCCTTTAAAATTTATAAATTTTTAAATTAGTACATAATAAAATTGTACTTTGATCTCCAAAAATGAATTTTTTTTGTTTAATCCTTTAAAAATTAAAACGATATAAGATATTAAAAATGATAAAATTGTATTTTAACTATTTCTACTCTCCAAAAAAAAATCTGACTTCGCTAAACCCTTAAAATGGACATAATACTTTGAATCTAAAAATATATATTCGTATCTACCTATTCAGCCATGTGAGTTATTGGAATTATATGCGCCTAATTATTTTGAAAAGTATTTTTGGTTGACTCCTGTTCTTGTGTTTTTGGCTAGTTTTGAAAAGCAAAGGCCAGGAAGCAAACTTTATTAAGTGGCTGGCCTGCCATGGAAGTAAAAGCTTAAAAGGACATAAAATATATAATTTAAAGACCAATCTTCATTTACTATACAGAACCTCATTGGCAATAATTCATTTCTTTAATGCAGACTTGGTCTTAGCTTTTGCATTACATACAAGACAGCCTATGAATAATATTGAATATAGCTAGCTAAGTTTGAGATTAACGATCATTATAGGGTAATAAAACAGCATAAACTCATTCATAAACAAGAATCGCAACGGTAAAAGTATCATAGAGGCCTCTGTAAAAGAAGTCAGATTGTATTTTCTCTTTTACTTAAAAAATGATAAATTAGTTCATGTATATTAAATCAAATAGCAAGCGTACCTTTTTTGTTAAAAACTTCATCAATTTTTACTCTTAAAAACTAACATGGCTAACAAAATAATAAAATAGTTACACATGATGTATCACGCGTAAATCATATTGACAAGTAGGAACTCGTTTTTAATAATAGAAATATATGAAAATTTTAACAGAAATATTAACTTACTCTTTGGTCTAGTGTATAATGTATAGGGATTAATTTTACTATTTTTTTAGTAAAAAAAATAAAATACAATTGAACTTATAATACAAAAACTTTTATGATACTTTTACCCGACGGCAGCCTCAATGTCATGCTTGTACACAAAAAAATTATAAAAACACGGAACTAATAGCTGAAAACGAAAATGAATCACAAACATAGATTTTCTTTTTTTTGACAAATAGGAGGACTGAATACAACTAGAACATGTGTGTATATAAAAAGGAAGAGGTGATCCTTGGCATTTGAACAAAGGGGTTTTGAGATATTACCTAACAAATTATAAAGTAAAACCAAAGAAGGGAAAAAAATGAGAAAAACAAGGTTAGGAGGGTATGTTTATATATTGGAGGTAGGCGTTATATAATAATAGAGAAAAAGTAGCAAAAAAATCTGGGTGGGGATGCCGTCAGAGAGCATAAAAGAGTGAAATTTGATGATGGACAAAATGAAGGTCCAGCGGCAGCGCCAGGGTGTGGATTGCGGGCCTTCTAAGATAATTAAGATTAAAAGTGGGGTTGGAGTCAGAGCCCATCCACTTTCACTAAGTGGACTCCCCTCTCTGGAGGACCTGCGTCAGCCATGCCTTATTTTTCTACTAGTGTCTTTAATTAATTATGCATAACCATTCGTTTAAAATTATATATCACGCTTCAGCTGATTGAGTTTTAACTTGATTAGAATGAGCATTATTGTCAATGTAGAAGAATATGAGTTCGAGTGCGCTAAAGCATATTCTCCTTCTATTTATGAATTGAAGAGTAACTTTGAATAGTTCTAAATATCGTGTAAAAAAAAACACATATAATCAACAACTATTTATTAGTATAATTTTAACCTAAAAAACACACGTTTGTATAAGCATGTGTTACCCACTGCTAGTGTTTCCATTTTTCATTGAGTGCATATCTGTAAATATCCTACATTAAACTCCATCTCGACAATGTGCCGCCGACCATTCCATGTTCAATGTATCCGTTTTAACAATCATTCATAACACACACTTAATTACATTAACAGTAAGGTCGGCAATTCCAAAATATTTATTTATTTTCTCTCATTGTTTCAAATATTTGATTTCTTATTCTAATCATATATATTTTATTTTGTTTATGAAGTTTATCTTATACTTGGTCATTCGTAGGTTTTTAAAAATAAGTTTCAGTTGATTGAGTCTTAGCTCAATTGGTATGTATATTGTTATCACTACAGGATAACGTGGGTTCGAGTGCGTTGAAACGCATTATCCTCCTATGAGCTGGAAATGAGTTATAGGTAGTTCTAGGTATTGTATAAAAAAAAAAGGAAATATAATCAGAACCTATAATGAGATTGTTCAAAAAAAATGAGCTCCACTAAATCCATCATTATAGTTACATAAATAGATATAATCAGGGTAAAACCAAAAAATTACTACGATTAAAAATGATTAATAAATTTTTAGAAGAGTCAAAATAAAATTTTATCATTTGAGAACTAAGGTTACTTCTTACCCATCTTTATTCCCGAATATAATTCACGTTTAAAATGAATTTATAATAATAGTAAATAAAGTTGTGATAATATATTTTACAAGATAATGTGTAATGCGATTTAAGTATTAGTTTAGTTTGCACCAAAATTTTTGAGCTTGCAAGTCAAGCAAACTAAAGCACATAATATCCTCCTCGTGTAGGAGCGAAGTCTAGGCAAGTAAGGGTTTTGGTTCTCTTAATTAAATGAAATAATTATGTTTTTATCACTCCAAAAATCAATAATTCAATTTAACTTTTTAGGGAAATATTGTTGAAATAAGATCAATTTGATTTAAAAATAGTCAATGTATCGATTTGAACAAAAAGATTGAATTGATCTATAGCAAATTTGTTATAATAAATGTCGATAACGGCAATAGACTGATCATAAAATAAGAAGAAGAAGAAAAAAAGAACACACAAATTTTACGTGGAAACTCTTTCGAGAAAAAACCCACAGGTAGAGGAGAAGAAATTCACTAATGTTGAAAAAATGAATTATACAAAAGAAGTTTAGGCTTCATCTATTTAAAGGTTGAATAACCATATTCTAATCAAAATCAAATAGTAGAAGTATAGTTCTATATGAACTTAACTTGTGCAAAAAGTTTCGTACAGCCCTCGGCCTCTCGCCCCCACAGATCCCCTTATTTTGCAATAAATAACGGGATTCAGGTCATACAAACTCTAACAAAATCCTTAGAATCAATAACAACATGAATTGATTAATTTAATTTATGTCCCTCCAAGTTAAATCACATATGCTAATCAAATACCTAACATATGGATAAATAGGAGACCATTAAGCAAAAACAAATATTGTTAATGTTTTAGGTCCTTTGACCAATTTTTATTTATTGTTTAAAAAAATAATTTGTTAGTCACCTTGAAAAATACATGCATGTTAAATTAATATGTTGAGCACTAAAGTAGTGGTATATAGACTTTCTCTACATTAAAACATTGTGAATTAAATAGGTAGTGGAGTAGAAATCTTGACTTGTTGGGTCACAATATAAATTCACCAGTAAATTGGGAATGGAGAGGTGAGTGGATTTGATTGGATTATTGGTGGACTATTAGATAAAATAAACATTGTATGGAAAACACATATTATAAGTAGTAATAAAAAAAAAAGTAAGTAGTAGTAATAAAGCAAGGCAATTGCAAATTATGGTGAGGAGGGATTAAAGTCAACCTTATTGGATTGGATAATTGTGATCACAATCTAAAATGGGATAATATAAGAAATTAATATTTGATATATTGATAAAGAATAGTTTTGTGTTTGAAGTAAATGATGATATATTGAAAATTCGTAATTAATAGAGATGTGTGGTAAGTGATACGAGTACATTTATTGGGACACTAATGGATAGACACAAAAAGAATGAAAATTTGTTATCGCAATGCAAATTTAATTGATGTTTGCGGGGCTTTGTCCTAATATTCAAATACGATAAATGATTCAAGCTCAACCTATTTACTTTGTTGTGGAATGATTCAAACTTATCTTATCACACAGGGAACTCATATTTCAACCCGACTCGAAAAGTTACCTTTAATACCAATTGAATATTGCACTCTCTTCTCCCTATCCCAAATCTCACGAGTATATTGCCTATTTATAGGCTACATAGGTTCGCTAATAAGCAAGAGATAAATGGGATAATTATCATATTTTCACTTGTTGATTTTCACCATTTGAATTTTTAACAAAGTGATCTTCAATTATTAAAAAAGTCAAAATGCTCATTCTTATCCACCATGATAATTTTTGGGATGTTTATGATCATCTATTAGAGGAAATTCAACTAGAACTTCGCTATGTTGAAATTTCCTTGAATAAATCAATGTAATTTTGTTATTGAAGCCAATTCAAATAACATTCTATTACAAAATTATTACACCATATTTTATTGGGGGAGTAGAAATAGATTATAGTCCAATTCAGCAGGCTCACTACCAAACTAATGTTTGGTTGGTTGTAAGGACCTATTACAACCTGCATTGAATAAGGCTCTATTTCAGGAAAAAGTTGTATAGTCATTTCTTTCCCTCACCACTGAATAGGCATTCAACCCGGTAGAATAAGAAAAATTTTGAAATAGAACATAGTCTATCTTAAAGGTATGGAAAAAAAATGTGCTAATACTTGCATCCATACTAGTTGACACGTAGTATTTTGTACATCAATTCATATCATTTAAATTTTTTAAAAACAAATTCACTTACTTTTATTCAAAATGATTCAAATACAAATATATATCTCCAATACGGTATATTCAACTTTTAAGATAGAGAAATGATTTAATGGGGTGGTTTGTGAATGTCCCATTATTAACTGTGGTTTGTGAATGTCCCATTATTAACTACCAAACCCACCTCCTCATTTGAAACTTGCACTTTTTATCCCAATTGGATATTGGAGAATGGTGTGTTGTTTGGTTTATTCATATTATATATATGAGATATAGTACACTAGCATCCATGTTATAGTTGAAAAAATGAAAAATATATATTCCTTTACCCAAGATTAAACATTACCACCTAATCTCTACCAATAAATTCTTTCAACATACAAAATTTAAAACCAATACCATCCACTTAATGATGATCATCTCTCAAAACAACTTTTTTAAGATACTTTATCTAGAAGTTTATATGAGTTTGAATATAGATATTATAATAAATTATGTAAGTGGAACGATATGAAAAACTTTGTATAGTGAAATGAGAAATCGAGTGAGGTTGTGTGGCTTGTAAGTTGTAAGTCATGAACTAATGCAAGTTTGGGTAATTATGTATTGCTCATCCACACTCTCAAGGGACGAATCCAATGAGTAGGTAGGGATTTTGGACTCCCTTAAATCATATGATGAGATTGCAGTTAAAGAATGACAATTATAATTCAAATTTTGATCATTTCTTGAAAGTTAGCAATTCAACATGTCTTTCTAATAAATAAAAATTCGTCTTTAATCAAGGATGAAGTTAGAAAATTTCTCTAGTGGGATCAGAATTAAGTTGTATAATTTTATAAGAGTTAAAATGCAATTTCTTCATTTAATAGTTTATATCTTTATAGTTTTTATAGGAGTAAATCATTCTTTTTATCATTTTTGAAGGACCAAAATACAAATACCATATACTAATAAACTTTATAAATTTTAAAATAAAAAAAATTGAATTTTTCATTTTAGAGACCTACCAAATATATTTATCTCTATATATATTATATAGATATATGGAGTATGCAAATGCAATGAATCCAACAATATTATAATTTGCCACCAATTCTACATGCCTTAATTTGCTTCTATTCTATATGGCTGAGATAATCTTATTTGATTTACGTATTAGTACCGATTTATATTAATATATTACATACACAAATAATTATATTAATTTAATATAAAAATATGTACGTATTTATTTCTTTAAATATATATTATTGATCAAAATCAAATTTTCATATATAAATTTAATATGTACCCTTTTGTACCCAAAATTAGCTGGATTGACATGCACATATAAATAGCAAGATCCTTATGTTGTGTTAAATAATGGTAGAATTATGGGAATATAATAATGGGATATACATAAATAGAGAAAATATATTATATTGCAGGTCCAGGATGTATTAAGTTGGTTTGTAGATCCAAATTTTGTGACCAATAATTGATGGCACATGCAGATGCAGACCCAGATCTCACCCTTGCTATTTCTATTAGCATTAGCAGCTCCACCTTGACCTGCCTGTCTCCTCTCTTTTCTTGGTTACTTCCTTGGTTGATAAAAGGAAACCATTTTTATTTATTTATTTCGATAAAAAAGCCAAACTATTAATATATACGAACTAATTCTTCTATTTGTTTTTTCTCTAACCTATATAAATTAATTATCCATTTTTTACTAGAGAATAAAATACAATCTGACTCTTAGTACAGAGGTCTCTATAAAATTTTTCCTACTCGTCGTTTAATTCCACGTCATTTACATGAAAAGTTTTTGAAAAAGTCAAATCATTACTTAATGACACAAATAGATGAAATTTTTAACAAGATGACCAATTTATACTTTTTCCTAACATACATGAGCTAATGTGACTATTTTTAGTAGATAAAACAGAATGCAATCTAATTTTTAGTAAAGAGATTTCCACAATAATTTTACCATTTTATAAACATAATTTTGATTTTATTATATCTCATCATTTTATGCCATTGATATAGTTGCGTGGCATTAATATAAATTTAACTACAAATCTATCAAGTTCTTAAAGGTAGAAATTTAAATTTAATTATTTGAATTAATTGTTTTAAATCCAGTTATCATATAATTAATCGAGTATTAGTTCAATTGGTACCGGTATTGTTGCCAATATAGGAAAATATGGGTTCGTGTGTACTAAAGCAGTTTATCCTCTTATTTAAGGGTTAGTGATTAACTATGAATAATTCTAAATATTTTATTAAAAAACACAATAAATAATATATATTTAGACCCACTAATAAAAAAAATTTAGTATAAATAAAGGAATTTGATCATTAATGAGTATGGTAAAAGTTGAACAAATGATCATATATTCAACGAGAATTTTATAATTTCAATGTCCATGCGAATTATTATTTAGGCAATGTTTGAAAAATTATTAATAATTAAATTTTGCTGTAATTATTTGTAATTATGTAATGATGACACATTTCGATAATTATCGTTATTAGTGGGTCTCATCGATTTGGGTATAATTAGAGCACTACAATTATATTTTCTCATTTTTAAGGGGAGAGTGGAATTTACGTACGTAATTACACCTGAATCTAATTTTAAAAATTATTTTTATACAATTTATAAAAATTATATTATAAGAATCAACATGTATAGATTTTGGGATTGTTATGGCAAAAAAATCCCTATATTATAAATACTAAAAATTATAAAAATTATTTGTGTATTTTATAAAGTTATAACAAAAATTATATTATTTAAATTATAAAATATTTCTAAAGTTATGATAAATTATTTTATCATAAAATTTTTTTTACATGTTATAAAAATGTTATAATATATTTATTTATAAAAATTTATGATCAAGAAGTATGGACATAACTTATTTATGACTTCATGTTATATATTATAAAAACAATATATTTATTTATAAACAAATATTATAAATTTTTTATCATAATTTATTTATAAAAAATAACTTTCTAAATTTATAGGCAAACAATTATATTATTTATAATATATGGTATGAATGTTACTAGAAAATTTATAAAATTTTGTTTATAAAGGTTATATATTATAAGTTTTATATTAATCTTTATTTAGTTTACATATTATAAAAAGATATAACTTAGAACATATATTTCTCCGTATTAAGTTTATATAAGTTTTTATAATTAAACTTGTAAACTATTAATTTGGATTGTGAACCCAAATATTATGAGGTCGATGCTAATTATGCAAATACAAAAGATTTTCTTGTATCATATTATGGGGTATGCATGATACCATTTAAGAGAATAGTATCAGACGTAATCACCATAAGTAGCTTACAAACTCTTTAATTTGATATATTCAAAGCTTCAGAACGTGGTTGAGAAGATATTTGGTACTGTGAAAAAATATTTTCCATATTGATAATATCACTTTAGTATTGCAAAAAAAAAAAAAGTTGGATGTTTCAGAACTAAAGTCGTGTGGAAATGAGATAATCTGTACTTCGAAGAGTATATGGAAAAAAGGGTATTGATTTTTTTTTTTAAAGAAAGGGATATTGATAATCTTAATTATGCAAATTCAAATTCAGATGACGATGAACTCGGTCAAGGACTGCTGATGATAAGAGTATATGTTAAACATTAAAAAGATAATAACTCAACAAATATGTACAAGCACAATTAGATAAAATTGCATATGATGTTTATTTTTTGTTATTTTTACTAGTAATCGTATTATCAACCACAATTAGATAGTAAATCTAAACACGTTATATAAATATACTCTTAATGTATCAAATATAAATCTACTTTTTTTATTATTGCATTATTTTTTTATGTAAATTAAGTTTATAATAATAAATTCACTACAAATTGATTCACCTTCAATGATTTAAATTATGTTTTGATACTAAATTTTAAAAATAATTATTAATTGATTGAGCCTTAACTCGACTAGGATAGGTATTATTGTCAATACAGGAAGATATGAGTTCGAGTACGTTGAAATGTATTATATTCCTATTTATAGATTAAGGAAAGGCTATAAAAAATTATATGCATTACAATCACTTTATAATTATTGAGATGTTAACTGCCGTGTAACCACAATATGACATTAACTTCAGTTATAAGATTTTAATTTTATGTCAAATTCTAGAATTAGTCCCTATATTTTTCAATTAATTGAAAACAATGCTTCTACTGTAATGAATGGAATCCAACATATATGGTTTTTCACCTTTGCTGTAATATTTTAGGGATTTTTTTCTAGTAATATCTTCCGTCATTAGTTTCAATACTAGCTTTCTATACAAGGCATAAAATCATTGCGAAGATTAAGGGATTTTCTTTGGCTTATCGTTTCCACTTATGGTTGATATATATGGGTACTGGAATTTTATTTTATTTGCTTCATTTGAACATCATGTTTTGTAAATAAAAAAGGAAAAATTTTAATTGGAAAAAGTACAAGGACTAACTAACAATTTAACCTAAAATTAAAATTCTAGAGATGAAGCAAACGTGTCTAATCAAATAGATGTTACATCATTAATGGGAGGTGAGCATTTAGTAATTTTTTAAAGTTAAGTACCTAAAGTCTAAAACCTCATAATTTAAATGATTAAAATTGTAATTTGCCCTTGAACCGACATTTGATGAGTTTGTCTTAAGTTTATTAGTTGATTAGATTTTTTTTTTTAAAAAGAAAAAAACGAAAAACAAAAAAAAGCCCAAAGAGATAAGTGACCGACGGGTTCGGACTTGGGGCTAACCGTCTTTTGCTTTTGCATTGGCTGTTTGGCGGTTGATCTCTCCTCTTCTCTTTACAAAGAAGCCAGTATCTTTTTTTTTTTTTAAAATCTTAAAATCAGTAATGGCCTTTGGAGCAGTAACTCACTAGGACTGGTACAGCCAAATCATTAACCAAGATGATGAATAGGAATCTGAGGGATTCATCTCAATCTCTGTTCGGTACCGCCAGGAATAACATTTCGGCACATCATCATCACCGTCGTCGTCAAAGTTTGAACGGTGGATTACCATTCCATAAGGGTTCCGATGATAATCTAGATCTCTTCTCAAAGAACCGTCGTAGCTTCTCCGTCGCTTCCTCCGATGAATTCTCTGATGGTATTAACAATTTTTAACTTCTTTGCTCGCCAACCTTTCCGTTTACTTCCTTACTATTATTATTAGATTAGTTTGTCGGGTATAAGCGTACGATAACCAAAACTTTCAATTCTGTTTGCAAATTGCAGTGGACGTTGTAGTTTTCCAAGTGTTGAATTAAGTTTGATGTTTGGATTTTGGTGATTTTGATTTTTGAAATTTCAGTAAAATTGGGAAGACTATCACTTGGATCAGCAAAAGTGAACGGTGGGCTTGATGATCTACTTTCGTCTACAGATGGAGGAAAGCATGACTACGACTGGTAAATCATTGCCACCATTACTCTTTCATTTCCAAAATTTAAGCTAATCAATTGCATCATATTCTCTTTGGATCTGTTTGGTTGCGGAATCTCTTAGCTCTTATCTTAGAAAAGTCAGAGTGTAGATTCTACCATCTAGGTAACACATTTACCCAAGAATGATTTTGAAAGAAAAAGGTGAGAGCTAAATGCATTTCCTTTTTAAGGAATTGAACAGTCACAATCTATAAAGCTCTAAGGAACATAGTACTAGGCACCAATATCACTTTGAGGTTGCTCTGCGATGAATGGAATGCAGAATACTAACATCTAAATGAATTACCTCCATGTGACTCTCTGCCTGTCACCATTTTTACAAATATCAAGTTGTCTTTGGTTGGTCTGAAGCTTAATCGTATGATAATATTGTTATACATCCAAACTTGACTTACTCAAGGTCGAATATTTAGGCCCTAAGTTTTAATATGTAAAGTTTAGTTGCTTTTGTGGTCAAATAACCATTTGAACACATTTAGGTTATGCGTCACTCAATTGAGAATTTGGATTTGTAATCGGTGTTTGGAAATCCTTGTCTTTCTGGTTTGTAATAACTGCTTTTGTTGTTAGGCTTCTGACTCCTCCTGGAACTCCATTTTTCCCTTCATCTGAGGGATCTGAGTCTCAGTCTGCAACGGTGTCAGTAGCTCCAAGAAGTAATTCCAAAGTTAGATCAGTTTCAACCACAAAGGCTTCAAGGGTATGCATTTACTTCTTAAATTTAAACTTGTTTTCTCTAACTTTTATGTTACTTCAAGTTTTGCCAAATTATTTAGGGATAAATATTTTATGCGGTTGCTCTCTCTTTTGGTTGGCATTTGATTCCTTTTGGGTAGCCTTAGGATTGGCCAATGCCGCAGTCATGTGTTGTTTTCAATGACTGATTCATCTCTTATCTCTCTGTTTCAGCTTTCAGTTTCACAACCTGAGAACAATCATTCTGTAAGACCTGCTAGAAGCAGTTCAGTAACTCGGTCTTCTGTTTCTTCATACAGTAACTATTCCTCGAATAGGGGAACTTCAATTCTCAATACAAGCTCAGCTTCTGTGTCATCTTATACAAGACCATCCTCTCCCATTACTCGATCATCTTATACCAGACCATCCTCTCCTATTACTCGCTCGCCATCTACAGCAAGACCTTCAGCCCCATCTCCCCGCTCAACATCACTGCCCGCAACCCCTGCAAAAATCCGTTCATCTCCAAATGGATCTTATATTGACAAGAGTCGGCCCTCTCAAAGTTCAAGGCCATCAACTCCAACTTCTAGGCCACAAATCCATGCAAACTTGAACTCAATAGCTGTTCGCTCAAGTTCTCGCCCATCAACTCCCACACGTCGGAATCCAATGCTATCTTCTGAAGCTGGTGCTTCACCTTCTACTGGGCGCACTGTTTCAAATGGCCACAGTGCAGGTCCAGCATCCCGACCAAGCTCCCCAGGTCCACGAGTCCGGTCCTCACAACAACCTGTCGTGCCCCCTGACTTTCCTCTTGACACACCAGTAAACCTTAGAACAACCTTGCCTGATAGGCCAGTCTCTGCTGGAAGGTCTAGGCCTGTCAGTTCTGTCACCATGAAGGCAAACCAAGACACTACTAGCTCAGTAAATACGCCAAGAAGACATTCATCACCAGTTGTCACAAGGGGAAGACTCGCAGAACCCCATGGAAGGACTCGTGTTCATTCCAATGGGCATCCATCTGACATACACGAGTCACGAAAGAACGCACCTGTCTGTGACTCAAGTATGCGGAGACATTTAAAGTCTTCAACAACCACTGCAGATAGCCCGGGATTTGGGAGGACCATCTCAAAAAAATCACTGGATTCAGCTATTAGGCATATGGTATGGCTACCCTCTGCTTTTTATTGAATGAAAATGTTAACTCCTCATGAAGATCTGCTTACTGCAAATGCTAGCCATTTGATGTGTTCCAAAACCTTTTCTTAATCATATGCTAAGCATTCAACTGCAGCTAAGGGGTAGGAATAGCATCATTCAAGTAGATAATAAATGTTGGTTTACCCCAGTACCAGCTCAAATATATTTATAGTCTATTATTGCCATGGATAACATTACCATGATCCAGAGGTTTTAGCAGAAATTGGCAGTGTCTCGAGTTTTAACTTGGATTTCTAAATAAGAGCATTGAGTTGCAATGGCATGTTTTAACACTTGGAATTGGTTGTGATTTTTCCAATAGATGCTTCTGCGCTAGTGAGAGACTGAATCATGTTAGGTCAATAAAAAAAAGTGTTCGTGATGTACTTATGATGCAGGATAATCTTAACACCATATATAATCTCCAATGCAGGACATAAGAAATGGCACAACAAACATTCGATCCCTTTCAAGCACGACTCTGTTTCCTCAGAGCATTCGATCTGCCACTGCTAAGACCCAATCTCTTCGTTCCTTAAGTGCTTCAGACTCTGATAATAGCAACGGAAGCCCTGGTAGGTTGAAAACAAGAGACTTGCCCGAGAACGGAAATAGTATTAGCAGAGCTGCAGAGTGTGGAAGTGATTTCCATGATGGAAGATATTCTGCCAAATTAAGTGAGGTGGACATCTACGAGAGTTCCCGGTATAATGTTATATTGCTAAAAGAAGACTTGAAGAATACCAACTGGTTGCATAGTATTGATGATAAATCCGATTTAGTATCCATCTCTGATGGATTTGAGCCTCTGCCTGAACCTTTTGGCCTATTATAACATTCTTTTTTGTTCTTGGTTGCCATCTATTTTAATGTTTATAATATTGTGATTTGTTATAATTATTTGCTTACTTCGCAAGAATTTAATCTGATCAGGTGTTTATACTAAAAGTCAGATAAGATTTTGTTTCTTCTGTTAAAAGAATAAGTAAATTGCCAAGGACTTGATTGAGGACCACAGGGCCTAGGGCGACTGAGGATGTTGATACTCCCCCAAACAAGCCCATGTTGTGGTTGTGGAAGGACAGAGTTGAGTGCAGAGCAGGACATCATTGCGGCAACACAACTTACAGTGGAGGCAAGGATTAGATTCTTTCTCACACCATCCCGAATCTCTAAATATCCCAACTCCCAACCACTCTGCCCCTAAATTTTATAATTTCAAGAAAACTAATAAAAGCCAAGTTTTCTTCACTAATAAGTCCCATAAGTTATTTATAGCTTAAAAACTAATAAATAAAATATCCATATATTTATAAGCTTAATCACTTTTGCCAGTGAGTTTAATGGTAAACTACCCTATATAAAAGGTGTCTTGTTTAAATATATACTAATAACTAATCTAATATTTTTTGGGACAATTATCTTATAAATAAATGTTGGAGTTCACGATAAAATTTTTAGACTTTAGAAACCGATGATAATGTAATATTTGTATAATAAAATAAATTAAAAAATAAAATATTTTATACAAACAAATAGCATGACATGTATCTTATAAGATATAATATATCAACGAATAAAATATTTGTCACATTTTTAACTAAGCTTATAGAACTTAAAAACTTTACAAATTTTACTCTAGAATAAAATAAAACATTTATAATATTTTTAATTCGATTTGTGAAATGAAAATAAATAATTTTAATAATTATTTGAATGTATATTATTTGTAATTATAATTATAAAATATATATTTGAAAATTACCCTATCTATTAATTACACCTAACAAACTATACCATGATTTAGAAGTTTAATTGAGTTGATGCTTATCTATGAAGTGAATCCTAATTCTGAAATTATCAGATTAAGTACAGAGTTTTTTGTATAATAATGGTAAAATCCAATAAAAAATAATAAAATAATATATCCTGATTGTCCTAATTATTGAGTTTTGAGTGGGGACAGGACAGTGTCAGGCTCTGACATGTGTGCAAGAATAATAAGATTTGGAAACCCTAATTCACAATTTCTCTTTCATTTTCTCTGAGTTTGAAGTTTCAAGTGCCTAAATCTAGGGATTTGCGGGTGGAGAAGACGAGAGCCCATCTCTCTGCTTCAAAGTTTGTTCCTTTATTTCTTTCAAAACCCTTTCCTTTTTTTTTTTTTTTAACTTGATTTCATTTTCTCAGATTTGTTTTTCTTTTTCTCTCTCTTTAGGCTCCTGTCCAGGTAGAATTCTCTTCGTCCCTTGCGTTGTGTTCTTTCCTGTTCAATCGCCATGGCTTCAAAGCGGATTTTGAAAGAACTCAAGGATTTGCAGAAAGATCCACCCACTTCTTGCAGTGCTGGTAACGTTTCATTATATCTCTATCCCATCCTCTGAAATTTCATTGTTTTTCAAATTGCGTGCTTAATTTAGCTTTATGAATATAATCGATTTAATTCCAAGTTCCAAACTTGATTTGCTTTTAGAACTATATATATATATAATTTTTTTTTTTTTTTTGCATACACTAGCTTGCCTTTATCCACTCGGGGTTTTTTGCTGAAAGTGAAAGCCTTTTACCATGAACAAAGTTTCAAGCCCTTCCTTTAAAACCTTGACTTTCATGTGGATGTGATTTGCAAGCTTTTAGGTTCTTATTTATTATTGGTAAAAGCACCATGGTGGCTCTCTACTAAGAATTTGATTTTACTAAAAAAAGGTAAATTTTAGAAATTTTCATTCATTTCTATTGGTAAAAATTAGTTTGTTAGCCACTCAGTTTTTAACCATGCAAAAAAATAAAATTTTAACAAAAAAATAATTTGTTCTTTGATCTAATATATACGGACTTGTTTGTTTATTTTTTTAGTAGAGGATGCAAAATGTAATCTGAATTATAATATAGGATTCTCCATGGTACTTTTACCTATTATTAATAATGAATAAAAAGCTTTTGTTGACTTGTTGGGTATAGTTAAGTGGTATTTAAGCACTCACCCACTTGGGGTGGTTGTGGATTATATGATTCATTGTCATTTCTTATTATTATGATTATCAATGAATGTTACCTTTTGGATGCTTGCATTGTTTATAATAGGTCCAGTAGCTGAAGACATGTTTCATTGGCAAGCAACAATCATGGGACCCACTGATAGTCCTTATGCTGGAGGTGTGTTTTTAGTTACTATCCATTTCCCTCCAGATTATCCTTTCAAGCCTCCTAAGGTAATATATTTCACCTGCAATGTTTTAATCCCTGTGTGAAAGGTTTGTTTAAGTGATGCATACTCTTTTCGTGGATTTAGGTTGCGTTTAGGACCAAGGTCTTCCATCCCAACATCAACAGCAATGGAAGCATTTGTCTTGATATCCTCAAAGAACAATGGAGCCCTGCACTAACCATTTCCAAGGTTTGTCTTTACTCTTGCTAATATGATGGTAATTATACAATATATGTCCGGAATCTCTATTTTGGCTGGCTATGGCATGCATTTCTTTCATACATGACTCGAAAATGAGTGTCTATTGGTTATAGGTTAGACTAATGCATTTACAAAATTTAAGTAATCACTATGGTTACTTCCCGAGTTCAATTTATGTTTATGTATATCAATGATGATTGATGTCAGAACATTAAGATGGGAATATGCACCAACGTGAACCACATTCGATGATGAACCACTATGTTATTATTACAAACCCTTCCATGCATTGACTTATGCTGCGGCTTATTGGGATCTTTAAGTAATTCTATTCAAAATCAATAGAGCTTGTCTGAAAATAGGCAAACAATATGGAAAAACTAACACAAGTGCAAACCAGGTTCTGCTCTCAATCTGCTCGCTGCTGACCGATCCAAACCCTGATGACCCTCTTGTTCCGGAGATTGCTCACATGTATAAGACCGATCGGGCCAAGTATGAAGCCACTGCTCGTAGCTGGACCCAGAAGTATGCCATGGGATGACAGTTGTTGGTGTGTAATACGTATCGGCTTTCTTATGTTGTCAACTGTGTCGAACCATTTTATGTTTTCTTGTGGGGAAGGGAGGGGGGTGTTTTTTCTTAAGAGGAATTTGTCATTGTGCTTTGGATATGGGAAGATATGGACGTTCTTTTTATTTATTCCGCGCTTTAGAACTTGTGTGAAACCCTTGTTTCGTTCTCGAAGTCGCTGTGAAACCCTTTGTTTCGTTCAATGTAACAAAAAAGTCTTTGGCTCTATACTGCTTAACTTAATACTGGGTATTGAACTTTGTGCAAGATAAGTTGGGGTTCTTTTTTATAAGAAATATGGCTTTGTTGCGATTTCATGAATGCTATATGGAAATGGACAATATGCAGTGCTGCACAGGCTCTTTGGTTTTGATCATAAAAACTTTGCTTTATGGACATCTCTCTCAACTTTTTTTTTTTTTTTAATTATGGCTATGGCAAATGACAATTGGGGATAGAATCCCTCACCTCATGGCTCATAGGTAGGACGTAACCATGACCACCACCAATTGGAAAATGGTTTTGTCAAAATTTTCAGTATGGCCAGGATCATATATCACATTTTATCACACTTTTCTTACGTTCAAGTTCAAATAGTAGCATATATATGCAAATGGTGGAGACAAAAGGGAACCGGTTTGTTGTCGATGATGGCTATGCAGTATGTTCTTGCCAGGTCTCTTTCAACATCCAACATGAGGTCATCTTTGCATGTCAACATAAGGCACTAGTGGAATGTTTTTACAAGACTCACTATCTTCTAACTCCCAGTTTTTAAAAATGTCAGGATGAGTCACACATGCATACGCCACTATTTGGTTATTTTGTCAATTACGTTAGTTTTTAACCATACAAATGGATGAGAATGTTAACAGAAAAGACTAATTTATTATTTGATCTAACATATAAGAATTAATTTATCCACTTTAAAAAAAAAAAAAAGCAAAATATAATATCACTCCTTATATAAAATTCTCCATATGATCATTTTACTATACAATACTTGCTTTTTCAACTTGCACAACATTGTTATCATCACTAGATTGAATGTGGGATTGAGGGATACTACCAGCTTTAGCAGTAATTATACTCAAAGTTTTCTTAACTTAACATCAAAATAATAAGTTCCATAAGTTATTTATAGCTTAAAAGTTAAAACTCAACAAATAAAATATCCATATATTTATAACTTTTTGTAAAAATAGAATTTTATCTTTCATGATTTATAATTCATTTTTAACTTCTCAATTTTAGTATAATTTAATACTTCAAAAATTATATTACACATATAAACCGAAAACTTATCACATTTTTAATCGTGATTGTGAAATCTAAAAACACATCAAATTATGCATCAGATAATTACTCCATAATAAAATGGTGACACGTGTATCAAATAATTATTCTAGTTGTTTATAATAGTTTTTGATAATTGTTGGAATAATGGTTCTATGCCAACTATGAGGCATGAGGTGAGGGGTTCTATCCCCAATTGTCATTTGCCATAGCCATAATAATAGTAATAATAAAGGGAGACGTCCATAAAGCAAAGCTTTTAACATCAAAACCAAAGAGCCTGTACTGCACTGCATATAGTCGTCCATTTTCATATAGCTTTCATGAAATGGCATCAAAGGCACATTTCTTATAAAAGGAAGGTCAATACCAAGCATTAAGTTATTGCAGCGTAGAACTAAAGACTTTGTTGTTACATTGAACGAAACAAAGGGTTTCACAGCGACTTTGACATTGAACGAAACAAGGGTTTCACACAAGTTATAAATTACGAAATAAATAAAAAGAATGTTCCATATCTTTCCCATATCCAAAGCACAATGACAAGTTACTTTAAGAAAAAACACCCCCTTCCTTCCCCAAAACACATAAGAAAGCTGATAGGTATTACACATCAACCACTGTCATCCCATGGCATATTTCTGGGTCCAGCTACGAGCAGTGGCTTCATACTTGCCCCGATCGGTCTTATACATGTGAGCAATCTCCGGAACAAGAGGGTCATCAGGGTTTGGATCGGTCAGCAGCGAGCAGATTGAGAGCAGAACCTGGTTTTGCACTTGTGTTAGTTTTTCCATATTGTTTGCCTATTTTCAGACAAGCTCTATTGATTTTGAATAGAATTATTTAAAGATCCCAATAAGCCGCAGCATAAGTCAATGCATGGAAGGGTTTGTAATAATAACATAGTGGTTCATCATCGAATGTGGCTTACGTTGGTGCATATTCCCCTCTTAATGTTCTGATATCAATCATCATTGATATACATAAACATAAATTGAACTCGGAAAGTAACTATAGTGATTACTTAAATTTTGTACATGCATAAGTCTAACCAATAACCAATTGACACTCATTTTCGTGTATGAAAGAAATGCATGCCATAGCCAGCCAAAATAGAGATTCCGGACATATACTGTACTATAATTACCATCATACTAGCAAGAGTAAAGACAAACCTTGGAAATGGTTAGTGCAGGGCTCCATTGTTCTTTGAGGATATCAAGACAAATGCTTCCATTGCTGTTGATGTTGGGATGGAAGACCTTGGTCCTAAACGCAACCTAAATCCATGAAAAGAGTATGCATCACTCGAACAAAGCTTTCACACAGGGATAAAAACATTGCAGGTGAAATATACTACCTTAGGAGGCTTGAAAGGATAATCTGGAGGGAAATGGATGGTAACTAAAAACACACCTCCAGCATAAGGGCTATCAGAGGGTCCCATGATTGTTGCTTGCCAATGAAACATGTCTTCAGCTACTGGACCTATTATAGACAATGCAAGCATCCAAAAGATGACATTCATTGATAATCATATTAATAAGAAATGGCAATGAATCATATAATCCACAAGCACCCCACGTGGGTGAGTGCTTAAATACCACTTAACTATACCCAACAAGTCAACAAAAGCTTTTTATTCATTATTAATAATAGGTATAAGTACCATGGAGGCTCCTGTATTAGAATTCAGATTGCATTTTGCCCCCTCTGCTAAAAAAATGAACAAATTAGTCACTGTATGTTAGATCAAAGAGCAAATTGATCTTTTTTGTTAAAAATTTCATCCATTTGCATTGTTAAAAACTGACATGGCTGACAAAATAAGCAAACATTGATACATGCCGTTGCATGTGCATCTTATGTTGATATACAAGGACTAATTTTTAACAGTAGAAATGAATGAAAATTTTCAAACTTATAGGAACTAATTTACCATTTTTTGAGTAAATATGGGAGAAAATGCAATCAGACTCTTAGGACAGAGCCACCGGTACTTTTACCAATAATAAATAAGAACCTAAAAGCTTGCAAATCACATCCACATGAAAGTCAAGGTTTTAAAGGAAGGGACTTGAAACTTTGTTCATGGTTAAAGGTTTTCACTTTCAGCAAAAAAAATAAAAATAAAGGCAAGCTAGTATGTGTATATATAAAGAGTTCTAAAAGCAAATCAAGTTTGGAACTTGGAATTAAATCGATTATATTCATATGCTAAATTAAGCACGCAATTGAAAAACAATGAAATTTCAGAGGATGGGATAGAGATATAATGAAACGTTACCAGCACTGCAAGAAGTGGGTGGATCTTTCTGCAAATCCTTGAGTTCCTTCAAAATCCGCTTTGAAGCCATGGCGATTGAACAGCAAAGAACACAACGCAAAGGAAGAAGAGAATTCTACCTGGACAGGAGCCTGGAGAGAGAGAAAAATAAAAAAGAACAAATCTGAGAAAATGAAATCAAGTTAAAAAAAAAAGGAAAGCGTTTGAAAGGAATAAAGGAACAAACTTTGAAGCAGAGAGATGAGCTCTCGTCTTCTCCACCCGCAAATCCCTAGATTCAAAACTCAGAGACAGAGAAAGAGGGATTGTGAATTAGGGTTCCGGATCTTATTATTCTTACACACATGTCAGAGTCTGACACGGTCATGTCCCCACTCAAAACTCAATAATTAGGACAATCAGAATATATTAATTTTTAGCGTAAATATATATTTTGATACCCCAACTTTACTCCAAGCTTCCATTTGGTATTCGATGTTTTTTTTTTTTTTTGTCTAAATTTGGCTAATTAATGTAAATAATTAAGTACCAATTTGGACTAAAATGTCAAAAAGCCAAATTTAGATACCTAATTGAACCAAAATAAATTTTAGGAACTAAATTGAATCTTAAAGTTAAGTTCAAGTACTTAATTAGATAAAAACATAATTTAAGTATCAAATTAAACTTTAAATCAACTTCAAATACCAAAATTTATATATTTATCTTATTATTATAAACAAATGATATGAAAATTAAATATAGTTTTTAGTTAAAGAGTTAATTTTTAATGTTTTGAATTTAAACAATATCATATTTTTTTAGATTTTATATATAAATATAAAAATAATCAAAATAATATTTATTACTTTATAAAAAGGTAAATTACCCCTGATGTCACTAAATTATTAATAAGAGTTTAAAAAGTTACAAAATAGTTATTAAACTATTTAAAATTTTTCATTTAAGTCATTAGACTATTAAAATAGCTATTGTATGACCTTCTTTGTTCTCAATGTCTATACCAATCGAAAGTTCTTATTCCCCTTCTTTTCTAGAATTCAAGATTTTTTCATAAAATAGCTTTGAATATTACAAATCTACGATTGAAGTCCAAACAACTTTTTTCTCCGATCTCTAACACTGGCCGTCAGATCAATTGACCTAAAGTAGTCCACTATACCAATCATCATCATCAAATCGTCGCATAAAGCTCACCAAACAAACCTTGTTTTTAAACAAAAAAAAAAAAATTAACAGCTAAATGACTTAAATAAAAACTTTTAAATAGTTTAGTGATCATTTGTACCTTTTTAAAGTTAAGTGACTAAAACATAAATTACTATAAGCATTTGTTTGGATGGATTAGCGTCTGTGGTTCACGTGGATACAATACCAGCTTTTAACATACACGACATTGAATGTGGGATTGGAGGCTTTAAAAGCAGTTTTAGCAGTAGTGATCCCCCATTATCATTGCTCCGTGTATGACGGTATTTAGAACAAGTCATGAATGAAGCTCAAAACAAGCATATGGTTTGTCAATTAATCAGCTTGTAGGATTGAAATGCATGAATTGTAATATTGAATCAGCTATTAGAAATTATATCAACAATGTAACTGTAAACAGCTGCAGGGAGAAGTTGAAGGCTAGCAGCAAAGATCATATAGACAGGGGCAAAGATTTTTACTCACTTAAAACCCAAATTTCGAAAGAACAGCAGCTGCCTGGTCACCACCCAACAAAAAGTAAGGATGCCTTAAAGCAGCAGCAGCAGATAAACGACCCCTTCTAAGGGAACCTCTTTCTGATATCAGTTTTGTTGCTAAATCCCATCCTCTACCAGACTCCAGATCCAAAATCGTAAAATCCGGCCTTAACCGTGTTCTCTCCCTCCATTTGTTCAAATCATATTGAACTGCTTTTATTTCTGAATTGAAGTTCTTTAAATATGCTGGTGATCTTAGTGAAGGTATTGCCATTTGTAGTAGTACAATGCCGGCCGAATACATATCGAATAGATCCGGACTGTTGAGCTGCAACAATGGTTACCATTTACCACTGTGAAACACATTACAAATATATGCAGCTCACGGAAGCATTAACCAAGGAAGGTGCTCGTACCTGCCACAAAATTGGGGAAAGAAGAGCGGCAATTGGCTCAGGAGGAGGACTCGGTGTTTCTTCCGGTAGGACATATAATTCCGGGGGACAATAATCAGGATCAAGCAGTCCACGGTTTGGTACATAGTTTTTACCAATGCGAAGGTCAGTTGCTGCACCGAAATCTATGAGTTTAATCTGTCCACGTTTTGTCACCACTATGTTGGCCGGTTTTACATCACGATGAACAATACCCGTGTCATGGATTTTCTTAAGCGAAGTAATAATCTGGCGTAATATTTGCTTGATGATTAACGCGTTCCGTTTAACGGATTCGACTCCTTGTAGTACACGTCCGAACATTACAGACTCTATGTTTAAAGGGAAGCTACGATCTTTCATGTAATCAGCAAGCGTACGATCGCCCTATCACATGAACACCTCTACAAATTAGTGCTAAACCAAGAAGAAAAGACCTTACATGAACTGATAATTGTTCAATAATCTGCATGCATTTACATAAAGACACAGTTGCAGACAATGAATTAACCAGTAAGATCCATCATATATAGGCCATAAAACTTAACTGCACATTGTATGGTAAAAGTACTATGAAGGCCCTTATACTAGGAGTTAGATTGAATTTTGTCCTTGTATATAGATCAAATAGCAAACTGGTCCTTCTATTAAAAATTTTGTCCATTGCCGTGTCAGTTTTTAACGGTAAAAATAGATGAAATTTTTAACAGAAATGATTAATTTACTCTTTGATCTAATGTATAGGGACTAATTTGCTCATTTTTTAAATAAAAAGAGTAAAATGCAATTTGATTCCTAGCACAAGGAGTTCCATGATACTTTTACCCGCATTGCATATATCCTCCATGTTTATTAAAACCATCCCAAAGTTGAATATGGCTATAATATACCTCAAATTTCCAAACAAGCCACTTCCCACCCTTCACAAATTGTGAATTTGTTTGATCAGCAACAAAACTTCCTAAGAACTCAGCACATGTCTCAGGAGCTGCTCTTGAAAGCCTGTAATTAAACCATTCCTCATAGTCTCCACATTCTTCAGCCCCTTGCACACCAACTTTAACCTGCAGGTTCCCAACAAAACAATTTTCAATTATATACCATTTTAGAACAAAAAGCATCAAAGTTATATATATAGAGATATATATTATTGTTGAGGCGATCAACTCTCTTCGGAAGAAATCATCGAAATGTTATTCACCGAACAGTCAATCAGAATCTCAAACAGTAGAGTTGAAGTGTCTATACTCAGTTTTAACCGTCATCCAACTTCAAAGAAGGATCAAGGTTCACGGAATTTGAGTGTTCTCCCCAGCAATGTAAAATGCTAAACATTTCCTTGGTAGTGCCATGAATTCTTTTAGGCATGAATTCTTTTAGGCTCTTTTAAATTAAAATCGAACATAGATATTTCAAGCACAATACATTTACCATTTAAGGATCGATCAATTATTCGACGTACAACACTTCGAAAACATAGCGGAAAGAGAGTCAATCCCCTCCAACAATTATATACATATATATGCCAATGTATATGAAGAGGACAAATATGATCAAACAAACTAAATTACCTTTTTAAGAATAACCTTTTCTTTAAATCTGTCATCATCAACCAGTGCTTTTTTTGCTTTGCCTCTCTTCGGTAACCTATCTTCAAGTGAAGCATTCTTAGGAACAATAACACCAGAATAAACAATACCAAAAGACCCTTCTCCTAGCTTATCCCCAACCAAAAAATCACTCCTTTTCAAACCCCTCCTACCAATCAAGCTATCCAATCCTAATTGCAAAGGAGCAAGTAAGTAAGCATCAATGGCACCTACAAGAACACCAGGCCTTGTAGTCAAATAAATCCATGTAAGCCCTGCAAAAACAATGAAACCCCATTTCTGCACTTCGTTTAATTCCCCAGTAACCGATTCAAACTCGGATTTAACAACAGGGAATTGAGATAAAGACTGTTGCAATAAATCAAATGCATTGCACCTTGCTGTGGTATTTTTGTGACGCTTTGTTAAAGACAAATGATTAACTTGAGAGATAGATTTAAGAGGAGAAAAACAAAGAACCCTATGATTTTGCTGAACAGTTGCTGAAGTTGGAGAGAGCAAGGAAGCCATGGTTTTTCCAGAAAGGTTGAAACTTTATGTTCTGTTTTTTTCGGAAAAATAAAGCGTCAGCGAAAGGGGCAAAGGCTGGTCTTTTTCCACGAGTATTCCATATTTTTATCGGTTTAGGAAGGATTTAATATATGTGGATACCAAAGGTGATAACTTTCTAAAGCCACCGCACCAATGCCTTCCATATAGAAAATGACAAGCATGGCGTCTCTATCTAACTCTAAATTTATGTTTTGTTTATTTAATTTTAAAATATTATAAAATATCACTAATTAAATTATTTAAAAATTTCCATTTAAATTATTAATTTGTTAAAATTATTTTTTATGATATTTTCTTTTTACATCAACTGCATTAATTAAAAGTTCTTATTCTTTACTCTTTTACAATTCAATTTTTCTCATAAAATAACTTTAAACATTATGAATTTATAAATCAAAATCTAAACAATTTTCTTTTTTAATCTCCGACATTAATCATCAAATCAACTTGATATAAAATCCACCATATCAATTGTCAAAAAATTGCTTGCAACTTGCTAGTTGGCTTTTTTTTTTTTTAAAAGGTTAAATTCTACTATTAGCCTTCGTACTTTATGAAAACTGTGGTTTTAATTCATGTATTTGTATTTGATCATTTTTAGTTTCTATACTTTTCAAAAATTAAAATTTTAGTCGTCACAAAATAGTAACTATTAAATTCATTAAGTAAAGTTCTACTATTTCTAAAATTTGATGTGCCAAACATAGTTTCATATGCATAATATCAGGTCAGTTTATTATTTCCACATATTATTTACTAAAAATTCAATTAATGGATTAAAGACCATCATTTGTGGTAAGACTAAAATTTTAAAATTTGAAAAGTATAGAGATTTATAAGGATTCAGTTGGAGAAAATAGACTAAATTTATAACTATACGTATAATACATGACTAATAATTAAATTTAACTACTATAGTTCGGGTTAAGACAAAAATTTAAAATTTGAAAAGTATAGAGGCTGAAAATGACCAATTTGAAAAGCATAATGACTGAATCTAGTGGAATAAAAATAAAATAACTAAATCTATAACTTTTGTAGAGTGACCAATTTTTTTGGTAAAAAAATCTCTCTCGTCTCTCTCAATTTCGATATTGAGCATATTGATCTTAATAAAAAAAAAAAGGAGAGCAGTTTAATCTTTAATAATTTCAAAAGTGAGTAATTATTGATAATTAATCATAAAGTTAATATTTTTCGTCAATTTTATATAATTTATCTCTCATAATTTACATATTCTATCAATTTGGTCATGATTAAATAAATTTATAAATATGTAAATGTTGAGGTTAAATTTGTTAAATTTTTTAGAATCTAGACTAAATTAATAAAATATGTAAATATAAAGGGTTAAATTTATTATTATACCAATCAAAATTATTTACAATTGCCCACTTCCAAAATTGTCAGGTTGAGGGATTAATTTGCTAAATTTCGAAAATGAGAAGGACTGAAAAGGTTTTTTACCATTTTTTCTCTAATTAGATGATTAAATAAGAACCTCGAATTATGTAATTTAACATAATAATAATAATAATAAAGTGAACATCGATACAGCATGGGAAGATAAAGCTTGAGCCTTCGAACTTGAAGAAGTATTATTAGCATGTGCAATTGCGTCCCTTTGAGCCCCTTTCCCTCCTCCATCGTCAAAACTAGAAACCCATTGCTCAAAAATCCACAAATTTCAGATACCCATTTCCCCATTATCACGAATAATGGCCGATTACAGTTCCTTGGATGCTGTATGAAAGCAACCCCATCTCCAAGTTCAAGCGTGGAGGGAGATGGATATGGGCAGTTGGAGTTTGACGACGATGAATTGGAGCTCAAACGACGTCGTACCGATGCTACCTTGGAGAAAACTAGTGACAAGGAGTTGAAGGGGAAGAAGGGCAACAATAATGGGGATAAATTGGTTAGCAGGAAGCAACTGATGAAGAGATCAAATATGGTGGCCAAGCAAGTGATAAGCATCCAATCTGCTCAAACCTTAGGCTTTGTGTCTCAATTATGGGTGGATACTACTTCAGTCAGTACTTTCCTCTTCATACTATTATTATGATGATGATGATCCTTATTCAAGGCTAAACATGTTATTGTTTTATTCCCAATTTGCAGCTGAATTTGAAATTTTGGATATCCATGAATGCAAAATGTTTTCTTAGGGGTAAAAGTAGCATATCTTTGATGTAATGTACTGTGACTAATTTGCCCATTTTTTGAATAGAGGGTCAAAATGCTATCTAACACTTAGTACAGAGGCCTCCTTAGTATTTTAACCTTTCTTGGGGTACTGATATTTTAATAAAATCTTAACTTCTGAATACCAAAATGGTCTATTTTGTTTCTATGATGGAAACTTTATTTTACAACATGTTTCTCATTTTAGCCATTTGTTTAGTTTTAAACAAATATGATTTGCTTCTTCTCTTTTTTTACTCTTTGCTTATTGATTTTAACAACTTTAGACGAAAAGAAGGTATGTAGCAAAGTTTACAACTAAAACTAAACATAGGTTATTTAGGCCAGTTGTTTAATACATATTTGTATTCTTTCATTTTTTTCAGTGGTTAGTGTTGGCTATGGAGGTAAGGCCAAGCTTGCTTGCTGGGGAATCAGAAAGGATTCTTCTACAAGATATCAACAAGGTAATGGATTAATAACATTTTTTGCATTTTCATTTGCATTTGCATTTGCATTTTACTACTGCTAATAAAGTTTACTTTTAAACATACTAGAGTATGTATCTATTGTTCAAGGATTATGCTGGTTTCATCCACTATTACCAATTACCTTCCTTGCCTGTAATTTTCATTTTTGCTTTCGAAGGTCGGTGATGTTGTCCTTGTTGAAGATGAGAGAGTGATGGATAATGACTTTAAGATGGTTAGACTCGAGACTCTGGTAGGTTCCGGTACTTGCTTCTATTGTTTGGGTGTAAATCACGTCATTTTTTTCATCTATAACTTGCTGAATTTTCTTATGCAAATTTTCTTCCATGTGTTTGATTGGTAAAAGTACCATAGATGTCCTATACTAGAAGTTGGATTGCATTTTGTCCTCTCTACTTAAAAAATGAGCATATTAGTCCATGTACATTAGATCAAAGAGCAAACTGGTCCTCCTGTTAAAGTTTTCATCTATTTTTACTATTAAAAACTGGTATTTGTATGTGAGAATGAGATACACTTGGCATGCCACATGTAACTGTTTGATTATTTTGTTAGCCACGTCAGTTTTTAATAGTAGAAATGGATGAAAATTTTAATAGAAAGGTCCAGTTTACTCTTTAATCTAATGTCCAGGAACTAATTTGCTAAATTTTTAAGTAAATGGGGTAAAATGCAATCTGACTCCTAGTACAATGATCTCCATGGTACTTTTTACCGTGTTTGATCCTATGAAATTCTCATGCTGGTATTAGCCATTTGAAATGGTGTTTTACAGTTTCCACTTGCAACTATTAGTTGATTTTTCTTATGCGAATTTTATTCTATTTGTTCTATCCTATGAAATTCTAGTTTTGGTATGATGCAGAGATGATTATTAGTTGTTCATTTGAAGTGGAGTTGTACTGTTTCACCTTGCAACTATTAGTTGTTTACTTGAATTGTAATTTAGAGCACAGTTCATTTAGACTGCAACCATCAACTGTTGAACAGTATCATGATTTTATCTCTCTGGACTTTATATTTCTCGAGTTTAATTTACAATTTTTTTTAGGTAGGATACCGAGTTGTAACACCAAGATATCGAAACATCGGGAAGGTAAATACATGCTGTATACGCTAGAAACTCTCTGCCTATTTCATTATATATATATATATATATCTTATCATATATCTCATATAATTATAGGTCCGGGGCTATACTTTCAACATTAATTCAGGGGCTGTTGAATCTCTTGAGCTCGATTCTTTTGGGATATCCATCATTCCATCAAGTTTGGTAGTCTTTTTATCTTTTCATATAGGTGATACCAAGTCATACAAGATTTCAGATTATCAGTAGTTTTTACCGACATAACCGGATTATAATTCCAGGTGAGCACTTATGCTTTGCTTGTTGAGGATGTGCTTGAAGTTATAGCTGACAGAGTAGTCGTTCACGAAGCTGCAGCCTCACGCTTACAGAGGCTGACAAAGGTATCTTACTTGTCACTGAATGTTCTATTTCTTTTTTTCGGATCCAGTGGTGAAGTTTTAAACTAGCCCTTGCTTTCTCAAACACATTTACTCGAACTCATTTAGAGATCCATGCCTTTTGGGGCCAGTTCAACTCAGCAAATCCCACCTTTCTGCAACAAAATTCCCATGAACATGCACTTAGAATAAAGCTTAGCTCATATTGTGGCAAACAAGCAACTTTCCAGAGCCTGTTTGATAAGCGTACAATTTTCTACTATTAGAACGATGTACTGAGGCATATGTATATACTAGCATATCAACATCTTGGGTAAAAGTATTATAGAGGCCCTTATATTAAGAGTCAGATTGCATTTTGCCTCCTCTTCTAAAAATATGGGCAAATTAGTCTTTGTATATTAGATCAAAGAACAAACTGGTCCTTTTATTAAAAATTACATCTATTCTTACTGTTAAAAATTGGTCCATATACGTCGGCATGAGGTACACTGACATATCACGTATAATTGTCTGGTTATTCTATCAGCTATATCAATTTTTGACAATAGAAATTGATAATTTTTTAACAGAAATGATTGATTTACTCTTTAATCTAATTTACTGAGATTAATTTATCCATGTTTCTAGTAAAGGAGTTAAAATGCAATCTGACTCTTAATACTGGAACCTCCATTATACTTTTACCCAACATCTTGTATGTTTGTGATTATATGCATCCATAACCCAAACTTGGTTTAACACCCTAAGTTGTCTAATGACTTTTCTCATATATTTAGAGAAGTTGATATATGTTTTAGAATTGGAATTTTTTTTTATTGTAATATGTTTCATTTTATTTATAGGGTTAGTATTTGGTACACTAACAGTATTTTTTCTTATTTCACAAGTAGTGTACCGAATATTCCTTATTTATAATGTAAATAACTTAGGGTTCAAGTACCATATAGGCCATGTATCAAGAGTTAGATTGTATTTTACTCTCTCTACAAAAAAAATAGGCAAAGTAATTCCTGTACATTGGATCAAAAAGAAAATTGGTCTTTTTTATAAAATTTTTATTCATTTCTACTATTAAAAATTGGTCTTTGTTTGTCAGTAATTTCGTCAGTCATACTAATTTTTAACAGTAGAAATCGATAAAAATTTTATAAAATAATCAATTTGCTCTTTATCTTACATACATAGACAAATTTGTCCATTTTTTAATAGAGGGGGCAAGATGCAATCCGACTCTTAGTATGTGAGTCTCTATGGTACTTTTACCAGTAATTTTGCCATTAGTTAAATCTGTGGACTTGCTTATGCCAGGGTTTTTGGGATGCCCAAAGTTCGGAGGTGTCCCTAGACGAACACATAGAATATGGTGGTGATGAAGGGTCGGAGGGATTTCGTGATAGTCGGAGAAGTAGGCGACGTTCCCGTGGCCGTAAACCTCGTTCAAAGTCAAGGGAAGCAGATGATGATTGGGAACTTCCAATGGATTATTTTTGAATTTGTTAAGGTGTCCACGCTTTCTTCCATAGATAGATGTGTATCAATTGTAAACACTATAAGAAGATCATTAATAAGAAAAACTAATTTCTTAGTGAAGTTAAATTAGAATAGATTTGTATTATTTAATAGATTTGTATTATTTACTTCTAATCACTCTATTACTACTAATACACAAAACTCTTAGAAATCTGAACTTCAATAACATTGTTAATCACTGCTAGTAGAATTTAAGAACATTTGAAGAACTAATAACAAAATGGCAGATCGTCTAGTCAAGATAATTAGTGATGATATCGATCTGGAAATCTGTCGGCGGTTAAAATACTTATTTGATATTTTAATATTGTATAAAATATAGTACTTGATCCTAAGGATCTTATGGTTATTTATTTAGCAAAATTATGCCCTTGTACGGTCATTCGTGCCCCACTTCTGAAATTTTACAAAATCGAGGCGTACGTACACTATGCCTTGTTCAATGAACTTTCTTCTTTCAAAGTTAACGCATTATTGGAGGAAGGGAATTTTTTATTTGCGTAAATTTTAATAATTTTAATAAAATTTATCAAATAAACTAATAATATTTTAAAATTTTTTAAATTAAATAATTAAAATATAAATTTACTAATAATTTTACCGTCAATAATAGCTCCAACATGAAACCATCCTCAATAGATATCAAACTTTTTTTGGTGATGGGCGTTGCATGTATTCAATAGCTCATTTCATTCCCTTTGCAGTTTGCAGACAAAATATATATTGAATAAAACTCGTAATCAACATGCTTTTAATCTTATGAACTTTTAATGAAGCTTAATTAGCAGATAAAATAGTGAAACATTGAACCAATCATGTCTTGTTTGTCTTATTGTATTCAATTGAATGCATTTAATTAAATTTTGTAATTCTGAACCTCACCAACTCCTCACTCCATTTATTCCCCTCCTACCACCCCTCACTGACACACCATCAATTTTAATAACCTACATTTCGAATCCTATGTTATTTTCATCCTATTTTATTTAAAAATTCAAATAACCTACAATTATTTTTTTTGGTTTAAATATAAAATTATCTCCTTTCTCGTTTACGTGCTAAATTTGATATCTAAATTATTAATTTTGTTGTGATTCAGTAACAGAGTTAGAAAATTCTTTTTGGGTTTAAAATTAAATTGTATAATTTTACGGTAGTAAAAATATAATTTTATTATTTTAATAGTTTATATTTTTATATTTTTATAAGGTTAAATTAGATTTTTTATCATTTTTGCGGCCAAATTATAATTTTCCCATTATTAATTTAAAATTTTACAAATTATTAAGAGTCTAAATTGAAAATCTACCATTTTAAGGGGTCTCTTAGTGGCTCCGCCATTGTATGGATCACTCAATGAGACCAATATTGGTTCTAAGGTATTCATGTTCAATTTTATCTCCTAACTTTGTAAAGAGTCTCGAGGGATTCATTGAGGGAGAAATGCCTTTCTTTGGTGGTTGAATGTGCTACCATGTCGTGAATCTCTCAAGGTTCTCAACGAGGTTGAAAGACCAAATTTAAAGATAAAATTGATCACAGACACCTAATGTAGAGGTGATCATGGGTTGAGTCAGGCCCAGACAAAATTTTAGGCCCATTTTCTAGGCTCAGAGCTCGACCCGACCCGACTCGAAATATGAGCCTAAAAATTTATTCAAGCTCGACTCGAAAAAAAACTGATAAACCCGAGCCCGGCCCGGCCCGGCCCATATTAAATTTTTTTAGCTTTTTTTAGTAAATAAAAAATTTTAAAGCAAATATTAAAACAAATAAAACAAATAAAAGATATGTAAATTTAAAAAGTATATTTGATTAAAAATAAAATATATATTTAATATATAATTCGGGCCGGGCCGAGCCCGAACCAAAAAAATTTTACTCGAGGCCCGGCTCGTTTTCTAAACGGGCCTCTTTTTTTTGCCCAAACACATATTTCGGGCCTCCATTTTTACCCGAACCCTCCTATTTTTCAGGCGAGCTGTCTGACCGGGCTAAATAACCCAACCCATGACCACCTCTAACCTAATGAAAAGTTCATAAATTCCTTATAAACAACACTTCAAAAGCTCCTCTCCGAACGAGTGTAGTTTTCTCTTAATAAATTTTGTGCAAGTAAATGAAAAATAAATAGTTTGAAAGCCTATTTTTTATTCAAATTCAAACAGAGCATATCTCTCTCCTCTCCTTTTCTTATCTTTCTCTTATTTGGACCATTCTATTGTCAAATCAAAATCTCATATTTCTAGCAATGGCGACGGCTCATTTACGTCTCAGCCGACGCATGCCTCTCCATCCACTGAATAACAATAACACTGCCACTGTTACTGCCACTGACTCTGTGCTTGTTTCGAATCCCAAGCAACAGTACCGGATTCTCCATTCCGACGAACGGAACCTACTGAACCATCAGCATCCGGTTACGGTCACCGGCACCGAGATAATGGAGCCGACGGCGTTAGATTTGAATTCCTCGTTGGAAGAGGAGCTGAACGCCGTAAGGATGAAGACGGAGCGTTTGAGATTGGATAAAGAGAAGACGGAGAAGATGTTGAAAGAGAGGGAAGCATTGCTTCTTTTGCAAATGAAAGAGATCGAAGAGCGAGGTCAGATTCAAAGACACCTCGAAATTCAAGTTGATAGGCTCTTCAGATTGAAGGAGCTCAAATCTTATTCCATGGTAATTAATTAATCAATTCATGTCTTTTTTTTAACAAATTTAATGATTCAAATTCATTTGTTTGACATTTATGATGGTTTTTGAATCAGAGGATATCTCCATTAAAATCACTGAGGGAAAAACAACGGAGTGGTTGGAATATGAATGAGGTGCATTCGCTGGTGAGTGTTTTTATGACTGAAAATGCAATCCTCCTATATATTTATCTAAAAGAAAATCGATTCTTTTGGAAAAAATCTGTAAATTGTCATTTGTTTAGCGTTTTATATACTCTGCCTAGAGCTTGAATGTCTGAAAAAGGTGATGATGGCGGATTCACAGAACTAGAGCACCTTAGCTGCCAAAGAAATCATTTGGGCTCTTGGCAGAGTGAGTGACAATATCGGGCATCACGGAGTCGCATTTTGTTCATAAATTAGTTCGATGTATTATATCAAGGAGCAAAAAAAATTTTGTTAAAAAAATTATTTATTTTTATTATTAAAAATTGATCCGACGAATTACAGATGACACATCACATCAATTTTATCAGTCCCTTCAATTTTTTATATTAACAAAAAGAATTAATTTGCTCTTTGATATAATCACACGAATTAACTTGTCAATTATTTTAAATAAAAAAATTAAATATAATCTAACTTTTAATACGAGTATCATAACACTTTTGACCATAATACTGAAAACAACATTTCACAGGTTTCTTTGGAAAAAATTATCTCATTTTCTACTTATATTCAAATTTTCTTCAGGAATTAAAAGAGTATGAATCCAGTGATGAAAACCCACTGCAGGCTTCAACCCCATCGAATTCTTCTCAAAGATTTTAAAGAATAATGATTAAGGCCTTTTTTTTTTTTTTTTTCCCCTTTTTTATCTTCTCTTTTCCCTATCTTTTTGTCATTTTAAAAGCAAACATTATAGTATAATATCGCATTATAGTTGTAACTCATCTTGTTGGAAAGTGGTAAATTATACCCAAAATCTTAGTTCTTTTTAACCAATGTTTCTTCCTCGGTCTTTGAACATACATTACAAATTATTAAATTGATAATAAATTTACGTTTTAATCATTTACTTTTAAAAAATTATTAAAAAAATTATTAAATTATTTAAAAAAATATTTAATTCACCGGACTATTAAAATTATTATTGTATAATATTTTCTATTTACATCGCTTTTATTAATTAAAAGTTCTCCTTCCTTTTTTTTTTTCATGAAATAACTTTAAATGTCGCGAATCTACAAACTAAAACTCGAACAATTATTTTTTTATATTCGATACTATTAAAATATGTTATTCTACTTATCAATAACTTGCTAGCCGAATTTAGAAAACAAATTAAAAGTTAAATGACTTTGTCGAAACCATTTTTTATTTAAAAAAAATGGGGATTGACTTTAAAAACGAAAATGGAGTCGCCACCAATCCCTTTTTACTTAGGTGTGATCGGGTCACTTTATAAAATATTTTATTTTAAAATATTGATTTTGGCCTACGAAATTCAAGAAAACGGGTTCGGGAGTCGGTTACGTACGAGGAAGGATTAGCATCCTCGTAACGCCCAAAATTAGTACCGGATTGATGAGTTATTGTCGTAATGTCGAAAATTCAAAAATATTTGAAAACATAATTTCTTTAAAAACTTGAACAATTTGAGTTGGAACTTGAGATTCCTTTGTTCCGAAAGAATACAAATATCACATCTAGCACGTTAGGACATGATGTTTTAAACCCTCGTAGCCAACATCATCTCATGATTTACAAAATTCATTAAAAGGATATCTAGTTATTTAGTCAAACGAAAAATCGAAACCCAGCACGTTAGGGCACTATTTCTCGAATTTCTAAACACAAAACATTGCCTTATTTAAGAAAAACTTTTGGATAAAATGTAGTAATTAAAGGAGATAGATATTTTTAAACAAATATTTAAAAAAACAATTTAACGTAAATAAGGAAAAACAAAAAAGGAAAACAAGTTTAAAATAATTAAAATAAATGAATAAATAATGATTAAGCAATTAAATGAAAAAAGTTAAAAAAAAACATAAGTTCAACCTAACTCCTGCAATATGAGGATTCAACGAAATTCCTCCACCAAAATCTAACTCGAAGGGAAGCAGCTCAAAAAGAAATGAAGATGAGCGAAGAACATAATAAGAACAAGCCACAGAAAATAAGAACGCAAAAGAGAGAAATTTGAGTGAATGTTCTCAAGAAATTTTATTACTCCCAATTCCAGTGTGTCTACATTGAAGGGAGAGGCCTCTATTTATAGTTGAGCCTCCCCAAATCCAACGGTACAGATCAATTACATCAACAGCTAAGATTAAAAGATATCTACAAATTAGATCTCTAATATTACAAAATCATATCTTCTAAGATTGCATATCATATCTAAGATTTGCATATCATATCTAAGATTGCATATCACATCTTCTAAGATTGCATACCATATCTTCTAGGATTGCATATCATATCTAAGATTGCATATCCTTGAAGATTGTACTTCCATATACGTCAAGCTTGTAGATAGGCCTTCAACCTTTTCAAGTAATGGGTTATTCCGATCGGGCCAAATGATATATTTTGAACTGGACTTGAACTTTGTTTTATTATTTTGGGTTTATTATTTTTTGTATGGGCCCAAGCTAAATTGGCCTATTACAGACTTGAATAAAAACTTTCAAATAATTTAATAATCATTTTATAACTTTTTAAAATTGAATGACCAAAATGTAAAGTAATTTAATGAACTTAAATGTAATTTAATCTTAAACATCTTTTTTCTTCTTGATGATATGCATGTACAAGGTTATATACAACATTAAATCATATAAATATTCATGAAAGTTGCATCAAAAAATTGTAAACGGGAAAAGGAGTACGAAAATGATACAAAAATAACAGCACTAGAAAAATTAAAAAACATGGCTTGCATTGTTGTTGGTAAACTAAGAAGCCTAATTCTACAACTACCCTACCCTACCCTTTGCAAATGAATAAATCCCGAGCTGTTATGGTGAAAAAAGACAACCCTTAAGCACTTCACATGAAAAGCCTTTTATACCCAGAGACTGGCACGATATATGAAATATAGCCAACATGAGCCTCTCTGGTTGCACCCAAAGCTCAATACCTAGTTATCCCTTAGTCCCTGTAGTAGAAAAATATATGTGAATGAAAGATTATTTTAAACTTATCAAGATTATCAACCCTACATCTTCACAGCACGAATGACGGATAATCCGGATTACTCTAACAGAATTCCCATTGGTAGTTGCAGTTTACACACGTTACGTATGTTGTCCTAGGTTCATCTGCACTCTTAGTCTGCATTTGATAGTAACTGGTGTCCCGTTTACCACAACAACCGCAGTTAAATGGATCGGTTGTAGCCTTTGGTGCAGCTTCATGCTCGCAATAAGATTGAGCTTTTTCTTTTATTTCTTTATCCTCGCGTTGCCTTTGCTCGCTGGCCATTTATTCTGGGGTCATAGTGATAAGCCTTTCCGGATTCACTTCTCCTACAGGAACTTTCCTCCTTAAGTCTGGACTTTTCAGATCCTTCATGTTGAACATTATCGATCTATATTTAATCTTGTTGGTGCCATTTGATTTACCCATTGTCGAAACCATTTTTTTTAAACAGGGTTGACTTTGACTTTTGAAAATGAAAACGAATATGGGAGTCGCCACCAATTCTTTTTGATGAGGTGTGATCGGGTCACCTCGTAAAACAGTTGTCTAATAAACAGTTTGACTTATCAAAACAACGATTTTGGTCTACGAAACTCAGAAAATGATTTTGGGAGTCGGTTACGTACGAGGAAGGATAAGCGCCCTCGCAATGCCCAAAATTGGTACCTTACTGATTGACATTTCAACCCTCGATACCAAGATCATTTCATGATTTCCAAAATTCATGCATTGCAATTTTAAAAGGGTATTCCACTATTTGGCCAAACCAAAAAACCGAAACCCAGCACGATTGGGCACGATTCCTCGAATCTCCAAACATGAAATATTACCTTAATTAAGAAAATACGGTCAAAATCTTAAAAGGATATTTAGTCATTTAGATGAATGAAAAATCGAAACCCAGCACGATTGGGCACGATTCCTCGAACTTCTAAATACAAAATATTAATTATTTTAAAACTTGATATATCGAATAAAGGTTAATGTGACAAGTAATAATGTGAAAATGCGATGTTACATGCGTGAAAAGAATAATGATAATAAAATAATGATATAAAATTCGAATAATATACTAATATGAGTGATACTAATAAATTAATGATAAAGTAAAAATAATAACATAGATAAATTACTAAGGATATATCCGTCAACAAATAGGATCGTCTGGTTAGTAACATAAGTGCTAACAATTTCATTTACTTTAGTGATGATGAAATCCCACTGGGGGGCATGGGATCAACAAAGGCTTTCCACATCACTACTCGTTGCAAGGGATACACTCTGCCAAGTGTGTTAATAGATAATGGATCGGCTTTGAATATCTTACCATTGTCTACGCTGAAGATGTTGCCTATAGATAATTCTCACATGAAGACATGCCAGAACATAGTGAGAGCATTTGATAGCACTGAAAAAAGAGTGACGGGAAGAATTGACATACCATTATTGATCGGGCCTAACACATATGAAGTGGGCTTTCTGCTGATGGATATCAAGCCCTCTTACAACTGCTTATTTAGAAGGTCATGGATTCATTCGGCAGGGACAATGCCCTCATCGCTGCACCAAAAACTGAAACTGGTAACAGAGAATCGGCTGGTAACTATAAACGCAGAAGAAGACATCATAGCGATTATTACCAATGAGGCGCCATATTTAGAGACAAATGAGGAGGCCACTGAATGTTCCTTTCGATCTTTAGAGTTCGTAAATGCAACATTTATCTTAGAAGGGAATGAAGTTCCAATGCCTAAGATATCCAAAACTACAAGGATGGGCTTACAAATGATGATAGGGAAAAGAGCCCTACCAGGAAAAAGATTGGGCATACATCTCCAATGGGAAGTTCAAATTCCGATACTGAAAGAGAATAGAGACCGTTTTGGCTTGGGTTTCAGGCCAAATGCTAAACAAAGGAAGAGGGAAATAGAGAAAAAGGAAGAGAGGAGAACGGCACGGTTGAATGGGGAAGACGTCAAGTGGGAATCGATGACATTCCCCTACATATCCCAGACATTTGTATCAGGAGGGATAATTCACCCGAAGAGAGGATTATCAAAAAATAAAAATCCTCACATCAATGCCATACATGATGAAAAAATCGAGCAAGGAAACCTGTTGGGCATTCGCCCGTATAAACTTGGAAGCGTTTTGGACAATTGGACTGCAGACGAACTTCCTGTAGTTTTTAGAGATTATACAGAGTAATATTCAGAGCGCATTTTTGTTTTTATGCCTAGGAACAATAAGACTTCTTTTGTGAAATAGGCTCATGTTCAGATATTTTTGTTTCAATAAAATACATCTTTAATGACTAATTCTGGCAAACATTCTCTCATTTTCTTTTTATTATTCTTTGGAATTTCTAATTTCATTCTAAATTTTTTATTCCCATTCATATCATGTGAATAGTTGTCCTCAAACTAATTTGTTATTTGTACATTCTTCGGTGCCCATCACAGGTCCCTAGATATTAATAGTATGAGCAACGATATTACAGACCCAGAGGTCTATTTTGAGCAAGACGTGTTTTTAGAAGAATCTTAAGATTTTGAAGATGATAGAGATTGTGACTTATCTTCAGATTTGTTAAGAATGGTAAAGTAAGAGGGAAAACAAATTTTACCCCATGAAGACGAGGTAGAGAACATAGCCTTGGAGGAAGGAAAGGTCGTGACGATTGGAATGCGCATAGTCGAGGAGACGAAACAAGACCTTGTTGAGTTATTACTGGAATTCAAGGACGTCTTTACATGTTCATACCAAGATATGCCTGTTCTAAGTACTAATATTATAATGCATCGCCTTCCTATAAGTGAAGAAAGTAGGCCAGTTCAGCAAAAGCTACGAAAGATTAGGTCTGACGTGGTGTTGGAAATAAAAGAGAACGTCAAGAAACAGTTTTCTGCTGGTTTTCTACAAGTGGTCAAATACTCAGAGTAGGTTGCCAACATTTTTCCTGTCCCTAAGAAAGATGGAAAAGTCTGGATGTGTGTAGACTATAGGGGCTTAAACAAAGCCAACCCAAAAGACAATTTTCCTTTGCCGCATATTGACAAATTAGTGGATAATACGGCACTTGAACCCTTGAACAACGAAGTAAGGTTGTATATTCCTCCACCGTAGGTACTAAATCTACTTTTCCGAAAGTAAAACAACTATAAACAGAATCCCAAAACTGAGTCATATCTCGGAATAGATGCTTATCTACCTTAACGTCGAGCAAGTAGGGTAGGTCACCATAACTACGATAGAACAGCTGCTTTACCTCATTGTCCCACTAGTTTCATTTTTTTTCAACTCATAGAACTCATTTTGTGTGATACTAATACGAGTAAAATCCCACAGTTCTGATACATACCCGTCGACTAAGCTATTTCCTTTCTCTAACTGTGTTCGCTCTAACCATGTGCGGACGATCGCATTATCTTCCACCTTATCAAGGAACTCATTCTTCACAACCAGCTTTCTAACTTAAAAACTAACGTGAATCGATACCTCTCTAAAATATGAAATGACATACACCAGAAAAATAAAGCACAACAAGTTAGTAATATGAAATAAAATATAAAGCAAATAAAATAACAAACACCTATTTGGGTAACCACTAAGGCTTGGTATAGTTCTACTTAGAGTGAGCCCTTAGCTTTTCTATATGTGGTTCAGCTCTAAAGTTGAAGTACCCGAACCAGCAGATTCCTTGATCCTCACCCATTTTAGACTCATACAGACCGAGTTCGATTTAGGGGAATACATTTCTCTATGACCATGTAGAAGCGAAAACTTCACGAAGACATAGGTACAAATATATCCCGAAAACAGTCCACTAGCCCAAGCGGATGTGAAAACCTCATTCCGGGCTGACTCAGTTTTAGAACTCTGCTTATAGTTGTTTCACTTTCCGAAAAGTAGATTTAGTACCCACGGTGGAGGAATATACAACCTTGCTTCACTGTTCAATGGTCCAAGTCGGCAAAGCTTATTTTAGGGCTGCCAATGCCCCAACTTTTGTGAAGAAGTTAATGAGTATTACGGGGATAAGCGAACAGTAGGTTACAGCCAGAATCCAAGAGAAAGGTGAGGGTAAGTGCATACCCTGGAGGAGATTGAGGGACCTGATCCTAGCACATTCAGATTTAAAAAAGAAGATCGACGTCTTTGCCTTATGTATTTATGGTTTGGTAATTTTCCTTAAAGCTCTAAGATATATATATGAAGCAGTTATTGATTTATTCGACCGACTTAACAAAGGGGTCACACCTGTACCTACAATCTTAGTCAAGACGTTCAGATCTTTGAACGCATGTTGAAGAACTAGTGAAGGTAGATTCATGGGATGCGCACAGTTATTGTTGATTTGGTTCCACAGTCATCTTTGGAAAGTTAACAAGGCTTCTTACCGAGTGTTCTCTAAAAGTTATTCCCCTTTAGAGAAGGCCACAGTTATGACAAGGACGGACGATATATCGAAGCAAAGGTGGATGGAAATTCTTCAAAACCTCCGAGAGGAAGATATATTTGAGTAGAAAGCCCCTTGGATGGTACCCGACGAAGTCTTTTATCAGTGTAAAAATTTTGATTAGGTACCTCTGCCTGGAATCTGGGGAGCTGTTGGATATGCATCGCTACTTGTACTAAGGCAATACATAGCAAGATAGTTCATACCGGCGACATATGGGTCAGCTCAAAGTAAATTCTCATATAATGGGGATAATTATAAGAAGAAGATGCGAGAGATTAGAAGGTTTGGAAGTGGACTCGCTGTATGAAGATATTAACTGGAGGACTGATGACAACCCTGGAATAGAAGGAGTGGTCGAGCAAAAGGATCAATTATAACATCCCTAGGCCAAGCTTGGAGGGCGCTCGATCGATGAAAGAGTATTTACAAGCGGTCCTATCGAAGATAGAGATTATAAAGTAAGACTTCGAGAGGCATAGTTTAGAGCTCGGAAAGAGGATAAAGAAGTTGGAAGAAGAAAAAATGCACTTAAGATTAGATGCGGATGTTCAGAAACTAGAGACCGAGAAACAAAGAAAAGAAACATGAAAGATAGAGAAAGATCGAGATAGTTTGTAGACAGAATATAAGAAGATATGCCTAACGATGAAGAGCGCTGAATTGGGAAAGACTTCGAAATAGTGGCAATAGGAGATTCGAGAGGAAAAGGCCAAATCTAACTGTTGGGATAGGAAGTTTCAAGAAATGCAAGCGCGAAACGAGGCCTTAAAGAAGAATTTGGCAGAAAGCCAAAAAGAGAAAAGTGGATTAAAAGCTAAAGTGGCTGATCTTAGGCGATCTCTTCATTACCATCAAAGTCGTAATTCTGAAATAAAATTAAAATCAAATCTGAACAAGATCGAGGAAATAAAGGCTAGGATTGAAGAATTATAATCAGCATTACACAGTTGTGAACTTTGGATTGAGCTTCTTGAAACAAGAGAAAGGCGTTGGAAGAAAGAGCTTCATTATTCTCATGATCAAGTTAGAAATCGGGATTACCTCATGGGTGAAGCAATAGTTCAAATTCGAGAGGTAGTTGATCACCTACAGACTTTGGCAGTACAGGCAGATATATTGAGTATGAAATATGAGCTACAGTCGGGTCGTAGCCAAGAGCTAACCTCTTTGTTTGGGAAAATCAAAACTTTGGGCCTGAGGGTGAAAGCATATTTGTAGTCCGTTTTATTTAAAGGATTTTATTTTCTAATAAAGTTTTCTAAAATGAAATTGAATCTGAATCAATACCTTCTTTTTGCATTACATTATATCATATGCAATTAAGACCATAAAGAGAGCCTAATTAGTTGAAATTATGATAGAGAGAGAAAGAAAGAGAAGAAAAAATCTAGAAGCTGAACACCATTACGGTACACGTGCCAAAACAAAGAAAATGGATCAAAGATTTAAACAATTCCAGAGGGACATGCAAGACCAGATGCAAGAGCAATTGGTAAAGTTCCAACTAGAAATAAGAGACCAAATGTTTGAAGCTCAAAGGAACATGATGGCTCAAATTGCCCAGATGCTGAACGGGGCGATGGAAAAAGGAAAAGTCTAATGGCTATGGCTGGAGAAGATAGCGAAGGCACTCCCCCAGGTTTTACCCCACCACATGCACAAACACAACCTGAAGAGTATCCCCAAAGGCCATCTGTCACGATTAGGCCTCAACAAGGGCAAGCCGATACTAGACCGCCATGAACTTTCACGTTAGCTCAGGATCCAATCCAGGAGATAACCCAGTTAATCCTGTTATTCCTGATTTTGATATAGCAGAGATGGACAGGACAATTGAATTTTTGAGACAATTAGAGGACCGCTGTAAATGGTTGGAGGAAAAGTTCAAGACTTTGGAAAACGTCGATCATCACCACGATATTAAGGCAAAAGACTTGAGTTTGGTTCCAGATTTGGTGCTTCCTCATAAATTCAAGATGCCAGAATTTGAGAAATATAATGAGACTAGCTGTCCTACAGCCCACATTACCATGTTTTGCAGACGCATTACTGGCTATGTTAACAATGATCAACTCTTAATTCATTGTTTCCAAGAAAGTTTAGTGGGGGCAACGTCTAGATGGTACAATCAACTCAACCTTGCTAGGATTAGCTCTTTGAGAGACATAGCCCAAGCCTTCATGAAGCAATATAATCATGTCTCGAACATGACGCCTGACAGAATCACCTTACAAAATATTGAAAAGAAGTCAAATAAAAGCTTCAGGCAATACGCGCAAAGATGGAGAAAAGTTGTCATACAAGTTTAACCACCTCTCCTAAAAAAACTACCATGCTTTTTATCAACACCCTGAAAGCTCCATTCATCACCCACATGATAGGAAGTACCACCAAGGACTTCGTTGATATAGTAATGACAGTAGAAATGATTGAAAATGCCATAAGGGATGGCAAGATTGAAGCAGGGGAAACCACTAGAATGTCTGCTCCTAAGAAAGAGGACAATGAGGTAAATAATACGAGTAAATACAACAAAGGGTACTCAACGGCAATCACTGGTTGCCAGCCGAAAATAATTACTACCAGACAACAAGGGTCAGTATAACAGGAATCAGGCACTAGACAAAATTCTGAAAAAATCCAATTTACCCAATCCCAATGACGTATAAAGAGCTATACCAAAGTTAATTTGACGCGCAAATCGTATCCCCATTTTATCTACAGCCATTGTAGCCATCATATCCTAAATGGTACGACTCAAACGCTCACTGTGATTACTATGCGGGAATATCGGTGCATTCAATAGAAAACTGCACTACCTTCAAAAAGATAGTCGAGAGGCTCATCAAGATGGGGATTGTAAAACTTGATAATACTCCTAGTGCGAAAAACACATTACCCAACCACGGGGATAAGAGGATAAATGCAATTGGTGAAAAGGTCGTGAGAAATATTAAGGAGGATATCTCGGAGGTGAAAACCCCGTTGAGAATGGTTTGGAGAAAAATGATGAGAAGAGGATTGATAGAACTAGATTCTGTGAAAGGATGTGGAGGAATAAGGGATTATTGCGAGTTCCACAAAGCAGAGGGGCATGAGATCCAAGAATGTGTTGAGTTTAGGATTCTGGTACAAAGCCTTATGGAAAACAATAAATTGAAGTTTTATGAAGAAGGCTTAGAGGGCGGAAAAATACATGCAATCGAAGGAGAATTGAAGAAGCAAGAAATCAATTATCTAAGGATCATTATCTCCCGACTAAAAAACACGAAAGGCGGAGCACAAGTAGTGCCAAAAGCTATAATCCAGAAACCTGTTTTCTTTCCTTACAAGGATAACAAAAGGGTATCATGGAATTACGACTTTAATGTGATAATACCGGGAGTAGAAAGCTCAGTTAGCACTTCTGAAAAGGTCCAAAATGAAGGGTCCTACACACTTAGTGGGAAGCGTTACGATCCAGGAAACGTTAAAGCAGAACCAGTGAAAGCAAAGACTATGACAGTTGAACGAGAGAAAGAACCTGAAGCCCTTATCAACCAACCTGTGAAGGAGGAAGAGGTTAAAGAATTCTTGAAATTCTTGAAGCACAATAAGTACAGCATGGTGGAACAGCTGCGTAAACAACCGGCTTGCATATCGAGAGAAAGTTTAGAGCTCGGAAAGAGGATAGAGAATTTTTGAGTTTCTGGTTTGGTTTGGTTGCTTGTAAAATGCACTTCTGAGCTTAAAAGTAAAGCTAGGACTAATATGCGAGCCGGTTGTTTGCGCAGTTGTTCCACCACGCTGTACTCACTGTGCTTCAAGAATTTCAAAATTTTTTTAGCCTCTTCCTCCTTCACAGGTTTGTTGATAAGTGCCCCAGCTCATTTCTCTCGTTCAATTGTCATAGTCTTTGCTTTCACCGGTTCTGCTCTAACGTTTCCTGGATCATAAAACTTCCCACTACGTGAGTAGGACCCTTCATTTTGGACCTCATTAAAAGTGCTGACTGAGCTTTCTACTCCCGATATTGTCACATTACAATCGTAATTCCATGGTACCCTTTTGTTATCCTTGTAAGGAAAGAAAACATGTTTCTGGATTACAACTTTTGGCACTACTTGTGATCTGCCTTTCGTGTTTCTTAGTCGGGAGATAATAATCTTTAGATAATTGACTTCTTGCTTCGTCAATTCTCCTTCGATTGCATGTATGTTTCCTCTCTCTAATCCTTCTTCATAAAACTCTAGTTTCTTATTTTCCATAACGCTTTCTACCAGAATCCTAAACTCAACACATTCCTGGATCTCATACCCCTCTATTTTGTGGAACTCGCAGTAATCCATTATTCCTCCACATCCTTTCACAGAATCTAATTCTATCAATCCTCTTCTCATCATTTCTTTCCAAACCATTTTTAACGGGGTTTTCACCTCCGAAATATTCCCCTTGATATTTCTCACAACCTTTTCACCAATCGCATTTATCCCCTTATCCCCGTGGTTGGGTAATGGGTTCTCCGCATTAGATGTATCATCAAGTTTTACAATCCCCATCTTGATGAGCCTCTCGACTACCGTTTTGAAGGCAGTGCAATTTTCTATTGCATGCCCCGATATTCCCGCATAGTAATTACAATGAGCATTTGAGTCATACCATTTAGAATATAGGGGCTGCAATAGCTGTAGGTAAAATAGGGACACGCTTTGTGCGTCAAATTAACTTTGGTATAGCTCTTTATACGTCATTGAGATTGGCGTAAATTGAAGGTTTGCAGAATTTTATCTAGTACCTGACTTCTATCTTACTGACCCTTGTTGTCCGGTAGTAACTACTTTCGGCTGGCTAACAGTGATTGCTTTTGAGTACTTTTTATTGTATTTACTCGTATTATTCACCTCATTTTTCTCTTTCTTAGGAGCAGACCTTGTAGTGGTTTCCTCTGCTCCAATCTTACCACCCTTTATGGCATTTTCAATCATTTCTCCTGCCATTACTATATTAGCAAAGCACTTGGTGGTACCTCCTATCATGTGGGTGATGAATGGAGCTTTCAGGGTGTTGATAAAAATCATAGTAGTTTCCTTCTCTAGGAGAGGTGGTTGAACTTGAATGGCAACTTTCCTTCATCTTTGCGCGTATTGCCTGAAGCTTTATTTGACTTCTTTTCCATGTTTTGTAAGGTGATTCTGTCAGGCGTCATGTCCATGACATGATTGTATTGCTTCATTAAGGCTTGAGCTAGGTCTCTCCAAGAGCTAATCCTAGCATGGCTGAGTTGATTGTATCATCTAGACGCTGCCCCCACTAAACTATCCTAGAAATAATAAATCAAGAGTTGGTCATTGTTAACATAGCCAGTCATGTGTCTGCAAAACATGGTAATGTGAGTTTCAGGACAACTAGTCTCATTGTATTTCTCAAATTCTGGCATCTTGAATTTATGATGAAGCACCAAATCTAGAACCAAACCTAAGTCTTTTGCGTCAATACCATGGTGATAATCGGCATTTTCCAAAGCCTTGAACTTTTCCTCCAACCATCTACAGCGATCTTCTAACTGCCTTGAGGATTCAATTTTTGTCCCGTCCCTCTCTGTTTTATCCAAATGAGGAATAATAGGATTAGCTGGGTTATCTCCTAGATTGGATTCTAGGCCAACGTGGAAGTTCATGGGCAGTTTAGTATCAGCTTGCCGTAAATTGAGGCCTAATCACGGTAGATGGCTTTTGGGGACTCTTCAGGCTGTGTTTGTGAATGTGGTGAGGTAATACTTGGGGGAATGCCTTCGCTATCTTATCCAGCCAAAACTATGGTACCTTTTTTTTTGTCCATCGTCCCGTTCAACATCTAGGCCATTTGAACCATTATGTTCTTTTGAGCTTCCAGCATTTGGTCTCTTATTTCTTGTTAGAGCTTTGTCAATTGCTCTTGCATTTAGTCTTACATGTCCCTCTGGAATTGTTCAAGTCTTTAATCTATTTTTTTTATTTTGGCACGTGTACCGTAATAGTGTTCAACTTCCAGATTTTTCTTCTCTTTTTCTTTCTCTCTCTTTCTGATAATTTGAACGAATTAAGCTCTCTTTATGGTCTTAAATGCATATTATATGATGTAATGCAAATGCGTGAATGCAAAAAGAAGGCATCGATTCAAATTCAACTTCATTTTAAAAAACTTTATTAGAAAACAAAATCATTTACATAAAACGGACTACAAATATACTTTCGCCCTAAGGCCTAAAGTTTTGATTTTCCCAAACAAAGAGGTTAGTTCTTGGCTACGACCTGACTGTAACTCATATTTCATACTCAATATATCAACCTGTGCTGCCAAAGTCTGTAGGTAATCAACTACCTCTCGAATCTGAATTATTGTTTCACCAATGAGGTAATCCCGATTTCTAACTTAATCATGAGAATGGTGAAGCTCTTCCTTCCAACGCCCTCCTCTTGTTTCAAGAAGCTCAATCCGAAGTTCACAACTGTGTAATGCTAATTCTAATTCTTCAATCCTACCCTTCATTTCCTCGATCTTATTCAGATTTGATTTTAATTCGATTTCAGAATTACGACTTCGATGGTGATGAAGAGACCGCCCAAGTTCAGCCACTCTAGCTTTTAATCCACTTTTCTCTTTTTGGCTTTCTGCCAAATTCTTCTCTAAGGCCTCGTTTCACGCTTGTATTTCTTAAAACTTTCTCTCCCAATTGTTAGATTTGGCCTTTTCCTTTCGAATCTCTTGTTGCCTCTGTTCCGAAATCTTTTCCCAATTCAACATTTTTCATCGTCAGACGTATCTTCTTATATTTTGTCTTCAAACTATCTCGATCTTTCTCTATCTTCCACTTTTCTTTTCTTAGTTTCTCGGCCTCCATTTTCTGAACATCCGCATCTAATCTTAGGTGTATTTTTTCTTCTTCCAACTTCTCTATCCTCTTTTTGATCTTTAAACTTTGCCTCTCGAAGTCTTGCTTTATAATCTCTATCTCCAATGGGATCACTTGTAAATACTCTTTCATCGATCGAGCGCCCTCCAAGCTTGGCCTAGGGATGTTATAATTGATCATTTTGCTCGACCACTCCTTGTATTCTAGGGTTGTCATCGGTCCTCCAGTCAATATTTTTATACAGCGAGCCCGCTTCCAAGCCTCAGAAATCTCTCGCATCTTCTTCTTATAATTATCCCCTTATATGAGAATTCACTTTGAGCTAACCCATATGTCGCCGGTATGAACTGTCTTGCTATGTATTGCCTTAGTACAAGCAACGTTGCATATCTAACAGCTCCCCAAATTCCAAGCAGCGATATCCAATCAAAATTTTCATACCGATAAAAGACTTCGCCGGGTACCATCCAAGAGGCTTTCCACTCAACATCTTCCTTTCGGAGGTTTTAAAGAATTTCCATCTACTTTTGCTCCGATATATCGTCCCTCATTGTCGTAGTCATAGCCTCCTTTAAAGGGGAATAACTTTCAGAGAACACTCGATAAGAAACCTTGTTAACCTTCCAAAAATGACTGTGGAACTAAATAAACAATAACTGTGCACATCCAATGAATCTACCTTCACCAGTTCTCTGACATGCGTTCAAAGATCTGAACGTCTCGGCTAAGATTGTAGGTACAGGTGTGACTCCTTTGTTAAGTCGGTCGAATAAATCAATAACTGTTTCATCTATATGTCTTAGAGCTTTAGGGAAAATTACCAAACCATAAATACATAAGATAAAGACGTCGATCTTCTTCTTTACATCTAGATGTGTTAGGATCAGGTCCCTAAAGCTCATTCAAGGTATGTACTTACCCTTACCTTTCTCTTGGATTCTAGCTGTAACCCATTGTTCACTTATCCCCGTGATACTCATTAACTTCTTCACAAAAATTGGGGCATTAGCAGCCCTAAAATAAGCTTTATCGACTTGGACCCTTAAACAGCGAAGCAAGGTTGTATATTCCTCCACCGTGGGCACTAAATTTACTTTCCCGAAAGTAAAACAACTATAAACAGAGTTCCAAAACTGAGTCATAACCCAGAATAGATGCTTATCTACCTTGATGTCGAGCAAATAGGGTAGGTCGCCATAACTGCGATAGAGCAGCTACTTTGCCTTATCGTCCCACTAGTTCCATATTTCTTTTAACTCACAGAACTCATTTTGCGTGATATTAATACGAGTAAATCCTACAGTTTCGATACATACCCGTCGGCTAAGCTATTCCCTTTCTCTAACTGTGTTCGCTCTGACCATGTGCGGACGACCGCATTGTCTTCCATTTTATCAAGGAACTCGTTCTCTATAACTAATTTTCTAACTTAAAAACTGACCGTGAATTGATACCTCTCTAAAATATGAAATGGCATGCACCAAAAAAATAAAGCACAACAAGTTAGTATTATGAAATAAAATATAAAGCAAATAAAATAACAAACACCAATTTGGGTAACCACTAAGGCTTGGTATAGTTCTACTTAGGATGAGCCCTTAGGTTTTCTATATGTTGTTTAGCTCTAAAGTTGAGGTACCCGAACCAGCAGATTTCTCAATTCTCGTCTATTATAGGCTCATACAGGCCGAGTTTGGTTCAGGGGAAATAAGGTACCAATTTTGGGCGTTGCGAAGGTGCTTATCCTTCCTCGAACGCAACCGACTCCCAAATTCATTTTTTGAGTTTCGTAGACCAAAATCATTGTTTTAAACTATTTATTAAACAACCGCTTTACAAGGTGACCCGATCACACCTCATTAAAAAGGGTTGGTGGCGACTCCCATATTCGTTTTCATTTTCAAAAACCAAAGTCGAACCCGTTTAAAAAAAATAGTTTCGACACCCATCTTCCTGAACATCACAGATTGCACAGTTACCGCAACCCAGATGGGATCACAAGCGTTCACTTAATCCAACATGTCTTCATCAGTCTTACTAGAAACTTTAGACAAAGCCTCTACTAGAATCTCCCAAAATTTATCACTCAAAGGATCATTACATTTGACTAATGTAATTAACTTTGGAGCACTCTTCGCCTTTGTTTTCCCGTCGATATAAATCTTCTTAATCTTACCAGTCTCTCCGCGATTTATCTTCTCAGCCATTGCTGTATTTCTATTTGCTTCCTTTTTCTCAACTTTGACGTGCTTCGTTGAACCACCGTTAGGCGCTTCCTTAACCTTTATGGTTTCCGTACTGGAGATCTTTTCAGCCTTCAGAGCACTCAACCTTGACAGCACTAGCAGTGCCATTTTTGTCACTCTTGGAAGGCTCTTCAATAACAATTTTTCTCCATAACTCCATCAAATTCGAAGCCATTCTATGAATCTTCTCCGTAGGATGCTTTGTGAGAGGTCGAATCTTTCTCACAAGCTTCGTAAAAAAAAAAAAATAAGAGGGTGTCGTAAATGAAGTTGTTATAAATCATACTATTAAGGTAAAAATATCATGGAGGCCCTTGCAATTAGTCTTTGTAGTTAAATCAAATGGAAAACTGGTCATTATGGTTAATAGTAGAGATTGATAGAATTTTTAATAGAAGGATAATGACTTTTTTACCCATTTTTTGAGTAAAAAGAGCAAAATGCAATCCGACTCTATGATACTGTTACCTACTATAATATAAGACATGAATAAAAGGGCAAATTTTTTTAAAAACACTACCTACACTAGTTCTCCTAAGTCCTAACATCCTAGTCATCCACTTTTCAATCATTCCTTTATATCGGTAGTCAAAATCATACTAAAAAATGAGAGGCTTATTGTGGTAAAAGCATAATACATTCAAGTATTTCTATATTTTAACTGTCCAAAGATTCTAAAAAGCAGCAATATCATACTTCAAATTGTGAATTTCTGGGTGTGCGCAAAATAAAACAATTCATGCAATCTTTAATTTTTTTTTTTTTTGGATAAATATCAAAATTGTACATGAACTTTGATTCAATGTGCAAATTAGTACATAAAATTAGATTTTATGCAGTTCCACACCTTAAACCTTAAACTTTGATTTTAGTTCAAATATATACATAAATCTTTTATTTTGATCCAATTGTTAAGGTTGAAATAAACGAATGCATCAATTTATTTTATACTGAATTTACAAAAATTTAATCAAATCAAAATGTCAAAGTATAAAATTGAAAAAAAATCAAATTTCATGCCCTAATATTTTTTCACCTAACATAGTTGATTATACTTAACTGATCACAAAGAAAACAATTAAACCACCTTTCCACAGTTCGTAAACTGCGCTGCTAGCACATACATACATACATCCATGTATCCATGCATGCATGTATTTAAATTCTCAATCAAACAAATACCGAAATTTTGTAGTGAAAGAATTTGATTTCCCTCCTAATCCACAGTCACAAAAATTAAAACAATGGTAAAAATCTATACAGGAAATTATTCATTGATCGGAATTTTATTTTAAAAAGGAAAAAAAAAAGAGAGAGTAAAACATATATTGATTTCGGAGAAAGTGAAAAACCTGAGTAGAAACAAGAATGTCGTGAGTGACAGGGAAAGTCTTGAGCTGGTTCAAGGCGTCGACGCATCTAGAAACTTCGGGACCCTTGGAGGAAACGGCATCGGAGGCGGCGGCAGCCAAATCCGCGGCTTTCCTGGCTGCGTCAAACAATCTCATTAGCTCTCTCTCCATTCGCCGGAACAGAATTTAAACCTAAAGAGTAAATGAATAAGGTAAAAGAGATATGGAGGGATTTCCTGCCGTTGTTTTACCTTTTTAAAAGCGAAGGATGTTGTTGAGGAGAAACCAAAACCGAGAAGAAGGTATTTTAGTATGGTTAGGGATGTTGGAACCGGATTGGGTCAAATATCAAGGCATATGGACCGGAAACTAACATATCCGTTGGATCTTAGGGAATGGACGGTCCATTATTGAGCTTGCTTCCTTTATTTCATTTGGGCTTCTTATTGCTGCCCTTTTCTCTTATTATGCATGGGAAAATTTTACAAAAAACCTTTAACCTCCTAATATGGGTTTCCATGAGGTATATTATATTAAATGTCACTAAATTATTAATAAATTTACATTTTAGTTATTTAATTTTAAAAAGTTACAAAATAGTCATTAAATTATTTGAAAATTTTTATTTAAGTCATTGAGTTGTTAAAATCGATGTTACATGGCCTTCTCTGTTCGTACTGTCTGCACCAATCGAAAGCATTTATTCCTCTTCTCTTCTACTTTTAGTTTTTTTTTTTCATGAAATGGTTTCAAATGTTACAAATTTGCAAGCTAAAGTTCAAGTAGCTTTCTTCTTCGATCTTTAACATTGATTATCAGATCAACTTGGATATAAGATATATTCTTCTATTCATTGATGGATACCGATCCACTATAACAATCATCCAATTGTTGATTGAAGCTGGCTAGTCGAACTTTAAAAAAAAAAAATTAACAAATCAATAACTTAAAAGAAAACTTTCAAATAGTTTAGTAATTATTTTGTAATTTGTTGAAATTAAGTGACTAAAACATAAATTTACTAATGATTTAGTGACATGGGGTACAGTTTACCAAAAATTGACATTGCCAATGAGACCTCGATATTGTTGGTTGAGGTAGAGATCTTAAGCTTTTAAACGCCCATATTTGAGGTTCACCATTGGTGATTGTAAAATATGAGTCTTCAATCTCAACATATGTATATACTATAAATGAATTTTATCCGATTCTTTCCTATTCTTTATTTATTGTCCTTTTGTGCATATTTTATTTTATGTCATAGCTAGTTAAATATATATTTATATTTGTGACAAATATTTATACTTATTATACATATGAGTGTAGTTTTATTTATAATAATAAACTTTTAAAAAATCAAAATTTAAATAGTTGCAAATAGGAAAGAATAATAGATTAGGCACAAGAAACCGGGATTTCCCAGTTACAAGCGAAGAAAAACAAAATCCTTATTTAGTTTTTGGGTAAAATTTTAAAATAGTCACTTTTGTTTATTTCAAATTATATTTTAGTCACTTATATTTGAAATGTTGCGTTTTAGTCATTTATGTTATCGCGTTGTAACATTTTAGTCACTAAGCCATTAACAGTGTAATCCGCAAGCTGATGTGGCACGTTAAATCATCATTTCAAACAAAAATTTTAGGTCAATTTATACAATCGGCCCCCATATTTTTTCGTTTTAAGCAATTTAATTTTTTTTCTTTGATGTTCTTTTAAATTTCATTTTTTTCCTTTGTTTTTCATTATCTTCTACTTCTCCCTTTGTTTTCCTCCTTCTCTATTTTTTTAACGTAGTTTTTATATATTTTCTATTTGTTAAAGTTAGTCCCTATATATCTACTTTTTTGAACAATTTAATTTTTTTGAGTGAGTCGATCTTGTGGACTAATTTTAACAAATGAAAAATATAAAAAAAAACTACGTTAAAATAAATGAAGAAGGGAGGAAAACAAAAGGAGAAGCGAAAGAGAATGAAAAAAAAAAGTTAAAAGAACATAAAAGAAAAAAAATTAAATTGCTCAAAATGAAAAATATATATATAGAGACCAATTGTAAAATTTAACCTAACATTTTTGTTTAAAAAGATGATTTAACGTGCCACATCAACTTACTATTACATCTTAACATCAATTAATGGCTTAGTGACTAAAACGTTACAACACAAACGTAAGTAACTAAAACGTAACTTAGAGCAAACAAAAGTGACTATTTTGATAGTTATACTATGTGCCGCGTACCTCTAATATGTATTATATTAAATATTTATCTAATATTCAAATATTTATCCCAATTTTCAAATTTTTATATGTAACAAATTTTAGTAATTCATTTAACCTTTAAAATAAAATTTGAATTCCTTTATAGATTAAGATTAATTATATCTTTTCCTATCTATAATACTATAGTATATTTAAACACAAATTTAAAAAAAATAAACTGATAATTATAATATTACTAAATTTACATTTAAAAATAATTATAATATTTAGTTAAAAAAATGGAAACAAGCTAGAAGTTTTGATAATTATACTTTTAAAAATGATTATAATTTATTAGAAGTTGTTACTTGAATAGAATTCTAAGTATAAAATATAGAGAAAAAAAGTTACGATAATTATAATTATAATTATACCATTATTAGTTAAAAAAATATGACGTAAACAAAAGTTGTATTATTTTTATTTTTAAAAAATACGTGCTAATTTTCTTGATGTATAATTGAGTTATTATTTGGACCAAATTTGAATCTTAGAGTCATTATTGTTGGGAGAGCTTTACTTGAATACCACACTCGGTTTGAATAAGACTAGACTCAAACCGTAAAAGGGATGAGGGCCTTTGTGGTTATATATCAAAAAATTTTATTATCTGACATTTTTTATTATACTATTTGAATTGATGAGTTAATATATTTTAACTATACCCAATAATTTAAATAAGAAATATTATTTTACATTAATTATTGCATATAAAACCACAATATTTTAAAAATAATTAAATATTAAATAGGTAAAATCATATGCAACAAATGTGACATTAGAAGCTAATTATTTTAAAATAAAAGGTGGTTGTAATTTTTTAAAATTCAATAATATGCATGACCTTGTATTCTAAAAATTGCATAATGATCAATTTAGCCCTCAATGTTATATATTTTTTCAATTTGGCCATTATTCTTTTTTTAAACTAAATTTGAACATTAATGTTTCAAAAAGAGTCAAATCGTTTTTTTAACGAAAATGTTGACTAAAACATTATTTTTTAATAATTTTAGCATGGCAATCCACACGACGGTTACATGCACTTCATGTTGACATGATATTATTTATCTTATATGTCACATTAATAAATAATTTAAATTTTTAAAAATAAATTCAAAATTCAAAAAAATATATATTAAATTCATAATTTTTAAAAAAAAAGCATGAAATATACATGGACTATCATGCAGGATACTATGTTTAAAAAATTAATATTTTAGTCAACGTTTTCATTATAAAAAATAACATTTGGACTCTTTTTTAAAAGTTGATAGTCAAATTCGATTCATTTTAAAAGGTTGAAGGCCAAATTTATCTAAAAGAAATAAGGGCCATATTAACATAATATATAAATGTTACGGGTTTAATTTATCATTATGACAAAAAATCATAAACCTGTAAATATTTTGTAAAACACGAAAGAATTACTTTATGTGTGAAATGAATACTCAAAACATGAATGATTTTGAAGAAGTTAAGTAATTAGTAATATTTGAAAGAATTACTTGAAACATGAAAAGTTTTTAAGAAATGAAGTAATTCGTAATTCATGAAATAATTGCGGAAGGTTTTTATGAAATTAAATAATTTTAAAGGTTTCTAAGATATTAAGTAAATTGGAATACATGAAAGAATTACTAAAAAAATGAAAAGCTTCTAAAGTTTAAATAATTAACAGTACATGAAATGATCAAGAATCTTTACTCAGCGAATGGTTTCATTTTATAATCAATCCAATCACCTATCGGCTAAAACTCAGTTCACCATTACACCTAGAAGTAATTGTAACTCCAATAGCTTGTTTCAACTTGTTACAACTACTCACCCAAAACCTCGCGTACAAAGGTTGAATCCCTTACAAAGAAAGCCTACTAGTTGAGTGTGGAATTACAAGGGAAAATATCAAAAAATAATCAAGCAATTTAACATGGCACTCTCTCTCAAAAGATGTATCTTTGATTGCACTCGGTGTGTACTTGTGATTTATGCCTATTGTGTGTGATTATTGTGTCCTTTTTTTTTGTTTGTTTAAATCTGAGTATGAGTAACTAAATCAGAGGTGGTTGGTTGATGTAAATGTTAGGTAGTTGATTTATGGGTTTAGGGACTAAATTACAAAATATAGACTAAATCGAATAAACTTTAAAACTTAGGATTGACGCTCCTGGGGGAAAATTAAGTGAGGCAGAAATGAGATCTTATCATACACCAATTTGATAGCCTCAGGTTAGTTTGGTGAGGTCGAGAGATAAAATTAAGCTAATTTAGGAGTAATAACGATTTAAATCCCTAATTCAAAGGTTAACCAAATAATTAATGAATTTAATAGTTATAGTTTGGTGATGACTGAAATTTTAAAATTTGAAAAGTATAAGGACTAAAAAGTGACCAAATTAAAATACAAAGACTAAATTCATAACTTTCACAAAGTACAGGGACTAATAACAGAATTTAACCTTATAATAAACAATCTTTTAAATTTTTGTAAATAAATTATAATAAATAAATTAAAAGGCAAACAAAAAAAAAAAAAAAAAAAAAGTAAAAGAAAGAAGGGGATCTGTTAGTGTTATGGAATAGCTAATTGAAATACCGAAGTGATTGTTGTTTGTAGTAGGAGAAAAACAGAGCAAGCAAGATCCATGTTTTTGATCTGTCATATATTCATTTTACCCCCCAAAAATTTAGAAAAATAAATAAATAAAATTTAAAAGTACCAATTAGCCAAGATTGATGCTAAGCCATCCATCCAATCTCTTTTCCGATTTCCTCGCATTTCGTGCACTTTCTAACAAAACTGAACTTTCACCATCGCTCTGCTTTGCTTCTCTCCTTCGATCCGAGATCTCTTCTTCTCTCAGGTTTTTAGATCTCTTTTCCTTTTTTTTTTCTTTTACTTTATGTGCCATTTCACTATGATTTCGTTTTCAGTGCATTGATTCGTGCTCAGCGCTTTTCCCGATACGATAATCTCTTTTTTTTTTTCTTTGCTTCTTTTTAATTGTGAATTAGGGTTTTTAGGGCTGTATTGATAATTAAATGCTACAAATATTATTATAGTCATAGCCATCATTTGGAGTTTTCAGGTTTTTCTTTTACTTTTTCTTTTTAATTTTTGTTTTGTCAGTGTGTGTTTCTAGTTTTGGCATTATATGGAATAGAGAAGGTCTGTGGAGCTGAGTTGAGTTGTTTTTAGCAGAGATCTGTCATTGTTTTCATTTAATTTTCCTTTTTCTGGTTGTAGGACATGGTTTGAATCTCCTGTTATTGGATTGGATCGACAATTTTTGCATAGGGCTTGTTACCTTCTTTGTCTTTCTCTTTATTTGTTCTTGATTTTTTGAGATGCGTTTTGTTTTATGCCTGAATTGAAGAAGAAACGAGATTGTAGTTGGCAAAGCGAACGAAATGGAGGTTTTGGGATGTAATTCTGTTACTTGTTTGATTTTGCTGGCGACCGGAATATAAGAACAAAACAGAGGTAGTTGCCGCATTCTAGTAGTACTAATAGCATTCTTCTATGGGTACGGTGTCATTTGAGAATTGTATTATTTATGATTTCAGGGCAAACTTTACTGCCTTCATCTGATTCTTCCTCTGTGGTGGTGCATCACCAAGGTACTTCTGCTTGCTGCTTGCCTTCCTTTAGCTGCCTCGGCTGCCATCGATTTTCTTTATTTAGAAGACCAAAAGGAAGAGGTTCTGGAAGAAACTGCTGTCTGTGTGGGGCTACACCACATTGTCCTTTGAGACCTCTTTCCTCTCTTGCGCGTTCCCTTTCTGTTGTTACCTCAAAATAGTTGTATTCTGCTGACTGTCTTTCCCGTCAGCAGTTCTCATTGGAATGCCCCGCCAAGGATAGTGGAAATCAGGTATCCTGGGGTTCCATGGAGCTGCATAACAACGATAACACTTATACAAGCTTTGATATTTCCAGGAGTTCATCTCAGGCTCAAGAAAATTTGAGCAAATCGCGGAGGATCCGCAACAAAAGTGTGGATTTTGATGATAATCTTCCGTATTCAGAAAATCCAAGGTTGATCTACATTAATGATCCAAGGAGAACTAATGACAAGTATGAGTTCACTGGGAATGAGATTCGGACTAGCAAGTATACGCTCATCACCTTCTTACCTAAGAATCTATTCATTCAGTTTCATCGAGTGGCCTATTTGTATTTCCTGGCAATTGCTGCTCTCAATCAACTTCCACCTCTGGCAGTCTTTGGGAGAACTGTCTCTCTTTTCCCACTCTTGTTTGTGCTTTGTGTCACGGCAATTAAAGATGGTTATGAGGATTGGCGAAGACATAGGTCAGATCGGAATGAGAACAATAGGGAAGCATTAGTTCTCCAGGTGGGGGAATTCCAAATGAAGAAATGGAAAAAGATAAGAGCTGGAGAGGTTGTCAAGATCCATGCTGATGAGACAATTCCTTGTGACATGGTTTTGTTAGGGACGAGTGACCCTAGCGGACTTGCCTATATTCAGACTATGAATTTGGATGGTGAATCAAACCTGAAGACGAGATATGCTAGGCAGGAAACAGCTTCTTCAATATTTGAAGGTTGTAATGTATCGGGGTTGATCAGATGTGAGCAACCTAATAGGAATATTTATGAGTTCACAGCCAATATGGAGTTTAATGGACATAAATTCCCTCTCAGCCAATCAAACATTGTTTTGCGTGGTTGTCAGCTGAAGAACACTGATTGGATAATAGGTGTGGTGGTTTATGCTGGGCAGGAAACAAAAGCAATGCTAAACAGTGCAGTTTCCCCTTCAAAGCGAAGCAAATTGGAAGGCTACATGAACAGGGAAACATTCTGGTTGTCCATTTTCCTTCTTGTCATGTGTTCTGTTGTTGCTGTTGGTATGGGCCTTTGGCTTCATCGTCACAAGGACGAACTTGATACCTTGCCTTATTACAGAAAAACATACATAAGAGAAGGAAGGGAGAATGGTAAAACATACAGATATTATGGGATCCCTATGGAAACATTTTTCTCCTTTTTAAGTTCCGTTATTGTCTTTCAGATAATGATACCAATCTCTCTTTATATTACGATGGAGTTAGTTCGCTTGGGACAGTCTTATTTCATGATTGAAGATAAGCACATGTACTGCAGCAACTCTGGCTCAAGGTTTCAGTGTCGATCGCTGAACATAAACGAGGACTTGGGTCAAATACGATATGTGTTTTCTGACAAAACAGGGACACTCACTGAGAACAAAATGGAATTCCGAAAAGCAAGTGTCTATGGGAAAGATTATAGGAGCTCCAATCTTACAGATGACTCACTACAGGTCAATAGCATCGCAGGTATAACATAATAATACCTCTATCATTCAGTAATGACCTTACTATATGCTACAAATTATAGTTAGTGTTGGTTAGGACTAGTTAGCTTTTCTTTATGTCTTCTTTTTTATTTGTTGTTTTTGCGATTGTTGTGAATTTCAATATCTTAATATTCATATATTTGCAGGACTGGTTCTGCTATTCTTGGATTAATTTAAATTTATTTACTTATTCCCGAGTCCTGGATTTTTGACTTAATAACTTGAGTGGACATATCAACAATATCTTTCTTCCAACTTTTGGTTGAACTCATGATTTGATAGATTACTTAGCTTCCTTCTTGGTTGCTTTGCTTAATCTCTGCATCCTTCAGGTGGCAACCCTACTCATAAATTTATAAAATGCTAGGTTAAGTTGGAAAGGTATGGCTTTGCCTTTGATTGGGTTGACATGCTTTTCTATGCTGTTGCATTGGTCACCTATTCATAGATAATGGAGCTCTGTATCCATGAAAAATTCCATTTTAACTCCTCATCCTCTTGGAATGCACGTTACATTATTAAGAAGTGGTATTAATTCCAATCTTTTGTAAATCCTTGCAGATGCAGCAGTCCCAAGCAGATGGAAGCTTAAGTCTGAAATTTCTGTTGATTCTGAACTTATGGATTTGTTGCATAAAGACTTGGCTGGAGATGAAAGAATTGCTGCACATCTGTTTTTCCTCACTCTGGCTGCGTGTAATACTGTGATCCCAATTGTTTCCCAGGATGCTTCTTCTAGTCATGGAAGTAGTGGCTCATGGGGAGAGGTTAAAGCTATTGATTATCAGGGTGAATCTCCTGATGAGCAAGCACTAGTTTCTGCAGCCTCTGCTTATGGGTACACTCTCCATGAGCGAACATCAGGTCATATTGTGATTGATATCAATGGCAATAAACTAAGGTATATAGTTTTTTCTTCTGTCTCCATGCAGCCTATTAGATTATTTTCTACTGATCCTGCCCTAGTAACTTTTCCAAGGCCAAGTGTTGAGTGGTTCACATTTATTTGTATCTATGCAATTTGTGATGTTAAAATAGAACTTTCATGTTGCAGGTTGGATGTTTTGGGGTTGCACGAGTTTGATAGTGTGCGCAAGAGAATGTCAGTTGTTATTAGATTTCCAGACAACACGGTCAAGGTGTTAGTGAAAGGTGCTGATAGCACAATGTTTAGCATTTTAGCAGACACCGAGAAGGTTGATCAGATAAGACAAACAACTCGAAGTCATTTGACTGAATACTCATCAGAAGGTCTTCGAACTCTAGTAGTTGCTGCAAGGGATCTTACAGATGCGGAACTTGAGCAGTGGCAATGCCGATATGAAGATGCGAGCACTTCTTTAATTGACAGAGCTGCAAAACTACGTCAAACAGCAGCTTTAGTAGAATGCAACTTAAAATTACTTGGTGCTACTGCAATTGAGGATAAGCTACAAGATGGTGTACCAGAAGCCATTGAGTCTCTTCGGCAAGCAGGAATAAAAGTTTGGGTTCTGACTGGAGATAAACAGGAAACAGCAATTTCTATTGGACTGTCATGTAAACTTCTGACTGCTGATATGCAGCAAATAATCATAAATGGCAATTCAGAGGAAGAATGCAGAAATCTTTTGACTGATGCAATGACTAGACATGGAGTGCAACCAGCAAACAGAAAAAAACAAAACTCGACAAGGAGAAAGAACTCTGAAAATGGTTATCTTGAGATACCGGATGATACAAAATCATCCAATGTGCTACAGCAACATTCTGGAAAGGAAGAACCAGATGTCTGTGCACCCCTGGCACTTATAATTGATGGAAACAGTTTGGTCTATATTTTGGAGAAGGATTTACAATCAGAGGTAAGACTAATTTTTATTTGCTAGATTGATTAAATGCTTATAGTATCTGTAGCGTGCTGTTTTCGAGATGGTTCTATCTATGTATCAGTTTTTGGGCTTGCTTTTATTTGTGTATTTTCTCTCATTGTTTCTTCATTCCTGAATATATCTATTCTTCTTTTTATACCTTTCAACAGCTTTTTGACATCGCAACTTCCTGTAAGGTAGTGCTCTGTTGTCGTGTTGCACCCTTGCAGAAAGCTGGAATTGTTGATCTTATCAAGAGCCGCACTGATGACATGACACTAGCTATTGGTGATGGTGAGTCTTGTGTGTTATTTGCTCTGTTTAGATTTTGCTCTAGTAGTTCCATTAGTTTCTACAGTTTACATGTTTTAAGCTAGCAGTGATATTTGACTGATAATTACATTTTGACAGGGGCTAATGATGTTTCAATGATCCAAATGGCGGATGTTGGTGTTGGAATATGTGGTCAGGAAGGACGGCAAGCTGTGATGGCATCAGATTTTGCTATGGGCCAGTTCCGGTTTCTGAAAAGATTACTATTAGTTCATGGTCACTGGAATTATCAGCGTGTTGGTTACTTAGTACTTTACAACTTCTATCGCAATGCTGTTTTTGTGTTGATGCTATTCTGGTATGTACTGTTTTTTGTTGTGAAATCTGAGCTTTTTGAATTTCCTGGGTGCATTGCTCAAAAGAAAGGGGGAACATACTAGGCAATTTCCCCACATGTGTTCGTTATTCGTTTTTAGCTGAATTAACTGACCAAATTCGGTTTGTTGGTTAACCATAAAAAATTCAGTTTGGTTAACAGAAGAGATTTTAAGAAATTTGATATTTGAATGTTGTTTTGGTTATCAGTTAGGATTAGTCCTGTCAAGTTTTTATACCTTCATTTTATTTGTTTTGAACGTTTAGTATGTGTTAATTTAACATCTGTTGGTGATTAATATCTTCATTGTATCGTGCTTCTAGATTTTGATTTGTTCTGATATTTTGGTTGGATATGTAGAATTATCCATTGAAAAAATGTTGAAGGTTAATTTTGTTTCGTCAATGAAAACCAACCAAATTAACCGAAATATTAAGCTGTTCTCCCTTTTCCTGCAATTTTGTAGTTAACGGATTTGGGTTTCACGTTACATTATTTTGTTTGTTGTAGGTACATATTATGCACAGCCTTTTCAACGACTTCTGCATTAACAGACTGGAGTAGTGTATTTTATTCTGTCATATATACCTCTGTCCCTACTATTGTTGTTGGCATTCTTGACAAGGATTTAAGTCATAAAACACTCCTAGAGTATCCTAAACTTTATGGCGTGGGGCATAGACATGAGGCGTATAATCTGCAACTCTTCTGGATCACAATGATTGACACGCTATGGCAAAGCCTTGTTCTGTTCTATATACCTCTATTCACATATAAGGAGAGCACAATCGATATATGGAGCATGGGCAGTTTGTGGACTATAGCAGTTGTTATTCTTGTTAATATACACTTGGCAATGGACATTCGGCGCTGGGTATTCATTACTCATGCTGCGGTGTGGGGATCAATAATTATCACATATGCCTGTATGGTAGTATTGGATTCTATACCTGTCTTCCCAAATTACTGGTTAGTTTCACCTCAGAATATGTTTTCTTGATCTTTAGTTATAGACTTTTATTGGATTGATTTTATTTTCTTCTTATATTTGGCAGGACAATCTACCATCTGGTGAAGTCACCCACCTATTGGCTCACCATTTTGCTTATAATAATTGTGGCTTTACTTCCTCGTTTTCTTTTCAAAGTTATACATCAGATTTTTTGGCCTTCAGATATCCAAATAGCCAGGGAAGCCGAGATATTAAGAAAAGTGACTCCTAATTTGAGGTCAAAGCCAGATGAAGATTCCAGTTAACATGTACATTACACCCTGTTACTCAAGTCTATCCTTCATATGGTTTTCCTGTGGCATGCAATTGTAAGTTATGGTAAGTGCATATTCTAATCTTTTTGTGCTTCAAGTTTCATACACCTGTTTCTAATGAAATTAGTTAGCATTAATAATGGTTGCCTCTGTGAATGTTTTCCCACAATTCCCATCTTAACAATGAAATGAACAAACTGTGATGATCCACTTACTAATATCATAAAGAATCTTTTCTCGGCTGTGACATTATGTAGAGATCTTTTTAGAATTTTTCAAGAAGGTTCAATGGAATATTTTGTATCTAATTCTGGTTTCATGTTGTATCTTAAAACATTGCGTGTGAAATAAGCTTTTTTGTCGTATGTTACTACACTAGTAACCAAACGTAGCATATTTGTAATCTTATTGAAGTTTTGTGATTTTGTGGTTCCTCAGATGATGAGTTTGGAAAAAAAGCTGAATTTGCAGCAGCTTGTGAAACATGAATGAAAAGCACAGCAGAATAATCAATCGAGTTTCTTATGGAAAGGGAAAGGGTTGGTATAAGGGAAGTGGCCTGGTGCTTTATATGTCTGATGAAGAAGGAAACAAAATGGTGGAAATTTGCCTCCCCCAAACAAATAGTCTTCTCCAGAATTCGAGGAAAAATATAAAAAGGGTGAAATGAATGCTTGGTTTTTGTGAGTAAATAGAAGAAGTCCATCTAGAGTGCTTGTTAGGAGGGTGTTAGCTATCACAAAGCATTCAGAGTGAAATGAGTCAATTAAAGGAAACAAAAAAAGGTGGATAAATGTATACGTAAATATAATATATATTAAAATAGCTGTGTAGAAATCAGGTTACCCTTTTAACCCTTTTGTGTTTTTTTTTTATATTATTCTTAAGTAGAATAGTAGGGTTGGGTGGAGAAGAAAAACATGCATGGTGGTACTGGATTTGAAATGAAATCAGAATTCCAATCCCGATGGGCCTAGTTCTTTGGATTCATGTCTGCCTAAGGTAAATAGCAACCATATAATGTTTTTAAGGGTAAGTTACATCCAATCTTGGTTTACAAATGGTCACAAAATTGTTACTAAACTATTTGAAATTCTTATTTGAGTTCTTGAACTATTAAAATCGTTATTTTGTGGCTTAATATTTTCACATTATTTACACCAATCACAGGCTCTTTTCTATTCTCTTTTAAGGGTAAATTACATCTGATTTGGTCATTTAACTTCAAATGGTCACAAAATAATTATTAAACTATTTAAAATTCTATTTGAGTCATTGAATTATTAAAATTGTTATTTTATGGCTTAATTTTTTTCACATCACTTTCACCAATCACAAGCTCTTTTCTACTCTCTTTTACAAGCTTTGACTATTATATGAATATAAGAACTAAATTTCAGATAATTTTTCTCAATCTTAAATATTGGCCGTGAAATCGGTTTGAATATAAATCATGTTGCCCTACTTGTTTGGTGGTATTAATTCACTATATCGATAAAACTCAGTTAGTCAAACTTTAAAAAAGTTTTTAATAGTTCAATAACTTGAATAAAATTTTTAAATAGTTTAGTGATATTTTATGATTTTTAAAATTAAATGATTGAAATATAAATTTACTAATAATTTAGTGATAAAAGTTGCAGTAGATTATATTAAAATATATACTGGTCGTGTGATTTAAATAGGAAATAGGAATATATGTTATTAAGGAAAAGGAAGTTGTTGGATTTGTGGTAATGGGGACAAAATGAGTCCCAATAAAAGAGGATGGTCATAGATTGGGTTCTGTTTCTGACGGTCTTCATAGTTAGTAAATAAATAAATCTATATATGAATATTGGTATATGCTTTTTAGGGTTCACACTTGATGAAGACTTGAAAGTCAAAAATCCTTGATGAAGACTTGAAAGTCAAAAATCCTTCTCATTCTATTCAAATTTCACAATATTCTAGGGCTTCACTCAATTTGTATCACCATTTCCATGGTGTAATCTCCTGACATTTCATTTGTCTAAGCCCACACCATTTTTGTGAATTATATGAACCGATATTAATATTCGGTAACTTTTGTATTAGGAGTTAGATTATATTTTTCCTCTTAATTAAAGGAACAAATAAATTAGTTTTTGTACATTAGATTAAAGAGTAGATTAATCCATTTTGTTCAAAGTTTCATTCGTTTTTACCGTTAAAACTGGTGTAGCTGACAACATAACCATACATTTACATGTGAAGAGATCAGTTTTTAACAGTAGAAATGGATGATATTTTTAACAAAAGGACTAGTTAATTTTTTAATCTAACATTAAATGACTAATTAACCAATTCTTTTATTTGAGGGAGAAAATACAATCCAACTCTTAATAGAACACTACCGATAACATTCATATTTGGATAGTTTAACTACTATCTACAATAAATTCAAAGGGGATGCGAATATCATATCTTAAATATTTATTAATCAAATTTACTTTAATTTTGTACATAACAAATTTTGATTTGGATATCTAAATCCAACCATCTGCCTTTTTCAAGTTACTAATTTTATATAATTAATTAATTTAGATATTCTATTTAAAGAAATAATTTCAATTAAATTAAATTTAAGTTAAAAACAATACGAAATTTAATACAAATAATAAATAGATTTAAATTCAAATTAAAAGAAAAACACATATTTGACTTGCATTAGTTAAGTCATGGGGTGGAGTGCTAAAGTTTTTATTATTATTATTAGAAAAGTAGTATTATTAATAAAAATTATGGATAATAAGTTATAAAAACGTGATATATAGTATATAAATAAATAAGATATTATAAATTAATGCATAATTGTCATGTCTGTAAAATAATTTCAAAAGAATAGAAAGATAAACGGACAAAAAACGCAATTTTGGAAGAATTTAGAAACAAACAAAAAATGCATCACCATAATCAAATCGTTGAAAATTTCTTCTCGGCTCCATCGTCATCAGACCAACCTAACAATGAATTTCAATCAACTGAGTAACTATTGCAAAGAATTCCAAAAGACCCGCTATATTAGTAATACACAAAAGGTCAAGTCTTAAATGATCTATCCTACTTATCATTTCGGATTCCAATTTTACGAACGCCATCATTGTGCTTTATTATAATAAAGCCCTCCGAAAATGGTTCTTGATAGATCTAGTGACACCCTTACTTTAGAAAATCTCATATATATATCAGAACACAATAAGAAATTAAAAAAATAAAAAATAAAACTAAAACCACTATTACCTTCAAAGAAAAGAAAGTGAGCAAAACAAAAATCACAATAAAATTAAAAATAGAAGAAAACTAAAAAATATTGTTCAAAATGTCGCAACAAACAACCAATCTGAAGATCGACGCCATCACAATCGCGAACAAATAAAGATTTAATTTAAAAATGGTGAGCAATTAATTTTTTAAAATAGTGAGTATTAAAGATTTATATACAAATTCATTCAGTTCATTTAATTGTTTCAATTTTAAATGTTTATATAAAAAATATGAAAAATAAAATATCATTTATTACTTTTTTTCTACTACTTATATCCTCAAATCATTAAATTTAAAAAATAATATATGCTTAAACGTACTTAAATTCACGTAGTCTTAATTATCACAATAATTAACAATAACGATGTGAATTGAATTAATATTCGATCAAAATTGAATTAAAATCAAAACATGATCTAATCCGTCAAGATTCTAAAGCATATGCTACATGGATGAAAATGAGGCCTCACCGCACCCTATCATTCCTAACCGCATGTTTATCCACAGTCAAGCTATTTATTTATTATATATCTGTATTTCCATAAAAAATTGAATGTTATTATATATGTGAAACAATTTCATTTTATGATTATTAAAGTTTAAAACGTGTCATAACTCACTTTTCAAAAAATTCGAATTTAGTCCCTGTAATTTTCCTATTTTTTAGATTTTAAAACTATTAATCTTTTAAAAAATTTAAGTTAATTATAAAGTCATTTTTTATAATAACATTACTATCAATTGAGTTTTTTTATAATTTAACAGTATTAGTAGTTGTACCTAAATTTTGACATCTTAAAAGTAGAAAGACTAAATTCTATTAAATAAAAATACAGAGACTAAATTCCTAATTTTAGAAAAGCACAGGGACTTGTAGGATATTTTAACCATTCTTAAACAACTCAGCAATTGTGGTATATTGGGCCACCCAATAATGGCCTTAAAAGTTGCTGCAATTTACCTCCACCACCAGAAAAATCCATCTCGAATACCAGTTTAATAAGGGTAGCTTTGTCATATGATTAAAAGTTCTGACAGTTTAAAGTAAATATAATAAATCAAGTTGTAAAATCTTTAAAGCCAAATGCCAGGTGGATTGTTGATGACGTAACAAGTATGACACAAGGTTGATGACATCATTAAAACCATTGTAAGAGGCTCTCCCTAATTTTCGAACATCTCTCCCACGCGTTTCAAGTTAATGTATGCCCATTTACTAATGACATACTTAACGTCCGTCACACTTCCATAATCACTGTTTAAATAGTATATATAGTAAGATCTTAACTGAGATGATGTTCCGAGTAAGTTGAATAATGATTAACGAAATAAATTAGGTTAAAATATTTCATATGATTTTATATTTTTCACAAATTTAAAATTTAGTCCTTATATTTTTATTTTTTTTAAATTTTAAAATTCAGATTCAATTATTAACATTGTTAAGTCTATTTGTGTGACATTTTAAAAAAGCTCAATTGGTGACACTGTAATTACAAAAATTGTGTTGTAAATGAATTTGAGTTTAACAGTATTAACAATTAGACTCGAATTTTGAAATCTGAAAAGTAGACTAAATTCATAGAAATAAAAGAATAAGGATTGGATTTTAGATTTATAAAGAGTATAGGGACTTATAGCATATTTTAATCAATAAATTATATTATTTTAAATGTGGTCTTCTTATATCTTTTATATACAAAAAAAAAAAAACCTAAACAATATGATTTTTAATATCTATATTTTATCATTTTAACTAAAACTTCATTTATTTTTATGTAATATTTTTTATGAATATATTAATTATATAATTTTATTTTTCACTCATATCATATCACGAGTATACCATAATTTAGTATAATGTTAAAATCTTAACTCTTCAACATTTCAGTTTATTTTGGTTCTAATCATATCATTTACAAGCTATTTCATAACTTTAATTCAAATTAAGGGTTTACTGTCAATCTCAAAAAATGCTTTTGATTTTTTTTTTTTAAACATAACGTTATAAAGTAGAAGATATGTCGAATTTTTTAACGAGAATAAAAATAATAATTTAAAAAAAAAACACTTACAAAAAGTCAAAAGCTAAAAAAATTGATTCTTTTGACTTTGGTTTGAAAAGCTCATTGTTTGAGATCATGTTTTGGGTCTAAAATCATTTTTCAACTTCAATAGTAAACAAAGTCTAATTAAAATAAAAAAAATGGAAGAATGTGAAGAACCCGTACATTTACATAAGATGAAGCTCGAACTTAAAATCTCAACGTTCTCAAACTCTCTACCTTATCATTAGATTAAAGGCTTATCAGTAATATTAATTATTGTTATTCGAATGTATTGTAATTATAATTGTATTTATAATGTCTTTAAATAAATTATTCATATGAATGCAAAGCATAATGAATACAATATGGGTTTAATTTAAAAATATAAATATAAATACAATATTATCATAAATAATTTAAATCTAATCAATTATAACTGAAATCAATTGAAAACACGATGAATTAAAAATTGAAATATGTTTAAATCTAAATCAGAATAATAATTGATGGGACTTAAACACAACATAATTTAACACACATAATATTTACTCATCAACCCTCAAAAATTGATATGAGTCATTTTGTAAATACTATATTTTTAATGATATTTCCTTTACCAATCAAATTACCTAAAATTTTAATTTTATGATATTCAATCTATCAACCCATCAACTAAGGATTTTAATTTAGGGCTAAGGAAAAAAAAATTTAATATGAAATAATTAAGAATCGAATTAAATTATCATGGAAAATTCGAAACAAAATTCGATTAACCGAATTAAATTCAGTTGTAAATTCTATTTATAGATCTAACTTACTTTTTTTCTTAAATATTTGTATAACTATAAAGAAAATTATATTATCGATTGAACCACGAGTAAAGTAACTTAATCAAAGTCAGTTGCAAAAAAAAAGAAGTTAACCTTGCAAAAAATTTCAAAATAATACATCAATTTTGATATTCAACATGCAAAATTTTGATTTTGATTTACTTTTCATCGATATAACATGAATTTACATTTTGTTGGTTTCAACTGGCATTCATTTTACATTTATTTGTTACGACAAGAAAATAATTTGATTTATTTATCATGTATAAAAAAAATCAAAATTTCATATATATATTTACACTAAATCAAAACTCGTGTATGTTTTTTTTATCTTTGTTACTTAAATGGAAATCGAGACTTTAAAAAAATGTGAAAATTAAAATTTAATCATTATACTTTAAAATTTTAAATTTTTTTTAAAACCTTTTACTTTTTCAATTTAAAAAATTCCATTTTATCATTAAGACTGTTAATACACCTCTATAGGATATGCATAGATGTTATGGTAAGTAAAATTTGACGAACATTAAATTAATATTTTTAAATTGAATAAATAATAATAATATTTTAAGTTTTAAAATTGTAACCATATAATTCATTAGACACGATAACCTTAAAGTGTTTTAAATTTTAAAAATTGTATACTTAAATGAACCAAATCGACTTTAAAAAAATGACATATGTCTTTTTTAAATATAAATATTTAAAATTTATTAAATCTTATAAGACATTTATCGACCTGTAATTTTATACCAAATATTTTTCTAAAAAAAAATTAAACCCAGTACAGTCCAATTAATTTTCAACTTTCTCTCTCTTAAAACCCTAAAATGACAAAAATATTTCCACCTTCAATAAAAGTTCCAAACTTGCGGACCAAAACATTAAATACATGAGACAAGCTGCCATCCATAGTTAGGGCGAGTATAGAACATTCGCGCGTGGGAAAATACACTAACTTAACCAACAACAACAAAAAAAGGACCTCCATTCGTGGAATTTTCTCCTTTCTTTCCTTTTCTATTCCATGAATTTGCGATGTCCCTCTTCTTTTTTCACCTTTTACTTAGTATTAAGCCTTTTCTTTCTCTATTCCCTTCTTCATTTTCCCCATAATATCATCATTATCCCACGCCCCCCCCCTCCCCAAACAAACATGTCTTGGAACACAACGAAAGCAATCGAAGAACTTGTCCGAGGCAAAGAGTTAACCAAACAGCTACGAGATCTGCTCACTAAATCTTTAACAGATGATGGTTTTGTGAACAGTGAAGATCTGGTCCTTAAAATCCGTGACACTTTTGCTAATACCCTCTCCTTATTAACAAACTCTAACACTACTACTACTGCCGTCGCCGATTATTATTACAATGATGATCTTAACGACTTTTCTCAAAAACCTACCATTAACATCACTTCCGATGGTCGGAAATCCGAAGATTCCGGCGACAGCAGTAAAAGTCCTCCCTCTACACTTAGAGATCGAAGAGGATCTTACAAGAGAAGGTACCTTTCTCTTTTCCTAATTATTTCTTATTTTAATATTCTCTGCCCTTTTTTTTTCAATATTATCCACACACAAAAAAAAAAATGCATTTAAGCCTTTAGCTTAGGGTAAATTCTTTTTTTCTTTTTTGGACTTAATTTGCTTAAAATAAATGCAAACATTATTCTCAGTTGATTATATTATATGCCTTTTTTAATATATATTTTATTTTGAAAAAGGATAAATATAGCTTTTTTCCCCAGTTTTTCAGCTATAATTTAGATCTATATGTAATAGTTTGAGTTCATCCTTTTATCTGTACTTATATAAATATATATATCCAATTTAATTACATCATTAAAAAAAATTACTTTAAGAATATATATTTTTCATCACTTTAAAAAGTAATGAATAATTATTTTACTTTGAATTTTTTCATGAAGTTCCTAATATTTAGAGCTAGCTGGCTGATGAACAGTGAAATTTTTTTATTTTGGATAATGGAATTTATGACTACATATATTTATGTACAGGAAGTGTGTTGATTCAAGGAAAAAAATCACCTCAGCACATGTTGATGATGGGTATGCATGGAGAAAATATGGCCAAAAACAAATCCTTCATGCCAATCACCCAAGGTACCATGTCATCAAGATTGTGATTTAATTCATATATATAATTTTTATTTGATATTTTTTTTCAGTAAAAACAAAAAAACACCATTTTTGATTCTTGAATACTCTTTTTACTATAAGAAACACTAGAAACTCTTCATATATAGTATAGTCTTCTCTCTCTCTCTCTCTCTTTTGTTGTCATATATTAGAATAGACACAAAGTTGCTTCATAAATGAAGCATGTTTCATGCCATGGATGCATTATCTTAGGGAAAAAGTGATGTACCAAAATTATAGTAAATAGAGCCACTTCATGTCATTTCAACATATTGATTAGATCCCAACAGTTCATTATATTCTATATAAGGGAAACAACAACATTCTTTAATCTTTTTAGGTTAAATAATGGTTTTTTTTTAATTTTCGAGACTAATTTGAGTTTTTGATTTAATGTGTAATTTGATAAATGAATTTTAATTTAATGTAATTATACACATGAAATTTTGGTTGTGATTCAAATGTATACATAAAACTGTAATTTTGATTTAATTGTATACATTTAAAGAAATGAATACTAATAATTCTCGAATTTAGAATTCCAGATTTTCAGTTTAGGGTCTTTTGTGTAGAGTTTAGTGCTTTAGCATTTATTTATAAGTTATCCACTATTTATTTTAATTTATTTAATGATCCCTTAAACTAATACTGATAGACTATATGTATGTATATGTATTTGCAGAAGCTATTTTAGATGCACCCACAAGACAGATCAAGGTTGTCAAGCAACCAAACAAGTCCAAAAGCTTGAAGATGATCCTCCAAAGTATGAGACAATATACTATGGTCACCATACTTGCAAAAACATGCTCAAGCCTTGTCATTTCATGGTGGATGATTCAACTTGTAATAATGATTCCTCTATATTACTTAGCTTTGCAAACAACAGTACTCTCACAAACAAGCAAGGCAACGACAACCCTTTTTTCTCATCGGTGAAACAAGAGAGCAAAGAGGATTATAAACCAATCAGTGAAATCACTTACAATGGATCATCATCGTCTGAGTATCTTTTGTCACCTCATCATCATCAGTTGAGTACCTTTGATCTGTCATCAGCTGATATGACAGTGCTGTCACCTGATCATGATGTTCTATCTGATGTAGGAGATTCTGTATATCTTGATGATTTGCTTCAGTTTTGAAAGGCCGGAGGGGAGGGTTAGCTTGCTTTGTTAGTGATCTTGATTATGATGATGATGATGATGTTAGGTTTTTTTTTAAAAAGAAAGTTAAATCTCTTTGTAATCTTAATTTAGAAATATTGGGTTATGCTTCTTTTTTCTTATAATAAGAATAGAGCTGCAAAGTGCATACAGCTCTTTCTCCCCTCTCTCTCTCTCTCTCTCTCTCCATATATATATATTTGTATGTGTATATGTGTTGAGTTAATGTTTCAATCATGCAAATGATAATATGTTATATATATCGCAATCAAAGTCCTTTTATATGCTAAGCTCTCCATTACCAAAAACGGATATTGCTGCTGTAGAAATTTTAACATATCTACACCAAAACAAGTTGCTCAGAGAAGAAAGTGGAGATTTTTAATATTAATTGCTGCTTTGCTTTAATCTTTTTTTTTTTTCTCTTTTTTACCCAAAAAAAAAAAAAGTGAGGGAAGGTCACCCTAATTCAGGATCAGCTATGCCACCAGCTTCCTGGATGGCTAAAAGTGATACATAGATATCATCCATTAAACGGAATCGTTCTTTTATTAAGATTAAATTTTAAATTTTTAAAATGTAGAGAGATTTATAGTATATTTTAATCTTTTCAAAACGCTAACGAATATTCAATCAACCGAAGCAATCCATGTCAACTAATCAATCTTTACTTTTTTTAGGGTAACGTATCACCTATTAAATAAGATTGGTAATAAGATTCAAACCCCAACGTTACTATTTGGGTGATAAACTATCTTAGTACCATGTCCATGAAATTTGATATTTTACTGTGTTGCTTCTAAAGAAAAGTGAATATATGGTGGAAAAAAGAACATCATCATTAGAGTATATTTACTTTTGTGGGTTTAGAGAGAAAGCAAAAATCGTTGATGATGACAATTAATGCTGTAGATAGAAAGTGACATAATTTAGGATTTGAACCAACATGCTGTTGGTTTTATATGGTAAATAATAATACTAAAGACAAGTTACACATGCAACTATCACAACATTTTTCCAAAATCAACAAAATATCTTTCTTATGTGATTAAAACTATTTAATTCATGAATTCATGTGATGATGTAATTGTGGTTTGAGTTCGAGTCGCGCTAATCGTGTTTGTTGTTCAAATTTTACCTTATTATTATAATTCACCAAAAAAAATATTTAATTCATTTACCCAAATCAAACAAGGTTAAGAAAAGGACTGTATATATAATAAGTATACAAATTATTATACCTAAAAAAAATGCTATCTTATTACTTACTTCACTAAAATACAGCTTAGCATGAAAGTGATATATATGGCATATGGGCAAACATAAGCAAATGATTTTCTATTAATTTGACTTTATTATCATAAAATTCATTTACTTTTCTAGAAGTTAAATTTAACTTTTGAAATTGAAAGCTTTTTTCTCACATTTTGTTATATATCAGAAATTCTGTTTGCGTATTTAGAATACAAAGATATGATTACGCTTGAAGAAAAATTTATTCCTCTTTTTTCTCTGACATTTTGTGTATAATTTAATTTAGCTAAGATAGACGAACACAGAATTAATTGTTTGGTCACACTTAAAGATTCACCTCTCTGTGTGCGGGATCTGTTGGAGAAAGACATCTATAATTTGAGTATGGAAGAGAGTTGAAGCTGTTAAGCTTGTTCAATTAGACATGTTCTAATTATTAATAATAACACATAAAATATTAATGATATTAAAATAAAAAAATTAAATTGTGAGTAAAACGAAATTTGAATACCAAATCAATCAATAAGTTTATCAATATATACATTAATTGATGGAGGTAATAATATACGCATAATAAAATCAAAATGTATAAAATATATTAAAATAAAACTTTCGTTGAGTTGTAAAATTAAAATTTTATCCATGTAAATGGTATAGGTTCGACTTCAAATTCCACCCTATGAAAATCTTTTTTCGACCTCTTTTAAAAAAAAATTAAAATTTCGAGGTTATATCCGATTAATTCGTGTCATCAATTAAATAAAAAATTATAATAAATAGAGAGTAGGAAGATGAATGGCGCCCATAAAATGAGAATGATGCATATATATATATATAAATGGAGGCCATTCATCCATTACCCATCCCACGGATTACGATTGAATTTTTGCTTTTTAAGAGACTGGATTTTAGGTCAACCGTGCCCATCGGGTCGAAGGCAACTTTTTTTTTTTAATATTGGGGTTGAATTATAATTTTTTTTAAAATAAAAATAATTTTATAGTTATACTAATTTATAATTTTATAAATCTTCAAGGGATTTAAAAATAAGTTTATCAATTGTAGGAGAACTAACTGCTAAAGACAGTTGACTACCTTCTTGCATTCCCCCTTGCCTGTGGTGTAATACAAGGCCGAGGCTAAAGGAGGTAGATAGATCCTTGACCTCTCAAAATAGAATATTTCCTTTAATCTCTGTAATTATTTCAATATTTTAAAGTTAATCCAATGGTATATTTTCACTCACCCCCTAAAATTTAAAGTTCAGTTCTGACCCTCCAAAAATAGAAAATTTATAGTTTAGTCCTTTAAAAAGTTGTGAAATTTTATATAAATATAATGATAAAATTACATTTTAACTCTCTTAAACATTTATAATTCAAAACCGTCTTCGGAAAATTTTTTATGGCTTCAGATGCCTCCCACCCTTATTAGGGGCGAAGCCAGAAATTTTTTTTAGAGGAGTGAAATTAAATTGTAATTTTTACGATAATAAAAATATAATTTCACCATTTTAATAGCCTCTATCTTTATAATTTAAAAATTTCAAAGGACCTAATTAAAAAAAAAAACTATTTTAAGGGAGTTAGGGCCCTGCCAGCCCCTGATTTCACCTCCGACCCTTATTTTAGGATTTATTTATTCAAAACTTTTTTTAAACACATTTAATAACCTATTGAAAAAAACGTTTGATAATTCACAATGAAAAAAACAAATTGTAGAAATTTTTTTAATGAAAAAGTGCGAAATTTGCAACACTTAACTTTTCAGTATTTTCAATTTATCAAGTAACACGTAAAATTATTAATTTTCTTTTAAAAAAAAAGGGGTTATTGAGAGTCCATGGCGTGTTGGTTAATGCAAAGGCAAAAGAAAATTGTGAAGAGAGACCCATCCATCCATCCATAGATTAAAAAGAATGGAAATTTGTGGAAATAACAAAAAGCAGTATGATGAAAATGAAAGAAATTCTTACAACAACCCATCCTTGTCTCCTTCAACTTTTAAGGATTTTGTTCCATATTTTTCCAAAGGTCTGAACAGGACAAAAATTCCATGTTCACATCTCTGGCTTTACCTAAATCTGCTTTTGAATTCAAAACCCTAATGTGAAAGTTTAATTGGATCCCACTATTCTACACAACAGACATTAAGTCTTAAATAATCTTATAATTAAGGAAGCTATTCTCCCTTTAATATTTTTTAGTTTGATTTGGTGAATTACAATAATAGGACAAAACCTGAACAACTAACATGACTAACGCGACTTGAACTCGGGCCACAACTGAAGCGATGAACACCCTGACTATCGGGCCATCACATGAGATTCTAATTCGTTATATTTTATCAATATGGTTTGTATTGTAATTGTACAATTACACTTATAATGACCATTTTTGGGGGTCATTATATCGTTTTAATATTATGCATGGGGTCGTTAAGTTATGTAATAAATATATTTATTAAAATTTTATACGAAAAATAAATAGCAAAAGTCAAATTTAGGGCATCAGAAATCTTAAAGTTTCAGCCTTTGTTAACAATGTCAAGATCTGATTGATACGTTTGGTGAAATATTTTTCGGAAAATTTCGAAGCTTTTTAGTGAAATACTAAGTAAACAAAAATTTGAAAAGAAGTGAAATAAAAATTACAAAAAATAAAGGCAGATGAGTGGGGTGATATGTTTAGAAGCATTTTGGTGCAAATACGAAGACCTTCACAAAATCATATTACACAAAAGAAAGGCATATAATAATAAATAGCATCCAGTGTTGTTGTTCGTCTTTGATGGCCCATTCTTGAGATGGTTTTGTTGGTGAACCAGAAAGCCAGTCTTTGGTTTCCTTTGCTGCAGTGGAGGAAAGATTTGAGCCCATATACATCTACTTACAAGCAAATAAACTTCCTACTGGATACAGCATTTAACCATTTGGCATTTAGGCTTCATCTTAACTCCCCCCTTTCTAACGGGATAGGGTATTAGTCAATCTGGACAATGAAATTCAATATCTTATAATTAAACCATTTTATAATTCTTTATTTTTATCAAATTTTAATTCTCATTGTTGAACTAATAATTCAACCATAATTTTCGAATTTTTTTTTGAAGTTTTTAAAAATTTTAAGCTCAAAACTTAAGCTTAACTTTGAAAATATTCTCAAAAATACTTTTTGAGAAAAAAAAATATTGAAGAGAAACTAAAATTTTCAATTTTTAAAATTTTTGCCTTGAGAGAAGCATTTTTTTCTCTAAAAAAAAGTTTATTTAAGAATACTTTCGAGAAGTATTCCTAAACTAGGCCTTAATGTTAAAATAGGAACCAATACAAGATGAAACAAGCATGTCACTAGAACAGTGAATTTGTATGAATAGAGGCTTCCAAGATGATTTTAATTATTAACCACTAACTTGGAACCAACAAAATTCACATTACAACAATTTGATATGAATCCATGAGTTTTTTATTCACCTTTTTATAACAGTTTAACAGGCAAGAAATCCACATTACTGTTAGAATGGACATATAGTAAGAACCAAAAAAAACATTTTCATCATATCATCGTGAAACACTCGCTCCATTCTTTTAAATTACCTCTCACAACAATCTTCATATAATATATCCTAATGGTTTCACAACAAATCGGAACAAACAAAACAAAGTCACACCAAAACCTACAATGCTGCAACTCCACATTCTTCAAGAGCTTCTACTTTGTTCTTTGGTTATCGATTCTGCTTTCTTCGGAGCCTAGAATAATGCAGTATTTATACGTTCTTCCATCACTCCCTGGGCCAGTTTAAGATTAAACTTCTCAGAAAAATGTAAACGAAAACTGGAATATTTCAGCACTGGAATCAGAAATGGATGGAAGTACACTTCCTTAAAATGATTTGATCCAATATCTACCGAGAAACAGTGTCGGTGGGTGCATGGGGGAGGGAATGCTTCTCGAGTAGACCTGTCAATTCTGAGTCACATCCGAAAACCCAAACACAAACCTGATTTGATCTGGCCAACAACCCAAAACCATCCAAACTAAACACAAAACAACCTGAACCCGAAATGACCCAAAAAAAACCCGAAATAGCACAATTCAGATTGACCTAAACTCATGTAAAAACAACGAAAAGAAAAAAAAGAAATGAATAGGCGCATATTGGTTTGCTCAATACTCAAAACCAGCTCTATATGCAGCACATTTGAGCTCTTATGATACGAGAAAAGAGGTAATGAACAGACAAGTTTCCTACAATGAACCAGACAGTGGCCATAGATGGTGATAGAACATATAGTACATGTACACATGTTGGGAAAAAAAAACAGAGGGCGCAGAACATGCATATCAAAATAAACTAACCTCAAAAGAGCACATCAATTTCCTGTCCCAGGTTCCAAGCGAGGCTTGTCCTTCGATAGAAGCTTATACATATAGAATGCTACCACCGCACCACTACATATAAAAAAGCAAGCTGTTAGACAACTTGAACTTTTCTTTACTGCCTTCACAAACTAAAGATATACCGCGCACTAATGAACATTAACACATGCAGCAAAGCTAATTATGTTCTACAAAACCGAAGGGATGGAAACTTATAGTCATCAACATCAAACCCTTAGCCACAGATAAGTTTTAAAATATGGAAAGAGTTATATAAACCTGATTACGGTTGTGAGAAAGGAGCACAGAGTTGATCTCTGCAAAAAAGAATAACAAAGGCAAACACTAATCGTAAATAAGCTGACAGTAAGGTAAACAAAGGTTTTACACACAAAGATAGAAGCCCCACCCAAATCAGCAAGCTTAACTCCCTCAAAAATAGTACAGATGAGATCACTGCAGAAAACATAATCCCATTAATACAACATAACTGATAGTAAAATTCAAGCAAATTAAGGAAATTGTAGCAACCTGCTTGTCCTTTGATGGCAAGAAGAGACGACTCTCCTTTTTTATGAGATTTTAAGCTCGATACACTTAATGCAAGAAGAGCTCCACCTAGAATAATGCCAAACCTAATGGCAGATATACTCCCTGTCACCATGAAAGAAAGGAATCCCCCAACTGAAAGAATAAAACCTGCCCAAAACCAAATACACAAAATAAATTTCGATGGTTGAATTGATGGAACACAGTTCATATAAAAAAATATATAAAAAGAATCCAAAGTAAACACCATACCATAAGGTATACCGACATCCAAAACCAAATACACAAAATAAATTTCGATGGTCGAATTGATGGAACACAGTTCATATAAAAAAATATATAAAAAGAATCCAAAGTAAACACCATACCATAAGGTATACCGACATGAAAGTCATGAACTTTGGAAACGTCATTGAAATCTTCGGCGGAGGAAGAGAAGGTCTCAACGATTTCTTTGACTTCAGGAGGGGAATTCTCGGCAGCCGTTGAGAGGTATTCTTTGCCTTCTTCACTCATTTCTTTGACTACTTCAGTCAAATCATTTCTTGCCTTTTCAGCTTGAACCTTGAGAACCTCCGAAGTTTCTTTAAGAGTAATCAAAGCTTTCTTGGAGTGAACTTCGTAAGCTTCAAGGGATACGCTTTGCAACTTCAAAGCTTGTTCCTTAAACGAAGCTAAAGCTTGTTTCCATGCTTCGTTTGATTCTTCTTCGCTCCCCATTTCCAATTCATCCTTTTCTCTATCAACTTCCATTTCTGAATGCTTCTAAACCCCAAAAGTTAAAAAAAAAACCATTTTAATACTATCATTACCAATAACTACAAAAAAAGGAGAAGTGATTTGAATTAGAACTTACAGATTCCTCGTGAGAAGCTGCGAAAGCGACGACGGAATGGTGGAAGGGAAGCCGTGAATGGAGTGAGCGAAAACCAACTGCAAATCCTTTGGGAGCGGCGAGAGAGACTCTGTAAGCCGTCGGTCTGAGCCGTAACGACGGTGTCGAGCAAAGTGCCATCGGAGAAGAAGAAGAAGAAGAAGCACGATGGAACCTCTTCAAGGGCTCCAAACCGAAGCTAGGGTTAGGGTTTTTGATGGACAACATTTCCAGTATTACCAAAATTTCTTACTTTCTGCAGTGAACCTTTGATTTTTTTTATTAGAGACAAATGGGAAAAAAAAGCAAGGAATGGGCGACATATTCGAGAAATAATTTTGCTATTAGTCCCGTGTTTTTTCCATTTTCTCCGATTTGATCATTTTAAGTCCTTTTACTTTTTTAATTATAAAATTTTAATCTTAATGCAAATGATAGTCTTTTAATTAGATTTTCAGTGAGTAACATGAAAATAATGAGCTGACAAGACATTAAATATATAATAATGTGTTTTGCACATCAGATTTTGAAAATAGTATTACTTAATAAATTTAATAATTATCATTTGGTAAGGACTTAAATCTTAAATTTTGAAAAGTATAAAAACTTAAAATAATAAATTAAAGTATATAGATTAAATCTACAATTTTCATAAAGTATAAGGACCTAATAATAAAATTTAACTTTTTAAAGGGTTTTATTGGAGTTCTCTAAGAAAATATAAACGGTAATGAAACGACATCGCTAGTGAAACACTGTCATCAACGTGTTCTTGAGATGCTATGTTATGATGACACGTAATAGAAAAGAATTATACCAGCCGGACCCATGACCAGTAGAATCGTGGTGGGTGGTAGCTGCGATCCTCCACTCTCGGCCTTGGATTTCTTAAAGTTCGTCGGAGGTGATCTATTATAAAGACTAGATTAAATTAGTTCATTTATTATTAAATTTAACAATTTAGTCCATATACCATTAAAAAGAATCAAATAAATCTCAATTGTAATAGTTTCTATATAAAAAATGTCTTAAATTATTTTTTCAATTACAGGTCAACTCAAAATAAAAATTTTCGTTTACAAAACCATAAAAAAATTTAAAAAACTATCTTTGTTAAATAATATATTATCATTTTTAAACAATGAATGTTAATCAGTTCTAATTTGACCTTATTTGATTTTTTTTAATTATATAGGGACTAAATTGATCCATTTAATAGTAGATGGACTAATTTTATCAAGTCCTTATAATAGAGGGACCTCTCGGGTACATTCAAAGTAAATTTTTTTGTTAAAATATGTTGTTAGTTCATGTACTTTGGAAAAAAAAGATTTAATCATTGTACTTAAAAAATTTAAAAAATTCAATCCTCTTTTTTTATTATTTAAAAATCTCGATCCAATCATTAAAAACATGAGTATTTTTTATCAGAATTTAACAACTTGAAATTTTAATTAGACTGTCATCATATGACATGACATATAATTAACAAAATTTGATGGAAACCATTAACGACAATAATGATTGGGTTAGGGTTTTTAAATTAAAAAAAGTAAGGGGATTGAATTTTTAACTTTTAAAATACAGGGACCAAGTCTCAAATTACATACAAGTACATGGACTAATAACACATTATAACCTATTTTTTTCTACCTTTCTACATTTTTTTTTTACCATAACAACAAAATAAAAATTCTATTACATAGTATGCCTATTTAGAGCATAAGGTGCGTTTAAAATAATATATAATAAATAACGAAACGAATTATTTGAAATTAATTAATAGTAATATCAGGTGGAATATTTAAGATAAATAAAAATTTTGATTAAAATAGATAGAAAAAAAAATATTTTTTCTTTTTATTTTCTACCCAGCACACTTTTTATGGCAGTAGTTTATAGTGCTAATTTCAGCCTACTAATAGAAGTACAAAAATAGAGGAACAAAGTATGTGAAATTAGAGTTGAGAAATCAAAACCCCAGATTTTAGCATTGCATAGGGATTAAAATATAATTAGACCTTATATTTAAGGTGGCAAGGGCAAATCATTGAACCAGTAAACAATTTCTATATCAAGTTACCACTCCTATCTCTTTTGATGTCAAGTGATTCACTTTCTCCTATAAAAGAAAAGGTAAATTACACTTGTATTCACCAAAAATGGTAAATTTCTTTTTTAGTTATTCAATTATTTAATTATTCGATTTGTATTTTATTTTTTGGTCATTAGTTATTAAATGGTTGACGGAAAGATGCTCTAATAGGTTTTAAAATTTCTATAATAACAAATTTAACCCTTAACATTTATATATCATGTCAATTTAGTCTTGATTCTAAAAAATTAACCCTCAATATTTACATATTGTGTAATTTGATCCTTTTTAAATTTTGCTTTTTCTTTGTGACACTTTCACCTAAAAAGCTAAAAAAAATAATCTATAAACTACATTTGATCGGAAATATACCAAAAATAGAAACACTTGAAAATCATTTTCATCTTTTCTCATTCTTTTAAAATTAACCCTCAATATCAAAAAAAAAAAAAAAAGTAAACCTGGAAAAAAGGACCAATTTACACAATGTGTAAATGTTGAGGGTTATTTTTTTTGGAATCAAGACTAAGTTGATACAATATATAAATGTTAAAGGGTGAAAGTTACTATTATGCCAATTTTAAAAGCTGACAAAATTGTCTTTCTGTTAGAAATTTAACTGACCAAAAAAAGAAAAATTTGAATAATTGGGTGATAATTTTTTGTAAGACCAAAAAATAAAATTTACTAATAGTTGAGTGGCTACCGTAGAATTTACTAATAGTTGGGTGGCTATCGGTGTAGTTTACCCTAAAAGAAAAATTAAGTCTAATCATCCCAATCATTCTCGCAGCCATCTTTATTTGAAGACCTAACAGTGAGGCCATTTGCTGATATATTAGCTACATTTCGTCCCAATGGTGACCTCATAGCCATGTCTTCGTCCCAATCATCATCCCAAACCTGGTCCCAACCTTCAGCTGTTTCTACATTGGTAGTTGCCATAGATTCAGGCAATCCCATTTCTAGCTCTTGGTAAGGTATACCACTATCATGTCGTCTACTCTTCCTAAACATGCAACAAGCCAATGCTCCTCCGAATATTATAAATGCTACAATCAAGAAGTAGGCACCATTTATCGGAGTCAACAGCTTGTCATACGATGGGAGCTTTGAGAAAAAGTATGTTTCAGATGCCCGAGCATTTAGAGGAAGGAAACAATCTCCATTTCCAGCAGTTAACACTAGCGCAATGGGTTCACTAATAGTCAAAGAGATATTCAACTGAAACAAACAAGCATATATACATATTACTACTGGATACATATAAGTACATGGAATGGGGTACAATTATTGAGCATGAACAGTAAAAGTACCATGGAGGTCCCTATATTAAGAGTTAGATTGTATTTTGTCTCATTAACTCAAAAAATGGGCAAATTAGTTCCTGTATGTTAGATCAAAGAGCAAATTAATCATTCTTGTTAAAAATTTCATCTATTTTTACTATTAAAACTGGTGTGGCTAATGAAATAACCAAACAGTTACATATGGTGTGCCATGTGTATCTCATTCTAGCATACAGGGGCCAATTTTTAAAAGAATGATCAATTTTCTCTTTGATCTAATGTATAGGGACTAAATTGACCATTTTTTTAGTAGAAGATGCAAAATCTAATTTAACTTCTAGTACAAGGGCCTCCATGGTATTTTTACCAGCATGAACACTTTTTGGAACATTTTTCAGAGTCAAAGTGTGTATCTTCATGCCTAATGAACTCAAAGTTATTGAACACGATATATTTAATATTCAACCGGGAAAAGTCCTATTAAGTGCTTTCATCTAACATTAGAGCTTAACTTAGATGGTATATTTAGTCATACTTAAGAGGTCACCTTTTTTTGGTCAATCTTAAGAAGCGACCTTAACAAATCTGAAGTTCCAAGTCCCGACATCAACAATAATTTCTTCCATACTCATGTTATAGCCTACCAAAAACAAATATATATACATATATATATTCTGAATCTTATTCCTCGTGAAATAGGTCTCACAAGGTCTAAAGATAATGAGGAAAGAGTGACAAAGCATAAGAGAGAAAGATAAGACGATACCTTTTCTATACCATGTTTTGGTACTCTAAGTCTCTTGGGAAAAGATGCTCCAAAAGGGCCCATAAGATTGACATTCAGAGTTTTTTCTCCCTTATTATGGACCAAAACAATCCCTTCTTTGTACCCTGGAAAGGAATAAGAAAATCGAATTAATTATTCATCTATTAGAAAATGTAGAAAAGATTATGCTACTAATGGAGTCGTCTTGTTGTCATCAATCAACATGTGCATATAAACATGTTCACCCCATTCCTTGTGTTTTTCACTTGGGAAAGAAAAAGGGATGGGTATCAAGCTGATTAAACACACAAAACATTATGTACTACATAAAGCTTTACACATATGTAAACAGCTCTGATCTCTACTGAGATCCATCACTTAACACTGGAGTAACAATCTAGCATACCATATTTAATCCAACCAGGATGTGGTAAATATGAAACCACAAGACATACTATTCTATTGCCTTCAACGTGGTAAAAATGAAAATTTTCAAACAAACATTTATTGATTTATTGCTTTTAATTGATTATCTTTTGGATGGAACAAGGTTAGATAATACATCTGAATTAAACATCACTGTTAGCATAAATTTCCCTTTTTCTTATGGCAACAATGACAAAAAGAAAAATTCAACGCCACTAGATGACGTGTCAGATTTAAAAAGGAAAAGCATTTATGGAGGTAGACATGACATGAAACACTATAGATTTAATAAACACGTGTTTACTAATTTTATAGTGTCATATTTACACAGTTAACATGACATATAAAACACAAACATGGGTTGTCAAGTTTGATGGAGGATGGAAATATACTTAACAGATGCAATACATGTTAAAAAAAGGAAAAAGAAAAGAAATGAAGGGACACTGGTGCTAAAACTACATATCGGGTGGTGAATCAAGACAAGGACACAAAGGGAACTAGGAACAGGTCATGGAGAAGAAGGTGAAGAAGGGAAGTGATTGTGAAAGATGATGGAAGAAAGAACAATATAGTGAGCAACAGAAAAAGGAGACAGAGAAAATAGAAACAAGCACTTAACTGATTATTGTATCTGTCAAAATATGTTCTCTCAACATAAGAAGTACTAATGGAAATAAAACCTAGAATCACATTATTTAAATCAACACATTCACATGAAAAGGAAAACCATAACCTTATATTCTAAAGATTTTAATTTTCATAAAAAACCAGATACCTAACAATAAGATTTCGATCACTTATATTTCATTGTGGAGAAACAACTCCTAAAAGGGAGTTGTAATCCACTATTCCTAGTATTGATCTTTTCCATCATACCTAAATTTTGCACCATTAAGAAACATCAACATTGTCACCGTTTTTACCTTATTGACTCCAGGTTTTAGCCACCAATTTGTTTTCCCTGAAACCACCTTACATCAATAACTTCAAAAGAAAATAGAAGGAAGGTTATTGCCTCTCTATCATCCATGTTTTGCAGAGGATATTATCATATTTGGTTCTAGTAATATTTCAATCCTAAGCTAGAGCTAGATGGCTTATTCAGACCATGTTGTTTAGAGAAAACTGCAAGTAGCCTTAGTAGCAGAACAAGTTGCAATGACAGTTCAATAAAGGATCAACCCAAATTTAAGGCTACAACAAAAGCCAAAAGTTAAGAAATTTGGGATTGCACAATTTGTGTACAAATGGTGTAGCCATATGCAACTTTAACAATCAGTCCATGGATTACACAGTTACCAAACAAATTTTCTTTCTTCCTCCAGTAGTTACAAACATTTCATAACTCTATTTCTTCAATCATTTTAGAGGATTTAAAATCAAGAATTTTTACTGTACATAAGTACTCTATTAGGCATTCAATGCATACTCAATTCCACTTCTCATTTCTATAATAAAGGCAAAACAACACATATAATTAGCTTATTTGAAGTTCCATCAACGCATTGAATGAATAATAAAGAGAAATAAATTACCAGTTCCGAAACCCTTAACGCATGCAATCAAAGAGTTTTGGTCTTCACATCTACTAGCTATGCCGGCACATGTATCATCAATCTCTGACTTGGAATCATTTCCAATTACATTTGACTTTGTCGTCGTCTTCTTTTCCTTATCCTTGTTTGTATAACCTCTTTTCACAGTGTTTGTACTATTTAGATTGTTTCCACCACCTACATTATTTTTCTTCTCCTTATTTTCCTCCATTGTTTTATCACTTTTCGGATTTGAAGTTAAACTTGGATTGTTTCCACTAACTTTTTCCTTTTGAGGAGATGCACTTACCTTCTTCGGTTTACCCAATGGTTTTGGATCTTTCTTGTCACCGAGAAGTGGCATCACAAAATCCGTTTTATTGGATGAATTCGGATCAAGTTTTGGATTCAATTTCTTCTTGCCTGAAGCCGATAAAAGAATTGGCAACGGAGAGCTCTAAAATCCAACAACAAATAGTTTTTTCTTAATCTCTTGATGAATCAAAACAAAACACGAAAATAGTAAATGAAATAATAAATGATGGAGATAGATTAGATTGGTAGAACGAAAAAGAAACGTACAGGCGGCGTTGTAGAAGTAGAAACGGTGTCATTCTTTGATGGAGATTCATTAGCTAAGTATCTAAGCTTCAAAGACGACGACGAAGAAGCATTGGAAACATCAGTGACGATTAAAAACAATAAAATCGATGTTGTCATTGCATTTCTATCCATCACCTTCTTAAACAACAACAATATAATAGATCTGGTGGAGAACCAGAGATGAACAACCTTGGAAAAAGAAGAAGAATGGAAACAACAAGAAAATCAGAAATTAAAAAAAATTTATGAAGAAACGCTACAAAATTCAGAATTCAATCGATGCCAACGCTTATGTTTTACGAAATTTTGGGTATTTTTTTTTTTGAATAATAAAATGTATAATCTGAGATATATGCCTATACTAATATTAATCTCTGACCTACAAAAATAACAGTAAGTTATATTTTATTAATGAATAAATATAAAAATCATTTCATGCAAATTATTTTCGTGTATAATCTGAGACATATGCCTATAATAATGATTTGATTCAGGTTTACTTTATCTGGATAAGGCTATTTTTCCCTGTTTTGCTCGCTTTCCTGCCACTCAGCTGATTTTGTCCACCATACCTTTCTCTTATTCTCTGTAATCATAATCAGCCATGTCTTCTTTATTTCATAATCCTTCCATTTTCTGCAATCCCACGAGAACCCATGGTTGCAAGCTTCATGTTCTTACAATGGTTTCAATGCCTTCCAAAACTCATGGAACCATAACATCATCAGGCTGCTCTGATGAAAGAACAGCTAGAATTCGGGTTGTGAATTTCCTGGACAAAATCAAAGCAATACCCTTTAAAGACACGAATGGAATTCTCAGCTTGATGGAGAAAGATGCGAGCAATTGGACCTTATCAGCTTTCAATGGTCTGTTAATGGCATTGCTTACAGCAGACGAGGCTGATCTAGCCATGGAACTGTTCTCCAATGCATCAGGTTTGGGTTTATCACCGAATGGTTGGACATTTTCCATCCTCATTAGATGCTTGTGTAAGAAAAACGACCTTGATGAAGCTCAACGAGTTTTACACCACATGATGGAAAATGGGTACAATCCAAATGTGATAACATTTACAATTCTCATTGATTCATTGTGCAAAAGAGGCAAATTGGGGTATGCTTTTCGAGTTCTTGAACTAATGGGTGGAATTGGGTGCAAACCAAATGTTCAAACATACAATTGCTTGTTAAAGGGATTATGTTATATTGGGAAAGTCGAACAAGCTCATGAAATGCTGATGAACATGGAGAAAGAATCAATAAAACCTGATATTTATTCATATACAGCTATTATGGATGGTTTTTGTAAAGTGGGTAGATCAGATGAGGCAATGGGATTGCTTAACCAAGCTTTGGTTATGGGATTACAACCAAATGTGGTCATTTTCAACACTCTTTTAACGGGTTATAACAAAGAAGGAAGGCCACAACATGGGTTTAAAGTGTTAAAGCTTATGAAGGACAAAAATTGCAGCCCTGATAGTATTAGTTACAGCACCTTAATGAGTGGGTTATTGAAATGGGGAAAAACAAGAGCTGCATTAAAAGCGTATAAAGAAATGATGGGTATTGGCTTTGAAGTTGAAGGAAAGATGCTGAGCAGTTTGCTTAGAGGTTTATGCATGAAATCATGGGAAGAAAAAGACTTGGTTCAAGACGCATACCAAGTGTTCGATAAAATGCGGAAGAGGGATTCTATCATTGATCATAGTAGTTATGGGTTTATGATTCGAACGCTTTGCATGGTGAGGAAAATGGAGGAGGCTGTTTACCATTTGAAGGAAATGATTGGAATGGGGTACATTCCTAGGACGATAACCTTTAACAATGTGATTCAAGGGCTTTGTGTTGAAGGAAAGATCCATGAGGCATTGGTAGTTTTGGTTACCATGTATGAAAATGGTAAAATCCCAAGTAGAACATCGTATGACATGTTGGTTAAAGAGTTTAATCGACAGGGATTGTTGTTGGGTGCTTGTAATGTTTATGGTGCTGCTTTGAAGCAAGGTGTGGTCCCACATAGGATCCCACTAAGACTAAATAGCCATAGTTATTGACTCTTCCTAGCTACACCAATGGATCTGTCAACAGATTTGTTTTGGGCATCAAGTGTTTATATTGGATTTTATCTTTGGGATCAAATCTCACTGAATGCAAATATTGAGATCTCTTTAATAGATGAGATGAAAACGCTTTTACTCCATGAATCCAACTCAAGATAAAATCGAAAATAAGTATCTCGGACCTAATACAATGCTTGTTGAAAATTTCATTCGGTAGAGCCAATTGTTGGGTGCTTGTATTGTCTACTGTGCTGCTTTGAAGCAAGGTGTGGTCCGGCATAGGGTCCCCATTAGATTGCCATGGTTGTTGAATCTTCCTTGTACTAGGTAGGTTAAAATATCTCATAAATTTGGAATTCATAACCTATATTTTTATTTTCGAATTTAATCTCTCTATTTTCTAAATTTTAAAATTCAGGTTTAATTATTAACATTATTTTTTTTATTAAATTGATTGCTATAATATTTTGAAATATAAAAATACCTCACTTTATAACTTTGTAACTAAAAGAAAGTAAACAACACTAGTAATTGCCCAACAATTAGTTACTGATCACCTACTAGCTAATAAAGGTAACTTTTAAAATTGTCATAATAGCAACTTTAAACCTTAATATTTACACATTATATAATTTAATCTTTTTTTTACAATTTTATTTTTCTTTGTGACCCTTTCACTTAAAAAATTAAAAAAACCAAATTTACCAGCTAAATTTTAATGAAAATGTACCAAAAAAAAAAAAACGAAAACACCTATAAATCTAAAATAATAGTTTTTTTTTAAATGGTGGAATTTTTTATATGGAAAAAAGAGAGAGAATGTTGTTGGATATTGAAAATGTAGGTGATGACCACCATCCCACTCAAGATCAAATGGAATTTTCCTTTGCTTGAAAACAAAATAAACAAATCTGTTAAGTGGAAGAAAAATCTTGTGGGATAAGAGGACATAAATCACAATACATCATGCTGACATTTTAATGAGTTTTTTTTTTTTAAATTACACTTTAGAGTTATATTATTAATAAGTTTATGTTTTAGTCATTTAATTTTAAAAAGTTATAAAATGGCCGTTGAACTATTCAAAGTTTTTAAAGTTTGCTAATGAGGTCCAAAAGACAATTTAATGATCTATATGGTAGATTAGTACCTATCGACTAGTGGAATAACATATCTTAGATTTAAATTGATCTGACGATCTGTGTTGAAGATCAGAGAAGAAAGGTGTTTGGATTTTGGTTTGTAGATTCGTGATATTCAAAGTTATTTCATGGAAAAATTGAACTATAGAAGAGAAGGGGACGAAGAGCGTTCGATTGGTGTAGGTGGTGCAAACACAGAAGGCTATACAACAACAATTTTAACAACCTAACAACTTAAATGAAAACTTTTGAATAGTTTAGTGACCATTTAGTAACTTTTTTAAGTTAAGTGATTAAAACATAAACTTACTAATAGTTTATTGACCTTACCATTATTTTTTTCGTAATAACATATTGGAGGAGGGTACTTAAACAAACATATAATTTTTTTTTTAATTAAACATAAGTAGAAGGAGATAAATTATGGTAAAAATTATCGATACCAACTGAATATTTGAGCACTACAATTCTTATTTTCGTCTTTTCATAAACTCAAGTGACATGATATGTATATTTCATACTGACATTACATTATTTATATCATAAGTCACGTTGATAAATTATTTAAAATTTTAAAATAAAAAATATGTATTATATTTAAAAAATTAATATTTTAGTCAATATTTTTATTAAAAAAAATTAATTTATTTTCTGTTTAAAAGATTATGATCAAATTTATTTTTTTTTAAAATAAAAACTAAATTGACATTAAATACTAAATTTCACATTATACCTTATTTTTTCCTAAAAAAAATTTAGAGCTGGTTTTTAAGAATTTAGGCGTAAGAATCAAACTGGTTCACTGTTTCATTACATTCTATGCGCGCCGATGTGCGTGAAGTCACTCATCAAACGAGAGCGTTCGAGTTCACCGACGCGTGCGTTGGCCTTTCTCTTTCAGCGCGATAGGTAAACTGGGCATCCAATGGTAACCTAACATCAGCACGTCATTAACATGACGTCATAGACAAAACGTGGAAAAAAGAATCAATGGTATAATGATCGTTGACGAGTGTGCACGCTGAATCACGTTGACGGCGTAGGCACTCAAAAGACCAATTTCTCCAAAGGAAAACAACAAATTCTCCTGGTTTTATACTAATAAAAGGATAGAGATGAGGCTAAGTTAGGAATTTATTGCATGAGAAGTGGCGCACTTTACGGCGGTGTCCACACGCTGTATATATTTATACGCTTTCGAAAAAAATGTAATTTCGATGCAATAATGTAAATTTATAAATTATTTTTTATTATACTTTTTCTCAAAAAAGAAATTTCTATATATATTTTAATAATCTGATTATCAATTCATAGATAAAATAATAATATATTTTAGTGCACTCGACCTTACATCTTTTTATATTAACAATAATACCGATGTCAATCAAACTAAAATTCAATTGATATTTTTTATTATATTTCAAAAAAAAAATCAATTTCTATACTTTTCTTTTAATTTATCAAAAGACAACATTATTTTTTTTAGAAAAATTATACTTGAAATAAACATTTAATATATACCAATCGTTTATTTAAACTATTTTTATTTAATTGAAATAATAAAAATTGAATAGAACAAAAACATAATAACATAAATATTATTTTTAGAATTTTCAATATTTAATTAATATTTGTTTTATATTTTTTTGGTTTTGATAAAAAAACATATTTTCATATTTTAGAAAATTTTGTAATTTTTTATTTTAATATAAAATTTAAAAAGGAATATCAAACTTATAAAAAATATATATTATTTTTTTTTAAGTTCAATAAAAACCAAAGGGAAATATAAACGTTTTGGGATGAAAAATAATAAATTTCGAATATATTTGTATATTTAATTTGGAATAAGTTGAATTTTTTTAACTTTTCGAAGTATTTATATATATTAATATAGATAATATTTTAGATAAATATAATAGAAATATACGATTGATTCAAAGTTTTATATGAATGATAAATATAAATATATAGGTAAATTCAACGGCTAAAATGTTAAAATATTAATTATAAAAAGAAGTCATGAAAATGTTAAAATATTAATTATAATTCACTTTTGGAAGTTGTAATATACAAAAAAAAAAAGCGGAAACACCCATAAATCCAAAATAATAGTTTTTATATTTTCTCATTATTTAGGAATTAACCCTCACCAAAATAAAAAAGAGAGAGAGAATAAATTACACAAAGCGTAAATGTTGAGTGTTAATTTTTATAAAATAAGACTAAATTAACATAATTTATAAATATTGAGGGTTAAATTTATTATTATATCAATTTTAAAAGCTAGCACTGATAACTTAATAAAAAAAGACATTAAATAGAAATTAAAATCCCAATTATAATTTATATAAATAGTTTTTTTTATTAAAGAGAGATTCAATTATTTTATGAAATTAAAATCTCAATTATAACTTTTTTTTTTTTAAACGGTGGAATTTTTTTATTTGGAAAAAAGAGAGAGAATGTTGTTGGATATTGAAAGTGTAGGTGATGACCACCATCCCACTCAACATCAAAAATGGAATTTTCCATTGCTTGAAAACAAAATAGACAAATCTGTTAAGTGGAAGAAAAATCTTGTGGGATAAGAGGACATAAATCTAAACATATTGTCTCTTTTCTTCATATAAAATGCTACATAATGTGACCATAATTGAATGAGCTAATGTACCTCACAAAAATATATTTATTATTCTTTTAACATAAAAATAACCCACATTCATATGCATATAGTTGAATCAACCCAATACATCATGCTGACATTTTCATGAGTTTTTTTGTTTTTTAATTACACTTAGGGCTAGTTTGGCAATGCTGTGAAAAAGTACTTTTGAGAAGTGCTTTTGAAAATTTGAGTGTTTGGTATTGCTGTCAAAAAGTGATTTTGAGAAATAAAATGTCCATTTTAGACATGATATTATAAAGCAACAAATATGTATTTAAATAATGTTTAAATTAGTTAATATTATGATATTTTAGCAAAAATATAAAAAAATAATTTATTATAACTTATTGTTAATATTTTAATATATAATATTAATTTTAAATATTTCTAATTAATTAATATTAATTATTTATTAAATTTAATTAGAATATATAAACTATATTTAAATATTTAAATATAATAATCAGAAAAGGAGGACCTTCTAATTTCTCCCATATAAAATCAAACAATCAGAGAAGGGGGTACAAGCTAAAGGGAAAAGATGAAAGAAATGTGAAAAAATTAAACTATATTTCATAATTATTTCATAAAATCAAACAATCATAAAAAACTAAAGCATAATGAACAATTAGAAGAAGAAGAGAAGAAAAAAATAAACTCACCGTGGAGAAGAGAAGAGGAACAAAGAACCAGAGTACAAGTTCAGACAAAGGAAAAATGAGAAAAAAATCTAACCTGAAGGAGAAAAAGTGTAAGGTTAAAAAGGTAAAATACCAGCCAAAAGCACTTTTGGCTTGAGAAAAGTTAAAATTTTCTGCTTTTTCATCTGTGAAAAAGCACTTCAAAAAAGTTAGAAAATTTGCTCCACTGATATTTGTTCTTCATTGCTTTTTAGAGAAAAGCACTTTTTTGTGGAAAAGTTCATCCCAGAAGCAATGGAGAACGCAACCTTAGAGTTAAATTATTAATAAGTTTATGTTTTAGTCATTTAATTTTAAAAAGTTACAAAATGGCCATTGAACTATTCAAAGTTTTTAAAGTTTGCTAATGAGGTCCAAAAGATGATTTAATGATCTATATGGTAGATTAGTACCTATAGACTAGTGGAATAACATATCTTATATTTAAATTGATCTGACGATCAGTGTTGCAGATCAGAGAAGAAATGTGTTTGGATTTTGGTTTGTAGATTCATGATATTCAAAGTTCATGAAAAAATTGAACTATAGAAGTGAAGGGGACGAAGAGCGTTCGATTGGCCGTGTAGGTGGTGCAAACACAGAAAGCTATACAACAACAATTTCAACAACCTAACAACTTAAATGAAAACTTTTGAATAGTTTAGTGACCATTTAGTAACTTTTTGAAGTTAAGTGATTAAAACATAAACTTACTAATAGTTTATTGACCTTAAATGTAATTTACCATTATTTTTTTCGTAATAACATATTGGAGGTGGGTACTTAAACAAACATATAAATTTTTTTAATTAAACATAAGTAGAAGGAGATAAATTATGGTAAAAATTATCAATTAATAATTTTCTTTAACAAAAATATTGACTAAAAAATAGTTTTTAATGATGTGGTGTGGCAACTCAAGTGACATGATATGTATACTTCATGCTGACATTATACTATTTATATCATGAGTCATGTCAATAAATTATTTAAAAATTTAAAATAAAAAAACTTGTATTATATTTAAAAAATTAATATTTTAGTCAATATTTTTATAAAAAAATAATTTATTTTTTTTAAAAGATTATGATCAATTTTTTTTAAAAAAAATAAAAACTAAATTGACCTTAAATACTAAATTTCACATTATACCTTATTTTTTCCTAAAAAAATATTTAGAGCCGGTTTTTAAGAATTTAGGCGCAAGAATCGAACTGGTTCACTGTTTCATTACATTCTACGCGCGCCGAGTTGCATGAAGTCACTCATCAAACGAGAACGTTCGAGTTCACTGGCGCTTGCGTTGGCCTTTTTCTTTCAGCGCGGTAGGTAAACCGGGCATCCAGCGGTAACCTAACATCAGCACGTCATTAACATGACCTCATAGACAAAACGTAAAAAAAAAGAATCAACGGTATAATGATCGTTGACAGTTGACGAGTGTGCACGCTGAATCCCGTTGACGGCGTGGGCTCTCAAAAGACCAATTTCTCCAAAGGAAAACAACAAATTCTCATGATTTTATACTAATAAAAGGATAGAGATGAGGCTAAGTTAGGAACTTCAAGTCTCATATTTATTGCATGAGAAGTGGCGCACTTTACGGTGGTGTCATTTGGGTTTTTCTCTCATTATTTTCTCTTCTTCTCTGAGTAAAAGCCGAAAACTCCTAAAGTTCCATCTTCTTTTTCATTCTCTGTAAAAGCCGAAATCTCTAAGCGTAATCCCTCATCTTCACTTTGATTCAAAAGCCGAAACTCTTTCCATTCTTTTTCTTCCTGGCCGAAATCTTCAAGTTTCTTCCTTGTTTTCTTTTCTTCTTCTCTTTTCTTGTCAGAAACCGAAACTCTTCACTCAAGTATTTTAAAAGCCAAAGACACATCAGCCTTCTCTTGTTCATACTTTTTCCAGGATTTTCCTAAAAGTCGAAATCCCTACATCTCATCTCCTATGATTGCCAAATCGCTTCTGTGGTGCCTACTTGTGCCGATATCTGAAGGGAACTTTAGTGGAGTCAATCGCATAGATCTCTAAGTTAAAGATCGGTAGCACTCGAATCTTATTACTTTCGAGATTTCAAGGTAATAAGATCTATTAGTTTTAACGTGTAATTTGGGATTTATTAACCTTGGCCGATTGTTGAAGGGGCTAAATCTTTGTGTGTTTTTCCGGCTTTTGAGCAAGGCTTTACATTGAGGATAATAGATCCGGATAGCAAGAACATCGACTAAGAATATTGGATTTCGCGAAATCAGGTGTGTAACTCTCCACACCATCTAGATCTGTTTGTTAAATATATGATTATAAGTCTTATATGTTCTGTTAAATGCCGAAATCCCGGCACAACGTTTGAAACCCAAAGAGGGTAAAGCAAATCACCAGGTTAGTGATCCCTGTCATTCTAAATGAATGTTCTGATTAAATGATATGAGTATGCCGATTTTCTATAATTGCATGGGTTGGGTTTGATGAAAGGAGGAAGTTATACGTCGTAGCAGTTTTTACCGTGATCTGTTGTAGCGGTTCCTTACTGTGATCTGTTGTAGCGGCTTTTCTTTGTGATCATTTGTAGTGGCTACGCCATGATCGATGATGATGCAAAGCACGATCGCCATCAAGGCGTGTAGCAGTGTGGGTTGATTGTAGAAATCCCCAATTGTGTGAATGGCTGGTACAGGGGTGTGTAGTGGATGGAAACCTAGGATTTGGGTTGGGCTTTGCATATTATTTTTGTGCTATGTATATTAATTATTCTGTTTAATGGGGCTAAAGCCCAAATCTAATGGTGCATGAGGGTTGCACACTGAGTCTCGCGACTCACCCTTTTAATTTAACACTTTCAGGTGACACCTAGTGCATCGGACCGGGCTGGAGAGGAACGCGAGGTGGCCATGCAAAAGAGAGCAATTGGATTCAGCTAAAAGGCTTTAGTATGCTATTTATATTTTGCAGATTTTAAGTATGGTTGTAATAAGGCCACGGGCCACTAGACTATTATTTTTGATTGGGTTATGTTGGGTTTTTAAGTTTTATGTTTTCAATTAAGTTAAGACATGTATGAAATTTCAGTTTTTATTTAAAAATCCATCAAGATAATTTATAACTTAATATTTTATACTTTAATGAATTCTTAAGCTTTCAGAATAAAGGTTTAAACCTAGTAATTGTTTTCCAAAATGCGACATGTTTTGTGAACTCCCTTAAGTGACATACCAGACTCGGTCGTAGCGTTTGGACCAGGTTTGGGGTGTTACAAATTGGTATCAGAGCCCAGTTCAAAACTCAGCTTTGGGGGTTTTTGGGCTCAAAACGTTTTCTAAAGATGGGTTTTTGAAACATGGATGTTTTTAAATGATAAACAGGTCTGTTAGCTCAGCATGGCACCTGCGTCTCCGGCCCAAAGTCCGCTGTAGTAATTCGAACTCCTTGTGTGTTATATATGTATGTGGGCTTGATGGGCTTTGTGGGGACGTGAGACTATTTAGACTATAACTTGATGGACTTTGGGCTTAATTTGAAATAACTCCTTAAATCTCATAAGACTTAATTTCACTAAACAAACCGGTGAACGAGTCGCAAGACTAGGGTGTAGCAACAGGCATACGCATGTCTAGGATTGGATCCAGAAGAGCCTGGTACTTAAGCAGTCCTAGTGACTCACCTCCTCTTCGCTAGAATCCTACCTGGTGCGTAGTGACTGTTCACCCCAGCCACGAGGATTTGTTGACGGCCTTAAATCCATAATTAAAACTCGAAAGGGACTAGCCACCCTATTTTCACAAAATTGATAAAATATCCTTATTTTGAAAATCACCAAGATACCTATGATTTACAAATATAGCCCCAGATTTACAGAAACACCCTGACTTACAAAGTCAAGGGTTTTTAAAAGAAAAAAAAACATACAACACACGACAACAACCAAAAATCCACAAACACCTGAACACTACTATTTTCTTTGAAATTAAAATCTCCAAGATACCCCTGATTTATAAAAATTTCCCAAAATATCCCTGATTTGTAAATTACTAAATTACCCCTGATTTGTAAAATGACCCAAGTACCCATGATTTCAAAATTTCTGAAATACCCCCAGATTCCAAAATTTTCGAAATACCCCCGGATTTCAAAATTACCGAAATACCCTCGGATTGTAAATTACTGAAATACCTTCGGATTATAAATTACCAAAATACCCTTATTTCACAAAATCACCAAGAAACCCTATTTTGGAAAATTATGGAAATACCCCTGTAGGATAAATAACGAGAATACCCCTATGTATTGAGTGTAGATGTATAGATGTTGTCTGTATGTTGATTGTTGAATGTATGTAGTTTATAGAACTAGGAAAGGTGAACTTGAGACTGAATTGCGAATTCGAAAGAACTACTCTTAAAACTACTAATCATAAGACTGTCCGTGGATAATCAGTGGAAGAAAACCAATAATTCATAAAATTTTTTAATCAGATAAACGCGAACCGATAGCATGAGTACAAGGGGACGAGGACGCTCTAGATGTGAATACCATAGTGTACTCTACCATAGTAGTACGATTAATAGTTAGTTGGAAATTTCGAGGATGAAATTTCTTTAAGGGGGGTAGAACTGTAACATCCTGAATTTTTGGGCCTATGCGTTTAATGGGTGAATATGTTTAATATGTTAATTTAAATAATAGGGGTCCAAATTGGGCTCAGAATTAGGCAAAGGCCTTGATTAAAATTATCTGTTTGGGCATTATAGGGTTTAAAAGGTAGTATCTATGTTTAAAATACCAAAGTGGGCTTGTGGCCCAATCTTAGGAGGTGACGCCACACAAGAGAGTAAGGGGCCCAAATTTAAGTCTCATGGAGCCCAATTCTTTTAATTTAAGTTAGCTAAATTTTGGGCATTAGGATTAGGTGGAGTGGATGGCAACAAGGCTAAAATTTAGGGGTTTTAATGTTTAAAATATGTGGATAGTAAGCAGATAAAGGCTATTATTTAGGAATTTATTTTATGTGGAAAATAAGCAGATAAAGGCTAAAATTTAGGGATTTTAGTGATTAAAATATGTGGCTAATATGCTGATAAAGGAGGGAGGAGTTAGAGACAATTAAGTCTCTTTTAGATGAGCTAGTAGATTAAGATAAATGAGAAAAGATAGAATTTATCTGTAAGGTTAGGTAAGTGCCGAAATTTCTAATAGGGGGAATATCTCTTCAATTTCGGCATTTGGGTTTTTCTCTCATTCTTTTCTCTTCTTCTCTGAGTAAAAGCCGAAAACTCCTAAAGTTCCATCTTCTTCTTCATTCTCTGCAAAAGTCGAAATCTCTAAGCCTAATCCCTCATCTTCACTTTGATTCAAAAGTCGAAACTCTTTCCAGTCTTTTTCTTCCTAGCCGAAATCTTCAAGTCTCTTGTTTTCTTTTCTTCTTCTCTTTTCCTGTCAGAAACCGAAACTCTTCACTCAAGTATTTTAAAAGCCAAAGACACATCAGCCTTCTCTTGTTCATACTTTTTCCAGGATTTTTCTAAAAGTCGAAATCCCTAGATCTCATCTCCTGTGATTGCCAAATCGCTTCTGTGGTGTAACCTTGGCCGATTGTTGAAGGTGCTAAATCTTTGTGTGTTTTTCCGGCTTTTAAGCAAGGCTTTACATTGAGGATAATAGATCCGGATAGCAAGGACATCGACTAAGAATATTGGATTTCGCGAAATCAGGTGTGTAACTCTCCACACCATCTAGATCTGTTTGTTAAATATATGATTATAAGTCTTATATGTTCTGTTAAATGCCGAAATCACGGCACAACGTTTGAAACCCAAAGAGGGTAAAGCAAATCACCAGGTTAGTGATCCCTGTCATTCTAAATGAATGTTCTGATTAAATGATATGAGTATGCTGATTTTCTATAATTGCATGGGTTGGGTTTGATGAAAGGAGAAAGTTATACGTTGTAGCGGTTTTTACCGTGATCTGTTGTAGCGGTTCCTTACCGTGATCTGTTGTAGCGGCTTTTGCCATGATCTATTGTAGTAGCTACGGCCATGATCTGATGATGAGTAGCACGACTGCCATCAAGGCGTGTAGCGGTGTGGGTTGATTGTAGAAATCCCCAATGGTGTGAATGGCCAGTACGGGGGCGTGTAACAGATTGAAACCTAGGATTTGGGTTGGGCTTTGCATATTATTTTTGTGCTATGTATATTAATTATTCTGTTTAATGGGGCTAAAGCCCAAATCTAATGGTGTATGAGGGTTGCACACTGAGTCTCGTGGCTCACCCTTTTAATTTAACACTTTCAGGTGACACCTAGTGCATCGGACCGGGCTGGAGAGGAACGCGAGGTGGCCATGCAAAAGAGAGTAATTGGATTCAGCTAAAAGGCTTTAGTCTGTTATTTTATATTTTACAGATTTTAAGTATGGTTGTAATAAGGCCACGGGCCACTAGACTATTATTTTTGATTGGGTTAAGTTGGGTTTTTAAGTTTTATGTTTTCAATTAAGTTAAGACATGTACGAAATTTCAGTTTTTATTTAAAAATCCATCAAGATAATTTATAACTTCATATTTTATACTTTAATAAATTCTTAAGCTTTCGGAATAAAGGTTTAAACCTAGTAATTGTTTTCGAAAATGCGATATGTTTTGTGGACTCCCTTAATGACATACCAGATCCGGTCGTAGCGTTTGGGCCGGGTTTGGGGTGTTACATCGTATATATTTATACGCTTTCGAAAAAAATGTAATTTCGACGCAATAACGTATTTATAAATTATTTTTTATTATACTTTCTCTCAAAAAAGAAATTTCTATATATTTTTTAATAATCTGATTATCAATTCATATATATAAAATAATAATGTATTTCAGCGCACTCGAACTCACATATTTTTGTATTAACAATAATACCGATGTCAATCAAACTAAAATTCAATCGACATTTTTTATTATATTTCAAAAAAATTCAATTTCTATACTTTTCTTTTAATTCATCAAAAGACAACATTATTTCTTTTAGAAAAATTATACTTGAAATAAACATTTAATATAAACCAATCGTTTATTTAAACTATTTTTATTTAATTAAAATAATAAAAATTGAATAGAACAAAAACATAATAACATAAATATTATTTTTAGAATTTACAATATTTAATTAATATTTGTTTTATATTTTTTGGTTTTGATAAAAAAACATATTTTCATATTTTAGAAAATTTTGTAATTTTTTATTTTAATATAAAATTTAAAAAGGAATATCAAACTTATAAAAAAATATATATTAATTTTTTTCTTAAGTTCAATAAAAACCAAAGGGAAATATATGAAAATTAATAAATTTCGAATATATTTGTATATTTAATTTGGAATAAGTTAAAATTTTTTAACTTTTCGAAATAAATATATATTAATATAGATAATATTTTAGATAAATCTAATAGAAATATAAGATTGATTCAAAATTTTATATGAATGATAAGTATAAATATATAGGTAAATTCAACGGCTGAAATGTTAAACTATTAATTATAAAAAAAAAAGTCATGAAAAAGTGTAAAACCACTGTTTTACACCGATGTAAGTGAATCATTTGCGTATATTTAAGTATGTATGTGTATTGTAGGTTATCTTTGGGCTCTTAATGAAATTTTTTAACGTGATATATAATTCACTTTTGGAAGTTGTAATATAATATGATAGAGATAAATATCAATTTATATGTGATTTTTGGTCTAATGTATGTGTTTGATTTTGTGTAATTATATACATGAAACTTGATTGCGGTTCATATGTATATATAAAAATTTGATTTTGATTCAGTTATACACATTTAAATAAAGGAATACATACATTTATTTTCATATTGGATGAATATAATTATATGTGTATGCAATATATCAATGTAAAATGGTATTAATTCGATAATGTTGTTAGTGGTTTATAAAAATTGAATCAAATCAAAATTATTTATAATATTGCACAATGAATCAAAATTTATGTATAGTTTATCACATCATTTATTAGTTTACTGATAAAAATAAAAATAACTTATGTATAAAATGTTAATTTAAAATATCAAATTATCTATCTATACTATATTTAAGCATTTTACTGAGTTGGTGTCACTCTAAACGGAATCATCAATTCAACTATAAAATTATAGAAATATTGCTTCTTTTAAATTATCTATCTATACTTTATTTAAGTTCTTTACTTAGTTGGTGTGATCCTTAATCGAATCACCAACTTAGTTATAGAATTGCATAAATATTATTTTTTTTAAAATTATAATTAATACTTTTCATACCATCTTCGAATAAAAGAATTACAAATTACAAATTAAAAAAATTAAATGCGTGCTCTAATGTATTAAAATACAAATTTCTTACCATTTCACTTATATTCATAATTGAATAAATTTTTTTAAAAAATATTTTTAATGTAAAATCTTTTCTTTAATTAATCATGTTACAAAATTTAAGGATATAGATACAAAATTGAAAATCTTGTAAAATATGAGGGGCAAATTTAACATTTAACCAAAAAAGAAGGTGGGGAAGGAGTTCGCCGAGTCTTGAAGTATCATCGTGCATGCAATTTCCATTTTTTTTTTTTTCACAAAGTACCAAACTCTCTCTCTCTCTCTCTTTTATTTTCTTTCCATCTTCTCTCTTTTTGTTTTGCTTTTGCATGCACACGATTTGTTTTGTTTGCCGTTACTTCTCTTCATCGCCGATTTGTCTTTTCCGTCGTCGGAGCTCCTCGTTTTCACGGTTCTCTCCGTGTATATATATTCAAGCATCGTTAGTGAACATATATTTAACGCCGGCAATAGTACAACGAAAAGGAAACTTAGCATGTTTTCCTTTTGTAACGATATTTAACGCCGGTGAAGGTAGTAGCTGTTTCTAATTATCTTCTTCGAAAAGGTTATATTTCTTTTCGTTTGTTTTTTTTTTAATTGATTTAGTCTCTTTGTTTGACCAATTTTGAATCTGCTCTGTTTTGCTTTTAGCTTACTCGTTGATTTTCCTTGAGAGAAATTTATCTATTGCAGATGAATTTTTCACTGTTTTTGATACATATATTGAATTTTGAAATTTTTGTAGGAATTAAGTTTGGAGTATGGCTTCGAAGAGCTGCATGAATGTACTCTGCGGCGTGTCCACATCGATTGAGTGGAGAAACGGTTGGACTTTGCGATCTGGAGATTTTGCTAGTCTCTGCGATAAGTGCGGGTAAATTGTAAAAATTATAATCGCTTCATCGTATTTTTTTAAGCTTAATAATTAGATAAGCTTGTGCTGACGAGTCTTAGAACATTTATAAATTTTGTTTTACTTGATTTACGAATGGTTAGAATGTTTTTGTTCTTATTAGTGAAGCTTATAATAAATTGTTCTATAGTGAATTGGAAATTTGGAATATAATTCTTCTTTCATGGGAGATAAAGTTTGATCATGTTTTGAACCATATAAAGTGGTTAAATATAGCAGAGGAATCCAAACAAGACAAAGTGTTTTTGCCCAGCCGGTGCTATTTTAAGAACGCCATTGTTAGAAACAATTTATTTATGATTTTGACTCGCTGTAGGTCTGCATATGAACAATCAATATTCTGTGACGTGTTCCACTCAAAGGATTCTGGGTGGAGGGATTGCAATTCATGTGGCAAGGTTGGTCACCCCAAACTTTTAATTTCTTGCCTTGTTCCCGTCAATACTATGGTGCTTAATCTCAATGCTTTTGCTGTTGGCAGCCTCTCCATTGTGGATGCATTGCTTCAAGGTTTTTGCTCGAGCTTCTTGATGGTGGGGGGATCAACTGTGTAAGCTGTGCTAAAAAGTCAGGATTTAACCATGTAAGATCAGCTTATTCAATCTTTTCCCTTTTTAGAAGATCAAATTGTAACCCTGCATTATAGTCTCATGCCGAATTCAACGATAAACATGGCACCGTAAGGTTTATGGTAATGGGACACACATTTTAATCGGGGTATGCCTCTAACATACTTCATTTTGCCCCATCTCAATTTGATTCAGTTGTTATCCCAACCCTTTGATGTAATCTCATCTGTGATCTATTACAAATTATTATATTAGGTTTGGTTTGAAACAGTAAAAGAAACAGGCTCTGTATTATTTCCATTGAAACACCTTGGCGTTTAATCATTTCAAATCTGAGTAGCCTTGCACTGGTTGTACCATGGCCTATGACCTGTGTACTCTATTCTGAGGGTAACTGAGGATAATCGATTATAAAATGAATGATACAAAAAGGATGATAAATGGTATCTGTCAAGATATTGACTTTTTTCTGGTTGATATCTTTGTTATATTAGTTCTATGATTCAGTCTATTTCTGTTTGATTATTGCTTAATGATGCTTGATCTTTTAGGCCTTTACATGTAAAGTTCAAATATTTATGATGAAGCTTATGTATTTCAGATGATTGAAGATGAAAAGCCTAATGGATTTGGTATGGTGAAGGCCAATGCTAGTCAATTGCACTCAACCTCTGCAGACAACCAATTGAGTGGTGCGAGCATTGAAAACCTACAGCTTATGCAGTTGAGCAACAATGCAGAAAGCATTGGGTTGAGACAATTGCTTCAGCTTCACAATGATGACTCAAGTGGGTCTCTAGGGCAAATGAAACAGGAGGAATTTTTGCCTCCTCCTAGAGAAATTGGAAGCACATGCTTGATAAGTATTAATCAAGCATCTAATGGATCAGTTCAAGCTGTGAAACCTACCACTAGTAAAGTTAATATTTTTGATTCATTGCCACAAACCAACTTGAGTATTTCTTTGGGTGGCTCGTTAGGGAACCAAAATGGCTTTCCTAGTTCAGTTGTAGATGAAAAGAGTAAGATGTCTTCAGTCTTGCAACAGGCATCCAAATCTCGCCATCTTCTGCCCAAGCCTCCAAGGTCGGTCCTTGCAACAGGTCTGGAGATGAATGCAGGAACGGTACCCCAGATACGTGTTGCTAGGCCCCCAGCAGAGGGACGTGGACGGAATCAGTTGCTTCCTCGTTATTGGCCTAGGATTACGGACCAAGAATTAGAACAAATTTCTGGAGAGTATCCACCATTGTATCATTATTGGTTTATGTGCACAACCATGGCTTGAATGTTAGACTACAAAAATTTTCATGTCTATCTAATGACCTGGGGTGTCATGTCAAATCCTTAACCATGTAATTTTTCAGTTCAAATTCCACCATTGTTCCACTGTTTGAAAAGGTTTTGAGTGCAAGTGATGCTGGACGGATTGGTCGTTTGGTTCTGCCAAAAGCATGTGCTGAAGTTAGTTTCTATTCAATAATGCTACACTTGCAACTTATGTTTATTTACCTTGTCTGTTCAGAAGCGCTGTTGCACGTAAGTTATAACAAAGAATGAATTGGCAGGCTTATTTTCCCCCCATATCTCAACCAGAGGGTCTTCCCCTAAGAATTCAAGATGTGAAGGGAAAAGAATGGGTGTTTCAGTTCAGATTCTGGCCTAATAACAACAGCAGGATGTATGTTTTGGAGGGTGTGACTCCTTGCATACAGTCCATGCAGTTGCAAGCTGGAGATACTGGTACGACTCTGAACCTGGTTATGGAACAATCCAAGCATTTTGTTGTTAGCTCTAATTGAGTAACATCACTTGCGGTTCTCTTATATAGTAACATTTAGCCGTAAGGATCCAGAAGGGAAGCTTGTTATGGGGTTTCGTAAAGCAACAAACACTGCTGTGGTGCAGGTAAAGTAACAATCACCTTCCACGTTAGCAAATTTGATCATATAATATTGATATATAAATTATCAAATAAACAGGAAACCTTACCACCTGCCATTCTTAATGGCACTCTTTCAAGTGAAAGTTACCTTTCGGGTGTTTTTGAGAACCTGCCTATAATTAGTGGTTACTCTGGCCTTCTTCAGTCATTGAAGGGAAGCACAGATCCCTACCTAAATGGACTGTCAAAACATTCGAGTTTAGCTGGTGGTGATATTAGTGGGCATAAATCTGATATGCATGAGGACAGGATCAGGGAGGACTTATTACTACCATCTATTTTAACCCCAGAGAGAAAAAGAACTCGGAATATTGGGTCCAAAAGCAAGAGGTTGCTGATTGACAGTCAGGATGCTTTGGAGCTGAAACTTACTTGGGAAGAGGCTCAGGATTTGCTCCACCCACCCCCCAGTATCAAGCCAAGCATTGTTACAATTGAGGATCATGATTTTGAAGAATATGATGTGAGTATATTTCCTGGAATACTTGGGGTTTAACAATGCTTGTATGTTGGGCTGTTTTGGTGCACTTGGATGATTGTTCAAATACAAGTTTTCTTTTGTGATTCCACTCTATCCAGTGCATGAAAAAATAAGGCAATTATGCTCTGAGTAAGACGTAATTGCCAATATTTTTGGTATTTTTAGTTAAAATTTAAAGAAAAATGGATTTTATTGTTCTCTTTTGAGGGGCGGGAAACCATTAACTGATCTTTTTAATCTCACCATGTGATAGAAATAAGGTCTGCACATGTTTATGAACGCAATGTTTCTCCTGGAAGAATTATCAATTTTCAGCAAAGCAGTGTGATTTATAATGTAACTTTTCATACATGTTTGTCCTACAGGAACCTCCAGTTTTTGGGAAGAGGAGTATCTTTGCAGTTCGATCAACGGGGTGAGCATACACATTTATGTTTATTACACTTTTAGTTTCTGTTTCTGAGCTTGTAAGGATCGATTTGTTTCTCAAGTTTATGGTTGTGTATATCTATCTAGTCTTGAATTAGTAAGCATGATCTTCAGGGGACAAGAGCAATGGGCTCAGTGTGATAATTGTTCTAAATGGAGAAGGGCGCCTGTCGATGCTCTTCTTCCACCTAAGTGGACATGTGCAGACAACAACTGGGACCAAAGCAGGTCAGCATTTTCTATATCTTAGTTCATTCACAATCCTATTTTATCCTTGACAAGTTCCGGAAGAAATGTGTTTCCTTTTCTCTGCATGTCAGGTCTTCATGTTCCTTACCCGATGAACTCACCCCAAGGGAGCTAGAAATTCTTCTTAGATTGAACAGAGGTACATTCTCAGAATATTTTCCTCTTAAAAGATTGTATATAACTATGCCAGATTTCTGCCTAATCTTTATTCTAGTAGGCTATGACTGCCCACAAATAAATATTGTATTACACTAATTACGGGTGCGTAGGTAAAGCTGGATTCAAGTTAAACTAGATATTCTTACTTGAAGACTATATAACACAGTGCTTTTGCTTATTTAAATTATTTCAGTTAATTCAATCAGTTAACCTAATTAACTGGATTTTAATTATTCTACATTAATATGCTAATATTACACTTCAAGGTATGTTTAAGATACATATATGATATATAAATGATGAAGTTTAAGCTCTCTTTTATATATAGATTTCAAAAAAAGGAGAATCATAGCATTTCATAGGCAAACTCAGGAGCATGAATCATCACCTGGTTTGAATGCTTTAGCCAATGCTGCCATCCTTGGAGACAATGTAGCTGATTCCGCCACTACGTTGGTGGCGACAACAACTAAACACCCGAGGCATCGTCCTGGTTGCTCCTGCATTGTGTGTATCCAGCCTCCGAGTGGGAAAGGAAAACACAAGCCAACATGCACGTGTAATGTGTGCTTGACGGTTAAACGTCGTTTTAAAACCCTCATGATGCGCAAGAAAAAGCGTCAGTCAGAGCGTGAAGCAGAGATTGCTCTGAGGAATCAGCAAGCATGGGGTCCCAGAGAAGAAGCAGAAGTTGAAAGCAGCTCTCGACATGTATCATCACACCACGATCCTTCTGAGAACGAAGCGAGGTCAGTTAACGAGTTAGAATCCAAGAACCAGAGCAACAACAACGAACTAGTGTCCAAATTGGTTGAAGCCAACAAGGGACGGATAGACTTGAACTGCGACCCGTGTCGTGACGATGATTCGCAATTTGGTTCCTCCACCCGCATGAGCATGATGAATCTTCTTCATGTTGCAAGCCTTCCATTGGAGACTTACCTTAAGGAGAATGGCCTTACAAGCTTGGTATCCGATCGACAAGCAATCTCGACGTCACATGCTCCACCACAGACTGGCAATACAAGCGAGACACATGACGATCAATGTTTCCATTCTGCCACCGAAGAGCATGAGACTAGGGATGAAGTAAACGCCGAAACTAAAACGGTTAGAATCAATAACGAGATCGATCCTTGATGAATTTCTACTGTTATTTTATTTATAATCTCTTTTAACCCCTTTGGTGTTCATTTTACTAGTAATGTCTATAGGCATTTGGCATTGTTTCCATTAGAGGTTGCTTTTGCCTTTTGAATCCCCAAGTATGTATTATATACAAAACTTGAAAGACCCACAAAACTATATACATATATACAACAAATCTCATCAAAATGTCGTTTACATTGCTGAATTATCTACAAAATCAAACGAATTAATTTTATTTCAGTTCAAATATATTTAGATATATCCATTCATGGGTCGGGGTTTTTACGAGTTAAAAGGCAAAGTCAAAAAATTTTTTTTTTGAGGGGCGGAATTAAATTGTATATTTTTAAGTTAGTAAAAATGTAATTTTATCATTTTAATAGTCTAGATCTTTATAATTTTTAAAAGATTAAATTAAATTTTTATCATTTTGGGATCCAAATGCAACTTTACTATTACTAATTTAAAATTTTACAAATTATAAAATGATCTAAATGAAAATTTTTCATTTTAGAGGGGATCGGGGCTCTACTAGTCCCCCTTGACTTTGCCACTAGTTTAAGTTCAATTCGATTTGAAATATGAGCTTAAAATTTTACTTAAGCATACTCATATTTATAAATAGTTAATCTAAACTCATTTTTTCACATTCAATTTTTAAAAATATTTTTAAATAATATTTATATTATTTTTAATTTAATATTTTTTTCATTTATTAAATTTTTGTTTAGTGAAATGAATGTATCTTTTATGTCTGTTTTATGATGCATGAGAATTAAAAATATTTATTGTAAAAGAAAAGAGAACTAAAAATATTTGAATCCGATTATTTTTCTCTGAATATATAATATATTTTACCATCACACTCAATACTTTTAGGTTATTTATTAAAATTTTATATATAGATAACTTTAATATTTTTTTTAATTTTTATAAATATATGTTATAAATAACATAATATATTAAAAATTTAAATGGACCTTCAAGCTTGAACTATGGCCTAACCTTTTATCAGTTATTTACTAATGATATTATGGTAAAAAAAATCTCTTTGGTCTTTTCAATTTTGATATTGAGTAAATTGATCCTTCTAAAAAAACATATCAATTTAATCCTTGCTAATTTGAAAAGTGAATAACTAAGAACAATTAATCACAATATTAATGTTTTGCGTCACTTATACATCTTTTTAAATGATATAATAACAAAATTAGCGCTTAAAGTTTACACATCTTATTGATTTGATATTGATTTAATAAATTTAGCTCATAATATTTACATATTCTGTCATTTAGTCATTTTTAATAAATTTAACCTGCAATATTTATATATTCTATCAATACTTACATAAAATATAAAAATATTGAGAACTAAATTTATTATTGTCTGAATAAAAATTATGTACAATTGACAAACGCTAACGTTGATAGATTAAATTGGTCCAACTTTTTTTTATTAATGTATCAATGAAAATTAATGACCTAAGGGCTCTTTTTACTTAAAATAAAGTTGAATGAAACAAATATGTAATATTTACCATAAACAATATGGATTGGCACAAAATAATGGATCCATTTTCAGATTAGATTTTCACTCTTATATATATATATACAGAATTTAAATGAATAATTTTTGTATATGTTGGATTGAAATGAATAATTTTTTTTTTAAATGGAACAAATGAAATAAATCCATATTTATAAACAATCAAAATCCTTCCACTTCCACGCTAGTCATTCCAATGGTTGTTGCTGCTGATCTTCTAGCTTCTTGCCTTTCAAGTTCTTGTAATGAAAGTGTAGAAGAACAGGCTCGGGACGGAAGCGCCGATACCGAAGTAGGTGGTCTTGTCAGAGAAATGAATAGTCCGGTTCTTGACGGTGGCGATGGTAAGAAACTTAACCCAGGTGCCGGAGTAATAACCCCGTTAAAACTAGGTGACCTTGACATTTGTTTTCCGACAACTGTCGCTGGCTCTTGTAACGGAAACCAGCACGAATACTTTATATCTTGGACGACTTTGAGATTCTCAACTACGGTTCTCATTGTCGGTCTTTCGGATGGATCCTTTTGGAGGCATCTTTGTGCAATGTCAGCAATAGTGCGAGCAGCTTTCATAGGAAAACGACCTTTAAGATGAGGATCCATGATGAGTGATAATCTACAACCATCGGCTAAGAATGGCCGACTCCATTTCACTAAGTTCCTCTCTTCTTTAGGATAACGGTTATCGAGGTTTTTCCGGCCAGTAAGTAATTCCAGTAAGACAATTCCGAAACTCCAAACATTGCTCTTCGGAGTTAACCATCCTTTCTCCAATGTCTCGACTGAAAGACTTGCCACAGCCTGCACAGATGGAAAGATAATCAAACACCCGATAACTCAAAACACCAAGATTTGTCTTTTTACAAGAACAAGGCAAATGACTTACAACTGCATTAACAGAAATCCCTCCTGTCTCGGGTATATGACCAACACATCCGTATCCCGATAGCTTTGCACTGAAATCTTTGTCGATTTGTATGTTGGCAGTTGAAAATTCATTGTACATTGCCTGCATATACATGACTCATTGTCATTGTTTAATAATCTCGAAATGTAGATGCACGGAGATATTTATATATACATACCAGAAACGGTCCTTCCTCATGCAAGAAAGCAAGACCCTGTGCAGAACATAGAGCGATTTTCATTCGGGCATTCCAATCAAGTGGTGGTCCATCAGACCTCCCGTATAAAAGCCGCTCTAAACTTCCATGAAACAGCCTCTCGTAGACCAACATTCTTTGTTCCGAACTATCACTTGAATGGTATCCAAGCAATTTACAGAGGTTTGGATTTTGCAACAATGCAAGAGTGTTTACTTCGTTGATAAACTCCCTTAAACCCTACACGAACACGTAAAAAAACACGGTCAGACAGGTGAAATCATCTCATGAGCCATAAATTTTCATTAGTAGAAATGATCTCCTACCTGAGTAGACGAGTTAAGGCGAATAACAGTAGCTTCAAACTTCTTTGAACTCGATGCATCATCTCCGAAAGAAGCCTTATACATAACAAAAGAAAGACCCTCGGATATGCATCTATCAGAAGCGAAATGATGGCAAGCCGCAGCGATTTCTTCGTAACCAAAGTTTCGTAGTGTTCCACAGGGAGGCAGGGGCAATGGTCCGGAAGCAACCAAAGGGACACTGGCATTCGCTAATTTAAAGCTTCTCGTTGTCTTCAACACGGTACCACGGGGAGAAGGAAGTGGAAGAGGTTGCGGACTCGGTGACCTCGGTTCCTTCACTAATCCAACATGACTTTTTAACTCTTCCTGTTCTACGAATTCAGCAAATGTCAGTGCATCTTGCTCGGCAGCATCAAAGCTTGAGGGGGCAGATGATGCATGCGTCCTATCACAGGTTGTCTTATTATTAAGATGAATCAGTTTCACTCTGGTTCTAAAACTTGGAGGCGCCGACCGCAATGACCGGGTCTGAACTTGGGGCTCAGGCAGTGCTGTGGACACAAGCTCCTTACGAGCAATCGGCTTTACAAAAACTACCTGCTCGGACTTTTTCTTCTTACTTTTCAAAACTGTAAAACACCCCATCATATATGCAAATCCCATACGCTTCTGCCACAAGAAAATAAAAACACGAATCAACACCGGTTTTGCATGGCCGAGAACATAACGCCAATATATAGGCATAAGAACTCTGTTGCATACAGCTCAATGTCTTATCATACAATAGGAGCAATTTATGTCTGCCAACAAAACCAATAATACAAAATATGGTAAAAGCACCATCAAAGCTCCTATTCTAGGATTCACATTGCATGTTGCCCTCTATACTATAAAAAATTGGGTAAATTAGTCCCTATCCGTTAAGATTAGAGAGCAAATTAATCTATCTCTTAAAATTTTCATCCAGTTCTATTGTTAAAAACCAGTTTGCTCTTTAACCTAATATACAGGGACTAATTTACTAAATTTTTTGAATAAAGGGGGCAAAATGCAATCCAACTCCTAGTACAAGGTCCTCCATGCTACTTTTACCTTCATATAGATAAGTACACAAAGATTGCATTGCAATTTTACATCATGTCCAAATCAAATCAAACAAAACCCCAAAATTTCCAATTCAATAAACTGCATAAAATTTTATAGCAGAGGCAACAACAAAACCTGATCAAAGGAAAGTGTTTCAAATTCAAATCCTTAATAACCAATACAGTGATTAAGCTGAACCAAGTAGATACTGTCTATAAATCATTGAAAATAACATCAATCTCATGGCACAAAACACTGCAATTCACTGCTCAAGAAACCATTTCCATGGCCCCAACTCACCATAGATGAATTTGAATCAACAAAAATAGAAACAAGCCATACCCAGAATGCAAAATAATCCAAACAACAAGGGGCGAAATAGCAATTTGCAAATCTATCATAAATGAATTTGCAAATCAAAACAAGACCCATTAAAGCAATGATAAAACCCATCATGAAATCATCAATGAATTTCAACAAAAAAAAGGTTTAAGAAATCAAACCTTGTAAAGCAGGTCATGCAACTTGAAAAAAAATGGAGAAATATACAAAACCCAGAAATCCTGTTTGGAAGTCAAGAAAGTTACATGGGGAAATTAAAAAGCTGTTGAAAGTTCAGAGATTTTTTAGACAGAAAAAGCATGTAGAAGATGGGAAAACTATGTTATTACTAAATATTAATATAGTTATTACTATTTTATTTTCAAAACAAATTGAAGAGAATGGAGGGTGACGAACACTGGTCAAAGTAACCAAAACCCAAATTTTAATTTACCAAATTTACCAAATTTTATTATCATCTCTTTACAACAGAAACCTGCCTTCAATTTTTTTTATTTGACATTTTCGTCCTCTTCGCTTTCTAAATAGGGTTAATATATTTTTTAGTGTCTGAGGTTGGCTTTAATATTCAGTTAAGTACTTAATTTTTTTGTCCCAATTTGATACTTTAGTTTGGCTTAATGTTCATTCTGGTACATGGGTTTTTTCAATTTGATACTTTGAGTTTTTGTTGTCTCGGTTAAGTATTTAAGTTTAGTTTGAATGTTCAGTTTGGTACTCAAGTTTTTATTTTGTTACAATTAAGTACTTATATTTTTTACTGGAGTACATGCGTCAAACATTCACGGGGTCATATGATGCCATTTAGTTTAGGTATCAAATTGAACATTTAAGCCAATTTTAAGTATCAAATCAAAAAAAAACTCATGTACATTTATTTTTTTACAAATTCAAATTATTATTAAATGAAATATATATCATTTTATTTAAATTTAATTATAAAATATTAATATTTTATTAAATTTTTATATATTAAAATAAGGATAATATGTCATAAGTCTTTGTACTATTCACAAATTTGAGATGTAGTCCCTATACTTTATTTTCAAGATTAGTCCTATTTTTCAAGTTTCAAAATTTAGTTCTAATTGTTAACATTGTTAAATTTATTATTGTGACATTTTAAAATAAAAAATATTCACTTCATAACTATGTAACTCAAAAAATTACATTATAATAAACCTAAATTTAACAAAATAATTTTAACAGTACTAATAGTTAGACATTAATTTTGAAAATATAAAAAATTAAGACACTAAATTTTTTTACGAAGAGTACAGGGACTAACAATATATTTTAACCTATATTTTAAAGAGGTAGTGGCATAAAGGAAAATATTAAAGGAAGAGTGGGGTAAAAGGGTAAATTCAGTACCTAAATTTTCAAAGAAGTCGATTTAAGTGATTGGGCAGTCCAAGTTCAGGGAAAAAATAGGGTTTTTGTTTTAAAAAAGGCCAGTTTCGGGTGTGGTCAAACTTAGATATCAAGGTAAGCATTTGACTTTAGGCATTGACCGTCGGATTCGTTCTCCGTTGAAAAATCCGTCGGTTAAGATCTGTCCTTATTTTTGTTTGGTGGGACCCAAACTGAATTCAACAATTTTTTCCCTTTGCCTTAATCTAGCGGTTCCACACGCGCCTACGCTCTCATGAGAAGAAAAGGGCAAATTATAATAAAATTGCGGGGGGGGGGGGGCCTAATTTTGAATTTCATCATTTTACTTTTAAGAAAATTAAGAAAATAGTCCTTTTATTTTGATGTGTTATAATTTGATCTTTGTGCTTTACGAATTAATTCAATTATTATTAACTTATGAATTGGGTAAGTTGAGTTGGTTCTTAATGATTAAATTTTGAGTAAACTATGCTCAATATTACTGAAATATTAGTAAATTTACGAAAGTTTTTTATTTAATCACCGGGCTATTAAAATCATTATTCTATGGCCTTCTTTGTTCCCACTGCTTGCACAAATCGAAAGATTTAATTCTCCTTCTTTTTTGATAGTTTAATTTTTTTTCATGAAATAGCTTTGAACGTCATGAATCTACAAATCAAATTTCAAACAACTTTTTTCTTCGATCTTCAACACTAACTATCAGATCGACTTAGATCTAATTGTTGCTTGGAGCTCGCTAGCTGAACTTTAAAAAAAACCTTTCAAATAATCCAATGACTATTTTGTAACTTTTTAAAATTGAGTAACTAAAACATAAACTCACTAATAGTTTAGCCCGTTTTAGCTTTTAAATAGTTAATAAATTTTATGATTATTTCGAGTTCGAGTCCTGTCAAGTTGAATTTAGCCCGTTTTAGATTCGAATCATTTGAGTTTAGCAATGAAAATTTTCAAATTAGATAATTTAAGTTACTTGTGTTGTTATTCAAGTTAGAATCCACAGCAAAACAATGATCTAAAATCTATACATCAAAAACCATCATTTCTCTTTGAGTTTCAAAATATAGGAGAAGAAGATATTAGGAAGAGCCAAAATCAGGCGACAAGCTGCAAACCAAAACCAAAAAACAGTACATCCATGGGCATGGCTCCATGGAATCCAATTCCAAGCATGTTCTGAAACATAATCTTTGCCTACATGGAAGACAACCCAAGAAACAGCGGTTCCAACCATCCAAAACCTTCTGTTTTTTACTCTGTTTAAATACAAAATCCAATACAACGACAATAAAATAATGCATGTATGAATTATAATTCCTTTACCATCTTTCTTGGAAATCGATTGCTGCAGCAAACTGAGAATCGCAATTACCAAAGAACCAGCCCAGTTTGATTTCTACAAATAAAAAATAAAAAAAAAAATACCTTTTAATTGTGTGTTTCAACTATAAAAAGGTTAAATTTTGATTTCGGTCCTTTCTAATTTGGTATAATTTAGTTTCTCTACTTATTAGTTGATGAAAGTAAATAAAACTGGGTTAAATTCTGCTATTGGTCATTGTACTATGCATTTTGATCATTTTTAGTTCTTGTTTTTTTTTTTTTTTTTTGAAATTTCAGCCTTGCCAAAAGGATTTAACTATTACCATTTTAGGACAAAATTGAAATTTCAAAATTCATAATTCATGCATAGTATACATTAAACTCAATTGCAATTAATTAATCTAATTAAAATGTAGAGGTGGCTTTTATTAAAAGCACATTTTTCCAAATAAAAAAGAAAATCAATAGAGGCAAATTATGTCAAATTATAGGGATTAAATCTTAAATTTGAGTATAGTAATGGGATCAAAACCACAATTTGACCAAAAAGAAGACAAAGCAAAAACTTCAAATACCTTGTCAGCGAACTGCTTCACTCGATTCAGCACCGATTTAACATCTGGGTGTTGGATCGTTAACCCTTTCCTCTCACGGCGAAGTCGGATTTTCTCGAGAAAACTGAGAAATCTGGATTTGAAGCTTCGTTTTTGTTGAGAGGAAATTGAAACCGTTGACCCTGATTTCAACCGGAGCTTGAGGATGAATTTGTGGAGCCTAAGAAGGAGCGAGAATCGATGGAATTCGCCGGTAGGTAAGATTTTGGTGGCCTTTAATTTGAAATTGAAGATCTGGGTTCGGGCTTGGATGTTTAATTTCCAGGATTGTTGCATTTTTTTAATTCGCGAAAACGCATTGATCGATGAAAGAAAATAGTAACAAGCAGCAATACAAGCTTTTAAACCATAGCTATCTCAAGCTAGCCGTTGTACTTCGAATATTTAGGGTTTGGTCTTTTCTAGGATCAATGACAAATTTAATCCCTAACATTTATTATTCTTTCATTTTAGTCCTAATTTCTTTTATCACTTCGACTTTCAATCTTAAGAATTTAGTCAAATTGTTTTGTTTTAGATGGAAATATTGATTAACTATTAACATTTTAATGGCACTGATGTGATAACTTATGTGACAGTTTATACGTACTTTATATGATATCGATAACTCTTTTTTTAAATATGTATTTTTTTGTTAACTTCGTTGAATTTTCTATTTTTTTTTTTTTTTGAAATACAAGTGGATTACTATTCGAGTTGCCATGTTAGTGCCATCGAAATTTTCATATTTGAATCAACTTTTCTATTTAAAAGAATAAAACAATTGATTAAATTTTAGGGGCATTTGGTTTGCCAAATGTAACATTACGGCCCATAATGTCACATTTCTAAATAAGATTATAATGTTTGGATTTCAACATTCTAGCCATGCTGTAATCTCACATTACAATCATCCCATAATATAGGGTGTAATCTCATTATGGTTAAAGGTGAGAGTTCGATCAAATCGAGTCGAATCAGAGTGAAAATTTTGAGTTAATAAAGTTGGCGAGTCTTATTTTATCACCTTAACTTGATTTGAAAAATTTTCAAACCAAGTCAAGTGAAATAAAATTCGAGTCAAGTCAAATCAAATTTAGTGAAATTGTTCGAGTTAAATTAAAAATTAAACATGTCACATTAAAATTTCGTTAAAGTATATTCCATGTTAAAACATATAAACTAAAAACCGTATATATTTGAAAATTCTTTGAAAGCAAGATAAGAGAAAAAAAAAATTTTAGCATGATAAACTTGAATGGTTAATTTACTTATTTAGGCCACCGAAATTATTATTTTATTTTTTTTAAAAAGTTGAACTTTTCTTTACATATTCTTTAGAATTTATATTTTTTTTAAATTTTTTTAAAAATATAAATTTAAGAATTTTTAGAAATATTTTGAATTTTTAAAAATCATTTTGAATTTTTTTTTTTTTTTTGAAAAAGAGACCAATTTGTTTATTTTTAAAATTGACAAGGATTTTGTTATTTGAGTTATTCGAATTGTAAAATTCAACTTCACTCAAACTCGAAATTTGAATTACTTATTCAATATGACTCGAAAAAACATAATAAGTCGATTCAATTAACTCAAAATTCGAATTTTTTTTCGAATATTTTGAGTCAAATCAACTTTTGCTCATTCCTAATTACGGCTCATTCCTTAGATAATCTTAGATTATGGGCGTAATCTTAAAATTTGGACCAATTTTTCTTTTATTTGTATTATTTTAATCAATTTAGGTTTTTTTTTCTTAAATAAAGTTTAAGAGTAATTAACAATAAAAAAAAAAATTCTTAATAGTGAACCACTAGATATCATACATTACAATTAAAATTATTTATTAATTTATTTATTAATATATTAATTATGGTTATAACTATAATTATGGTTGGTATTGCGATCACTTTTCTTAAATTATTATAATTATAATTTATAAATTTATTTCAACACAATATATTTACTTATTAATATATAAATTGTAATAAAGAATATGAATTGTAATAATTTATCATAATTTTATAGAAATTGAAACTAAAAAAATGTTAAAGCAACTAAACATATTAAAAAACCAAATTCTATAAAGGACAATTGAGTAAAATGTTCTTTTAGGATCTTACATTCCGTCGACCAAACATTAAAAGTTAAATTTATTATTATACCTTTTTTTATTGTTTTAAAAGTGAGTAATCTCGTATTCCAGCCAAATGAATCAAACAATGTAATCTCACATTCCACTCATAATCTTACATTCTGGTAATTCTATTACGAAATGTAATATAAGACTCGACGAATCAAATGCTCCCTTAAAGGTAAAAGGCCAGAGTGATTCAAGTGATAAACATTAAAAGTTAAATTTACTATTGTACCTTCGTATTAAATTTAGGGCTAAGTTAAGTTGACATCATAGAAAGTCAATTTTGTACCAATACTATTCATACAAATCAAAATACCCCATTTTGATAGTAAATTGGAACGATAAATTATAGCTTCCGTTTCGGTGTAAATGTAAGTCAGTATTAATCATATCAAAATGTTTTAGTCTATTCCGATCAATATTGATATGTATTAGTAGTAAATTGGAATAAAAATAGTTTTTTATTGGCACATACCAATTATAGTTAAAAAAATAATGCGTCCATTGATACGGTACTAAATATTTTGAATAAGACTAGAAGCTTGATACTTAAGGGCTCAACCCAAGCCTCAACCTTTGCTAATAATGCCAAGACTCTGAATTTAATTTTCTTTTAAAAGAAAACCATAACTATTTGGACTGACTTATAATATTATAAAAGTAGGAGATCAATTTGTTAAATTTGAATATGTGAATATTGAAATGTTAAAGAATACAAGTAATGGACCAAAATTAAACCTTACGCAAAATTAAAGTTTAGGGGCTAATCCTTAAATTTGACCAGGGACCAAAACGTTATTTTGACCAATAATTTCTAAAAGCTCCAATTTCTGTGAAATCAAGATACAAGATGATGAACTGAAGAGTTCTATCTTCAATGTAACTCTCTAACGAACTATAATGCAATAAACTTCAAACTTGTGAGACTTACCGAGAAATAAAAAATTATTTCAATATTTGCAATTTAGTCCCTAAAGATATGCAAACTATAACAAACAAGTACCATGAAGCAAGAATGTACTAGCTTCCCTCTTGAACAACTATAACAACATCGCCACTATCCGTCGGTAGCCGGTCGGGACCGGCGATAACTTCCCGGTTCACCGTCTCATGTTCGATCAATGAATGTCGACAATTCGGGCACGATGAGTTCGACATTAACCATTTGTCTATACACTTCACATGGAATCCATGGTTGCATTTTGGTAACACTCGTACCTTTTCCCCATCTAAGAACTCTCCAAGACAAATGGGACAGTCGGTGGCTGTGAAGCTCGTGCCGCCAGTCCTGTAAACGGCCACCGGGATTCGTTTCAAGTCCCGTTTAGTCAACCCCACCGTCGCCAACTGAGTCGCCGCCGCTCGTTCCGGATTCTCCCTACAGCGACCATGGATGAGCGAATTCAACTGAACCGCTAATATCATTGCAAAAAGAAGTACGGCCAATTTCATAATCGCATTGGAGTAGAAATTCTCCGTCGGGGTAAGGAAAGGATCATAGGCTTGATCCTCATTGGATGGTGCCAATGTACTCATTTGTGCTACGCCGATCAGTGTTGTGGCTTAAAAACAATAGATTTGGCAATAAAAAGAAGATTGAAATTTGTATTTATCTGAACTGGGGACCGATGTAACGTTCATCGTACTGGAACATGTTTCTTTATATACCCCCCACCCCCAAAGACTTAGCTTAGTGTCTCGGTTTGTGTTGAGGAAGGAGACCATAACAACCAGAACTCTAATTAACTTTATATGCAGTCGCCGCAGAGTTGCAGTGAAACAATCGGTGGAATCCTAATTTATATGAAACTGATCGTTGCGTTTGTGGGGTGAATTTCTTTTCTGTTTTCGGAGATAATTCAGTGTTTGGTTGTTATATTATATCTTATTAAATTTCGGATTTGAGTTGAGTTGGATTTTTTCAATAAGGTTAATAATTCAGTTCGGTTATTTTTCCGTACTAATTTTGGGTTTTAAAATTTTTGGACTAGTATTTAGTTTATCATGAGAGAAATTTAGTATGCAATATTTACTTATTTTGTTAATTTGATTCTGATTTAATAAATTTAACTCGTAATATTTACACGTTTTATCAACATTTTCATTGAATACATAAACATTGATGCTAAATTTGCTACTATACCAATCAAAATTATGTACATTTACGGAAAACATGAACACTATGGTTCATTGTTATTAGTTGCCCACACAGGGGTTAAATTGCTCAATTTGCTTAGTATCAAAATTGAGAGGGATCAAAGAGGTGTTTTTATCCATTTTAGGTATAATGACGAATTTAATCCTTAACATTTATCTATTTTGTCACTTTAGCTTTAATTCTTTCTTTTATCAATTTGGCTGAACTATTATCATTTGAATTGACAACCCGTGTGGTAGTCTATATGTATTTCATTAGCTTGGTTGAATATTATATTATTATTTTTTAAATGCACGTAAATTATCAAATCAGTGCCATTAAAATTTTCAGAATCCAATCAAATTTTCTATTTTAAAAAATGACTAAAATTTAAAAGTAGAGTACCAAAGTAATCGAAGAGATAAACATTACAGATTAAATTTATTATTATACAATTTTTTTATTGTTTTAAAAGTTAGTTTATATTAAATTTAGGACTAAAAGATTACTAGTTTAATTGACACCAAAGAAAGTCATTTCCATATTGATACCATTTGTATCGGTCAAAACATTCCATTCCGATACTAAATTGGAATAATAAATTTTAACTTTTGTTTTTATGTAAATTTTGATCAATATTAACCATACCAAACAGTCCAGTCCATTCCGATCAATACCAATTTATATAGATAATAAATTAAAATATAAAGAACTTTTTACTAGTACGATACTATTTTGAATAAAACTCGAACCTTGATACTTAAGGGCCTAGCCCAACCCAACCTTAACTTTTGGTTTTTTTACCAAAATAGGATAGAAAAAAAGAAAATGTTCCAAAATAGGATGCCATACCAATTATTTACGAAAATGGGTTAAATGGGTGGTGCCGCCTGCCACCTGCAGTGGCACCTCGACATGCCACCTCTGGTGCCGCTGTGTGCAGACCATCAACCCCAATTTTGATTTTTGTTTTCAGCAGATTTTTGAGGACCAATTAAGCAATTTTTCCAATTTTTAGAAAAGGGAGGAAAGGTGCTGTGCTGCCACACCAATTTTAAATTTGAATAATTGCCTTCTAAGCCCTCCTATTTATTATTTTCTTTTTATTCCCTATTTGTTTTTTTAAACAACTAATATTTTATAAATAAGATATTCAACGTTAAAAACAAATAAAGCTTTAAATCATAAAAGAAAAAAAGAAATGATACTTATCATTTTGAAAAATATTGTAAAAAAGTGTAATATGTTAATTTCAAGTGTTTAATATTATTATCGTAAAATTACGGTTGAAAGTTAAAATATCTATTTTAGAAATAATGATGGGAAGTAAAACAGTAAATAATTTAATATAATGATATATGACATATAAATTTTAAATATCTAAATTATTTGTAATATTTAATTTAAATATATAAATAGATATTATTAATAATATAATATCAATTACTCTTAGTAATATAATAATAACTATTAAATCTATGCATATATGAAATTTGAAGAATGCAAAAATGTATATAATAATGTTTACGATTTCCAAACATGTGCCCTAAGAGTAAAGTATTGTTAATTGTGTAAAGTAAAGTTAAAATAAAGCTATTTAAAAAATATAAACTAATTTACATCTTATATTGTTGTAAATTTGATGAGAATAATTTATTAAATAAAAAATATATATTTAATTTAATCAACTAGTTTTTGAATTTTATAAGTAAAAATCATAAGTAAGGGGTTTATTTAACTATAAAAATAGATTAATTGTTTGTTTAAACACAATATACTGAGTTGAAGGGGAATAAAAAGAAAATAATAAATAGGGAGGGCTTAGAAGGCAATTATTCAAATTTAAAGTTGGCTGTGGCAGCCGCACCTTTCCCTCCCCTTTCTAAAAACTGGAAAAATTGCTTAATTGGTCCTCAAAAAACTGCTGAAAACAAAAAACCAAAATTGGGGTTGATGGTCGCCACAAAGCGGCACCCAAAGGCAGCAGTCAGAGGTGCCGCGGTGGTGAGGCGGCACCACCCATTTAACCCATTTTCATAAATAATTGGTATGGCATCCTATTTTGGAACATTTTCTTTTTTTCTATCCTATTTTGGTAAAAAACCCTTAACTTTTGTTAACAATGTCAAGATTTTATTTATTCGTGTTAATTTTTTAATATTTTTTTAATATATATATTAAATAGGAATGCATAGTTAACTAACCTCCCTTTTGTACCTACCCATCGAGACACGTGTCTCTCCAATTGATATTGTTTCTCCCATTTATCTTCAATTATTTAATTAACACTTGCAACAAAAGTGAATCTACGAGCCAATAAGGCTCTTTTAAACACTGCAAGTTGCAAAATGGGCCACACATTTACTAATAATATTGATAAAGACCCCTCTTATATGTTTGAATTTGAGATTTAATCCTTGTACTTTTGTAATACAGTTAAAATACTACATGGAATCCGTTCCAAATTAAATTTTAGGGGCTAATCATTAAATTTGACCACAGTAGAGGAACTAAAACGATATTTGACCAATAAATTCTAAAAGTTTCTGAAATCATGATACAAGATGATGAATGGAACAGTTCTATCTTCTATGTAACTCTGTAAGCAAACTATCATGTAATAAACTTCAAACTTGTGAAACTTGCAAGAAACAATAAAAAGGAAATCCTAGTATTTGCAATTTAGTCCCTAAAGATATGCAAACTATAGCAAACAAGTACGGTGAAGCAACGAATGGACTAGCTTCCCTCCTGAACAAATATAACAAGATCGCCATTGTCTGTCGGTTGCCGACCGGAACCGGCGGTGACATCCTTGTTCTCCGTCTTATGTTCGAGCAAGGAGTGTCGACAATTCGGGCACGACGAGTGCGACATTAACCACTTATCTATGCACTTCACATGGAACCCATGGTTACATTTTGGTAACACTCGTACCTTTTCACCATCCAAGAACTCTCCAAGACAAATGGGACACTCGGTAGCCGTAAAGCTAGCGCCGCCCATCCCGTAAACGGCCACCGGGATCAGTTTCAAATCTCGTTTCTTCAACCCCGTTGCCGCAAGCCGAGCCGCCGCTTGTTCCGGACTCTCCCTACGGCGACAACGGTTGATGGAGTTGAACACCAACGCGCATAGCACCGCACCCAAAAGTGCTGCCAATACGATAACCATATTGGTGTCGAAATTCGTCGTCTCGGTAATGTAAGAATCATCGGTTTGTTTCTCAACTGCAGGTACTAATGTACTGATCTGTGTCTCCCCCATGCTCCGCCGATCCATTTTTGCTGCTAACATAACAAGTGGTGTGTCTTAAAAAGAACAGATAAGCCAAAAAAAAAGAAGGGAAATTGTATTTATCCAAATTCGGGACCGATTTAACGTTCATCAGACTGGAACATGTCTCTTTATTTATCCCAAAAAACCCAACAATTAAAAGAGAGGAAAAAAAGAAGATTTTTTTAATGGAAAAAGATGTTTAAAGCCTTACTTTAATGTCTGTCTTTGTAGGGGAAGGAGATCATGAGAACCAGAACTCTAATTTAACTTTATATGCAATCGCCGAGTTGCAGTGAAACAATCGGTGGAATCCTTATTTATATGAAACCGATTGCTGTGTTTGTGGGGTCAACTTTTGTTTTATTTTTTCGAGACAACTCGGTGTTTGGTTCTTATATTGGCTCTAACTAAATTCGGTGAATTTACTTAAAAGGTCCCTCTACTACAGGGACTTGATTAAATAGATTAATTTAGTTCATATATTATTAAAAAATATACAAATAATGTCATATTGGAGTAGAATTAACATTTTTTGTTTGGAAATTGAAAAAAAAAATTCAAGATATTTTTTATACAATAAATTTTAAGTATGTTACAATCTGAATTCATTTGATTCTTTCTAATAGTATAGGGACTAAATTGATCCGTTCAATAATAAATAAACTAATTTGGTCCAGTCCTTGTAATACAGGGGCTTCTTAAGTACTTTAACCAATTAAATTTAAAGTTGAGTCGAATCGAGTCGAAATCTCTATTTTAATAGGGTTAAGTTCGATTTGATTCGATTGAGTGTTTTTTTCTTTAATTTTTCAAATTAATTTTTGTACTACTATTTAGTTAATTACAAGAGAATTTTTCACAATTACAACACCTACAAATCTAATAAATAAATATATGGACACCTATCATTATTTTAACTTTTTTTTTCTTTTATGTCTTTTGACTCTATTTTGATTAAAAAAATTTACTTTATTTTGTGATTTTTAGATATTATTTGATAAAATTTCAAGCCTGTTTCAATAAATATTTTTTTAAAATTAAATAATTTTACATAAAATGGTAAAATTATTTCCTTAATTTTAAATATAAAAATAAGTTTCTACTTTATAAAAAAAAATTCAATTAACCACCGTTTTTTACTTAAGAATAAAAAATCTCCCAAGTATCACAGTTTGAATTTCTTTTCCTCAACCTTATTTTATAAGGTTATTTTTTTTTATTCACGAAACTCAAATTAAAAATATTATTTTTAAGACATCAAAATTTTTATCACTCGATAAATAAAAAGAAACTTTAAAAGAGATACAGAAATGGGTGATCCAAAATTTGTAAAAAAAGAAAAAAAAAGTAAGAGATACAAAATTGAATGGTTTAGTTTGGGTAGGGCAGTGTGATATATACTTTTAGTACCAAATCCATTTGAGTATGCCATTGATGTAACAGTTGTTTGATAAAACCTTGTAGTTGCACCCAATCACAATAGCTTTGGTCATATAGTGGGAACTTGGCTGCCATCTTCTCATTGGCTTCTTGCATACCACTTTTGACATCATCATAAGGAGATAACTATTTTATATATAAATTTTATTGATTGAGTATTAGTTCGATTGACATAAATGCAAAAGAATGTAAATTCGAATGTATTGAAGTGTATTATCCTAATATACGAATGTTCGAATTATTCCAATTCTTAATTTATTTGTAACCCTAATTTTGCCCAGTGAAAAGGAGATAAGAGAGATTGGTGCAATCATATGCTTTTTGGTCTTTTCCTCAATAGAAAAGTGAACTGATATTTATCCTTCTTTTGACAATGGATGCAGTTTTTCATTAAAAGAAAATGCAACTTGGATTTATATATATATAAAAAAATTTCCAAGTTGGGCAAATAATCCCAACACCCTTCTAATAATAAAATAAATCGATTTGTATATTAAAAATATATCATTAAGAATCTCGTGTGTTGACCTAATAGTTAGGGTGTTCACCACTCAAATGTAATTCGAGTTCAAATTGTCGATTACTGTTAAGATTTTATCTTACTTTTGTAATTCACCAAAAAAAATACAGTATATGTGACGTAATATGGTTCATTGTTAGTGTATGAATTTATATATAGATAATGTTACAAATATAAATCACACTACTAAATAATAAGTAGTTTTCTTTTTTCCAATTTCAATTAAAAATAAAAATTACAAGCACCGAACTAATAGTTAATTTAATAATTAATACATTTAAACTAATTAATTTACTAAAATAAATCCAACCATTGTAAGTACTAAATTGAATAATTGATTTAATAATTAAATCAACTCAAATTAACTGCTCTAAATAAATTGAGAGGAGAATCCCGAAGACCCACCTTAAATTAAAGAAAAGTTTTTAATTAAAATAATAATAATTGTGCATATATTTAAACATTATTTATGAATTACATGTTATCTGTATTATTGAATTATTGTCATAAGTTAATCGGATATTATCTCAATTGAAGAAATGACTAAAAAACCCTATTTTTACAAAGCTAAAATATCTTTCTTAGAGTACTTTTATCTTTTTCTGTTTTAAAATATAAAATCTATAAAAAAAAAAAAGCAATTTATTTATTAGAATCTAAAACAATATGGAATCCAACACATCAACTATACAAATTCAACCAAAGCTTTACTTTTTTAATATAAATACTATGATAGATATTTCTATTGTATAATAATGGGTAAACTGTTTAGTTGATCACCCAATTTTTAGAGCGTTTTTATTTCAATCATTCAACCGTTAAATCTGTAACGTTGGTTAACTGCACAGGTCATATTATGTTTGCACTTTCATTTTGGTTACCTAATTTTTAGGTTGCTTCTATTTTGGTCACTCAAAAATATCTTTTTTTAAGTATTGATTGGTGTAAAAAAAAATCATGGATTAAAGTGAAAAAGCGTTAGAAACTAAAATAATATATAATATATATCCAATTGAATGAGATTTCTCATAGATCTATCGATTTGTCTTGGGTTAACCAAAAGGGGTTAATTACATGAGTTTCAAACTCTAATTTGGATTAAATTAATAATCTGGAAACGTAGAAAAAAATTAAAACATTACTAATGGATAAAAAAATTTCAACAATTTATTCATTTTATTTTTGTGTATTAGTTTAGTTTATCGTTTTTTTTTTTTACTTTAATCCTTGATTTTTTTTTTGTCCAAATCAATATTTAAAAAAAAAATTGGTGACTAAAATGAAAGTGATTAAAAAGTTGAGTAATCAAAATGGAAGTATAAACATGATGTGACGTGCACAACTAACCTTCGTTAGAGATTTAACGCTTGAGTAACTAAAAAGGAAACATCTTAAAAGTTTTAGTGACCAAATTACAAAAAAAAATATTTTAAATAATAAAAATAAAAACACTCTAAAAATTAGACGATAATAATTAATTATTTGATTTATTTCAATAAATTAAATCACAAAGTATGATATATAAAACAAGTGGTGTTGGAATGGGGCGTGGGACCTCATTGTTGGTTTCGTTGAATTTCAAGTTAACATCAATTGATTTTTAAAAAATTATGCTAATCTCAACTACTCTACTTCTATATAAAATAAAATAAAAAACACTACTTTGCTAACTTCCGCTTCTTAAGGGTGAGGGTTTAGGGTTTTAGTGATAAAGTACGAGTTTTTAAAGGTTAATTTTTTTTATAATTTTAATTTTAAAAAATAATTTTTGCAGCATGAAATTTTTATAATTTTTTATAGTTATGAAATTTTGAAAAGAATTTTTTGTGTTTACGTGAATTCTGATTAGTGAGTGTGATATTGTTTTATAGCATGAGTGTGGAAGCTCATATTGACGATAATGTAGAGCCTCCTGGAAGGGGTAAAATTGAAGAATTTCCCAATTTAATGCCATTTTAAAATTTTCATCTAAAATTTCAGCCCATCATGTTAGATTTAATTTTTTTCAAGATGAAAATACTAAAATAACATTAAATTATTGAAGAATGATACAAATAACATGATATCCGAGTTTCATAGAGGGACTAAAACCGAAATTAGACCTTTCTTAAACATGTTTTATGATTTACCTATCAAATGTATATATACATCTCATGTAGATAAAATTAAGACATATTTCTTCCAAGGTTATTTCTACATAATTCACAGCACTTGAAAAATGTTTACAAGACACAAGTTGCTACCAAAATTGTAAGAGAAACTCCTTTTTTAAACATACATATCCTAAAAAACCACTCAAAATCAAATTCATCAAAACACAATTCTTTACAAGCACGACGAACACGTACAGACGTGCAAAAAGAACGAAAAACATCGCCTCTACTTGAACATGGACCGGCACAAGACCATACCAAGCATATGCCAAGAGATTCAATAATTCAGTAAGGAGTACTTTACCCTTAATATGATTTTGCCTTTCTCGACACCAAGCTTTCCACCGGTTACTAGCCAATGACCCGGAGGATCTTGTGGTCCTTTGCTCATCTCAGACATATCAACGAATTTAGCCAATTTGTTTACGACATTTTCTTGTGAACCGGAACTTGAATCACCGGAGTTGGTAGTACCTATAGTAGCAACAACTTTCTTCGATTTGTCATTTGGACAATGGTCCCACAACGATCTTCGTATCGTGCAACCCGGAAGCCTAGAATACAAGAGCCTCATGTACAAGACGTTTCTTGACCCGAAGTTCCAGACTCCGAGTTGTGCCCCAGTGACAATGTAGACACCAGAGAGGTCACCAATAAAGGTTTCGGGGTTTTCAATTGGTGCCGTACTAACATGAGAAAAATTCTTCCATTTCACAGGTTCAAACCATCTGCTATCTTGCTCCTCGGGTCCTTGCCATTTAGGAGCACCGATTGCAACATGGGTGTCCCAATGTGGGAGTAGGATCTTCGGAAGAGAAGCTAAGTGTTGAAGATGAATACATAGACGGTTCTGCTTGATTCCTTCTAGTCGTAATCGCAAGCCTGTTACTGGCTTACGTCCAACTGAGACCTGCAATTTACATCAAGCACCAGATTAGATGCAAAATATTTTTATAACAATTCATGTTATCAACTAGTATCTCCTTCGTGGAGTGGTCTATAACCAATGCATTTTAGTTATATATGATACACCACAATTATGGCTCTTAGAATGCCCGTAGAGGTTATAAAATTGCTATCGAGCTTAGATAAAGCTCAACTCGATACTCCGGGAGAAAAAGAACAGCTACTAATGCTGGTTAAGTTTCTCATGGCACGAGACATCACAAAGATGGCTTTCATTATAAAACATTTCATGACAGGGGTGAAGGGTGGGGGCAGGGCCTCCCCCCCAAAAAAAAAAAAAAAAAAAAGAAAAAGAAAAATTGCAGCTTTAGACCCCCAAAATTCATAAAATCTTAAGTTAATATATGATAAAACTATAGTTTACCCCTCCAAAAATGCTAGAATTTCGATTTAGTCCTTTTGAAAACCATAAAGATATAAGCCAATACAAAGATGAAATTACATTTTAACTCTCAACAATGTATAACTTAATCTCACCCCCCTCCCCCCTTAAAAGAATTTGACTTTGCCCCTGTTTCACAACAATGAGCTATACCCGAGGGCAGCAATAACCATGAGCCTTAATCATGCTCTTTCCGTTCTTATGAACACATTTACCAACAAATCAAAGAGCTTGAAATTTTTAAGATCAAAATGTTATTGCATAAACATATACCTGTTCTTGGCTGACATAAAGCTTTTGCGCCATCATGCTGAATTGCAAAGACGGGCAAACAGGTTCCTTCCTCTGGTGGCCAGGAATCTTGTCCTGTACCGGAGCCCATATCCTAGGAATCTGGAACTCTAAGAAATATCTAAGTTCTTCGACTGGAGGCTTGTCTGCCAAGAATCAGTCAGAAGATTTAAGTTGGTACAGAGGGTTAAACATTAGCAACATAAGGAATTGGAAAGAATTAGTAGTATTACATTCGAGATAAAGACTGATAGCACGAGTCAGCTGCTCCTTTCCGGCTACTCCATCAAGTAGAGCAGTAATAGGATAGAAAGTCATTTCGATGACATCCGGAGATGACTGGACGGTTTTTGCCCACTGTGTGTGGTTTTGTTCCAGATCATCTCCTCCCCTCCTACGAAAAATGACTGTAACATCCTGCAAAAATGAGAAACCAAGGCACAGAGTGAAACACCATCTAGTCACACAATTAGAATTGACTAAAAGAGTGAATGATAAATAAAAAATTTGGCAACCAAAAGCAATAATAAAATACAATTCAACATCATCGACATACAAATATTTTAAGAGGAAAAAGTAGGCCTGATTGCTCAAATTAGAGCCAAGCTTTTTGTGGTTGCTCATATAAGGACCAAACCTTTCAAAGTAGTCATAAAAGGGCCTAACATTTACAGAAGTGCTCAGATAAGAGCTTTTCTCACACATCAGCCTAGTTTGTAGTAAAAATTAGGTGAATGTTGACATGTTTAGAATAAAACACATAACAGCCGAATCAGATATTGCTTAAAAAAAAGAAAATAATAAAAAACATAATTTGAAACCTGATATATGACATATGAGAAGCCCTTATTTGAGGGCTTTTGAAAAGGTTTGGCCCTTATTTGACCATATTGAAAAGTTTGACCTTCATTTGACCGCTTTTGTAAAGGTTAAGCCCTTATATGACTATTTTAAAAAGTTTGGCCCTTATAAAAGCTAACCCTAAAAGGTTAGGCCACAATTTCAGCATGTAGCCGAAAAAGTAGGAAGTACAACAAGAACAACAACCAGACAAAACAAAGGTTAATCTCAGTACACGGCCTTGGCTACAGCAATTCGATTTGACAATAAACAAATAACAGAATAGAATCCCAAAGATATTGAATATCTATTAGCAAAGTGATTTCCACTAATAAACCGTCAAGCCATCTAAATACCTCTTTCCCGTTAACACATGGCGCATTGGAAGGCTGAGGATATATCCCTTGACTATTGAATAAGCCTGGATCAAGACCCTGTAAAACTCAACAAATTATGTTAAGTCAGCAATGGTCAAGAAAGTAAAACAAATAAAGGAAGACAAACATCTGATGGAAATAGTGGAACTAGCCTTGTCCTTTAATTTGATTTGACCTGAACTCGTATGACTTTCTTTATCAGAGAATCTTTGATTTCCGATATCCTGCACATAGTTTTTAATCTCCATGGTAGATAAAGGTGAAGAATGATGTTGTTTGATGTATATCACATCTTTACCACCAATAGTTACAGAAGTAACTACATGTGTCCCAAAATTTTCAATGAAACTGTAAAAATAGAGCAATATTAGGACTTCAAGCCTATATTCTGAGAATTTTACACTAACCGACAAACGGTTCATACCTAGCCAAGGATGATGGATCCCAAGAAGTTGGGACGGCACGTTTAACCTTTTCTTGCAACACCAATGGCGACCTTGTAAGCTGAAGCTTGGCAAGTGGAATGTAAAATCCATCCATAGAAAGCATCTTTGTGGTCGCAGCATCAATATTGGTTGAACCGGTAAAGCTAAACACAGAATTGAAACTACCGAGCGCAAAACCACCAGACACATTAGCTTTTTTATTGAAATACTCTACCATCTGTAGTTGGTAAGTTAACAAAAGTGAATTAGAAAAATCTTAAAGCAATACAAATCGAAACACATCAAGTCGAAGCCAATTGACGGAAATAGTTTAAATAATGCTTAATTCTTCATTTCATAATTGATTACAAAGTACTAAGAAATTCAATTAGCATACACTCTTTCTCCTAAACATAAGTAGGCCCATCATAATCAAATTCAATGATCTAATGCATTTTCTTAATCACCACCAAAAACACTACATTTTAAGAAGCTAAAAGTACCGTGGAGGCCCTTGTACTAGGAGTCAAACTGCATTTTGCTCCCTCCAGTCAAAAAATGGGCAAATTAATCCCTGAACATTAGATCCAAGAGCAAATCGATCCTTTCTGTTAAAAATTCCATCCATTTGGACTATTAAAAATTGGTCTGGCTGACAGAATAACCAGACAGTGACGTATACCTCATGCTAACGTATGAAATAAACGGATTTAGAAGGACTAGTTTGCTCTTTGATCTAAAATTCAAGGCCTCCATGATACTTCTATTGAAGCTAACCCCTCAAATTAAATTTCAAACAAGCAACATAATTTGGAATCAAATCACTAATAATAATTTGGAATCAAATCACTAATAATCAAACATGACCTGCATACTTCCATAGGAGATAACATGTAAGTCCAAACAGAATCAATTGCCAGCCTTTAGGCTAACCATTAACACTAATGATAAACACCACTGCACTCCCAAAGAGAACTTAAACTTGAACCTGGAAGTGATAGGAGAGATAGCTAAAAAAATTCCTAAAATTTAGTCATTATGAACCATAAAACGGACATGGAGGTACAGTGGTCATTCCCAAAAGAAACATTCAATTCTAACCATGAATATGATCAACCAAAGCCATAGAAAAAACACAATAACACAATAACATAATAAAAAAACCCAAAGTGAAAAAACTAACAATCTACACCATATTTGATGAATAAAACATGCCCAAAAGCCGAAATCACAACATTTACCTCATGAAAATTACAAACCCCAGAACTATGACGACCAATAGACTCCTTGGAGCTCTTAATATCTCTAGAAATATTAGGTAGAACAATTTGATCATCCACGTAAATATCCCTTACATGTTCTTCATCAATTTCAACTATCCTAGAACCCATCACACCTTTACAGTACAATAACCTCGTATCGTAATTAACATCAAATCCTCTCCCCAATGCTTGAACCGCGTTGATTGCTGTGTGTAAAGCAGCTGCATTTCCATTTTCCCCCATTTTTGCATCCCCCGAATCCCACTTTAAATACCAACTTTTTCCTCGATTAGAATCATACCCAGACCATCAAATAAGCTCAATTGACCAAAAAAAGAAAAACCCAATTCTCCTATTGTACTGAAAACAAAAGAAATCGAATGAATGGTGAAGATAATTCGAGTTGCAGTTCACCAAAGCACATAAGAGAAAAAAAAAAAGTGGAGTTGACTCAAAGTGACTATTACTAGAGATACGATGATGAGGGAACCAAGGATTTTAATTTGTAATTTGGGGAAAAGATCTAAAAAAAAAAAAAAAAAGATAACACAATTTAATTCGAATCCGATGGTTTCTCTTGAAATTCTCTTCTCTTTTTTTTTCCCCTGTTATTTATCGGGTTCTTCAAAAAACTAAATAAAATATGTGTTCGACTGTAATGTTTTTGTCTTTTTTTAAAAAAAAAACCCATTGACTCTCTTGAAGGAAAATGAAAAGAGTTAATTTTGGCAAATGGACGATTGAGATCGTGGCGTGTACTTTTTTGTATGAATCTCAGCCGTTTATTTCTTCTAGACCCAGTCTTGAGTCTCTCCATTTCGTCCAAAGGAAAGTTATTTCAACTACTTCCATATTTAGCTCATCGAATTAGAATTGTTTAAGGGTTTAGCTATGATTAGAGTAGAAGGCTTACTGAAATTTTTTTAAAATTTAGAAATATATTAATATTCACCATCCAAGCTCGATTTAGTCTAGTCGATTTTTAAATTTATAATATGATATTTTTATTTGGGATAAAATCATTTTTAACTCTTAAACTTGACAATTAAATCCACTTTAATATTTATAATTTTTTAGGTTCACTTAGGTATTAAAACTTGACAATTAAATCTATTTTAGTCTTTGAATTTAAATTCAGTCAAGATTTAATAATATGATCATTGTTTTTATTGATTGGACCAAAAACCAATTGGTATACCAGTTTAGACAAAAAAGTTTATCTAATTGAATCAAGAACGGCTTGAAACTTGTAAAATATCAAAAACTAAGACAAAAACCAATAATTAAATTTTTTTTATGAATTTTTAATTATTATTCGTCTAGCAATTGAATTTATCAAACTGATTGCATCAAAAACTAATGATCTGAAAAGTTCAACTACTGGTTCGATTATCGAAACACTGTATGTGAGACTTTAAAATTATACCAATTTATATACTTTTTTTTAATTAATAATGTAACACAATCTCATAATAACACATCAATGAAACTCTTTTTTATAAATTAGCTACTAAAATAGATATAAGAAAAAATACAAGTAACAAAGTGAACTTAATTGTCAAATTCATAAGCCAAAAATTATATTATCCCTTTCTATTTTATATATTATGTAAACTATATCATGTTAAGTTAAATATATTATATTATATTATAGAGTAAATATTAAAAAACATGTTATTTATGTTTAAAATTTTAATAATATGTATAATAACAATAAATAAAACCAACAAATGTCACCTTAATATAAAAATACAAATTCAGTCCTTGAAGACGACATTTACGAATTTAAAATTTGAATCTCTATTATATTTGATCTTTCCAAATAAAAGTCGATGCCTAAGGCTTCAATATGATAAATGGTGATAGCAATACATTGCAATGCAACTAAAAATGTTCTGGCGTAATAGTAAGACATATCGACACTCATAACGAGAGAACGTAAATTCGAACTTTAAAGATAACATTGTTAGACGGACAACCACAAACCACGAACAATTTAGACCATAAATCAGACATGTTTGATACCAAAATGAACACAGAGCAATGCAATGGCAAACATAATAACAATGCAGAGCACTTTTCAAGTATAACATACCGAGTTCAAAGTTACCAAGGCAATTTAGAACAAGTCAAGGCAGACAAAAGAAATTACCACCATTCCTAGATCTGCTACTCTGGCTCCTCATGCATCATTGCAATCAACATCGTGATGTGAAAAAGCCAAAACCTATTCATTTGTCGCCATTCTGGCTTCGTAAATAATGCCTAAAGCACAAACCCGAGCATCTGTCGAATCTAAATGTATCACATGAAATGCATACCATCATCTCATTAGGAAACAAAAACAAGAATGAAATGCACCGTAATAGCCTTCTTTTTCAGATGAAGGGTAACATTAATATGAACAGGGAAAATTCGAAATTGTATACCTTCTTTACAACAATGTCGACTAGACGTAAATGGTTCTATTTTTGTTTTATTTTGCCAAGTTACCCCCAAACAAACATCTTTCCTACATTTACTTGATGAAAAAATCATCAGTAGAAAAGCTAACTATGAAGAGGTTCAGTTAGAACATATATATCTACTGTCACATGCCAACTTTCTTGAGTTGGGACAAAAAGAAACTTTTTTTTTTTTTTTTTCAAAATTTTACCGGTTTTACCCTCATTATCAGTTCCTTGTCCTCTTTGCGGCGAACAATTGGCGTAGGAAAGCAAATTTCCCCTTTGCCCGAACAGATAACTCAGTTATGGTTCCATTACTTGTTCCTGCTTTCTCGCTAGTGTCGGATTCAGGTATTGACGATGGAGGAGGTGTGAGTGTGAAGAGAAAAGCATTCAGCATACGTACTATCTGACTAAAGCTTGGTCTCATGTTAGGGTCCTCAACCCAACATGATTGTATGATGAAAGCTAGATCAGGGGATATATCCTTCGGAAGGCTCGGTCGTTCTTGCTGCACATTCATGTAGCATCAACCTAGTTAGCTATCTGTTAGTTTAAACATTTATCTTGTATAACTGTGTTCATTGAAAGAGTTTTCACCTTAAAAGCAGCAGCATAAGCTGCTTGCAAATTCGACATGCCCTCAAATGGCATGCGATTGGTCAATAATTCCCACAAGACAATTCCAAAGCTGTAAACATCAACCTTGTTATTGTAATGCTTTTTTTCCCCTCGACGCAATGTCACCGTGCTATACAACTACAACAAAAGTCACAAATCATTTATTACCTAAAGATGAATTGTCAAACAATCTCTAATGTAAACTGCGAGGATTGTAAATTTTTGGCATAAAGAGTAGGTCATTCGGTCTGCAGCTAAGGGTATTCACTCTCAATTGAAATGTTCAAATATAAGCATATAGATAAATGCGTGGGCGTATCAGCATAAGAACATTAGAATTTCATAACTAACATCACTCAAATAATTAAACAGAAACAAAATGCTTAAATCTCCATTATAAATAAAAGAATAAACTACACCCAATGTCACTAAACTATTAGTAAGTTTACCTTTTTGGTCACTCAACTCAAAAAAGTTACAAAATGATAACTGAACCATTTAAAAGTTTTCACAAAGTTACAGAATGTCAATAAACATCCAAATTGTTTCATGAAAAAAAAATGAACTGTAGAAAAGAAGAGTAAAGAGAGCTTTCGATTAGGGCAAGCGATACGAACAAAGAAGGCCATACAGCAACGATTTCACAGCTCAGTGACCAAAAAGTTTAATAACCATTTTGTAACTTTTTGAAGTTGAGTGACCAAAAAATAAACTTACTAATAGTTTAGTGACGAGAATATAGTTTACCCTAAATAAAACTTCTCATTTTTGCTAATACAATAGTGGCGCAATTGCACAAACCTCAGGGGCCATCCAACGATAAGTCCCGGTCTCAGCAGTCATCATCTCTGTCACGGATTCTTCCCTCGCAAGACCAAAATCTGCAAGTTTTACAGACCTCTGGTTTGCTGTAAGCAACAAGTTATCTGCATGGATAAATTCCAACATATATTTGCGATTAGCAAAAGGAATCAAGAAATACATACTGAACTACGAACAAATGTATTACACCAATGAGTAAATTGCAAGCTACATTCTGCTCTCAGAGGCAGAGATTCATTCAGATAGGCATCTGATGGTAAAATGCATGTAATTGCACATTCAGGTGTTCCAGTTTTCAAGCACACAGTTCAATCAAAACATAGGAAACAATCACAGAAAAGAGACAACTGAAGCAGCAAAGAATTCAAAAAGAAAATCATTTAAGCCACTAATGCACAGAAAAGAACAAAAAAAAATAAGAATTAAAGCAAATTAGTTAATTGCTGTGAAGATTTCGTGCACACATTCATGAAAGGGACAGAGTGAGATCCCGATGCTGCTATAAAAGGAATTCACTGCATGGCCTTTGAATTATACAAGCCAGCCTCTCCAATCACCAACAAATATTCTATATAGAGCGTTTAACATAACAGATGAAGAATATTCAAGAAGTACCAGGCTTCAGATCTCTATGTATAATCCCGTTAGCATGCAGACAATCCATGGCACGCGCAATATCCAGTGCAAAATTCAAAGCCACATGAGGGTCTAAAACTTTTGGACGAATGCTTATTAAGTACTTGCGGAGGGACATTCCCGGTAATAACTCGGTTACTATCGCCATCAGCGGGTCCTTACAAGCTCCAAAGAACTGTCAAGGTAAACAAATCGCGTAATTCGCAGGTGAGAACAACATATAAACGGCATATTCCATTGATGAACAAGTTATACAGAAATGCAAGTTTCAAAGAATCATCACCTTGACAAGATTCTCATGTTTCACTCGAGACATCATGTTAACCTCACGAGCAAAACGACTCTCAAGGGCAGCTCTTTCCTCAACCGTACTCCCACGGTGAAGAACTTTAATGGCAACAATCCGATCACCATACCTGGAAAAAATGTTAGACTCACCCCTGTGTAACTAAGAGGGTACCCTTATTTGCACAACCATTTTCTTTTACATTGTTTCACTTGAAAACTCGACAAATTAAAATGTCATCTCCATCATTTTTGTCTTCACTCAATAAAATTCGTTCAGCATACGAAGAAATAGCAATGTTCTTTATATATTGATTTCTACTGTTACATCCACATAAGAACATAAAATATATCTATTTTTTCTATCTAAAAAAACAAATTAAAATTGTTAATTTGAGGATAATTAACTACAAAAAGTTCGGATTACAATAAAAAATAATTATATAAATAAAAAAATCTTTACCACTACCATCAACCATGGCTATTACATATATATAATTTTGGCGTCTGAGAAAACATATATTAGTAAATTAATACAATTATTATTAATATTTACAAAGGTGTTAAGAGACTGACCTTCCTTCGTATACTTTGCCATGAGCTCCTTCGCCGATTTTGGAGCCGATAAATAACGATTTCGGGTCAATAAGCAAATTTTGATCGATAGTCAACTCATCAGCACTCGTTATCAACCCATTTGAAACAGCGATGCTTCTCGTTTCTGCTTCGCTGCAACTCATAGTTGCAACTCCCGCAAGTTTTTTTTTGAAAATTTTAATTTCTAAATTATCCCCGAGTTCCTCATTTCAATCAACGTATCTTTAAAAAAAAAAAAAAAAAAAGAAAAGAAAGCTTCATTCGATTTCTACATAACCTTCAAACCACCGAATCTCGAAATGATTTTAAATTCCGCAACGATTTTATATCCATATTTGCTTTGAATTTTCGCTTGAGCTTCAAATTCTCGTCACTGAAGATTTTAAAAGAAAACCTAACAAAAAGGGGAAAAAAAACAAGCAGCTTACAGTGCAATCAAACCAAGAACCAAAAGAAAATTCTCAGATGAGGCCTAACCTATCGCTTTAAAACAGTGAATTTTTTTCAATACATCAAAAGGAAGAATAATTTTTTTAAAGGGAAAAGATTGAGTTGAGATTTGTTTAAAAACCTAACTATCAATCAAATATTTAGGAAAAAAAAAAAAAAGAGAGTAAGAATCTCTTCCGATGAAGATAATATTCCCAGATTTTCTTTTTCTTTCTTTTTTTTTTTTTTCCTTCTCTGTGTGTCTTTGCTCCGATGAGGGTTTTAATAATTTTTTTATTTATTTATTTTTAAAGAAGGAAATGGAAAATAATAATAGAGAAAATGGGGGAAAACAGTGTTTTTTTGAGACGAGTAAAGGACTAATGAGAGAAGAACAAGTGGATAACAGAGAGCTTTTCAATTAAGAGCCGCCTGTGAGCATCAGTGATTTGGACGTGTCTGGTCTACGATGCCTCTGATGGAGCTCTCGTATGGAAAAACAATCTCCTCGAGAGAGAGAGAGAGACTTGACTCGGCTCCAGCTCGGCTGAATTTGGTTTGGTTTTTTTATTATCTTTTTTATCACAAAAATTACAAAATTGTCATTTAATTATTTAATTTTATATTTTCTTATTATCAATTGGTTAATATAAAAATAGAAACACTTAAAAATTTAAGACGGTTAGATGACTAAATAAAATAAAATTAAATAGTTAAATAATAATTTTATAATTTTTCATAATTAGGTAACTATTAATATAATTTATATTCTTTTCTTTTTAATTCTTGTCTTGTTTTAATTAAGTAGAAGTGTTCATAGGTTGAAGGCCTAAGGTAAGTTTAAATAAATAATATGATGCGATTAATTTACTTTTTATTTTATATTACGATATTTAATTTCACCGTTACCGTATATTTATGCTTTAGAAAATGTGTAGGTACAGCAGATACGAGTGTAGTAAGTGTATTTTATACGATGTATGGTTCTGACTTTTGACCGAGTTTAGTGTTAATGGTTATCACCTTGGATGGCGTGCCTCTCGGCTCGGCTCGGCTCGGCGGCTTCCAATCTTTACTAAAGCGGCTCAATTATTTTGGCAATAAATATTTCCTTTATTCTGTCTCTTCTCTTCGGACCAAGCTCCCTACTATAACATTTTTTTATTTTTGGTATTATTGAGAATATTTATATTAATAAATAAAATTCCTTTTGTTTTTATTTTATAAAAAAATTCGAGTTGTATTTTTTTTATATTATTTGGTTTAATTATCGAAAAAAAAAATATGTCACCCTTTCAATTGTATCAAATAATTAACAGAAAGAAGAAAATTACACCTAAAAGTTAGATTTAATAATTTATATAATTTATATGGTAAATGGAAACCTTCGTAATAAAAGTTTAATTGCGTTTCGTTTTCTCTATTTAAAAAATGAGTAAATTAAGTCTTGTACGTTATATGATAGAGTAAATCAATTATTTTATTAAAAATTTAATCCATTTTAGCTATTAAAACTTGGTATACATGGCACGTCGTTAGGGGCGAAGGCAAAAATCTTCAAAATTAAATTGTATGTTTTTACGATAGTAAAAATACAAATTTACCGTTTTAATAGCCTATATCTTTATAATTTTAAATGATTAAATTAAATTTTTATTATTTTTTAGGTGGTCAAAGTGTAATTTTATCATTATTAATTTAAAATTTTATAAACTATAAGGGGTCCTAAATAAAAAAAAATCTATTTTAGGGGATCGTGCCCTGTCAGCCCCCTGAGTTCGTCATTGCACATTGAATATAACTATATTAATTATTTCGTCAACTACGTCAGTTTTTAACAGATTTTTACCTGATATGGCCCGATTTAGTCTTTGATTTAACGTACTAGGAATAGTTTACCTATTTGTTTAGCAAAGAGAGCAAAATACAAATTAATCTTATTATAGGGGCTCTTTGATACTTTAATGTGCTCCATTTTGAAGGGAGGGCGGTTTTCTGTTTTAATCCAAAAAATTAATCTATTCAGTTTTTTCAATTTTAGTTTAGTCGTGTAGGATAGGTTGCTCATTTTTTACCTCAATTTAATCAGTTAATTCGGTCATTGGATTTTAAATGTCAAAACTAAACCGACCAAAAAAATATCAACTTATTTTATATTGTTTTAAAATAATTTAAAATAATATTTATATTTTATAAAATATAATAAATATATAACCTTATAAATATAACCCTATAATCTCAATTTGATTTAGTTAATTTTCTTAATTACGACGTAATATTTTTTATATTAAAATTAATTAAATCAATTTAAAAAAAATTTATCGAATAGATTTATTTCATTTTTATGAGCGGGAATTAAATATGATTAATGGCAGCAACCACTAAGAGTATGGCAATCATTATGATAAACACAAATATTTGTGATAAGTCATGGATGGTTTTGTTCAATACAATTGGTGGCACCTGATAAAAGGGCATGAGGAGCATTAATTGAGAGGTCCCACCTTTTCCAAAAGAAATAATTATCATTTTACCAAAGACGACAATGGATCCTATAATATATATCCATCTCGACACACTTGCAAGATGACGTGGCATAAAACAATACGTTGTTTCTGCAGTGCTGGATAAGGTAGTTCAAATTTTACATTTACAAATATACACGAGTCTAACTCGATTAACATAAGTATTGTTATTAATATAAGAAAATATCAGTTTGAGTTCGTTAAAGTGTATTATCTTTTAAATTATGGATTAGGAATGAACTATAATAGTTCTATACATTATGTTAAAAAATAAAAATAATCAAAACTTATAACGAGATTATTTAAAAATATATATAAATACGTGTAATGTTTTTACTACGAAGCATAATTATAGGCAATGTTGACATATATATATCAACATTCTTATTCGAACAGAAATTTAGTGCTTGATTGCAACTTTAAACAACATGTACACATGCCAAATTTTGATATCATTCGAGATTTTAAGATCGAGTTCTATTAAATGCAATTTCATATATGAATCTTTAATTTCACTAAATGCAATTATTATGAGTAGGTTTGGTCTGATTTTTCGTTTTTTATGAGCTTTGTGATGTTGAATAAGTGAATATGACTCCTAACAACGTGTGAGTCCCTGCCAACATGGGCAAATTTAGGGGAAGGTAGTTGCCTTTCCCCCGCCCATCAAAGTTGAGAAAAATTATTTGCAACTCCCATGAAATATTATAAAATTATAAAATAGTATAAAGGTAAAATTATCTTTTGACTCTAATATTATTAGTATAAGATAAAATTATCGATTGGATCAAGAATCGACTTGAAAAATGAAATTAAACCGGTTAGATCGAGAATTGGTATGAATCGATTACAAAATCGGTTAAACAGAAATTTTTAAATTATTTTATTTAAAAAAATTAATAATTTTTTAATCAAATCAATTAGACAAATCAAACCGATGATTTGCTATTTCGACTATCATTGAAAATAAGGTCACTTCACGCAATAAGAAAATAATAAATGGTCTTCACATAATAAGGCCTTTCCCCACTTTTATGATTTTATTTATTTGGTATAACTTTTAGAAGGTCCCTATACTTTGCTTTTTTTTTTTTTGCGGATTTAATCTATCTACTATAATTTGATCATTTGTGGTATTTTTCTCTCCGAAAAACATGTACTCCATCAAATAATATGATGTGTTCTCTTAAAGTACGTGATGATGTGGCATACATATGAGATACGCGAATTTTAATTTTGTATAATTATATATATGAAATTTTGATTTAATTCTAAGATTACAATAACACTGTTATCGTTGTAGTAGCATTTTATGTTTGTATATTGTATGCATGAACAATTATATTAAACTAATATGAAAAACAATTAGACGTATTTTTTTTTCCTAATCGTGTACATTTGAATTAAAATAAAAGCTTCAAGTTTACAATTGAATCAAAACTAAAATTTCACATATATAACTGTACTACGTTGAATCGAAATTCACCAGTAAATTTGAGATTGATTTCCTTTTTTCAAATATCAAAGAATTTTGATTGTAAAAAAAAAAAAAAGCAGCTAATTTGTATATTTGATAGAATTAATGAAAAAAACAGGCTCAAAATTAAAAATACATATTTTGAAAATCAAAACTAGAGTAAATCCGTTAAAAACACACAATACAAGGACCTTTTATACAATTTAACCTATTTATTCTGTTTACCATGGTTTATCGGATACAATGAGCCCTTAAACTCTTATCTGTGGGTGATGTTATCTCATAATTAGTAATTTATTTTTATAGTTTTTATAGAATTTCAATATATTTTTATAAAAATTTAAACATTTCGAATATGTTTTATTAATTTTATAAGATTTTAAATACTTTTTATAATTTATTAGATCATTTAAATTTTTTATAATTTTATATTAGTTTTCATATTTTTAATATTTAATGCTTTTTATTTTTTTTCTATTTTTCTATTTTTTATGATTTTGATATATTTTTGTGATTTTAATTTTTTATGAGAAAAATATTAGAATAAACCATAAGCTACCATGTGTCATCATTTAATTGGATTATCAATTTATTTTAATCGTCAATATAATCGATGATAAAAACTGTTAACAGAAAAACTTAATTAAGTATATGTGAATTTAATACATTTCTTAAAGAATTTTGTGATATAAGCCTAAACTACTATTGAAGAGTGTTATGCTTTAATATGGTTTATGCTGTATAATGATATATTAATAAATTAATACCTTACAAGTTATTGAAAATGACACATAACAACTTTTAAGATATCTTCATTGTTGATTAAAGTCGATATTAAAAGTGTTCACTGGTTGGATTAAGTTGAAACTCGATTTCAAAAAAAAAAAAGTTCAAGCTTGAACTTAAGTCCTACCCGCTTAGACATGCTCAAACGATTCGTTTTATTGTTCAAAAAACGATAAAAATGTTTAAAATTTAATTTCAATTATAAAAATATATAGATATTAATAAATCTTTTGTTTTTTATTTCTTCTAAATAGTAAACCCAATTTGACTCAAATCGAGTTGGCCTGAGGTTGAAAAATATGAATACCTCTAGTTGAAGCCCTAGGTCATTGGATATTCATGTTCGAGTTCCTCAGGGAACGAATCTAATAGGCAAACAATGGCATTGGCTCACCAAAATGATAAAATGATATCGAAATACTTCTAAAAATTATAAAAATATAAGTTAGTACAATGATAGAATTGCATTTTAACCTCCCAAAAAATTCTAATTTAAAATTATCCCCCTTAAAAGTTTTTTTAGTTTCACCCCTAAATTTACCATTCACGTTTGTGACAATTGACGTATAGATCTTCGATCCCAACATAAATTTACAATGAATGAGTTCTACCCAGTTCTACACGATTCTTCATCTTCTGTACTCGAAATTACATTTGTATTATATTTGTAATAGTAATAAACTTTCACAAAAATATATAACAATACTTTATCTCATTTATTGAGATTTTTTAACTTCTCGAGTGGAACAAATATAACTTTACATTTTTTTAAAATTTATTTTTTGGTTTACCTATTGAAAGTTGACATGGAGATATGCTTAAAATATTATTTAAGTTGCGGAAATATGTTAAATTATTATGAAGGTTCTTGTACTATAAGTTAAATATTATATTGTTCTATTTATTAAAAAATAGGCTATTTAGTCTTTATATGTTAGATCAAATGGCAAATTGGTCATTTTGATTAAAAATTTCATTCATTTGTGCTAATAAAAATTGGCGTTGCTAATAGAATAACCAAATATGTCATGTGTACTTCATGTTAACGTACAAAAACCATTTTTTTAATAGTATATTTCGATAAAAATTTTAACAATTTGACGAAATTGTTATTTGATCTAACATACATGACCTAATTTGTCTATATTTTGAACAAATGAGGCAAAATGCAATTCAACTCTTAATACATGGGCTTCCACGGTATTTTTACCGTAGTGAAAAATCTATATAACTATATATAAAAGTATGAGTTTAGAAAGATTTTTAAACTAGCGATAATACCCTTTATTTTTCTTCGTATTACTAAATTTATATGTAAAATAATTATAATTTTTATTTTAGAATTATTAGTTAAAGAAAGTTGAAATAAAATGTATGCATTTAAAAATGATTATATTTTAATAGAAATTACAATAATTATATATTTAAAAATAGAATTCTAACAATATTAATTATCACTTAATTAATATTAAAATTAATTACTTATTATTATTAATAACTTAACTTTTTATTAATTAACAAATAAAATTATATTAAAATATTTTAATTATTATTTGGAAATTTTTTATTATATTATTTAAATTGATAAGTTAATATATTTATAAAAATTAAATAAATAATATCATTTTATTTTAATTATTACAATTAAAAATATTAATATTTAAAAAAATAATTAAATATTAAACCCATAAAATTAAATTCTAATATTACAAGTTAGTAATAATAAAAAAGTTGAACTATCGTCATTAGATAAATTCCTAAAAGAAAAAGGTTTAAAATAACTCATGATAGCACACTTTTAGATTTACCTTTTTACACAACCATTAATTTTATTTTCCCCCAATTTCAATAAAAAGAAAAAAGAAAAAGATAATCCACTGTTTTTCACCGTCGTTTTGTCGTAATTTCCGCTGTCGTTTTATTTCCTTTGTCTCTCCCCCACCCCCTTTCCCTTCCCCAAACCCTGATCGTGAATAACAATAACAAAAAATAAAACGTGTTTTTAGATCAGAAGGGACGTTGGTTTAGGGTGGCGGCGGCGACCTAAAGCGCGTTGAATCATCGGACGTTCCATTGAGACGTGAAGCGGCGGAATTGTTTTTCCGTAGGGAGGAAGAGGGGCGGCTGTTTTTTTTTTTTTTTTGTTGATGTTTTTGATGGGCGATCTCCGAGATTGGTCGCCTGAACCAAACGGCGTCTCGTCAAGAGACAGGTATTCATCGTCATCATCTTCATCATCGAATCAAACGGGGATTAGTGCGGAGTATTGGAGAAAAGCCGAGGAAGCAACGCAGGGGATCATAGCCCGTGTCCAGCCGACTGTTGTTTCCGAAGAGAGGAGAAAAGCGGTTATCGATTACGTCCAGAGATTAATTAGAAATTATCTTGGTTGTGAGGTTAGGTTTTTGAAGGAAAAAAAACATTAACTAAGTTTTCAATTATGCTTTTTATTTATTTAAATGATAGAATGTTGACCTTTTCTCGAAACTAGTAATTCAGGTGGAAAATGGAAATGGCTACCGTATTTGTTATATTTACTAGTACAAAAATTTTTAGGATGGAGTGTAAGTTTTGAACTTAATTCTTTTGTAGTTTGGAGTCACCTAAGATGAAACATGATTAGTATTTGTTGATAAAATTAAAACTAAGAATGGTGGTGGAAGAACCTCTAATTCGGCTTAAGATAATGTGGTTTCCGACGAAGTGATGCTTCAACACTTTAGTATATGGAAAGTGGGGGTGTTTGTTATTGTTAAATCTCCATCATTCTTTAATAACCATGTGTCTGTTATAGATGGAAACTGTTAATAAGGCTTAATACTTGTTGTAGAAATAGATAAAAACTCGGTTCATATACGTTACGCTATAGCGGAGTACTTAAAAGGAATTACCTATAACGGTAAAATTCAGTTTGGAAATTTGTCATTTAATGTTTGCAGCTGAAAACAAACTGGCTGTTAATATGGTGATAATTGTCTCGTATATAGTTTCTGTCGTTTTGCTGTCCTGGTTTTCATAGCTATCGATTAGTGTGGTCACGAACCTAAGAGCATTCATTTGAATTAGCGATCGGTTTGTATAGATATTAATCCCATAGCTATCGGTTTTCCTGCTTCAAGAACCTCTAATTCAGCACAAGATGATGAACTGAAGCCTCATCACTTTAGTATATAGAAAGTGGGGTGTTTTTTATTGTTTAATCTCTATCATTCTTCAATAACCAAGTGTCTGTGGTAGATGAAAACTGTTAATAAGACTAATAGTTGTTGTAGAAATTGACCAATGTGGAAATTGCAAATTCTCTACCACATGGATGAAGTTTTTATCATGTTAATGTTCTACTTTTATGAATATCACATGCAGCCAAAGTCTCATCCATTGGGAGTTAGATGTGATAATGGGGCTATTCATTGGGTGCTTTTGAGTATTTGACATCTGTGATTGACCGAACTCGGTTCATTTACATTACGTTATCAATGGGTGTTTTAAACTTCAATTTAGTGGAGTACTTAAAATTAATCACCTGTAATGGTAAAATTCAGTTTGGAAATTTGTCATTTGATGTTTCCAGCTGAAAACAACCTGGCTGTCAATGACGATATGACGTATACATTTTTTTTTTTCAGTACTATGGTGATAATTGTCTCGTATGTAGTTTTTGTCGTTTTGCTGTCCTGGCTTTCATAGCTATCGATTGGTGTGATCATGAACCTAAGAGCATTCACTTGAATTAGTTGTCTGTTTGGATAGATCTTAATCCTTTAGCTTGTATTTATTACAGGTATTTCCATTTGGGTCAGTGCCCTTGAAGACCTATCTTCCTGATGGAGATATTGACTTGACAGCCTTCGGTGGCTTAAACTTTGAGGAGGCTCTGGCAAATGATGCTTGTTCTGTCCTTGAAAGAGAAGATCGTAACACTGCTGCTGAGTTTGTGGTGAAGGATGTTCAATTAATTCGGGCAGAGGTTTTTAACTTCAACTGATATGATTCTGTAGATCTTTGCTTAGTCAAATTATTTGTTTTCTGATGCATACGATACTAACCTGTTTACATAAGGTTTACTTCATTCTTTATTCTTTTTGTTGACGTTTTACATCTATTCTTATTTTCAGTTTTCCCTCCTTGACTATTATTTTAACATTGTTATTAAGTAGAAAATGCAGTAGGAAAAGGGCTTGATGCATTCACATGTTTTTCCCTTTTCAATTTAATGAGCTACTTCTGAAAAGCAAGAGGACTAATGATATCTCCAGATAGCGGAGTTATATTTTTTCCTCACAAGAGTAGAAGTAAAGCTTTTAAAAAGTTTATGAATTTATATTTTTCAGATATTATTCCAAGCTTTAGTAAGAGTTCACTCTTCTTTTTTTGCATTCTGATAGTTGTCACGACCATTCATTTTATAAATATTGGATATAATGGTTTTTGCGGCCAGTTAATTGTTTTCTCCTAAATAAATACTTTCTTATAGCTTATCAGGCTGGTCTTATTTGTCAAGATATGGACTGTGGTATATAAAACTTTTTTCTTCTTTAATTGATCTTGCTGAAGCCTCTAAGTGAGCAATTGTTTTGTGGGTTGTTAAGGTTTTCCTTCTTCTCCTTTCTTTGATTTTAAATTTCATTTACTCAGTAATTAATAAGGTGATTAGAGATACACCCCCTTGCATGATTTACATCTTACTGTTATGGAACAACCGAAGGAATGCTCTAATTGCATTCACAAGTATACTATTCTTTCTCATCCTTGCAAGTTTTTTGTGCAGTTCAAGCATTACTTTGGTGGTTATTGCGTTTTAGATTGAGAGATAGGTCTATGCTTTTGCCTTTTCAATGGAATAAGACTTCCATTTTTCCCCGTTCTGCAAAAAGGCAAAAATAATTTACTACAGAAATAAGAAAAGTAGGTATTCCCACAAAACCTAAAGAGGCATCAGGGAGCTTAGTCAATCAGCAGCCCTACCTTGGTCATTGTAACAGTTTAGAATTTGGATGTGAATGAATTTTCTATATGCTTCTGTTACATGTGATCTTCTTCATGGTTATTATTTAAGGTGGTTAATTATTGTTACAGTTTACGATTTGGAAATCATTTGTATCATATGTAATTGGCCATGTTAAGTTTGGCTTCTCTGGTGGCAGGTTAAGCTTGTAAAGTGTTTAGTGCAGAATATTGTGGTGGATATCTCATTCAATCAATTAGGAGGGCTATGCACCTTGTGCTTTCTTGAGCAGGTAGGTTTCATCATAAAAATTTGGGTGTGAATGAAAGCTGTTTTTCTTACAAGTTGGTTCAGTTCATTTTCAAATAGAAAGAAGAAGGATCTGCAATGTTTAGTTGCTAGTATATATTTGAAACATTTTGATGCAGACACACGACTTTATGTTTTTTGGTTTTGGATCTTTTGGTGCCTTCTAGTGTTTCTTCTTCATTTTTTGGAAGTAAAAAAAGATGCATCCATTGCAATGGTTGAGAAACTTGAGGGATGAATATTCTTCTAAGATCATTGAAACTTTACTATGTCAACTGAGGAAATTTACCTGATTACTTCTGCAATATTTATATTTTATTTAGTATACTGGACAAATAGATTTCTTATTTCCCTAGTCATTGTCAGTTTAATCTCTCTATCTTTTTCTTGTGCGCAATAAATAGATGACAATACCTCTTTCCTTTCCTAATTTCTTTGCTAATGTTTGCCAATCGATGTTATATTTAGATATGGACTTCAGATCTCTGCTATTCAATCTTTATATATTTATATCTATGTTTATATTTATATTTGCATTTGCACATACTGGTAGAGCTAGCATGCATACGAGGGTGGCTAATTGGCTGTATCATATCACAGTAACCAGAAATGCACCTTTATAAAAAGTTTTAACTTCGCCGATAATGTTACAGGTTGATCGTCTTATCGGAAAGGATCATCTATTTAAACGTAGTATTATACTTATCAAGGCTTGGTGCTACTATGAGAGTCGTATTCTGGGGGCTCATCATGGCTTGATTTCTACCTATGGTTTGGAGACTTTGGTGCTGTACATTTTCCATCTATTCCATTCATCCCTGGATGGCCCTTTGGCGGTGAGTACAGCAGGATTTGGGCAGTTTCAACTAACTGATTCAATTACTTTAACTGATTGAGTACATTGCAGGTTCTGTATAAGTTTTTGGATTACTTTAGCAAATTTGATTGGGAAAATTACTGCATTAGTTTAAACGGTCCAATCCCTATATCCTCCCTACCAGATATTGTGGGTAAGCAACTACATTTTTCTTTCATGCCACATCTTGTTTGTTCTACTCAATACAAGATTAAGATGCTTATTTCATTATCTTATATTTTGCAGTTGAGACGCCTGAAAATGGTGGGGGAGATTTGCTGCTTAGCAATGATTTTCTCAGGGAATGTGTGGAAACATTCTCAGTTCCATCAAGGGGATTTGACGCTAATTCACGCATATTCCCTCAAAAGCATCTAAATATAGTAGATCCTCTAAAAGAAAACAATAATCTTGGTCGCAGTGTGAGCAAAGGTATGATCTTTTTTCCATAGGCAAATGCCATTTTTCTTTTGTTTAACTCAGAACTTTTAAGTCTTGAGAATTGCTGAAATATTTCTTTAGATATTGTGATTCTTGAACTGATTGAGAGGGATAAAAGTTAATCATGATGTAAGTTTTCCTCTCTAGGGAACTTTTACCGAATAAGAAGCGCTTTCACTTATGGGGCTCGGAAGCTAGGGCAGATTCTTTCCCAGTCTGAAGAAACCCTAGGAGATGAACTTCATAAGTTTTTCTCGAACACTCTGGATAGGCATGGAAATGGACAGAGGCCTGATGTTCAAGATCCTGCTCCATTGTCTAGATTCAGAGGACTTGGTGCAACACCATCAGTGTCGGGTACAGAGTCATGTCAAGAAGATCAAAACTTTTATGAATCAGAATCTTCAAATTCAAGTACTGTGACTGGGAATTATAGATCTTCTGATAATGAGGGATCATTGTACAAAGTCATTAATGGTAATATATCTGAGAGGGAAACAGATGTTGGTATAACTGTTAAGGAGCCACAGGGTTCTGCAAATGCATCAAGTATTTCAGAAATCCGTCTCACAGGGGATGCTAAAGACCTGGCAACCTCCAGATTTCAAGGTCTTGTAATTTCAAATGATGCACATAAATCTTGCCTTCCAAATGTAGAGGATGGTTTTTCCACATCAGGTACTGTAAGGCATGCACCTCATCTCTATTTTTGTAACTCGTCTTTGGATAATGGAGAGATAACAAATGGAAATGTGGAGTGCAAAGAGTCTGAAAATTCTGGTTTGTCTGAAGAGAATGTGACTTCTGGTATTCTTGGTGAAAGCAGTGAGAAGATGGGTGCTGATGTACGTGGTGATCACAGTGAGAATCTGTCGGTTTCTAGTAGAGGGATTCAGTCCCCTGATGGACCGAAGAATTATCCATTGAGTTTGAATTCTGCTTGGTCATCCGAGGATCTATATCCTGGGTATTCTAGTAATCCAGCTTCATGTAGTGCTGCTCCAAGTCAGGAACTTTTGAGCTCATTGTCTGATCTCTGTGGGGATTACGATGCTAACATACGCAGTTTGAGTTATGGCCAGTGGTGGTTTGACTATGCCTTTAGTGCAGCTGTTCCTCCAATGTCTTCACCTTTGGTTTCTCAGTTCCAGAGCAAGAACTCATGGGATGTAGTACGCAAGTCAGGGCAGTTCAGGCGAAATGCAATTTCCCCAATGAATGCCAACGGTGGTGTCCCTCGACAAGCCTACTATCCTATTAACCCTCCAGTTCTACATGGTTCTGGCTTCGGAATGGAAGAAATGCCAAAGCCTCGAGGAACGGGGACATACTTCCCCAATCCCAATACGGTATACTCATTCTAATCCTTTGGAGTTCTGGTGCAAACATGCAGCCTCATGTTGTTTTGCCATTGTTTTACTACTACCGTTATTACTATTATTTGTTAAAGTTTCTGTTGGGCTTTGTTGCCACAATGTGGTTTTATGTCTAAATATTTTGCAGAACTATTACAAGGATAGGTCCTTGACTGCAAGGGGAAGGAACCCAGCATCGGCAAGATCTCCTCGCAGCAATGGCCGTGCCATTACATCCCCAGAGCCAAATTCACCAGAGAGAAACAACCGTGAGGTGGCACAAATGCATTCAGTAAATCAGGGTGTTGGAAAATCAGGGTCATCGGAACTCCGCCACTCTGGTTCTGAAAAAGCATTATCCCCTAATTCCAATGGCTCAATGCATCAACCAGACAGGTTTGTAGAATTCGGGTCAATGAGGGCCCTTCCTTTGGTGCCAACCTTTACAGAAACTGGCAAGCCGCATAATCCAGGATCTCCTAACGCTCAAAACTCAACTGGAACGGAAAGGCTAAAATCAGCCGCGAGCATGGATCAAGACAGGTTCGACAATTCATTGTTTCCATCTAAAATACGTATTACTATTCTCTGAGCCTTTTTTCTTACTGCTCCTAACATGCAGGATACTTGTACAATCATTCCATTTAAAAAACGAAGAAGATTTCCCTCCTTTATCCATCTGAAAATCACCGAAGAATAGAGACAGGTAAAAACGCTAACAAAAGCCACAAAGCCTGAGCCCTCAGCTTGTGTGAATATTGCTCTCGGAATATAGCCATATTCCGAAGCTCGTTTACATGTATGGAGTTGATTAGTTTTTGTGTGGTTCAAAGGCATATAATGTACATTTCAACTAATTTTATTTTGGTCCCTTTTTAAATCTGGTCGTAGCTGTACTTTTTATAGTGAGTTTTTGATGTATAGGATTGTTGAATTATGCCTTCTCTTTTGTTGTTAATTTTGCCCAGGTTTTGATATCTTTGCCACTGGTTTTCTGGCAAAGAAAAAAAAGTATAGAAACAGATATTGTTATTGCTCATTGTTGATGTAACTTTATACTGTCAAATAGTCTTCTTTTAGCTGCCTATAATGTTTTATTAATTTGTTGTTTTACTATTAAACTGAAATTTGTTGTTTTACTATTAAAACTGACTCGAATAAATAATCTGGTTTTTGGATAGGTGTAATCGTGGTAAAAGTATCATGGAGCCACTTATAGTTGGGTTGCGTTTTGTTCTAACTACATAAAAAATGAGCAAACTAGCCTTTGTATCTTAGATTAAAGATCAAATTGCTTTAGTTAAAATTTTTATCCATTTCCACTATTAAAAACCGGTCCCTAGATGTCAACATGAGATATACTTGGCACTCCAGGTGTAATTGTCTTGTTATTTGGTTAACAATATAAGTTTTTAGAAGTAGAAAGGGATGAAAAATTTTAATGTACAAGGATTATTTTGCTATTTTTTTGAATAAAGGGAGTAAAATGCAATTCGATTTCTAGTACAGTGACTTTTATGATACTTTTACCACTCAATCTATATGTTAAATTGGCACATAAATGTATCTTAAAATCAAGTAGATATGCGTTGTAATAAACATTGTGAGGTAATAATAATAGGGAAACTTCTGTACTTAAAAGGTAGATTGCATTTGGACCTCTTTATTGAAATAATGGACAAAATTAACTTTTATATATTTTAAAAGGTGTAATTTAATTTTTCCGTTAAATGATAATATGGAATGTTAAATCAATGCTAATTAAATATTTTTATCACTTTGAAGCTTTGAAGCTTTTAATCTTTCCGTTGATGTGAGATATTTTTATTGGTTTAGTAACAAAATGGACCTTCTAATGTTTACACATTTTATCAATTTGATCTTAAATATAAAAAATTGACAAATTTAGCCCTTGATGTTTACAAAAATTTTCATTTTAGTTCTAATTCTAAAACAAAAAATAATTTTGACCTTCAACATTTATAAAATTTATCAATTTAGTCTTAATTTAAAAAAAAACAATTACTTTTAGTTCTTTATAACCCATTAGCTAACTTATGTGAGATATTAAAGAAAAGAGTATCCTCTTTGAAGTCACTTACAAAAGAACTCTAAAAAGTTAGAATAAAACACACAAAAAAATTTAAAATTAAAAAAAAAAACAACATTAAAAATGTTATTTCTTTTATTAATTTATAATCATTTAAATTTCTCCCATACCAATACACTAAATATAGCATTTAGAGCATGAAAAGGCCAAAGCATTACAAATTATTTAATATATTAAATCTAAACAATGCCTTTTTTGTTTTTGTAATTTTTATGTTTATTCAATTACCAAGTAAATAAGTTCCTTGAATTATTTTTGTAGCAAAATATATACTAAATCTGAATATGGCAAACCATATAAGCTAAATAAGGCTATATTATTATAAACTATTATTCAAAATTGATATCCTTGAATCCTGTGTATTGGTTCGATAGTTAGAGTGTTTATTGTTCCAGATGTGGTTTGAGTTCGAGTCACTTTAATCATATTGCTATTAGGGCTTTACCCTCCTCTTGTAATTCACCCAATTTTTTTTTCCTTTAATTTAATTTATGCTAGATAAGGTATGAGTCATTACCCTTGATTTATTTCTTTTAAAAACAATCATAACCAGGTTTAGAATAACTAATAATATCCCATATCTTTACAATATAATAAAATAATAATAATACATGTGAGAGCATTTTAAATATGTTATTCAAGTTTTTTTTAAGTTATTTTAATAAAAGTGGTCAAAATAAATTTTTAAAATATTACCTAAAGACACAGTTTATGTAATAAAAAAGACACGTAACCGTATATAAGGCATTTGCATTGTCGGTTAAGACCAATACTAGAAGTGTTCATTAATCGGGTTAAGTTGAAGCTTGATTTCAAAGCCCAAGCTTTACTTGCCTAGACATGCCCAAAACGACTCGTTTTACTATTCAAAAAATAATAAACAAATTTTTATTTAATTTCAATGACAAAAGTATATAGATATAAATATAAATATAAATATAAATTTATTTTTATTAATTTTAAATAGGAAAATGGGTCACTAAAATAGATCCAATATTCAAAATATAAACATCTCAAGTTAAGGTCACAGGTCAATAGATTTCCAAGATCGAGTTCCACCAAAAGGTAAATTTAAGGGGTATGCAATAACATTGAGTCCAAAATAATATAAAAATATAAAAATATAAATCAATAATAATGATAGAATTGGACTTTTAACTGCTAAAAAGTTATTAATTTAAATTTATTGTCTAAAATAAATTTTTGACTTAACCCTAAAATATATTTATAATAAAAAATTTCACCAAAATATAACAAATAAAAATTTGCATAGATTATACAATAATTTTAAATTCTTTAAATTAAGACAAATAGTAGAAGGGCAATCAAGGCCCAGCCCAGTCCTAAAAGAAACAAACCCTAACCACCACTGTTTCCATCCGCCGCCGTGATCGCACAACTTTAATTTTTCCCAATTTCAATAAAACGCAAAAAGAAAAAGATAATCCACAGTTTTTCACCGTCGTTTTGTCGTAATTTACCCTGTCGTTTTATTTCCTGTGTCTCTCCCCACCCCCCTTCCCCCGAAACCCTGAACGTGAATAACAATAACAAAAAAATAAAAAGTGTTTTTAGATCAGAAGGGACGTTGGTTTAGGGCGGCGGCGACCTAAAGCGTGTTGAATGATCGGACCTTCCGTTGAGACGTGAAGCGGCGGAATTGTTTTGCCGTAGGGAGGAAGAGGGGCGGCTGTTTTTTTGTTGTTGATGTTTTTGATGGGCGATCTCCGAGATTGGTCGCCTGAAGCAAACGGCGTCTCGTCAAGAGACAGGTATTCATCGTCACCATCTTCATCATCGAATCAAACGGGGATTAGTGCGGAGTATTGGAGAAAAGCCGAGGAAGCAACGCAGGGGATCATAGCCCGTGTCCAGCCAACTGTTGTTTCCGAAGAGAGGAGAAAAGCGGTTACCGATTACGTTCAGAGATTAATTAGAAATTATCTTGGTTGTGAGGTTAGGTTTTTGAAGAAAAAAAACATTAATTAAGTTTTCAATTATGCTTTTTATTGATTTAAATGGATAGAATGTTAGCATTTTCTCGAAACTAGTAATTTAGGTGGAAAATGGAAATGGCTACCGTATTTGTTATATTTACTAGTACAAGAATTTTTAGGATGGAGTGTAAGCTTTAAACTTAATTCTTGTGTAGTTTGGAGTCACCTAAGAGAAAACATGATTAGAATGTTGATAAAATTAAAACTAAGAATGGTGGTGGAAGAACCTCTAATTCAGCGTAAGCTAATGTGGTTTCCGACGAACTGAAGCTTCATTACTTAAGTATATGGAAAGTGGGGGTGTTTGTTATTGTTAAATCTCCATCATTCTTTAATAATCAAGTGTCTGTTATAGATGGAAACTGTTAATCAGGCTTAATAGTTGTTGTAGAGATTGATCCATTTGGAAATTGCAAATTCTCTATCACATGGATGAGGTTTCTATCATGTTAATGTTCTACTTTTATGAATGTCACATGTAGCTAAAGTCTCGTCCATTGGGTGTTAGATGTGATAATGGGACTATTCATTGGGTGCTTTTGAGTATTTGACATCTGTGATTGACTTAATGCGGTTCATATATGTTACATTACAGCGGAGTACATAAAAGGAATTATCTATAACGGTAAAATTCAGTTTGGAAATTTGTCATTTAATGTTTCCAGCTGAAAACAACCTGGCTGTTAATGCCGATATGACGTATACATTTTTTTTCAGTAATATGGTGATAATTGTCTCGTATATAGTTTTTTTCGTTTTGCTGTCTTGGTTTTCATAGCTATCGATTGGTGTTATCATCAACCTAAGAGCTGTCTTGGTTTTCATAGCTATCAATTAATGTGACCATGAACCTAAGAGCATTCATTTAAATTAGCGATTGATTTGTATAGATATTAATCCTTTAGCTTGTATTTATTACAGGTATTTCCGTTTGGGTCAGTGCCCTTGAAGACCTATCTTCCTGATGGAGATATTGACTTGACTGCCTTCGGAGGCTTAATTTTTGAGGAGGCTCTGGCAAATGATGTGTGTTCTGTCCTTGAAAGAGAAGATCATAACACTGCTGCTGAGTTTGTAGTGAAGGATGTCCAGTTAATTCGGGCAGAGGTTTTTAACTTCAACTGATATGTTTCTGTAGATCTTTGCTTAGTCAAATTATTTGTTTTGTGATCCATAAGAGACTAACCTGTTTACATAAGGTTTACTTCATTCTTTATTCTTTTTGTTGACATTTTATATCTATTTTCATTTTGAGTTTTGCCTCCTGAACCATTATTTTAGCATCATTATTACGTAAAAAATTCAGCAGTAAAAGGTCTTGATGCATTGACATGCTTTTCCCTTTTCAATTTGATGAATGCTATTTTGAGAAAAGCAAAAGGACTAATGATTTCTATGCTCTGACCAGATAGCAGAGTTGTAGTTTTGTCCTCACAAGAGGAGAAGTAAAACATTAAAAAATTTTATCAATTTATATTTTTCAGATATTCCAAGCTTTAGTAAGAGTTCACTCTTCTTCTTTTGTGCATTCTGATATTTGTGACAACCATTCATTTTATAAATATTGTATATAGCGGTTTTTGCAGCCAATTAATTAATTTCTCCTAAATAAATACTTTCTTATAGCTTTTCAGGCTGATCTTATTTGTCAAAACATGGACTGTGGTATATAAACTTTTTTCTTCTTTAATTGATCCTGAAGCCTCTGAGTGAGCAATTGTTTTGTGGGTTGTTAAGGTTTTCCTTTTTCTCCTTTCTTTGATTTTAAATTCCATTTACTCAGTAATTAATAAGGTGATTAGGAATACTTTCTCATCCTTGCCAGTTTTTTGTGCAGTCCAAGCATTACTTTGTTGGTTATTGCGTTTTAGGTTGAGTGATATGTCTATGCTTTTCCCATTTTAATGGAATAAGACTTTTCCGTTCTGCGAAAAGGAAAAAATAATTTACTACAGAAATAAGAAAAATAGATATTCCCACAAAACCTAATAAAAGAGGCATCAGGGAGCTTAGTCAATCAACAGCCCAACCTTGGTCATTGTAACAGTTTACAATTTGGATGTGAATGAATTTTTTATACGTTTCCATTATATGGGATCTACTTGATGGTTATTATTTAAGATGGTTTATTATTGTAACAGTTTACAATTTGGAAATCTTTTGTATCATATGTAGTTGGCCATGTTAAGGTTGGCTTCTCTGGTGGCAGGTTAAGCTTGTAAAGTGTTTAGTGCAGAACATTGTGGTGGATATCTCATTCAATCAATTAGGGGGGCTATGCACCTTGTGCTTTCTTGAGCAGGTAGGTTTCACCATAAAAATTTAGGTATGAATGAAATCTGTTTTTCTTACAAGTTGGTTCTGTTCATTTGCAAATAGAAATAAGGATGTGCAATGTTTAGTTCCTAGTATATATTGGAAACATTTTGATGCAGACACATCTTTATGTTTCTTGGGTTTGGATCTTTTGGTGCGTTTCTAGTGTTTCTTCTTCATTTTTTGGAAGTAAAAAAAGTTGCTTCCATTCCATTGGTTGAGAAATTTGCGGGATAAATGTATTCTTCTAGGATCTTTGAAACTTTACCATGTCAAGTAAGGAAATTCACCTGATAATTTCTGCAATGTTTATATTTTATTTAGTATAATTGACAAATAGTTTTCTGTTTACTTTCCCTAGTCATTTCCAGTGTAATCTCTCTTTCTCTTTCTCATGCACAATAAATAGATGGCAATACTTCTTTTCTTTCCTGATTTCTTTGCTAATGTTTGCCAATCGATGTTATATTTAGATATGGACTTCAGATCTCTGCTATTCTATCTTTATATATGTTTATATCTATATTTGTATTTACCCATACTAGGAAAGCTAGCATGCGTTTGGGGGTGGTTAATTGGCTATATAATATTGCAGTAACCATAAATGCACCTTTATAAGAAGTTTTTACTTTGCTGATAATGTTACAGGTTGATTGTCTTATCGGAAAAGATCATCTATTTAAACGCAGTATTATACTTATCAAGGCTTGGTGCTACTATGAGAGTCGTATTCTGGGGGCTCATCATGGCTTGATTTCTACCTATGGTTTGGAGACTTTGGTGCTGTACATTTTCCATCTATTCCATTCATCCCTAGATGGCCCTTTGGCGGTGAGTACTGCTGGATTTTGGCAGTTTACACTAATTGATTCAATGACTTTAAGTGATTGAATATATTGCAGGTTCTGTATAAGTTTTTGGATTACTTTAGCAAATTTGATTGGGAAAATTACTGCATCAGTTTAAATGGTCCAATCCCTATTTCCTCCCTACCAGATATTGTGGGTAAGCAACTACATTTTTCTTTCATGCCACATCTTGTTTGTTCTACTCAACACATGATTAAGATTCTTATTTCATTTATCTTATATTTTGCAGTTGAGACGCCTGAAAATGGTGGGGGAGATTTGCTGCTTAGCAATGATTTTCTCAGGGAATGCGTGGAAAAGTTCTCGGTTCCATCAAGGGGATTTGAAGCTAATTCACGCATATTCCCACAAAAGCATCTAAATATAGTAGATCCTCTAAGGGAAAACAATAATCTTGGTCGCAGTGTGAGCAAAGGTATGGTCATTTTGCCATAGGCAAATGCCATTTGTCTTTAGATATTGTGATGGATATTTTGGCAATCTTGTTTTAGTGGTGTTTAGTGATTCTTGAACCGATTGAGAGGGATAAAAGTTAATCATGATGTACATTTTCCTCTCTAGGGAACTTTTACCGAATAAGAAGCGCTTTCACTTACGGGGCTCGGAAGCTAGGGCAGATTCTTTCCCAGTCTGAAGAAACTCTAGGAGATGAACTTCATAAGTTTTTCTCGAACACTCTGGATAGGCATGGAAATGGACAGAGGCCTGATGTTCAAGATCCTGCTCCATTGTCTAGAGTCAGAGGACTTGGTGCAACACCATCAGTGTCAGGTACAGAGACTTGTCAAGAAGATCAAAACTTTTATGAATCAGAATCTTCAAATTCAAGTACTGTGACTGGGAATTATAGATCTTCTGATAATGAGGGATCATTGTACAAAGTCATTAATGGTAATATGTCTGAGAGGGAAACAGATGTTGGTATAACTGTTAAGGAGCCACAGGGTTCTGCAAATGCATCAAGTATTTCAGAAATCCGTCTCACAGGGGATGCTAAAGACCTGGCAACCTCCAGATTTCAAGGTCTTGTAATTTCAAAGGATGCACATAAATCTTGCCTTCCAAATGCAGAGGATGGTTTTTCCACATCAGGTACTGTAAGGCATGCACCTCATCTCTATTTTTGTAACTCGTCTTTGGATAATGGAGAGATAAGAAATGGAAATGTGGAACGTAAACAGCCTGAAAACTCTGGTTTGTCTGAAAGGAATGCGACTTTGGGTATTCTTTGTGCAAGCAGTGAGGAGACTGGTGCTAGTGAACATGGTGATCACAGTGAGAATCAATTGGTTGCTAGTAGAGGGGTTCAGTCCCCTGTTGGACCGAAGAATCATCCATTGATTTCAAATTTTGCTTGGTCATCCGAGGATCTGTATCCTGGATATTCTGGTAATCCTGCTTCGAGTAGTGCTGCTCCAAGTCAGGAGCTTTTGAGCTCATTGTCTGATCTCTGTGGGGATTACAATGCCAATATACACAGTTTGAGTTATGGCCAGTGGTGCTATGACTATGCCTTTAGTGCATCTGTTCCTCCGATTTGTTCACCTTTGGTTTCTCAGTTCCAGAGCAAGAATTCGTGGGACGCGGTTCACAAGTCAGTGCAGTTCAGGCGAAATGCAATTTCCCCAATGAATGCCAACGGTGGTGTCCCTCGACAAGTCTACTATCCTATTAACCCACCAGTTCTACATGGTTCTGGCTTCGGAATTGAAGAAATGCCAAAGCCTCGAGGAACAGGGACATACTTCCCCAATCCCAATACGGTATACTCATTCTATCCTTTGGATTGGGCTTCTCAAACTTAGTCTGCTGTAAACATACAGCATCATAGTGTCATTTTGCTATTGTTGGTTTTACTACTACCGGTATTATTATTTGTTAAATTTTCCGGTTGGGCCTTGTTTCCGCAATGTGGTTTTATGTCTAAATCTTTTTGCAGAACTATTACAAGGATAGGTCCCTGACAGCTAGGGGAAGGAACCCAGCGTTGGCAAGATCTCCTCGCAACAATGGCCGTGCCATTACATTCCCCGAGCCGAATTCACCAGAGAGAAGCAACCGTGATCTGGCGCAAATGCAGTCAATAAATCAGGGTGTTGGAAAATCCGGGTCTTTGGAACTCCGCCACTCTTGTTCTGAAAAAGCATTATGCCCTAATGCCAATGGCTCGATGGATCAGCCAGACAGGCTTGTAGAATTTGGGTCCTTCGGAGCCCTACCTGTGGCGCCTGCCTGTACAGAAACTAGCAAGCAGAAAAATCCAGTATCTCCTAACACTCAAAACTCAACTGGAACAGAAAGGCTAAAATCGGCCGCAAGCATGGGTCAAGACAGGTTTGACAATTCATCTTTTCCATCTGAAATATGTAATACTATTCTCTGAGCCTTTTTCTTACCGCTCCTAACACGCAGGATATTTATACAACCATTCCATTTAAAAAACGAAGAAGATTTCCCACCTTTATCCATCTGAAAAAAACACCGAAGAATAGAGACAGTAAAAACGCTAACAAAGGCAAGCCTGAGCCCTCAGCTCGTGTGAATATTGCTCTTGGAATATAGGCGTATGCAAGAGCTCGTTTACATGTGTGAAGTTTGATTAGTTTTTGTGTGGTTCAAAGGCATATAATGTACATTTCAACTAATTTTATTTTGGTCCCTTTCCTGAATCTGGTCATAGCTGTACTTTTATAGTGAGTTATATTGATGTATAGGATTGTTGAATTATGCCCCTTTTTTTTTTTATATCTTTGCCACTGGTTCTGGCAAAGAATAAAAAGTATAGACACAGATATTGTTATTGATGTTTGTTAATGTAAGTTAGACCGCAAAAGAGTCTTTTTTTTAGCTTTCTATGATGCCTGTTTTTGTTTTTTTTTTTATTCATCGGGAATTTGTGTTAGTATTCAAACGAGCTGAATAGGTCTATTAACAAGTGAATTCTAACAAGGCTTTTTTTTTTTTTTTTTTTTAAATCTCAAAAGCTGGCCTCTTTATTGATAATTAAACAATGTAAAAAGGCAATTAAATGAACCAACCGACAAACCCTCAGCTATGAGATTTCGACTGGCTGCTGCAATACTGAGTAGAGAGCAATCAAAACAAAAAATGGGGTCTTGGAATATCAAATCCGTGGGTCATGAAGGCGACAGTCTTCTGCAGCCGCCGCTTCTACCAACGCTGGAGCTTCTTCGATCTAGAAGCTATCATCATCTTGACTTAAACCCTCCTGTGCGATTACATGTGCTGTTTTGTTACCAGATCCGCCAATGAAGTATCATAAAAATCAAGTAGATTTGTGATATAATAACAAAGAAATTGTGATATAGTAATGATCTTATCATGTATCTACTCTTTGTTTTTTTTGAAATTATACTGTACTGGATAGAGCGCGCCTAAGGGAGCCCAAAACCAGAAATAAGATTACAAAACAGAACAGACCCAAAGAAAATAAAAGAACCGAAAAGATAAATTCCATCATTTCACGCATTTATCGCCCATGCCAAGAGATAGCAGTTTCCAGAAAAGAAAAGAAACCAAGAAGCCTCTTCTCTGCTACCCAGAGAGCTCGTCCATACGGCAGATTAGTTGATACATTGTTATACTTTCTACTCTCTTCTCATTGAGTATTGTGTAAATGCTACGCCTTGGACTCGTCACTTGAATTTTAGGGAACAAATTAATGTGATTGCACCCAGGTTCCGGAGTTAACATAACATTTAGCAAGAGATGCATACAAGTTTGTGGTAAATTGTTTTATTGATATTAGCTGGGGGTAGCGGGAAAAATAGCTCATGCGAGCCTCACACTAACAGGAATCAAACTAGTCATGCTCTCTCTCTCTCTCTCTCTCTCTCTCTGCAAATGCTGCAATTTGCATTTGCGTCCTTCCATTGCTAACAGACTTACCCACCGTTTTACAACCCAACCCTATATATACTCTCTTCTTCTCTTCCTCTTCTTCCTCCTCTTTGTCATTTTCCTCATTGTCCATGGAGGAAGACAATGAAGAAGATGATAAAGAGGAGGAGGAAGAAGAGACAGTTAGTGATGATGAGATCATGGAGACAAATGGGAAGAGCTGTAAGAGGAAGGTCCATGGAGAAAGCTTCAAGACCCAGACAGCAAAGAAACCGAAGCAGAAGAATGATAAACAAAATACTCTTTACAAGCCAAGTAAGGGAAAAGAAGTAAAAAACTCCAAATGGTCTGCTCAGAGGTGAGCTATAGTGTTATTGATTTAATGTTGTTTTTAACTTACTAAAACCAGACTGACCTCAAACTTTAGTTTATAAAGTGTTTAGCAGTTCGTTTAATAAGCAATAAAAAACATTTTTCATTGTATATTGTGGAAAAAAAACAACAAACCCGTGTGTAGAGGAGTTATTGTAAGAAGAAATCTAATTTAGTTTATAAAAGCACATTTTTTATTTCTTTAACAATCAAAATTTTAGAGAAAACTGAAGTAATAATGTGTCTGCTACTTCAGCACGTCTCTGGTCTGTTGATATAGCATGTTTTGGTTTTTTTTTTAGAGTTTTTTAGTTTGGTTTTCTTGGTTTTGGCGACGACGGTAATTAGTTTTGATACATGTCTATAGAGAATGAATTGGCTGGCTTATCGTTGGAGGACGAGAAAGAAGAGATTTTACAGGCTCAGAAGGGGATTTGATTCTGCGACGCGGTATTTGAGTTTTGCCTGCTTTCGTATGACAAATCTATGACATCCTGTTAGAGAAGTCCATATCTTACTTATGAGGGAGAAGAGGTTTTTGATAAGAAGTGGTAACTCAACTATCAATTTAGTGAAAAGTATACGTTCTTATTGGCAAAACTGATAGTTTTAGTATGATAATTAAGGTATCAGATACAGCCTTATAAAATTGAACTAGTTGATCGGTTCATTGGGTCAACGACCAGCTCACTGAAAAGATTCTTTCATTTTCCCTGGAAAATGTGGACAACATTTTTTTTATGTTAATCTCTTATGTATGTATGTATATATTCATACAGTTCAGAGAGATTCTGGGTAAAGGAGCAATGAAGACAGTGTACAAGGCATTTGATGAGGTCCTTGGAATGGAAGTGGCATGGAATCAAGTGAAGCTCGCCGATGTTTTCCGTTCACCGGACGAATTACAAAGACTTTACTCTAAAATCCACCTTCTCAAGTACCTCGACCACAGTTCCACCATGCAATTCTATGAGTCGTGGATCGATATCCATAGAAAAACATTCAACTTCGTCAACGAGATGTTCACCTCCAGCACCCTTCGAGAGTAAAACCGCATTTAACTTGACCGTCAATCCAACGAAACCTTATTCGTAGTATCATTTTCTAATACGCAATCATACAGGTATCGGCAGCGGCGCCAGCGTGTCGATATACGAGTGATTAAAAACTGGTTTCGCCAAATCCTACGTAGTCCAGCTTATCCCCATTGCCATGATCCTCCAGTGATACATGGAGATCTCAACTGTGATAACATCTTTGTCCATGGTCACCTCGGACAAGTAAAGATAAGTGATCTCGGATTAGCCGCCATCCTTCATGGCTCGAAACATGCTCATAGTGTTATAGATACGCCGGAATTTATGGCACTGGAGCTATACGAGGAAGAGTACAATGAGCTTATAGACATATACTCCTTCGGTATGTGTATGTTAGAGATGCTTGCTTCCGAGTATCCGTATAGCAAGTGCTCGAATCCAGCTCAAATCTACAAGAAAGTGACTTCGGTGAGTTATTTATCGGTTTTGTTAACACGGAATTCAATCTATGACATTTTCTTTTAACTTTGTAAGTCATTCTAAAAGGTTCGAGATGATGAAGCTCGGAGATTCGTCGGGAAGGAAGATGCCTCGACCATGTTTCGAAGAGATTGTATGCTTACGAGCTTGAGCCAAAAACAAATTAAATATGTTAATAACTGCCACAATGGACCCTGCTGATGATGCAATTTTTCTCAAAGTGCAAATTGTAGACAATGAAGCTACTATGGTATTAACTTGTTACTTCGATATGTTGTTTATAAGACCGATCTAAACCCGGGTTTTGTAGGTCATGCTCTGAACATCTATTTTCCGTTCGATATAGTGAACGATACTGCAATCAGTATCGCCTCGGAAATGGTGAAAGAAGTGGAGATTAATGATCGGGAGCCATTGGAGACTGCTAATATGATTGAAAAGGAGATATTTTCCCTTATCCCAACTTGGAAAGACTGGGGGTCCTATTGAATTCATCACCGACACAGCTTCGAGTACGATGACGAAGATGATCGTAACGAAATCTGCCATCCGTTCTATGCCGTCTCCTCCCATTCCTCCCATTCCTCCCATGTCTCCGTCCCAACACTTGTCTCATTGTACGAAAGACGTATTCGTCATGGCGATGATGCAAGTTCAACTTTCTCTACGAATTCGTTCCGATACTCTAGCATGAACTACGAAGATGACTTCGATTCGAATCTCCGACAAGGTAAGCTTCTTGACATCCCGAAGACTGTCAAGTCTACGAGGTTTTGTCTATCACAGAGCACGACTTCTTACAGCTACAAGCAATACGACGCTCAACTCGATTCACGGAGATCTTTGAACGTAAACGGCCAGCGAAAGCTAACAAAGATCCGTTCAGTCGTCGACACAGGTAGCCGCTTGCTTCACCATTACGTAACGGCAGAGATAAACAAAAGGCGCTTGTTTAAAGACCATCGGAGCCGTCGAGAACATTGGATTTCAGGAACCGGCCAGAATGGAAGGATTTCAAGATCATTAGTTGGTAAAGATCCAATTCATCAAATCCTGAAAAATGTACTTTTAAAAAAAATAAATTGATTCAAAATATGGGTCGGATTTGATAAAATTAAATAATGAATTTTAACAAAATTGAAGGAAACTTGAAGTTCAATGAAGCTTCACAATAATGATGATGTTGTCGGTTTTGAGAGTTCATTATTTTAGTTAAAATGTCAATGTTTGGAGGCACTGTTTAAATTTAATGATTTAACACATTAAAGTTTGCAGTTCATATATCAACGATCATAATCATATCATATATATTAATATTATATTTATACTATAATATAAAAATTATATCTATATTATTGTTTAAAAGTTTAATTGAATTGTCGTTATTCATCAATCACGATCGCGATTTAGTTAAGTTGAAAGCTTTTATTTCTAGATGAACTACACTTAAAGTCTCTAAACTATTAGTAAGTTTACGTTTCGGTCACTTAATTTAAAAAAGTTATAAAATGATCATTCAACTATTCTAAAAATTTTCATTTAAGTTACTGAGCTATTAAGTTTTTTTTTTTTTTTTTTAAAGTTTGCCTATTGAGCTCCAAGTGACGATTCGACGATCGATACAATGGATCAATACCCATTGACAAGTAGAACATATCTTAGATTCAAGTCAATCTGATGGTTAGTGTCGAAAATTGGAGAATAAAGTTGTTTGGATTTTGGTTCATGGATTTGTAACGTTCAAAGTTGTTTCATGAAAAAAAAATCAATTGTAGAAGAGAAGGGAAGGAAAGGAAAGCTTTTTATTGATGCAAACGGTGCGAACAGAGAAGGTCATACAACAATAATTTTAACATTCCAGCAACTTAAATGAAAACTTTAGAATAGTTCAATGACTATTTTATAACCTTTTAAAGTTGAGTGACCAAAATGTAACCTTACTAATAGTTTAATGACCTTGAGTGTAGTTTACCTTTATTTTTCTTGTATTTTTATATCAAATCTAGAAAAATAAACACATGATTTAACCTATGAAATTACTATTTTGGCCAAAGCCTAATTTCAATTTTATATTAAATTTTTATTAATATATTTGTTACATAACTTTTTAACTTAATTATTATTAAAAAATTTTATTGAGTTGATATTATGACTCACGAGTTAACCATACATAAATTCAATTGAAGATGGCCAAAAATAAATTTATATTCAACTTTTACATAATATAAAATAAAGGGTATAAATAATATTTAACATAATTCAATTTAACATATGAAAAGTGTTAGAGATTAATTTTTTAATTTTTATAAAGTAGAGGGATGAAATGCAAAATTATATATATGGAGTAGCTTGTAGAAAAGGGTAAAATTAAAGGAAAAGCCCAACCAAAATAATGGGTAGAAAGATTTTGGTAGTGACATAGTGATTTATATCAATATCAAAGTGTCACCCATCAATTTATTACTTTGTCAAAAAAAGTCTACCTAAATTAATTCAATTCACACAACAATTTTAATGGCCATGTTGGGGTCCTAATCCACTTGACCTTTTGATTCTTCCCCCCCCCCCCCCTTATTTTGGCTTTTCATAATGCCAAATGAGTGGTGCTTCTTACATTCCTCTTTTCATGTAAAATACATGTGATATTAACAAGTTATATGTTCAAGATTTTATCGAAATCATCTTGTTAAGTTAATCATTTTGATTAGAGAAGATGGTAAGGAGTTCGTCTAAGTCGAATCTAAGGAGCTACCTTACTCAAAGGGAACACCTTATACAATATTGGGTGATTGTCGTGATTAGATCATGTCTCTTGAGGATTGTCAAGTCATGTTAAAATCTATTAGGGGCCATAGGTCAAAGCCAGAAAACTTTTCTAGTCAGCTAATTATAAAATTATGAGAGGTTAAAATGTAAATTTATCATTGCATTAGTTTAAAACTTTACAATTTTTGTAAGGATTATCAAGTTCCGTCATGACTTAACTACTAATTCCTGTTAGCAAGACATAGATCTAAGAAAATCTACATCGCACTCATTGGTTAAAGTTACGTACCAAAACTCCGCCAAAAGTTTCCTAAAACTTCCCATACCTCTCCAAATTAACAACAACAACAAGAGATGAACCCAAGGGGACAAGCAGGCAGGGATCTTGGCCCCTAAAAGTGGAAAAATTACAATTTAATCTTCTTATAAATGATAAAATTATAAATTAACATACAGTAAAATTTCACTTTACCCTCAAAATAAATAAAAAATTCTGTTCAATCCCATTAAAAAAAAAAGATAAAATCATAAAGTAATACACTCTCGAAATTCTATAAATTTTCTAAATTCACTCATGAAAACAATGTTAAATCACTCTTGACACCCTCGAGTGAACCGTCACGAGCTTTGTCACCAGGCCCTTAACCAAGTGTTGGTATTGTAAAATTATAAGAGGAAAAAGAGGATGGAATTGGCAATAAAATCCAGAATTTGGTAGTATGTGTGTTTATTAGATGTGTATAGATTCGTCGTTTGTGTTGGAAGGACATGGAGAGAAAGGACATGGATATTGCCAAACATAAATAATAGAGACAAACCAAGGCTAACTTCTTCAATCTTAGATTCCCCCAAGATTTTTTGTCCCCCACTCGTGCACTTAATCTTTGTAATAAATCCAAGTATTTGTTTTTACTTTTAGACTAATTTACAATATTATATTCAGTGAAGCGATTAGATTATACAAATTATTACAATTTTCCTGGCTAATTTACCAGTAAGTGCCATTTTTTTTAAAAAATTATGGAAATGGACTTGTTCGGTAAAAATGGCCTATTCTGATAAATAATTAAATAATAAGTTTATTTTCGTAATTTATGAAAAAAAAGACATTTACGGATAAATTGGCCAATTTTCCTAATATCTTCTATCATTACCTAAAATATTGTTGAATTACATAAATTATTACAACATTGTGACTAAACAAAACACTAATTACGCAAAAACATTTCATAATTACACAATTACATAAATTATTATAACTTTTGTATTATATAAAATATTAATTAATTAATTAATTAAACTATTGCAATTTTTATAATGTTCATGATTTTCCAGTAATGTAAGCAAAGTTTTCAAACCTGGTCAAACCTTTAATTTGATTAAATAACTTATTAAAAATTTAAGTGATTAAATTTACAGGTCAACTAACCTAACCTCTCTAATCGGTTGAATATAAGTGATTAAGGTTCGAGTAAATTAAGGAGATACTAATGAATAAAAAATATTATGTTGATTAGAAAGCTGTAGATATGCAACTTATGAGTTGAGGATAAACATCATATGTAATTTTATATATAATGCTTAGAACTACTAATAGTCCCTCCTCAACCCTTAAATAGTAATATAATGCACTTCAGTACACTTGAACCCACGTCCTTCTGTATTGACAACAATATTAATACTAATCGAACTAAGACTCAATCAACAATAAACAATTATACTTAAATCCAATTGTTACGTAATTTTTCAAACATCGTTAATCTCATTTCATATTATTAGGATCAAATTTTAGAATCCACATCAAAATTAACGTGTGTAAATTTATATAATGATTATCATCGGTGGGGAAGTGATTAAAGTCAACGCATAAAGCAAATTAGCTGAAAAAAAGGTATTATGAACCGCAAAATTAGGGATTATGAACAGAAAAAACCCTATTACCAAAATCTAAATTATTTTATTATAAGATTAAAAATAATTTGATTATATAGATTATATGGTGTAGGTAAAACCAAGCTTCAATCTCATTCTCCTGTTCTAATTTTTTTAAACAATGTCTAGAATTATCTGTATTCTCTCCCCAACCCTTAAATAAGAAGATAATGTGTTTCAGTGCACTTGAGCTCACGTTCTTCTATACTGACAACAATACCCATACCAATCGAGTTAAGAAAAGAATGATAAAAGTATATTACCATGAAACAAAAGAAGTATTCAATTGCACAAAGGCAAAAGAGTTCTCAAAAGCTTCATTAAAGATATTGAATTATAAATTTGTAGAAGGTTAAATGTAACTTTATATTTTTGAAGGGACTAGATAAAAGATTTTCATTGGGTAGAATAAAGTGCAATTTATAATTTCATAATTTATAATAGGATTTAAAAGTAAATTTCTTTTTTTCAATTTTGAGAGGTTAAAGTCCCCACCGCCTATTTGGATTTGCCCGAAAAGAGAAGTAAAAATTCGAATTTAATATTAAATTTACACATTAACTTCGATTCAATGTGTAATTTGATATAATTGTATACATGAAACTTGAATTGTGGTTTATATGTATACATGAAACTTTGATGTTGATTTAACTATACACGTTTATAGAAATAAATACATACATTTATTTTCATATTAGGTTAATATAATTGTTTGTGTATATAATATTTCAACGTAAAATTGTGCTAATTCGATAATATTGTTAAGATTTGTGAAAACTGAATCAAGTTAAAAATTAACATACAAAATCACATAAAATTAAAGTTCATATATGATATTACACATTAGAATGCTCCAAATTCTACTTGAGCATCCAAATTTGGATCAATACCGGCAAAAACATCTCTGAACAGGGTTCTACCACCATGCCAAATGTGTCCAAAGAAGAAAAGCAAGGCAAACGAAGCATGCCCAAAAGTAAATCAACCTCTAAAACTGTTACGAAAAACACCATCAAATCTCAAAATAACATGATCTATTTCAAAATTTTTACTCAATTAAACACGTCTAGCATATTTTTTCACAGTAGCAGAATCACTATAGCTCAATCCATTGAATTTGCGACCATAGAACTTAACTGTATAAAATTATATATATATAAATCATGAAGATATTAACAAGAACATAGGCCCGGATTTCAAGAAACATGTTGGCTTTTGTAATAACCGAAGCAACTTTAACTTTATTTCAAGAGATCAATTTTTCAACTTTAGGTAAAGTTGTATGCCTATATCCTCCAAGTCCAACCAAAATTAAAAATTATATATTAAAAAAAAAAAGAAAAAAAAGCCTTGAGGCTTTAACACAGTGCAGAAATTTGAATTCCACAGTTCTCAAAATTTACTTCATCTAGAATATTTTATTTATATGTATGGGTTAATACATTGTTTTCTACATGAGTTTAGTTTAGATATTCAATTTGGTACCTAAATCAAACAGCATCATATGACTGAATGAATATTTGACACGTGTGCTCTATTAAACAAACATGTGTTTAATTGGAACAAAAGTAACTCAAGTATAAAATTGAAAAAATTTGGGTACCGAACAAGAAAATACCAAATTGAATATTAAGATTAAGCTCAAGCACCAAATACTATATTAACCCTACATGTATATATAAATTTGAAACGATGTGGGAAAAGAGGACATTTTGGGTGGAGTAAAAAAGATTAAAGAAACAGAAGAATTATGGTTAAAGACTATCTTCTTTTAGAGCCCAAAACCCTGATGGAAGAAATTGTCAGTAAATTGTCTTATAGGACATTGTTTGAGGGACCCCTTTTACAATTTCAATTTCTATTATTTTTTCACCATTTTCCATATATCTATTCACACTTTCATCGAGAATTCGGGTTCAAATATTAGAGACGACGGTGTTAGTATCAATAGTTACAAACCCCGGATGAATTAATCATTATGGGCATGCTAATGATGAAAAAAAATCAAAATTGTGAGAATCTAATTCCTAAATTACTTCTGAATTTTTAAAATATCAATATGATATAAATCAAGTCATTTTATGGGCTTAATAGTAACATTGGATGAAGCGATTTTAAAATGACATTTTGTATATGTGTCACGCTTTTTACTACTATTTATTGCTATGTTATTAATTTGGTTAAATTCCGTTATTAGTTTCCTTACTTTATGAAAGTTATGAATTTCGATCCTTACCAAACGATAATTGTAAAATTATTTAATTTTGTTATTTCTAAAATATAATGCGGCAAAGATATTATTATACCATGTCAACTTATTATTTCTACATACTACTCATTAAAAATTCAGTTAATAAATTAACGATTAAAATTTTAATTTTGAAAAAGTATAAAAACTTAAAATGATTCATTTGGGAGATATGGACTAAATTTATAATTGCACGCAAAGTATACGATTGAAAATTGAATTTAACCGAACAGATTTAACTGTTATTTTTTCGAGTCAGGACTAAACTTTAAAAATTCGAAAAATTAATGGTATTAAAGTATAAATAGTTTGCAAAAAGAAAAGCGATTAAAATTGAGTATTTAAGGGAATTAAATTACACAGAGTAATTACAGTAAAGCATATTCTAAAATTGGAACCTCATAGAGAACTGTTGTTAGAAAAACAGTCTTCATCCGCCGTTAAACATCATCGGACATCGATCAAATCGAACCATATTTGCTTGAAAACCTTGATGATAATTTCATGGTATTCATCGGAATTGAGAGAAAGGTAACAAGCAAGCAAATCCTCCAAATCCTTAGATGCTTTAATGTTATTCTCCATTATCATCTCCACCATTGATTCCCTAAAATCTCTTTGAGGATCGACAGACGATTTCACCACCGCAAAACTCTCCGATAAGCTTCTCCTCGAACTTGAGCTCGAACTGTTCGACGAGATGCTTCGCCGAGCATGACCCTGAACTAATCTCCTATTCGCAATTTTCGGAGAATTCACTCTCAGCTTTACACCCGAAGGACTGTGACCGAATTTTTTTGTTTTGTTCTTGATGTCCTTCACCATGTCGTTGAATTTAGCCGGTTTCGTTACGATCGGAGGGAGTTCGAGCTCCGGTAAGAACTCGTCGATTTTCTTAACGTCCGCATCGGAGATTATATCGTCGTTGGCTTTGGAACTTGACCACACCAAGTTATCGAACGATTCTTGCGGTAAAGAACTGTCGTCGGAAGACGATAAAGAGGATGAAGAAGAAGCTGAGTATTCCGGTGGAGAATCGGGTTTATTCTTGATAGTTTCACGGCAACTACAACCGGCGGAGACGGAAGAAGTAAGCACCTTTGAAGGCGGTGACCGGAAATTCCTTCTGGGATTTCGTTTCTTGGTGGATTTTCTCAGTGTTTGATCAGGGGAAACATGAATTGGAACAAGCTCTCTAGTGAAATGATAGGATTTTCTGGGATTAAAATGGGGTTGTTCTTGTTTTGATGATGATGGGTGGTGTTGTTTTTTTTCATGGTGTTTGGTTTTGTTCATGTCTTTGAGTTTGTAAAACCAGACATTGGGGAACATGTCTGATAACTTGAACCTGGAATTACCCATTGAAAATGGCAACTTTTGTATGAAGAAAAAGGGATTATTTTGAAGAAATATGAAAACTTTGATGATGATGATGATGATGATGATGAGAGATAGGGGAAGTGATTGAAGAAGAAGAAGGTTAGTAAGAAGGTGTATAAAAACAGGGAAAGTGTGATTGAAAATAAAAGAAAAGAAAAGTTTGGGGGTCCACAATGGAAAAAAAATAGTTGGCATAAAGGGAAAATAAACATTGGTCCCAGGTGGTAACTAGCTTTTTGCTTTATTTTTTTATTTTTTATTTGCAAGATTTTTTTATTATTTCAATAAATATTTGGTTAAATTCTTGTAGTTTGCAAAAGTTATGGACTAATTTGTCCATCAATGTTTATATATTTTGTTATTTTGGTCTTAATTCTAAAAATATTTAACAAATTCAGCCTTAACATTTATACAATTACACAAATGTTGCGAGAAATTTTTATTAAATTAAGACCAAATTGCAGAATGTGTAAACTTTGAGAGCTATTATACCTACCAAAATCATGTACGATTGATAGAAAGCATCAATGTCGTAATTAATTGTCCTTAGTTGCTCATTTTTAAAATTCATAGGGATTAAATTACTCTAATTTTTTTAGAGGGAGCAATTTGCTCAAATTCAAAATTGAGAGGGTCTGGAAAGGTCTTTTTCCCCATTTTTTGATTAGAAGGGGCAAAATACAATCTCACACTTATTACAGACACCTCCATGATACTTTTATCAAGTTAACCTAATTAAAAATTCGGGTACCAAAATTTGAATTTTAATCCTTAATAAAGGCTTCAATTCTCTTTAAAAAACAACCTTAATCATTAAATTAACATATAAATTTATAATTAGTTAAACATGATTAATATAAAGTTAACGATATTGTCAATTTAGACCTAATAATAACATTATAAAAATAAGTAGACCAAATTATACCAAATAGAAGAACTTCCAATCAAGTCCTAGCTTAGATTAGCACCATTGTTGTTGAATTAGACAAGACGTCTTCCTATAATTTAATTAGTTTAAAGTTAAAGGGTTTATGGATGGTTCAGAAAAAAAATATAAAAAAAGTAGTGGGATTAAATTTAAATATGCTAAAAGGACTAAAACTACAATTGGGCCTAAAATTCGAACTACTGCTACGTTTGTTTTGGTAGTACGGCTAAAGTAGTGGTTTTGCATGGTTTTCCCCATAAGTTCCATCGACGTGGCTATCATGCAGGCCCTTGGATTGACCCCACAAACATTTCTCTTTTTTTTTTTTTTTCTTTTTTTTGGCCACAATAGAAATTAGGGCGATTTACCCAAAAATACTAAAAAAATAATATATTTATAGAAAAAGACCGAAAATTTTAAATTTACCGAAAAGGACCATTTTTCTATAAAATGCGTCCACATCAGCGCGTTTTTAGGGGATAAACAGAAAAGCGCGTCCACGAGGGAGCGTTTTCTGCCACATCAGCCAAAAAACGCTTCCTTGAGGGCGCGCTTTGCTGATGTGGCAAAAACGCTTCCTCATGGACGCATTTTAGCCCGTGTATTTTTTAAAAAAAACTATTCTCGAATTTTTTAAAAATTTACGAGAATAAACCTTTATAAAGGCTCAAAGTGACAACACCATTTTTTTAAGGTGTCATCAATTAATAAGAAAATATAACTTACAAAGGAAATTTTTATATAGACCCAAAGTCTCATTTCCTTTTTTTTTAGCAAAGTGGGATATGAGATATGTGTATATATAGACTCATGAATAGTTTTGCAGCTTGTTCTTAAACAATATGAGATTTCTTCCTCTTTTAACTAACAACATGAGATGAAATGCTACACTATATTTGATTTTTTTTTTTTACAAAACAATTTCTCTTTTTTTTTTTATATTTTGTTAACATTTTCTTATATTATAAAATTATGTTTTGAGATGTTTAATATTGTTGCATTTTAGAATTGTTAACATATACAAAAGAACTATTAAAAAAAGAGAACAAATTGCACATATGAAACTTGTACATGCAATAATCTTCTGTTCAATTTTAAATGTTTGAAGTTAATATTAATGCAATTCTAAATTTTAAAATAATTTTTCATTATTTAAATTCAGAAGTTAATATCAAGCATGACATTCAAATATTTTATACTGATGCAACATATAATAGTGCATGACGGTGCTATATCAGAATGACACTGAATGATAACAAAGGAATATCCTTAAAATATTATTTTACGGGGAAAAGAATACATCCAAAACTTTATTTGTAAATTTAAAATATCTTTAATTAGCTTTACCGAATAATTGGCATACCTCGAGGCAATGTCTGAGCCACAAATATGCACATAGATGGCAAAAAAGAAAAGGAACAAGAGAAGGGAAACCATGGAAGAAACATAACTAAGGCCCAAGCTAGACTAAACAAATGCATTATGTCACCGAAATACTTTATGTCCAGTATAGATGTTGAACATAATGCTATACTTATTTATTATAACACGAAGATTTTGACCCTTTTTGCATGTTTGAAAACATTATTTGCATAACACTGAATGATAAAAATAAAATTATTAAAAATTGTTTATTTATAGAGCAGGTTTACAAACAGTATAAGATTTATTGTTGTCATCAAAAATGTCATTTTTAAATTTACATTCATAATATAAAATAAAATAAATAATAAAAAATTAAAAGTATAACTTCTAAATTTAAATAATGGAAATTTATTTTAAAAATTAGAATTGCATTGATATTAACTTCAAACATTTAAAATTGAATAGAAGATTATTGCATGTACAAGTTTCATATGTGCAATTTGTTCTTTTTTTTTTAATAGCTCTTTTGTATATGTTAACAATTCTAAAATGCAACAAGATTAAAAATCTCAAAACATAATTTTATAATATAAGAAAATGTTAACAAAATATAAAAAAAAAGAGAAATTATTTTGTAAAAAAAAAATTCAAATATAGTGTAGCATTTCATCTCATGTTAATAGTTAAAAGAGGAAGGAATCCCACATTGTTTAGGAACAAGCTGCAAAACTATTCATGAGTCTATATATACACATATCTCATATCCCACTTTGCTCAAGAAAACAAGGGAAATGAGACTTTAGGTCTATCTAAAGATTTCATTTGTAAGTTATATTTCCTTATTAATTGATGACACCTTAAAAAAAATGGTGTTGTCACTTTGAGCCTTTATAAAGATTTATTCTCGTAAATTTTTAAAAAATTCGAGAATAGTTTTTTTTTTTTAAAAAACACGGGCTAAAACGCGTCTTTGGGGGAGCGTTTTTGCCACATCAGCAAAGCGCGCCCTCAATGAAGCGTTTTTGGCTGATGTTGCAGAAAACGCTCCCTCGTGGATGCGCTTTTCTGTTTATCCCTTAAAAACGCGCTGACGTGGACGGATTTTGTGGAGAAATGACCCTTTTCCGTAAATTTTAAAATTTTCGGCCCTTTTCCGTAAATATATTATTTTTTTGGTATTTTTGGGTAAATCGCCCTAGAAATTATCTATTAATACAATTTTATAAATTAGCTATATTTTTTTCAGTAATTTTATAATTAGCTTACATTTTTATAATATTTTAAAAAGAGAACGCCATGGTGAAACAAATTTTTTTATTTTAAGCAGGTCGAGATAAAATTATAAAAAAAATTCAAATTTTATATTTAATCAAAGGTTTAAAGGATTAAATTGAAGCTTTTAATTTTTGAGAAGGGTAAAATAACAATTTGCCCATTTAGCCAAGGGAGGCCAAGGCTTCACACCTTAAGGGTTGTAAATGAAATACTAGTGCTTAGAATACTCGAGATTGATTCCAAATAAATTGAACTTGATTAGGTAATTATTGAACCAAGCTCGAGCTGCCAATCGAGCTGAATTTAAGCTTAGTAATACTTGACTTGAACAGTTTGTGAGCTTTATCGAATTTTTCATAGTTTTATATTATTAAATTATGTTATTACCCTTAATGTATATTATTAACCTTAAGCTTAATTATTGAGCTAAGCTTGAGCAAGAATTTGATTAGCTCAATTATAACTTGAGTCGAGTTTGAGCTTAAAAACTGATGTTTAGTTGAGTCGGAACTGAGTATCGAACTTCGAATTTTGAATCGAGCTCGAGCTTAACAACATTCAAACTCGATTAGACTCGATTACACCCCTACCATGGCTATGCCCTTGGGGAAGGCTCTTAACCACCCTTGGTGCCTCCGACAAGTAAAGTAGACAATAAAACCTTGACTCAAAGGTAAGGTTGAGATCGGGTAACTTTCATGTTCAAGTTTTCTCTAGATTTTTTTTATTTACTTATTTTTATACGAGTGCAACATCACGATTTCTAGTCTTTGTTTTTTGATAAAATACTTAGAACTACCCATAGTTCTTCCTCTACCCTTAACTAAGAGGATAATGCACTTCGGCACACTCAAACTCACATCCTTTTACATTGGTAACAACGCCGATGCCAACTGAGCTAAGACTCAATCGACAGTTTCCTCCAGATTTATTCTAATTAGTTAATGAGCAAACTATTTGTAAATTTACGTTTTGATCATTTAACTTTAAAAAAAAGCTACAAAATAGACCCTGAACTATTTAAAAGGTTTTATTTAAATCTATGAGCTGTTAAAATTATTGTTGCATGGCTTTTTCTGTTCATACTGCTTGCACCAATTGAAAGCTCTCATCCCTTTTTCAGGGGCGAAGCCAGGACAACTTTTTAGGGGGGCCGGATGAAATTTTAATTTTTTATAGTTTATGTCTTTCTAATTTGTAAAGGATTAAATCGAATTTTTATAATTTTAGGGGGCCAAAGTGCAAATTTACCTTTACTAATTTAAATTTTAAAAAAAATTGTAAGGGCCTAAATAGAAATTTTACCTTTTAGGGAGGGTCGGGGCCCATGCCAGCCCCCCTGGCTTCGCCACTGCCCTTTTTCTCCACAATTTAAAATTTTTTCATGAAACAATTTTGAATATAAAAAATCTATAAACTAAAATCTAAATAGCTTTCTTGTCATATATACTGACCGTTAAATCGACTTAATCTTAAGGTATATTTTTCTACTTGTTGATAAATACTAATCTACTGTAATGATGATTATTACAACCCTATCTCATAGATAAATTTTCACACACCCCCAAACATATCTCATCCTGACCAATTCCAAAAGCTCAAAACCTATATATATATATATATATATATGCAAATGCCATTAAGACCAAGCAATCTTTTTATCTGCTCTGGGCGGTGAGTCGTCTCATTAATTAAGACCTTTAAAAAAAAAAAGACAAAACTGCAAGTGACAACAAAACAGAAACAGCTCGAAAGCACATGAAATTCTCTTACCAAAGTAGTGATTGGCTTCAACCCATAGCCTTTTTTGTCCTTCCAAATCATTATCAAAGCATTCATGGTCATGTATGGCGGTGTTTCACAACTATATGCACCTTTGAGGTTTCTAGTAAACTGGTCCCTTCTTTTTTAGGGTAAATTCATATCGATAATCACTTAATTATCAATAAATTTTTTATTATTTAACTGTGAAAAGTAATTGTCGCTTAATTTTTTTAGTCACCTGTCATTAAATGAAAAATAAGAAGATGATGTGATAACTTTTAAAATTAATTACTAGTTATTATTATATCAATTTTAAAATTTATCATGCCAATTTTATTTTTTTAATAGTTAAATGACTACTAGTGTAATTTATCTTTTTTTAAGATTTAAAATATCTTCCATATCAATTTTACTGTTCGTAAAAATTAATCTATTTAAAATTCGTGATTGACTTACTGCTCCGTTCAACACTTGTTGGTATCAAACTGGTGGTTCAGAAGAACACGACAAAAGGTTTAAGTTAAGGAAATGGTTCCAAAACAGTAATCAATTGAGAGTGGGGGACCTAATGATTTGTTATGGTGACTGAAAATATTTTGCAGTTAATGTTGCCTTGTTGGTATCTTCAACCAAGGACAAGGAATAAATTTCAAGAAGGTTTTTTGTTTTCCTTTTCTTTTATGTTTTTCTGTACAAAAACCCAGAATGTTTTTTTATTGACAATGATGTTTGTGTAGTTTTCTTGTTAGAATCTTTTTCACATTGTTGGGCTTATTGATTGTGTATTGGATTTGGAGATTGAAAGCCCAAACAAGCCCTTTTTTTTTGCCGAGAAAATTCTGCAGAGAGTGGCTAAGTGGGTTTTTGGATCCATTAGGAAAAAGAATATTTATTCTTGCCTACGTGGCAATTAGTTTAAACGTTAAATATCAATTCAAATGTAACTTAGAGTATATTAAAATACATAAATCAATCGATTGAGTCTTTATTCGATTGGTATCAGTATTGTTGTCAGTGTAGGAGGACATGGATTCGAGTATGCTAAAGCGCGTTATCTTCCTATTTAAGGGTTACAGAAGAGTTATGGATAGTTCTATGCGTTATATAAAAAAGAGGCGTATTAAAAGAAAGAAATATGATCTAGAGCATGTTAAAACATATTAGCTCTCAACTCTCCATGCAATAAGTACACATGTGCTTACAATTTGATCCATATGTTTTAAGTTTGCTCCGTGTTAGATCTAAAATTTAAATATATTTTTTGGCTAATATTTTTCTCCAAATTTCGAACTTGGACCGATAACCTGGCCTTAAACAAGTATAATTATTTTCTATTAGGTAAACTACACCTAAGGTCATTAAAATATTAGTAAGTTTACGTCTTTTTCATTCAATTTTAAAAAGTTACAAAACGGTCACTTGATTACTCGTAAGCTTTCATTTAAGTCACTAAACTATTCAAATGTTTTTACTTAAGTTATAGGGCTATTAAGTTAAAAAAAAAAAAGTTTGACTAGGGAGTTTCAAGCGACAATTTGACGATCAATATGATGGATCAATACCCATTAATGATTAGAAGGATATATCTTAGATCCAATTTGATCTAACATTTCGTGTCAAAGATTGGAGAAAAAAGCTATTTTGATTTTAGTTCGTAGATTCGTGATTTTCAAAGTTGTTTCATAAAGAAAAAACAGAATTGTAGAAAAAAAAAATGAGAGCTTTCGATTGGTACATGCGGTGCAAACAGAAAAGACCATATAACAACAATTTTAATAGTCCAATGTCTTAATTGACAATTTTTAGTGACCATTTTGTAACTTTTTGAAGTCAAATGACCAAAATGTAAACTTATTAATAAATTAGTGACCTTATATATAGTTTACCCTTTTCTATTTGTCATTCTGTTACCCTTCTTCCCCAATGGCTGTTACATCAAAGAGTACAAGTACAAGCATTTAACAACGGCATAAAAACAACTTAAAAAGGCTTTGATTTCTAGCCAATAAATAAATCAAGCTTCCTTTTTTGTCTGCTAAAGTAGTTAATTATAGCCAATAAAGCATTGATTCTTCTTTTTAATTTCCCAACACATATAAATAAACTGTTTTAAAAGTACAATAATTTGATTTAAAAATAATTAAGTCTTGTCGATTGAGTCTTAGCTCGATTAGTATTAGTATTATTTCTTATGTAGGGGACGTGAATTTGAGTGTATTGAAATGAATTATCCTCCTATTTATGTGCCGAAAGGGCTATTAATAATTTTAATCATTCTGTAAAAAAAATGATTACAACATATAATAAAATTATTTAAAAAATAACTTTTAAGTCTTATAATTATAAAAAAAAAAAATCATCTTTTTCCCATTAAGATTTTGCAAATTTCATTCACAATTTACAATTTGACAATAAATTTGAAAAAAAAAAAAATTTTCCTATCATGCTTGCAATGTTGTTCTTGATGTACCAACTGTCATGGTTATCATGTTTGAACTATCCACAACATTATTTGTATCCAAATCCAAACCGGCCGCCCATCTTCGAAGAATCCGCAACAACGTCGCCGCTTTCCGTCTCCCTCTTGCGGTTCCACCACCCATCACTTCCCATATTATCCTTTCAATCCCCGGAATCACTGCCAACTCCGCTACCATCTCCGGTCCCCCTTTCCTACACATGGTGACCAAAGTAGCTGCGGTGCTTTCCCTTGCATTATCTGACCCTTCCCTCAGGATAACACCCAGTTTCTTAATTATGTTGAAAGCCGCCGCGATCGCTGCCAATCCGCCTCTCCTAGTCACCGCCTCGAGTATTGTCACCGCTTCCTCCGGTAGCTCGTCGATGACTCCGCTCACCATCTGTATCACCCCTGCTTCAACTAACCTCCCTACAGTCTCCCTATCTCCAGCCAAATTCAAAATAGCCACGAGTGCATCCTTTTGGGAGCTCGTGGGTCCGTCTTTGGCTAAATCCAACAATCCCTTTATGACACGTGTCTTCCTTCCTAAACCTTTTCTGTACGCGTGTATGCCCGATAAGCTGAATATCGTCGCCGCCGCATTCCCTTTGGCTTCCCACGTGGCACCTGAACGCAACACCTCGATAACGCCATTTAAAGCTCCGTCAGTCTCCACGATTCTCGTTTTGTTTGCTTCTAAGATGGAAAGATTAAGAATAGTAGTAACAGCGTTGACCTGGAGGTTCGGATGCTCCAAACCTACACTTGAACCTAAATACCTAACCAAGATCGGAATCGCTCCAGCTTCTGCAATGCAGGCTCGGCTATCCGAGTCGGTTTTCGACAAAGCACGAAGCTCATAAACAACACCGTTAACCGCCTCCATGGTTTGACTACCCGATAGTTTGTTGACCAAAAAAGAAACCGTCATCTTCGTAGCTTCAAAGGCGGCTTTAGTGCCTTTAACGCTGTTAACTTTCTCGTTACTTCCGACGGTCTCAAACGGAATTCCTTGCTCACGGCACCACATAGCTATAAGATTCCTCAAAGCTCGGTTCGGTATAAGGTTGGTATGGATCAGGGTTTGACCCGTTTTAGGACATGTGGAATGCCCAGATTCAATCCATAGATTGATAGATTCCCGATCGTACGTCTGTCCCGTCGCCACGACAACCGGATCCCTCATCAACTCAAGAGTAATCGGACACCGGAAATCAGCCGGGATAGTCATATCCGACGTCGATTTTTGCCGCCGATGATCCGGTTTACTTGCCGTCGAAGATCCGAACAACACGCAATTAGCGTAACGAACAAGGCCAATCAAAGAAACGATATCCGATTTCGATTTCTCGTCGACTTGATTCTGGATTTCGTCTTGTAAGCTCTCGATTTCTTCTCTGCAACTCGAACCGTCACGTAATCCCAGATCCTCGATGACTTTTTTAAGCTTCAACTGGTCGGGAACGATCTCTTTTTCGATACGATCCAACATGGTCAAAACTTCTCGCCGGAGAAACACATCGCCAGGATCCGCAACCGGCTTCGACTTACCACACTGTTTCCGTACCAAAACCACGAGTTCTTCCACGTCTTGACTCAGTTCAACCTCTTTAAAAGGGAAAATATCGAGTAGAGTCGATAACTCGAGGGTGAGTTCATGAAAATTATTAGATAATACCTGGATTTGCATTAACATCCACATCTTGCTTCCATTTGAACAATCTTCGAGCAATGTTTTAATCCTTTGTAAAACTATGTACATTTCTTCAAAGCACAAAAGGGTTGAAGGAGAAAAGAAAACAGAAGCTGGGTTTTTTATCAGCTCGTCGAACAATATCGAGAGAAGCTTGGATTTGTTAATGGCGGAAACCGAGTTCCGTTTTAGAAGACATTGAAATGGTTTAAAAGAAGAGATTTCTTGTGACAAAGAAAGAAGGGACTTTACCAAGTTGATATCGGCTAGTTTGGGCGATACAAAAGCTCCGGCCGAAGGCCGCCGCTTTCTCGGCGGAAAAGCATGAGGAGAAACAGCCATTGAAACTTTCCAGAAGAAGGTGGTATATAGTAGTTGATTACGAAAAGAAAATGATTTTGGGTTTTGTTTCAAATTTAATATAAAACGATAATCATGGTGCAATTAGTGATTAATTTATATGATTTTGATAAGAGGAGTTGGTTTTTGACTGGAATTTTTAAATTTGCTGTTGGCTTGCGGCTGGCGGTTTACCAGGTAAGAATTTGTGTCTTGTAAGAAAATTTTTTTGCTTTCCATCACATTGTTTTAAGGCTCCAACACACAAATATGCCGGCTGCTTGCTCATTCTACAGCTCATCTATTGGCTTATCCATTCCGGCTGGGATGCTATAATTTATGGTAATACTTAGTCGTATATCAACAACCTTTCCACAAAAGTTGCGGAACCAAAATGAAAGTGTTTGTCTGGATAAATGATAAATGAATAATCGAATAAAATTTTTTTAAGTTAATCGAGTTTACGAGTCTTATTCTATTGTCTTAATTTATTTTCAAGTTTTTCGAATCGAGTTGAATGAGATGAAAATTGAGTCGAGTCGAATCGAATTGAATCGAGTTTTGCTCAGTCTCAATCATATAATCAGAAGTTTGATAAATGATAAATGGAGTACATTTCATGATTAGATGTTTATACTCGCGAGAAAGAGATTAATCGTTGTTACTTTCTTTTTTTTAACTCGAATATCTCAAATATCTCTGAATTCAACTTATTTAACTCGAAAATTATTTCATTTTTTTAGAATTTTTTATTTAAATAAGGAAAGAAATTCTAAAAATATCATAAAAAGATATGGAAATATTATTTTAATACTTAAAATAAATGGTCCATTAAGAAAATGTCAAAATGATAATAATGAATAATAGAATTAAAAGACACATAATAAATATGCTTAAACACAAATGGCAAATGAGACAGTAGGTGAAGTTTGTTGTGGACTTGTTCTCAATCACTCCTCATCCATTTTTTCTTTTTCTTTATATTTTAATGCATTATTTCTTCTTTCTCTTTTACTTTTAAGTATTAATTTATTTCAATGGTTTCGAGAATTTTAAAATTTTAAGTTCAAATACGTAAATGCGTCAATTTTCTTTTAAATTTATTTCGATTAATTCAGTCAAAAAGATTAACCTTTCCATACATTAGGTTCGTTTGTATATTTTTGAGGCGCTAGACAAAACAATAAAATGGAGTTTCAGGTCTTTTAAAAAGTAGAAAATAATATTTTGAATTTCTTTCAGCCTTGGGTAATGAGCGACCACACCTCCAGATGATCCCCATGTCTGGGCCTGCATAAATAATTATAATTTTTTAAACTTATGTGAAGATTAGTATCAATTATAGAGTTTTTATATATTCAAAAAATTATAAATTATATCTGTAAGACCCAAATTTTGCCCGGCCCGATATTAAAACTGAGGCCCATCAGAAGCAACCAAGGCCCACCACTAAACCAAAAAATAAAACCCAAAACAAAAAAGTAACAAAAACCAAAATTGAAGTCCAAAATGTAACAGTCATTGAATGTCCATTTACAAAACCCAGTTACAAAAGATCAAAGCCCAAGTACAACAACCAAGCCCAAATTTAATTAAACCGAACCCAAAGCATTACCCAACTAGCCCAATATGGCCCAAAAGCTAAGAAGAACCGGGGAACCCTAGGGGTTCTCCCCTCGCCAGCCGCCGCTTGGCTCCACACGCGCCGCTCCAGCCTCCCCAAGGCCCGCCACACGCGCACCACTCCAGTTTCCCACGCACGCGTCTCTCCACTAGCGTCCTTCCCCGTGCCTCGGTCAACACTCACCGTTGATCTTCACGCTTCTGACCGTCGCACGCCCCCAGACGACCCACACCTCGCCTCCATCACCGCACGCCTCACCCCCATACCCTGCAAAACAATAGAAACAAACAAGGACCAAGACCACCAAGCAGGAGCATGGAACAAACAATACTAAATTTTGTACATTCGGGCTATAAAGCCATTAGAGATCGATGTAAGAGGGGTTCTTTTTTTTACGAGATTACCAGAAGAAATAAAAGAAAAAAGCATAAGGTTGCCTTTGGATCTTTCTCTGTTTTACTCCTTTTGATTTAATACCGTTTTTTACTCTTTCGTGTTTTTACTTACTAATTTCGAAATCTAATAAGAAAAATCAATAGCAAAACGAAAATAAAGAAAGCGAAGAGACCTTACTTGAACTGAGACGCGTCGTTGGAGACCCCGTTCCAGCGTCGCCATCGGGCTCGAGATAGGGGCTTTGGACGAGCACCAAACGCCCCTCTCGGCGCAACTCTGGCCCCCGAACACGGTGGTGCGACGAAGAGCCAAAGAACCCCTATCGTCGGGCGTGAGAGAGGAAAGGCAGAGAGAATCCGTCCGAGTGGTGGCTGCTGCCTTTTAGGGATAAAACTGTTAGGTTTTCAGAAAAGGGGGTTGGGTTTTCTAACATGAAACAAAACGGTGTCGTTTTGCTTCAAGAGTACTGCGCGTTTTCCCTTAAAAAGGGATATTCGTGCGTTGAGCCCCCTTTCTTTTGCAACGCTAGCTAATCAAGCCTTATTTTGCATTTTCTTTTTGCGATTTTGCCCCATTATTTCATTGAAGTTTTAATCATGTCCCCGTCGACAGGTGCATTACCTGAGAGGGGCTAAATTGCTCAATCGGTCCCTCTTATTGTGGCGCGAATTATGTTTAGTCCTTAATTCCCTTTTTACTTTATTTTATTACTATTTTACCCCTTTTACTCCATTTTGATTCCGATTTGGTTTCTTTTTATTATTATTGTTATTATTATTATTATTTATTATTATTACTATTATTATTATTATTATTATTACCCTTGTTATATCGTTATTGTAATCACCAATTTTGGCCCGGGTTCATTAACCCAGGGCCCAAAACAAATTAAGGCCCAACCAGACCCAATTCAAGTGGCCCAAAAAAAAATAAAAAAATAAAAATAATAAAAAAAATATATAAAAAATAATAAAAAAATAAAAAAACCAATGTCAGATTTGCTAGGGTTTTGAAACCTTAGCCCTCAGTGCGCCGCTCTCCACTATCCCCTTATGCGCCACCTTGCGCATTCGTCCACCGCAAGAAGAAGAAGACAAGAACAAATAAAAATAAAGAAATCGCGTAAAAATTGGCTATAAAGCCATTCGAAAATGATGTAAAAAGGGTCTTTTTTTTTTCGTTAATCTGAAGCTATAACAGAGAGAAATCAAAGACAAAAAAAAAAAATCAAAACGCAAGTCCGATTTGTAGATCCGAAGGTATAATTAAAACGCAAGTCCGATTTGTAGATCCGAAGGTATAATTATTTTTTTATTTCAAATACTCTTTTTTTCTTTTTATTTTTATCCATAAAAACATACATATATATATAAAAGATAAAAATATAAAATATAAAAAAATTCACCTTTTACTGATTTTTCGCCATGCCTGTGTGTGATGGCGTGGCGTGGCAATGTGACGACGGTCCACGGTGGCGCCACGGCGGTCCCCCTCGCCGGAAATCCCTCACCCCCTCCTCCGCGGAGAAAAGAAGAGCTTGAAGGAAAATTTTTTTAGAATGAAGCACAAATGATTTTTTTGAGAATTTTGACCTTATATAGCCCATCAAAACGACGTCGTTTTGGGGCTGTCCATTAATGCCCAAAACGACGTCGTTTAAGCCTCCGAACCGATTACCCGACCCGCTCCAGGTAGGATCCGCGTGTTTCTCTCCAATGGGTTTATTGCGCTTTCGGTCCTTCCGCATTTTTAGCCTTTAAAATTAAGTTTTATGTTATTTCAATTTTGGGCCCATGAATTTCACGCAGATTTATAATTTGGTCCTTTAAAGTGTCTGCATCCAATCATTCGGGACAAATTGCGCTCCTCGTCCCTAGCTTCTCGTAGCGTATTGCAATTTAATCCCTTCATTGTTTATGTTACTTAATTTGACCCTTTTATTTCCGTTTTAAATTCAATTTGGTACATTTATTAGTTTGCAAGTTTATTTGTTATTGCTATTGGTTTATATTTTCGTTATTATTATTATTATTATTATTATTTTCTCTGCATTATTATATTATATGTATTTTGTATTATTATTATTAGTATTATTTTATTATTATTATTATACGATTTATTACTACTATTATTATTATTATATTATTTTTTTATTTTACTTATTTTTCCTATTATTATTATATTTATATTAATATAGCGTATGTATTGTGTGTTATCATTATTATTATCTTTACTATACTTACATTATTATTTATCGTGCTTACTACATTCATATATTTTATATATTGTACATATTTTATATTTATTATTAGAGCTAGCATTATCATCATTATTATCATTATTATATATTATCTTCGTACATATTTTCGTACTATTGTTATTATTATTATTATTATTATTATTATTATTATTATTATCATTATTACTATTATGTTTACACTGTTATATTGTATATAGTTTACTTTATTATTTTATATTTATTGTTATTATTATTATTATTATTACCATATATTTTTATATTGTACGTTTTTTCGTATTATTACTATTTTATTATTACTATGCTATTTATTGTTACTACTATTATTATATTTTTATTATTATATTGTATATATATCTCATATCACCATCATTTTGTTATTATTTCATTTTATTTCTACTAACATTTTTATTTTTTTTATTGTCACTGATTTAATATTATCTATTCTTGTTTTTGTTATTACCTCTTTTATCATCATGTATTGTTAATTTCGTTTTTCGTCATCTCATGTGGATCAAAGGTTTTAAATCACAATCCGACTTTTTTTTATTTTATACAAAAGAGGTAATATTTGTGCGTTTAGAAGGCCGAAAAATTACACCCTAACGTGTTGGGTGCCGATCTTTTCGTTCGATTACATGATCAAATATCCTTTTTCGTCAAAGATGACCTCGATGTCGAAAATATAGGGTGTTACATCCTAACGTGTTGGGTATGACACTTTTATTCCTTTGAAGTGAGGTCATCTAAAAACGATTTTAAATTACAACTCGATTTTTTAAGGGTAATATTTGTACATTTAGAAGGCGAAAAATTACACCCTAACGTGTTGGGTGTCGATCTTTTCGTTCGACTAAATATTCAAATAATCTTTTTTTGAAGATGATTTTGATATCGAAATATAAGGGTGTTATATCCTAACGTGTTGAGTATGATACTTTTATTCCTTCGAAACGAGGTTATCTTAAGATTCGATCCCGATTTAATTAATCCATTCTTTTAATTCTTTTTTTTTCTTAAATATTTTCAACTTTTCGACATTAGGACATTGATCAATCAATTTGGTACCAATTTTGGGCGTTGCGAGGGTGCTAATCCTTCCTCGCACGTAATCGGCTCCCGAACCTATTTTTCTCGAACATTCGTAGACCAAAAGTATCGTTTTAGTAAACCAAAATGTTTTATTAAAACAAAGGTGGTCCGATCACACCTAATAAAAGATCGGTGGCGACTCCCGTTTTTTTTTTAAACCAAGTTCGACACCCGTTTTTGTCAAAAAATGGTTACCACAGCTTGGCGACTCCACTGGGGATGGTTGTTTCCAAAGGAGAGTCAGGCCGTAAATTGATTGATTTTTGTCCTCTTGATTGAATATTTGGAAAATTGTTTTGAAAAATCGTGTTCTTTATGCATTTGCATGTGTTATATTGTCGAGTCTTGTGAAATACTTTGGCATTGCATTGCAAGACCGTTGGTCATACCTTTAAGTGGGAGTAAGAAACTAAGCCTTCGTGAGTTTTCACCTCCGCATGGGCTAGTAGATTGCTTCCGGGAGACATTCGTACCTACGTGTTTCGTGAGGTTTTCACCTCCGCATAGCCGTAGGGAAATGTATCCCCCTGAACCGAACTCGGTCCGTATGAACCTATAATGGGTGAGGATCGAGGAATCTGCTGGTTCAGGTACCCCTCTGTAGAACCGAACCTCATATAGAAGCCCTAGAGCCTACCCTAGGCGTAGTGCCGAAATAGTTACCCGGATAAGCGTCTATTGATATTTTGCTTGTTTGATTATGCAATACTAACTTGTGTTGTCTTGTTTGATTTGCATGACATTCCATGTAGTCGAGGTGTCAATTTTGTCGTTCGGTTGCTAGAATAGGAAGTTTGCTATGGAAAACAATTTTCTTGATAAAGTAGAGGACAATGCGCGCAGCACGCACATGGTCGGAAAAGTTGCGATTGGAACTAGGAGACGACCTAGTCGAGGTCATACGTCGAGTTGAGGGACTTCACCCGTGTTAGTGTGACACAAAACGAGCTCCAAGAGTTACGGGATATCGGGCCAATTGGGAAGATGGAATTAAGCAAATGTTCTACCATCGTTACGGTGATATCTCTTACTTATTGGATGTTAAGATAGATAAGCACCTATTTGGGCTATGGTCCGATTTTGGAATTTCTGCATACGGTTGCTTCACTTTTGGAGAAGTGGATTTGGTGCCAACAATAGAAGAATACACTACACTACTTCAGTATTCCCAAGATGCAAGTCGACAAGGTTTATATCAGCCCGCCTATGTCCCTCCTTTGGCGAAAAAGTTGATGAAAATTACGGGCATGAGTGAGCAGTGGATCTTGGCCAAGGTTCAACAGAAGCGAAGGAGATGTATCCCTTGGGTGAACTTAAGGGATCTAATTTTGACGCACTCGACATGGAAAAAAGGTTGATATTTTCGCCTTAAGCCTCTACGGATTGGTCGTCTTCCCAAAAGCTTTGAGGCACATAGACGAAGCGGTGGTGGATCTGTTCGACCGATTGGATAAGCGAGTCACACCTGTCCCAGCAATTCTTGCGGAGACCTTCAGATCACTAAACGCATGTAGAAGAGCGGGAGAGGGAAGATTTATCGGATGCGCACAGCTATTGATGGTATGGTTTCATGGGCATTTTTGGAAGATGGGTAAAGTCTCTTGTCGACCTTTTCATAGAGACTATTCACCAATAAAAGAGGAAGCAGCTATGTCAAGGAGAGAAGATATAACGGAAGAGGGATGGATAGCCATTTTTCAGAACCTTCAAGGAAAAGACGTTGAGTGGAGAGCTCCCTGGATGATGCCTGGAGAGATTCTTTATAGATGTGGAGATTTCGATTGGGTACCTCTACCCGGAATTTGGGGAGTCATCGGGTATGCCCCATTGCTAGCGGTAAGACAATACCAATCTAGGCGATTCAAAGAACACATGGGTTGGACCGAAGTGAGTTCTCGATACGGGAGAAGGTTACAAGAAGAAGATAAAGGAAACGGCAAATGCTTGGAAGCAAACTCGTCGGATGAAGAGATTAGCTGCGGGTGAAGCGGTAACCACGAATACAAAGCATGGCTAAGCAAGAGAATCAATGATAATATCCGGGACCAAGCTTGGATAATACTCAATCTTTGGAGGAGCGGTTTGCGAGTGATACCAACAGAATTAGAAATTATAAAGCAAGATTTAAATGCACAAAAGTTCGTGAGCTTGAAAAGAAAATTGAGCAGTTAGAAGAAGAGAAGATGCTCCTCAAGTTGGACATAGATGGACGAAAATCGGAAAGGTCGGAGAGAAACTAAGAAAGGAGAAAAGAAGAATAGAGAAAGACAGAGACGACACGAAAATGCACTACAAGAAGATCGTCTCTCAATGAGAAATCGCTTAGGACAAGGAAAGACGTCGAGCCAATGGTGACAAGAGTTACAAGAGGAAAGAGCTAAGACCGATCAATGGGAAAGGAAATCCAAGAAATGAAGGTTCAAAATGAGATCCTAGAAAAGCAAATATCGTAAGGGCAGAATAGAAGAAACGAATTGAAGACAAGGGTGGCGAGTTGGAGAAGTCCTCGACCATTTTCAAACCGTAACTTCGGCAAGAGAGTTAAAAGCAAGTCCGAGTAGAATCGAAGAAATGAAAAAGAGGACAGAAGAGTTAGAAATGGAGCTCTTGAATCATCAAAATCGCATTGGGCATTTAAAAAAATGAAGAAGCGAAGAAAGCAGAATCGTACCATTCCGAGAATCAAGTCGGAGATAGAGATTATCTCATGGGGAAGCTATAATCCAGATACGAGAGATAGCAGAGTATTTACAAACTCTAGCTATACAAGGTTGACGCGATTGAGCGTGCGATTCGAGACGATCGGATCGTGGCGAGAATTAGTTTCCCGCTAACAAAGATTAAGGCCTTAGTGTGTTAGAGCAAGGCCGCCTCGTAATCTCATTTTATGTAAAGAGCTTTGTTTTCTAAGGAAGTTTTCTATGGGGAATTGAATCGAGTTGACACCTTTTTGCATTCATGCATTTGCATTCACATTACATACATTAGCATCATATCACCTTAACCATTCACTAAGCTTAAAATCACATAATTCGCAGACTCACGCACTACGAATCTGGAATCACATCATCCCTATAGGACACGCTTAAAAACTAGAGCTATGGACGCTGAACTCAATGAGAGGATCGAAAGGATGGAAAAAAAACCGTAAAGAGTTGCAAGAAACGATTAGCCAAGTCACAAAGAAGAAGCGAGGACTTGATGATGAAATCTCGCGAGGAATCACGAGAACATAAGAATCAAATGGATAGAATGTTGGAGATCTTGGCGTCCATGGCCAAAGGAAAAGGACTTGCATGAAAGCCACGACACTACGAGGCCCCATTCGAGGATAATCAAGATCCGCTCTATCCCCAGGATTCTCTCCACCCCACGCCCATACAAAGACAAGGAGGATATCCTCAAGGGAACCCAAGAGGCCGGGGAACAACAACCCATCCCACCTATACATCGGGGCAAGGTATATACGTATCAAACGCTGAGATAATTCTCGCTAACCCGATTGTCCCGATTTGGATGATCCAGATAGAAATAGCTAGGTTAAAGAGGGATGGCCATGATCTTTGAAGAAAAATATAAGAGTCACAGAGGAAAGACTCAAGGCGGTGGAAGGTACTAGAGTCTCTCGCACTAAATGCCAAAGACCTTAGTTTGGTGCCCGATCTAGTCTGCGCTTCAAGTTTAAGATACGATTTGAAAAGTATGAGGGCGAGATGCCCGAAAGCTCATCTTATTATGTTACATCGAAAAATGGTGGATACTTGAATGAGGACAAGCTACTAATACACTGTTTCCAAGATAGCTTGATCGGATCAGCCCTCAGATGGTATGATCAGCTTAGCACAGAGAAGATCCGGTCATGGAAGGACTTGGCAACTGCATTTTGTGAACAATATAAGCATGTTTACGACGTGGTCTCGATCGCCGACGCTACAAATGATGGAAAAGAAGCCAACGAAACCTTCAGACGATGACGCTTCGAGAGATGGAGGATCTCTCCGCCCAAGTCGAACCCCACTAACTAAAAAGTGAGACAACGGTCATTTTTATCAACACTTTGAAAGCGCCATTCTACGACAAGCTAGTGGGAAATGCCACAAAAGACTTCGCCGACCTCGTAATATCTGGGGAACTCATCGAAAACGGCATCAAAAGTGGAAGAATGGAGGCGAAAGTTCAAAAAGGCCAAGACTGTAAAAAGAAAGAACCCGAAGCCCATATGATGGGGATGGGGAGCCTCATGCTCCTAACCCATATTCAACTCACCACGACCTCGGTTTAGATCCACCGCCAAATTTCTATTTTCCACCACCAAGCCCTTACTATCAAACACCTCCTCCTTACCCCCGTTTATGCCGCCAATAATCAAAGACCATTCGCTATATTTCCACCAAATACCGTGGCTCGCCCCAAGTCTACCTAAAAGCGAACCAAGACCGGTAAAACCCAATCGAAAGACCTCGGTTTACCCCTATCCTCGTGTCGCAATGAGAGTTATGCCCAAAATTATTGGAAAAACAATTAATCTCCCACATTACATAAGACCACTGAAGCCCCCATTCCCAAAGTGGTACGACCCCAATGCCAATTGCATGTATCACGCGGAAACCGGGGCATTCAACGAGATAATTGTATAGCCTTCAAGAGGCGAGTTCAAGGTCTTATCGATGCAGGATTTTACGATTTGTGGTGCAGGGAATATGGTTAGAAATTCGCTCCCTAACCATACAGTAGGGAACGTGAATATGACGATACTGAGGAGGACAAGTGGCGAGCTAAGCGCTATGTCTCCGAGATAAAAACACCCTTGGAGAAGATCCGGAAAATAATGATTGAGAAAGGCATGCTCGACAAGAATTTTAAGGAGGAAAGCATGAAGAATCCAAGATTTTTGCGTCTTTCACGGCACAGAGGGACACCATATTCAATCTTGCGAGAAGTTCAAAGAGTCGCTTGGGCATGATGGACAATAAAGAGGTAGAAATCAGTAATAAGATGGAGAAGATCGGCGAAAAGAGTATATGTACATCCGAGAGGCCAATCATCGAGCCCTCCCTACAGTATTGATCGGCCTTTAGTAATCTATTACGATGCAAAGAAAGAAGAGAGGAAGCCAAAAATGATAATCCAAGTACCTTCCCCTTCCCGTATAAGGATAGTAAGCGGTACCTTGGAAATATAATGCCAAGATCACCACGCTGGACCCCGATTGGAAACATCGGTGAGGTGGGGCATTTTACATGCGGGAGGTGTTATTCCCCGAGATAGTTGAGACAAAGAAGAAGACCATTGCACGAGTCGAAAGGGAAGGCACCAATACATGAAGTCGAGGTGAGATTGAAATACAATCCGAACATGGAACTAAGGAGCGGTGAAAGAGCATGAAGCACAGGAATTCTTAAAGTTCATTAAGCGGCCGAATACAAACATCGTGGAGCGGTGAATAAACAACCGGCAAAAATCTCAAATTATTATCCTCGTTGTTGAACTCGGGGCCACATCGCAACGCCTCACGAAGGTGTTAAACCAAGCGTATGTACCAAGCGATGTACCCATTGAAAAACTCGATAGGTGGGTGAACCATTTAAACGCGGATAATTTCATCTCCTTCACGACGATGAAATACCACCAAATGGTAGGGGCTCTGTCAAAGCATTACACATCACAACAGAGTGCGAGGATATATAATACCGCATGTGCTTATTGACAACGGGTCCGCGACTCAACGTCATGCGTTATTACACTGCATCTAGGATGCCGTCGACATGTCTTACCCGAGGCCTTGTCACTCTGCGGTAAGGGCATTTGATGGAACATCGCGGGAAGTTATGGGAAAAATCGAGATCCTCGGAGGTGGGCCCGTGTCACGCACAATATTGAATTTTAGGTCATGGACATTGCTCCTTCATATAATTGCCTCTTAGGAAGGCCTTGGATCCACTCATTGAGCGATCCTTCATCTCTCCATCAAAAAATAAAATTTATTATGGGTGACCGCTTGATTATAATCGATGGTGAAGAAGACATCGTCGCCTCACTCTCTACCGACGCACCCTATATCGAGGCAAACAAAGACACGCTGAGAATGCTCCTTCCGCTCCTTGAATTTATCAACGCTACATTTGTCGCCGAAGAAGGAGACAAGGCACCTACACCCAAAGCTGTCAAGAAGCACCAAGATGGGAATCAAGTTGATTGTAGGAAAAAAGCGCCCGGCGGGGAAGGGTTTGGGAAAATATCGCAAGGAATGGCCGAGCTAAAAAAGCCAAGATATCATAAGGCAAGATACGGTTTAGGGTTCAAACCGGATCCCCAACAAATAAGAAAACAATGGCGAGAAAGATCAAGAAAGGAGGATCGCAAAGCCTGTGGTCGGGAATTGACCTGGAGCCTATAATGTATCCACCATTGTTGAAGACATTTACATCGGCGGGAATGATGTACCCGGGAAGAGATAGTCTACCGAACATGATGTTATCAATTGAAAAGAGTCTCCGGAATGTCGGTATAAATATTATAGACGAAGGGGATGGTGCGATTGGAGATGTTTCGATGATACGCCTACGACCTCCGGGATTCACTTTGAACAATTGGACCGTAGTGGACCTCCTTGTAGTTTCCAAATCCTCTAGGAGTAATGCTCAGATTAACTTTTGTATGCCCCAAGATGTAGGGGTATCTCATTATGAGAGTTCATTTTGTCTATCTAGCTTTTAAATGAAACATGAATAAAGATGCATTTTGTCGTGTTCTTTTCATTCTCATCGATTCCATATTCATTCTTTACTTGTCCCTATATATTCCATATCATCATGTCACGTTTATAGGACCCGATACCTTGATGTCCCTCTATAGTCTTCTTTTGTCTACTTTTCGGTGCTCGGATATCAATGGCGTGAACAATCTGTTACAAGCCCTAAAATCGACTTCGAGAAAGCTATTTGTGTAGGAGAATCCGAGGCTGAAGAAGATGCCAAAGATTATGTCTCTTCCCCAGACCTACTGAGAATGGTAGAACAAGAGGATAAACAGATTTTGCCCTATCAAGAATCGATCGAGACAGTGAATTTAGGAAATGAAGAAAAGAAGCAAAGAGGTAAAAGTCGGGACCTCAGTATGCGAAGACACCAAACACGATCCGATCACCTTGTTTCACGAGTACAAAGACGTGTTCGCATGGTCGTATCAAGATATGCCGGGCTTGAATGAAGATATAGTGGTCCATAGACTTCCGTTGAAACCAGAATGCAAGCCAATCCAACGTGAAGTTAAGGCGGATGAGGCACGAAATGCTCTTAAAAATAAAAGAAGAAGTCAAGAAACAATTCGATCTTTGGTTTCCTACAAATCTCTAGATATCCGAATGGGTGGCTAATATAGTCCCGAAGTGCAAAGAAAGATGGCAAAGTGCGAATGTGCGAGATTACCGTGATCCGAATAGAGCAAGCCCTAAAGATAATTTTTCGTTGCCACACATTGATACATTGGTAGATAACACGGCAAAGAATTCATTTTTCTCCTTCATGGATGGATTTTCGGGCTACAATCAAATCAAGATGGCTCCCGAGGACATGGAGAAAACTACGTTCACGACGATGTGGGGGACATTCTGCTATAAAGTAATGCCGTTCGGTCTAAAGAATGCCGGGGCAACGTATCAAAGAGCCATGGTAACATTGTTCCACGACATGATGCACAAGGAAATAGAAGTCTATGTCGATGATATGATCGCTAAATCTCGAGGAGAAAGAGAGCATGTGGGAAACCTCCGTAAACTGTTCGAAAGACTGAGAAAAATCCAACTAAAGCTTAACTCTGCCAAATGTACCTTCGGGGCTACCTCGGGAAAATTATTGGGATTTATCATCAGCGAGAAAGGTATCGAAGTCGATCCGGATAAAATAAAAGCCATACAAGAACTACCGCCCCCGCGTACATAAAAAAAAGTCAGAGGATTTCTAGGAAGACTGAACTACATTGCTCGATTCATTTCTCAACTCACCAAGTAATGTGACCCTATTTTTCGACTCCTTCGAAAGCACAATCCCGGAGAATGGAATGAGGAATGTCAAGAGGCTTTTGACAAGATAAAGCAGTATTTATCTAGTCCCCCGGTGCTAGTACCACCAACTCCTGGAAGACCGCTAATACTATATCTGACTGTGTTCGAAAACTCAATGGGTTGTGTCCTGGGGCAACATGATGAGTCCAGAAAAAGGGAACAAGCGATCTATTATCTCAGCAAGAAATTTACAGAGTATGAAGCAAGGTATCCGTCAATTGAAAAATTTCATTTGTGCTCGTCCAGGCAACTCGAAGGCTCAGACAATATGTGCTGTATCACACAACATGGTTGATTTCAAAGCTGGACCCAATAAAATATATGATGGAATCACCGCACTCTCGGGAAAGAATAGCACGGTGGCAAATCCTATTATCGGAGTATGATGACATCGTATACGTGAGCCAAAAATCGATTAAAGGGAGCGCAATAGGTGATTTCTTAAGAACTCGGACAATGAGAAGAATACGAACCATTGAAATTTGAATTCCTGCAGGGCGAAGACTTGATATGCGTTACGGAAGAAGAATGTGAATCGTCGAAAGAGAAATCATGGAAGATGAGTTTTGATGGAGCGTCCAATGCGTTAGGGCATGGGATGGGAGCGATCTTAGTGTCACCGAGAAGGTATCACTACCCCTTTATCGCCGAGTTAAATTTCTTACGCACCAACAACATAGCGAGAATATGAGGCTTGCATCATGGGACTTCGCGTGACTATCGAACGTAACGTAAAGGTCTTGGCGGTCTCAGGGGACTCGGCATTGGTGATTTACCAAATCCGTGGAGATTGGGAAGTAAGAGACTCAAAGTTGGCTAAATATCGTGATCTTGTTGCGAAATTGATTGAAGAATTTGAAGAAGTGACTTTTAATTACTTCCCACGAGAGGAAAACCAATTGGGTGATGCCCTAGCCACCTTGGCTTCAATGTTCAAAGCAAACCGAGAAAGCGTAAATAATGCCTCTTGGATGAGCATATATGAGGCCCTCCGCATTGTTTTAGCATTGAAAACGAGGCGGATGGACAACCATGGTTCCATGATATCTTAGAATATGTCAAGAATCAAAGATACCCGAGCAAGCTTAACGAACGATAAGAAAAGCGGCAATGGATTTGTTCTCGATAGAGACATCTTATACAAAAGAGGAAAGATCAAATGCTCTTGAGATGTGTAGATACTGTTGAAGCCAGAAAGATACTCGAAGAGGTCCATGAAGGAGTTTGTGGAACACACGCCAATGGCTTCACTATGGCTAAACAGATTATGAGACTCGGTTATTACTGGTTGACAATGGAAAGCGACTGCATTAGTTACGCACGAAAGTGTCACAAATGCCAAGTTTACGGCGATAAAATTCATGCAGCACCTTCACCTCTTCATATCATGACTTCTCCGTGGCCTTTTTCTATGTGGGGCATGGATGTTATAGGGCCAATTTCCCCAAAGGCTTCCAATAGACATCGATTCATTTTTGTGGTCATAGATTACTTCACAAAATGGATAGAAAGCTAACCGTTTACAAATGTGACAAGGGCTACGGTGTGCAGATTCTTAAAAAGGAGATCATATGCCGATACACGGTTTTCTGAAAGAATTATTTGAGATAATGCTTTAAATCTCAACAACAAGATGATGAAGGAAAGTGTGCGAGCAATTTCAAATAAAGCATCATAATTCTTCACCCTATCGTCCAAAGATGAATGGAGCAGAGAGAAGCCGCTAACAAGAATATCAAGAAGATTGTTGGGAAAATGACGGAGACGCATACAAAAGATCGCACAGAAGCTACCATTTGCCCTATATGCGTATCGCATGTGTGCGGACTCTCTCACGGGGCAACTCCTTTCTCTCTAGTCTATGGAATGGAAGTCATGCTTGCCATCGAGTGGAGATCCTCTTTACGAATCCTAATGGAGTTAAAACTAGAAGAGTCCGAATGGGTTCGGACTCGATATGACTCAAATCGAATCGATCAAGAAAACGCTTGAAAGCAATTTGTCACGGACGGATGTACCAAAGAAGAATGATCGCACCCATGACAAGAAAGTGCGGCCCGAGGAATTTCGTGAAGGAGAACTCGTATTAAGGAAGATTCTCCTATACAAAAGGACTTTCGAAGAAAATGGGCACCGAATTGGGAAGGACCATAGGTCGTAAAGAGAGCTTTCTCAGGTGGAGCTTTGATTCTCACTGAAATGGACGGGAAGGAGGTACCAAACCCGGTGAACTCAGACGCCGTGAAGAAATATTACGCCTAAAAAAAAAACGATGGGAAAGGCGTCCGAATAAACGGAGAAGGCTTAGGATGAAAACCTGGAAGGGGATCCTAAGGAAGCAAGTTTGGAATGGGTTGAACAGCAAGATCATAGCATTGAAGCGGACTCTGAAGCTCAAGAATCTTCTACACGAAAAAACTTGCTCGAAAAGATTCAGGACGAAGAAACATGGAGAAGTTCATACGTCGGATATCTAGAGCACTTACTACAACTGAACTTGTTTTTCTTTTATAATGCTTTCTTAATCAAGTCATACCTTGTCAATTTTCTTTGCTTAATACCTTTGAAATAAATATAGATACTAGAAACGCCTTTCATACCTACTCCACCATTTTCATGCATTTTATTTATGTCTCATTTTGGAGATAGATAGTGAAACTACGCACTCTAAACAAAAAGAATATGGAGCATTACCTGGATGAGAATTGGGTGAATACGGGAGCTTCAAAGCAAGGACAAAGTTCAACAAGGGCAAAAAAAAAAAAGAGACGAGAAACACGAATTACTCGTAGAACCTGAGGGGGTATCAAGCCTGAGGAGAGTCAAGAGTCGAAGCAGTGAATGCAGGTCATCATGAGAGTAGTAACAAGAAGAGATACATGAAAAACAAGCCCAAGACACATGGCATAATCATATAGGTATTTAGGACAAACACATGCATATCATGACATCATCACACATAATACATACAGGTCCACCAACGAAGCAAGAAATTTTGATAACAGTTGTACCAGACTGAGAAGGAGAAGACATCCGAATTCCACCAGATGACACGTTTTCAATTATTCATAATACTTGAAGTGAGTTGGGCCTCGGGACACGTCGAGGTATTTAATTTCTGTCTTTAAGTTTCTGTCCTTAAATTTCTGTTCAAAATCAACTCATAATACTTGAAGTGAGTTGGGCCTCGGGACACGTCGAGGTATTTAATTTTGTCTTTTAATTTTCGTCTTTTAATTTCGTCTTTAAATTTCTCGTTTCAAAATCAACTCATAATACTTGAAGTGAGTTGGGCCTCGGGACACGTCGAGGTATTTAATTTCTGTCTTTAAATTTCTGTCTTTAAATTTCTGTTCAAAATCAACTCATAATACTTGAAGTGAGTTGGGCCTCGGGACACGTCGAGGTATTTAATTTCTGTCTTTAAAATTTGTTCAAAATCAACTCATAATACTTGAAGTGAGTTGGGCCGGGGACACGTCGAGGTATTTAATTTCTGTCTTTAAATTTACATGCTCAAAATCAACTCATAATCCTTGAAGTGAATTGGGCCTCGGGACACGTCGAGGTATTTAATTTCGTCTTTTAATTTACATTAAATCAAGTCACCATGCGAGAGGTATGTTGAGCCTCATCACACGCCAAGGTATTTAAATTTTCGTATCTTAATTATTGTTTCTAAAAAAAAAAAAAAACTCATGCGAATGTAGTCGGGCCTCAGGGCACACGCGGAGGTACTTATAGACGGGAGACTGAAATCGCTTTGAGCAAATTTGACAAGGAAGTTCCAGCGGACAAAGAAAATTAAGCAAAGAGCAAAATGAAGCTACAGGCCATATCTCTTGGAAATAGCAGTGAAGTAGAATGAAGATCGAGGTCTCCCCAAAGAAAGCAATGAAGCAGTTTGAAAAAGGCAGTTCCTCAAAGTCCCGGTGGAGAAGATCAAAGCCCTGAAATCACGTCGAAGCCAATCAAGGCACTAGCTACTGTGCCCTTGAAGAAGCAATGGAATAGGAAATGTTATCTCCCTGAAGACATAACGGAACAGTGAAGCGGATCAAAGCAACGAGTTTCCAGTCGAGTTTGAAGTCGTTTTTGAAGAGAGCGAGTACCAGCAAGTCAAGGCTTGGCCAGGACCGGGCAAAATTGGTTCTTTTATTTGTCTTTGCTCTATCATCGTTTCACGACAATGAGCAAAGAGGGGCAGCTGTAATCACCAATTTTGGCCCGGGTTCATTAACCCAGGGCCCAAAACAAATTAAGGCCCAACCAGACCCAATTCAAGTGGCCCCAAAAAAATAAAATAAAAAAATAAAAATAATAAAAAAAATATATAAAAAATAATAAAAAAATAAAAAAACCAATGTCAGATTTGCTAGGGTTTTGAAACCCTAGCCCCCTGGTGCGCCGCTCTCCACTATCCCTTGTCTGCCACCGCCGCTCGTCCACCTGCAAGAAGAAGAAGACAAGAACAAATAAAAATAAAGAAATCGTGTAAAAATTGGCTATAAAGCCATTCGAAAATGATGTAAAAAGGGTCCTTTTTTTTTCGTTAATCTGAAGCTATAACAGAGAGAAATCAAAGATAAAAAAAAAAAAAAATCAAAACGCAAGTCCGATTTGTAGATCCGAAGGTATAATTAAAACGCAAGTCCGATTTGTAGATCCGAAGGTATAATTATTTTTTTTTTTATTTCAAATACTCTTTTTTTTCTTTTTATTTTTATCCGCAAAAACATACATATATATAAAAAGATAAAAATATAAAATATAAAAAAAAAATTCACCTTTTACGCGCGGTGGCCGGCGACGGTGGCCGGCGATGGTCCACGGTGGCGCCACGGCGGTCCCCCCCTCGCCGGAAATCCCCTCAGCCCTCCTCCCTGCAGAGAAAAAGAAGAGCTTGAAGGAAATTTTTTTTTTAGAATGAAGCACAAATGATTTTTTTTTTGAGAATTTTGGCCTTATATAGCCCATCAAAACGACGTCGTTTTGGGGTCGCCCATTAATGCCCAAAACGACGTCGTTTAAGCCCCGACCCGATTACGACCCGCCTCCGGTAGGATCCGCGTGTTTTCTCTCCAATGGGTTTATTGCGCTTTCGGTCCTTCCGCATTTTTTAGCCTTTAAAATTAAGTTTTATGTTATTTCAATTTTGGGCCCATGAATTTCACGCAGTTTATAATTTGGTCCTTTAAAGTGCTGCATCCAATCATTCGGGACAAATTGCGCTCCTCGTCCCCTAGCTTCTCGCGCGTATTGCAATTTAATCCCTTCATTGTTTATGTTACTTAATTTGACCCTTTTATTTCCGTTTTAAATTCAATTTGGTACATTTATTAGTTTGCAAGTTTATTTGTTATTGCTATTGGTTTATATTTTCGTTATTATTATTATTATTATTATTTTCTCTGCATTATTATATTATATGTATTTTGTATTATTATTATTAGTATTATTTTATTATTATTATACGATTTATTACTACTATTATTATTATATTATTTTTTTATTTTACTTATTTTTTCTATTATTATTATATTTATATTAATATAGCGTATGTATTGTGTGTTATCATTATTATTATCTTTACTATACTTACATTATTATTTATCGTGCTTACTACATTCATATATTTTATATATTGTACATATTTTATATTTATTGTTAGAGCTAGCATTATCATCATTATTATCATTATTATATATTATCTTCGTACATATTTTCGTACTATTGTTATTATTATTATTATTATTGTTATTATTATTATTATTATTACTATTATGTTTATAATCGTTATATTGTATATAGTTTACTTTATTATTTTATATTTATTGTTATTATTATTATTATTATTATATATTTTTTTATATTATGCGTTTTTTCAGTATTATTACTATTTTATTATTACTATGCTATTTATTGTTACTACTATTATTATATTATTATTATATTGTATATATATCTCATATCACCATCATTTTGTTATTATTTCATTTTATTTCTACTAACATTTTTATTTTTTTATTGTCACTTTGATTTAATATTATCTATTCTTGTTTTTGTTATTACCTCTTTTATCATCATGTATTGTTAATTTCTCGTTTCGTCATCTCATGTGGATCAAAGGTTTTAAATCACAATCCGACTTTTTTTATTTTATACAAAAGAGGTAATATTTGTGCGTTTAGAAGGTCGAAAAATTACACCCTAACGTGTTGGGTGCCGATCTTTCGTTGATTACATGATCAAATATCTTTTTCGTCAAAGATGACCTCGATGTCGAAATATAGGGTGTTACATCCTAACGTGTTGGGTATGACACTTTTATTCCTTTGAAGTGAGGTCATCTAAAAAGCGCTTTTAAATTACAACTCGATTTTTTTAAGGGGTAATATTTGTACATTTAGAAGGCCGAAAAATTACACCCTAACGTGTTGGGTGTCGATCTTTTCGTTCGACTAAATATTCAAATAATCTTTTTTTGAAGATGATTTTGATATCGAAATATAAGGGTGTTATATCCTAACGTGTTGGGTATGATACTTTTATTCCTTCGAAACGAGGTTATCTTAAGATTCGATCCCGATTTAATTAATCCATTCTTTTAATTCTTTTTTTTTCTTAAATATTTTCAACTTTTCGACATTAGGACATTGATCAATCAATTTGGTACCAATTTTGGGCGTTGCGAGGGTGCTAATCCTTCCTCGCACGTAATCGGCTCCCGAACCTATTTTTCTCGAACATTCGTAGACCAAAAGTATCGTTTTAGTAAACCAAAATGTTTTATTAAAACAAAGGTGGTCCGATCACACCTAATAAAAGATCGGTGGCGACTCCCATTTTTTTTTTTTAAACCAAGTTCGACACCCGTTTTTGTCAAAAAATGGTTACCACAGCCTGCAAGAAGAAGAAAACAAGAACAAATAAAAATAAAGAAATCGTGTAAAAATTGGCTATAAAGCCATTCGAAAATGATGTAAAAAGGGTCCTTTTTTTTTCGTTAATCTGAAGCTATAACAGAGAGAAATCAAAGAAAAAAAAAAAAAAAAAAATCAAAACGCAAGTCCGATTTGTAGATCCGAAGGTATAATTAAAACGCAAGTCCGATTTGTAGATCCGAAGGTATAATTATTTTTTTTTATTTCAAATACTCTTTTTTTTCTTTTTATTTTTATCCGCAAAAACATACATATATATATATAAAAAGATAAAAATATAAAATATAAAAAAAAAATTCACCTTTTACCAATTTTTCACGGCCATACATGTGGTGGTCGCGACTGATGGCCGGCGACGGTCCACGGTGGCGCCACGGCGGTCCCCCCCTCGCCGGAAATCCCCTCAGCCCTCCTCCCTGCAGAGAAAAAGAAGAGCTTGAAGGAAAATTTTTTTTTTTAGAATGAAGCACAAATGATTTTTTTTTGAGAATTTTGGCCTTATATAGCCCATCAAAACGACGTCGTTTTGGGGCTGTCCATTAATGCCCAAAACGACGTCGTTTAAGCCTCCGACCCGACACCCGACCGCGCCAGGTAGGATCCGCGTGTTTTCTCCAATGGGTTTATTGCGCTTTCGGTCCTTCCGCATTTTTTAGCCTTTAAAATTAAGTTTTATGTTATTTCAATTTTGGGCCCATGAATTTCACGCAGTTTATAATTTGGTCCTTTAAAGTGCTGCATCCAATCATTCGGGACAAATTGCGCTCCTCGTCCCCTAGCTTCTCGCGCGTATTGCAATTTAATCCCTTCATTGTTTATGTTACTTAATTTGACCCTTTTATTTCCGTTTTAAATTCAATTTGGTACATTTATTAGTTTGCAAGTTTATTTGTTATTGCTATTGGTTTATATTTTCGTTATTATTATTATTATTATTATTTTCTCTGCATTATTATATTACATGTATTTTGTATTATTATTAGTATTATTTTATTATTATACGATTTATTACTACTATTATTATATTATTTTTTTTATTTTACTTATTTTTCCTATTATTATTATATTTATATTAATATAGCGTATGTATTGTGTGTTATCATTATTATTATCTTTACTATACTTACATTATTATTTATCGTGCTTACTACATTCATATATTTTATATATTGTACATATTTTATATTTATTATTAGAGCTAGCATTATCATCATTATTATCATTATTATATATTATCTTCGTACATATTTTCGTACTATTGTTATTATTATTATTATTATTATTATTATTATCATCATTATTACTATTATGTTTACACTGTTATATTGTATATAGTTTACTTTATTATTTTATATTTATTGTTATTATTATTATTATTATTATTACCATATATTTTTATATTGTACGTTTTTTCGTATTATTACTATTTTATTATTACTATGCTATTTATTGTTACTACTATTATTATATTTTTATTATTATATTGTATATATATCTCATATCACCATCATTTTGTTATTATTTCATTTTATTTCTACTAACATTTTTATTTTTTTATTGTCACTGATTTAATATTATCTATTCTTGTTTTTGTTATTACCTCTTTTATCATCATGTATTGTTAATTTCTCGTTTTCATCATCTCATGTGGATCAAAGGTTTTAAATCACAATCCGACTTTTTTTCATTTTATACAAAAGAGGTAATATTTGTGCGTTTAGAAGGCCGAAAAATTACACCCTAACGTGTTGGGTGCCGATCTTTTCGTTCGATTACATGATCAAATATCCTTTTCTCGTCAAAGATGACCTCGATGTCGAAATATAGGGGTGTTACATCCTAACGTGTTGGGTATGACACTTTTATTCCTTTGAAGTGAGGTCATCTAAAGACAGTTTTAAATTACAACTCGATTTTTTTAAGGGGTAATATTTGTACATTTAGAAGGTCGAAAAATTACACCTAACGTGTTGGGTGTCGATCTTTCGTTCGACTAAATATTCAAATAATCTTTTTTTGAAGATGATTTTGATATCGAAATATAAGGGTGTTATATCCTAACGTGTTGGGTATGATACTTTTATTCCTTCGAAACGAGGTTATCTTAAGATTCGATCCCGATTTAATTAATCCATTCTTTTAATTCTTTTTTTTTCTTAAATATTTTCAACTTTTCGACATTAGGACATTGATTAATCAATTTGGTACCAATTTTGGGCGCTATGCGAGGTGCTAATCCTTCCTCGCACGTAATCGCTCCCGAACCTATTTTTCTCGAACATTCGTAGACCAAAAGTATCGTTTTAGTAAACCAAAATGTTTTATTAAAACAAAGGTGGTCCGATCACACCTAATAAAAGATCGGTGGCGACTCCCGTTTTTTTTTTAAACCAAGTTCGACACCCGTTTTTGTCAAAAAATGGTTACCACAGCTATTATATTACTACATTAGTATATTGTATATATTTTTCATTATCCTTACTATCATTACTATGTTACCATCTTCACTATTATATTATTATTAGATTATTATTATCACCACTATATGTATATTAGTATATTGTATATATTGCACACTATTATTATCATTATTGTTATTATTACTATTATTATTATTATAACTACATTTGTATTATTGTGTTGTATATATTTTGTATTATAATTATTATAATTTTTTATTATTACTAGACTATTTACTATTACGAGTATTATCATTACTATATTATTATGTTGTAAATAGTTGGTATTATTATCACTATTCTTATTTTTATTATTAATGTGTTAACATATTGTTATTATTATTATTACATTTACTATTACCATTATTATTATGTTATTATTTCTATATCACTATTATCGTACTATGACTTGTATACTTATTATTTTAGTTTTATCATTATTTCCGTTTCGTTCTTTGCCCATTTGTTTTAGACTTGTTTCATTTTGTTTTCGCCTTCACCATTGTTGCTCATATTAACACGTCCATTTCCATGTCACTACGCATATCAGTATTGCAATTTGTTTTTACATTTCCATTTAAACTCATGCTACATTGCTATTGCTCGATACAAAATCGCATCTTTTGTAAAGGCGATATGCTTTATTTAGAAATACGAGCGGTCGTGCCCTAAAGTATTGGGTTGCAACCTTCTTTGTTAATCTAAATGATCGAATATCCTTTAAAACAAACATATTTTTAAACAGCAAGCTTACTCCCGAGGATTTAAATTATTGTATCCTAAAGTATTGGATGTGATACTTTACTCATTTGGAACGAGAAAGTTTGGGTATTCAATTTGAGATAATCTTGGATTCGAGATTTAAACTATCGTGTTCTAAAGTATTGGATGCGATGTTTTATTCCATCGGGACGAGAAAATCTTGACATTCAATTTTAAAAATTTGTTAAGATGACCTTGGTTTCGAAGATTTAAATTGTCGTGTCCTACGTGTTGGATGTGATATTTTGTCCCTTCGAAACAAGGAAATCTTGGTATTCAATTCGAGAAAACTAAAATATTTCCAAAAAGAGATCGATTTTCTACTTTTAAAATTCCAACCTTCGACATTGGGACATTAATCAATCAATTTGGTACCAATTTTGGGCGTGATGAGGGTGCTAACCTTTCCTCGCACGTAACCGACTCCCGAACCTATTTTCTCAAATTTTCGTAGACCAAAAACATTGTTTTAGTAAATCAAAATGTTTTATTAAAACAAAGGTGATCCGATCACACCTAATAAAAGATCGGTGGCGACTCCTGTTTTATTTTCATTTTCAAAACCCAAGAGTCGATTCCGTTTTGTCAAAAAAATGGTTACGACAGCTTGGCGACTCCACTGGGGACGCAAAAAGAGAGTCAGGCCGTAAATTGATTATTTTTATATCCTTTGTCGAAAGTTTGAAAATTTGATTTGAAAAATTACGATTCTTTTATTACATTCGCTTGCGTCATCTTATTTGATTTGTGGTCGAGTCTCGCATAATATTTTTACATCACATTGCATGATCGTTGGGTCACACTCTTTTAAGTGGGAGTGAGAAACTACTCTTTCGTGAGGTTTTCACCTCCGTGCAAGATAGTGGATCGCTTTCGGGATACATTCGTACCTATGTTTTCGTGAGATTTTCGTCTCCGTGCAGCCATAGGGAAATGTATTCCCCTGAACTGAACTCGGTCCATATGAGCCTATAATGGGTGAGGATCGAGGAATCTGCTGGTTCAGGTACCTTTCTTTAGAACCAAACCACATGTAGAGCCATGCCAAACCCTTAGCGGTCACCTGAACAGGTGTTCTGTGTTTGTTTATTTTCTCTTGCACCAACGTGTCTCCTTTTGTGATTGTTTAACGTGTTTTCCTCTGCCTTGATCGCATTGCATTGCATCATCATAGAAAGGAGGTGTCGATTAATATTCAATTGCTAAATAGAAGAGTTTGTCATAAGGAAATGTGTTATTTGATAAAGTGGATTATAATATGGTCGTCCGAACACAGTCTAAGGTAAGCCCCGAGACGAGACATTGCCTAAAGACTCAAGCCGACAAGGATTGTTCGGGAGTCATTAGAAGATTATAAGTGTCGCAGAAGATAAGCGAGTGACGAGGTACGAACTAGACCAAGCAACAAAGGGATAGAAAAGACATCTATTGAGAAAGTTCAAAGGACACAATCATAACATCCAGACATGAAGAAGAGGATTGGTGTTTTCACCTAGACTATAAGGACATGGCCGTATATGCAATCCGTTTTATGTAAAGAAACGTATTTTCTAGAAAAGTTCTTCTAATAGAATTGAATTCATGATCAACGCCTCTCTTTCTTTTTGCATTCATACCACGCATTTGTATTACATTTGCATTACATTGCATTATATTGCATCATATACATCGAATCTCACAAAAGGACCCTAAAATTATGGCAGTTACCCTGAGACATCACTACGGTACAAGAGGCAAGACAAGAATAATGGATCAAAGAATGGAAAGATTAGAACAGATGCAAAAAGAAATCCAGGATCAAATGAAAGGACAAGCGCAATTATAAGAGCAGTTGGCCAAAAACTAGCAAGACATGATGGAACGGATGCAGGAATCCCAGAATAACATGATAAGCCAGCTAATGCAATTGATGTCTAAGGAGCGCGAAAAAGAAAGGGGCGTTGCCACTAGCTCAAGAAACGACAGTGATAACCCCTCTCTCACCCCACCGAACGCCCAAATGCCACCGGACACGTATCCCCAAAGGGCATCTGTCACTATCAGGTCGCAATATAGGGCCGATACCGCAATACCGACACACCTCCCAACGGGTTCGGGTACCAATCCAGGAGAAAGTTCGATCAACCCCAACGTCCCCGACTTAGATGAGATGGCCGAAAAGGCAAAATTGGAGCTACCAAAACAGCTAGAGGATAAATATGAGTGGTTGGTGGAGAAATTCAAAGCTCTAGAAAATGTCGGTAAACATCGGGAAATAAAAGCCAATGACTTAAGTTTGGTCCTCGACTTGGTACTCCCATACAACTTCAAGACACCGAGTTCGAAAAGTACAATGGGACAAGTCGCCCTGAGGCCCATATTACCATGTTCGTAGAAGGATGGCGGGCTACACTAATAATGACCCACCATCGATCCATTGTTTCCAAGACGACTGGTGGGAGCTGCTGACCAAATGGTACAATCAATTGAGTCGTGCCAAAATTTGTTCATGGGATGATTTGGCTCAAGCATTCTTAGAAGCAAAGACAACCACGAAACGGACATATCCACGATAGGATCACTCTTCAAAACATGGAAAAGAAGGGAACGAAAACTTTAGGCAATATGCACAGAGGTGGAGGAGGTTGCCATCCAAGTCCAACCACCACTTCTAGAGAAAGAAACCACAATGCTCTTTATCCAAGACTTGAAGGCCGCATTCTCATGCATATGATAGGAAGTGCGGCCCGAGCTTTTCGGACATCGTGACAACCGGAGAAATGATCGAGAACCTCATAAAAAGCGGAGGATCGAGGCGGGGAAAGCGCCAAAGGAATGCCTCCAAGGAAGAAAGAAAGTGAGGTGAATAACGCAAGCATAGGACACTCGAAGTCGATCACCATTAATCAGCCGAAAGCAACGACCACGGGGCAGCAGGGGTTACCCAAAAAGGAGCCTGGCACCTCAAGACAAGATAATGAGAAACCCCAATTCACACCGATTCCGATGACGTACAAGGAAATGTATCAAACCCTGTTCGACGCACATATTGTATCCCCCTATCATCTAAAACTAATACAACCTCCGTATCCCAAGTGGTACGATTCGAATGCACAGTGTGAATACCATGTAGGAATCACAGGACACTCAATCGAGAACTGCTTGACTTTTAAGAAATTAGTAGAGAAATTCATCAACATGGGTGTTGTAGAGCTGGATGACACGCCGAATGCAGAAACGTGAGCCTGGGAGTGTTTTGAATAATAGGGCCGTGGAAAGGACACGTATTTTAGAGATAACTCGGAGTAATGTCCAAACACGCAAATTGCTCTAAAAGCCTAAGAGCAATAAGAATCTTTTGTGAAATGGGCTTGTGTCCAGAATTGTTATTTTAATGAAATGCATTTTTCTAAGTAAATATTTTCCTGCTTTACATTTTTCTTTTTTTCCTCTTTTCATTCATGCCCACGTCATATAAATAATCATCTTTAGAATAATTTATTCTTTAGATTTTCTACCTTTACACCCACGATGGGTCCCCAGATATCTATGACACGAGCGACATTCACATCGGCTCTCTTTTTAGTGAAATATGGGACTAAGGGATCTCAAGACTTTGAAGATGATAGAGATTGTAATCTATCTTTTGATTTGTTAAGGATGGTAGAATAAGCGAAAAAAGACTCTACCTTGTAAAAAGGGTCAGTGGGCGTTGGAAATCTAGGAAAAGGCTTAATCCGCCACAGAGATAAGGCGAGACACCGATGAGCTATTTTCAAGAATTCCAAGATATTTTTGCACAATCATATCAGGACACGACACACTATTGAAACATTCGGATGTTGCCAAACTTGGAACCCATGTTGATAGTCCTACAATAGCCAATCTAATCAAGAAGTTCGAGCTACTGGTCTACCCAGAAAGGAAAGTTACATCAAGACGCCAAATCGAGGAAGACAAGACTTATGAAGGGGGCATGGATGTTTCATCTTCGTGGTTATCAAATACTTCACTAAGAGGGTAAAGGTTTCTTCATATGCCAAAGTTACAAAGTCGGCAGTCGTCAAATCCAAGCTCAGATGCAAAAAAAAAAATTCCAAAAAAAAGGGGGGGGAAAACGAAAAAAAGTGGCAATAAAGTACGCTAGAAAAAACATCAGAATCAAGCACCTTACCAGTGTAGCAAAGACTACCACAAATAACTCGAAAATGGACTGAGACTTATAAAGGTTGGCATAGAGAAGTTACCTTTTACCCTCTATGATTTTAGAGCATTGGCTAGAACCTTCATCGGGGCAACAGGAACTTCGCCGGGGCAACATATTTCTTACTGATTTTGCCAATTGGAGTCGAAACGTTGTTGAATTTGAAATTAGATGAGACAAATAGATCCAATCTAATACGATCAAGTGAAGTGGAAGAGAAAACTATCTATCACGATCAAATGGTACGAGATAGTAACAAAAATGATTCGTCCTAAAATTTCACAATAGAGCATGAGAGAAGATTGCTCCCGTGCAAAAGGGACTTCGAAAGAAAGCAGGTGCCGAACTAGGAAGGACCTCATGGATATTGTCTGAGATCAGGTGAATTCAAAAAAAAAGAGAGAGAGAAAACAAAGAAATGAGAAGAAGGAAAAAAGAAAAAGGAGAGGCCAAAGTGAAATCCTGCAAAAGACACTTTGAGACCAAAGATGGGTTTGAGTTGAAAACCCGAAAAGGGCGGCTCAAATTTGGACCAAGATGGGGCATGCAGCAGTCTCGCCACACTTGAAGTAATAATGAAAGGGAATGTTACGTCTTGGGGCATCAACAAAGTACTCCGGATCCCCTAAATACATATCGAGCTTAAAATGGTCCTCAAGAAGTTAGAACAGAGAAGCTCGGGCTACGATATCTGGGGCACCTAACGTCTGTTTTACCCATTTTAATTCGTTATTTGTAATTATCTACCAATAAATTTCCTTCTTGATCGAATTCGCTAGCCTCGATCAAGCTTGCTTGATTCAAACTATTCTTCCAACCAATTTCCTTTTTGTCCACTGTTACAATCTCTTTCGGGCATTTTGCATCAAAATAACGACTGGAGGACCAACAGTACTTTCATAAAAAAGAGTTTCACACATTACTCTGAAAGCTTCTAAATAATACAAAGACCTGAAACGGGACTATTGTTCAAAACTCATTTAGCTCAAGGTTTAGAGATATTGGAGAAACATGATTATCTTTTTGAACATTTTATTGGTTGAACAGAGATAAGAAATTTCGTCGATGATTCGACCTCGACAAGTGACAAGCGATGTCGACCCAGGTACACGATAGAATCATGGTACCACACCTCAGAGCCGAAGCGGGATGGTTGGAAGAAACCAAACGTTATTCTCCTGAAGACGGGGTAGGAGGTATGAACCTTATGTCCCAGAAAGGGATTCCAAAATTACAGCGGGGCAAGCTTTCTGGGCAGACTTCCTAAGCAAAAAAAAAAAACGATCGTTTATTTGGGGTTTTTGTCGAAAAAGATACGAGCTAAACGAGAGAGCAATTGAAAAGTTCAGATTTTGTTCCCTAGAGATGATAGTGGAGCAGACTAAAGATTGAAGTCTTCCTGAAGATAGTAAGGAAGCAAATAGAAAAGTTCAGATTTTGTTCCCTAGAGATGATAGTGGAGCAGACTGAAGATTGAAGTCTTCCTGAAGATAGTAAGGAAGCAAATTGAAAAGTTTGATTTTGTTCCCTAGAGATGATAGTGGAGCGGATCAAGATTGAAGTCTCCTCGAAGATAGTAAGGAAGCAAATTGAAAAGTTCAGATTTTGTTCCCTAGAGATGATAGTGGAGTAGACTGAAGATTGAAGTCTCACGAAGATAGTAAGGAAGTAAATTGAAAAGTTTAGATTTTGTTCCCTAGAGATGATAGTGGAGCAGATGAAGATTGAAGTCTTCACAAGATAGTAAGGAAGCAAATTAAAAAGTTTAGATTTTACTCCCTCAAAATGGAGCAAAGCAAAGCGTTACAATAAAGTTTGAAGCCGCTTGAAGAAGACGCGGATCAAGGAGTCAAGGCTCAGCTAAGCTCGGGCAAAATTGGTTCTTTTATTGTCTTTGCTCTATTCTCGTTTTCACGACAATGAGCAAAGAGGGGCATTGTAAGACCCAAATTTTGCCCGGCCCGATATTAAAATCGAGGCCCATCAGAAGCAACCAAGGCCCACCACTAAACCAAAAAATAAAACCCAAAACAAAAAAGTAACAAAAACCAAAATTGAAGTCCAAAATGTAATGATCCTTGAATGTTCATTTACAAAACCCGATTATAAAAGATCAAAGCCCAAGTACAACAACCAAGCCCAAATTTAATTAAACAAGAACCCAAAAGCGGCCCCAACTAGCCCAATATGGCCCAAAAGCTAAGAAGAACGGGGAACCCTAGGTTCCCCTCGCCAAAGACCTGGCCGCTGCGTCTCCACACGCAAGGCGCTCCAGCTCCCCCGCGCGTCCGCCACACGCGCACCACTCCAGTTTCCCACGCAGGCGTCTCTCCACTAGCGTCCTTCCCCGTGCATCAGTCAACATTCACCGTTGATCTTCACGCTCGACCGGCCGTGACGCCCCGCACGACCCACACCTCACCTTCATTACCGCACGCCTCACCCCCATACCCTGCAAAACAATAGAAACAAACAAGGACCAATACCACCAAGCAGGAGCATGGAACAAACAATACTAAATTTTGTACATTCGGGCTATAAAGCCATTAGAGATCGATGTAAGAGGGGTTCTTTTTTTTACGAGATTACCAGGAGAAATAAAAGAAAAAAGCATAAGGTTACCTTTGGATCTTTCTCTGTTTTACTCCTTTTGATTTAATACCGTTTTTTACTCTTTCGTGTTTTTACTTACTAATTTCGAAATCTAATAAGAAAAATCAATAGCAAAATGAAAATAAAGAAAGCGAAGAGACCTTACTTGAACCGAGACGCGTCGTCAGAGACCCCGTTTCGGCGTCGCCATCGGGCTCGAGATAGGGGCTTTGGACGAGCACCAAACGCCCCTCTCGGTGTGACTCTGGCCCCCGAACACGGTGGTGCGACGAAGAGCCAAGGAACCCCTATCGTCGGGCGTGAGAGAGGAAAGGCAGAGAGAATCCGTCTGAGTGGTGGCTGCTGCCTTTTAGGGGATAAAACTGTTAGGTTTTCAGAAAAGGAGGTTGGGTTTTCTAACATGAAACAAAACGGTGTCGTTTTGCTTCAAGAGTACTGCACGTTTTCCCTTAAAAAGGGATATTCGTGCGTTGAGCCCCCTTTCTTTTGCAACGCTAGCTAATCAAGCCTTATTTTGCATTTTCTTTTTGCGATTTTGCCCCATTATTTCATTGAAGTTTTAATCATGTCCCCGTCAACACGTGCGTTACCTGAGAGGGGCTAAATTGCTCAATCGGTCCCTCTTATTGTGGCGCGAATTATGTTTAGTCCTTAATTCCCTTTTTACTTTATTTTATTACTATTTTACCCCTTTTACTCCATTTTGATTCCGATTTGGTTTCTTTTTTTTATTATTTTTATTATTATTATCATTATTTATTATTATTACTATTATTATTATTATTATTATTACCCTTGTTATATCGTTATTATATTACTACATTAGTATATTGTATATATTTTTCATTATCCTTACTATCATTACTATGTTACCATCTTCACTATTATATTATGATTAGATTATTATTATCACCACTATATGTATATTAGTATATTGTATATATTGCACACTATTATTATCATTATTGTTATTATTACTATTATTATTATAACTACATTTGTATTATTGTGTTGTATATATTTTGTATTATAATTATTATTATTTTTTATTATTACTAGACTATTTACTATTACGAGTATTATCATTACTATATTATTATGTTGTAAATATTTGGTATTATTATCACTATTCTTATTTTTATTATTAATGTGTTAACATATTATTATTATTATTATTATTATTACATTTACTATTACCATTATTATTATGTTATTATTTCTATATCACTATTATCGTACTATGACTTGTATACTTATTATTTTAGTTTTATCATTATTTCCGTTTCGTTCTTTGCCCATTTGTTTTAGACTTGTTTCATTTTGTTTTCGCCTTCACCATTGTTGCTCATATTAACACGTCCATTTCCATGTCACTACGTATATCAGTATTGCAATTTGTTTTTACATTTCCATTTAAACTCATGCTACATTGCTATTGCTCGATACAAAATCGCATCTTTTGTAAAGGCGATATGCTTTATTTAGAAATACGAGCGGTCGTGCCCTAAAGTATTGGGTTGCAACCTTCTTTGTTAATCTAAATGATCGAATATCCTTTAAAACAAACATATTTTTAAACAGCAAGCTTACTCCCGGGGATTTAAATTATTGTATCCTAAAGTATTGGATGTGATACTTTACTCATTTGGAACGAGAAAGTTTGGGTATTCAATTTGAGATAATCTTGGATTCGAGATTTAAACTATCGTGTTCTAAAGTATTGGATGCGATGTTTTATTCCATCGGGACGAGAAAATCTTGACATTCAATTTTAAAAATTTGTTAAGATGACCTTGGTTTCGAAGATTTAAATTGTCATGTCCTACGTGTTGGATGTGATATTTTGTCCCTTCGAAACAAGGAAATCTTGGTATTCAATTCGAGAAAACTAAAATATTTCCAAAAAGAGATCGATTTTCTACTTTTAAAATTCCAACCTTCGACATTGGGACATTAATCAATCAATTTGGTACCAATTTTGGGCGTGACGAGGGTGCTAACCCTTCCTCGCACGTAACCGACTCCCGAACCTATTTTCTCAAATTTTCGTAGACCAAAAACATTGTTTTAGTAAATCAAAATGTTTTATTAAAACAAAGGTGATCCGATCACACCTAATAAAAGATCGGTGGCGACTTCTGTTTTATTTTCGTTTTCAAAACCCAAGAGTCGATTCCGTTTTGTCAAAAAAATGGTTACGACAATATCTACATTTAAATATGTATCAAACATAGATACTTTAAATTTTATTAGGATCTTCAATAAAATTCAAGTTCAATGATAAAGTTGAGATCTTGAAAACTTTTAAATTTCGGGTTTTTCTCCAAATTTTAAAAATTCAATCCTCAACTGTTAGATTTTACTCTTTCTAAAATTTGATGCGACAAATATATTATCATATGCGTAATGTCATAACAACTTGTTATTTCAACATATTACTCACTAAAAATTTAGATAACGGATTAACAACTGTCATTTGCTTTAAGACTAAAATTTCAAAATTCGAAGAGTACTATAGAGATTTAGAATAATTCAATTGGAGAATATTGACTAAATCTATAATTGTACACATAAAGCAGGACTAGGAATTGAATTTTATCAAATAGATTTAACTGCTACTATTTAGGTGAAGGCTAAATTTTTAAAATTTGAAGAGTATAAGGAATAAATCCAAATGTAAAATAGATGAACTAGTAGTAATGATAATTAGGAAAATAAGCATTGAAGATAAAATGGGAGTCAATGTCAAGAAAAAAGTGTTGATAAAGATGATTGATTTTAGATAACGCACCACTTGTGGGTTTTCAGTGGGGAACTTAAAAAGTCAAAATCAGTATTTGTTTTTTGTCAATTTGGGGATAATAATAATAATAATCATTGCATTAACTAAATTATTATTTATTAATGTCAAAATGAGATTATTATTATTGGTGATAAAGATTAAAAAATTATTTTTTAAATGTGATGATCGAGAAAGAATTATATGAAATAGTGACGTCACATTATTTGTATTTTTTAATAGTTTAATGTCATATAAGTATTTTTATCTTGAAAAAAATCAAATCCGAATAAAAATCTTGAAATTTAGGATGAAATTATTGATATGGCATTAAACTATTGGAAAGTGATAATATCCATCTTTCATACCATCCTTTCTCGTGATGATTGGTGGGTAATTGTATTATAGAGACTCATGTATTAGGAGTTAAATTACATTTTATTCCATTTATTAAAAAAAAGGTAAACTGATGCATGCAAATTAGATCAAAGCGCAAATTGATCTTCTTTTGATTAAAAATTTCATCTATTTTTACTATTAAAATCTGACTTGGTTGGTGAAATAACCAGATAGTTATACGTGGTATGCTACGTATACCTCATACTAATGTACATAGAATAATTCTTAATAATAGAAATTGACAGAAATTCTAATAGGAGGACTCGTATACTCTTACGTACAAAATTAATTTACCTATTTCTTAAATAAAAAAAACACAATCTAACTCTTACTATAAAACTTCAATCTTAATGCTTGTCAAGATGCTAATGAGCATTTAAGGAATTGGATCGACCCATGTTGTTGAAAAGTTCAAAAAATTACATGTGGAGGGACTTTTGGATTAGGTTAATCTCAACAACATCAATTCGAATTTTAAAATTTTCGATTCAATTCGGTTTAATTTCGATTCTGAATTATAAATATAAATAATTTCAAGTATTTTATTAGTTTAAAATCGATAATTTCGAATTACTTATTTAAATTATTTTGAATTCAATTAATTTTAAGTTTGAATCACATTAAATTTAAATCAGTTCAGATTCATGCTATTAATTTTTTATGACTAAATCGAATTAAATCGAATATAAATTCAAATTGATGGAAACAAATCATCATATTCAAGTCAAATTTAATAGGAATAATATACATACATGGCATTCATTCTCAAATTTGATTAACATAAAATAATAATAAATAAATTAAGATATTCTTATCTATTAACATAATCAAAAGCTTGAAAGTGACTGCTACATGATGTGCCCCATGCCTCCCTATAATAGAGTTTTTCCCTTACCGGATAATGTTTCTATGTCACAATTTAATGCTTTGAGGCAATAATAACTTGATGGGTGTTTGGGATGGATGGCAAGATTGATCTCGTAAAATTGAAAATAACGACGATGGTAAAATTAATTATTATAATAGTAAAATTAAAATTAATGGTAAAATATATGTTTTGATTTAATCATAGTTATAATGGTAAAATGAATTATAACGAGAAGAGAAAATGATTATTAAAAATATTAGAATACTTTTTGCATGTATTTGAAAATTTAATAAATAATTAAAAATATTAAGATATTTAAGATATTATATATTAATTAATAAAATTATTTAAATATTTAAATAAAAATATAAATAGTAAATTTCAAGTAGAAGACAAAAGATAAAACAGGACAAAAGTATGGGCATTTACACTAATCAAATATGCAATCTAAAAGGATTGTTGATATTGCATTTTTACTCGGGTTTAAGTGTGAGTGTCGAAGTAATATATATTGATAAAGAGCAAACATGTAAAATTTAGACCAAATTGATACTATTTTGGTAAGATCAATGTATCATTTATTTTTATTTTATTGTTTATGAAGATTAATTTTTCATGGTCCGTGATTATTTCTCCTAATAATATCATCTTCAGTATTCGAATTTAAGTTCTTTCTTTAAAAGTATTGCATCAAATAATCCTTGATTCTTTATTGAATGTTTCATACAACATCCTTGGAAGCTATCTTTTTCATGCATGCATTGAAATATTCACATGGATGGAATTGAAATCACAAGAAGCATTCATCAGTGGCGGCCACTAGCATAGTTGAGCTTTAGATTGCTAAGTTGGGTGAATGTTGGATGGAAGTTTTGGGTTTGGGTTTGTTGGAGTTTCATTTTCTAATGAAAATTATATTTCATATGGAAAAGATTCTAGGCTTCTATGATAAGGGTTTGGAGCATTTTATATGTGGAAATTGATGCACTGCTAAAGGTATATGGTGATAATGCCATTTGAGCTGCTTTTTATGGCATGGTCCTCAACCACCATTATGATTAGAGGAGAATATGTATATATAATATGTATATATCATTTGTCCACACACTCTCATCTACCAAACATACAAAGTCATGAGGTATAATGAAAATATTTTATTTATCCAAAGGAAATTGATGTAGGTGGAGGAAGCTCTTAAAGATGAGGTCATTGGCCAATGGAAAGCTCAATTTATAATTAACCAAAATAATGGAAGTATGGGTTTGAAGTATAATCATGGTGGCTAAGGTTTGGCATGAAAATAGACAAAAATATCCAATAAAAAGTGGGTATCGTAGAGGCATTCATAAGGTTGGGTGATTTGGGCAATATCGTTGGTTTTGAGTCGGATATGAGTTTTATATTTTTAACTTTGAGCTAATTTGATCCGTCTTGCTTTACTGTCTAGAAATAATAAAAATATAAAAAAATAATAGGTGGAATGATAAATTTAGCCCTGATCATTAATTTTCTAATAAAAAGTCATATAAATTTTTAAATGAAAATGTTAACTAAAACATTAATTTTTTGATGCCACGTGTATTTTATGATAACATGTCATTATTTGTATTATACGTCACGTCAATAAATAATTTAAAAATTGATCATCCAATTAATCAAATTTTTTTTTGTCTATTTCTGTTGTGACATGACAGTTGAAAAATCGATATAAAAATAAATTTAGCCTTCAATTTTAATATATTATATCGATTTAGTCATAAATTTAAAAAGAAGAATTATAAATCCATGTGTGGAAGACCAGAAGTTATTGCTAACATGCAATTTGTTTGTATCTACTTAGGCATAGGGAGATTTGGGCATAGCATAATGATAGTTGATCCATTGGGCTTTTCAATGGTTTAGGATGGTAATAAATACACCATCACCATTGCATTTATTAAGGGTAAATTACACTATAGGTCATTCAGTTATGAACTTTTTAAAATTGATCATCCAATCCCATGATGTACCGTTTATTGAAATTGGGTAACTTCTTCGCATTCACTTGCATTTTTTTCCATCTTTTAAATTTTAGTCCTTTTAATTAATTAATTATCTAAACAATGAAATTTTTTAACCAAATTTTAATACGACACTTATGACATTGTAAATATTAAATAATTAATATTTAAGGACTGATATATCTGAATTGTGGTCTCGAAACCACTGAAAAACGGATTGTTACAAGAATTTTCTCTAATACGAGCAAAAGCATTTCCTGATTCATTCCTCGTTCCCTACGTTGAGAGATTTGGAAAAATAGGATGTGAGTGAAAAAAAAATTTGGGGGTATTTATAGGTAAAAATTGTTACCGTTGTCCCCCCCTTTTAAATTTTTTTACGGTTGCACGGTCAACGTTTAAAAAGTCATTGGATTTGACCGTTGCCTCCTTTTCCTTTCTTTCTCAAAAAACGACCTATTTCTTTAAATTTTTGTAAAAAATCGAGTTAAAACCTAATTAAAAAAGAGAGCATATAAAGCTAATTTAGCCGAATCTTATCTTAATATATATATTGATGTCAGCATCTCAACAAGTATGTGGAAGGTTTAACTTTAGATATTTCTTGCATGCAACTATGGAGAAGTACGTGGAAGTTTATTTAATGTTGCTTCATAATTTTTTTCTTTCAAAAATGATTGACATTTTGTTAAAGAAAATTAGCTCAGGTTGTACTGATCCAGTAATCAACTCGAGGTGTATGTACTTGATCTTATTCTCGAGTTTTATCTATCTACAATTGAAAGTAGCTCTCCTAGAACCACCTGTACTGATTGAGTTATATTAACGGTCAAAATTAGAGCCTATCTACAATTGAAAGTCCTTAGATATTTAAACTCTATACAATATTATCCCTTTAAGATTTACACTGGTAACTCTAGTTTTACTAGAGTATTTCATTAGGCCATCAAAGCTTCAAGTAGATTAGCTTATTCATGAGTTTCATTCTTTTAATTCCGAGGGTTAAATTTTTGAGAATTTGCCCATTTTTTTAATTGTTGCGTTAATAATGATGCCAATTGAATTGCGATTTAATCGAAATAATTTTTTGATTAATAATATGGGATTAAATTAGTAATAGAAAATGGAAAACTTAGCAGCATTTTAAGTTGCTTACTCTTCAAACAATCACTTTCTTCAACTTCCTTCTCTTATTAATTAATTTGCTTCTACTTTCAGCCAAAGATATTGAAACCCATTCACAAATATTCTAGTTAAAAATCTTACCTTAAACTATATATATATATATATATATATAGTTTGATGTCAGCATCTCAACAATTACCAGTCTTCTAAGTGTAGGTTGCTTCATAGATTTTTTTTAAAATGAATTTACATATTTAATATCTGTGATAACTTCTACATATCACAAATTATGGAGTGTGTCTCGTATTTTGTTAAAATAAATATCTATACAAGAACTAGCTTAGATTGTATTCATCTAGTATTCAACTCAAGGTGTATGTGCTCCGTTCTGTCTTCAAGTTTTACCTATCTTACCAATAAATGTTAGGGCATGGGTTTAAATTTAACCAAGATTAAATTGTGAATTTCCTTGGTAGGTGAAGACGCTACCACTCCGTGAACCTCCCTCCCCCTTCCTCGAGGCTCTAGATGAAGTTGAATAGACAAAACCCAAGAGTAAAACCAAGCACAAACACCCTGAGCTTAGTACCAGATACATTAAGGGATTCGTCAATTCTTAGCGAATGACTTCCCAAACTTCTCCTTGTACATGCGTATAGATGATATTTGATGCACCAGTCAATAAACAATGTTATATATAAGAATGTATGATATAATTATATTATAATTTAAAAGGATTAATATACTATTTGGCACCCGAGGTTTGTTTTGTGCTAATTTAAAATGATTAATATTATAATTTTAATGCAAAAAATTGACCCAAATTGAGGTATTTGGACGGTTTATGGAATGCAAGTTCAAAAATCGCAGTTACCCGAAACCGAACCAAATTCTATTTTTATTTAATATATAATTAATTTTACTTTTTTATGATACAAAAATAAATATTTTATATTTAAAATAGTGAAAATAATTTAAAAGTTCTTGAAAACTTATTGTGTTTTGGAAATATTTATGAAAAAACTTTAAAATTTTGTCAATTAATATTAAAAAGCCATACAACAGAGCTCATTTTATCAAAATAAGTCTAAAAAAAACATATAAAAAACTTGACCGAACTGAATCGGTATCGCCCCTACAATTCAGCACCCGAGTTTGGCTTCAATATTCCACTTGATACCTAAGTTTTTTTCAACTTCATACTTAAGTGTTTTTTGTTTGTCTCAATTAACCATCCGAGTTTGGCTTCAATGTTGATCAATTTGATGCCTGAGTTTGGCTTCAATATTCAAATTGGTACATGAATTTTTTCAATTTGATACTTAACTATTTTCCCCAATTAATCACTTGAGTTTGACTTCAATGTTCATTTTGGTACTTAAGCTTTGTTTATTCCAATTCAGTACCTTATTTTCACATCAATATTCAAATTGGTACCTGTGTTTGTTTTTCCAATTTGATGCACTAGTTCTTTTGTTCCAATTAATCCCCTAAGTTTAGCTTCAATGTTTGATTTGATACTTAATTTTTTTTTTGTCCCAAGTAAAGTATCTATGTTTTTTTGTACTAGAGCACATGAAAAATATTCATTAAACCACATGATGCCTTTTGGTCAAGATACCAAATTGAAAATTGAAACCAAACTTAGCTATCAAAATGAGAAACAAAAAGCTCAAGTACCAAATTGAATATTGAAAACAAATTTAAGTACAATTGTATATTAACCCTTTAAAATTATCAAATTTAAATGGTTATCCAATCGTATCGTAGTCCACCAATCCTAAATCAGCATTTGCAGATTCGTACGCAGATTTTGATGTTTACGTAAAACAGAGTTTTGGAATTTATCAAAGTCAGGTCCACTTATTAATTATTATATTTTAACATAATTTATAATTATTTATTTTTTGTTCTCTTGTAACATGTAAATATTAAAATATAATTTAGTATAAATATTAATATAAAAATTAGGTATACTGATAAATTTAGTCTTTAATATTTATATTTTTTATTAATTTGGTCATTATTCCTTTTTTTAATCTAAATTTAGCCCCAATTTTTTAAAAAGAGTCGAATTTGACTATCAACAGTTTAAAAAGAGTTGAATTTTTATTTTTTAACTAAAATATTAATTTTCAAATAAGGCAGCCTAAGAAGCCATCCACGTGTACTTAATGCTAATTTATTCAAATTTTATAATTTTTTTAGAAATTTGAGTTATTTTATTATACCTTTTTAAATAATTTTATAATTATTAAATTATTTATTGATGTGACATACAAGATAAATAGTAATATGTTAGTGTAAAGCACAGTGCCATGCAAATTGTTAATTATTAATTTTTTTAATTATTTAATACTAGTAAGAAAAATATAATTTCATTACAAATTTAAAACTAAAAAAACTAATACAGTTATATTGTCATGAAATTAAAATTCAGTTGAAATCAAAGGTGCCAAATTTAAATATTTCTCAAAATTAAATAAAACAGAAAATATTTGAAATTTTTAAAATTCTTTTTTGGGAATATCTGGAAAGAAAATATTTTTAAAACTAATTTTTATTAACAAATTAATTCAAAAAATAAATTATAATACGGATTTTCTTTTTCGTTATAGTTAACCGTTAAACATAACAAAACAAAACTACTAACTATGTTTTGCAACGAAATCAACTATGCCACGTGGATGGCTACCATTTGTCTACAGCTCACTCATACGAATGCCAACAGTTTATTCAATATAAAAATAAATTAAAATTCTAGAAAATTCCACGTGTTCACCTGATAGAATAAGACAAAAATGCCCTTAACCGGTCCCCATAAAAACACCAAGTAAATCTCTTCCCCTCCAGAAAAAAAATAAAAAGGAAAAACCTTGAGTACTGAGTTTAAAAGTTTTAAACTCGGTTTTGTGAACTCAGTACTCAACAGCTTTTCAGGGTTCAGACAACATGGTGGAGACCGGAGACCGTTCTAGCACAAGCAATGACTTGTCGGAGATTTCATCGGAGATGGCGTTGTTAGGGAAGTACGAGGTCGGGAAATTGTTGGGGTACGGCGCGTTCGCTAAGGTTTACCAAGCGCGTAACATGCAGACGGGGGAGACGGTGGCGATCAAGGCGGTGAGTAAAAAGAAAGTCCTCCGTGGTAAGATGATGGCGCAAGTTAAAAGAGAGATTGCTATCATGCGCCGGCTGAATCATCCCAACATCGTGAAACTCGTCGAAGTTTTAGCAACGAAGAGCAAGGTTTATTTCGTAATGGAATACGCTAAAGGCGGCGAGTTTTTAACAAGGATAAATAAAGGCCGGTTCAGTGAAGAACTCTGCCGCCGGTATTTCCAACAATTAATCTCCGCCGTCGGATTTTGCCACTCTAGAGGCGTTTTCCACCGTGATTTGAAACCGGAGAACCTCTTACTCGACGAGAATTGGAATTTAAAAGTGACCGATTTCGGACTCAGCGCCATGACGGAACAAGTCCGACAAGACGGTCTCCTTCATACGTTTTGCGGTACCCCAGCTTACGTAGCGCCGGAGATTTTATCTAAAAAAGGATACGACGGTGCTAAAGCTGATATTTGGTCATGCGGCATCGTCTTGTACGTTCTTCATGCTGGTTATCTTCCTTTTAATGATGCAAATATGACGGTAATGTATCGTAACATTTACAGAGGTGAATATAAATTCCCGAAATGGACATCACCGGAGCTCCGGCGACTGATTTCCCGCCTTTTAGATACAAACCCAGAAACAAGAATCACCATTGATGAAATCATCAATGACCCATGGTTTAAAAATGGGTACAAAGAAGTTAAAGTTCAGCCTGTTGATTTTGATTTAAAAGAAGAAACTCAAAGCAATGTTCGATTCAATGCTTTTGATTTAATTTCTTTTTCGACCGGTTTTGATCTTTCCGGTTTATTTAATGATACTGAATTTTCCGTTCAACGGGAACGTTTTGTATCGGCGGAGAAGCCGTGGAGGATTATAGAGAGAATTAAAGAAGAGGTGGCGAAAATGGAGAATGTGGAGGTTATAAGTACGAGAGAAAGTGGGATACGGCTAGAACACCAGGGGAATAATTTGGTTATTGCTATTGATATTAACCAGTTGACGGAGGATCTCGTGGTGGTTGAAGCTGGTCGCCGGGAACTCACAGCCGGGTCAAGTGATGAAATCTGGAATGAAAAATTGAAACCCAGACTTTCCGATTTGGTATATAATTCTGAAAGTGAACTTTGATGGACGGATTTGATGGGGTAACTCTGAAAGAACCCAACCGGAAATGAAGGGCTGTCAGCGCCGCCGTACCAGTCGCCGCGTCCTTTTCCCCCCGGGAAATGGGAGCAAAGCTAAATTTTTTAAAAACCGGGTTTTTATATTATTACTTAATTTTTGGCCAATACGTAGGGTTCATAACTGGTCTTAGGAGATTCTTTTTATCAGATGAAGAAATGAAATTGTTTTATTTCTTTATTTATTTTTAAAATTTTATTTGAGAATTTATATGAACATTTTCGCAAGAGGAATTTTGGGTTTAAATTAAATAAATAATGTGATTTTTTTAAAAAAGTAACATTATTTTTGGATAATTTTTGTTTAAGTAAAAGAAAATGAAAGGAGAGTGAAGATCTCTTATTCCCTTTACTTTGTAAGAATTTGTATTTTTCGTTATTATAAATATTTTTTTAATATTAATCTCGTTATAACTTCTTATCATATCTATTTTTTTTATATAATACCTAGAACTACCCATAGTTCCTTCCAATCATTGAATAGGAGAATAATGCACTTCAGCGCATTTAAACCCATGTCTTTCTACACTAACAACAATATCGATACCAATCGAATTAAAGACTCAATCGACTATTATAAATATTTTTAAAAATAATTACTAAATCAACTCACTAAATATTATCTTTATCTAATCCACCTTAAAATAAACTGTGCAAAATGTCTTGATGCCGTGAGGTTCTATCCAAATATGATCCACAAATCATCCTTTACAATGTTAACAATCAAATATGTCATAAATTTTAATATAAAAAGAACTTTTAGGTTAAAATTGTTAGAAGTTTTTTTTTTCTTCGTAAATTTGAAATTTAGTTGCTCTATTTATATTTTTTTTAAAAAATTTAATCATTCTATTTTTTAGATTTAAAAATTAAAGTCTAATTGTGAACCTCGTTAAAATTTTTATGTTAATTTTAGTTCATTACGTCGTCAAATTTGATAGAATAATTTTAACGATTTCAACAATTGAACCTATAATCTTAAATATGAAAATAGAATGACCAAACTCCTGGAAATATAAATAGAGGGATTAAATTTAAAATGCACGAAGAGTATAGAGACTTGAAGCATATTTTAACTTTTCCCTTATTGCTACCTAGTCACATAGATAAGATCACTTTAATGACAACAATTAATGGTGTTATTAATTTTGTTTAATTAATAACATTATAAAAATAGAAAAATAAAAAAATTCAAATAAAAGATTAAATCTTAAATTTTAAGATATAAAAAAAAAACTAAAATCATAATTTAACTAAAAAAAATTAAAATGCAATATAGAAAAATTAACACAACATAAATATAAAAAAAAATGTGAATTACACCCAAGGTCACTAAACTATTAGATGTTTTAGTCATTCAACTTTAAAAAGTTACAAAATAGTTATTCAACTATTCAGAAGTTTTCATTTATGTCATTAAATTATTCAAAAAATTTTATTTAAGTCATTGGGCTATTAAGGTTTTTTTTTTTTTTTTAAAGTCCAACTAGTAAGCTTCAAGCAACGATTCGATGACCGGTACATTAGATCAGTTAATACCCACAGACAAGTAAAGGAACATAGATCCAAGTGATTATCAGTTAGTGTTAAAGATCATAGAAGAAAATTGTTTCGATTTTGATTCCTAGATTCATGACGTTCAAAGTTGTTTCATGAAAAGAAAACTGAATTATAAAAGAGAAGGGAAAGAAGAGCTTTTGATTGGTGCAAGTTGTGAGAATGGAAAAGGCCAACGATTTTAACAGCCTAGTGATTATTTTGTAACTTTTTGAAATCAAGTGCCCAAAGTGTAAACTTACTAATAGTTTAGGAGAATTTGAGTGCTGTTTACCTTAAACAAAATAACAGAATTTATATCTAAATCTAATTTATATATATATATAAAAGAAAAAGAAAAAAGAAAGAAACAAATCCTATGTGACATAACTTATAAATTACGATTTGTCACAATAATAATTTGTCCCGTGTAACTGTTGATTATATTTAAAATAATAATAATTCAAAGCAAATTCCTTGTAAAAATATAATGATGAATTTGGGATAAAAAAACATTCTTTATGTTTGGTTAATATCTCGGGAAATTTGGAATAAAAAATTAATTTAAGGCAAATTCCTTGACAAAATGATAAATTTAGCCCTTAACGTTTATATTTTTTCTTAATTTGATCCTTATTCTTTTTTTTATAGCTAAATTTAGCCCTCAACCTTTCAAAAAGAGTCAAATTACCTTTTTTAATAGAAATGTTGACTAAAACATTAATTTTTTAATAATATTAGCATGATAATCTATTTGGTAGCCCACGTATGTTTCATAGTAACATGACATTGTTTGTCTTATATATCATGTCAACAAATAATTTAAAAATTATAAAATGTTCATAAAATTAAAAAAAAAGTTATGGAGTACACGGGGACGGTCTTACGGGTTTCTATGTTTTAAAATTTATCTTTTACTTAGTATTTCTATTAAAAAAATAATTCAATTCTTTTTGAAAGGTTAATACTCAAAGATGATTTTTTTTTTTTTAAGTTGAGCATTCAAATTAACTAAAAAAATAAGGGTGAAATTAACAAAAATATATTCTTTTGAAATAATTAATTAATTCAAACAAAAATAAAATTATAAAAATATTATAATATTAATATACACAACAATTTGTGCATCTAATTCTTAAATTATAATAATATAAAAAATATTTAAACATAATAAGACAGCCTGGCCCACTTTTTATGCTATGATTCAAAGCTTCTGCCTCCATATCCTTGCCAATGCTTTCACCTTTTTCTCATACTGCCCATATATCCTTGCCAATGATTCAAATAATTTAATTTGATTCTCGCTAAAATTAAAGTAAATTGAGTCGTAACTTGATTGACATGGTATTGTTATTAATGCAAGAGGATGTGGGTTCGAGTATGTTAAAGTGCATTATTCTCTTATTTATGAATCGGGGAGGAGCTATGAGTAGTTCTAGACATTGTGTTGAAAAGAAGAGACATGATCAAATCTTATAATGAAATTGTTCAAAAAAAAGTTTTTATCCATTTTAATAAGTTTTTATAACTTTTAAATATTATTTGATAAAATTTTAAATTTTTTATAAATATTTATAAAAAATTAATTTCTCAAATAAATAGAAAATAATCAATAATTCTTATATAGTATTTCTTTAAAAATGATTTTTATATAAAAATTTAAGTGATTGTAAAAATTAAATTAATTATAAATTAAAAAAATAAAACATGGTTCAGTTCAAGTAACCGTGATTTTTTTTTTTTTACTTGTCACTTTGGTTCAGTTTAATTTCCGATTTCTCAATTTTTTCTCAACCGATGGTAGAATGTGCCATTAAAATTTAGAGGCCTATTAAAAATTTTAAAATTTTCGAGGCACTAATTAAAATTTTCAAATGTTTTAGAGGCTTAACGAGATTTTTAAAAAATTCTAGTGGGTTTAATATAAAAACTTTTAAAATTTAAGGAGTTTAATAAAAAATTTTCAAAAACTTTATGAAAACTTAATTAAAAATTTTAAAAAGGAATAAATATAATTTTTCAAATCATATCAAAGTTGAGATTAATTTTTATCTGTGGAGCATATATTTAAGATAATTTAAAATATATATTTTAAAATTCTAATTTGAATTCTCATTTTTATATCACCTAATATGCTATCGATTAAAGCTAAAGTTATTTGAATCAAAATGATCGGATCTCTTATTTGGAAAATAGGTATTGAGCTGATTGATTCAAGAATTAGTAAGAATCAATTAAATTGAATAAAAAATTAATTAAATCGATTGAATAAAAAAAATTAAATGATCAGACCGATTAAACGGAACATAATCGAATTTACTGATCTGTTTTTCAACATGTTGATTAATTGACACCTTTCAATCGATTCCTAAACGAACCCAAAACCCCTCATAAATCTCTTCCTTGTCCAAAACCAAATCCATAGCTCACGTTTTCTTACATTTTCCCTTCCATTTCATCTTCATCAAATCACACTTACTTCAAGCTAAATCTTAGCAAAAGATTTCGGATCCTGGGTTTCAATGGATACTCCACCAGGATCCACAATCCATTCAATCCCAACCCGTTTAAATTCATTCATAGCCAACACCAAAGTAGGCAAAAGATTCAAACTAACCGAAAGAAACAGCAGTTTCACCACCGAGTTAAGAGCCGGCACCGCTACTTTCCTTACCATGGCCTATATCTTAGCCGTAAACGCCAGCATATTAACGGATTCAGGCGGTTCATGCGGCCTCACCGACTGTCACAACCCGAGCGAAACCTGCAAGTTTCCACCACTTGACCCAGGCTATGCAGCTTGCCTCGAAAGGACCCGTAAGGACTTGATTGTAGCCACAATAATATCGTCTTTTATTGGGTGTTTAATCATGGGTATATTCGCTAACCTTCCTTTAGCTTTAGCTCCAGGGATGGGCACTAATGCTTATTTTGCTTATACCGTTGTGGGGTATCATGGTACTGGTAATTTACCTTACCAAAGTGCTTTAACAGCTATATTCATTGAAGGGTTACTTTTTTTCATCGTTTCCGCCATTGGTTTACGAGCAAAGCTTGCTAAACTTGTTCCGAAACCGGTACGAATCTCTTCGTCGGCCGGTATCGGATTGTTCCTCGCTTTCATCGGTTTACAAAGTAACCAAGGCATTGGTCTCGTTGGTTTTAGCCCTTCAACGTTGGTTACACTAGCAGCTTGTCCTAGATCTTCAAGGAAAAGTTTAGCTCCGGTTGTTACTGCGGCGAACAGTAGTTTAAGCTTTGTCGATGGCGGAACCGTGTCGAGTGACGTATTTTGTATGAACTACCGTATGGAAAGCCCTACGTTTTGGCTTGGGGTTGTTGGTTTTTGTATCATTGCCGTTTGTTTAGTGAAAAACATCCAAGGTGCAATGATATATGGTATCGTTTTCGTCACGGTTGTTTCGTGGTTTCGGAACACTTCCGTCACGGCTTTCCCCAACACCGATGCCGGAAACTCTGCATATCGGTATTTCAGAAACATCGTCGACGTTCACGGTATAAAAACCACGGCGGGGGCATTGAATTTCAAGGGTATGAATAAAGGATACTTTTGGGAAGCATTGGTAACGTTTCTAAATGTGGACATATTAGATACCACGGCTACATTATACTCCATGGCTCGATTCGCCGGTTTCGTTGACGAAACCGGCGATTTCGAGGGCCAGTACTTTGCTTTCATGTCAGACGCGGCGTCCATCACGGTGGGATCACTCCTCGGGACATCACCGGTGACCACATTCATCGAATCTTCAACAGGGATTCGAGAAGGGGGACGAACTGGCCTGACTGCCTTAACGGTTGCGGGGTATTTCCTTTTCGCATTCTTCTTTACACCGTTGTTGGCATCGATCCCGGCATGGGCCGTTGGGCCGCCGTTGATACTGGTTGGGGTGTTGATGATGAGATCGACGGTGGAGGTGGAGTGGGAGGACATGAGGCAGGCCATCCCTGCATTTGTGACAATGATTTTGATGCCATTGACATATTCCATTGCATATGGTCTAATTGGCGGCATTGGGACTTATATTGTTTTGAATATTTGGGATTGGCCGAAAACAATTTGGTGAATCAAAGAACTAATGTAAAATTCAATATAATTCTATCACTTCTCAAGGGGACGATGATGTTTAAATGTTAAAAATGGTGTAATAGATTTGAATCAATATTATTATGGGACATGAGTTTAAGTACATTAAAGTGTGTTTATTTTTTTATTTAAGGGTTACGGATAGATCATTGACTTATTTGAAAGTTTTCATTTAAATTACTGGACTGTTAAAATCATTGTTGTATGATTTTTTCTATTTGCATTAATTGCATCAATTGAAAGCTCTTCTTCCCTTTTCTTCTACAGTTCGATTTTTTTTTCATGAAACAGTTTTAAACATCACAAATCTACGAACCAAAACCTAAACAACTTTCTTCTCCGATTTTCGACATTGATTATCAGATTGACTTGAATCTTTTGAGATGACCTCTACTCATCAATGAATACTAATATATTGTATTGATCATCAAATCTTTGCTTGGATCTAATAAAATGTGTTTATAAGATTAAGATGAATACAATGCATTGTATTTCAAATCAAAGCGTGCAATGATTGGAGTTCTTAAAGATACTTTTTAATGAGTATGATATTTGATAGACCATTTCTTACTATGGCATGGGTCACATGAAATTGCAACATTTTTATTAGATTCTTTTACCCTTATTATCATTGTCAGGAATAATTCTAAAATTAGTCCTATTGTTTGCTTCTTCTTCTTCTTTTTTTTTCATTTTAGTTTTAGTTCTTTTTTATTTAGATGATTTTGACTATCAATCTTTAAATTTTATGCGATTGAGTCTTAGCTCGATTAATATAGGTAGTGCAAGAGAGTGTGGGTTTGAGTGCGTTGAAGCATGTCATCCTTCTATTTAAGGTTTGAGAATGGGTTATAACTAGTTCTAAGCATTATATCAAAAAGATATATGATAAAAATCATATATAAATCAATTCGAAATTTATTAGACAATTGGAGTAATTTTTTTTTAGTAAAATGTACAAATTTTATAATCATTGCATATTTGAAGTCAAAACTCCATTAATAAAAGTTGTTTGGAGTTTAATATTGAAATGAAAAGAAAAAGAAGGCTTTGCACTGCTCATTTTCATGTTTTCTTCAGAGATTCCTCTTATTTTTTTATTAGAAAAATCATAATTTAAAATTAAAATAAATTATAAATATAAATATTAAAACCCAAATCATAAATTTATGGAATAATAATTTTTAGATATTAAATTAATTAACTATTTTTAGAGTTTATCTAAAAATTTATGAACATGCCTAAAAACTACTTGAAGTTGTCAACGAGTGTTTGATATTATTGGCAATGGTTGAGGTTCTGAGTATTTTAATATTTAGGTTTAAGTCTCACTGTCAAAACCATTCTTTCATTTTAAAAAACGGGGATCAACTTTAAAATGAAATATGGAGTCGTCACCAACCTTTTTTTGTTTAGGTGTGATTGGATTACCTTATAAAAAATAATTTTGGTCTACGAAATAGAAAAACAGGTTCGGGTGTCGGTTACGTACGAGGAAAGATTAGCACCCTCGTACGCCCAAAATTGATACCAAATTGATTAACTAATGTCTTTATGTTGAAAATTTGAAAAAAAAATAAAATAAAATGTAATTCCTTTTGAAAAATGTTTGATTAATTTAAGTTGGAATTTAAGATTTTCTCGTTCCGAAGGAATAAAACACCATATCCAACACGTTAGGATATGACATCTTAAACCTTGAAACCGAAATCATCTCACAATTTCCAAATCATGCGATCAAAAGAGTATTTAATTATTTGGTCAAATGAAGAACTGAAACCCAGCACGTTAGGGCACAATTTCTCGAATTTCCAAACATCAAATGTTGCCTTGTTTTTAAAAACTTTTAAATAGGAGATTTTAAAATCGACTCAAAAATGCTTTTATTTGATCACTATTCGATAATGAGAAACAAAAATATAGCATCGAGCATGGAATAATAATATGTGAATACAACATCGTACAAAAAAATGACAAAGATAACAATGTGAACATACAATTCGAAATATGCAATTGTGATAACCTTGCAATTCTATTTGAAAAACTAACATTAATAATCAAATAATGAAATCTTTAAAACATAATACTAATTAAAAAACAAGTTAAAATAAACAAAATGTAGTAAGCTTTCAAATGTGGATGAATAAAATTAAAATAATATTGTGAAAGATGGAAAATTGGAAATCAACACAATGTAAAAATTATTAAAAATGGATAGAATGTATAAAAATTTAAAATAAGCAATACATGAGAGAGTTTGAAATAGATCATATAATAAAATAAACAAAATAATGCGTAAATGATTTTTAAAATAGATATTATGTAAGAAGAAATTTGAAGTGAATATTATACAAAATAATTCAAAACAGAATATATTGATTTAAAATTGATAAGGTACATGAAATGAAAAACTTAATATAAATAATGTACAAAAGAGATAATAATATATGAAAGGGTTTTAAATAAACAAAAATATATAATAAAATACAATTTTTTAAAGAAATAAATTATATACATAATAGATTTAAAGAAAATATATACATAAAATAATATGAAATCAATAGTATATACATAGAATAGAATAATTTTAATATAAATTATATATGTATGTATAAAATAATAATATATAGGAGTATTTAAATTAAGTATTATACAAATCTTTAAAACAAAGAGATATAAAAAAGAATTTTAAAATAAATAGCTATATAATTAAACAAATAAGAAAATATATATACAAATGAAGGTATAAAGATAACAAGTTAAAATAATAATTCAAAATAATATATTAAGACAATTTCAGAAAAAACATGAATAATAAATAAATTCAAAAGAATAAAAGAATTACAAAAATTAAAATAAAAAGACTCAATTGAAATAAATATAAACTAAAAGGGGTAATTAAGAAATATATAAAAAAAAAAACCATTGGAACAAAATTAAGGACTAAAACACAATGCGCGTAAACTAAAGAGGATTAAAAGCGCAATTTACCTAAGTTATTGAACGCATCGTTTAAATAGGAACTAAATTAAAATTACGCAAAATTACTGGGCAAAATTAAAAGATATAAAACAAGAAGGATTTAATTAAAACAGACTAAAAAACTGAGGGGGGCAAATGAGCAAATAGACCTTTTGATCTAAATAAACACGTGGATCCTCCTTTACCTGGGTCGGGTCATCGGGTCGGTGCCTGTAAATACGCCGTTTTGGTGCAAAAGCACCCAGGGTAAAACGACGTCGTTTTACATGTTATATATAAGTTAAAAATTAGAAGAAAAAAAATACATTATTCCCTCATTCTTTAAAAAAACAAAGAGCAATTTTCGACGAGGCTTCCGGCGCCGACCACCACCGTCAGCGTCGCCGTGTACGGTGGCCGACACTAAAAAGGTAGTTCTTTTCTGCTTTCTTTTTATATATTATATATATATGTATATAATAAACGAAAATCTATATGTGTATGTATGATTTCGAAGAGAAAGAAAAAGGAGAAAATGATGAAAGCAAATAACCTTTTCTGATTTTCTTTCGTATTGATTTTTGTATTCAAAAAATGTCGAGGCCCCTTTACATCATTTTCGGCCCCTTTTATAGCCGATTTAAAGGATAAAAGAAAAATACAAAAATCCATTTCTTTTCAGTTACATCTTTGCTGGCCATTCTTTTGCTTTCTGTTTTCACTTCTTTTTGCAAGTGAAACCGTCAGGCGTGGGGTGGCCCGAGTGCTCTGCTGGCGTAGAGGCCCGAGTGCGTGGGGGCGGCAGCGCGCGTGTGGGGAAGTGCTGCGGCGCCAGAGTACTCTAGAAGTCTCCAGGGTTTTCTGAAACCCTAATCTGTTTTGGGTTATCCGGCAAAATTGGGCCACTGTAATTGGATTTAGTTTTTAGTATTTGGGCCACTAGAAATTTTGGGCCTTCTACTTTATTGGATTATTTTCTTTTTTGTAAATTTTGACTGCTAATGGAATTTATTAATATTCGGGTTTTTTTTAGTATTTTTTAGTTTTTCAATTTTTGTGTTTTGTTTTTTGGTTTAAATGAGTTAATATTAGGCCAGGCCTAAATTGGCCTATTACATTCACCATATGTAATTGTTATATTTGAATCTCTAGCCTTATCATGTGCTATTGTCATGCATAGATTTTAATTTGAATTATTTCGGGTTTTAACCTATATTTTATATTGATTTGATTCTAATTATAATCGTGCTGTATTTAGATTTATATACCCTAAAAGAATTTAAGTTAATATATTATAGGTTAATATATTTTGAGATAAAGTAATGTTTAATGTTAAATTTTAGTCTTTTGAAGGCCCTATATGCCCTCATTCAACAATACAAAAAATTTGATAATCCCATCCATTTTGGACTGCCAACACCATTGTTCAAAAAACTATGGCTTAGGACCCTATATGCACTAGCACACAATCATTCAGTTGCTCAATTGATTCTTTATTGGGTTATAGCTTTATAAATTTGGTGCTGCTTTGGGGGTGATGTTAAACCCCCATTTTTTGAGGTTAAGATCTTCACTTGTATATTTTGTCTAAATATGTCCCTTGTTGATGTTGTTTGAGTGGGACAAGAGAAGGATAAAAAGGGATATGGGATTTGGTGAGTGATGGAAGGTTTGCATCGAGAAATGTCAAGGGATCAAAAGTGAGTTCTCTTTTACTCTATTTATACATATTCCTAGATAGGTGTCTTTTTTGTACTCATGAGATGAATCATGTGGTCTTGATGACGCTTGTATTAATATACATCTTTTAAGCCATACACCAATTCGTCAAGCCTTATAATCTGGATGATGACAAGCTGACAAGCCTTACGTAATGTCAGGGTCTTTGTCGTTGATAAAACGGTGGACAAAAAATAGTAATTTGAAGTTTTTGTCGTATGGGGTTTTGACAGTTTCGATTAGTCGATTTTGACATACTAGAAATCCATATTTTGGTATCCATTTTGTTTGAAATTTAGATGTTTTTCGTAGTATGAAGTTTTTACTTTCATTTCGTATTTCTATCTCGGTCGTATGGGTTACGTGTTAAAAGATATGAGACCCCAAAGTAAGTTAGTCAAAACTGTTCACTAAAAAAATCTGAGCAGATTGTGATGATTTTTTATGTTTTGGTTACTGATTTTGACGAAACAAGTTTTTAAATTTTAGTATTACATTTGTTCTTTAAATTCGTGTTTTTTTGCTATTGAAATACCAAGTAAATTTTGAGTTTGAATGGTTTCAAGTAAGCCAAATGATCATGAAGTTTAGAATTTCAGAATTTCGATATTTCGATTTTTAATTTTCTTTTATATATATTTTCAGTCCCAAATACATATTATTTCGTTGAAGACCATACTAAACTGATTCTTATTTATTTATTAAATTTGATTTACTTATTTTTGAAGTAAAATATAGTTTTATTAAAATGTATAATTATGCCTTAATTTGCTACGGAATTGTCACACGACTGAGATGTTTTAGGATTATCACAGAAATACGAAACTTTATAAGCTTCTAATTTATTGATCGAATTTTGATTTTCAAGTTCCGTTCTTAAAATTTTAAGCAACTAGGAGATTTGCGAAAATCGTTATTCAAGTGTCGATTGAATAGACCATATAAATAACTCGACATCGTTTAATTCCCCAAAACCAACCTTCAATGTTTTGTTATATATGTGATATATAATATTTTTGTGCATGTTTTATGAAAAATGAGTTAAGAATGCTTCCATGGTTTTAAATTTACTTTGTATAATTATGAAATATCTAAGTGCTATTCTTTTTTATACTTAAATTTACATTGTATGCTATGTTTCAACCTTGTAATAGGGTTAAATATTGGTCATATCGACATGTATTTTGTGCTTAGAAATCGGTTTTAACTGTGCCACTGGTTTAAAATAATGGCTTTTTATTCATTAGTACTGCGGTGAATTGTAATTTTTGTTCCAACCCACTACCACTACGATCAATTGTGATCTTTTTTACCTTCGTTGAGGTTAAAGGTGACTATAACCATAAAAAGAGTTCATTTTTATTTATTGGTATTTTACTTTTTTTTAATTTTTTTTAAAAAATTATTAATTCATCTTTATCATATGTTTTGATATGAAATATGCTTTGAATCATTTGTTATGAATTATCCACAAATTTAATATTTTGTCATCCTCCGGCTGATAAATTTGTGTGTTTTCATGTAATGATATTTGAACTGGGATATCAATTTGAAGAAATTTATTAGACTGATTGACTTAAGAATCATTATGAATTGGCTAAACCGAATAAAAATTTTAGTTAAACTTTTTTTTCAAATATTTTTAATGATTAATTTAATCGAACTGAATGCATTGATTAGATTGACAAACCAGCGACCTAACTGATTTAACCAATAATCCAATTTTGAAAACCTTATTTTTAAGCCTTGGCATATTATTCCATGTTTAGGTTTAATTCGCTTGAAACTCTATTCAAACTCGAACTAGTATCATATATATATATATATAATGTGTTAGTGTGCAACAATTAGTTCAAACTCCAACTGATTCAAACTCGAAATGATCTGGATTTAAAATTACCTTAATATTTTGAAATGACTTAAAACTCGAAATGATATTTACCTTGTAATGTCTCAACATAAGAAATCGAATATCAAATCCAAATAATCAAAACTCGATCTCGAAATGAACTAAATTGGAAACAGATCTAAAATTAACTCAATTCAAACTCAAACCAAAGATGTGATTTAATTTTAGTACTTGTACAAACCTAACAAGAACCGATCCAAACACAAACTCACAAGTCTAGTTTTATTACACGAACCATGCATACATGCATATGTATATATAGCTTATTAAGGAAGAAGATAGTTTAAAGTGACTTAACATGGTGATGATCATCATGAACTCTGAGTTGAAACTACATGAAATGGTTGCGACTCGTGATGCTGCTCCTCCATAGGCGGTGGTGGCGGCAGTTGTTGCGGCAGCGGCTCACCTTGCCAAGCCCAAACGATGTCACTCAAAGCTGGTCTTATATCTTGTTTCATTACCTTTTGATACTCCAATGTATCCCCATTGCTCTTCTTTACCTCAACCAGATGGAAAAACGGTGTGATTTCGAAGATTTCGGCATCGATCCCCAATACACCTTTCCGTCCTTCTTTACACCCTTCCATTTTCATCAACCCTCCTCCTTTCTTCTTTATTTTCAGCCGTAAACGCTTAGCAACATCTTCCAGTTTTGAAAGGATGGTCGAAGCCGTTTTGTTGGATGTGAATCGGACCTCTTTCTTTTGTTCTTGTTCCCTGAATAAACCAGATAAATCGAAGCCTGCAGACAAAGAGATTATATCAAAAGCATTCAAGTTGCAAGGAGTTCCAATTTGGAGTCCAATAGCCGGTTCTTTGACTTCAGGATCGACAAGTTCAGGTTTCGGGTCTAGCCCCTTACGGAACCACGGATTCTCCATTATTTTTTCCATGGAGATCCTTGTTTTTGGATTCGGATCCAAGATTTTTGATACCAACCTGCGTACATCGGGAGCAAACCAGTTCGGGAACTTGAACTCACCTTTCCCGATCTTACGATACATCTCCATCAGATTCGAATCCTGGAACGGTAGATAACCAGCCAGTAAAACATATAAGATTACCCCACAAGACCAGATATCAGCCTTGCACCCGTCGTAGCCTCGTCTGTTGATCACTTCGGGTGCAACATAAGCAGGTGTCCCGCATGTTGTGTGGAGCAACCCATCTTGCTGTTTCGATTCAGCAAGAGCACTCAACCCGAAATCTGTAACCTTAAGGTTACCATTCTCGTCCAACAACAAGTTTTCCGGTTTAAGATCTCGATGACACACGCCTCGGCTATGACAAAAATCAACAGCACTGATTAACTGTTGAAAGTACTTTCTTGCAGCATCCTCTTTCAATTTCCCTTTCACAACCTTATTGAACAATTCACCACCTTTAGCATATTCCATAACGAAATAAATCTTCGTCTTAGTAGCCATCACCTCGTAAAGCTCAATGACATTCGGGTGGCTAACCAATCTCATAACCGAGATTTCTCGTTTAATCTGATCAATCATCCCAACTTTCAATACCTTCTCTTTGTCAACTATCTTAATAGCCACGTTCATACCAGTTTCGAGATTCCTAGCACGGTGAACCTTAGCAAAGGTTCCTTGCCCTAATAACCTCCCTATTTCATACCTTCCCATCAACACAACCCCTTTCGGTTCCATTCCGAATATAGTCCAAAACAACACCAGTCTATACCTTAACTAGTACTATATATCCCACCTAGGTTACCAACTAACCGAAAACCGACCCGAAAGCCAGGAAAAGTTCAACCATCTTCACAAACATCATGCTTTGACATAACATGTTCCCTTAAATTTCTAGTCAAAATACCATTGAAACACAGTTGACTATACAAAGTTAAATGTTGACTTTCATTAGGTATAGATAATAAGGGCAGTTCAAATGAAGCAATATCTTCATTAATCTCAAACAAATGGTGCTCAACTTTGAACCTCATCTTTCAGCATTCCCTGGTTTCCCTTGTGAACCACGAACCGATTTAGACCGGACAGGACCAGACCCGGGTTTCGGATTTGGCCTAAAAAAAATGGGATTTTTCACCTGAAAAAAAAAAAGAAAGGGTTTCAAACAAAATCTATAAAATTGGTGCTTAATTAAAGATCAAATTGCATATGAAACACACAATTAAAGGTATAATCTTTGAAAAATCTAAAGGGAAAAAAATGAAATCTTTAATAAAGGTCTCTTCTTTTTTCATTGATTTGTAGCAAAGGGGAAATTTTTATTTAACATAAAATTGAACCCTTTTTGTGGATCAAAATTTATTTAATCCCTAAGTGGCATAACTAGTTAGCAACCATGAAACTACAACCTCTAGTTTCTAATCTTCAAAAAGTCTCAATTTTCCATATAAAATAAAAAAAGGAACAAAATTTAAAGATCTGAGACAAAATTATGATACCCCAAAGTAATGAAAAAACTATAAACTCAAGGTTGAAAATTGTACCTTTAAATGGGTTTAGAATGTTTTCTTTCTTCACTTTATTTTCCTAGGAAACAAACAGATGCGTGAGAAAATGAAAATGTGAACAAATGAACTTTTTTTGAAAGGTTTATGAGGTAATGTGATGGGTTTTTATAATTAAAAAAAGGGAAGTCTACCAAACATGAATATTTTATTATGGAAAACTAATTATTGATTTTTTTTATTCGTCAACCTCAATCCACCCTAAACCCTATATCTAACCCTAGTAAATATCTACTCAACTAAATTTGATTATATGTGAATTTTATTGGAGATTTATTTTAATTTAAGTTGGGTATGTTTTTAGAGTAATTATTTGAAAATTATTAAATAATTTAGTATGTTTATATTTTGATCACTTAATCATTCGAAACTAAGTTTTTTAGGTAAATTACATTCAAAGTCATTAAATTATTAGTAAATTTACATTTTAATCATTAAACTATTTGAAAGTTTTTTTAAGTCACCGAGTTGTTAAGGTTTTTTTTTTTTTTTAAAGTTTGGCTAGTAAGCTCTAAGCCACAATTTGATTATCAGTATGGTGGATTAGTACCCATCGACGAGTAGAAGAACATACCTTAGATCTTAGTCGATTTTATGACTAGTGTCGAATACCAGAGAATAAAGTTATTTGAATTTTAGTTCGTAAATCGTGACATTCAAAGTTGTTTCATGAAAAAAAATTGAACTACAAAAAAGAAGAGGAAGAAGAACTTTGGATTGGTGCAGGTAGTGCGAATAGAGAATGACATACAACGATTTTAACAACTTATTGAAAACTTTCAAATAACTTAATGAGTATTTTATTATTTTTTAAAGTTGAGTAACCCAAAAGGAATCTTTCTAATGATTTAGTGACCTTGGTTGCAATTTACCCTATTATATTTTTCTTTAATATTGGAAAAGTTAGAGATTTGGTACGTAATTTTTATAGTTTAAATTTTAAATTTGTTAATTTTATTTCCTTTTTTAGCGGCCATGTGAAGATTCGGTGTGACAACTGTGGGAATCAACAACAACCAATCATTGAACGACGCGTTGCATTACCCTGGGTACACAAGAACCTAGGTGTTACCTTCCTCGGGAAACTCGTTGGCGAGTTACACCGAGCCGAGCTATCGTTAATCATTTTCGGAGATGCATCGACTACTTATCGTACACGTGTCACTAATTCATTTGGATCAGGACACGTAACGGTGATTTTAGTACTGGTGGGTCCACGGGGTTTCTAGACTTCTCCTTGAGGCGTGTTGTTGTTTTTGGTATCTGGCAAAACTGCCCGTCGTTCAATGTTCAAATATTTGTCGTTTTAAGGAATGTTTGGCGCACCATTTTCTTATTTTATTTACAAATTATTATATCTTTCATTTTACATGTCAAGTCCCTTTTGTTCAACAATGATTGTTGTACATATTTTAACTGGAATAAAAGTATTTGTTTTTTCTATTTAAAAATAAATAAATTGATTTCTGTATATCGTGTTAGATTAAAAAAGTGAAATGGTCATTTCTGTTAAAATTTTATTTATTTTTACTGTTAGAAAATGGCATTACTGACAAAATACCTAACTAATTAAATATGATATGCTATATATACCTCATGTTGATGTACAGATACCAGATTTCAGCAGTAAAAATTGATAGAGTTTTTAATAAAAGAATTAATATACAATTTGACCATTTTTTAGTAAATGAAACAAAATACAATTTGACTCTTATTACAAGGGCCTCCATGGTACTTTTACATTTAACTGGTTTTGAGTAAGGTTAATTTAGGTTACGTCGGTTTGAATTTTAATTTTTTTTTTGGTTCGAAGTAATTTTTGGTTTGGACCAAATTTGAGTTGATGTTCAAGTTTGAGGATTTTAAGTCAAGGTATTAGCTCTCCTAATTTGGTAAAATTTCATCTAGGCTCTTAAATTTTGTAAAGATTTAGTTATTAAAAAACATAATTGTAAAAAATATATAAGATTCGGTTGGTATGGACATTGTTGTCAATATAGGAGAATGTGAGGTCAAGTGCTTTGAAATGTATTTATCTTCCTATTTAAAGGTTGAGAAATTATGAATATATTCACTAAGCTTTCATTAGCTCACTTCTCCAATTCTTTGACCCTTTTTTATGTTTATAATGTTATTACATAATCTAAATTATTAACACCGTTAACTATTCCGTTAAAGTGCTGACATAGATTTTTTTTACACAACAATAAACATTTGGTTGAGATGCAATCTCTTGAGCTTGCCTTGTGCCTATGTGACCTTATAGGTCAATGCCTTTGATTAAGAATAGTCATCTTACAAGTTGAAACACTTGTGAGCTCGAGAATCCACATGTGCAAATCATTGAGACCACATACTTAACATGGACAGAATGTCTGTCGTCCACACGTCACACATATTTATTCCCCACACATGATAGTCCATACCTGCAATGATAAGACATCAATTAACCGACTAAATTTTAAGGAGTTCAAAACCAATATATAAACGACACATGACTTCTCGAGAACTGTTAGAAACAATTACTTTAAAAGCTTATTAACACAAGGAAAAGGGACCAAGACATCCCTCCTACTGTGGTGCCCTCTCCATTGAATAAATTGTTACAATCCCTTCCTTGTATCAGCAAATTCATGTTTTAATAGTGCAAAACTGAAAACACCAAAGACTAGACATCCAAAGAACACACATACACAATCGTTTTATAACGATCCAATTTTTGTCGGTGTTAAAAAACTTGATTCAAGGTCAAATTTCTTAAATCGGACCCTTTGGAAAAATTTTAATTGAGTATACAAGTATGAGATTGGATATTGAACCTTTTTATTTTGTTTATAAATTTATTTATTCTATAAACGATTTAAATTAGTTTAAATTGTTTTGACAATGTATTATCACACATTCGAATCCAGCTATCGAAATGAGTGGAATGTCGCAAGTTATTTTTAAAACAGTAAGCTTGAAAGTTGAAATATGAATGTATCGACACAAAAAAAAAAAAAAAAAAAAAAAAAACTGAAAAAACCCCAAATCGTATATTTTGTTTGTAGTGTTGTGTGATCCATCCTTTGATTATGATTGCAATATGTAAATATATACACGAAATTATTACAGAAAACTGAGACACGTGTTCCATTGTATTGTGGTTGCAAAATTGGATACCTTTTATAAACGAGGCGTGGCATAACCAGACAAAGAGTGTACGATGAAAATGTATGTAGAAAGACAACTTTAGGTATAGGGTCCTTGCCTATCAGGTGTTTGATAATTTGTCGGTTTCAATTTGCTGTTGTTTTTGTGATTGATTATGTTGGGTTGGGTCTTTTACACCTTCCATCTGTAATCTTTTGCGTGGATGTTATAACTGAAAACTGAAGAACAATGTCTCAAAACATGCCAAAAAAATATCTACCATGTTTTTTTGTATTATAGAGACTGGATTAATTTAATCCTTATATTTGTTGAGGGACTAGATTAGCGTCTCTAAGGATGACAGTTTAAAGATTTTTCTTAGAGGAGTTGATACCCCCTCAACAATAAAAGACTAAAATAAAAATAAAGTTAACATTTACTATTTTAAAAATATCATTTATTGTTTAACAAAGTTAATATTTTTGAAGTTTTTATGTTTTTATAAATGAAATATTTTGTTTGAAATTGAACTGCGATTGAAACAAATAATTTTCAAGACATTTTTTATACAACAAATGTTAACTTTGTTACAATTTAGACTTATTTAATTATTTTTAATCGTGTTGTTGAGGGGGGATCGACTCCTCCTGCAGAAGTCTTCGAAGTGTCGTCCCTGGGACGCCAACCCGGTTCCTCAACAATGAAAGGTATTGTCCCCCGAATGAGGGTTTTGTCCCTCTACGGAGAGCCATGTACGGTTCATGGAGGGAAGCGACTCAACTGTACATGAACGTATGACCACCTATGAAAAGCCGACGTGAGCGTCTTGCCCTTGGTGGGATTCAAACCCCTAACCTATACCATATAGGTCAATTGTTGGGGTATATGATCCCCCGAGGGACAATATCTTCTGTTGTTGAGGGATTGGGTTGGTATTACCTAGGACAACACTTCAAAGACTTCTCCCAGGGGAGTCGTTCCCCCTTCAACAACATGATTAAAAAGAATTAAATAAGTATAAAAAAATGTCTTGAAAATTATTTGTTTTAATTACAGTTCAAATCCAAACAAAATATTTCATTTATAAAATCATAAAAACCATAAAACTATTTCGTGTAAATCAAATTCTTCTATTAACTGTCAGCTGGAGAAATTAATATTGGATAATATGGATGTCATATATATAAAAAGAATAATTGCATGTTATTTTAACTATTATAAAACTAATCGATTATGAGCTAATAGAAATTAATGTTAATTTGCAAAATATTAGGGTTATGGTCTTTTTTTTTTTTTTTTTTACATCCTATCTTTAGAAAAACGATAGTCATGTTCTCTAAAATACTTGTGTCTTAATTTGTAAAATCAAAACCACAATATTTTAAGATATCGATGGATTCAAGTAAACTCTCGCATCGAGTCTTTGTTTATGATGATCTGACAGGAAAGATCATGTTTTATTAAGTTTTATATCAGATTTTTACAATTCTAACAAGTGGCATTCGAGTCCTGCGACGTCGAAAATCACTGAGAATAAATGAATTTTCAATTATTTTAGATCCAAATTTACATATCCAACAACATAAATTGGTAGAAGAAATGATTTTTAAAGTGAGGTTGAAGGAGTTCTGGGTGTAGATAAGTAAAAGTACTATGGAGACCCTTGTATTAGGAGCCATATTACATTTGATCTCTTTACTCAAAAAATAGGTAAATTAGTCCCTATACACTGGATCAAAGAACAAAATGGTCATTATGTTAAAAATTCCATCCATTTCTGTTGTTAAAAACTGGTAATTGTAAGTCAGAATGGGTGCACATGACATTCCATGTGTAAGCAACATTATTCCGTCAGCCACATTAGTTTTTAATAGTAAGAATGGATAAACTTTTTAACAGAAAAAACTGGCTTACTCTTTGATCTACTATATAGAGTCTAATTTACTTATTTTTTGAATAATGAAGACAAATTACAATATAACTCCTAATATAAAAGCTTCAATAATACATTTACCGAAGTAGATATAACTCAAACAAAGAATAAGCATTAAATTCATATTCTAACCATGCAAAACATGAAAGAAACAAACAAGCAGGGGAATGTCTAAAAACCACACAAAAATATGGGGAATCTCGTACATTTTATTTGTAGTGTCGTGTGATCCATGATGATGAAGCTATTATGTATATATCTACATGAAATTTATTACAGGAAGGAAAACTGAGACACGTGTTGCAATGTATTGTGGTTGCTAAATTGGAGAACTTTTATTGCATTCACAGACAAAGAGTGTAGGATGAAAATCTTTGTAGGAGGACAAAGTTGGATAAGGAGGTAAACTACGCCATGACCCCCCAAAGTTTAATTTTTTACTAACAGTATCACAGCTTTATTGACAACGCAGATATTTAAAAATATAAAAATGCAATGATGTATTTCAAAGAGAGGTAAACTACACCCCAGGTCACCGAACTATGGACCATTTTCTTTTTTGATCATCCAATTATGAATTTTTTATCCATTTCTGTTAATTGCATTAACGGGAGGGTGGCGTGGTAGTTAAAAAGGCGATATAATGATAAATTTAACTTTCAGCTTTTTATATATTATATTGATTTAGTCGTAATTTTAAAAGTTAACCCTCAATTTACAAATCGTCTCAACTTCTTGTGATGAATCCGATCACCTTCTCATTTTCTTAGTTGCTCTTGCAATGGCTGTACTAGAACTATCACTAGTATTGTCCACCATCTTAAAATTTAATCAAAATTAAATTATTTTGCAACGAAAAGGAATTTGCAATTGCCTTGCTTTATTACTCCTACTTATTTTTTTTTATAATAAAAAAACTACTTATAATAAGTGTTTTTCTTTTTATTAATTTTGTTGAAAGCAAATTCAACTTTTAGATAAAAACTAAATTTATCTATTAAATATATATAATTAAGAAATAAGATATTTTCTAGAAGCCAGATATTATACATCAACATTCTAGTTATTAGATATTTGTGAAATTAATGGTAAGGATGTTAACATGTATCAACAATCCAACGGTCACTAAACTTTATAAATAGAGGTAGGAGCTTTCATTCATGTGATTATGAAGAAGAGGGAAGTGTGTGTCAAATTGAAATTGTATTGTGTAATAATTAAGTCTTAGGTTTTTAATTTACTTATTATATTTTAATTTGATACAGTTTAATCTTTTTATTATTATAATTTTATCAGTTAACTAAAATTTTTATCACCGTTAACAATTCACAACAACCTTAAAATTCCACCACCCTCAACCTTACCTCCAAAAATCCAAACTCCAAATATAACAAACATACAAGTACACCCTACTAAATGAATGTCGAAACCATTTTTTTATTTTGAAAAAACGGGATCGACTTTAAAAATATGGAGTCGCCACCAACCCTTTTTGTTTATGTGGGATTGGATCACCTTGTAAAAAATAATTTTGGTCTATGAAATAGAAAAAACAGGTTCGGAAATCGTTTACACACGAGGAAGGATTAGCAGTTAGCACCCTCGTATGCCCAAAACTGGTACCAAATTGATTAACTAATGTCCTTATGTTGAAAATCTAAAAAATTTTAAAATGTAATCTTTTTTGGAAAAGGTTGATCAATTTGAATTGAATCTCAACATTCAACACGTTAGGATATGACATATTTATGCCTCAATATCGAGATTATCTTTGATTTTCAAAACAAGCAATTAAAAGGTTATTTAGTTATTTGGTCAAACGAAAAAAAATGCAACCCAGCACGTTAGGGCACAATTTCCCGAGTTTCCAAACACTAAATATTGCCTTATTTCAAAAGGTTTTCAAATAGATGATTTTAAAACCGGTTCAAAATATTTGGTTTGAAATTGGATGAAAGTTGGAATTGGAATCGTGATACAACAAAAAGAAATACAAGCATAATTACAAGCATGAAATATGGATTTACAGCAATAACACTTATACAAAATGAATAATAGCATTAACATTAACATTCAAAAGATAATAAATTAAAAACTAATTTTACAAAGAAATACCAAGCCAATTAACACAAATAAAGTATAACAAATTTAAAAAAAAACATATAATTTGTAAGAAGAACAGTTTGAAATCATTGACATATATAAACAATAAAAAAATAAACAAATGATATGTATGAAAATTTAAAAATCAATAAGAAATAAAGAGAACAAAATCATATATTAAATAGTAATATATAAAGGAATTTTAAAATAAACATTAAGTATGTAGAAAATCAAAAGATGTAATATATTAAGTAATCTATATTAATTTAAATAAATAATATACATGAGATGAAAGATTTATTATAAATATATAGATAGATAGATAGATAGATAGATAGATAGCAATATATAAAAGTATTTGAAATGAGCGAAAATATATAATAAAATATGGTTTCTTAAAGAAATAAATTATGTATACTAAATTTAAAAGAAAAAAAATATATATATATACATAAGTAGTTTTAAAAGAAACTAAATATATACATAAAATAATATGAAAGTCAATAATATATACATAAAAAATAATTTATAAATTATATATGTATGTATAAAATAATAATATATAAGAGTATTTAAATTAAACATTATACAAATCTCTAAACAAAATGAAAGAAAAATGAATTTTAAAATAAAAACTATATAAAAAATATATACAATAAAAATATATATGCAAATGAAGGTATAAAGATAACAAGTTAAAATAATGTAAAATCTGTAAATAATTCAAAATAATATATTAAGACAATTTCAGAAAAACATGAAGAATAAATAAATTCAAAAGAATAAAAGAATTACAAAAATTAAAATAAAGAGACTCGACTGAAATAAATATAAAATAGACAGGGAAATCCATAAATAAATAAATCCATAAAACAGAAATCGAGGTTTAAACGCAAAGTGCACAACCAAATAAGGACCAAAAACATAATTATTCCAAGCTCCTGAACACAGCATTCAAATGTGGATTAAATTAAAATAGACACAAAATTCCTGGACAAAATTTTAAGAAAAAAGAAATAAAGGGAATGAATCATGTGTTATTAAAACTAAAGAAAACATTTGAATGGCAATCTGCCATTTTTTACAAAAATCAAAACAAATCCTTAACCCCCATTCTTTTATTTCCCATTCGGCTGACCCAAAAGAAACCTCCCTTCAACCATTGCTCCGCCACTGTAATCGGCGGTTGGTCGATGGAATAAGGGTCATTTGAATCTTCCCGTTTGAACCAAACCAAAGCCTAAATGTTTTCGACTGCGAAGACCCTCTTTACTTCGATTTCCTCGAAGAAGATAAGACTCCGACGGCACACTCATGAAGGTAAACTTCTCACTTTCTTTTTTATTTTTCATGTGCAATCGGAAAATGAATCAAAAACCAAAAAGAAAAATAAATCGAAAGAAAAAAAATGGAATCAGCTTTGAAGAAAATGATTTCTGATTTTTTATTCAGTATGCGTGTGAATTCAAGTATGCGTAAGTGTCTGTATTCCTTTTACTGTTTACAACAGGCCCTTTTTATAGCCAAAATAGAAAAATCCAAAATCAAAATACACGTTTTTTGCTATACTGTATTCTGTTATTTGGTACTGTTTTCTCGTTCCTTCTCGCAAATTCCATGTAACACCCCTTAAACCTACACCGTCGCTGGAACAGGGTTACGAGGCATTACCGGACATATCAGACAACTTACGAATAATTCACAATAAAAACACATTCATAGTACAATTTAATAATTAAGTCCCTATAATGAACTCTAGAAACTTTTAAAACATGTATTAAAAATGTAACGGGACTCATTTAAGTATTTTAGAATATATATATTTTTTATATAAATTTCGACAGTATTTCTGCTTATTTTCACATATAACCCCCTACAATTAAAACCGTATTCATTCCAAATATAACCAATTCAACCAATTCCAAAATCCAACAATTCAACCAATGCAATTTCATATTTAATCATATTTAAATTATACTTATAACATCAAAATACCAAATAACATTCTTTACAACAAAAGTCATGTAGTAATTTAAAGTGACCAAAATAACACCTATGTACATGCCACTTTTATCAAAGAAGAATACATCATCGAGTTTTGTTTCGAGTTGGGATTGCCTTGGATCTTTGAATCGTAACTTTGAACACCTATTAACTGCGCGCGGAAAACAACCGCACACCGAGTATACATATACTCAAATTGGTATTACCATAATTCAAATTATAAACATAATAATCATATCATTAAATCATATACCTATAAATTTGACTAAACCAATTCAAACATAAGATGGTCATTTTCAATACACTATACAATTCAAATTTAGCTATTTAACAATTGAAATAATACACATTCATGTTGAACCATTATCCATCTCATGAACTAATGGTTCATGCTTTCCAATCTCATACTCATATTCAATTCACAATTTTTCAATTCATGTTCTATTTTCACATTGCTTTCAATGGCTCAACCATTTCATTTTATTCAATTTAACATTTCCTTTAGTTACCCCCATTAACATACTCGGACTTCAGCGAATACATGGATTTCAACCCAAACACACCAATACGGCACATTGTGCCTAAAACAGTACATAGTACCTGATCAATATACGACACATAAGTGCCTGAAAAGACACACGAGGTGCCTAATACGACACACGAGGTGCCTGAATTACGACACATAAGTGCCTGATCGGCAAAGCTGATAAATCCCGTACTCTTCCAAATCCTATGGCATGCCAATTGTAACACCCCCTACCTGTATTCGTTATCAGAATAAGGTACGAGGCATTACCAGAGTTTACAAATTTTTTTTTTTTTTAACCGAAACCATTCTAATTCAACATATTTTCAAAATAAAATTCATGCATATTTATAAAATAACTTCAACACATAAGCCATATCAGTGGCTAACCTTATATTCATTTCATATTAACATTTATTTTATTAGCTTATACATGCCATTCATTTCCAAACTAAAATTTCTTTAAATACCGAAATACTGGGGTTGATAGTGTGATGAGTCTCCCACCGATTCGACCTCCGAGCTCTTAACACTACAAAACAAGGGAAAGGAAAACAGAGTAAGCACTTTGTGCTTAGTAAGCCCATGTAACAAGAATTATACTTACCTAATATTTTCAATACAATGTAATAAGCATTCATATATCCATTCAATGCATTAATACCCTAACATGCACAAGCTCAACATTCAAGTTAGTTCATTAATTTCCATATATCAATAATATACACACCATGATTGATGAGCTCATCAATACTATGATTTTCATTTCCTTGTTATTTTTCCATATTTATCCCGTTGAATTACTCGAAATTTCGATGGATTTTCAGAGGTACACTTTTGTGTACAAACCGGGTCCGTCAATTCATATTCATGCGCACATTTTCATTTCAGAGAGCACACTCGCGCGAACCTCATCTTTACAAATAGGATTACGGTCCAAAGCTAAATCAGTAATATAAACTCATAGAGTATTGTCGGGATTACGAGTCCAAGCTAAATCTCGCAACGACAATTACTCTAATGAGCTTGGATCCGAATTACAGTCAGCTAAATTCAGACCTAATTCGGATTACCCGTCCGGGCTAAATCCATTTTCCACATATTCTTCTGGAGGGCTATATCAGATAGGATCACCCGTCAAGGGCTAGATCCTTTTTACCACAATTCCTTTTCAGAGATCCATCGAATTTTCCTTTCATTCAACCGATTTTTTCCTTTTATCAAATATACCAATGTTTCATCAAATTTCATACAATGGACATTCAAATTATATTCACATCAATAACATACATTTCAAACATTTAAGAATATAATTCAAGTTACATGAACTTACCTCGATACTAGTTCGTTTATAAAATCTACTAATCCGGGACTTTTTCCTTTCCTCGATCTAGCTTTGTATTTGAGTTTTCTGGATCTAAATAAATAAAGTCAATCATCAATTCAATACATTTCATGTTCACATGTAGCATTTTCTATAATTCTATTATTATTTTTAGCTTATTCAAAGCTGTCTACTTGAGTCACTGTCACTAAATTATTTATTTCTCGAGCTACAGAGCTCCAAATGAAGAACCGTTAATTTTACCTGAAACTAGACTCACATATCTTCTTCCCATAAAATTTTCAGAATTTTTGGTATGTCCAATCAATACCAGATTATTCTTAAAGTTTCCCTATTTTACTGTTTGACTGTTCTGACCTCTCTTCACTACGAATCAAATTACTCTTCGTACAGAATTCATATGAACTTCTTATTTATTTAATTTGAAAATAGACTCATTCAGGATTCTAAAAATATAAAGTTAAGCCCCTAATTATTTTTCTCCAATTTTTATGATTTTTCAAAGTCAGAACAGGGGATCCTGAAATCCCTCTGAACCAGTCTTACAAAAATATAAATATCTCAAATTACAGAATTCCTTTGCTTTCCATGTTTCTTTCATATGAAAATAGACTCAATAAGCTTTAATTTCATATCTCATTCAACTTCTAATTCCACTTCTACGAATTTTAGTGATTTTTCAAACTTACTCTACTGCTGCTGTCCAAAACAGTTTTGTTATAGCTTATTTTTTTACAATTAAATCCTTTACCCAATTCTAACTTCAAATTCTTTCAATTAAACCACTAATTCATCATTTTATTCATCATATGCTATATTCAAAAACTCTGAAACTTCAAAAATTTCAACTTAAATTCATCAAAACTTTGTTCTAAAACTTATAAAGCATCAAAATTAAAAGAAAAGGACTAAATTAGCTTACCAAATTAAACTCCAAGCTTCAAACTTTTAATTTTCCCTTTTCTTCTTTCTTTTCTCTTTTCTTTCTTCTTTCACGTTTGCTCTCTGTTTCTTTTCTGTTTCTATCTCTTTTGTTTCTTTTCTCTTTTCTTTATATATATATATATTTATAATAATATAATAATATAATAATATAATAATAAACTAAAAATCTCAGATTTTTCTTCAATTCATCCTCAATCTAGACAAAATGGCTTAATTGCCATTTTGGTCCTTTATACTTTCTTTTAATCTATAATTAAACTTTTACTTTCATTTCAATTTAGTCCTTTTCATTTAATTACCTACCCAAACGTTAAAATTTTCTAACGAAAGTTTAATACCACATTACTAACATTTTATAAATATTTATAAAAATATTTCCTATCATATAAAGACTCATGCAAACATATTGAAATAAATTTCTATTTAAATCGGATTTATGGTTACTTAAACCATTATTTCGATAATCTCGAATTTAGGCCATTACAACTCTCCCCCTTTTAAGGATTTTCGTCCTCGAAAAATCTTACCAAGAAAGAGGTTTGGATATTGTTTCCTTATTGCCTCCTCCGGTTCCCATGTCGCTTCCTCGATCCCGTGTTTTTGCCACAATACCTTCACCAAATTTATTTTTTTATTTCTAAGCTCCTTTGTTTCACGTACAATATCTTGACCGGTTCTTCATCAGTAACTCATATCCGGTTGAATCTCCACTTCATCTGAGAAATAACATGTGAAGGATCCGACCGATATCGTCGTAGCATAGACACATGAAAAACATTATGGATTCTATCAAGTTCGTGGTAATGCCAACCGATAAGCGATCGGTCCAATTCTTTCTATGATCTCATATGGCCCGATAAATCTTGGACTCAATTTACCCTTTTGACCGAACCGAGAACTTTCTTCCAAGGAGACACTTTCAAGAATACCTTGTCACCGAACCCAAATTCAATCTCTTTTCGCTTAAGATCGGCATATGATTTTTGGCGATCGGAAGTCGCTTTTAAACTATCCCGAATAACCTTTACTTTTTCTTCTCGTTTCCGGATTAAATCAACCCCATGTATCTTCTTTTCACCGAGCTCTGCCCAATACAATGGTGTTCTACATTTTCTACCATACAAAGCTTCATATGGAGCCATTTTAATATCGGATCGATAACTATTATTGTAAGCAAATTCAATCAAAGGTAGATACCTCTCCCAATTACCTTCAAACTCTAGTATACAACATCGAAGCATATCTTCCAATACTTGAATTACACGCTCAGATTGGCCATCCGTCTCGAGGATGAAATGCAAGATCAAATACAATCGAGTACCCAAAGCTTCTTGCAATTTATCCCTAAACGAGACGTAAATCGAGGATCTCTATCCGTTATAATGGAGATAGGCACTCCATGTAACCCCGACAATCTCAGATATGTACAATTCAGCCGCTTTATCTAAAGAATAATCCATACGCACACTTAATAAAGTGTATCGATTTTTGTCAATCGGTCAACAATCACCCAAATAGCATCTTTTTCCTGAGACAACGGTAACCCCGATACAAAATCCATAGTGATTCTTTCCCATTTCCATTCCGGTATAGTAATTGGTCAAGTAACTCAAGGTACCGATGTTCGCTTTAACTCGTTGACATATCAAACATCTTGATACAAACTCGTAAATATCACGTTTCATACCGCCACCAAGACATCTTTTTCAAATCATTATACATTTTATTACTTCCTGATGTATGTACATAGTACCACCGTGAGCCTCGTGTAAAATCTTTCAGATGAGTTTCTCAATTTTGGGTACACATACCCTACCTCTGAATAATAAACAATCATCAACCCCAATTTGAAATTCAGAATCGTGATTTGACTCACATTGTGCCCGCTTAACTCAGTAACTTCTCATCATTCTTCCGAGCTTCACATATTTGTGTAAAAATGTTGGTTTAGCTCTTAATTCAGCTAAGATTGAACCATCATCAACCAAAACAATTGAGCATTCATAGATCGTAAAGCGCACAGAGATTTTCGACTCAAAGCATCACCACAATATTAGCCTTACGGATGGTAATCAATAATCAAATCATAGTCCTTTATCGCCTCAAGCCACCGCACTGCCTCAAATTCAAATCTTTCGTGTGTCATCAAATATTTCAAGCTTTTATGATCGTGATAAATATGACATTTCTCACCGCACAAGTAATGCCGCCATATCTTCAATGCAAAAACAATAGCAATTTCTAACTCAAGATCATGTACCGGATGATTTCTTTCATGTGGTTTAAGTTGTCTTGAAGCATAGGCTATTACTTTACCTTCTTGCATCAAGACACAACCTAAACCATTTAATGAGGCATCATCAGTAAATAACAAATTCCTTACCGGGCTCAGCCGCACTAATATCGGTGCTTTCGTTAATAGATTTTTAATCGGTTGAAACTCACGACATTCATCACCCACTCGAACTTTACATCTTTCTCGCAATAATCGAGTCATCGGAGAAGCTATCATAGAGAATCCTTGTACAAATCTCCGATAATAACCAGCCTAAACCCAAGAAACTTCTAACTTCGTGATATATTTCTGGTGGACTCCAATTGACAATAAATGAGACTTTACTTTGATCTACCCCGATGCCTTCAATGGATACAATATGTCCAAGAAAACCCACTTCTCAAGCCAAAATTCACACATTTATCGAATTTAGCATATAATCTGTTTCTCTCGCAGAATTTGCAACACAATTCTCAAATGTTTCAGATGTTCTTCTTCATCTCGAGAATAAACCAAAATATCATCAACGAATACTACCACAAATGTCTAAGCACGGTCCAATATTCGATTCATCGATCCATAAATACCGCAGTGCATTAGTCAACCCAAATGGCATAACCGTAAACTCATAATGCCCGTGCACTGTTCTCCAAAGTGTCTTTGGCACATCCGACTCCTTTACTCAGAATCGATAATAGCCCGATCGGAGATCAATCTTTGAAAATACAAGAGCACCTTTCGGTGATCAAATAAATCATCAATCCGGCAACGGATACTTATTCTTTATAGTTACCTTATTGAGTCGTCGATAGTCAATACACAATCTCAAAGACCCATCTTTCTTTTTCACAAACAGAACCGAGCACCCTAAGGTGAATGACTCGGTCGGACAAAACCTCTATCAACAAGTTCCTCAGAATCGTGTCTTTAATTTCTTTAATTCGTAAGAGCCATTCTGCACGACGAGCTATGAAAATCGGAGTAGTTCCGGAATCAAATCTATAGAAAATTCCACTTCTCTTCTCGTGGCAACCCCGTAACTCTTCCGAAACACATCGTAAAAATTCACATACCATCGGGCATCGCTTGAATCTTTAACTCAGATACCTTAGTATCTAATACATAAGCAAGAAAAGCATCATACCCTTTTGACATACCTCCGAGCAAAGAATAATCGAAATCACATCGAGATAATCCTCCGTCGATCGGATTTAACCCAAGTAATTCACCATTCTCGCACTTCAACACAATATATTTCATTTACGCTTTACTATCGCATCATGCCGAGTTAACCAATCCATGCCCAATATCACATCAAACTCATCAAATGGCAAGAACATCAAATCACCAGAAACAATAACCTCTTACCATCAAGTGGACAATTTTTACAAATTTTATCCACCAAAATAGATTGGCCAAAGGGTTCGAGACTTTAACAACAAATTCGTGAGGTTCAACAGATAAATCTTTTACGCATGCAAGTTTTACACATATATATGAATGCGTAGAACCGGATCAATCAATGCAAGAATATCGCTTTCAAGTAAAGAAAATGTACCAAGAATAACATCGGTGCCGAGGCATCTTCTCCGCACGCATGACATATGTCCTAGGAGGCGCCGTGTCTCGTGCCTACTTGCAAGATCTTTTGTAGCTCCTCGGCTACCACCGACATTACCGGATGGTCGAGATGGTCTACCCTCAAAGATGGATTGCTTGGCTTCGATATATATTCACTTCTTTTTCACTTCTTTCTCGACAATCTCGAGGAAATGGTCAAAAGAACCACATCGGTAACAAGCCCCGCTCTTAAATCGACATTCACCAAAATGAGCTTTATTACAACATCGCATCTCGGCTTAGGGGTACCAACACCGCCAACATCGGTCACCGATGGAGTGGAAGGTCTTGAATTAGTGCGCTTGTGAACTTCGTGACTCTATCCGAATACCCAGTGGTTGAGGTAGAACGATCCCGGTACTTCTTCAATTTCTTTGGAGCAGTAAAACCGAGATTTTTCCATTGGTCTTTTACTAAAAATTCGAGCTTCCTCTCACTGCTTTTTTATTTGCTCCATTCTTCTCGCTTTATAAGCTCGCTCGCTAGTGTAGCAAACTCTCGAATTTCAAGAATTCCAACAAGTAGCTTAATTTCTTCATTCAACCCTTCTTCGAATCGCTTGCACATTTCACTTCCGATCTGCACTCCATTCTCGAGCATATTTACTCAACCGAACAAATTCTCTTTCATACTCGACATCGATCTATTATTCTGCTTTTTCATTTCAAGAAATTCTTTTCTTTTCGATCAAGGAATCTCTGGTCGATATATTTCTTTTTGAACTCTGGCCGAAGAATTCCCATGTAATTTCTTCTTTCGAACAATCAAGCTTTAGTATTCCACCAATGATAAGTCGTGTCTTTTAGCAAGTTGAAACAAAGACATTTCAAACATTCTTCAAGCGTGCAAGATAATTCCTCCAAAACCCGAGTAGTATTTTCTAACCAAAATTCATTTCTTTCGGGATCATCATCAATCGCTGCTCAAATTCTTCGCCCCATATTTTCGGATTTTATCGACCGAGCTTTTCTTTTCTCGACAGATTCGCACTGCACTTCTGTGGAATCTCTGGAACCGGTGGAGGAACAGGAGGGGAGCTTGAGTTTGCTTCGCATTGTAGGGTTAGTTCTTATATATTGGGTAAACCATTCATTCATCATTTGAAAGAAGGCTATTTTTGCCTCCTCCTCCCTTGACCCTCTATACCGGGCCTTCTCATCGCTAGTTTCTTCTTCTTTGTATTGAAGCCGGAGCATGACTCCCACTTCCTCAGATTGAGCTCGGTCGGATGACATTACTATAAGAAAACACAATTTAAATGGTTAGGAGATATCACACTATCAAAAATAATTTAAATGGCATGTATAGCTAATCCAGTATTCGCTATATCGGTCCTAGAACCGCTAAACCGTAGCTCGATATCAACAAATGTAACACCCCTACCGTATTCGTTATATCGTAATAAGGTACGAGGCATTACCAGAGTTTACAAATTTTTTTTTTTTTAACCGAAACCATTCTAATTCAACATATTTTCAAAATAAAATTCATGCATATTTATAAAATAACTTCAACACATAAGCCATATCGCTGGCTGGCTAACCTTATATTCATTTCATATTAACATTTATTTTATTAGCTTATACATGCCATTCATTTCCAAACTAAAATTTCTTTAAATACCTAAATATCTGGGGTTGATAGTGTGATGAGTCTCCCACCGATTCGACCTCCGAGCTCTTAACACTACAAAACAAGGGAAAGGAAAACAGAGTAAGCACTTTGTGCTTAGTAAGCCCATGTAACAAGAATTATACTTACCTAATATTTTCAATACAATGTAATAAGCATTCATATATCCATTCAATGCATTAATACCCTAACATGCACAAGCTCAACATTCAAGTTAGTTCATTAATTTCCATATATCAATAATATACACACCATGATTGATGAGCTCATCAATACTATGATTTTCATTTCCTTGTTATTTTTCCATATTTATCCCGTTGAATTACTCAAATTTCGATGGATTTTCAGAGGTACACTTTTGTGTACAAACCGGTCCGTCAATTCATATTCATGTGCGCACATTTTCATTCAGAGAGCACACACTCGCGAACCTCATCATTACAAATAGGATTACTACCCAGCTAAAACTCTGTAATATAAACTCATAGAGTATTGTCGGGATTACCACCAAAGCTAAATCCTCGCAACGACAATTACTCTAATGAGCTTGGATCCAATTACCACCCAGCTAAATTCAGACTTAATTCGGATTACCCGTCCGGGCTAAATCCATTTTCCACATATTCTTCGGGAGGGCTATATCAGATAGGATCACCCGTCCGGGCTAGATCCTTTTTTACCACAATTCCTTTTCAGAGATCCATCGAATTTTCCTTTCATTCAACCGGGATTTTTTTCCCTTTTTTATCAAATATACCAATGTTTCATCAAATTTCATACAATGGACATTCAAATTATATTCACATCAATAACATACATTTCAAACATTTAAGAATATAATTCAAGTTACATGAACTTACCTCGATACTAGTTCGTTTATAAAATCTACTAATCCGGGACTTTTTCCTTTCCTCGATCTAGCTTTGTATTTGAGTTTTCTGGATCTAAATAAATAAAGTCAATCATCAATTCAATACATTTCATGTTCACATGTAGCATTTTCTATAATTCTATTATTATTTTTAGCTTATTCAAAGCTGTCTACTTGAGTCACTGTCACTAAATTATTTATTTCTCGAGCTACAGAGCTCCAAATGAAGAACCGTTAATTTTACCTGAAACTAGACTCACATATCTTCTTCCCATAAAATTTTCAGAATTTTTGGTATGTCCAATCAATACCAGATTATTCTTAAAGTTTCCCCTATTTTACTGTTTGACTGTTCTGACCTCTCTTCACTACGAATCAAATTACTCTTCGTACAGAATTCATATGAACTTCTTATTTATTTAATTTGAAAATAGACTCATTCAGGATTCTAAAAATATAAAGTTAAGCCCCTAATTATTTTTCTCCAATTTTTTATGATTTTTCAAAGTCAGAACAGGGGATCCTGAAATCCTCTGAGACCAGTCTTACAAAAATATAAATATCTCAAATTACAGAATTCCTTTGCTTTCCATGTTTCTTTCATATGAAAATAGACTCAATAAGCTTTAATTTCATATCTCATTCAACTTCTAATTCCACTTCTACGAATTTTAGTGATTTTTCAAACTTACTCTACTGCTGCTGTCCAAAACAGTTTTGTTATAGCTTATTTTTTTACAATTAAATCCTTTACCCAATTCTAACTTCAAATTCTTTCAATTAAACCACTAATTCATCATTTTATTCATCATATGCTATATTCAAAAACTCTGAAACTTCAAAAATTTCAACTTAAATTCATCAAAACTTTGTTCTAAAACTTATAAAGCATCAAAATTAAAAGAAAAGGACTAAATTAGCTTACCAAATTAAACTCCAAGCTTCAAACTTTTAATTTTCCTTTTTCTTTTTTTCTCTTTTTCTTTCTTCTTTCACGTTTGCTCTCTGTTTCTTTTCTGTTTCTATCTCTTTTGTTTCTTTTCTCTTTTCTTTATATATATATATATATTTATAATAATATAATAATATAATAATATAATAATAAACTAAAAATCTCAGATTTTTCTTCAATTCACCGCCTCAATCTAGACAAAATGGCTTAATTGCCATTTTGGTCCTTTATACTTTCTTTTTAATCTATAATTAAACTTTTACTTTCATTTCAATTTAGTCCTTTTCATTTAATTACCTACCCAAACGTTAAAATTTTCTAACGAAAGTTTAATACCACATTACTAACATTTTATAAATATTTATAAAAATATTTCCTATCATATAAAGACTCATGCAAACATATTGAAATAAATTTCTATTTAAATCGGATTTATGGTTACATAAACCATTATTCGATAATCTCGAATTTAGGCCATTACAACTCTCCCCTTTTAAGGATTTTCGTCCTCGAAAATCTTACCAAGAAAGAGGTTTGGATATTGTTTCCTTATTGCCTCCTCCTGTTCCCATGTCGCTTCCTCGATCCTGTTTTTGCCACAATACCTTCACCAAATTTATTTTTTTATTTCTAAGCTCCTTTGTTTCACGTACAATATCTTGACCGGTTCTTCATCAGAACTCATATCCGGTTGAATCTCACTTCTGTCGGAGAAATAACATGTGAAGGATCCGACCGATATCGTCGTAGCATAGACACATGAAAAACATTATGGATTCTATCAAGTTTCGTGGTAATGCCAACCGATAAGCGACCGGTCCAATTCTTTCTATGATCTCATATGGCCCGATAAATCTTGGACTCAATTTACCCTTTTGACCGAACCGAGAACTTTCTTCCAAGGAGACACTTTCAAGAATACCTTGTCACCGACCAAATTCAATCTCTTTTCGCTTAAGATCGGCATATGATTTTTGGCGATCGGAAGTCGCTTTTTAAACTATCCCGAATAACCTTTACTTTTTCTTTCGCTTTCCTGATTAAATCAACCCCATGTATCTTCTTTTCACCGAGCTCTGTCCAATACAATGGTGTTCTACATTTTCTACCATACAAAGCTTCATATGGAGCCATTTTAATACTGGACTGATAACTGTTATTGTAAGCAAATTCAATCAAAGGTAGATACCTCTCCCAATTACCTTCAAACTCTAGTATACAACATCGAAGCATATCTTCCAATACTTGAATTACACGCTCAGATTGGCCATCCGTCTCGAGGATGAAATGCAAGATCAAATACAACTGAGTACCCAAAGCTTCTTGCAATTTATCCCATAAACGAGACGTAAATCGAGGATCTCTATCCGTTATAATGGAGATAGGCACTCCATGTAGCCTGACAATCTCAGATATGTACAATTCAAACATTTATCTAAAGAATAATCCATACGCATTCAGGAATAAAGTGTAATCGACTTTGTCAATCGGTCAACAATCACCCAAATAGCATCTTTTTTCCTGAGACAACGGTAACCCCGATACAAAATCCATAGTGATTCTTTCCCATTTCCATTCGTATAGTAATTGGTCAATAACTCAAGGTACTGATGTTCGCTTTAACTCGTTGACATATCAAACATCTTGATACAAACTCGTAAATATCACGTTTCATACCGCCACCAAGACATCTTTTTCAAATCATTATACATTTTATTACTTCCCTGATGTACAGACATATAGTACCACCGTGAGCCTCGTGTAAAATCTTCAGATGAGTTTTCAATTCTTGGGTACACATACCCTACCTCCGAATAATAAACAATCATCAACCCCAATTTGAAATTGAGAATCGTGATTTGACTCACATTGTGCCCGCTTAACTGTAACTTCTCATCATTCTTCCGAGCTTCACATATTTGTCTGTAAAAATGTTGGTTTAGCTCTTAATTCAGCTAAGATTGAACCATCATCAACCAAAAACAATTGAGCATTCATAGATCGTAAAGCGCATGCAGAGATTTTCGACTCAAAGCATCAGCCACAATATTAGCCTTACGGATGGTAATCAATAATCAAATCATAGTCCTTTATCGATTCAAGCCACCGCTACTGCCTCAAATTCAAATCTTTCGTGTCATCAAATATTTCAAGCTTTTATGATCAAGATAAATATGACATTTCTCACCGCATAAGTAATGCCGCCATATCTTCAATGCAAAAACAAAGCGACTAACTCAAGATCATGTACCGGATGATTTCTTTCATGTGGTTTAAGTTGTCTTGAAGCATAGGCTATTACTTTACCTTCTTGCATCAAGACACAACCTAAACCATTTAATGAGGCATCATCGTAAATAACAAATTCCTTACCCCGGCTCAGCCGCACTAATATCGGTGCTTTCGTTAATAGATTTTTAATCGGTTGAAACTCACGACATTCATCACCCACTCGAACTTTACATCTTTCTCGCAATAATCGAGTCATCTGAGAAGCTATCATAGAGAATCCTTGTACAAATCTCCGATAATAACCAAGCTAAACCCAAGAAACTTCTAACTTCAGATACGGATCTTCTGGTGGACTCCAATTGACAATAGCTTGAGACTTTACTTTGATCTACCCCGATGCCTTCAATGGATACAATATGTCCAAGAAAACCCACTTCTCAAGCCAAAATTCACATTTACCGAATTTAGCATATAATCGTTTTCTCGCAGAATTTGCAACACAATTCTCAAATGTTCTCAGTATGTTCTTCTTCATCTCGAGAATAAACCAAAATATCATCAACGAATACTACCACAAATGCGTCTGGCACGGTCTCAATATTCGATTCATCGATCCATAAATACCGCAGTGCATTAGTCAACCCAAATGGCATAACCGTAAACTCATAATGCCCGTGCACTGGTTCAAAGTATCTTTGGCACATCCGACTCCTTTACTCAGAATCGATAATAGCCCGATCGGAGATCAATCTTTGAAAATACAAGAGCACCTTTCACCGATCAAATAAATCATCAATCCGGCAACGGATACTTATTCTTTATAGTTACCTTATTGAGTCGTCGATAGTCAATACACAATCTCAAAGACCCATCTTTCTTTTTCACAAATGTAACCGAGAGCACCCCAAGGTGAATGACTCGGTCGGACAAAACCTCTATCAACAAGTTCTCAGAATCGTGTCTTTAATTTCTTTAATTTCGTAAGAGCCATTCTAAGACGGAGCTATGAAAATCGGAGTAGTTCCGGAATCAAATCTATAGAAAATTCCACTTTCTTCTTCTCGTGGCAACTCGTAACTCTTTCCGAAACACATCGTAAAAATTCACATACCATCGGGTATCGCTTGAATCTTTAACTCGTATACCTTAGTATCTAATACATAAGCAAGAAAAGCATCATACCCCTTTTGACATACCTACCGAGCAAGAATAATCGAAATCACATCGATAATCCTCCGTCTCGATCGGATTTAACCCAAGTAATTCACCATTTCGCACTTCAACACAATATATTTACATTTATGATTTTTACTATCGCATCATGCCGAAGTTAACCAATCCATGCCCAATATCACATCAAACTCATCAAATGGCAAAGAACATCAAATCACCAGAAACAATAACCTCTTACCATCAAGTGGACAATTTTTACAAATTTTATCCACCAAAATAGATTGGCCAAAGGGTTCGAGACTTTAATAAAGAAATTCAAAAGAGGTTCAACAGATAAATCTTTTACGCATGCAAGTTTTACACATATATATGAATGCGTAGAACCGGATCAATCAATGCGAAGAATATCGGTTTCAAGTAAAGAAAATGTACCAATAATAACATCGGGTCCGAGGCATCTTCTCCGCACGCATGACATATGTCCTAGAGGCGCTCGTGTCTCGTGCCTACTTGCAAGATCTTTTGTAGCTCCTCGGCTACCACCGACATTACCGGATGGTCGAGATGGTCTACCCTCAAAGATGGATTGCTTGGCTTCGATATATATTCAGCTTCTTTTTTCACTTCTTTCTCGACAATCTCGAGGAAATGGTCAAAAGAACCACATCGGTAACAAGCCCGCTCTTAAATCGACATTCACCAAAATGAGCTTTATTACAACATCGGCATCTCGGCCAGGGTACCAACACCGCCAACATCGGTCACCGATGGAGTGGAAGGTCTTGAATTAGTGCGCCTGTGAACTTCGTGACTCTATCCGAATACCCAAAGTGGTTGAGGTAGAACGATCCCGGTACTTCTTCAATTTCTTTGGAGCGTAAAACCGAGATTTTTCCATTGGTCTTTTACTAAAAATTCGAGCTTCCTCTCACTGTTTGCTTTTATTTGCTCCATTCATTTTCGCTTTATAAGCTCGTTTCGCTAGTGTAGCAAACTCTCGAATTTCAAGAATTCCAACAAGTAGCTTAATTTCTTCATTCAACCCTTCTTCGAATCGTTGCACATTTCACTTCTTCCGACTGCACTCCATTCTCGAGCATATTTACTCAACCGAACAAATTCTCTTTCATACTCGTGACATCGATCTATTGCCTGTTTCACCAAGAAATTCTTTTCTTTTTTCGATCAAGGAATCTCTGGTCGATATATTTCTTTTTGAACTCGGTCCGAAGAATTCCCATGTAATTTCTTCTTTCGAACAATCAAGCTTTAGTATTCCACCAATGATAAGTCAGTGTCTTTTAGCAGTGAAACAAAGACATTTCAAACATTCTTCTCAAGGCGTGCAAGATAATTCCTCCAAAACCCGAGTAGTATTTTCTAACCAAAATTCAGCTCTTTCGGGATCATCATCAATCATTTCGCTCAAATTCTTCTACCCCATATTTTCGGATTTTATCGACCGGAGCTTTTCCTTTTCTCGACAGATTCAAGACTGCACTGTGGAATCTCTGAACCGTGGAGGAACAGAGGGGAGCTTGAGTTTCTTTGCATTGTAGGGTTAGTTCTTATATATTGGGTAAACCATTCATTCATCATTTGAAAGAAGGCTATTTTTGCCTCTCCTCCTTGACCTCTATACCGGGCCTTCATCGCTAGTTTCTTTTCTTTGTATTGAAGCCGAGCATGACTCCCAGCCTTCCTCGATTGAGCTCGGTCACGATGACATTACTATAAGAAAACACAATTTAAATGGTTAGGAGATATCACACTATCAAAAATAATTTAAATGGCATGTATAGCTAATCCAGATTCGCTTATATCGGTCCTAGAACCGCTAAACCGTAGCTCGATACCAACAAATGTAACACCCCTACTGTATTCGTTATCGTAATAAGGTACGAGGCATTACGAGTTTACAAATTTTTTTTTTTTTTTTTTAACCGAAACCATTCTAATTCAACATATTTTCAAAATAAAATTCATGCATATTTATAAAATAACTTCAACACATAAGCCATATCGGTGGCTAACCTTATATTCATTTCATATTAACATTTATTTTATTAGCTTATACATGCCATTCATTTCCAAACTAAAATTTCTTTAAATACCTAAATATCTGGGTTGATAGTGTGATGAGTCTCCCACCGATTCGACTCTCCGAGCTCTTAACACTACAAAACAAGGGAAAGGAAAACAGAGTAAGCACTTTGTGCTTAGTAAGCCCATGTAACAAGAATTATACTTACCTAATATTTTCAATACAATGTAATAAGCATTCATATATCCATTCAATGCATTAATACCCTAACATGCACAAGCTCAACATTCAAGTTAGTTCATTAATTTCATATATCAATAATATACACACCATGATTGATGAGCTCATCAATACTATGATTTTCATTTCCTTGTTATTTTTCCATATTTATCCCGTTGAATTACTCAAATTTCGATGGATTTTCAGAGGTACACTTTTGTGTACAAACCGGGTCCGTCAATTCATATTCATGTGCGCACATTTTCATTTCAGAGAGCACACTCTCGCGAACCTCATCATTACAAAGCAGATTACTACCCAAAGCTAAATCCTGTAATATAAACTCATAGAGTATTGTCGGATTCCCAGTCCAAAGCTAAATCCTCGCAACGACAATTACTCTAATGAGCTTGGATCCGAATTACACCCAGCTAAATTCAGACCTAATTCGGATTACCCGTCCGGGCTAAATCCATTTTCCACATATTCTTCGGGAGGGCTATATCAGATAGGATCACCCGTCGGGCTAGATCCTTTTTACCGTCAATTCCTTTTCAGAGATCCATCGAATTTTCCTTTCATTCAACCGGGATTTTTTCCCTTTTATCAAATATACCAATGTTTCATCAAATTTCATACAATGGACATTCAAATTATATTCACATCAATAACATACATTTCAAACATTTAAGAATATAATTCAAGTTACATGAACTTACCTCGATACTAGTTCGTTTATAAAATCTACTAATCCGGGACTTTTTCCTTTCCTCGATCTAGCTTTGTATTTGAGTTTTCTGGATCTAAATAAATAAAGTCAATCATCAATTCAATACATTTCATGTTCACATGTAGCATTTTCTATAATTCTATTATTATTTTTAGCTTATTCAAAGCTGTCTACTTGAGTCACAGTCACTAAATTATTTATTTCTCGAGCTACAGAGCTCCAAATGAAGAACCGTTAATTTTACCTGAAACTAGACTCACATATCTTCTTCCCATAAAATTTTCAGAATTTTTGGTATGTCCAATCAATACCAGATTATTCTTAAAGTTTCCCCTATTTTACTGTTTGACTGTTCTGACCTCTCTTCACTATGAATCAAATTACTCTTCGTACAGAATTCATATGAACTTCTTATTTATTTAATTTGAAAATAGACTCATTCAGGATTCTAAAAATATAAAGTTAAGCCCCTAATTATTTTTCTCCAATTTTTTATGATTTTTCAAAGTCAGAACAGGGGATCCTGAAATCCTCTGAACCAGTCTTACAAAAATATAAATATCTCAAATTACAGAATTCCTTTGCTTTCCATGTTTCTTTCATATGAAAATAGACTCAATAAGCTTTAATTTCATATCTCATTCAACTTCTAATTCCACTTCTACGAATTTTAGTGATTTTTCAAACTTACTCTACTGCTGCTGTCCAAAACAGTTTTGTTATAGCTTATTTTTTACAATTAAATCCTTTACCCAATTCTAACTTCAAATTCTTTCAATTAAACCACTAATTCATCATTTTATTCATCATATGCTATATTCAAAAACTCTGAAACTTCAAAAATTTCAACTTAAATTCATCAAAACTTTGTTCTAAAACTTATAAAGCATCAAAATTAAAAGAAAAGGACTAAATTAGCTTACCAAATTAAACTCCAAGCTTCAAACTTTTAATTTTCCCTTTTCTTCTTTTTTTTCTTTCTTTTCTTTCTTCTTTCACGTTTGCTCTCTGTTTCTTTTCTGTTTCTATCTCTTTTGTTTTTTTCTCTTTTCTTTATATATATATATTTATAATAATATAATAATATAATAATATAATAATATAATAATAAACTAAAAATCTCAGATTTTTCTTCAATTCACCGCCTCAATCTAGACAAAATGGCTTAATTGCTATTTTGGTCCTTTATACTTTCTTTTAATCTATAATTAAACTTTTACTTTCATTTCAATTTAGTCCTTTTCATTTAATTACCTACCCAAACGTTAAAATTTTCTAACGAAAGTTTAATACCACATTACTAACATTTTATAAATATTTATAAAAATATTTCCTATCATATAAAGACTCATGCAAACATATTGAAATAAATTTCTATTTAAATCGGATTTATGGTTGCGAAACCATTATTCTGATAATCTCGAATTTAGGCCATTACACCAATTATATCCGACTCAGCCCGACTAGTTAATAGGGTATTTCAGTTCTCAATTTCAGTTTCATTTTCATAACAAATTCAATCTCAATATCAATTACAATTTTCCATTTCAATCCACATACAATTCAATTTCAATACATATTCATCATTCAACTCAATTTCCATTCAATTCAATAAAAACACTTACCTTATAATTTACTTACCATATACATAAATTAATTTAACATTTAATGAATAAATAAATAATTTGAATTATAGTAATACAAACCCGAATTTGCTTGATTATTCCTCGGTAACCTTCTCCTTTCCTTTGTGGGTCGATGCCTCGAGTTCCTTTTTAGCAATTAAACTTGAAGCTTTAAATCCCAAATTTTCCCTTTTCTTTTCTTTCCCTTTTTCTTCCCCTGTTTTCGTCTTGTTCTCTGTTTCTTCTTTCTTTCTTTTTTGTTCTTCTTTCTTTTTACTTTCTTTTTATTTACTTTATATTAGTTTAATATTAAGTAAACAAATTATTTTATAACAAATGTACCAATATTTTTATTACAAGTGTAACTATATAATTATTACTATTACACTTGTCATCTATTTTTATTTTTATTTTATATATTATCATTTAATAATAATTTATATATCTAATAGAAAACCATAAAATAATGATAAACATTATAATTTAATATAATAAAACAACAAAAATCTTAGATTTTTATCATCAATTGCGGCCTCATTTATGCTAAATGGCTTAATTACCATTTTCGCCCCTTTTTACTTTCTTTTAATCTATAATTAGACTTTCACTCTTTATTCAATTTGATCCTTTTTCCTAATTACTTTAAATTAAGCTAAATTCACTAAATAAAAATCTAATTAAACACACTATTAGACTCATAATTACTCCTAATAATTATTTACTAACTCGGTTTACTAAGACGGAGGCCCGATAACACACTTTTTTGGTGTCCACGGATTTTGGGTCATTACATTCCAACATCGTACAGAAGCCAAAACCGTTTGTGGTGACGTGGAGATGACGAGGCGGAGGAGCCGCTCGTGTGAACAGAGACTCCAGGAAGCTCTAGAACCTTCTAGGGTTTCTGAGATACCTAGCCAATTTGGGCAATCGAATCTGTTCTGTATCCGGGCACTGAATCTGTTTTGGGTCTAGGCCATTCGGGTCTAGTCTGGTTTGGGTTACATGAAGCTTGTAATTTGGGCTAGTTAAAAGTTGGATTTTATTTAGGTTTGGGTTTCAATTTGTATCGGGCTAGGATCAAATCCTAGATTAGGTTTATTTGATTTGGGCCAAAGTTTTGTAACTTGGACTGTAAACAATTTAATCTTTATTTTTTGGTTTATAACTTATAATTTTGGTTTTTTTTTATTTTGATCTTCTTTTGGTTTTGGGCCCGGGCTAAATTGGGCTATTACAACGAATATCAAAATATTTTACAACACTTTAATTACAACAATTAACATTTTAATCAATCTAGATCGACTAATAATATTATAAAATAAAATAACATAATTATAAAGCAATTAAATTTCAAATTTCAGCCTAATAGGAAGCAGCACGCACTCTCTTTGTAAGGGTTTTTTTTTTTTTTTTCATTTCAATGATTTTTAAATTTTAGGGCCTTACCTTTTCCTCGGCATCCAATCGGAATGAGAAATGCTATTGGACATAATAGAGAAATTTCTTACTATAGAATTGATAATTTAAAGCTTTCACCTGAAACACTAAAAAACTAAAGTTAGTCCGAATTATCAAAGTGATCGAAGAAGTTTACGAATAGGGTAACATTAGAGTACCCAAGTATTACTACTCTAAACGCACACTTCGGAAGAACTCATAAGAAGTTAACAAGATTCACTATAAAACTCACCATCGGATCTGAGACTGCAGCAGAAGCTCTATCTCGTTGCTTTTCAAAGGAAGAGGTTAAAGAGCTAAGGAATGAAAAGAGTTTTTGTTACACAAGGAAGGATCGTGCTATGGGATAAGGATTTGACTATTTTAGAGGACTGTCACCTACACCCGCCTACACGTCTCTAAAGCCCTAAGTGGATCGTAATACCCTAAGTTACAAGTAGGGGTGAAGGCAAAACAAATTTTTTGGGGGGCAAATAAAATTTTAATTTTTTATAGTCTATATATTTATAGTTATAAGTTGCGAAAATGTTAGTGTATGGATCATAATGAACCATTTCTGCTCTGCTGGAACATTTTTCTATCCAATTTGTTTAGATGGGGCATTCATGTAACACCCCCTACCCGTATTTATTATCGGAATAGGGAACGAGGCATTACCGGAGCTTACAATATTTATTTATTTAATTTTTTTTTTTTACTCAATATAACTCCTTTATAAACAATCTAGTCTTCCCTGCAAAATTTTTTTTTTTAAACCGAGACTAATTCATATCAACCAATCCAATCAACATATCTTCAAAATAGATCCATGCAAATTTATAAGATAACCTCATTACATACTGAAACTAGAAATTTGTTAGCCATACCAATGGCTGACCTTACATTCATTTCATATTAACATCTACTTTATTAGCTTATACATGCCGTTGATTTCCAAAATAAAGTTTCTTTATATACCGAAATCTCGGGGTTGATAGTGTGATGTGTCTCCCACCGAATCCGACCTCCGAGCTCTTAATACTACAAAATAGAGAAAAGGAAACAGAGTAAGCACTTTGTGCTTAGTAAGCCCATGTAACAAGAATTATACTTACCTAACATTTTCAATATAATGTAATATCCATTTATATATCCATTCAATGCATTATTACCTTAACATTTACAAACTCAACATTCAAGTCAGTCCAATAATTTTCATATATCAATAATATATACTATCATTGATGAGCTCATCAATACCATAATTTCCATATTTTTTTATATTTATCCCATTGAATTACTCGAATTTGATGGATTTTCAGAGATACACTTTAGTGTACAAATTCGGTCCGTCAATTCATATTCATATGCGCACATTTTCATTTCAGAGAGCACACTCCGCGAACCTCATCTTTACTGGCGGGATTACCACCGAGCTAAATCTCTGTAATATAAACTCATAGAGTATTGTCGGGATTACATCCAAAGCTAAATCCTCGCAACGACAATTACTCTAATGAGCTTGGATCCGAATTACCAGTCCAGCTAAATTCAGACCTAATTCGGATCACCCGTCGGGCTAAATCCATTTTCCACATATTCTTCGGGAGGGCTATATCAGGATAGGATCACCCGTCCGGGCTAGATCTTTTTACCGTCAATTCCTTTTCGAGAGATCCATCGAATTTTCCTTTCGTTCAATCGGGATTTCTTTCCCTTTTTATCAAATATACCAATGTTTCATCAAATTTCATACAATGGACATTCAAATCATATTCATATCAATAACATACATTTCAAACATTTAAGAATATAATTCAAGTTACACGAACTTACCTCGATTCTAGTTTGTATACAAAATCTACTAGTCCGGAACTTTTTCCTTTCCTCGATTTAGCTTTGTGTTTGAGTTTTCCGGATCTAAATAAATAAATTTAATTATCAATTCAATACATTTCATGTTCACATGTAGCATTCATTATAATTCTATTACTATTTATAGTTCATTCAAAGCTGTCTACTTGAGTCATAGTCACTAAATTATTTATTTTTCGAGCTACAGAACTCCAAATGAAGAACCGTTAATTTTCCTTGAAACTAGACTCACATATCTTCACACCATAAAATTTTCATAATTTTTGGCTTAGCCAATTAGTACAGTTTATTCGTTAAAGTTTCCCCTGTTTCATTGTTTGACAGTTCTGCTATCTCTTCACAAAATCTCAGATATCTCACTGTACAGAATAAAAATAATGTTTTCATTTGTACCATAAAAAATAGACTCATAAGGATTCTAAGAATATAAACCACTCCCCATAATTATTTTTATTCAATTTTTATGATTTTTCAAAGTCAGAACAGGGGAACCTGAATTCATTCTGACCTTGTCTCACAAAACCTATTATATCTCATGAATTACAATTCTATTGCTTACAACGTTTCTTCCATAAGAAACTAGACTCAATAAGCTTTAATTTAATATTTTTTCCATCTTCTAATTCAACTTCTACAATTTATGGTGATTTTTCAAAGTTAGACTACTGCTGCTGTCAAAAACTGTTTTAGTGCAAGCTGGTTATTACCATTTTTCCCTAAACTTTCAATGAATGATAATTTCGTCCCTGCTCAATTAACCTCTCAATTGAGCTTATTTTTCTCAATTAACACTTTATTATATCACTTTAAACTACTTTATAACCTTTGGAAATCATAATTTCAGTAATAGACTTTAATTCCAAACACTTTCATAATTAGGTCCCAAAAATCAATTTCTATTGAAATTACCTAATAAAATCATCTCTTAAACGAATTAAGGCTTAAATTTCATGCTATTTCATCATAAACTTACATAAACCAACCATGGTGGCTTTCAATTTCATCCATGAAATCAAAGACTAATGAATTTAATGATAGGACCTAGTTGTAAAAGTCTTTAAAAACACAAAATTACAAGAAATAGGCAAGGATTCACTTACTTGGTGCAAAAATTATGATATACCAGCTTAGATACCCCTCCTATGGCGTTTTTTGCTGATGAGAGTGAAGAAAAATGAAGAGATTTCTAGATATCCCTATTTAGTCCTAGTTTTATTTAGCAAATTTTGTTATTTTCCCATTTTACCCTTATTTCTCCTTATTTTCTTGCTGATTTCATACCTTTGCCGTCCAGCCCAATTAGACCTTAGGTCTATTTTCCTTTTAAGCCCTCTTTATTTTATCATTTAAACTATTTAATCATTTTTCATAATTTTGTATTTGTTACAATTTAGTCCTTTTCATTTAATTACATACTCAAACGTTAAAATTTTCTAACGAAATTTTAATACCACATTACTAACATTTTATAAATATTTATAAAAATATTTCCTACTCAATTTTATGAGATCAAGGTCTCGATACCTTGTTTTTACCCAATTCCTTCAATAATTCCTTTTTCTAACTAACCACTAAATCGGTAAAATTTTTCTATCGATATTTTAATACGATTTTCCTATCATATAAATATTCATGCAAAAATATTAAAATAAATTTCTCTTTAAATCGGATTTATGGTTACGAAACCATTGTTCCGATAACCTTGAATTTAGGCCATTATAATTCAAATATGCAATTAATAATTTTGTTTTAGCTATCCTTATCGAGCATCTTAAATTCAAACTTTTTTGAGCCAATGTTAAAAACAATGCTGCATGATTGTTTGCAGGATGGATTCACAAATTAAGTTTGCTGTGGTGGTGAAAATTATGGGAAGGACGGGCTCGAGAGGTCAGGTGACTCAAGTGAGAGTCAAGTTTTTGGATGATCAGAAATTCGTGCTCATACGACATTCTAAGAACCCTACAAATAAGGGTGAAAAAGGCTTGATTAAAAATAGCTCAGTTCCGATTGACATCGGTTAACTGATTTACAGACCAAACCATTTTTTAGTAGCATTGGCCTCTCGTTCACTCACGTCTTCATTTGATCTACCCTAAACCCTAAACATTATAATTCTAACCCCTAAATTCTAAAACACTCACTCTAAACCATAAACCACAACCCTTAAATATTGGAATCCTAAACTCAAAACCATATCTCATAAACTACAACCCCTAAAATATTCATATTTTAAATCCAATTTTTTGGTGCTGCACATTCCAAAAAAGTCGGAATTAAGGAAATATTCCAAAAAATATTAGTATTGGTTTGTTTAGTTATTCAATTTAAAAATTAAAAAAAACCTAAAAATCAAATAATTCTTTTTAAAGAGAAGTCAAATAATCATTGACCATAATGCTTATGATTTTGCAAACATCTGACTCCATCTTAATCTAGGGTATAGATCTGTTGTGTATGCCAATTTAATATAAAAAATAATTTTTAACATAAAAAATTTTCTCTCACCAATAAATATTATTTATTATATATTATTTTTACACGTACTTTTATCTTCTAAATACGTTATACATGATAAACTTGCTAGTGATAGTAAAAAGGTGTAAAATCATAAAAACATTTAAATACAAGCTAAGAATTAAAAATATAAATAATTTAAAATTAAAAAAAGTATGCTGATCGGACGGTCTCAACACTCTAAATCAAGGATCTACTAATTAATAACCATGCGCCTCACCTACACCCACGGATAAATCACAAAAGCCCTAAATTGAATCAGGAAATGACCAAAACACCCAGATTAGAAACCTCAAATCCCTTGGGCATAATAGTCAATCAAAAAGATTTGTTTATTTACCCGCGCCCTCTTCAGAACTCACAATAGAAGCAGCCGCTCCTCCTTCCATCTCCTAAACAAGGTTCAGCCATGTATTCTCTTCTTCTCTCGCAGTTTCTGTTGTCGTTTTTAGTAGTATTTAGCTGTAGATTTGTTGCCGTTGAGTTAGTTTTAGGAATATGTTAGCCGATTATACGTGGAACCGTTCTTTTCAAGCTGTTTTCTAGGATATTTTTGTTGTTCTTTGCGAAATGGGTTTTCAAATTTATGGTCAGTAATCTTCGTCTAAAGGTTACAGATCTAAGATTCGACTTGTTTTTGTTGTTGTTTACAGATCTAAGATTCGACTTGTTTTTGTTGTTGTTGCAAAATGGATTCGCAAATTAAGTTTGCTGTGGTGGTGAAAATAATGGGAAGGACCGGCTCAAGAGGTCAAGTGACGCAAGTGAGAGTGAAGTTCTTGGACGATCAGAACCGGTTCATTATGAGGAACGTGAAGGGACCGGTTCGTGAGGGAGATATCCTCACCTTGCTGGAGTCTGAGAGAGAAGCTAGGAGGCTTCGTTGAAGGGTTATTTTTATACTTTTTGGGGTTTATGCTTGTTTTGAATTGTATACCGTATTGCTTTTAAATTACGTTTAGTGGGTATTCGTATATCGAGACTTGCGATTTGGGAGAATGGTTGTTTCTTAAACCTGGATTTTATGATGATTACGTTGAAATGAACTGAATTGGTTTTGAGTTTTGGTTATATTTTTGCCTCCTTTTTGAGAAAAATCTAATCTGTTTGAATGATCACTTGTTATGATTATGTAAGTTGTATTTGTATTAATCTAGCCTCTTAAAATTTTTATATTTATGGGAGGAAAGAAATTAAATTGAGGCACTTAACCCTTCCCTCCTGTGATTTTTCTTCTTCTGGTTTTTCCTTATTCTCTTCTTCCTTGTTGAGCATAGGTTGTGCCAGAAACCTTGGAACCAAGTCCGCAGTTGGCTGCTGCTGTCCTAGCTCAGGTATGATGGATTACATTTTCGAATCCCGAGCACCTTGTTTCCCTTATGGTTTCCTCGGCCATAGTGGTTTTAACATAGTCTCTGAGCTAGAGATCATGATTTGGATGTGCACCACTTGCATCGGTTAGTTTTTAACATATTCCGGCAGCCATGTTAGTTTTTAACAATACAAAGGACCTTTTTCCAGTAATAACAAAATTTTAAGAGGTTGATAAATTTTTGATGGGACTTTTATTAATTGCTTGTTTTATTCTAAGAGAAAAAGGATCAACTGTTGTACTTTGTCATTAAATGGTAGCAGACAGGAAAGGAACATTTTCATGGATTACTGTTTTCATGTTCTTTTCTGTTGTACATTGATTGCCAGTGATGATTTTATTAAGTCTAATGTGATCTTAGGAGGCAAAAAAAATTGAAGTATAAATGTCAGCCAGCATTGTTACTCTTATCCTCTTAGTATGTTCTGGATACTTTTATGACCAAGTAAGTTTTGGGGTTGTTCCGATTATGATAATGATAAAATGTTATATGCTAGTGCACCTTTCTTAAGATGTTTTCTAGTTTGTTATACTGAACTGGGGTTCTGGAGCCACTTGCTGATTATCTTCTAGGATGGATGCAGGATGTGAATCAATGGGGCAAATTTATCGGAAGAACTCTGAATAATTTTATATTAATTTGTACAAGCAAAATTCTTGAATCATTTGCTTAGATTTAGTTTGCACAATTTGCTTCTGATCTTGATAAAGCTACTCAGAATCAATTGGCACGAGGTCAACGATTACGTGAGTTGCTTGTAAAGAAGAAATGAAGTATCGAAACTTTTACCTGATTCTACTCATAAATGAAGATTAAAAGAAATGAAACTTTTAATCACTTATGATAGTTGTTAGAGATTTAGTTTTCAATTTAAGGGAACACAATTGGTATATATGTTGTTGACTGTTAACCCAGGAATATTCATATGCTCCAAATGCTAAATTTTGATAAAGATTAGTGGGGAAAGTATTATTTTCATTAGAAGTTTTGAAATTTTCGATTTGTGGGGGCTAAAATACTACTTTTATTAAATTTTAAAATTTCTATAATAATTTCAATATTATTTCAAAATTTAAGGGCATGACCCTTGATTATTTTTACTATAGCTGTATATTTTATGAGCCAACAGGAATTCTGATATATTTTTTTAAGCTTATTGCATCTTATGGACTTATTAGATTACATCGATATTTCTGAGTAGTTTTCATTATGCTAGTGCACCTTTCTTAAGATGTTTTCTGGTTTGTTATACTGAACTAGGGTTCTGGAGCCACTTGCTGATTATCTTCTAGGATGGATGCAGGATGTGAATCAATGGGGCAAATTTATCGGAAGAACTCTGAATAATTTTATATTAATTTGTACAAGCAAAATTTTAAAAATTGTCTGGCCTTTCGCTCTGATTGCATTGTCCAATCATATCATACATAGCATTGATTTGATTGCTATGTCTCACTCATAATTCACATCAACACATGTCTAAATTTTCACATGCAAAAAAAAAAAAAAAACATTTGACAAGTCCTTTAAATTAGTCAAATCCTTATTCCATTACACGATTCTTTCTTATGAAAATTATGATTAAGTCAATATAATATGCAAAAGCTGAAAGTTAAATTTATCATTATAACCAAACATACAATCAAACTAAACTGAAAAAATTAATTGGAAGTAATAGAACTATTTAAAATGGATCGAAATTGCCAATTAAATCTTAATCAATTGGTATGGACATCATTATTAGACGTGAGTTTGAATGCATTTAAACGTATTATCTTACTATTTATGGATTGAGAGCCATAAGTAATTCTAGATATTGTATAAAAAAATCGATATGATCAGAACTTATAATGAAATTGTTAAAAAAAATAAAATGAATCATAATCTGTAACAAAAGGAAAAAGTTCTAGTCACGTTCAAGCAACTCAGTTCATCTAAACATAATGATTATGCTTTAAAAACAACTCATAAATAAGTCTCCCAAAATCCGAGTCCAAATTTGAAAATTTAGATACCTTTCAAAAATAAGAAACAACTAGCTACTTGCGCAACATAAACATTAACAACGTAACAAAATGGAGATAAGAGGAAGTGATCAACGAAGCCTCCTAGCTTCCCTCTCGGACTCGAGCAAGGTGAGAATATCTCCCTCCCCGACCGGTCCTTTCACATTCCTCATAATAAAAGCGGTTCGATCATCCAAAAACTTGACTCTCACTTGAGTCACGACCTCTCGATCCCGTCCTTCCCATAATTTTCACCACCACAGCAAACTTAATTTGTGAATCCATCCTGCAAACAATCATGCAGCATTGTTTTTAACATCATGGTTCAAAAAGTTTGAATTTAAGATGCTCGATAAGGATAGCTAAAACAAAATTATTGATTGCATATTTGAAGGCCCCATCTAAACAAACTGGATAGAAAAAATGTTCCAGCAGCGCAGAAATGGCTACATTTTCGCAACTTAACAGCAAACTTTCAACAGATAATTAAGTAAACTAATCTTGAAAATCGATTGAACATGACTATTGCTGATTTAATTAAATCAATGGCTTGAAAAGGGTACCTTAAGACGACATTATTTGTCGTAAAATTGAAAACCCATTACACCAAAACAGATAGATAATGCACCAGCAAAGTAGCATAAGTTCATGAAGATCCTTACACTTACAGTTTTGCAAATTAACAGCAGACTTCAACAGATAACCAAGTAATCTACCCTTCAAAACAGATTTAACACGACCATTGCAGATTCAATTTAACCCCGTTATGCCAAATTTGATAGAAAAAAGCTTCGGCAAAGTCGATGTCTTCTATACTAGCATAAAAGAAGCTAAAAGATTATATAATAACAACACTCGATATCCTTAAAACTAATACATGAAATCACTTGATAGTTGCGGCCAAAACAACCAAAACTCTAACAAGCTATGTACAACCGAGGCCAAACACCAAAATAAGATTGTTGGGCCTAACACCAAGAAAGCTCGAAAACCACCACGCTTCACCTAATCACTTTGCCTAAGAGATAGTCCTAGTACATCAGGATCACCCAACAACTACACCCGAAAGAAATCTCTTAGCCCAACACATGGAGATCAAACTACTAACAGAAAGTCTAATCATATATGAACACACATGGGGACAGCAGACCTCTCAATCACTTCCAAGCACAATGTTAAGACCCTCCATCACTCAGCTATTAACTTCCCTTTGGTCCAACACCTATATTATGATGGATTGATCAAGGATGATATACATATATATAGTTTGACTCAACCATCCAAAACCTAACAACGTCAATTAGGTTCTCGACACCAGCATGTGAACCTCCTCCCTCTTCCGTAACTAGAATTTTGTATCAACAAATATGAAACTAATCAAACCATCCAAAACCAGAACCTTACAAGCATAGCACACGGGGCTTCACCAATCACATTTGAACCCACGTGGGGACAGAAACCTCCCAACTACTTCCAAGGTTAAGACCCTCCATGACTCTGCTAATGACTTCCCATCGGTTCAACACCTATACTACGTTGAACCGGTCAAGGAAGATATATATATGCATGACTCAACCATCCAAAACCTATCAACTCTACTTCGGCTCTCGACACCACCGTGTGAACCACCTTCCGCTTCCATAACTTGAATTTCATATCAACAAAGATTAAACTAATCAAACTATTCAAAAACAGATAATACCCAACACCAATTCTTAATAATTAATCTTGTAACAATAGCATATTCTGATTTGGGTCTTCAAATTGCACATGATGAACCCTAAACATAAGATGAAACAGAAACCAAAAGCTAATCAACAAAGAAAAAGAAGAAAAACCCGTGAAAGCGTGAAATTAAACAAGCAATTAGAAATTAATTGTCAAATTAAAAGAAACCCAGATTAAGATAATAAAAGATCTATAGAAGTTGAACAGAAATAAAGGAAAAAATTGAAGAAAAAAGTGATCTTTTACCCTTAGGAAAGAATGGTCAGCGGCAGAAAGATTGACTGGATACGAAAATTACTCCCTTTTTTGAGTGTTGAATTGGGCAAAGCCTTCGAATTGTCGTCGCCTATTCTTAAAGCTCATCCTTTCTAGAGGTTTTGATACCCTGCGGTCGATATCATCTTTAGTATTTGAATTTGATAATATCTCCAATTTAATCCCTAAATTTTAAAAAATTATGTAAAATCTAAAAATTTCCAAAAATCGTTTAAATATATATATGATTAGTATTTAGTATACTGATAATGTACTCTCTTCTTTTTTTTTTCACAAGTAGCTTTAAAAAATTACTATGTGTTTATTTTTTTAATATTTTACTTTATCCCTATAAAATATTTGTCAACCCCGTAGTCTTGCTTGTGAAGTTTAAAACGCCGCTAGCAGTATAGTGTTAGAGTGTCATGTCATTGTACCTTAACGAAATCTAAGTTTGTGGATCAAATCAAAAAAGTTGTCAAGATCTCGAGACTCTTTGTGAAAGAAAAAGTTTAGGATCCTTCCGCTTTTTTGCTTTTGGGGATATTTGTATGATCCTTCCGCTTTTTTACGTGCTTTATAATCAAGTTCTTTTTATTTTCAGAATTTTCCCATGAATTTTATTCCTTCACAATTTGGTCCTTTTATGCTATGCGTTTTGAGGAAAGGGGTTATTAGCCATTTTAGTCCCCCCACTTCTTTAGCGCATTACAATAAGGTCCTCCCCCTTTGATTTATTTCGCATCCGCCCCAACACTTTGTTTTTAATCCAGTTTTCGTCCTTTTTTGGTTATTTCTACTTATTTGTTATAAGATCAATTTTTTTATTTCTTAATATTTAGTATTATATTTATTATTACTATTTTATTTCACTGCTAGTATTATACTCATTTCTATTAACACTATTATTTATTTACATTTTTTACTATTATTAACTCCCATTATCATTATTTCATTTTCATCACTATTATTATTATTAATATTATTATTACAGTCGCTATTATTTACTTATCTAAATAACCAAATATCCTTTTAAACAAATGTCTTTTTAAACAAAAAGTATATTCTCGAGAATTCAAAATGTCATGTCCTAAAGCATTGGATGTGATGTTTTGTTATTCCGAGATAAGATTTTCTAAACCAAGTGTAACATCCCGAATTAGGGCCTAGTAAGAATAGTGGTTTAAGACCATGAATCTAAAGTAGAAATAATTATTTTATGACTATTATGGAGTTTATGATATGTTCGTATTCATGTGTAAAAATTTCATGAAGAAATTTTAGGCGTAAAGTGTCCAATTTGACTTTTGGACTAAATTAAATAAGTTGCAAAATATGAGGTCTTAGAAGATTTAAGTATAAAATAGCTTGGATTATCAATTTGAGGTCTACAATGTGATTAAATTGTTGTGTGAAAATTTCGTTGAGAAATTTTATTGAAAAAGTGTTTAATTTGATTAGTAGGATTAAATTGTTATAAGTGCGAAGTGTGTGTTTCAGATGATAAAGGGTGTAATTGTGATGGGTTTTTAAAGTGAAGGTCCTTATGAAGAAATTAGTCCACTTATAAGTTGATGGAAGATAATTGTTTGGTATTTTTGAAGTTAATTAAAAAGAAAAAGGGCAAATTTGGAAGTTAAGTTAAATGATATAATAAGATAAAAATAGTAAAAGAATAAAAAAAATAAAAAAATAAAACACCCATTTCTCTTCTTTTCCAGCCGAATGTGAGAAGAAAAAATGGCAGCCATGGAGAAAGCCATATTCGGCCAAGCTAAGGAGCTTGATAGACCTCGAAAGATGAGATTTGGACCTAGAACTGGAGGAAAATCGAAAATTGGGAAAGTTGGTAAAATGGTTGTTTCGACATTCGAGGTAAGTTCATATGTTTAATAAGCAATTAATTATGCATATTTGGATGATAAATCGATATTTTGGACATAAATACTTTAGTATTGAGTTTCAGATATAATGATTAATGTCGATAATAATTCGATATTGGAAAGAGAACTTGTATAATTTATATGTTAGACCATATTTTGTATTATGGCTTTGTATGATAATAAGAAAGTATTGACTAGCATAATTTGAGGAGAATAAGTTAAGTTGATGACATGATGAGATTTAGAATGTAAGTATGTAAGTTGAGTAGTATTTTATTTTATGCAATTATTGTTTTTAGCAGTGCTATTGCTGAATTATGTGACTAACCTTGAGAATTTGAGCAAGTATGTTTCAGCTATGACTTAACAAGGAATTGATATCTCAAAGTCCATGGCTATACCATGGCAATTAAAGCAAGGATACCATGTAAAACCATGTCAAGACATGGCATTGGTAAGGCAAGGATACCATATAAGACCATGTCAAGACATGGCATTGATAAGGCAAAGATCCCGTGTAAGACCATGTCAAGACATGGCATCGACATTGATCAAGGACTCCATGTAAGACCACATCAAGATGTGGCATTGGCACTAAGGCAAGGATACCATGTAAGACCATGTTTGGAACATGGCATTTGGTAAGATAAGGATATCATGTAAGACCATGCCAAGGCATGGCATTGATAAGTTCTATAAGGCAATGAAATCATGTAAGACCATGTCAAGACATGGCATTGATGAGTTACTATAAGGCAAAGGTCCCATGTAAGACCATGCCAAGGCGTGGCATTGGTGAGTTCATAAGGCAAGGATACCACGTAAGACCATGTCAAGACATGGCAATGGTAAGTTCAAAACGAAAAAGGGTCACGAGTAGTCCAAAGAGCAAGTCAAAGAAATGACAAGGTGAGAACATGAAGAAAGAGTACAGGTATGCATTTAAGGCTTATTTAATATTGAGATTGTAAGTAATTGAGATTATCAAGTATTAAGTAAGTGATGAGTTTTCAGTTATGCTTGTAACATTTTATGACATGATTGGCAATATGCCTATATTATGAAAGAGTGCTCATGTGTTAAGTGAGAATGTTGCAGGTATGTAAGCAAGCTATTAAGTAAGGTGCCCTTTGTATTCTGAGCCTTTGGTAAGGTTACCGATGAGTTCATCGGAAAATCGATTAAGTGAAATTATGTATGACTTTGTAGTGATAAGTGCAGGTATATACATGCGTAACGCATGAGCAATATGCTCGATATGTAACCGGAAATTGGAAAGATTGTTATAAGTAAGTAATGAATACAACTAAAGGGAGAGAGAGAGCAAAAATTTACAATGAAACTGTTTTGGACAGCACCAGTGACGTGAATTTGAAAATTCACCAAAAATAGTAGAAATTGAATTATAAGTTGTATAAGATATTGATTTAAAGCTTAATGAGTCTATTTTCAAATAAAAGAAACAGAGAAAACAAAGAAGTTTTATATTTCGAGATATTTAAATTCTTGTGAGATTGGTTCAGAAGGATTACGTGATCCCCTGTTCTGATTTGGAAAAATCATTAAAAATTGTACAAAAATAATTATGGGATAAAGGTTATATGCTTGAAATCCTCAATGACTCTAGTTTCAAATGAAACAAATTATAACATCATTTGAATTCCGTACAAGGAGAAAACTGATTCGTAGTGAAGAGAGGTCAGAACAGTCAAACAGTAAAACAGGGGAAACTTTAAGAATAATCTGGTATTGATTGGCCATACCAAAAATTCTGGAAAAATTTTAATAAAAAGATATGTGAGTCTAGTTTCGGATAAAATTAACGAATCTTAATTTGGAGTTTTGTAGCTCGAGATATAAATGATTTAGTAACTATGACTCAAGTAGACAACTTAAGATAAACATGAGAAAATGGTGGAATTATGTGTAATTATGATTGCATTATCTTGAGAACTTGTGGTGAGGATTTGTCATGTTGAGGCCTTGATAAGGCTACAAATAAGTTGGGAAAGTAAGAACTTAGCATTATTTATGCAAGTTATAACGGCTTAGTAGTAAGCTAAATTCATTGCTAATGCTTATTATTTTTACATGTGAACTTACTAAGCTTTATAAGCTTACCCCCTTTTCTTTCCCATGTTCTGAGTCCTATTAAACAAGCTCGGGTTGGAGGTGCGTGGAGATCGCTTCACACTATCAAGTTATCTATGGGTATCTTTATTTATAAATGATTTAAGTTATGGCATGTATAGGGACTTGACTAAGTCATTTTGTATATGTGTTAAGTAATTTGACCAAATTTATTGTTAAGTGCAGTAATGCCTAAATGCGGTCCGGCATAGGATACGGGTAAGGGTGTTACACCAAGGCAATGTTTTGTATTTAGAAATTCGAGGAATAGTGCCCTAACGTGCTGGATTTCGATTTCTCATTTGACTAAATAACTGAACATCCTTTTAATAAATTTTGTAAATCACGAGATAACTTTGATTACGAAGGTTTAAAATATCGCGTCCTAACGTGCTGGATGTGATGTTTGTATCTTCTCGGAACAAAGGAATCTCAAATTTTAGCCCAAATTATCCAAACATTTTCTAAAGGATTCGCTTTTCAAATTTTCAAAATTAAGACATTAATTAATCAACTAGGTACCAATTTTGGGCGTAACGAGGGTGCTAACCCTTCCTCGTACGTAACCGACTCCCGAATCCATTTTCTGAGTTTCGTAGACCGAAATCGTTGTTTTGATAAATCAAACTGTTTATTAAAAACAACTGTTTTACGAGGTGACTCGATCACACCTCAACAAAAAGGATTGGTGGTGACTCCCGTTTTATTTTTATTTTCAAAATCAAAGTCGATCCCCGTTTTTCAAAAAAATGGTTTCCACACATTAAACTTGCTGCAGGCTCCATTTCTTTTCCGAGGCATCGGCCATTTTGTGAGTCCTGCCAATAGCTAAATATAGCCAAGAGTCGAGAAGTAATAAAGGTGAAAAGGGAGAAAACTGCATATGTTACAAGTAGGTAGTAAACAAAATGGATTGTTAGGGTATATGGTATACTTGGATCTGGATATATTTCACTACTTGGGGCTACCTTTGTAGAAATAAGAGATCAACAGAGTTTATTGGAATTAAAGTTGCAGTTTCAAACTGTATTAGTTTTTTTGTAGTACAACATCAATATCAATCTCCATCGACTTAGGTACTTTTTTATTTGTTTACTTTTGTACATTGAGTTGAATGTTAGTGATATACATTTCAGCTAAATGTTAGTGTATTTTGATTGTTGGATCGATTTTTGTAGTGAATATTCAATCTTTATTTTAATTTTAATTTTATATTTTTTTAGTTGTATTTAAAGCAAAATTTCTATCACTATTCACTGTAAATATTTATAAAAATATATTAATATTGAAATAATAAAAAATAGAAAAAAATTACAATATACGTGTCTATTCCAATCTTTTTCAGGTTATCTTAAACAGGTTTATATTAACTGTAATGGCCTAAATTCAAGGTTATCGGAACAATGGTTTCGTAACCATAAATCCGATTTAAAGAGAAATTTATTTTAATATTTTTGCATGAATATTTATATGATAGGAAAATCGTATTAAAATATCGATAGAAAAATTTTACCGATTTAGTGGTTGGTTAGAAAAAAGAATTATTGAAGGAATTGGGTAAAAACAAGGTATCGAGACCTTGATCTCATAAAATTCAGTAGGAAATATTTTTATAAATATTTATAAAATGTTAGTAATATAGTATTAAAATTTAGTTAGAAAATTTTAACGTTTGAGTATGTAATTAGATGAAAAGGACTAAATTGTAACAAATATAAAATTATGAAAAATGATTAGATAGTTTAAATGATAAAAGACAGAGGGCTTAAAAGGAAAATAGACCCAAGGTCTAATTGGGCTGGACGGCAAGGGTATGAAATCAGCAAGAAGATAAGGAGAAATAAGGGTAAAATGGGAAAATAACAAAATTTGCTAAATAAAACTAGGACTAAATAGGGATATCTAGAAATCTCTTCATTTTTCTTCACTCTCATCAGCTAAAAACGCCATAGGAGGGGTATCTAAGCTGGTATATCATAATTTGTGCACCAAGTAAGTGAATCCTTGCCTATTTCTTGTAATTTTGTGTTTTTAAAGACTTTTACAACTAGGTCCTACTATTAAATTCATTAGTCTTTGATTTCATGGATGAAATTTAAAGCCACCATGGTTGGTTTATGTAAGTTTATGATGAAATAGCATGAAATTTAAGCTTTAATTCGTTTAAGAGATGATTTTATTAGGTAATTTCAATAGATATTGATTTTTGGGACCTAATTATGAAAGTGTTTGGAATTAAAGTCTATTACTGAAATTATGATTTCCAAAGGTTATAAAGTAGTTTAAAGTGATAGAATAAAGTGTTAATTGACAAAAATAAGCTCAATTGAGAGGTTAATTGAGCAGGACTAAATTATCATTCATTGAAAGTTTAGGGGAAAAATGGTAATAACCAAACTTGCACTAAAGCAGTTTTTGACATCGTGATAGTCTAACTTTGAAAAATCACCATAATTGTAGAAGTTGAATTAGAAGATGAAAAAAATATGAAATTAAAGTTTATTGAGTCTATTTTCTATAGAAATAAACGGGAACACCATCTAATTTCTGTATGAAGAGATAATTAATTTTTAGTGAAGAAGAGTCGAAGCGCGGACACAGAAGCAGGGCAACTTTGATGAATAAACTGTACTAATTGGCTAGGCTAAAAATTCTGGAAATTTTATGGTATAAAGAAATGTGAGTCTAGTTTCGGGAAAAATTAACGGTTCTTCATTTGGAGCTCTGTAGCTCGAGAAATAAATAATTTAGTTGTGACTCAAGTAGACAGCTTTGAATAAGCTAAAAACAATAATAGAATTATAGAAAATGCTACATGTGAACATGAAATGTATTGAATTGATGATTGAATTTATTTATTTAGATCAGGAAAACTCAAATCTGAAGCTAGATCGAGGAAAGGAAAAAGTCCGGATTAGTAGATTTTATAAGCGAACTAGTATCGAGGTAAGTTCGTGTAACTTGAATTATATTCTTAAATGTTTGAAATGTATGTTATTGATATGAATATGATTTGAATGTCCATTGTATGAAATTTGATGAAACATTGGTATATTTGATAAAAGGGGAAAAAATCTGGTTGAATGAAAGGAAAATTCGATGGATCTCGAGAAAAAGAATTGACGGTAAAAAGGATCTAGCCGGACGGGTGATCCTATCTCGATATAGCCCTCCCGAAGAATATGTGGAAAATGGATTTAGCCTGACGTAATGTCCAAATTAAGTCTGAATTTGCCTTGGGTAGTAATTCGGATCCAAGCTCATTAGAGTAATTGTCGTTGCGAGGGTTTTAGCTCGGATGGTAATCCCGACAAAACTCTATGAGTTTATATTGCGAGGATTTAGCTCAGAGAGTAATCCATTGTAAAGATGAGGTTCGCGTGAGTGTGCTCTCGAAATGAAAATGTGCGCACATGAATATGAATTGACGGACCGATTTGTACACTAAAGTGTACCTCGAAAATCCATCGAAATTACGAGTAATTTAACGGGATAAATATGGAAAAATAACAAGGAAATGGAAATCATGATATTGATGAGCTCATCAATCATGGCGTGTATATTATTGATATATGGAAATTAATCGACTAACTTGGATGTTGAGTTTGTGAATGTTAGGGTAATAATGCATTGAGTGAGTATATGAATGTTTATTGCTTGTATTGAAAATACTAGGTAAGTATAATTCTTGTTACATGGGCTTACTAAGTACAAAGTGCTTACCCTATTTCCTTTTTCCCTGTTTTGTAGTGTTAAGAGCTCGGAGGTCGGATCGGTGGGAGACTCATCACACTATCAACCCCAGTATTTCGGTATTTAAAGAAACTTTAGTTTGGAAATGAATGGCATGTATAAGCTAATAAAATAAATGTTAATATGAAATGAATGTAAGGTCAGCTATTGGTATGGCTAACAAATTTCTAGTTTTAGTATGTAATGAGGTTATCTTATAAATTTGCATGGATCTATTTTGAAAATATGTTGAATTGGATTGGTTGGTATGAATTAGTTTGGTTTAAATATTTGGGGGAAGACTAGATTAATTATAAAGGGGTTATATTGAGTAAAAAAATTGTAAACTCCAGTAATGCCCGTTCCTATTAGATAATAAATACGGGTAAAGGGTGTTACATTAACCTTTTTAAAGGTTGTCTTAGACAAGATTTATCTCGACCTTTTTAAGGTTGCTCTAAACTAGTCTATCCCAACCTTTTTAAAAATTGCCTTAGATAATGTCTATTCCAACTATTTTAAGGTTGCTTTAGGCGGGTCTATCCCAACTTTTTTAAAGCTTGCCTTAGACATAGTCTATCCCAACCTTTTAAGGTTGCCTTAAAGCAGTTTATTCTAACCCTTTTTTAAAGGTTGCCTTAGACATGGTCTATCCCAACCTATTTTAAGTTGCCTTAGATAGGTCTATCCCAACCTGTTTTTATAGGTTGTCTTAGACAAGGTTTATCTCAACCTTTTTAAGATTGCCTTATACGACTCTATCCCAACCGTTTTTAAAAGTTGCCTTAGACAAGAATTATACCAACCTTTTTAAGGTTGCCTTTAACATGTCTATAACAACCTTTTTCAAAGGTTGGACTTGACTAGGTCTTTCCCAACCTTTTTTAAAGGTCGGCATCGACTAAACTTTTCACAACCCTTCAATAAGCGTCGGCTTATGTTGACTTATGGCGACACTTTTTCAAAAGCGTCGCAATGCATATACCAACCCCACTATATACAACCATTTTCGAAGCGTCAGACAAAGCGCCGCGAAACCTATGGCAACCTTTTTTGTGTCGTCTTATGTCAAAAAAAGTGTCGCTATAGGACTGTATGTAAATTGATTTTCCTGTTAAATATTTCATTTATTTATATTGTTAAAAATTGGTCTTTTCATGTTAGAATGAGGTATACGTATTGTTTAGTTATTCTATCAACTACACCATATTTTTACTGTAGAAATTAATAATTTTTAATAAAAATGATCAGTTTACTCTTTTATCTAATGTGCAGAGATTAATTCATTATTTTTTGAGTAAGTGGAATAGAAAACAATCTAACTCCTAGTACAAGGGGATCAATTTTTTTTTCATAAAATTTCTTTAAGCATTATAAGTCTGTGAATCAAAATCTAAACAACTTTACTCTTTGATATTCGATACTGATCGTTAGATCAATTTAGGTCTACGGTATGTTCTTCTATTTGTAGACAAGTACTAATCCACCGTACCGATCATTCAATTTTCTCTTGTGGCTTGTTAGCTAGACTTCAAAAAAAAAATTAACGGAAATGTACGCCCCAAAAATTGTTGTCATATAAGTGGTATTAAGTTGAAATTATGTGTAGTAGATTTCTTGATAAAGCGAAATAAGGCATAAGATCGATAAAAGGAAGGGTGTTGGATGTCAAAAGAAGTTGAATCAAGAAGTATGACATGACATATTAATTTAAGGTAGGGACTAAATCGTAAAAATGAGAAAAGCCTTAGTGTAAATATTCAAAATTCATTGAGTCAATATAAATATGAAAAATTTGAAGGACCAAAAAGGAAAATAGCCAAAAGGAGGGAAGGGTTAAAGGGTAAAATAAATTGGAGAATGAGGGACTAAATTGCATAAGTGAAAAAATAAGAGGGGTTAAATTACAATTTTACCAAAAGGAAGAAATGAAACAAAAGTGAATATATTTTACCAAATTAAAATTTTACCAAAATAAGAGGGACTAACTTGCAATTTTACCAAAAGTGAGAAATGTCAAAAGTTTTGAAAATTTTGTCAAATAATGAAAAATATTTTTCTAAGAAGTCAATCAAACACCAAAAAAATATAACATTTTTCAAAAAATTATTCCATTTTCCAGAAATCATTTAAACAAATTATCTTACTATTTATGGATTGAGAGCCATAAGTAATTCTAGATATTGTATAAAAAAATCGATATAATCAAAACCTATAATGAAATTGTTAAAAAAATAAAATGAATCATAATTTGTAACAAAAGGAAAAGGTTCCAGTCACGTTCAAGCAACTCAGTTCATTTAAACATAATGATTATGCTTTAAAACAACTCATAAATCAGTCTCCCAAAATTCGAGTCCAAATTTGAAAATTTAGATACCTTTCAGAAATAAGAAACAGCTAGCTACTTGCGCAACATAAACATTAACAACGTAACAAAATGGAGATAAGAGGAAGTGATCAACGAAGCCTCCTAGCTTCCCTCTCAGACTCGAGCAAGGTGAGAATATCTCCCTCCCTGACCGGTCCCTTCACATTCCTCATAATAAAGCGGTTACGATCATCCAAAAACTTGACTCTCACTTGAGTCACCTGACCTATCGATCCCGTCCTTCCCATAATTTTCACCGCCACAGCAAACTTAATTTGTGAATCCATCCTGCAAACAATCATGCAGCATTGTTTTTAACATCATGGTTCAAAAAAGTTTGAATTTAAGATGCTCGATAAGGATAGCTAAAACAAAATTATTGATTGCATATTTAAAGGCCCCATCTAAACAAACTGGATAGAAAAAACGTTCCAGCAGCGCAGAAATGGTTCATTATGATCCATACACTAACATTTTCGCAACTTAACAGCAAACTTTCAACAGATAATTAAGCAAACTAATCTTGAAAATCGATTGAACATGACTATTGCTGATTTAATTAAATCAATGGCTTGAAAAGGGTACCTTAAGACGACATTATTTGTCGTAAAATTGAAAACCCATTACACCAAATTAGACAGATAATGCACTAGCAAAGTAGCATAAGTTCATGAAGATCCTTACACTTACAGTTTTGCAAATTAACAGCAGACTTCAACAGATAACCAAGCAATCTACCCTTCAAAACAGATTTAACACGACCATTGTAGATTCAATTTAACCCCGTTATGCCAAATTTGATAGAAAAAAGCTTCGGTAAAGCAGCATGGTTCATTGAGATCAATACACTTTCTACTTTGCAAATTAACAGCATGCTTCATGAGATAATCAAGTGATCTACTCTTAAAAACAAATTAAACAGTACTACTGCTGAATATATTTAATGAAACACTTGAAAAGGGACCTCAAAAAAAGATTATTGATCATGAATTGGAAAACTCATTTCGACCGAATTTGACAGAAAAAATGCTTCAGCAGAGTCAGCAACGGTTCATTAAGATTCATACACTTTCATCACATATTGGCAGCATGACTCAACAGATAATCTATTGCTGATTGGTGAATTGGTGAATTGGGGTTCTTATTTTTTATTTTTTAACAATTTTTTAATAGAACCGGTCGGATTGGTGAATTGGTGGCTGAACTGGTTCGGTTTAAAAAATATTAATATTGGTTTGTTTAGTTATTCGATTTAGAAATTAAAAAAAAAAAACCTAAAAATCAAATAATTCTTTTTAAAGAGAAGTCAAATAATCATCGACCATAATGCTTATGATTTTGCAAACATCTGTCTCCATGTTAATCTAGGATATAGATCCTTTGTGTATGCAAATTTAACATAAAAAATTTTCTCTCACCAGTAAATATTAATTATTATATAAAAACATTTAAATACAAGCTGAGAATTAAAAATATAAATAATTTAAAATTAAAAAAAGTATGCTGATCGGACGGTCTCAACACACTAAATCAAGGATCTACTAATTAATAACCATGCGCCTCACCTACACCCACGGATAAATCCCAAAAGCCCTAAATTGAATCAGGAAATGACCAAAACACCCAGATTAGAAACCTCAAATCCCTTGGGCATAATAGTCAATCAAAAAGATTTGTTTATTTACCCGCGCCCTCTTCAGAACTCACAATAGAAGCAGCCGCTCCTCCTTCCATCTCCTAAACAAGGTTCAGCCATGTATTCTCTTCTTCTCTCGCAGTTTCTGTTGTCGTTTTTAGTAGTATTTAGCTGTAGATTTGTTGCCGTTGAGTTAGTTTTAGGAATATGTTAGCCGATTATACGTGGAACCGTTCTTTTCAAGCTGTTTTCTAGGATATTTTTGTTGTTCTTTGCGAAATGGGTTTTCAAATTTATGGTCAGTAATCTTCGTCTAAAGGTTACAGATCTAAGATTCGACTTGTTTTTGTTGTTGTTTACAGATCTAAGATTCGACTTGTTTTTGTTGTTGTTGCAAAATGGATTCGCAAATTAAGTTTGCTGTGGTGGTGAAAATAATGGGAAGGACCGGCTCAAGAGGTCAAGTGACGCAAGTGAGAGTGAAGTTCTTGGACGATCAGAACCGGTTCATTATGAGGAACGTGAAGGGACCGGTTCGTGAGGGAGATATCCTCACCTTGCTGGAGTCTGAGAGAGAAGCTAGGAGGCTTCGTTGAAGGGTTATTTTTATACTTTTTGGGGTTTATGCTTGTTTTGAATTGTATACCGTATTGCTTTTAAATTACGTTTAGTGGGTATTCGTATATCGAGACTTGCGATTTGGGAGAATGGTTGTTTCTTAAACCTGGATTTTATGATGATTACGTTGAAATGAACTGAATTGGTTTTGAGTTTTGGTTATATTTTTGCCTCCCTTTTTGAGAAAAATTTAATCTGTTTGAATGATCACTTGTTATGATTATGTAAGTTGTATTTGTATTAATCTAGCCTCTTAAAATTTTTATATTTATGGGAGGAAAGAAATTAAATTGAGGCACTTAACCCTTCCCTCCTGTGATTTTTCTTCTTCTGGTTTTTCCTTATTCTCTTCTTCCTTGTTGAGCATAGGTTGTGCCAGAAACCTTGGAACCAAGTCCGCAGTTGGCTGCTGCTGTCCTAGCTCAGGTATGATGGATTACATTTTCGAATCCCGAGCACCTTGTTTCCCTTATGGTTTCCTCGGCCATAGTGGTTTTAACATAGTCTCTGAGCTAGAGATCATGATTTGGATGTGCACCACTTGCATCGGTTAGTTTTTAACATATTCCGGCAGCCATGTTAGTTTTTAACAATACAAAGGACCTTTTTCCAGTAATAACAAAATTTTAAGAGGTTGATAAATTTTTGATGGGACTTTTATTAATTGCTTGTTTTATTCTAAGAGAAAAAGGATCAACTGTTGTACTTTGTCATTAAATGGTAGCAGACAGGAAAGGAACATTTTCATGGATTACTGTTTTCATGTTCTTTTCTGTTGTACATTGATTGCCAGTGATGATTTTATTAAGTCTAATGTGATCTTAGGAGGCAAAAAAATTGAAGTATAAATGTCAGCCAGCATTGTTACTCTTATCCTCTTAGTATGTTCTGGATACTTTTATGACCAAGTAAGTTTTGGGGTTGTTCCGATTATGATAATGATAAAATGTTATATGCTAGTGCACCTTTCTTAAGATGTTTTCTAGTTTGTTATACTGAACTGGGGTTCTGGAGCCACTTGCTGATTATCTTCTAGGATGGATGCAGGATGTGAATCAATGGGGCAAATTTATCGGAAGAACTCTGAATAATTTTATATTAATTTGTACAAGCAAAATTCTTGAATCATTTGCTTAGATTTAGTTTGCACAATTTGCTTCTGATCTTGATAAAGCTACTCAGAATCAATTGCACGAGGTCAACGATTACGTGAGTTGCTTGTAAAGAAGAAATGAAGTATCGAAACTTTTACCTGATTCTACTCATAAATGAAGATTAAAAGAAATGAAACTTTTAATCACTTATGATAGTTGTTAGAGATTTAGTTTTCAATTTAAGGGAACACAATTGGTATATATGTTGTTGACTGTTAACCCAGGAATATTCATATGCTCCAAATGCTAAATTTTGATAAAGATTAGTGGGGAAAGTATTATTTTCATTAGAAGTTTTGAAATTTTCGATTTGTGGGGGCTAAAATACTACTTTTATTAAATTTTAAAATTTCTATAATAATTTCAATATTATTTCAAAATTTAAGGGCATGACCCTTGATTATTTTTACTATAGCTGTATATTTTATGAGCCAACAGGAATTCTGATATATTTTTTTAAGCTTATTGCATCTTATGGACTTATTAGATTACATCGATATTTCTGAGTAGTTTTCATTATGCTAGTGCACCTTTCTTAAGATGTTTTCTGGTTTGTTATACTGAACTAGGGTTCTGGAGCCACTTGCTGATTATCTTCTAGGATGGATGCAGGATGTGAATCAATGGGGCAAATTTATCGGAAGAACTCTGAATAATTTTATATTAATTTGTACAAGCAAAATTTTAAAAAATTGTCCTGGCCTTCGCTCCTGATTGCATTGTCCAATCATATCATACATAGCATTGATTTGATTGCTATGTCTCACTCATAATTCACATCAACACATGTCTAAATTTTCACATGCAAAAAAAAAAAAAAAACATTTGACAAGTCCTTTAAATTAGTCAAATCCTTATTCCATTACACGATTCTTTCTTATGAAAATTATGATTAAGTCAATATAATATGCAAAAGCTGAAAGTTAAATTTATCATTATAACCAAACATACAATCAAACTAAACTGAAAAATTAATTGGAAGTAATAGAACTATTTAAAATGGATCGAAATTGCCAATTAAATCTTAATCAATTGGTATGGACATCATTATTAGGCGTGAGTTTGAATGCATTTAAGCGTATTATCTTACTATTTATGGATTGAGAGCCATAAGTAATTCTAGATATTGTATAAAAAAATCGATATGATCAGAACTTATAATGAAATTGTTAAAAAAAATAAAATGAATCATAATCTGTAACAAAAGGAAAAAGTTCTAGTCACGTTCAAGCAACTCAGTTCATCTAAACATAATGATTATGCTTTAAAAACAACTCATAAATAAGTCTCCCAAAATCCGAGTCCAAATTTGAAAATTTAGATACCTTTCAAAAATAAGAAACAGCTAGCTACTTGCGCAACATAAACATTAACAACGTAACAAAATGGAGATAAGAGGAAGTGATCAACGAAGCCTCCTAGCTTCCCTCTCAGACTCGAGCAAGGTGAGAATATCTCCCTCCACGACCGGTCCTTTCACATTCCTCATAATAAAAGCGGTTCGATCATCCAAAAACTTGACTCTCACTTGAGTCACACGACCTCTCGATCCCGTCCTTCCCATAATTTTCACCACCACAGCAAACTTAATTTGTGAATCCATCCTGCAAACAATCATGCAGCATTGTTTTTAACATCATGGTTCAAAAAGTTTGAATTTAAGATGCTCGATAAGGATAGCTAAAACAAAATTATTGATTGCATATTTGAAGGCCCCATCTAAACAAACTGGATAGAAAAAATGTTCCAGCAGCGCAGAAATGGCTACATTTTCGCAACTTAACAGCAAACTTTCAACAGATAATTAAGTAAACTAATCTTGAAAATCGATTGAACATGACTATTGCTGATTTAATTAAATCAATGGCTTGAAAAGGGTACCTTAAGACGACATTATTTGTCGTAAAATTGAAAACCCATTACACCAAAACAGATAGATAATGCACCAGCAAAGTAGCATAAGTTCATGAAGATCCTTACACTTACAGTTTTGCAAATTAACAGCAGACTTCAACAGATAACCAAGTAATCTACCCTTCAAAACAGATTTAACACGACCATTGCAGATTCAATTTAACCCGTTATGCCAAATTTGATAGAAAAAGCTTCGCAAAGTCGATGTCTTCTATACTAGCATAAAAGAAGCTAAAAGATTATATAATAACAACACTCGATATCCTTAAAACTAATACATGAAATCACTTGATAGTTGCGGCCAAAACAACCAAAACTCTAACAAGCTATGTACAACCGAGGCCAAACACCAAAATAAGATTGTTGGGCCTAACACCAAGAAAGCTCGAAAACCACCACGCTTCACCTAATCACTTTGCCTAAGAGATAGTCCTAGTACATCAGGATCACCCAACAACTACACCCGAAAGAAATCTCTTAGCCCAACACATGGAGATCAAACTACTAACAGAAAGTCTAATCATATATGAACACACATGGGGACAGCAGACCTCTCAATCACTTCCAAGCACAATGTTAAGACCCTCCATCACTCAGCTATTAACTTCCCTTTGGTCCAACACCTATATTATGATGGATTGATCAAGGATGATATACATATATATAGTTTGACTCAACCATCCAAAACCTAACAACGTCAATTAGGTTCTCGACACCAGCATGTGAACCTCCTCCCTCTTCCGTAACTAGAATTTTGTATCAACAAATATGAAACTAATCAAACCATCCAAAACCAGAACCTTACAAGCATAGCACACGGGGCTTCACCAATCACATTTGAACCCACGTGGGGACAGAAACCTCCCAACTACTTCCAAGGTTAAGACCCTCCATGACTCTGCTAATGACTTCCCATCGGTTCAACACCTATACTACGTTGAACCGGTCAAGGAAGATATATATATGCATGACTCAACCATCCAAAACCTATCAACTCTACTTCGGCTCTCGACACCACCGTGTGTGAACCACCTTCCGCTTCCATAACTTGAATTTCATATCAACAAAGATTAAACTAATCAAACTATTCAAAAACAGATAATACCCAACACCAATTCTTAATAATTAATCTTGTAACAATAGCATATTCTGATTTGGGTCTTCAAATTGCACATGATGAACCCTAAACATAAGATGAAACAGAAACCAAAAGCTAATCAACAAAGAAAAAGAAGAAAAACCCGTGAAAGCGTGAAATTAAACAAGCAATTAGAAATTAATTGTCAAATTAAAAGAAACCCAGATTAAGATAATAAAAGATCTATAGAAGTTGAACAGAAATAAAGGAAAAATTGAAGAAAAAGTGATCTTTTACCCTTAGGAAAGAATGGTCAGCGGCAGAAAGATTGACTGGATACGAAAATTACTCCCTTTTTGAGTGTTGAATTGGGCAAAGCCTTCGAATTGTCGTCGCCTATTCTTAAAGCTCATCCTTTCTAGAGGTTTTGATACCCTGCGGTCGATATCATCTTTAGTATTTGAATTTGATAATATCTCCAATTTAATCCCTAAATTTTAAAAAATTATGTAAAATCTAAAAATTTCCAAAAATCGTTTAAATATATATATGATTAGTATTTAGTATACTGATAATGTACTCTCTTCTTTTTTTTTTCACAAGTAGCTTTAAAAAATTACTATGTGTTTATTTTTTTAATATTTTACTTTATCCCTATAAAATATTTGTCAACCCCGTAGTCTTGCTTGTGAAGTTTAAAACGCCGCTAGCAGTATAGTGTTAGAGTGTCATGTCATTGTACCTTAACGAAATCTAAGTTTGTGGATCAAATCAAAAAAGTTGTCAAGATCTGAGACTACTGTGAAAGAAAAAGTTTAGGGATCCTTCCGCTTTTTTGCTTTTGGGGATATTTACGCGCGCAGTCCTTCCGCTTTTTCTGTGCTTTATAATCAAGTTCTTTTTATTTTCAGAATTTTCCCATGAATTTTATTCCTTCACAATTTGGTCCTTTTATGCTATGCGTTTTGAGGAAAGGGGTTATTAGCCATTTTAGTCCCCCCACTTCTTTAGCGCATTACAATAAGGTCCTCCCCCTTTGATTTATTTCGCATCCGCCCCAACACTTTGTTTTTAATCCAGTTTTCGTCCTTTTTTGGTTATTTCTACTTATTTGTTATAAGATCAATTTTTTTATTTCTTAATATTTAGTATTATATTTATTATTACTATTTTATTTCACTGCTAGTATTATACTCATTTCTATTAACACTATTATTTATTTACATTTTTTACTATTATTAACTCCCATTATCATTATTTCATTTTCATCACTATTATTATTATTAATATTATTATTACTGATCGCTATTATTTACTTATCTAAATAACCAAATATCCTTTTAAACAAATGTCTTTTAAACAAAAAGTATATTCTCGAGAATTCAAAATGTCATGTCCTAAAGCATTGGATGTGATGTTTTGTTATTCCGAGATAAGATTTTCTAAACCAAGTGTAACATCCCGAATTAGGGCCTAGTAAGAATAGTGGTTTAAGACCATGAATCTAAAGTAGAAATAATTATTTTATGACTATTATGGAGTTTATGATATGTTCAGTATTCATGTGTAAAAATTTCATGAAGAAATTTTAGGCGTAAAGTGTCCAATTTGACTTTTGGACTAAATTAAATAAGTTGCAAAATATGAGGTCTTAGAAGATTTAAGTATAAAATAGCTTGGATTATCAATTTGAGGTCTACAATGTGATTAAATTGTTGTGTGAAAATTTCGTTGAGAAATTTTATTGAAAAAGTGTTTAATTTGATTAGTAGGATTAAATTGTTATAAGTGCTGAAGTGTGTGTTTCAGATGATAAAGGGTGTAATTGTGATGGGTTTTTAAAGTGAAGGTCCTTATGAAGAAATTAGTCCACTTATAAGTTGATGGAAGATAATTGTTTGGTATTTTTGAAGTTAATTAAAAAGAAAAAGGGCAAATTTGGAAGTTAAGTTAAATGATATAATAAGATAAAAATAGTAAAAGAATAAAAAAAATAAAAAAATAAAACACCCATTTCTCTTCTTTTCCAGCCGAATGTGAGAAGAAAAAATGGCAGCCATGGAGAAAGCCATATTCGGCCAAGCTAAGGAGCTTGATAGACCTCGAAAGATGAGATTTGGACCTAGAACTGGAGGAAAATCGAAAATTGGGAAAGTTGGTAAAATGGTTGTTTCGACATTCGAGGTAAGTTCATATGTTTAATAAGCAATTAATTATGCATATTTGGATGATAAATCGATATTTTGGACATAAATACTTTAGTATTGAGTTTGAGATATAATGATTAATGTCGATAATAATTCGATATTGAAAGAGAACTTGTATAATTTATATGTTAGACCATATTTTGTATTATGGCTTTGTATGATAATAAGAAAGTATTGACTAGCATAATTTGAGGAGAATAAGTTAAGTTGATGACATGATGAGATTTAGAATGTAAGTATGTAAGTTGAGTAGTATTTTATTTTATGCAATTATTGTTTTTAGCAGTGGTTATTCTTTGAATTATGTGACTAACCTTGAGAATTTGAGCAAGTATGTTTCAGCTATGACTTAACAAGGAATTGATATCTCAAAGTCCATGGCTATACCATGGCAATTAAAGCAAGGATACCATGTAAAACCATGTCAAGACATGGCATTGGTAAGGCAAGGATACCATATAAGACCATGTCAAGACATGGCATTGATAAGGCAAAGATCCCGTGTAAGACCATGTCAAGACATGGCATCGACATTGATCAAGGACTCCATGTAAGACCACATCAAGATGTGGCATTGGCACTAAGGCAAGGATACCATGTAAGACCATGTTTGGAACATGGCATTTGGTAAGATAAGGATATCATGTAAGACCATGCCAAGGCATGGCATTGATAAGTTCTATAAGGCAATGAAATCATGTAAGACCATGTCAAGACATGGCATTGATGAGTTACTATAAGGCAAAGGTCCCATGTAAGACCATGCCAAGGCGTGGCATTGGTGAGTTCATAAGGCAAGGATACCACGTAAGACCATGTCAAGACATGGCAATGGTAAGTTCAAAACGAAAAAGGGTCACGAGTAGTCCAAAGAGCAAGTCAAAGAAATGACAAGGTGAGAACATGAAGAAAGAGTACAGGTATGCATTTAAGGCTTATTTAATATTGAGATTGTAAGTAATTGAGATTATCAAGTATTAAGTAAGTGATGAGTTTTCAGTTATGCTTGTAACATTTTATGACATGATTGGCAATATGCCTATATTATGAAAGAGTGCTCATGTGTTAAGTGAGAATGTTGCGGTATGTAAGCAAGCTATTAAGTAAGGTGCCCTTTGTATTCTGAGCCTTTGGTAAGGTTACCGATGAGTTCATCGGGAAAATCGATTAAGTGAAATTATGTATGACTTTGTAGTGATAAGTGCAGGTATATACATGCGTAACGCATGAGCAATATGCTCGATATGTAACCGGAAATTGGAAAGATTGTTATAAGTAAGTAATGAATACAACTAAAGGGAGAGAGAGCAAAAATTTACAATGAAACTGTTTTGGACAGCACCAGTGACGTGAATTTGAAAATTCACCAAAAATAGTAGAAATTGAATTATAAGTTGTATAAGATATTGATTTAAAGCTTAATGAGTCTATTTTCAAATAAAAGAAACAGAGAAAACAAAGAAGTTTTATATTTCGAGATATTTAAATTCTTGTGAGATTGGTTCAGAAGGATTACGTGATCCCCTGTTCTGATTTGGAAAAATCATTAAAAATTGTACAAAAATAATTATGGGATAAAGGTTATATGCTTGAAATCCTCAATGACTCTAGTTTCAAATGAAACAAATTATAACATCATTTGAATTCCGTACAAGGAGAAAACTGATTCGTAGTGAAGAGAGGTCAGAACAGTCAAACAGTAAAACAGGGAAACTTTAAGAATAATCTGGTATTGATTGGCCATACCAAAAATTCTGGAAAAATTTTAATAAAAAGATATGTGAGTCTAGTTTCGGATAAAATTAACGAATCTTAATTTGGAGTTTTGTAGCTCGAGATATAAATGATTTAGTAACTATGACTCAAGTAGACAACTTAAGATAAACATGAGAAAATGGTGGAATTATGTGTAATTATGATTGCATTATCTTGAGAACTTGTGGTGAGGATTTGTCATGTTGAGGCCTTGATAAGGCTACAAATAAGTTGGGAAAGTAAGAACTTAGCATTATTTATGCAAGTTATAACGGCTTAGTAGTAAGCTAAATTCATTGCTAATGCTTATTATTTTTACATGTGAACTTACTAAGCTTTATAAGCTTACCCCCTTTTCTTTCCCATGTTACAGAGTCCTATTAAACAAGCTCGGGTTGGAGGTCGTCGGAGATCGCTTCACACTATCAAGTTATCTATGGGTATCTTTATTTATAAATGATTTAAGTTATGGCATGTATAGGGACTTGACTAAGTCATTTTGTATATGTGTTAAGTAATTTGACCAAATTTATTGTTAAGTCTGGTAATGCCTCGTACGGTCCCGGCATAGGATACGGGTAAGGGGTGTTACACCAAGGCAATGTTTTGTATTTAGAAATTCGAGGAATAGTGCCCTAACGTGCTGGATTTCGATTTCTCATTTGACTAAATAACTGAACATCCTTTTAATAAATTTTGTAAATCACGAGATAACTTTGATTACGAAGGTTTAAAATATCGCGTCCTAACGTGCTGGATGTGATGTTTGTATCTTCTCGGAACAAAGGAATCTCAAATTTTAGCCCAAATTATCCAAACATTTTCTAAAGGATTCGCTTTTCAAATTTTCAAAATTAAGACATTAATTAATCAACTAGGTACCAATTTTGGGCGTAACGAGGGTGCTAACCCTTCCTCGTACGTAACCGACTCCCGAATCCATTTTCTGAGTTTCGTAGACCGAAATCGTTGTTTTGATAAATCAAACGCATTTATTAAAAACAAGCTGCTTTCGAGGTGACTCGATCACACCTCAACAAAAGGATTGGTGGTGACTCCCGTTTTATTTTTATTTTCAAAATCAAAGTCGATCCCCGTTTTTCAAAAAAATGGTTTCCACACATTAAACTTGCTGCAGGCTCCATTTCTTTTCCGAGGCATCGGCCATTTTGTGAGTCCTGCCAATAGCTAAATATAGCCAAGAGTCGAGAAGTAATAAAGGTGAAAAGGAGAAAATCGCATATGTTACAAGTAGGTAGTAAACAAAATGGATTGTTAGGGTATATGGTATACTTGGATCTGGATATATTTCACTACTTGGGGCTACCTTTGTAGAAATAAGAGATCAACAGAGTTTATTGGAATTAAAGTTGCAGTTTCAAACTGTATTAGTTTTTTTGTAGTACAACATCAATATCAATCTCCATCGACTTAGGTACTTTTTTATTTGTTTACTTTTGTACATTGAGTTGAATGTTAGTGATATACATTTCAGCTAAATGTTAGTGTATTTTGATTGTTGGATCGATTTTTGTAGTGAATATTCAATCTTTATTTTAATTTTAATTTTATATTTTTTTAGTTGTATTTAAAGCAAAATTTCTATCACTATTCACTGTAAATATTTATAAAAATATATTAATATTGAAATAATAAAAAATAGAAAAAAATTACAATATACGTGTCTATTCCAATCTTTTTCAGGTTATCTTAGACAGGTTTATATTAACTGTAATGGCCTAAATTCAAGGTTATCGGAACAATGGTTTCGTAACCATAAATCCGATTTAAAGAGAAATTTATTTTAATATTTTTGCATGAATATTTATATGATAGGAAAATCGTATTAAAATATCGATAGAAAAATTTTACCGATTTAGTGGTTGGTTAGAAAAAAGAATTATTGAAGGAATTGGGTAAAAACAAGGTATCGAGACCTTGATCTCATAAAATTCAGTAGGAAATATTTTTATAAATATTTATAAAATGTTAGTAATATAGTATTAAAATTTCGTTAGAAAATTTTAACGTTTGAGTATGTAATTAGATGAAAAGGACTAAATTGTAACAAATATAAAATTATGAAAAATGATTAGATAGTTTAAATGATAAAAGACAGAGGGCTTAAAAGGAAAATAGACCCAAGGTCTAATTGGGCTGGACGGCAAGGGTATGAAATCAGCAAGAAGATAAGGAGAAATAAGGGTAAAATGGGAAAATAACAAAATTTGCTAAATAAAACTAGGACTAAATAGGGATATCTAGAAATCTCTTCATTTTTCTTCACTCTCATCAGCTAAAAACGCCATAGGAGGGGTATCTAAGCTGGTATATCATAATTTGTGCACCAAGTAAGTGAATCCTTGCCTATTTCTTGTAATTTTGTGTTTTTAAAGACTTTTACAACTAGGTCCTACTATTAAATTCATTAGTCTTTGATTTCATGGATGAAATTTAAAGCCACCATGGTTGGTTTATGTAAGTTTATGATGAAATAGCATGAAATTTAAGCTTTAATTCGTTTAAGAGATGATTTTATTAGGTAATTTCAATAGATATTGATTTTTGGGACCTAATTATGAAAGTGTTTGGAATTAAAGTCTATTACTGAAATTATGATTTCCAAAGGTTATAAAGTAGTTTAAAGTGATAGAATAAAGTGTTAATTGACAAAAATAAGCTCAATTGAGAGGTTAATCGAAAGCGGGGACTAAATTATCATTCATTGAAAGTTTAGGGAAAAATGGTAATAACCAAATTTTGCACTAAAACAGTTTTTGACATCAGCAGTAGTCTAACTTTGAAAAATCACCATAATTGTAGAAGTTGAATTAGAAGATGAAAAAAATATGAAATTAAAGTTTATTGAGTCTATTTTCTATAGAAATAAACGGGAACACCATCTAATTTCTGTATGAAGAGATAATTAATTTTTAGTGAAGAAGAGTCGAATCGCTGCATGACAGCAGAGCAGGGCAACTTTGATGAATAAACTGTACTAATTGGCTAGGCTAAAAATTCTGGAAATTTTATGGTATAAAGAAATGTGAGTCTAGTTTCAGGAAAAATTAACGGTTCTTCATTTGGAGCTCTGTAGCTCGAGAAATAAATAATTTAGTGACTGTGACTCAAGTAGACAGCTTTGAATAAGCTAAAAACAATAATAGAATTATAGAAAATGCTACATGTGAACATGAAATGTATTGAATTGATGATTGAATTTATTTATTTAGATCCAGGAAAACTCAAATACTGAAGCTAGATCGAGGAAAGGAAAAAGTCCCGGATTAGTAGATTTTATAAACGAACTAGTATCGAGGTAAGTTCGTGTAACTTGAATTATATTCTTAAATGTTTGAAATGTATGTTATTGATATGAATATGATTTGAATGTCCATTGTATGAAATTTGATGAAACATTGGTATATTTGATAAAAAGGAAAGAAATCTGGTTGAATGAAAGGAAAATTCGATGGATCTCGAAAAAGAATTGACGGTAAAAGGATCTAGCCCGGACGGGTGATCCTATCTCGATATAGCCCTCCAGAAGAATATGTGGAAAATGGATTTAGCTTTGGACGGTAATCCGAATTAGAGTCTCAATTTAGCTTTGGGTGGTAATTCGGATCCAAGCTCATTAGAGTAATTGTCGTTGCAGGATTTAGCTCGACTGGTAATCCCGACAAAACTCTATGAGTTTATATTGCGGGATTTAGCTCGACAGTAATCCCATTTGTAAAGATGAGGTTCATGAGTGTGCTCTCTGAAATGAAAATGTGCGCATATGAATATGAATTGACGGACCGATTTGTACACTAAAGTGTACCTCGAAAATCCATCGAAATTTCGAGTAATTTAACGGGATAAATATGGAAAAATAACAAGGAAATGGAAATCATGATATTGATGAGCTCATCAATCATGGCGTGTATATTATTGATATATGGAAATTAATCGACTAACTTGGATGTTGAGTTTGTGAATGTTGATGGGTAATAATGCATTGAGTGAGTATATGAATGTTTATTGCTTGTATTGAAAATACTAGGTAAGTATAATTCTTGTTACATGGGCTTACTAAGTACAAAGTGCTTACCCTATTTCCTTTTTCCCTGTTTTGTAGTGTTAAGAGCTCGGAGGTCGGATCGGTGGGAGACTCATCACACTATCAACCCCAGTATTTCGGTATTTAAAGAAACTTTAGTTTGGAAATGAATGGCATGTATAAGCTAATAAAATAAATGTTAATATGAAATGAATGTAAGGTCAGCTATTGGTATGGCTAACAAATTTCTAGTTTTAGTATGTAATGAGGTTATCTTATAAATTTGCATGGATCTATTTTGAAAATATGTTGAATTGGATTGGTTGGTATGAATTAGTTTCGGTTTAAATATTTGCAGGGAAGACTAGATTAATTATAAAGGGGTTATATTGAGTAAAAAAAAATTGTAAACTCCGGTAATGCCCCGTTCCCTATTCCGATAATAAATACGGGTAAGGGGTGTTACATTAACCTTTTTTAAAGGTTGTCTTAGACAAGATTTATCTCGACCTTTTTAAGGTTGCTCTAAACTGGTCTATCCCAACCTTTTTTAAAAATTGCCTTAGATAATGTCTATTCCAACTATTTTAAGGTTGCTTTAGACGGGTCTATCCCAACTTTTTTTAAAGCTTGCCTTAGACATAGTCTATCCCAACCTTTTTAAGGTTGCCTTAAACAGGTTTATTCTAACCCTTTTTTAAAGGTTGCCTTAGACATGGTCTATCCCAACCTATTTTAAGTTGCCTTAGATAGGTCTATCCCAACCTGTTTTTATAGGTTGTCTTAGACAAGGTTTATCTCAACCTTTTTAAGATTGCCTTATACGACTCTATCCCAACCGTTTTTAAAAGTTGCCTTAGACAAGAATTATACCAACCTTTTTAAGGTTGCCTTTAACATGTCTATAACAACCTTTTTCAAAGGTTGGACTTGACTAGGTCTTTCCCAACCTTTTTTAAAGGTCGGCATCGACTAAACTTTTCACAACCCTTCAATAAGCGTCGGCTTATGTTGACTTATGGCGACACTTTTTCAAAAGCGTCGCAATGCATATACCAACCCCACTATATACAACCATTTTCGGAGCGTCAGACGGCGCCGCGAAACCTATGGCAACCTTTTTTGTGTCGTCTTATGTCAAAAAAAGTGTCGCTATAGGACTGTATGTAAATTGATTTTCCTGTTAAATATTTCATTTATTTATATTGTTAAAAATTGGTCTTTTCATGTTAGAATGAGGTATACGTATTGTTTAGTTATTCTATCAACTACACCATATTTTTATGTAGAAATTAATAATTTTTAATAAAATGATCGATTTACTCTTTTATCTAATGTGCAGAGATTAATTCATTATTTTTTGAGTAAGTGGAATAGAAAACAATCTAACTCCTAGTACAAGGGGATCAATTTTTTTTTCATAAAATTTCTTTAAGCATTATAAGTCTGTGAATCAAAATCTAAACAACTTTACTCTTTGATATTCGATCATCGATCGTTAGATCAATTTAGTCTCTGGTATGTTCTTCTATTTGTAGACAAGTACTAATCCACCGTGCATCGATCATTCAATTTTCTCTTGTGGCTTGTTAGCTAGACTTCAAAAAAAAAATTAACGGAAATGTACGCCCCAAAAATTGTTGTCATATAAGTGGTATTAAGTTGAAATTATGTGTAGTAGATTTCTTGATAAAGCGAAATAAGGCATAAGATCGATAAAAGGAAGGGTGTTGGATGTCAAAAGAAGTTGAATCAAGAAGTATGACATGACATATTAATTTAAGGTAGGGACTAAATCGTAAAAATGAGAAAAGCCTTAGTGTAAATATTCAAAATTCATTGAGTCAATATAAATATGAAAAATTTGAAGGACCAAAAAGGAAAATAGCCAAAAGGAGGGAAGGGTTAAAGGGTAAAATAAATTGGAGAATGAGGACTAAATTGCATAAGTGAAAAATAAGAGGGGTTAAATTACAATTTTACCAAAAGGAAGAAATGAAACAAAAGTGAATATATTTTACCAAATTAAAATTTTACCAAAATAAGAGGGACTAACTTGCAATTTTACCAAAAGTGAGAAATGTCAAAAGTTTTGAAAATTTTGTCAAATAATGAAAAATATTTTTCTAAGAAGTCAATCAAACACCAAAAAAATATAACATTTTTCAAAAAATTATTCCATTTTCCAGAAATCATTTAAACAAATTATCTTACTATTTATGGATTGAGAGCCATAAGTAATTCTAGATATTGTATAAAAAAATCGATATAATCAAAACCTATAATGAAATTGTTAAAAAAATAAAATGAATCATAATTTGTAACAAAAGGAAAAGGTTCCAGTCACGTTCAAGCAACTCAGTTCATTTAAACATAATGATTATGCTTTAAAAACAACTCATAAATCAGTCTCCCAAAATTCGAGTCCAAATTTGAAAATTTAGATACCTTTCAGAAATAAGAAACAGCTAGCTACTTGCGCAACATAAACATTAACAACGTAACAAAATGGAGATAAGAGGAAGTGATCAACGAAGCCTCCTAGCTTCCCTCTCAGACTCGAGCAAGGTGAGAATATCTCCCTCCCTGACCGGTCCCTTCACATTCCTCATAATAAAGCGGTTCTGATCATCCAAAAACTTGACTCTCACTTGAGTCACCTGACCTATCGATCCCGTCCTTCCCATAATTTTCACCGCCACAGCAAACTTAATTTGTGAATCCATCCTGCAAACAATCATGCAGCATTGTTTTTAACATCATGGTTCAAAAAAGTTTGAATTTAAGATGCTCGATAAGGATAGCTAAAACAAAATTATTGATTGCATATTTAAAGGCCCCATCTAAACAAACTGGATAGAAAAAACGTTCCAGCAGCGCAGAAATGGTTCATTATGATCCATACACTAACATTTTCGCAACTTAACAGCAAACTTTCAACAGATAATTAAGCAAACTAATCTTGAAAATCGATTGAACATGACTATTGCTGATTTAATTAAATCAATGGCTTGAAAAGGGTACCTTAAGACGACATTATTTGTCGTAAAATTGAAAACCCATTACACCAAATTAGACAGATAATGCACTAGCAAAGTAGCATAAGTTCATGAAGATCCTTACACTTACAGTTTTGCAAATTAACAGCAGACTTCAACAGATAACCAAGCAATCTACCCTTCAAAACAGATTTAACACGACCATTGTAGATTCAATTTAACCCCGTTATGCCAAATTTGATAGAAAAAAGCTTCGGTAAAGCAGCATGGTTCATTGAGATCAATACACTTTCTACTTTGCAAATTAACAGCATGCTTCATGAGATAATCAAGTGATCTACTTAAAAACAAATTAAACAGTACTACTGCTGAATATATTTAATGAAACACTTGAAAAGGACCTCAAAAAAAGATTATTGATCATGAATTGGAAAACTCATTTCGACCGAATTTGACAGAAAAAATGCTTCAGCAGAGTCAGCAACGGTTCATTAAGATTCATACACTTTCATCACATATTGGCAGCATGACTCAACAGATAATCTATTGCTGATTGGTGAATTGGTGAATTGGGGTTCTTATTTTTTATTTTTTAACAATTTTTTAATAGAACCGGTCGGATTGGTGAATTGGTGGCTGAACTGGTTCGGTTTAAAAAATATTAATATTGGTTTGTTTAGTTATTCGATTTAGAAATTAAAAAAAAAAAACCTAAAAATCAAATAATTCTTTTTAAAGAGAAGTCAAATAATCATCGACCATAATGCTTATGATTTTGCAAACATCTGTCTCCATGTTAATCTAGGATATAGATCCTTTGTGTATGCAAATTTAACATAAAAAATTTTCTCTCACCAGTAAATATTAATTATTATATAAAAACATTTAAATACAAGCTGAGAATTAAAAATATAAATAATTTAAAATTAAAAAAAGTATGCTGATCGGACGGTCTCAACACACTAAATCAAGGATCTACTAATTAATAACCATGCGCCTCACCTACACCCACGGATAAATCCCAAAAGCCCTAAATTGAATCAGGAAATGACCAAAACACCCAGATTAGAAACCTCAAATCCCTTGGGCATAATAGTCAATCAAAAAGATTTGTTTATTTACCCGCGCCCTCTTCAGAACTCACAATAGAAGCAGCCGCTCCTCCTTCCATCTCCTAAACAAGGTTCAGCCATGTATTCTCTTCTTCTCTCGCAGTTTCTGTTGTCGTTTTTAGTAGTATTTAGCTGTAGATTTGTTGCCGTTGAGTTAGTTTTAGGAATATGTTAGCCGATTATACGTGGAACCGTTCTTTTCAAGCTGTTTTCTAGGATATTTTTGTTGTTCTTTGCGAAATGGGTTTTCAAATTTATGGTCAGTAATCTTCGTCTAAAGGTTACAGATCTAAGATTCGACTTGTTTTTGTTGTTGTTTACAGATCTAAGATTCGACTTGTTTTTGTTGTTGTTGTTGCAAAATGGATTCGCAAATTAAGTTTGCTGTGGTGGTGAAAATAATGGGAAGGACCGGCTCAAGAGGTCAAGTGACGCAAGTGAGAGTGAAGTTCTTGGACGATCAGAACCGGTTCATTATGAGGAACGTGAAGGGACCGGTTCGTGAGGGAGATATCCTCACCTTGCTGGAGTCTGAGAGAGAAGCTAGGAGGCTTCGTTGAAGGGTTATTTTTATACTTTTTGGGGTTTATGCTTGTTTTGAATTGTATACCGTATTGCTTTTAAATTACGTTTAGTGGGTATTCGTATATCGAGACTTGCGATTTGGGAGAATGGTTGTTTCTTAAACCTGGATTTTATGATGATTACGTTGAAATGAACTGAATTGGTTTTGAGTTTTGGTTATATTTTTGCCTCCTTTTTGAGAAAAATCTAATCTGTTTGAATGATCACTTGTTATGATTATGTAAGTTGTATTTGTATTAATCTAGCCTCTTAAAATTTTTATATTTATGGGAGGAAAGAAATTAAATTGAGGCACTTAACCCTTCCCTCCTGTGATTTTTCTTCTTCTGGTTTTTCCTTATTCTCTTCTTCCTTGTTGAGCATAGGTTGTGCCAGAAACCTTGGAACCAAGTCCGCAGTTGGCTGCTGCTGTCCTAGCTCAGGTATGATGGATTACATTTTCGAATCCCGAGCACCTTGTTTCCCTTATGGTTTCCTCGGCCATAGTGGTTTTAACATAGTCTCTGAGCTAGAGATCATGATTTGGATGTGCACCACTTGCATCGGTTAGTTTTTAACATATTCCGGCAGCCATGTTAGTTTTTAACAATACAAAGGACCTTTTTCCAGTAATAACAAAATTTTAAGAGGTTGATAAATTTTTGATGGGACTTTTATTAATTGCTTGTTTTATTCTAAGAGAAAAAGGATCAACTGTTGTACTTTGTCATTAAATGGTAGCAGACAGGAAAGGAACATTTTCATGGATTACTGTTTTCATGTTCTTTTCTGTTGTACATTGATTGCCAGTGATGATTTTATTAAGTCTAATGTGATCTTAGGAGGCAAAAAAATTGAAGTATAAATGTCAGCCAGCATTGTTACTCTTATCCTCTTAGTATGTTCTGGATACTTTTATGACCAAGTAAGTTTTGGGGTTGTTCCGATTATGATAATGATAAAATGTTATATGCTAGTGCACCTTTCTTAAGATGTTTTCTAGTTTGTTATACTGAACTGGGGTTCTGGAGCCACTTGCTGATTATCTTCTAGGATGGATGCAGGATGTGAATCAATGGGGCAAATTTATCGGAAGAACTCTGAATAATTTTATATTAATTTGTACAAGCAAAATTCTTGAATCATTTGCTTAGATTTAGTTTGCACAATTTGCTTCTGATCTTGATAAAGCTACTCAGAATCAATTGGCACGAGGTCAACGATTACGTGAGTTGCTTGTAAAGAAGAAATGAAGTATCGAAACTTTTACCTGATTCTACTCATAAATGAAGATTAAAAGAAATGAAACTTTTAATCACTTATGATAGTTGTTAGAGATTTAGTTTTCAATTTAAGGGAACACAATTGGTATATATGTTGTTGACTGTTAACCCAGGAATATTCATATGCTCCAAATGCTAAATTTTGATAAAGATTAGTGGGGAAAGTATTATTTTCATTAGAAGTTTTGAAATTTTCGATTTGTGGGGGCTAAAATACTACTTTTATTAAATTTTAAAATTTCTATAATAATTTCAATATTATTTCAAAATTTAAGGGCATGACCCTTGATTATTTTTACTATAGCTGTATATTTTATGAGCCAACAGGAATTCTGATATATTTTTTTAAGCTTATTGCATCTTATGGACTTATTAGATTACATCGATATTTCTGAGTAGTTTTCATTATGCTAGTGCACCTTTCTTAAGATGTTTTCTGGTTTGTTATACTGAACTAGGGTTCTGGAGCCACTTGCTGATTATCTTCTAGGATGGATGCAGGATGTGAATCAATGGGGCAAATTTATCGGAAGAACTCTGAATAATTTTATATTAATTTGTACAAGCAAAATTTTAAAAAATTGTCCTGGCCTTCGCTCCTGATTGCATTGTCCAATCATATCATACATAGCATTGATTTGATTGCTATGTCTCACTCATAATTCACATCAACACATGTCTAAATTTTCACATGCAAAAAAAAAAAAAAAACATTTGACAAGTCCTTTAAATTAGTCAAATCCTTATTCCATTACACGATTCTTTCTTATGAAAATTATGATTAAGTCAATATAATATGCAAAAGCTGAAAGTTAAATTTATCATTATAACCAAACATACAATCAAACTAAACTGAAAAAATTAATTGGAAGTAATAGAACTATTTAAAATGGATCGAAATTGCCAATTAAATCTTAATCAATTGGTATGGACATCATTATTAGACGTGAGTTTGAATGCATTTAAACGTATTATCTTACTATTTATGGATTGAGAGCCATAAGTAATTCTAGATATTGTATAAAAAAATCGATATGATCAGAACTTATAATGAAATTGTTAAAAAAAATAAAATGAATCATAATCTGTAACAAAAGGAAAAAGTTCTAGTCACGTTCAAGCAACTCAGTTCATCTAAACATAATGATTATGCTTTAAAAACAACTCATAAATAAGTCTCCCAAAATCCGAGTCCAAATTTGAAAATTTAGATACCTTTCAAAAATAAGAAACAGCTAGCTACTTGTGCAACATAAACATTAACAACGTAACAAAATGGAGATAAGAGGAAGTGATCAACGAAGCCTCCTAGCTTCCCTCTCAGACTCGAGCAAGGTGAGAATATCTCCCTCCCTGACCGGTCCTTTCACATTCCTCATAATAAAACGGTTCTGATCATCCAAAAACTTGACTCTCACTTGAGTCACCTGACCTCTCGATCCCGTCCTTCCCATAATTTTCACCACCACAGCAAACTTAATTTGTGAATCCATCCTGCAAACAATCATGCAGCATTGTTTTTAACATCATGGTTCAAAAAAGTTTGAATTTAAGATGCTCGATAAGGATAGCTAAAACAAAATTATTGATTGCATATTTGAAGGCCCCATCTAAACAAACTGGATAGAAAAAATGTTCCAGCAGCGCAGAAATGGCTACATTTTCGCAACTTAACAGCAAACTTTCAACAGATAATTAAGTAAACTAATCTTGAAAATCGATTGAACATGACTATTGCTGATTTAATTAAATCAATGGCTTGAAAAGGGTACCTTAAGACGACATTATTTGTCGTAAAATTGAAAACCCATTACACCAAAACAGATAGATAATGCACCAGCAAAGTAGCATAAGTTCATGAAGATCCTTACACTTACAGTTTTGCAAATTAACAGCAGACTTCAACAGATAACCAAGTAATCTACCCTTCAAAACAGATTTAACACGACCATTGCAGATTCAATTTAACCCGTTATGCCAAATTTGATAGAAAAAGCTTCGCAAAGTCGATGTCTTCTATACTAGCATAAAAGAAGCTAAAAGATTATATAATAACAACACTCGATATCCTTAAAACTAATACATGAAATCACTTGATAGTTGCGGCCAAAACAACCAAAACTCTAACAAGCTATGTACAACCGAGGCCAAACACCAAAATAAGATTGTTGGGCCTAACACCAAGAAAGCTCGAAAACCACCACGCTTCACCTAATCACTTTGCCTAAGAGATAGTCCTAGTACATCAGGATCACCCAACAACTACACCCGAAAGAAATCTCTTAGCCCAACACATGGAGATCAAACTACTAACAGAAAGTCTAATCATATATGAACACACATGGGGTCAGCAGACCTCTCAATCACTTCCAAGCACAATGTTAAGACCCTCCATCACTCAGCTATTAACTTCCCTTTGGTCCAACACCTATATTATGATGGATTGATCAAGGATGATATACATATATATAGTTTGACTCAACCATCCAAAACCTAACAACGTCAATTAGGTTCTCGACACCAGCATGTGAACCTCCTCCCTCTTCCGTAACTAGAATTTTGTATCAACAAATATGAAACTAATCAAACCATCCAAAACCAGAACCTTACAAGCATAGCACACGGGGCTTCACCAATCACATTTGAACCCACGTGGGGACAGAAACCTTCCAACCACTTCCAAGGTTAAGACCCTCCATGACTCTGCTAATGACTTCCCATCGGTTCAACACCTATACTACGTTGAACCGGTCAAGGAAGATATATATATGCATGACTCAACCATCCAAAACCTATCAACTCTACTTCGGCTCTCGACACCACCGTGTGAACCACCTTCCGCTTCCATAACTTGAATTTCATATCAACAAAGATTAAACTAATCAAACTATTCAAAAACAGATAATACCCAACACCAATTCTTAATAATTAATCTTATAACAATAGCATATTCTGATTTGGGTCTTCAAATTGCACATGATGAACCCTAAACATAAGATGAAACAGAAACCAAAAGCTAATCAACAAAGAAAAAGAAGAAAAACCCGTGAAAGCGTGAAATTAAACAAGCAATTAGAAATTAATTGTCAAATTAAAAGAAACCCAGATTAAGATAATAAAAGATCTATAGAAGTTGAACAGATATAAAGGAAAAAATTGAAGAAAAAAGTGATCTTTTACCCTTAGGAAAGAATGGTCAGCGGCAGAAAGATTGACTGGATACGAAAATTACTCCCTTTTTTGAGTGTTGAATTGGGCAAAGCCTTCGAATTGTCGTCGCCTATTCTTAAAGCTCATCCTTTCTCGAGGTTTTGATACCCTGCGGTCGATATCATCTTTAGTATTTGAATTTGATAATATCTCCAATTTAATCCCTAAATTTTAAAAAATTATGTAAAATCTAAAAATTTCCAAAAATCGTTTAAATATATATATGATTAGTATTTAGTATACTGATAATGTACTCTCTTTTTTTTTTTTTTTTCACAAGTAGCTTTAAAAAATTACTATGTGTTTATTTTTTTAATATTTTACTTTATCCCTATAAAATATTTGTCAACCCCGTAGTCTTGCTTGTGGAGTTTAAAACGCCGCTAGCAGTATAGTGTTAGAGTGTCATGTCATTGTACCTTAACGAAATCTAAGTTTGTGGATCAAATCAAAAAAGTTGTCAAGATCTGAGACTAATGTGAAAGAAAAAGTTTAGGGATCCTTCCGCTTTTTTGCTTTTGGGGATATTCACGCGCGCGGTCCTTCCGCTTTTTCTGTGCTTTATAATCAAGTTCTTTTTATTTTCAGAATTTTCCCATGAATTTCATTCCTTCACAATTTGGTCCTTTTATGCTATGCGTTTTGAGGAAAGGGGTTATTAGCCATTTTAGTCCCCCCACTTCTTTAGCGCATTACAATAAGGTCCCCCCCTTTGATTTATTTCGCATCCGCCCCAACACTTTGGTTTTAATCCAGTTTTCGTCCTTTTTTGGTTATTTTTACTTATTTGTTATAAGATCAATTTTTTTTATTTCTTAATATTTAGTATTATATTTATTATTATTATTTTATTTCACTACTAGTATTATACTCATTTCTATTAACACTATTATTTATTTACATTTTTTACTATTATTAACTCCCATTATCATTATTTCATTTTCATCACTATTATTATCATTATTACAGCGCGCGACTCCACCCGCTTCAGGGGATCCGGGTGTCTTTGCTTTTGGGGATATTTACGCGAGCGGTCCTTCCGCTTTTTCTGGGCTTTATAATCAAGTTCTTTTTATTTCCAGAATTTTCCCATGAATTTCATTCCTTCACAATTTGGTCCTTTTGTGCTACGCCTTTTGAAGAAAGGGGTTATTAGCCATTTTAGTCCCCCCACTTCTTTAGCGCATTACAATAGGGTCTTCCCCTTTTTATTTATTTCGCATCCGCCCCAACACTTTGTTTTTAATCCAATTTTCGGCCTTTTTTGGTTATTTTTACTTATTTGTTATAAGATCAATTTTTTTATTTCTTTATATTTTGTGTTATATTTATTATTATTATTTTATTTCACTACTAGTATTATTTTCATTGTAATTATCCTTACTAACACATTTTTACTTTTGTTATGTTTATTAGAATTATTATTTTTATTATTTTATTATTACTTCCATTGTTATATTATTATTTCTTTTCTATTATTATTGCTATTATTTTGTATAGTCCTTATACAAAGAGTTGGCCAAAGCATAGTCTATCCCAACACTTAGGATGGATGCAGGATGTGAATCAATGGGGCAAATTTATCGAAAGAACTCTGAATAATTTTATATTAATTTGTACAAGCAAAATTCTTGAATAATTTGCTTAGATTTAGTTTGCACAATTTGCTTCTGATCTTGATAAAGCTACTCAGAATCAATTGACACGAGGTCAACGATTACGTGAGTTGCTTGTAAAGAAGAAATGAAGTATCGAAACTTTTACCTGATTCTACTCATAAATGAAGATTAAAAGAAATGAAACTTTTAATCACTTATGATAGTTGTTAGAGATTTAGTTTTCAATTTAAGGGAACACAATTGGTATATATGTTGTTGACTGTTAACCCAGGAATATTCATATACTCCAAATGCTTCCCTCTCAGACTCGAGCAAGGTGAGAATATCTTCCTCCCTGACCGGTCCCTTCACGTTCCTCATAATAAAACGGTTCTGATCATCCAAAAACTTGACTCTCACTTGAGTCACCTGACCTCTCGAGCCCGTCCTTCCCATAATTTTCACCACCACAGCAAACTTAATTTGTGAATCCATCCTGCAAACAATCATGCAGCATTGTTTTTAACATCATGGCTCAAAAAAGTTTGAATTTAAGATGGCTCAAAAAAGTTTGAATTTAAGATGCTCGATAAGGATAGCTAAAACAAAATTATTAATTGCATATTTGAAGGCCCCATCTAAACAAATTGGATAGAAAAATTTTCCAGCAGAGCAGAAATGGTTCATTATGATCCATACACTAACATTTTCGCAACTTATAACTATAAATATATAGACTATAAAAAATTAAAATTTTATTTGACCCCCCTAAAAATTTGTTTTGCCGTCACCCCTACTTGTAACTTAGGGTATTACGATCCACTTAGAGCTTTAGAGACGTGTAGGCGGGTGTAGGTGACAATAAAAGGCTAAATTGAAAATAAAGTTATTATTTATTATTTTAAAAATATCATTTATTGGTTAACGAAGTTAATATTTTTAAAGTTTTTATGGTTTTATAAATAAAATATTTTGTTTGGAATTGAACTGCGATTGAAACAAATAATTTTCATGATATTTTTTATACAATAAATGTTAGCTTTGTTACAATTTAGACTTATTTAATTATTTTTAACCGTGTTGTTGAGGGGGGATCGACTCCTGCTGGAGAAAGTCTTCGAAGTGCCGTCCCTGGGACACCAACTCGGTTCCTCAACAATGAAAGGTATTGTCCCTCGAATGAGGGTTTTGTCCCTCTACGGAGAGCCATGTACGGTTCATGGAGGGCAGCGCCTCAACTGTACATGAACGTATGACCATCTATGAAGAGCCGATGTGAGCGTCTTGCCCTTGGTGGGATTCAAACCCCTAACCTATACCATATAGGTCAATTGTTAGGGTATATGATCCCCCGAGGGACAATATCTTCTGTTGTTTAGGGATTGGGTTGGCATTACCTAGGACAACACTTCAAAGACTTCTCTTAGAGGAGTCAGTCCCCCTTCAACAACATGATTAAAAAGAATTAAATAAGCATAAAAAATATTTTGAAAGTTATTTGTTTAATTGCAGTTCAATTCCAAACAAAACATTTCATTTATGAAACCATAAAAATTTTAAAATATTAACTTTGTTAAATGTTAACTCTATTTCAATTTAACCTTTGTTGATTCTTTTTAATAATACAATGACTAAATTTATCCATTTAATAGTAGATGGATTATTTTAATCAGGTCCTTATAATAGAGGAACCTTTCAAGTACATGCATCCATTTTGTTTTTCTTTTCCTTTGTCTAAATAAGACTAAAATTATACGCATCACATCGTGTAAATCAAATTCTTCTATTAACTGTCAACTGGAGAAATTAATATTGGATAGTATGGATGTCATATATATAAAAAGAATAATTGCATGTTATTATTAACTATTATAAAAGGCTCGGCTAAATTAAAAGTACTCTAATCTGAATAAAGTCATAAATATATATAGATATTTTAGAAACTAATCGATTATGAGCTAATAGAAATTAATGTTAATCTGCAAAATATTAGGGTTATGGTCTTTTTCTTTTTTTTTTACATCCTATCTTTAGAAAAAAAGATGGTTATGTTCTCTAAAATATTTGTGTCTTAATTTGTAAAATCAAAACCACAATATTTTAAGATATCGATGGGTTCAAGTACACTCTCGCATCGAGTCTTTGTTTATGATGATTTGACAAGAAAGATCATGTTTTATTAAGTTTTATATCAGATTTTTACAATTCTAACAAATGACATTCGAGTCCTGCTATGTCAAATCACTGAGAATAAATGAATTTTCAATTATTTTAGATCCAAATTTACATATCCAACAACATAAATTGGTAGAAGAGATGATTTTTAAAGTGAGGTTGAAGGAGTTCTGGGAGTAGATAAGTACTATGGAGGCCCTTGTATTAAGAGTCATATTACATTTTGCTCCTTTTACTTAAAAAATAGGTAAATTAGTCCCCATACATTTGATCAAAGAACAAAATGGTCGTTATGTTAAAAATTCTATCCATTTCTATTGTTAAAAACGGGTAATTGTAAGTCAAAAATGGGTTAAGCAACATTATTCCGTCAGTCACGTCAGTTTTTAACAATAAAAATGGATGAACTTTTTCACAGAAAAGACTGGCTTACTCTTTGATCTACTATATAGGGTCTAATTTACTCATTTTTTGGAATAAAAAGAATAAATTACAATTTAACTCCTAATATAAAAGCTTCAATAATACATTTACCGAAGTCGATATAACTCGAACAAAGAATAAGCATTGAATTCATATTCTAACCATGCAAAACATGAAAGAAACACACAAACAGGGAATATTGAATGTCTAAAAACCACACAAAAATATGGGGAATCTCATACATTTTATTTGTAGTGTCGTGTGATCCATGATGATGGAGCTAATATGTATATATCTACATGAAATTTATTACAGGAAAGAAAACTGAGACACGTGTTGCAATGTATTGTGGTTGCTAAATTGGAGATCTTTTATTGCATACACAGACAAAGAGTGCAGGATGAAAATCTTTGTTAGAGTGCTTAATCGGATAACTTATCAGTTAATCGAATTAAACTATTTTTAATTAAATTAATCAAATTTTTTTAAATTTTTAAGTGTTAATCGAAACGAATTTTTTTAAAAAAAAAATTGACTTAACCGAACTATTTCGGTTAATTCGATCGGTTAACCGAATAAACTAAAGTTTTTATTTTTTTTGTTTTTTTTGTTAAACATAAAACCACCTATTTGCTTTGCTAAAGATTTAGTAAAAAATTTAAACTTTTATTTTTTAATTTCAAATTTTATTTTTTTTAATTTCAAATTTCAATTTTTATTTTTATAATAACATAATTATGAAGCAATTAAATTTCAAATTTTAGCCTAATAGGAAGCAACATGCACTCTCTTTCTAAGGTTTTTTTTTTTTCATTTTAATAATTTTTAAATTTTAGGACTTTACTCTTGCCTCGGCATCCAATCGGAATGAGAAATGTTATTGGACATATTAGAGAAAATTCTTAATATAGAATTGATAATTTAAAACTTTCACCCGAAACACTAAAAAACTAAAGTTAGTCCGAGTTATCAAAGTGATCGAAGAAGTTTGCAAATAGAGTAACATTAGAGTACCCAAGTATTACTACTCTAAACGCACACTTCGGAAGAGCTCATAAAAAGTTAACAAGATTCACTATAAAACTCACCATCAGATCTGAGACTGCAGCAGAAGCTTTATCTCGTTGCTTTTCAAAGGAAGATGTTAAAGAGCGAAGGAATGAAAAGAGTTTCTGGTTACACAAGGAAGGATCGTGCTATTAGATAAGGATTTGACTATTTTAAAGGAATGTCACCTACACCTGCCTACACGTCTCTAAAGCTCTAAATGGATTGTAATACCCAAGTTACAAGTAGGGGTGAAGGCAAAAAAAATTTTTAGGAGGGCCAAATAAAATTTTAATTTTTTATAGTCTATATATTTATAATTTTTAAAGGATTAAATCAAATTTTTATAATTTTAGAGAGGCTAAAGTACAATTTTACATTTAGTAATTTAAAATTTTAAAAAAATTTCATGGGCCAAAATTGAAAATTTCCATGGGGCCTGGCATCTCCCCCCTATCACTATCAGCCTCTGGCTACAAGCCCAAATCCCCTTGAATATAATCGTTAATTTAAAAACTTGCCTATATAAACCCTAATTCTAGGGCTTTTATCATTCCCTCACTCTGCTCACTCTGCTTTTATCATTCCCTCACTCTGAAATTCACAAGAAGCAGCCGCTACCTTGTCGTTGGCCTCGCACTTACCCAAATTTAAGGTCCGTTTTATCTATGCCGGTTCAGCTTTTTTGTAGTTTCCTTTAGTTACATTTAAGGTCAGATCTATTGTTGTTTCGCTGTTTATAAATTTCTTTTGGCATCTCTTCTTTTTTTTTTTTTCTTTGTTTATGGAAGAACTAAGTTGTTTTTTATTAAGTTTATTCAGCAATAGATTATCTGCTGAACCATGCTGCCAATATGTGATGAAAGTGTATGAATCTTAATGAACCGTTGCTGATTCTGCGGAAGCGTTTTTCTGTCAAATTCGGTGAAATGAGTTTTCTAATTCATGATCAATAATCTTTTTTTGAGGTCCCTTTTCAATTGTTTCATTAAATATATTCAGCAGTAGTACTGTTTAATTTGTTTTTAAGAGTAGATCACTTGAATATCTCATGAAGCATGCTGTTAATTTGCAAAGTAGAAAGTGTATTGATCTCAATGAACCATGCTGCTTTGCCGAAGCTTTTTTCTATCAAATTTGGCATAACGGGGTTAAATTGAATCTGCAATGGTCGTGTTAAATCTGTTTTGAAGAGTAGATTACTTGGTTATTTGTTGAAGTCTGCTGTTAATTTGCAAAACTGTAAGTGTAAGGATCTTCATGAACTTATGCTACTTTGCTGGTGCATTATCTATCTAATTTGGTGTAATGGGTTTTCAATTTTACGACAAACAATGTTGTCTTAAGGTACCCTTTTCAAGCTATTGATTTAATTAAATCAGCAATAGTCCTGTTCAATCGATTTTCAAGATTAGTTTACTTAATTATCTGTTGAAAGTTTGCTGTTAAGTTGCGAAAATGTTAGTGTATGGATCATAATGAACCATTTCTGCTCTGCTGGAACATTTTCTATCCAATTTGTTTAGATGGGGCCTTCAAATATGCAATCAATAATTTTGTTTTAGCTATCCTTATCGAGCATCTTAAATTCAAACTTTTTTGAGCCATGATGTTAAAAGCAATGCTGCATGATTGTTTGCAGGATGGATTCACAAATTAAGTTTGCTGTGGTGGTGAAAATTATGGGAAGGACGGGATCGAGAGGTCAGGTGACTCAAGTGAGAGTCAAGTTTTTGGATGATCAGAACCGTTTTATTATGAGGAACGTGAAGGGACCGGTCAGGGAGGGAGATATTCTCACCTTGCTCGAGTCTGAGAGGGAAGCTAGGAGGCTTCGTTGATCACTTCCTCTTATCTCCATTTTGTTATGTTATTGATGTTTATGTTGCGCAAGTAGCTAGCTGTTTCTTATTTCTGAAAGGTATCCAAATTTTCAAATCTAGACTTGGATTTTGGGAGACTGATTTAAATGGATGAGCTGTTTTAAAAGCATAATCATTATGTTTAAATGAACTAAGTTGGTTTTTGAGATTATGATTTTTATGTCCCTTTAATTTCTGCTGTTTCAAAATGTTATTTATTTCTAAAAGTTGCTTGAAAGTGACTCGAACCTTTTCCTTTTGTTACAGATTGTGATTCCTTTTACTTTTATAACAATTTCATTATAAGTTTTGATTATATCAATTTTTTTTTATACAATATTTAGAACTACTTATGGCTCTTATAAATAGTAAGATAATACGTTTCACAGCATTCAAACTCATGTCTAATAATGATGTTCATACCAATTGATCAAGATTTAATCGGCAATTTTGATCCATTTTAAATGGTTCGATTACTTCGAATTAATTTCTTCAGTTTAATTTGATTATATGTTTGGTTATAATGATGAATTTAACTTTCAGTTTTTACATATTATATTTTTTAAAAATTAACTCTCAATTTACAAATTGTATCAACTTCTTGTGATGACTCCGGTCGTCTTCTCATTTTCTTAGTTGCTCTTGCAATGGCCGAACTAGAACTATCACTAGTATCGCCCACCATCTTAAAATGAAATTATTTTGCAAGGAAAAGGAATTTGCAATTGCCTTGCTTTATTACTACTACTACTTTTTTTTTATAATAAAAAAACTAGTTTTCCATACAATATTTGTTTTATCTAATAGTCCACCAATAATCCAATCAAATCCACTCACCTCTCCAGTCCCCATTTTGTTGGTGAAAGTCAAGATATCTACTCCACTACCCATTTAATTCACAATGTTTTAATGTAGAAAAAGTCTATATACCACTACTTTAGTGCTCAACATCTTAATTTAACATTTTTAATAATATTATAAAAATAAAATAACATAATTATAAAGCAATTAAATTTCAAATTTCAGCCTAATAGGAAGCAGCACGCACTCTCTTTGTAAGTTTTTTTTTTTTTTTTTCATTTCAATGATTTTTAAATTTTAGGGCCTTACCCTTACCTTGACATCTAATCGGAATGAAAAATGCTATTGGACATATTAGAGAAAATTCTTACTATAGAATTGATAATTCAAAGCTTTCACCCGAAACACTAAAAAACTAAAGTTAGTCCGAGTTATTAAAGTGATCGAAGAAGTTTGCGAATAGGGTAACATTAGAGTACCCATGTATTACTACTCTAAATACATACTTCGAAAGAGCTCATAAGAAGTTAACAAAATTCACTATAAAACTCACCATCAGAGTTGAGACTACAACAGAAGCTTTATCTCGTTGCTTTTCAAAGAAAGAGGTTAAAAAGCAAAGGAATGGAAAAGGTTTCTAGTTACACAAAGAAGGATCGTGCTGTGGGATAAGAATTTGACTATTTTAAAGGATTGTTAAATGTTTTTTTTTTTTGCATGTGAAAAATTAGAAATGCGTTGATGTAAAATATGAGTGAGACATAGCAATCAAATCAATGCTATATATGATATGATTGGGCCATGCAATTTGTTTGTATGTAGTAAGGCATAGGAAGAGTAAGGCATGACATGCAATTTGTTTGTATGCAATAGGAGGGATCCAATAAGTATTCTCGATCCTTACCTCATCCCTTATGTAAATCAACATTCTTTAACGAAAACTAATCTAAAAAATTTTATTAATTATATAAATGATAATTCTTTTATTAAATAAATAAATGAGCTAAAATTTATAATAAAAATTGATAGAGCTAAACAGCTTAGTGTCATCAACGTGCTACGTCAATAACTAAGATAAAAAAAAAATATCAATTTTTTGATGAAACAATATAAAATAATGTCATCTATATAAATATAAGAGAAATACTGTAATTTTTTAAAAATTGAGGGGGATCCTATTTTTGTTTTTTTTATTTATTATTTGTTTTATAATATTTTTTAAAACTAATTTTAATAATTATAATTTTAAATCACCGGAACTTGGGTGCAATCACATTAATTTGTTCAAAGAAAGTAGCCCCAAGAGGCCTAGCATTTACACAATACTCTATGACAAGTGAGTCGAAAGTCTCTCTATGCCAAAAAAAATTCACCAATCACAACTCATCATTTAGAACTGAAATTATCACCATATAACAAAGAGAGTTCAATAAAACCCTAAACATTCAAAATAATATTCATCAACCTAGTTGGGAGATTAAATGATAACCAAAGCATATTTAAAGCCATGGCGAATAGGTGGGATCAGGTTGATCATTAGGATCGATAATTTTTTCGAATAACAAATAATTTCGAGTCAAGTTCAAATTCGAGCAAATACATAACATTTTCAATGTTTATAATTCGTTCAACACAATTTGCAAACCTGGGATTAAAATGTTTTACGTGTATATATATACACTATATTACAACAAAATATCCTTTGTGGTTTTCATAAAATAAAATCAAGAATCCGCCACTGATTCTTGCTTTCCACCATCACAGGCATGAAGTATGGTGCAAACATCGGTAGTTTCCAAGAAATGCTCGGTATTTGCGAGGATCAATGGCCCATACTCGAAAACCAACCGCTTACACTGACAAAAAGAACACCACAACGGCAGGTTTAAGTGTTTAGCAGAACAAAACCAATAAAAAAAAAAAAAGAAGCAAAAGCTCGATGAGTTGAAGTCTAAAACTGATTACACTCACCTTTTGCACATAGTTCTGCACTGAATTACATCCTTTCAAAAGAAGCTCGAGTATCTCCAACTGGCATCGATGAACAAAAGGAGACAACTCACATTAAAACAATAACTTTTTCAATAAAAAGTGTGTGTATGAATTAGTCCCGAGCTAATCATACATTATACGGTAAAAGTATTTATAGAGACATTTATGCTAATTGTCAGATTGCATTTTGGCCTCTTTACTAAAAAATGGGCAAATTAATCCCTGAACGTTAAATCAAAGAGCAAATTGATCTTTTCTGCTGAAAATTTCATTTATTTTTACTAATAAAAACTAGCATGGCTCGTGTACCTCAAGAACCAGTTTTTAACAGTAAAAATAGATGAAATTTTCACAGAAAAGATCAATTTGCTCTTTGATTTAATATACAGAGACTAATTTGCCCATTTTTTAGTAAAAAGGCCAAAATACAATTTGACTCTTAGTATAGAGACATTCATGGTACTTTTACCTACACTATACTAATTCAACCAAAAGGAAAAACTACTTGCATATATATTCATATTAAGATCACACCTTTGTATCGGGATCTTGCAACTTCATTAGTACTTCAGAAATAGCACGGTGGCACATGCCACAACTATCTTCGCGGAATTGTGAAGATATAAGTGCAACTTTTTGACAAAGGTTGAACTTTGTACAGAAATCTTGAGGTTGTACCGAAGATATTTCCAAGAAGAAGAGAGGTGCATAGTAGTCCACAAGTGTAATGCACTGTGCAGTATAAATCGGGTAGTGATTAATTTAGTATTTCTCGAATTTAGGAAGAGAATAGAAGAGAACGGAAGGAAGAACAAGAATTCCGTAATGTTTTATGCTTTTACCTGCTGCTCAAAAGCTCGTAAACGGGAGCAACTTTTGTGAAGAATCTCAATTATCTCAGTCTGCGTTTTATTCTGTGAAAGGTAATCAACTGCATCAGTAGTAAATTGCTCACACAAGGTGCACACGTTGTCGTTCCGAGCAACCGTTTCTATCACTTTTTCATCTTGCCTCCAGTTTACCTGGACAACTGAACCGAGAATTCCGGGTCATTAAACTATCAATTTTGTCCTCTAAACTATACCCCAATTCCTAGATTGGTCATTAAAGTTCTTTCTTTTCCCAAAGTGGTCCCTAAACTATCAATTTTGTCCTGTTTACCAAAATATATACAACATCCAATAAGAATGTACCATGTGTCACATTCTTATTGGTTGATATTGCTTTTATGTAAACTGGGGCAAAATTAATACTTTATGGATCACTTCTCAGGAATTGTGATATAGTTTAAGGGCCAATTTACTATTAAAGCCTCCCCCGCAGCATAAAAATCCACCCTCCCCCGCTACTAGGAAAAAGAAAGTAAGAGAATTTACCTGATGGATCCGAGATTACTACCTCAACAACTTCTAGTTGTCGGGCGTTACATGCCCAAGTAGCACCCAACATGAAGAGGAACAAGAGCCCGAATCTCGCATCCATAATGCCTGGAGTTTTTCATTAAATAGCATGAGTTTCCCATAATGCTAAAGAAAGGAAAAGTCGATGTCTTCTATACTAGCATAAAAGAAGCTAAAAGATTATATAATAACAACACTCGATATCCCTAAAACTAATACATTAAATCACTTGATAGTTGGGGCCAAAACAACCAAAACTCTAACAAGCTATGTACAACCGAGGCCAAACACCAAAATAAGATTGTTGGGCCTAACACCAAGAAAGCTCGAAAACCACCACGCTTCACAAAATCACTTTGCCTAAGAGATAGTCCTAGCACATCAGGATCACCCAACAACTACACCCGAAAGAAATCTCTTAGCCAAACACATGGAGATCAAACTACTAACAGAAAGTCTAATCATATATGAACACACATGGGGATAGCAGACCTCTAAATCACTTCCAAGAACACATGTTAAGACCCTCCATCACTCAGCTAAACAGAAAGTCTAATCATATATGAACACACATGGGGATAGCAGACCTCTCAATCACTTCCAAGAACACATGTTAAGACCCTCCATCACTCAGCTATTAGCTTCCCATTGGTCCAACACATATATTATGATGGATTGATCAAGGATGATATACATATATATAGTTTGACTCGACCATCCAAAACCTAACATCGTCAATTCTCAACACCAGCATGTGAACCTCCTCCCTCTTCCGTAACTAGAATTTTGTATCAACAAATATGAAACTAATCAAACCATCCAAAAACAGAACCTTACAAGCATAGCACACGGGACTTCACCAATCACATTTGAACCCACGTGGGGACAGAAACCTCCCAACCACTTCCAAGGTTAAGACCCTCCATGGCTCTGCTAGTAACTTCCCATCGGTTCAACACCTATACTACGTTGGACCGGTCAAGGAAGATATATATATATAGCTTGACTCAACCATCCAAAACCTATCAACTCTACTTCGGTTCTCCACACCACCGTGTGAACCACCTTCCGCTTCCATAACTTGAATTTTATATCAACAAAGATTAAACTAATCAAACTATTCAAAAACAGATAATATCGAACACCAATTCTTAATAATTAATCTTATAACAATAGCATATTCTGATTTGGGTCTTCAAATTGCACATGATGAACCCTAAACATAAGATGAAACAGAAACCAAAAGCTAATCAACAAAGAAAAAGAAGAAAAACCCGTGAAAGCATGAAATTAAACAAGCAATTAGAAAATAATTGTCAAATTAAAAGAAACCCAGATTAAGATAATAAAAGATCTATGGAAGTTGAACGGAAACAAAGGAAATAATTGAAGAAAAAAGTGATCTTTTACCCTTAGGAAAGAATGGTCAGCGGCAGAAAGATTGAATGGATACGAAAATTATTCCCTTTTTTGAGTGTTGAATTGGGCAAAGCCTTCGAATTGTCGTCGCCTATTCTTAAAGCTCATCCTTTCTAGAGGTTTTGATACCCTGCGGTCGATATCATCTTTAGTATTTGAATTTGATAATATCTCCAATTTAATCCCTAAATTTTTTTTTGTTTGTATTGGTCCTAAAACTTGGTAATTTTTTCACTTTGATCCTTAGGCTTGGATTTCGTTAAGGTATGATGAAATGATACTCTAACATTATGTCACGTCGTTATTTGGAAATTTTAAAAAATTATATAAAATCTAAAAATTTCCAAAAATTATTTAAATATATATATAATTAGTATTTAGTATACTGATAATGTACTTTTTTTTATTTCACAAGTAGTTTTAAAAAATTACCATGTGTTTATTTTTTTTATATTTTACTTTATCCTTATAAAATATTTGTCAACCTCTTAGCCCTGCTTGTGGAGTTTAAAACGCCACTAGCAGTATAGTGTTAGAGTGTCATGTCATTGTACCTTAACGAAATTTAAGTTTGTGGATCAAATCAAAAAAGTTGTCAAGCTCTGAGACTAATGTGAAAGAAAAGTTTAGGGATCAATGTGAAAAAAGTTGTCAAGTTCAAGGACTAAATATTGATAATATTTAAACGTATCAACATCTATGCAAACAAACCTAAACTTTTTTAAATAACGTAAATTTGAAATGACTCAAGATTAAGGGCCTGTCTGATTGGCTGAAAACAGTTTCGAAAAATGATTTCTGGAAAATGGAATAATTTTTTGAAAAATGTTATATTTTTTGGTGTTTGATTGATTTTGTGTAAAATATTTTTCGTTATTTGACAAAATTTTCAAAACCTTTGACATTTCTCACTTTTGGTAAAATTGTAAGTTAGTCCCTCTTATTTTGGTAAAATATATTCACTTTTGTTTCATTTCTCCCTTTTGATAAAATTGTAATTTAATCCCTCTTTTTTTTTCACTTATGCAATTTAGTCCCTCATTCTCCAATTTATTTTACCCTTTAGTCCTTCCCTCCTTTTGGCTATTTTCCTTTTTGGTCCTTCAATTTTTCCATATTTATATTGACTCAATTAATTTTGAATATTTACACTAAGGCCTTTCACATTTTTACGATTTAGTCCCTACCTTAAATTAACATGTCATGTCATACTTCTTGATTCAACTTCTTTTGACATCCATCACCCTACCTTTTATCGATCTTATGCCTTATTTCGTTTTATCAAGAAATCTACTACACATAATTTCAACTTAATACCACTTCTATGACAATTTTTGGGGCGTTACATTTCCATTAATTTTTTTCTGAAGTCCAGCTAACAAGCCACAAGAGAAAATTGAATGATCGGTACGGTGGATTAGTACTTGTCTATAAGTAGAAGAACATACCGTAGACCTAAATTGATCTAACGATCAGTGTCGAAGATCAAAGAATGAAGTTGTTTAGATTTTGATTCACAGATTTGTAATGCTTAAAGAAATTTTATGAAAAAAATCGATCCCCTTGTACTAGGAGCTAGATTGTTTCTTTTACTCCATTTACTCAAAAAATAATGAATTAATCTCTGCATATTAGATAAAAGAGTAAACTGATCATTTTTATTAAAAATTTCATCAATTTCTACAGTAAAAATACGGTGTAGCTAATAAAATAACTAAAGAGTACGTATACCTCGTTCTAACATGAAAGGACCAATTTTTAACCATATAAATAAATGAAATATTTAAGAGGAAAATCAATTTACATACAGAAACCTTCACGATATCTTACGGTTTTCTACCAAATCAAGCACTTTTAGTAATAATAAAAATATTAGCAACTAATTCAATGGGGTTATTGGATATCATGTAAGCAAGAGAGCCATGGAAGATCCTTCAACGGCCATTTTCATTCCAGCTTTATAGCAGTATAAATTGGAGCAGACAAACCCAGTGTTAGAAACATAGAAGGCTTTTCTAATTTTTAATGCTTGCATGTGGCTGACAAATATGATACGAGAAAATATTACTCAACACTTTCCAATAAAAAATTTTCAAAATCTCATTTCTACCTAAACAGGTTGTAGAGTGAGAGCCACTCATGCACACGAATTATAAGTCATTTACTAAGTAAAATGAGTAATACTTGAACCCATAGCCTGCTCAAGCTCAAACAACACATTTTTAGATTCCGGATTGCTTGTAGCACTCGACATCACTATTCAACTGTGTAAATCACTCTGCATTAGATTTGTTCACGAATAAAGTTATTTGTTTAAGTCTGAAGGATGGCTAGAATTTTGGGAAAGTTTGAGTAAAAATATTAAGCTCGAAAAATAAATTTGGATAAAAAAAAATTAAGTTCATTTAAAATATGGTATAGGTTCAAGCTTGAATATTCAAGACCCATGCCCAACCCGATCTTTTTTATAAGTCTGTAATATTTTATATTATGTTATTTTTATATTTATATAATTTATAATAAAAAAATTAAATTTAAAAAAAATGTTAAGATGACTATATACAAAATAGGTAAACTATCAAAATAATCACTTTTGTTTCCCCCAAGTTATGTTTTAGTCACTTATATTTGAAATATTGCGTTTTAGTCACTTACATTATCATATTGTAAAATTTTAGTAATTGAGTGTTAATTGTCATTAATGGTGTAACGGTAAGCTGACGTGGCATGTTAAATCATCATTTTGAATGAAAATTTTAGGTTAAAGTATACAATTAATCCCTATATTTTTTTAAGCAATTTAATTTTTTCTTTTACGTTAAAAAAGATGGAGAAGGAAGGAAAATAGAAGGAAAAGTAGAAGAGAATAAACAAAAAAAGAAAAGTTAAAAGAACATAAAAAAATTGCTTAAAACAAAAAAATATGAGGACCAATTGTATAATTTAACCTAAAATTTTTGTTTAAAATTATGATTTAACGTGCCATATCAGCTTATCGTTACACTGTTAACGGTAATTAATGGCTTAGTGACTAAAATGATTAAAATGTTACCTGAGGGAAACAAAAGTGACTATTGTGGTAGTTTACCCATATAAATTTTAATAGTAAACTACACCTGAGGCCACTAAACTATTAGTAGTAAGTTTACATTTTGGTCACTCAACTTCAAAAGTTACAAAATGGTCACTGAAATATTCGAAAGTTTTTATTGAAGTCATAAGATTGTTATTTTAAAAAGAATAGGCTTGGCTATCAAGCTCTAAGCGACGATTCGACGATTAGTACCAGGGATTAGTATCCAACAACGAGTAGAAGAACATAACTTAAATTTAAGTCAATCTGACGATCAGTGTCGGAGATTAAAGAAGAATGCTGTTTGGATTTTGGCTTGCAAATTCATGATGTTCAAAGTTATTTTATATAAAAAAAATGAACTGTAAAAAAAGGGAAAAAACTTTCAATTGGTGCAGATGATGCAAACAAATAAGACCATATAACAGTGATTTTAACAATCCGGATACTTAAATAAAAACTTTGGAATAGTTCAGTGACCATTTTGTAACATTTTGAAGTTAAGTGATCAAAAATTAAACTTATTAATAAGTTAGTGATCTTAGTTGTAGTTTACCCAAAATTTTAATAAATAAAAATATTAAATTAAAAACAATAGAAATATATTTTTATTTTTAAAAAAATAAAATAAATCGAATTTAAAATAAATTTAGGTTAATTAATTAACTTGAGCTTCATTTAAAATGTGTTAATATCATACTTAACCCCGTATTAGTCTCATACCTAACCCCCACCCTGTCTATAAACTCATCTACTCTTCCCCAACAGTCCGGGGACCATTTCACATCTACTCTTCCCCAACAGTCCGGGGACCATTTCAACGACATACATATTTATTTATTTAGGTCCACTGTTGCTAGTCAGTGCTGCTGAGCAAAGCTTTTGTGTAGTTATTCAGAAATTCGTACCTTAATTGTTGGTAAAATAAATAAAAATGGGTTGCTTCATTAAATGTTATTAGTTCAAGACGCCATAAATTTTTGGAGTGCTGGTTTTGCTTTGTACTTATCCATATGGCAGCTTCCTTGGATTGATTTGATTCCCCAAACCCCCCCCCCCACACACTCATATACATATGTATGTATGTAGATTACATGTTTGTTATCACTTATGTTCATCATGATCAACATAATCATATCCTTGTTCATCATTCTGGTCATAGTTCATCTACTAAAACCCAAAAAACCAGTGAAAAAGTTACCTCCAGGGCCATGGAAGCTGCCTTTGATAGGTAACATGCACCAACTGGTTGGTTCATTGCCTCACCAAACATTAGCAAACATGGCTAAAACATATGGTTCTTTGATCCATCTCAAAACCGGGTCCATTTCGTATATCGTAATATCGTCACCGGAATTAGCCGAAGAAGCTTTGAAAACCAACGATATCAGCTTTGCATCAAGGCCTACCATATTAGCTTCCAAGATCATGTCTTATGATTCAACCAACATCGTTTTCTCGCCTTACGGTAGTTATTGGAGACACCTACGGAAAATCTGCGTCACCGAGCTTTTAAGCCCGAAACGTGTTGAATCGTTTCGGAAAGTTCGAGAAGAGGAGGTGTCGAGTTTTATCAACTCGATCGCTTTATCGGGGAGTAGATCAGGTATCAATCTTAGTAAAAAGATTTTCTCATTGACATATGGGGTAACATCAAGAGCAGCTTTCAGTGAGAAATGCAAAGATCAAGAAGCTTTCATATCGATCATCACTCGAGTTAGTAAGTTATCGGGAAGGTTCACTATTGCCGATATGTTCCCATCTCTTAAACTGCTCGAATTACTTAGCGGGAGACTCGAATTCGAGAAGCTGCATAAGGAAGCCGATAGGATACTCGAGGACATCATTGCCGAGCACCAAGAGAGAAGGAAAATATACGGTGGCGACAGTGAAGAAATGAAAGATTTGGTTGATATTCTTTTAGATCTTCAAGAAAACAGTGAGCTCGAGTTTCCTCTGTCGGTTGACAACATCAAAGCAATCATCTTGGTCAGTTTTTTTTTTTTTCATTTGTAGCATAGTATGCATAATTGCTTAGTAAGACTCCATTCTCCACTTTCAGGACATGTTCAGTGCCGGGAGTGAAACATCGTCAATAACCGTGGAATGGACAATGGCAGAACTGCTGAAGAACCCCGGGATTATGGAAAAGGCAAAGAACGAGGTAAGACGGGTATTTACCGGCAAAGGATATGTAGATGAAGGAAGCATTCATGAGCTGAAGTACGTGAAAGCAGTCATCAAAGAATCCATAAGGCTACATCCTGCTGTGCCTCTAGTACTAAGAGAATGCCGCGAGGATTGTCGGCTCGACGGTTACGATATACCCGCCAAATTTAAAGTCCTCGTTAACGCAGGAGCGATCGGAAAAGATCCTAAGCATTGGAATAATGCCGAGACATTTTGTCCTGAAAGGTTCCTTGATAATTCAATTGATTTTAAAGGAACGGATTTCAAATACATACCGTTCGGTGCCGGAAGAAGGATATGTCCCGGTATTTCATTTGCTTTGAGCAACATTGAGTTGCCAATTGCAAACTTGTTGTATCACTTTGATTGGAAACTTCCAAATGGAATGAAGCCTGAAGATTTGGACATGACAGAGGCTCTTGGTTTGTCAATAAGAAGAAAATATGAACTGTTTGCAATCCCCATTGCTTATCATCCTCATGTAGAATAAGGTACGGTAAAAGTAGCATAAAATATCCTTGTACTAAGAGTTGGATCGTACTAAAAAATAAGTAAATTAGTACTAGTGCGTTAAATCAAATAGCAAATTGGTTCCTTCTGTTAAAAATTTCATTCATTTTTACAATAAAAAACTGATCCATATACGTTACCATAAGGAACACGTGCATTAACCATGCTAGTTTTTAACACTAGAAAATGATGAAATTTTTAATAGAAATGATAAATTTGCTCTTTGTTCTAACATAAAAAGAGCCAATTGCAATCAAATTGAAGTACTTGATGTTAATGAGCTTAATCCTTTGTTATTAGATAAATGATTTTTACGCATAGTCAATAGTTTTCATATAATTAAAGTATTTTTCATGTCTATTTTGCAGTCCATAAAGATTAATCCTTTCGAGCTTTGTGATTATTAACAATATCATCTCTATAATTCCAACTTGTATTCACTCTCCCGAGAAAACTATTGCACCCAACACTTGTTGCTATGCTTAATTTATTTATGTTAAATGTGGTTATCATGACATCAAACATACCTAAGATTTGAATCTCAACATTTACGAAACTATGGCAAAGTAAACAGATGCATAAAATGGCACAACATTCAAGTCATATTTCATTTAAGTTGAGCAAACATGATATTCAAACATGGCAGACATGGCCTAGAGAAGAACCTAAACAAACATAACATAAAAAGCATGAAGCTTTGAAGAGAAATGAGGTCAAACAATACAAGTAATTAATAGAGTTAGTACTTCACTTATATAATATATATATATATATATCTCACAGCATCTACCTCAAGTTGAGAGTTGGCTTCTTCTTTTTCTTATTTTGTTTAGCTAAAAGGAGCGAAAACCGAGCAAACCCGAACTTCTTCCTTTTTCCTGAGAACTGTTTGTGACCGGTTTCTCTCTCGGATTTCTGAGAGTTGATTATGTAATCACCGTTTTGTTTGCCGAGCATTTGACCCAATGACACTTTTCTTTTCACAGTGCCTTTCTCTGCTAGCATCTCAGTTTCAAAGTCTTCAGGAAGAAGCAACTTTCGGCTAAGTATTTGACCTATTGATAGGGTTGGTTTCAAAACCGGGGTTGGACCGTCGTTAACCAGATTCAATCCATTCACGTCGAATAAACGAGAATCTTTTCGATTGTGAGATGGGTAAGAATTCTTGAACTTGGTAGGGTTGTGTAAGGATCGTCGTTTCTGACCATGCTCAGATCTCCATTTCCGAAGAGCTTCCTCGACTTCCAGCTTGCCTTTGTTCGCAGCTTCTACTCGGTTTAATGCTTCTTCCAAGGCTTTCTTACTCGTTTTAATTTCCTCCGTGGCCTCTTCTACTTTCTTCAAGATTTCCATTTTCGAAACATTTGCTTCATCAACTTGGACCATAGCATCGACTACTTTCTTATTAGAAAGTTCCTCGGCGTTTTGTGCCTTGGACATCAAGGCAGAGTACTCCTCATATGAAATAGTCACCCCTTCGGCTTTTTGCACAGGATTTCCAGACGAGCTCTCCTTGCGCGAAAGGTTTTTTATCTCAGCAAGAGCCAAAGCTTCAGCAGCTCGGGCAGCTTCCTTCATTTTCTTAGCAGCAAGTATCCTCATCTCAGTCGTTTTTATTCTCGTTTTAGTCTGTTCAATCTCGGATACTGCTCTTGAAACCTCCGATTTCGCTGCTTGTCCTATTTTCTTGAATTGCTCAGCTTCGGAACTTAGTCTTTGAAGTTCCCTTGATATATCCAAAGGATTATCAACCCCGGTTTTGATTTCAGCCTCTTTTGCTACTTGCAGTTTCAGTCTTGTTTGAGTTAACTCTTCTTCGAGCGACGATATCTTCGAAGAATTCTGACTTAGCCTCTCTAGAGTCTTTTTGAGAGAATTCCTTTCCTTCTCTAATTTCTTGTTTAGTGATTCCACCGAACCTCGAATATCAGCAAGATCATTAGTTGTCCTCGAAAGGTTCAGTTTCGCCTGTTTCAACTCCATCAAGATAAAACCTGGAGCTGCCGAAGGACAGGGGCTAAAACTTCCCACCAAGTTCGGATGGTCACCACGACGATTCTCTTTCTCTGCATCCATGTTCTTCACATCCACTTCGGATGCTTCTTTCTTCAGCTTTAATTTTAGTTCTTCGACGGTTAACTTTGTTGCTTCGAGTTCTTTCAGCACATCCAATGTTTCTCTTTCTTTAACAATGAGATCTTTCTCCAATTTCGCCGCTTGTTCCTCCAATTTCGCAATGTCAACTTCTTCCCCATCATGCTGCGAAACATTCAATGAACATGAAAAAAGTTTAAAATCGAAACATCAATCAATTGAAACTAGAGGGCCTTCTAGACAATTCATATTATAAAAGCTATTGCATTAACAGGAAGACTACAAAGTTACAGTAATAAAGAAGCCATGAGGAAACCTAGTAAACAATGATACATATGTATGTTTGTATGTTTGAATGCTTGTATATATGTGTGTGTGTATATATATATGTCTTTATAAGACAGCAAAATCCATATATATGTGTCATTGCACTAACAAGAAGACTACAACAACAAACTTCGAAGTTACAGTAATAAGAAGTCATGATGAAACATGATACATACATATATATGTATGTATGAATGTATACATATATATATATACGTGTTTATAAGACAGCAAAATCCATCTATATGTATCATTGAACTAACAAGAAGACTACAACAACAACTTCAAAGTTATAGTATAAAGAAGCCATAATGAAACCTAGTAAACAATGATACATACATACATACATACAAACATACATACATAATTTATGTATGTATAAGACAGTAAAATCCATACAAAACAACCCTAAAATATTTAATTTAACAATGAAAAGCTTAAGTTTTTTAGCTGCATTAAGCAAAATACAGTGGATTATTCGTTTCTAAACACTTATTATTCTGATTTTCCACCATTTATTTTACCTCAAAGCAAGAATTTAAGCAAAAATTTGAAAAAAAAAAAAACACTTGAGAACTTTATGAACCCACGTTGAAAATTTAAACAAGAAAAACATGAAACCCAGTAACATTTTCCTTAAAAAGAATCAAAAATAAAAACCAAGATTTTATTTTTACCTCAGTTTCAGACATGAGCTTAGGTTGAGAGGGTTTCCAATAACCGATTCCACCAAATCGAGAAGCAGCCTCTTTAACAGATTCAAACGGTGCCGAAGTATCGATCTCAGCTCTTACACCGCCGCACAAACCACCATTTTTGGTGGCTGAACCACCACCACCACCACCAATTTCACAGCTTTCCACTTCCATTACAAAAAATAATCAAAACCCAGAATCCTAAACAAAAAAGAACACTAAAACACCTTAAAATCTGCGAAGAACTTAATAATGTTTGGTTTTTGTGGGGGGTTTCGTTTTTTGCTACTGTCTGGAAAATACAAAGCGACAGTGCTATAAAAGAGGGAACGGTACTGAACCATGAGACTGAAGAAGAAAAAGGGGAGATTTTGATTTTTTTTTTCTTTTATTGACAGAAATGTCCTTGATGTTTGGAGAAAATTGCTATGGGTTAAGTGGAGTTGTGAGGTAAAAAAAGCGGGGATTTTGGTTTTTGGTGGGTGCCCTTTATGGGGAATGGGAAATTCAAAGCGTGTGTGGGGGCATTATGGGGGGGGACAGTGCTTCAACGGCAATAAATCTTAACGGACTTTAAAAGGACAAGAACCTTATTTTTTGAGTGTTGGACGGTTGAGATTTTCTTTTTCTTTGTCTTTAATTTATTTTATTTTTAATGATTGTCGTTAATTTCTTAAATTTTAGGGACAAAGTAATACTTAGTCCTTGAACTTGACAATTTTTTCATGTTGGTCCTTGATTGCTTTGTCTGCATTGATCTTGAAACTTGACAGTTTTTTCCAATTTAGTCCCAAAACTTGAATTTCATTGTATAATAACGTGGCAATCTAAGATTGTACCACATCATCACTACACCTTAACAAAAATGTAAGTTTACGGATCAAATTGAGAAAATTTACCAAGTTTCGAAGCTAATATGAACCAAAAAAATTGAAGGCTCAAATTAAAAAATTTTGTCAAGTTCAAGGATTGAATATTATTTTATCCCAATATAGTAAAATGGTTTATAATTTCTTAATCCAATTTTTTTGGTGAATAGTAACAAAAATCTCAAAAACCTTATCTTGTCCACATGTATCAAATAACTCCCTAAGTACATTTTCAATTATTTACATGCTCTCTTTTCACCAGAAGACGGTTTAGTAATAAAATCGGCGATTTAGTTACTTTCTCTAAGCACATGTCTTATCACCCAGTAGTTCTTACTCTATAATAACTGTTTAATTCATCGAAGTAAAGCTGAATTCGAAACACAAAGTAACATTATGATCTATTTTTAATTTAAACTAATTAGTTTAGAAAAAAAAAAAAGATAGTTTAAAAGAGGACAAGAAACGCTCCTTAAATATAATTGTATAATTAAAGGAAGAAATTATGGGAATTTAATAACTGGTTGGTCAACTTAAAGTTTCAAACACAATCAATGCTTTATGTTTATTTTCTTTTAGCTTTAGGAAAAGTAAAAAAAAAATAAATTAAAATTGTATGAAATAAAGAATAAAAATTATTCATCATATCTGTTTTTTAGTCCCTCCCAAAATAATGTGTTTCAGTATATTTAAATCCACGTCATTCTACACTGACATCAATACCCATACCAATCGAGTAAAACTCAATCGATTAAAATGATTGATAATTTGATATTTGATGTTGATCTTCTTTTTTATTTAAATTTATTGTGTTGAAATCAAAGAAGCTTTTTTACTTTTAACTGTTGCATGCGCTGTGTTTTTTTTTTTTTACTTTTACCAGCATAAATTTAATTATTACTCGACCGTTACAATATATATTATTAAAGTGAAGTGTATGAAGATAGGGTAAAAAGTAAAAAATAATTGGTCCATCCAAATTGGACCCAACTTATGAGGTACCTTAAACTAAACATTAAAACGAATTCACAAGCTTGGGCTTGGGGAGTTGTGCTCATGGCCCCACACATGGTTCTTCTTGATAAAGTGCTCATCTCCTGCGGTAGGTAACAACATTTGAGCTCTTCTTAGAGTTTGAAGATAAAACCTCAATCGAAAACAATATCAACTCATTAAGGGGTCTGTTGATTTTAGAAGGCCAACTCTTTGAAGATTTCTTCGTAAAGAGTTGGGCTCCCTTCAACAAAAAAGAGCTAGACCAAGTGATACTAAGGTTTTTAAAACTGGACCAATGGTCGAATCAGTTAGACCACCAATTTTTAATTCTATCAGTTTAATCGATCAAATTGGTTTTAATTAAATAAATTATCAAATATTCATAGAAATTAAGAAATATATTTAAAATATAGAGACAACCGATTCAATCGGTACCATGTGTTTCACTCAAAATCCAGTTAAAAGCTTTGTTCAGACTGATATACTAGTCAATTATTGATCCAATTGGCCAATCCAGTTTGATTCCAACAACCTTAAGTGGTACCATGCTCAACTCAATATGACCTATAAGTTATGGGTTGAGGACTCAAACCCTCTTATAGGGAAATGCTCACTTTTCATTTGGTAGATGAGTGTGCACCTTGCGTGTCCCTTATTGACGAGGCGTTTGCTTTCTTGTTGAGGGGAGACTGACTCTATTTGGAGAAGTCTACAAAATGTTGGTCATCCAGAGCCAACGAACCTCTGAATAGATTAGTATTGTCCTTTGTTGGAATTTTGTCTCTCGACTTTATAGAAAGCTTGAGTGCCAGTAATGTCATAGATTCCTATTGTTGCCATTTAAGGGGTATAGGTTCAAATCCTATCAAGTGCAAATGCTCACGTTTCCTTAGTAGGTGGTTGGGCACCACGTACGGTCCAATCTAACGAGACGCACTTACTCTATTAAACCCTCCACCTCTTCAAACACTCAAATTCTTCGTAAAATTAAGAGACAAAACCTAATCTAAAACAATATCATTCCGTTGAGACATCCATCAACTTCAAACCGACAACACATTAACCAACTCTCTAAAAAAAAAAAAAAAGCCTCCTATCAAAATTGAGTATAAATAACAATTCAAGTAATGTAACTATCATAACATAAAATCATAATCATTGGACCAAAATGGCTTTTTCTCATATCAGCATCCGTCGGTCCACACGCTTCAATGGGTGAAGAAGATGCCCAAAACCCACAACTTCACATAAACTATAATATCTACGTTTTAATGTATTCTTATTTAAATTTAATTAATATTAATTAATTATAACTATTATAAATTATTAATTAATTATGTTTAAATAAAGTTATTAATATTTATTTATAAATCTTCGACTATTATTTTTGTTTATCCAATGATGATATCATATTATTATTTATGTGTATGAAACTTATACACTAACGGCCCATCAAATATTCTCTCATATGTTTAAACTTCTCAAAGGCTTTCATAAAAATTAAACAAATTGACTAAGGATAAAAAAGTAAAAAGAAATAATGCAATTATTGTCTCGGTAAATACTTTTTTCGTCAAAATTTGATATTAATACATTCATAAATTTAGGGTGAGTAAAACTCTATGTAAGTCGAATAATTTTTTTTTTCGAATTTCAAGTTAATCAAATTTAATTGTTCGATTTCTTTGAATCAACTCAAATAAATAATTCGATTTTTTAAATTTGAATTGATTTGAATTGTGAATATTATTAAAAATTTTAAATTAATTTTTAAAATCTAATTGATCTATTAGTGTTTTTTTTCGAGCGTATAAATTGTCATATCAAAACAACGAATAAATATAATGTAGGAGTGGTAAGTACCTTAGGGATATTGTCCCACAAGATCAATAGGGCATGGAGTCAGCTCATGATGGATAACATGTTTAAACTTCGATCCATTTACATATCCAGTCTGCCATTTTACAACCAAAGCTAACATTAGCTTGATGGAATGACTTGATAGATTCGATCTTAAAAGATTAAAAACCAAATTAAATTTAGATCATAATTTAAGGACGTTCAGTGAAATTAACCCCTTAATATTATGAAACCTGTATAAAGCCTGAAGCTTTCATCAATCATCATCTAGCTCCTCATATCGTCACTGAACCCCCAAAAAAAAAAAAAAAAAAACACCACCACAGTCCAAAAAGTCCGATCAAAACATAATGTTCATCAACACGAGCACTGATCTCCCCCTTCCCCAAAACAAGACCACCCTCGAAATTAAGCATGTAGACGATAGCAAGTTCTTTGCCAAGCTTTTATCTAAACAAAACTCAATGGGAAGAAACCCTTCTTTCAGGGTCTACTATGGCGGAGCCTCTGGTTCCGTCCCTTTCACGTGGGAATCTCGGCCTGGTACACCAAAACATGCATTCGCCAGTACATCTTTAGTTCCTCCATTAACTCCTCCACCGTCGTACTACACCAAGTCTAATACAAAACCCGTAAAGAAACACTCGAGATCTGGTCTTTTCAACGCTTTGTTTTGGAAAATGGTATTGAGGTTGAAGAAAGCTAATATTGTGCCTTGGTCGTCGTCGACCACAAGTTCCGGGAAGTATCAGAGGAGACGGTTATCGACCCCGAGTTCCTCATTCGATTCAAGGATGGATGATGAAGGGATTGCTGCCGTTGGATCGGGAACTTCGACTCGGTGTTTCGCCGTTGGTAGGGGGAGGAGTACTATCAGTAAGTGTCATGGATGCTATTGCTGCTAATTACAATATACGCCTAGGTCAAATTATAGTTTGGTCCCTCTATTATGATCTTGTTTCAGATTTAATCTCAATAAAATATTTCATCTTCCTATGATGTTATTAAGTAATACAAATAGCTAAAAAACACCATTTTCAACTAGATTTTTTTTTTCAAAAGTTAGGAAGAGTGATTTATTTTAGAAAATTTAACACCATCATTTTAATAATTTTTTTCTCGGTCGATATGAAAATGACAAAGATAGAAAGACGTTAGAGAATACCAACCTCTTTCAAAGACAAAAATATTACAAAAACTCCTAGAGTAATCTTTCGCTTTGAAATGCACTTGACCTGAGACAATCAACATCAACTTAAACTAAAACTAATATGCAGCCCATAACAATCACCTCCCGACTTTCAAAAAACGAAGGACTCATTATACTTGCTATTGCCAGAGCATCAGCCATACTTATTATGTCTTTTCTCAATTTGGTCGTAATTCTTCCTTTTTTTTAAAGCAAAATTTAGTCTTCAACCTTTTAGAAATAGTGAAATTTAATCACCAATCTTTTAAAAAAGAGTTAAATTGATTTTTTTTATCAAAAATATTGACTAAAGCGTTAAGTTATTAAATATGGCAATCCAAATGTACTTCATGCTATTTTTTATGCAATTTTTATTTTATTTTTTCATAAATTTTAAATTATTTGTTGAAGTAATATATAAAACAAATAGAACCATGTTAACTTGAAGTGTATGTGGACTACTACGCAGGTTACCACGCCAATATCACTAAAAAAATTAATGTTTTAATAAGAATTTCCATTAAAAAGAACAATTTGATCTTTTTAAAAGAATTTAGTTAAAAAAGAAGAAGATCAAATTGATAAAAATATAAACGTTAAGCGTTAAATTTATTATCATGCCAATTTATATGCATAACCTAACTTCGTACGTTGTTATTCATAACCTACTCAGTTTATCAATAGTTCAATGTAGCGGGAGCAACGATTTTCTAAAATTATTGGAACTTAATCAGATTCTTCAAAATTTTTGAAAAATTTAAACAGACCTTATTAAACAAATTCGAATCAAACTAAACTTAAGTAAATATTATGATACTGCCATATATAATCCTGACCCAATTCTTCAACACTTCAAATTGTAAATGATTGATCGCAATATTTTTAGAATCGAATCGATAATCAAATTAGTCAAGTCATCCATCGATCTGACCGATTTGATAAAAAAAATTCATAAAAAGAAAGATATTTAAAAACCTGATTTAGCCGATTCGGAATTCAACCAATTCTTTATCCTTCTTCAAACTGATATCTCGATCCAACCTGTCCATTCCGAGTCAAACAACCTTAATTGATTGGGGCATATTCTTTCTTTCTCTCTCTCATATAATTTGTGACTTATTTAATACCCCATGGGAAGATAGATAAAAGTTCCCATCTTGGTATTTATTGGTTTTTTTTTTTTTTTTTTCCCCAGTTCAATGTTTTAAATTTTTGGGAGTTCTCTCAGCCACACTGCCATTTTCTTACCAAAGTATACAAATCTTGTCCTCACTTGGAAAGGAGCACATTGGTTTATAATTTAGTTTAGAATTAAGGACATAAATTTCCCCACCTACTCCAACTTTTTCATCAATATTGCCAAATTTATTTTGGGAGTCACTATCCATTGTTTCCATTCTTTCATGCTTAAAGCATGGTTGTTAAAACCGAACAAAATTTATTGATTGAATCAAGAATCGGTGATTTAATTGACATTAATGTTTGGAAAAAGTTTGAATCAATTCAAACCAAGAATTTTTATCTATTCTAGGTTTTTATGGATTTTTAAAATCTTTTAGATTTTATTTTTATTTTGTAATTGTTGAACATTCGATTGATTGAACTGGTCAAGCCAAGAATTTATGGTTTGAACAGTTCAATCACCGGCCCAAATTTTAAAATATTAAATTAAAATAAATTGCTAGTCAAGCTATAGGTATGAGTCAAATGATAAAAAGCTCGGCATTTATTAAGGGCCAAAGTTCATTCTTAGTGTATATAAAAAGATAATGCTGGAAGAACTTACCCCAAGGGATTCAACTCAGCTCGACTTTAAATTTAATTGGGATCCAATGTCAATGTAATTTCTTAAAAATCACAATAAGATTGCAAAACCCTAACTTTTACATTCACTAAAATACTACCATAACCTGCCAAAAAACCCCTAATTTATGAACAATGTTTCAAAGATAATGATAGTGTATAGACAAAAAGCTCTTACATGAACATGAAAAACAATGAATAATGTACTAAAAACAACTATCATTTGAACATTCTTTTAACTTTCATTCGAAGGTGAAAAAGGTTGGTAGTAAAAATAAGGGTAAATTACATTGTTAGTCTCTAACTATTAGTAAGTCTTTTTTTTTGGTTACTCAACTATGAAAAATTACAAAATGGTCGTCCAACTATTTGACTTTTTTTTTTGTCACTACCGGTTAAATGGATAATAAAAAGATGATGTGGCCGTTTTTAAAATTGGCATAATAACAAGACTGACCCTCAATGTTTTTATATTGTGTCAATTTAGTCTTGATTCTAGAAATTTTAACCCTCGACATTGACACATGGTGTAATTTGATCCCTTTTTTTTTTTTGTGGCACTATGGGTTAGTTTTAAAAGAGTGAGAAGATATGAAAATTATTATCTTGGTTTTTTTTAATCTAATTTAGCTAATAAATTTGATTTTGTTTAGCTTGTCTTTGTGGAACTAAGGGTGTTTCCATTGTTGGTATTTTTTTTGTTTAGTATTTTAGGAGAAAGGGTCACAAAGAAAAAGTAAAACTGAAAAAAAGAGAGACTAAATTACACAATGTGTAAATGTTGAGGGTTATATTTTTTAGAATCGAAACTAAACTGACACAATGTACGGCTGTAAAGGGTTAAAGTAACTATTATGCCAATTTTAAAAGCTACCACGACATCTTTTTATTAGCCATTTAACTACAAGCGGCAAAAAAAAAATCGAATGATTAAGTAACTGTTTTGTAACTTTTCATAACTAAGTGATTAAAAAAGAAGTTTAGTAATAGTTGGGTGACTACCGATGTAGTTTACCCTAAAATAATAAAGGACCAAATACTTAGTTGTCGGCAGTTTTGTAGCCTGGGCCTGTTCAGTTGTCCTCATCAGTTCCATGCATGTGAACCGAGGATGGGCCATTTTTTCTCTATGTGATATTTTATACCTAAAAAAAAAAAAAAAGACAGCTTTAACTGGCCATGGTTTCAAATTAAGACAAACCATATCATATGTCACTTTTTCTTAATTAAGATGTTCAATTTGTACCTATCTTCACCCATTTCATCAAGGTTGTTAGTAAGGAAATTAGTTTCTGTATGTTAAATTAAAGAGTAAATTAGTCCCTTTAATTAAAATTTTCATATATTTTTATTGTTAAAAACTAACATGTGATTGATGAAATAACCATACAGTTACACATGACATGTCATGTATACATTATGTCGACATCCGTGAACCAGTTTTTAACAGTATAAATAGATGAAAATTTTAACAGAATGACTAGTTTGCTCTTTGATCTAACATACAATGACTAATTTGCTCATTTTTTTAGTAGAACGAGTAAAATGCAATCCGACTTCTATTAGAAGACCTCAATGATAATTTTATCTTTGATATTGATATGCTCGTATGTGAAAAGATCGTACCCTTATTTTCATTTTGAAATAGGGCTCAAATACTAACAATTCAAGTAAAAATGAAGAATTTGAAAAAAAAATTACCTCGAACTCGTGCCAAATGATCTAAATATCATATACGAAAATGTGATAACTTTGAATTGGCTTATCATAACATCAAATCTTATATCGAGAAACTCCAACATTCAGGGACAAAGCCAAAAATTGCTTTGGAGGAGATTAAAGATGAATTATAAATTATTAGAGGGTCAAATGGTAACTTTATAAAAATTTAAGGGGTTAAATGAAAAATCTATTATTTGGGGCCAAGATCACTGTCTACCCCTTTTACCTAATGTTCTCCTATAATCCGATGCAATGTATATGTTGAGATTCAAATCTTTAATCTATTGAATATTGATTTTTAACGTGTTTGTAGGAACTAGCTTAACGAATCTCGTTTTAACGTAAATCTTTTAGAATTTCTTTGATATTTTTAATATTATTAATTATATATATTGCTATAAAATGAAGATTTTAGAAAGTCGAAACTTCTATTGGTAAAAGATAAAAGATGTTACATTGTAAATTTTGCAACTGACCCGAAGGAATCGACGAAGATGCCATATTCATATCTGAAAACACTGCACTTTGTCGTCAAAATGGCGTTTTTAAATAAAACGCCGTCGTGAACCGCCGTTAAAACCGAGAAAGTAGTCCTACTCCTGGTGGCTATTTTCACCCCATTTCCTTATAGCTTGCATCACTGCTTGCTTCACCATTTGAGCATCAATGCATTCAGCATTACCTTGATTCTGAAATTTTGTAATACATACATATATACATATATATATATATATAAGATAAATCCCCAATTGCATTTTCAATAGCTAAAAGTGTACAATTGCAAAGAAATGTAGCAGTTAAGAAATAAAAAAACTGTTAATACACTATTTGGTACTTGAGTTCTTTTTTCTTTCTTCAATTTCGTACTTCCAGTGAGTATCGGACATGTGTATTCTAGTAAAAAAGGCATAGGTATTTAATTGGATAAAAGAAAAGCATTGGTATTAAATTGAATATTGAATCTAAACTCACGTACTTAAGTGGGACAAAAAAGAACTCAGGTACCAATTTGGGACCAAAAAGATAGGTACTAAATTAAATATTAAAGCAAAATTCATGTACCAAATAATATATTAACCCTAAAAAAAACATAATCAATGTGTGGTTGAAACTCATGCTGTACAATTTTCATGTGAGATTTCTTCTGTCTTCATCTAAATCTTCTTTTCTTCACATATATAGGTGAAAGTACATAGGAGATCCTTACATTGTAGGGAATGTATCAAATTTGTCCCTCTATCATTAAATAGGTCAATTTAGTCACTATACTATTAAAAAGAATCAAATAAAGCTAAATTTAATAGAGATAACTTTGACTATTTAACCGAGTTAATATTTTTAATTTTTTTTATTTTGTAAATAAAATCTTTTGTTTAGAATTGAATTGCAATTGAAAAAAAATATAATTTTTAATATTGCAACTATTAACTCTGTTACAATTTGGCTTATTTGAATTTTTTTTATAGTATAGGAATTAAATTGATTCATTTAGTGATAGAGGGACTAATTTGATACAATTCCTATAATACAGAGATCTCCTAAGTACTTTAACCTATATATTTCTCAAAAATAGGTTAATATTTTTTTGAAGAAAAGGTTAATATTACTAAAACTAATTACAACCTCAAAATAGACTCAGAATATAACAAATTCATAAACAAGCAAATGATCCATAACCAGTTAAAGTACTTAGGAGGTCCCTGTGTTATAGGGACTAGATTAAATTAGTTCTTCTATTGTTAAATGGATCAATCTAGTCCATGTAATATTAAAAAGAACTAAATAAGCCCAAATTGCAATCATAGCTAAATTTACCGTATAAAAATATTTTGAAAAATATTTTTCTCAATTATAGTTCAATTCTAAATAAAAAATTTCATTTACAGAACCATAAAAACTTTAAAAATAATATTTTTGAAACAATAAATGTTAACTCTATTCTAATTCATCCTTATTTGATTCTTTTTAACCGTACAATGACTAAATTGGTTCATTTAATAATAGAGGGACTAATTTGATCAAATCTTTATAATAAAAGGTCCTCCAAGTGTATTCACCCAAATTAAGAAATTCGAAATATTGGGTCTTTTAAATTGTATTTCACTTTGGGGTTTATGAGAAATCACCAAAAATATAAAGTAGGGTTCACATACACATACATTCACACATATACATATATATATACATATACATATACACGTACATACATATATATATACATATATATATAGACTTACTTCTCCTCCAATGGCTTCTAGTTTGAAACTTTCTTCACAAGAAACCCTAGCTTCAAGCACGTCAAGGCCAAGCTCTTCAAAGGTTTCCAATATGGAAACAAGCAAACCAGGGCAATTCTTCTCTAAAAACACATTTATAAGGAAACCCTTCTCTAGGGTTTCCACTGTAACCTAATGAAATAAAAAGAAACTCCATTAAAACACTGTATACACACACACACACACACATATATGTGTATTTATATATATATATATATATATATTTACCATAGGAAGAGGATTCTGGGATGAAGTTGAAGCTTGTGAAGAAGTTTGATTCATTTTATCAACTTTATCTTTCAACTCCTCTATATATCTCGAAGCATCTACAATAATTGAGGTCTTGTTCACCTGCAAAACATGCAATCAACAAGATTTAGAGTGTTTTTAAGGCAATATATATATATAATATGTATGTATTTACTGCAGTGGAGTTGGTGAGAGATCGAAGCTGTTGCAGTTGTTCATGAACTGATGAAGAAGAAGATGATGATGATGCTTTTTTCCGACCAGCTTTGGAAGACATGGATTTTGAGCTTCTAATTCCTTAAAATATTGTCTGATTTTTTTTGGGGGGTGGGGGGTGGTTTAGAACTGGGATTAATTTTGAAGGGGAGTATTTAAAGAAGCAGCTTTGTTTTTTCATTTCATCTTTTCTATAATACCTCCTACATATTATTGTTGTTTGTTTCCTGCATGAGAGGCCCTCTTTTCTTCCCCACTTGAAATTATTTTTCATTTATGGTTGGGATAAATCAAGCACTTAAACTCAATAATTTTTCCCATAACTTTTTTTGGTTTCGAAATTTGACACATTTCTTCAATTTGGTCCTTAAACTTGAATTACATTAAAAGTTTGATGATATCACCACCTAAAAATTAAAAAAATAAATAAATTTTTTCTTTAATTTTTAGATTTTATATGTTTTTAAAAAATTTAGTGTGATACTCTAGAGAGTATGCCTTAATGTAATCCAAATTCAGGGGCTAAATTGAGAAAAATTATCAAATTCAATGATTAAATGTTATTTTATCCCTCATTTATACTCAATTTACAAAATTAGCATCATTAATTTACATTTTTTTAAATAACTCTATTAGTGACTAATTTACAACAATTTTGATCCTTCGAATTTTTTATAAGAAAAAACATAAAAAATTTATATTCTAGAAGACACTTAAATGAATAAAAAAAACAAAATTATATTAAATTAATTGTTCAAAAGCATCCCTCGCTTTGTTTTGTTGTAAAATCCCTGAAACTTCATTAAGAACAGCATCAAAGACATGTAAGCTTTACTTTTCTTATTAAACTCAATTTACCCAAATGATCCGTAATTATATTGTCTTCTCTAAATATATATATACCTAACCTACCATATAATTAGTTAATTTCTTTGCTTGGAATCATATTCATGTGGAATTAATGCTTATAAAATAGAAATTAAGGTTAATTGTCAATTCAATTGACTATGAATATAAACACTCTACTTGAGTAAGCAAGATGTGTGTCATTATATAAAATGAGATACGTAGTTGAATTGGTCAAATTATTCATAAATTGATTCATCTATTAATTTAATAATGATAATTAATTAAAAGAAATTCATAAATCAGTTCAATCAATTTATTTATCGATTTTTCCGTTTTAATTTTTAAATTTATATCGGTTCACAATAATATGCTTTGAATGATGGAATTTGTATCACAAATCCATATATTAACAAAAATAATATAAAGAAATTTCCAAGAAAAAGGACCTTTAAACCATAAATATTATATATATGACGTTCCATTATTATTTTAATTAATCTCTAGAAGATGTTGCAATCAATTTAATTTTATTGATATTGGTGCTTTAAAATGTTTTTTTTTGGGGGGGGGGATTTTCAATTAGAAGTTTCCTTAATTTAAGGTTTTTGGAAATCTGAGTCCATTTAATTAATCCTATTAACTATATAAAAATATTAATAACCAATTTTTATTTATTTAAACTCATTTATGACCTGTCTCTACTGAAACCCAAAATTGTATTTCATGCTCGTGTGTTGGCTTAATGGTTAGGGTGGTCATTGCCTTAAATGTGGCTCGGGTTCAAGCCGAACTAGTTGTGTTGCTGTTAGGGTTTAAAGTGTAATTTATGTTAGGTCAAGTTGGATCAAATTATAAATTTTTTTTATCTAAAACCCAAGTATAATAAATCTAATGTTTTAACTTTATTTTAAAATTCCAACCTCTTTTAATATTTACATTTTTAATTTATTTTCTCTTAAAATTGAATTTTTAATATTCTCATTTCTAGAAAGAAAAAAAAACCCCTCTATATAAACTATTAGTCAATTTGTTTTTGAATTATAGGCTTAAACATATGCACATTCAAAATATTCCATTCATCAATATTATCTTCAACACATTGTTCACACACACACACACATTCATACATACAAATATTGAATGAAATTTTAATATTAAAAGAAAAAGATAGGCCATCTCCCCTTTTGAAAATCCTAACAAAATTTGTCATTCATAATGGGGCCATATATTTTTTTGGTAATAAAAACTAATTTGACTAATTACTAAAATTGTTGGTTAATTATAACTTAATATAGCTTATTTCAATTATATATATATATAAGTTGTCGATTGAGTCTTAGCTCGATTGGTATGGATATTATTGTTAATGTAGAAGACTGTGGGTTCGAGTGCGCTGAAACACATTGTCCTCCTATTTATGAGTTAAGAAGGAACTATGGATAATTCTAGACATTGTGTTGATATAAATGAGATTATTAAAAAAAAAAAACAGAATACATAAATTGCCCTTAATAATTTTTTCATTATTCTATCTAGTGATCCTTTAATTCTTTGCTTATATTATTATATACTTAAAAGAGATATTAGGTTCATAATTAATTAATTGAATATTATACTATATGCATGCATGGATTAATATTTTTCATAATCCATGTCAAAAGTTATTGAATATAATCTCTCAAACCGCGTCAATATTTTGGTGTTAGGTAATAACAAAAAAAAATCAATCAATGATTATATATATATAATATTATTGAGTGAATTTGATTGAGTTTTAGCTGAATTGATATGAATATTGTTGTAAATGCAGGATGACGTGGGGTTTAATATGAGTTGGGGAGAGCCTATAGTTAATTCTAGGCATTATGTCAAAAAGAGCATATATAATTAAAACTTATAATGAGGTAAATGACCTATTTGCTCTTTAATCTAACATGCAATGACTAATTTGTCTATTTTTTTTAGTAGAGGAGGTAGAATGCAATCTAAATCCTAATAAAGGGGCTTCCATAATACTTCTATCAATTACATTTATTTAATATGACATCATTTGATATCTAGTAATTACATTGGGTCTCAATTAATTTTAAAGTCAAGTCAATTCCAATCCTTAAAATAGGACACAGGATTTTCCATTGTTTTCTTTACTCGTAACCTTTCATAATTGTTATCGAACTTCTTACCAATTGATTCAACATGCATGACTCTTGAGTGAATGATATATATATTGATATGTCTTTATTAAATTCGGATTTGAGTCAAATTAGATGTTGAAAATAGGAGATAAACTCTTTCACTAAACTATTTCATAATAATTATTAAACTTCTTATCACTTCACTCACCTGATTGATTTTAAGAGTGAATGATATATATATGTATATATGGATGAGAGAGGAATAAAATGATGGAGCGGAAGAGAGAGAGAGGGTGATAATTGGTCCCCGTGAGGGTAGGATTTGGAGGGATTCACAGCTAAACAAAACAAAGGCTTTGACGCTTCTTCCTTTTCCTTCGCTGCTTTCGATGTATATATATATAAATTATTGTTTGTTCCTTCGATCACGAGCAGATTCCTTTATATGAAACGCGTACGTAGCATCCCCCACAATAGCCCCCACACTCTTTTGCACGTGCATCATTCTTTCTCCTCTCTTTTCGAATAATTTTCTCTATTATTTTCAGCTGCACTTTGCTTTCTCTAGGATCTTGTGCCTACACGCTCTTGTGATCATTATTGTTGATACGGGTTATTATTTGAAAAGAGAGGATGGTGGAGAGAAGTACAGAGAAGTATTGGTTCATATATGTAAGATGAAGAGCCGGGGTATAGAGGAAGGAGGAGCAGGATAAGGAGTTGCCTTGGTGAGTATATAGGTTGGAAAGGGAAGGAGTTGATCCTTGGTTTTTCGTGCATACAGGCTTATATACGTGTCATCTTTTATTTTTTAGTATCATATAGTTGACAATAAAGTGTTTTGTATGCTTGTGCGAGTTGGTCAAGTGGCAATATTGTTACAAGTTAATTGTTACCATAAAATGTTCTGTATGGTACTATTTTGACATTCTTATCTTTAGAATCTTACAAGGTGGTTATGTTTTGGTAGTACCAGCAATAGGTGCGTAACGGATTGCCTCTAGATTCAATCAGACAAGGTCTGTAGAGAGGTGTCCGTAGATCTTCCCATGTGAAGGGTCGTTTGTGGATTGTTCTGTACAAAGGGTAATCCGTGGAGTGTCCAATAATTTTCCACATGTCGTGCTCTAATAATGATATAACAATTACAATATTATCGAGCTAATAACCGAAATATAAATCAACTTCAATAAAAATAAATATAAAATCTCAAGGCCTCCTACGAATCATTAAGCGAAGACTCGTCAGTTTCGCCCATTAAAGAACAAAAATCAAGTGTTGCGGTTCTTTCATCCTTAATGCACAAATCCCATCCATTGTGAAGGATGTTGTGCATAACCTTTCCAGCAATCCTTTAGTAATAGAGTTTGATTCAACTTTAGATGTGTCACCCTTTGATGAAAATGAGGAGTCATAGGATGAAATGATAGGAAGTCTTTTAGGTGCAACCTTTCCAGCAATCCAACTTGTCACTGCCTTTCCTCCAACCCCATTATCAACATCATTTAAAGCCCCAGTTCCCACATCTTTTCTTGTCCAATGACAAACGATCTCATCCAGAAACATGTCATAAATTTTAGTCAGCGAATATTTCTGAAGCATAATGAACCTCACATATTCACCATTCATGTCTTGGATGATTCCTTTTACAAAATCTCTTTCTTCATCCTTCAAGGCATTAAAATTCACTTTGCTAAGTGTTGTAAAGAGTCTCTAACCAAAATTATCTTTCAGTTTTTAATTGGTTTTTTTCATTTCTCAGATTTCTAATTATTTGTGATTATATGTCTTTAGTTAAATCGATATTTGTCCAATCGATCAATTCAGTTCCAACAACATTCATATCAACAACAACTAAAAGAATTAATAAAACTCCAAGTAAGGATTAGCCCCTACAATTAAAATCACTAAAAATTCTCCATAGCAATCAAAATTGAAGGACATGAGCAAAAATAATGGAGAATTTGATAAAACGTGTCTGCATTATATGCAAGCTTTTGAACATATAAACATGTAAAAACAAAGCGAAAACGTACCCACCACCAACTCACATGCATGTTTGCTAATACCCAACCCTTTGTCCCTTGCCCTATCCCTTTCCATTCAAATTCACATTTATTTAGCTCTCTCTAGGGTTAGGTTTTTTAACCCTGATATTTTTTTTTTGAATATATCTGTTATACATCGATAATGGTAGTAAAATGATCATAAGCCAATAAAAAAGAAAAATAATAATATATAGATTTTATGTGGAAAACCCTTATAAAAAAATCACAAAGGAAGAGAAATTCACTAATGTTGAAAAACAACAATAGAAGAGGTTCTCTACTACACACGTTCTAAGGGTTTAAAAACTCATATTATAATCAACGTCTAATAGAAGAAGTATAGTTTTATACTGATTCAACTTGTGCGGCAATGTCCCTAATTTTGCCTTTCTATTTTATTTCTTTAACAAGTGAGTTGCATCTCGAACTTTTTCACACAACTCTAACAATATCTATATCCTAGAGGTATTCAGACACAAATATGAGATATGATCAGTTGACTGAAAATTAATTCATAAGGCAACATCGATGCTTTTACAAACTGTTGGAGGTTATAAGTCTAAGTGGACTTATGAATGCAATGCCGACCTCATTCAAGTATAATTAAGTAGGGATTGAGAGTATTAAGGGTTGATTACAAAACGTATCGCCGCGAATAAGTGGTGGACTTCTTTCCTGAGCATTTTGATAGAGTTTGAATTCTAGCGTCACCCATATTAAAAAGGGATTACTTGAATATCACCTCGACCTGAATAAGGTTAATCTCAAACGTAATACAATTAAAGACATTTGTGGTTAAACCCAAAAAATGAATAAAATAAATGTATTCTAAAAAATAGATGATTTGACATATTCCAAAGTCAGGTCTTTAATAATTTAGACCAACTCAGACTCAATCCCATTGACACCTCTACAGATAATCCTCCAAAATGAAAGGAAATTTTAAAAAATTGAATATTCCCATATCGAAAACATGTTTCTATTGGATACTCTCTTTCAAATATAGGTGAAAGTAAATGTAAGTACTTCTATTATAAGATTCATATAATTAATATTTTACTGTCTAAAAAGTTACATGAGAATAATTATTATTTTTATTTGCAGTTCAATTTTAAATAAAATATTTCATTTACAGAATTATATAACTTTTTAAAAAATATATATTTTATTAAACAATCCCTATAATCGAGTTTCTCCTCTAGATTAGGGAGGTAAATAGGATGGAAATATTAATTTTTCTTGAAGTGGATTATTATTTTCTTTACTATCACAATCTTGAGATTAACACTTAAATCATTATTCTATTGAACATTCCATTTCCTAAATTAATCATTAACTACAAAGCCAAGGGATAATAATAACCAAAATTTGGATCTTTCTTTTACTACTTTTACAAGCAATCAAAAAAAAAAAAAAATGGGGTCCCATCAATTTGCATCATACAATGGAATTATGTGGAAAGTTAAAATAAGAAATAAAACAAGAATTCTTCTTTCTTGACTGATTGTGTACTGAGTTGTTGATTTAACTTGATTTGTCTTGCTTTGAACAAATTCCAATCATTTAGTACGACAATAGTGAATGAAGTGGTTCATAATTGGACAGCTTTGGTGTTTGAAAATTTTGACAACAACTCTTGGTAGATAATGAGGGTGACTTAGTGCTTATCAATATGAATCATAAACTATATATGCATTACAATTGATACCATTTATTAAATAGGACGAGATTATAAATAATGGTTGAATTTTTCGATTAAATCTTAGTTCGACTGATGTGGGTATTGTTATTAATGTAGGAGGATGTGGGCTCGAGTGTGCTAAAGCGTATTATCTTCCTATTTATGGGTTGGAGATAAGCTATAGGTAATTCTAGACATTGTATCAAAAAGAGTAGATATGATAAGAACCTATAATGAAATTGACCTTTAAAACTATAAGTCAAAACATCACAAAAATAATTATTTTTTGGAGGGACATAAGGAGCTGAATGAGATGAAAATCTCATGTACGATTTTATAGAGTGACAATAAAGATTAGTTATCTGTCAATTTTTCCATTATCATTCCTAAAAACCCTAATTTTGCTTCATGTAAAATTGTTTGAGTACGATTAAATTTTAATTTTGAAATCATTGTTTATATTTACAATCACTGATGAAGGATTGCTCGAAAAATTAAAAATCAGTAATCTATTTTAAAAACCGAATGGGTTTAATGTTACACAAGGAAGGTAATTAAAAAAAAGAAAGAAAATAAGTTCTTCTATGGATTCGATCGGGATTGGCCCCAATTTGATTCTAAATAATTTTTTAGTCTCGGGTTTAGACCAGCTCGACCAACCAAAAGAGCCCTTTTTATTTTTAAAAAAATTAAATATTTTAAAAAATAATATTATAATAATATTTATTATTTTTGTAATTAAATTTAAATCATATTTAAAAATATTTAATTTAAATGGTTTTTAAATTGTTGTTGCCCAATCGAGAATCTACACATATATATAAGGTAGGACTCAAACATGAAACCTCAAAGTAACCTTACCATTGAGTTAAAGTCATATACTTAAAAATTAAATTTCTTACTAAAAAAATATAGAATTATACACTTTCAGTACACCAAATATTAACCATTTATTAAAATATTAAAATATGTTGTTAGTCTCTATACTTTGACAATTTTTGAGATTTAGTCTTTGTACTTTAAATGTTAAAAATTAAATCCTACTTTCTTGATTTAAAAATTCTAGTCCAGTCATTAAAATTGCAAGTATTTCCTGTCAAAATTTATTAATTTGGCATGTTGATTCGGCTATCCTCATATAATGTGGCATATGATTGGGAATTTTTAACTGAAACTATTAATGGCAATAATGATTGGACTGGGATTCTTAAATTGAAAAAAATAAGAGGATTGAATTTTTTTACTTTTAAAGTACAAAAACTAAATCTCAAAATTTTTCAAAATACATGGACTAACAACATCTTTTAACTGAATTAATATTTGATGCACTGATATTTTATAATTCTATGTACTATCACTGAACCGGATGATGACACATCCAAAATGAAATTAAGTGGATTTAGTTTTAAAATTTTTGGATGATATACCATCATCTAGTTTACTAAGAGTTATACGTAGCTAATGCATCAAATATTAACTCTATGTCATTGACATTATTAGTATTTTCCATTAAAATATTTCATGAATTACCATATTTTTTTAATTTTTCATGTCCGTGTTTGGGGTTTGAAGTTACCTCTTCCACGAGTGTCATCTTTAATGTTTGAACTCAAATTTCTCTTTAAGAGTATAATATATTTTATCATTACACTAAACACTATAATTAACTAGTAGTAAACATATCTAATAGGAAAAAGATGCCAACCACATATCTTGAGGTTAATTATTTTTAAAAGATATTACATAAATATTTTTTTTTGAACAATCTCATTGTAAATTTTGATCATATCTTGTTTTTTTTTACACAATGCTTAGAACTACCCATAGTCCCTCCCTAACCCATAAATAAGAGGATAATACGTTTCAGCGCATTCGAACCCCTGTCCTTCTACGTTAACGGTAATGCCTATATCAATCGAGTTAATATTCAACTGGCTTTATTTTATAATTAAATTACCTCAAATCAATCCAGATAAAACATGAAAATTTCAAAAATTGACATCTAAATTATTATATTATAGTTTTGACTTATTAAAGCATGCTAATTTCACTATTTGGGAGAATAAACATGCATGTCCCTAAGTGAGTGAAGAAGAATATTATGATCTGTAAACCATTTATAAATTAAATAATGTAACACTATAAAACATATATATTTGTGTGTGATTTATTGTCCAATCAGACAATTCGAATAATTATGTAAATAGTACTAAATTTGGAAAAGCGTCTCGTGACAAAACCTTTGTTTTTCTAGACATATATATGTTTTCTAGCATAGTAGATTCCAATACATAGAGACAAGACAATAGTATTCCATGAGGGGCATGCATTTAATTCAAATATTATGGAAATTAATTCATTAATATTAATGGATTGTTTGATGTATTGATAGTGTATAAATTTAATTATTGAAATATGTTGTTTTATTAACTTTTATTCGTGCATACGTATTAGAATGTGTTTGTAAAAATATGACGGGATTTCTATATTAAGAGTTAGATTGTATTTTATCTCATTTAATCAAAAAATAGATAAATTAGTTCTTATATGTGAGATCAAAGAGCAAACTGTCCCATGTGTACCTCATTCTGACATACATGAACTAGTTTTTAACAGTCGAAATAGATGAAATTTTTAGTAGAAGAATTAGTTTGCTCTTTGATCAACATACAAGGACTAATTTCTCATTTTTTTTTTAATAAAGAGGACAAAATACAATTATATTCCTAATATAAAAACCTCTATAATACTTTTACCGACCATGTTATAAGAGTATAATTCAAAAATGACTTTAAAATTTTATCACATTTGAATATGTCTCTATATATTCAAACTCGAAATAGCCATTCATGATGGACTAGGTCAAGTTATGTTGATTGCCTAATAAAAAACGAAATTATCTATCTTTAATTTTTAAACATTTTAATAATATGGTATATTTAATTGACGATATCAATGTATTTAACATAAACTTTATTACTAAATTAACTCTAAACTCTTAAAACGGTGGTTCAGACAGTAAAGTTAAAATTTTAAAGTGATATTTTTTAACTGTATTGATATCCGATTAACTACATTAATATATGTATCCATATATATATAATTCTTTTTCTCCCCGAATCCCAAAATGAATATAGTATATGCAAAGATGATCATATCCAAAGGGATTTTATTGTAATGAAGAAACCAAATTCTTACATTTATGTAAAGTAAGATTTATATGTATTATATATAATACAGACAAAGGCAGCCATGGCTTGCAAACAAAATAAGCTCCACAATATCTCTTGACAGCTATATCTATTTGTCAACATTGAATTTAACAATGCCAAATTTCGGCACTCAAACACCCCAAAATACCCTCTCTAACATCCATTATTTTTTTCTTAAAATCGAATTTGAGTAATTAATTCTACTCGGAATAAGAAACTCAAATATGGGATCTCAAAATTTTTAAGATTTCAATCTTGCTATTGAGTCAAGATATCATCGGCCAAACAAGCATCATCATGTTCATATACTTATGTGTACGTTAGATCAAAAAGTAAACTCGTCTTTTTGTTAAAAATTGGCCCATGTACATCATAACGAGATACACGTATATTAATTTTTAACAGAAGAGATCAATTTTTTTTAATAGATATGGGACAAAATGTAATACAACTCTGGATACAAGATCATTCATTATATTTTTACCAACAATGGGCATATATATGAAAGAAGAATAAGATAACTTGCCCACCATAGACAAGCAGATCAGATTGAATGATGAAATGAGATAATAATGGAGCAAAACGAATTCAAGTCCGAATTTGTCTGATGATGATGATGATGATGATGATGATGAAGAAGATGGGGTCTTTCCTTGTAAGCATGACAAGTGATGTTTTAAAGTCACATATAAGGGTCCCCAGACACAGCCAAACTGTGTTTCTGTTGTGTGACGTGGGGTAAATATTGTTTTATGAAATTTAAGGGTTCACGGGGCAATTTAGTTCTTAGCTTTGAAACACAAACCAAAAAAAAACATATAGTATATGAAGCTCATATGTTGTCCCATGTCCCTATCTCCTCACATGTGGGATCCTCCATCTAAATCAAGACTTCAAAAGTTGAAGCCAAACAGGTACAACAAGCTAATTGATGATAGGGAACGAGGCTTAGAAATTAGAAATTTATATATACACACTAGCTAGGGACACTACCCCTACTAGACATCATCATCATTATTACTTTTGAACTTTGATGTTTAAATCCCCCACAAAATAGGAAACTTTTGAGGTTTAGCTCAATATTGTTTCAATCGAATAGGATCCGTTAGAGTATCTGTCCGAAAAAGAGTTTTGAACTAGTTTAATCCTCTAAAAATAGTAAAATTATAAATACCTTTAAAAATAATAAAATTTTGGTTGAATTGATTTTAGCAAGGGGAGGCGCTAATAGTAGTTTGGTGGAATTAAGATTATTACATCAATTGCTGCATAAGAAATGGAAAGTAAGAGATCTTCAAATTTCGAGGGTTCAAAATGGTGTTGCAAATCACATGGCTAAACATGCTGCAAAAGAAAACTCTTTACTCCAGTTGTTTGAAGCTCCATCGGAATCGATAAAAGATGTGTTAATTGTTAGTTGTAATGGTTCTATTTCAATTTAATATGGACTAATTGATATAATCAATGTTTTTTCTATCAATATATATAGCTCAATCTTGATCCAGTTTAATTTATGTTTTTGGGTTAGTGTTTTTCTGTTGGTGGAATTAAGGAGGGGTGTCTTATTCCTATAGATTAATTATAAAGCCCAATACTATTGTCTCAATCTGTTTTCTTTTTGGGTTAAAACATAAATGTAAACTATTTATAGTGTTGAGTGACTCTTAACTTTAACTGTTAAACCCAATGTGGAATATTTGATCAAATTTATCAATGTGTTAATATTCTCTTCATTTCGAGTTTTTTCTCTTAATTTTGTCGACAGCTCAAGTGTTAGTATATTTATTCAATAATGATCTATATGCTATAAAGCATAGATTCAAATACATGTGTAAACACGAGATTTCTTTAGTAAGCATATTCTTATATATCCGATGAGACGGTCTTATTCTTAAACCCATCGCCTCTTCATGCCGAATCTTCAACCCCTTAAGAACAAAGACAAAGAGGGCAAGCATTGCCCTTGGCCCCTAATAATGGTAGATTTGTCATTAACCCCTTAATTTTTTATGAAATTACATATTAATATAATGATAAATTTCCACTTTGACCCTCAATAACTTATGATTCATCTCTGACCCCCCTAAAGCGATTTTCTACCTTAGTTTATGCCTCCCCCACCAAAGACAATACCGATTCATCAAGGTGTTGGCTGGTTTTACAACAAACAACACTTCTTAGACTTCTTTTGAAGTTAACCCCCTGAAAAGAATTTATTTCCTTATTAGATCCCTACTATGTTAAATTTGAATTAAATTTTTGTGTGTGTGTGCTCGCTTAATTTTGAACATTAAGATTTTACATTGATTTTGAATAATTGTGAAGGATCTTTTCATCTTTCTTAAAATATTCTATACTATATATAAGGCATTCAACTCACGTAAACTCGAGAAACATAAAAAGAAAAACAATATGAAACCGAAAGAATAGATTTATAAATAAAGTGTTTTCTCTTCCCATTCACCATAATGATTCCTACATTCATATTGTTTGGCTTTGTCTTAGTAACTACAGTTAGACATTGAATAAACAAGAGTGTCCCATATTAGGTTTTGACATATAATGATCTTAAAAACTTGCCTTACTAGCAATACAACTCCACCTGTTACTGATATTTCAAACAACTTTGGCAATAAATTGCACTACTTTCTATATATTAACATCATTCGAAAAAAAATTTAATGATTCAAAACACGAGTACTTTCATATCCGTGTCAGACACATACGAATCAATATAAAGAACAAAAATGAATCACATGATAATAATCAAGTATCATTGTTAGTACCTTGTAAGTTGTTTCTTCTTTTATGAACCAAATAATAAACAAGGCCACCCAAGACCAATATGATAATCAAGCCATCAACCACTCCCACAACAATCAACACCCATTTCTTAACACTAGGATTGTTATGATGGTAACTTGTCCCTTTTGGAACCTTCACCATGTAACTCAACCCTAACCCTTTTTCAACTTGTTTGATACCTGCAACAAGCCAGTAAAGCGAGCATTGTTCGGAGCTTGGGTCACCGTAATTTCCGTAGGAATGAAACGCAGCGACGCATTTGCAGTCGTTCAAGCACAGATTCGCACATGTTGTCTTGGTAACATTAATCCTTTTAGGAGCATCTTTGAGTACTGTAACAACATCGTTCAATTCAAGCATCTCGACTTGAGTTGTTCCTCTGCCGCAGAAACGGCTTGGAACCCTTTCGTTGCAATCGGAAACCACATGGCTTTTCTTTGTTAAAAGCCCTATGCACGAACAAGAATTGGAGAATGTACATATACCATAAGGCTTACAAGCTAAAGGTAGGTCACAAGTGGTATTAAGGGCTTGAAATGAAGCCTCGAATTTTCTGGTGGTTGATGAATAAAAGTAAATCCCTAAATTCCCAGTTCTATTCCCCAGTGCTAAAAACCTCACTGGCTGAACCTTCCATGAAGCAATAATCTGTGCCATTTTTTTATGTTTATCATCGAATAACTCTAACCCTTTAGAACCCAATTCAACAAATGTGATGTTTCTATTCTTGGAAGGCTTAAATTCCCAATAAGAATACTTCAACCTACCAGAATTTAAATAAAGAGCTACCTTGTTGTACAAGATTTCGAATGTGTAGAATGATGTTGTGTTCCTTGGGAAAGAAGTTAACCAAGTAGATACATCTAATCTTTGTCCCCATAACATTACATCAGTTGGGAAATTGAAACTTTGCCATTTTATCTGGTTCAAAACATCAAGAAGTACCAAATTACCAGTCCTCAATATTTGTAATCTCTGCAATACAATACAAACACACACACACAGAGTTAATGTGTCCAACACATATACTTTTACAAAAATAAAAGAGTAAATTCTACAAGTAGTCACCCAACTATTAGTATTTTTTTTTACCATCGATTGTTAGTAAATTTTGTCTTTTTTAGTCACCATCTAGCTAACCTAACAGCTTTTAAAATTGGTATAATAGCAACTTTAACCCTCAACATTTATACACTGTCTCAATCTAGTCTTGATTATAAAATAATTCAACCCTCAACATTTACACATTATGTAATTTAGTCTCTCTTTTTTTTTTTTTTTATAGTTTTACTTTTTCTTGTGACCATTTTACCTGATTAGTTTTAAAAAAATTCTCAACTAAATTGTAAATATACAAGAAACGGAAACACCACAAAAATCCAAAATAAAAAATTTCATATTTCCTCATTCTTTTAAAATTAACCCTCAATAGCATAAGAAAAAAGCAAAACTACAAAAAAATAAATATCAATTTACATAATATGTAAATGTTGATGGTTAATTTTTCTAAAAAAAATCAAGCCTAAATTGATACAATGTATAAATGTTGAAGGTTAAAATTGCTATTATACAAATTTTAAAATCTGTCATTGCAACCAAAAAAAATAAAGAAAAAAAATACTAATAATTGAATGGCTACTAGTATTCTTTTACCTCTACACCTTGCCCCGAAGTACCAGTTCGCCAACCGATCCAATTTTTAGGACCCTTCAACTGTAAATCTCCATCTTCAGTAAGTTCAAGGAAGCATACATCAGAGGTATAAAACTTGGAGTAATGACCAGAATTCCATACCTTAACATCACCAAGAAAAACCTCTAAAGAACATGAATATTTCCCTTTGTTAGCTTCAGTGCTTAATGCAACTCTAAAACTTGGTTCTATTTGCTTAGTATCATCACCATAGCCCATTAGAAAAGCTCTACCAATGAACCCATCATTGTATTCCAAAGGGATTGCTAAGCTTACCCTATGACCAACATGAATGGTTGAATCACAGCTTCCATGGTTTATCATCACCAATGTTAGAATCAAAATGGTATTAAGATAGAGCTTCATTTGTATTGAAATAAAAATCCCTTTTTTTTCTTCTTTTCTTGATGGGATTAAAGCTAAGAAAGGAAGAGAAAGGGAAAGAAAATGGTGGCATGAGAGAAAGTTTTTTTTTTTTTTTTTTTTTTTTGAAAGTTGAAACCCACTTCCAAAAAGGTGAAGAGCTATCAATTTTTTGTTGTAATGTTATTTTAGGACATAAAAATGGCAGAAAAAAAAAACCTAAATTCAATTTGGTACAATCTAGTACGGGTTTCGAAGTAAGAAGTGATTCGAGTTTTCTATTAAGATTTTCGAGGTGGAGTTTAGGTGAAATCTATATTATCCTTAACTATATAAAATTTGAAATAAGTTGAATTCAAGTGTATAAAAATAAAATCGAGATTGAAATTAAAGCAATTGTTCGCCTATCCCATCTCGTTTCGTTGTCATCCTTATTGATGGGTATAAGAAAACCCTGAATTTGACTGTATCAATTTAACAGAAACAAGTTTTTTTTTTTTTTTTCTTAAAATTGAGTTTCAAAACAAGAAATGAATCAAATTTTCCATTAAAATTGAATGTGGGTGAAGTCCATACTACCCATCACATGATATTATTAAAAATAAAAATATTATACAGAATTTAAATAGAATAAATTCAGATATATAAAAATCGAAATCGAAATTAAAACAATGATCCATCTCACTTCATTGTCATCCCTATTGATTGCATATAAGGTGGAAAGGAAAGGATTGTTAATTACCAAGTTTTTATTTTGTCTAATTAAAGTTGGAACCAAAAGGGTAAAGCAGCAGATGGTGGTTGGCACAGCCTGGTTGTCCCATGTGAAGCAATTTATGAAGCACACAAAACTAATCTAATTATTTTATAAAAGTATTATTAGTGTAAAATACAGATATATTTTTTAAAAAAATATTATATGTTCTGATAATATCTGTTTTTTTATATAATGCATAAAATTACTTATAGACTCTCATCAACTCATAAATAAGAGAATAATATACTTTAACATACTCGAACGTACATATTTTTGCATTGATAACAATGCTCATACCAATAAATTAAGACTCAATCAATTTTTTATTTTAAAATTATATATATATATTATACCTATAAAAAATAATTGGCCAACCCAGTATCCACTACTACTAAGAACCTGGTCCTCCATTATAGGAAGAAAAAGAAATTTGCCTAGAAAAGGAAGATGCTTTGCAATATATATAAAATAATAAATAAAAATGGTTTAATTAATTATAAATTATGGGTATATTGAAAAAAAAATTGTATATAAATAATAATAAACAGTTTAACTTTTTACTAAAATAAGGAACATAATTATTGAGTGAAAATTATAATTAGTAGGGTAGCATTTTGTGGAGTGATAATAGGTTGGAGCTTAATCAATAAATAAAATATGATAATAAAAAAGTTGTAATATTTATATTTAAGAATTTTATTGAGTTATCGATTAAGTCTTAATTCGATTGGCGTTAATAGTATTATCAATGCAGAAAAAAGTGGGTTCAGAGAGTTAGGAAGGAGTTATGGATAGTTCTAAGTGTCAAAAAGAGCAGATATGATCAAAACTTAAGTTCGAATCTTAAAAACAATACTATTAAGAGATGTAGTTACGAATATCAAATATGGACCGTAAAATCGACATTCATAATATCAAAATTATATTAAATATTAATGAAAAGACAAAAATTATTGGGTGAGGTAAGTTGAGTTTGAGTGCGCATGTTGCAGGCCATCCCTCCCTTTCGGGTAAAATCATGAAACAAAAAGGAATTCGGTCGGGTGACTTCCACGTGTAGTTGAACCGTTTCGCCACGTGGAAAGTTCTTTTCATGCTGACTCTGCTCTCACGTTTGGGTGACGTGTCGTCAGCAAAGAGCATTTGTGTGACACCTGGAGATTTCCTTTGTTGGCCAGTTGGGCCGGGCATTCATAGCCCACAACCACCTGGAAATGTATTATTGCTTATATTGATAAATGGCATAGCCAAAATATATTTAAATAAAGTTTGGGATTTTTCATTAAAAGAAAATAAAATTTGAGATTTGGTATTTATATTTAGAAAATTTAAAATAATTTATTTCTTTTGAAAAATTTAAAATAGTAAATAAAATGTGTTAAATAAAGTTTTGAAAATAAAAATAAATTTATGTGAAAATTAGAAAACAATAAAAAATAGTTTTTATTGTTTTCAATAAAAATGTTTTGTAAATTTAAAATAATTAAAGTGAAAATAATGAATTTTTTAAATTTAATTCAATTCTATATGAATATTAAAATATTATATTTTTTAAATAAAATTTTAAATATCAAATATATTATATCGGTTTTACTTTAATTTTTTTATTTTTTTTATGAAAAGAAAATGAAACAATTTAATTACATAAAATTAAGTTAGCTCCCCCCAAAGAGAGTCCTCAAACAATCGTAGTCATTCCCTTCTATCTTGGACCATTTGGCCAGGTCATCAACATCATTATTATCCTCTCTAGAGATATGCCATAGACTCCAATGCTTTACCTTTGTCAAAAGCTGATGAATTCTCCTAACCAAAGCAGAATTGGAACCACTCGGGGAACTATCCTGAATGGCCTTAAATGCCTCGAGACTATCAGTTTAAATTATCACACTATCATAACCTCGATTCAGTAAAAGTATCAAATCATCCAAGATGCCCCAAATATCTGTTGTAGTCGAAAATCCACCCTCCATTCCGGTTACACACTATTTAATCTATTATATATCCTGAATTGTAGGATATTTACAATGGAAATGTATTGGATGAAGAAGACATGGTAAACATCTTTATTATTAACACTTTATTTTGTCTCCACTAATGGAAGACCAAGCCGACACAATAAGCAATGCTATATTGCGTGAAGAAATTACCTCCAAGAGAAGAAAAAGTCAAATATTCTACTAAAAATTTCTACATAAATTGATTTATGTTCAAGACTTGCTAACACAGAAAGTTTTATTACAGTCCTATTAAAACAATAAATTAAATATGGGCTTTAGGTATAGAGTTTTAATCCAATTCAAATGTTTATGTTGAAAAGGATTGTTTCGGGTGATTTAATTCGATCCAATTTCTTCATTGTTGCGCTAAATATCCTCCAAATAATCAGTACAACCCATTCCAATCGTTCAATGAATTATAAATATTCAAATATGGAAACTATCACTCAATAATTCCAATGCTCGAGAAATAGGCACTTCCCTGACCCTCAATGGCTAGTTTCGGATTTTTCAACCACCACCACTATCTAATCTTACTATTATCATGTTTCTATCTATCTATCTATCTATCTATCTTTCTACCTCATTAATATATACTTTAATGGCATTTACTAATTGAGATTTTTCATTAAGCAAATAAATATAACAATACCGTAAAAAATCATCAATAAATGTGTTAAAATATTTTTCTCCATTAAAAGATGGAACGTCAAAACGTTCATATATCAGTGTGTAATATAAATTTTCTTGGTAAAGTGGAAAGAATATTGCAAAAATAGAAAAGTGAAAGAGTAGAAAAATAAAAAGAGAATATATAAATTTTCATTCCGTAGGTATGCTCGGTAAGAAATATAGTAAAATTGAAAGTAATTTTCTTCCCATTCATTAGTCAATAGAGTTTAAAAATTAGAGGAAAGAAAATGAAATTCTTTCATTTTCTCTCATCTTATCATTCCAAATTGGAAAGGTTTATTTTTATGCATTATGATAGAAAATGATCATTCCTCTGATTTTCTTATCTCTCTTATTTCTTCTTTTACCGAGCACACTCAAATTTTATTTTCTTTCAATTTTCCATTCTCCCATTCTATTTTTTCACTTTTCCACTCAACCAAACACACTTTTATTCTATTCATTAATTACTTCCATAACAATTTTATTATTTTTGTCAAATTTACTCTTAAACCATAACAACAAACATATTCTTTATATTTTTTTTTACAAATCTATTTTATGATCCATGTTTAAGGTTCGTGGTTGTTCCTTCCAACAATGTCATCTTCAAAGTTTAAACCTACGTTTTTCCTTATATGTACAATATAATTTATGTGCTAAATAACATTACATTCTAGTAATATTATCATCCGGTAATTTTTTTTATTAAAAGACAAAAAAATCACAAGAGTTGTAATTGAATAGCAAAGACCCATCCAATCAAGAAAGCGAAAAGGAGTCAAAACATATAAACTTAAATACGATTTAGAGATAGAACGTTAGGGGCAGGTCGTAATGGTGGCCAAGGGGGCCTTAGTCTTTAATTTTTTTTAAAATTTTTATTTCACCTATTGTTTTCAAAATTTTTAATCAAGTTTTTCTAAAATTTTTGAAAATTCTTATTAATCTCACAAAGTTTTTAAAAATTTCAATTAGACCCTTCAATTTTTTTTAAAAGATTCACTAAACTTCTAAAAAATTTTAACATTTTAATTAAATCCCGTAAAACTTAATCTAAAGATATACAGCTAGTAAACATTATTACAAAAATGACCTAAAAATACAATTTCCATTACAACAACACGTGTTTCATATTATCCTTTACGTCAAGTAATATATATATATGAAACATGTCATTACCAAAAACCATACATGATCATATGCCACGCAATGAAAACGCATAATTGGGCTGTGGCTATCAACAAGATAAGATGCTCTGTCATCCCAATGTGCCTTCATTGTCTCTCGCCACGCTGGTTGGTTTCCATTATTATTTATTTTAATAAAATATCATTTATGGGTAAATTACACCCAAGTTTACTAAACTATTAGTAACTTTATATTTTGGTCACTTAACTTTAAAAAGTTACAAAATGATCATTGAACTATTCGAAAGTTTCATTTTAATTCATTAGACTATTAAAACTGTTGTTGTATGGCCATTCTTTGTTCGCATCACATGCACCTATCAAAAGCTCCCATTCTCTTTCTCTTCTACAGTTCAATCTTTTTATGAAACAACTTTGAACTTTATGAATCTACGAACTAAAATCTAAACAACTTTCTTCTCCAATCTTCGACATTGCCAGTCAGATTTACTTGAATATAAATTATGTTTTTATACTCATCAACGAGTATTGATCTACTATATCAATCATTAAACCGTCGATTGGAGCTCACTAGCCAGAACTAAAAAAAAAAAAAAAAAAACTTAACACCCAGTGATTTAAATAAATTTTTTGAATAGTTTAGTGACTTAAATGAGAATTTTTAAAAAAAATTAGTGATCATTTTATAACTATTTAAAGTTGAGTGATCAAAATGTAAACTTACTAATAGTTTAGTGACATTGACCGTAGTTTTTTATTATCTACATCTATACTAAGTTGTTGAGTTAGTATCTTAAATTTATACGACGGTAGAGATTATTTTGATGGCAATTTTATTTTTTCATTTAATTTTAGAAAAATATTTACACATTATGGATTCAAAAAAATATTATTATAATTTAATATTTCATTTTTATCGTTTCAACCAAAATCATATTCGATTGTTATATAATTTTTACTTAAAATTTATGACCTAAATTTTTCACACATAGCATAATCTAACAAACATTAAGCAGCATCCAAGTTAAAATTAATTCAAAATAAATAGATAAAAAAATTAGGGATAAGCTACACATAAGGTCATTAAATTATTAATAAGTTTACATTTTGGTCACTCAACTTCAAAAAGTTACAAAATGATCATTGAACTATTCGAAAGTTTTCATTTAAGTCATTGAACTATTAAAATTGCTACTATATGACCTTCTCTGTTTGCATCGCTTTCACCAATCGAAAGCTTTTATTCTCCTCTTCTATAATTTAACTTCTTTTTTTTTTCATGAAATAGTTTTGAACATCATAAATTAGTGAACCAAATTCTAAATAGCTTACTTCACCAATCTCTGACACTAACCGTCACATTTACTTGGATTTAAAGTATGTTTTTCTACTCGTCGATGAGTACTAATCCATCATACTATTCATTGAATCGTCACTTGGAGTTGGAGCTTAATAGTCAAACTTTAAAAAAAATAAAAATTTATCAGTCTAGTGACTTAAATAAAAAATTTCAAATAGTTTAGTGACTTAAATGAAAAATTTCAAATAGTTTAATAACGATTTTGTAACTTTTTAAAATTTAGTGACCAATACGTAAAGTTATTAATAGTTTAGCGACCATAAATATATTTTACCCAAAAATTAATTAAAGTGGGAAAATAGATGACAAAAAAAGGCTTATCATATGACATTTGAAAAAGAAGAGTACGAAATAAAATATATGTTAGTAATAATTGAAACCTAGAATTTTATATTATATTAAACCACATTCGATCAAAATAATTAAATGATAAATGAAAATATTCAATTTAAACTCGATTTAAATGTATTTGAATTTACGTTCTTATGATTATGATAAATTTACAATAACAATAATATTAATTAAACTAATATTTAATCAGATGTATTCGAGTATTTTTTATTATTGTATTTTTTTAATGTATATTTTTCCCATAACTTCAATCACTTCCTTCTTTACATAATTCACAACACTTGTCTATATATATATATATATAATAGAAGAGGTAAGAAATGTGGAATTCCTACATGACAACACATAAAACAAAGTTGTCATATGTCTAAACAAAGAACTTTGATGTTGAAAGCCTCTCCCACATCGTCATCGTTATGGCCTAAACTCTAAACAATTATTCTTTTAAAAATAATTATTGCCTTGGTGACTAACAACTATGGCCACAAACTTATCATCATTAAAAAATATATTCAAAAATTGTCGATTGAATCTTAGTTCGATTAGTATCGGTATTGTTCTCAGTGTAGGAGGGCGTGAGTTTGAGTGCATTGAAGCACATTATCCTTCTTTTAAAGGTTGAGGAGGAACTATGGATAATTCTAAACATTATATAAAAAAGAATAGATATGATAAGAAGACTCAACCCTAAATAGGCGGAGAAAACTATCAAACTGGAGTACGGTAAAAACAGAGAAAATTTTCAGTAGAACAGTCAATATTTAATAATATATTATATTATCAATCAATTTATTATCGATACATCAAATATTATTATATATATATATATATATGCATTTCTTCAAAGATGATTTGTTACATATTATACCCACAGTTTTATTGGTGGAATCTGATTAAACTGGCATTAGTAGAGTCACTGAAAGGGATTCTTTTCCCCTGTTTTTTTTTTTTTCTATTTGAAAATGATTTGAGATTTAATTTTTTTTAATGTGGAAATTATTTTAAATTATTGTACCTATAATTATATTTCAACCATGTTGGTACATTATTAACTTTTAAGTTGATTTAATCTCGTGACTTAAAAAAGTTCTGATTTTTCATTTTATTTGAATCGTTTGAGCTCGGTTTAAAAAATTCAATAGGGTTTGGAAATAATAAATATATGCATTAAATAATGTCTTTTTGTTATCTATACTATATATAAAATGACATATTGAGTTAGTGTAACGAGTTAACTCAACACCATAACGATTTTTATCAAAATTAGGCATTAAAATATTCTAACAAAATTTTGATCATTATTCGAAGTCATTCGATTATAAATAATTTAAGTTCGAATATTTATCGAATCAAATTTGAATAAGTCGTAAATTTTATTGAGTTTACATCACTTAATGCAACTAAAAAGTATATTCTTTGGTATTGCTTTGAAGTTGGCAAAGATTAAGACATTTAGGACTTGAGAAAGGGACGTAATTATAAAACCAATGAAGTGTGTGTTGAAAGAAAAAGATCCTTAATTTAATAATAAGTTCCCATCTAACCTGAATTTTGAACCAGATACATTCAGGTTGAGGATGTGATTTTTTATTTTATTATTGTGTTCTCCGAAGAACTAAATGGTTAGCTATGAAATGTGCATTATTTCCATGAATAGTGATCGAACCCACGACAAAATTAATTAGGAAACGAGGTAAGCAACCACTGTACAACACATCATAATTAATTTAGCATTGTTTATGGAATTAAGAGAATTAGTGACTAAAATATTGGATAAAAGATAATGTTTTGGTGCTCTAATGATAGGATTAAGAGAAAGGCTTTAAGATGTCCAATGAGGCACTTGTAGGTAAAAGTATCATAGAGGCCTCTGTTTAGGGGTCAGATTATATTTTGCTCCCTCTACTAGAAAAATAGGTAAATCAATTTTTATACGTTAAATTAAAGAGCAAATCGATTCTTTTTATTAAAATTTTCATCTATTTATATATTGTTAAAAATTATTGTGGCTGACAGAATAACCAGATAGTAACGCCACGTGTACCTCATGTTGATGTGCAAATATCAGTTTTTAACCATAGAAATGGATACAAATTTTAACAGAAAGGCTAGTTTGCTCTTTGAGCTAATGTACATGGACTAATTAATCAATTTTTTAGTAGGGGGCAAAATGCAATATGACTCCTAGTACAGGAACCTTCGTGGTACTTTATCAACATTTGTATTGTTGGTTAAGACTAAGGATTTAGATCATTGGGTATTTAGGTTTGAATTCTATCTTGCGCATTTGTGACAGGGTCTCCAGCCCCACCACGCGTGTTTGCCATGAATAGGTTTTGTCCAATTCTTTCTAATTATTTGTTTATTGTGTTTTCTATTGATTGAATTTTACTTCGTAGTTGTCTATTGTGTTTGTGCTTTCTAAAAATTTTACGTCTCAATTTTCAATCCCAATATTAAACCATGATTTTGATCCGTTTACTATGCTTAAATTTGAGTTTTAATCATTACCTTTTAATTTGGACTAATTTGGTTGTTTTATTTTTATAATATTATTAGTTAGCATAGACCGTTAATAGTGAAAACTATATTGTTAGCATGATTTTTTCTTAAAAACACTCTTTTCCAGCACACACAATATATATGAATATATATTAAAAATATTTAATACACTACTAGTGGAGTTTGTAGACTCCGCAAGCAAGGTGAGGAAGTTAACAAGTGTCCTATAAAAGTATAGTAAAATATTTAAAAAAAAAAAGACACCTGACAATTTCTTAAGGCTATTGTGGAATAAATAAAAGTACACTGCTAGTGTACCAAATACTAACCTACATATATATAGACAAAATGAGAGCGTTTTCAAGAATAAATACACATAAGCAGTTTGATAAGAATACATACATTAGCATTTTAACAAGAGTATTTAACGTGTTAACTGTTTTAACTAACTAATAACTTCATAAAAATAAAATAAAAAATAATTTATGCCAAATTATTTAAGAGGGACTAATTTTAAATTTAAGCATAGTATAAATTACAAACATAATTTTTGCCATCCAAGTTATATGGGTTAAACAAAGCTAGTGATTTATTAGGCAAAATAGATTTATAATTAATTAAAGTTATTTCAATTGATAATTTCTCATAAACTTAAATAGTAAGATCTACCATTATCAAACAAAATTCATCTATGATAACGACACATAATGTAACCTAAAATGGTTTCTCAAAATTTTAAAAAATTATCATTAAACCCCTTAAAAATTTTAATTATACCCCTCATAATTTTTAAAAATTCTCATTAGACCACTCAAAATTTTAGAAAATTTGAATTACGCTCACAAAATTTTTAGAAATTTTTATCATGCCCCTTAATTATTTAAAAACTTTAATTATACCCTTCATAATTTTTAAAAATTCAATTAAGTTCTAAAAAATTAAATAAGTAAAATGTACCATTATCGATCAAAATCCACCCATAATAACTACACATAGCAAAATCCACACATAAAAATTACACATGATCCGAAAATCGGGTATTTTGATTAACAACCTCACCCGCCATAAAAAAACAAACTCAATTACACGTCAGCAGGACTCCATTTTTGCTATATAAATAAACTTCCCCTCCTTAAATACTCTCTTCCACGTATAAACCATCTTCGTTTACAGTTAAATCCTTTTTTCCCCTATATTTTCGGAAAAGATGCGGAGGTTCATTCCGGCGACAGCAGTATTGTCGGAAAAAACTAAATACTCTCTTCCATTGCGGCGATGGCGATGGCGGTGCTTCTCTCAGGTGGCTCAAAAGGAGTTTGATAACAAAGGTGGCGTTGTGGTTCCCAAAATGCCTTCCTTTGATTATGCTCCGCCGCCTTACACCGGTCCCTCCGCCGCTGAGATCCTCTACAAAAGGAAGGAGTATCTTAGCCCCGCCATGTTCTACTTGTACAATAAACCCGTGAGTTTCCTTTCTTAAAAAAGGTTAAAATATGCTTATAGTCCCTGTAATTTTCAAAAAATTAGGAATTTAGTCCTTGTACTTGAATTTTCAGGAATTTAATTCCTTTACTTTCCAAATTTCAAAATTCAGGTCCAACTGTTAATAGTGTTAATCTTTTTTAAAAATTCAGGTTAATTACAACATCTTTTTTAAAATTATATCACTACCAAATGAGTAGTCTTTTATTTAAAAATGTCACAACAATAAATTTAAAAAAACAGTATTAACAGTTGGACTTGAATTTTATAATCTAAAAGGTTAAGGACTAAATTCTTAAAAATAGAAGTATAGAGACAAAATTTATAATTTTCAAAAAGTACAGAGACTATAGGCAAATTTTTACCTTTAAAAAATGGGCTTAATCTCATTAAAATCCCCAAACCATCGCCTAAATTTATATTAATCCTTAAACTTTAAAATATTTTTAAATTAGTCATCGAAGCATCAAATTATCAAATTATGTACTTCTATCAGTGTAGCCGTCAACTGAAACATGGCGTGACACATTATTAAGTTGTAAACAGTGTATATATTAAATAAACAACAGTGATTTACCTGTTTTAAATATATTACGCCTGGAATTTAAAGTTAAAGATAACAGCTTGTTCTTGATTAGGGACCAAATTGAATTTAGGATCATAGTTTGGGACTACTAGTAGAATTAGCCCCCAAAAATTGAAGGATCTATGGAGTTTGGAGATACATTTCTTTAAGTTTTTGCTCTTGATGACTGGAGACTGTCCTTTAAAAACTGTTCTATGAGCTGTTTTTTTGTTCATACAAATGATTGAATTTAAAGGAGGTAAAAAATGGAAATTACAGAAGAATTTTATTCACTACAATAATTTAGGATCAATTTGGCTGTTTTCTCAGATTCAATGAACCGTATAAAGTAGATTTTGTCCTTTATTTACAATTTTGTGAGTTTTTGTTTTGGTTTTTTTTGGGGGTGCAGCTGAATGTAGTGGATGGGAAGATGCAGTATTTGTTCGATGAAAAGGGGAGAAGATACTTGGATGCATTTGGAGGGATAGCTACGGTGTGTTGTGGCCATTGCCATCCTCATGTGGTGGACGCCATTGTTAACCAAACCAAGCGCTTGCAACACTCAACTATCCTTTACCTTAACCATGCCATCGCTGATCTTGCTGAAGCCCTTGCTAATAAGTTGCCCGGCAATCTCAAGGTTCTTTGCTCTCTTCTTGACCATTATATGCTCAATGGTTTTTGATAGGAAACATCATTCTATATTTGGATTCAACAAGGATCAAAACATACCTATAGGAATATCCCTTTTAGCTCAAGTGGTATCATTTTTACCCACTAATGCCATATAAAAGCATGGGTTTAAGCTCTTTGAGAGTCTGAGAGACAAAACTTGAGGATCAAATTGAGCATATATAGCAGAGGCGTAACCCCCTAAAATAGAAAATTATACATTTAGGCCCTTTAGATTTTATAAATGTTTAAATTGGTAAAGGTAAAATAATAAAATTTTGATTTAATCTTTTAAAATTATAAAGATATAGATATTAAAATGATAAAATTGTATTTTTACTATCGTAAAAATATATAATTTAATTTCACCCACCTAAAAGAAATTTCTAGCTTCGTCCCTATTATATATCTAGGGATGAAGCCAAAAATTTATTTTAGGGAGGCCAAGATTAAATTGTATTTTTTGAGGGAGATTAAAATATAATTTTATCATTGTATTAACATATAATTTCATAATTTTTAAAGGGATTATAAAGAAATCTTAACATCTTAGGGGGGTCAAAGTACAACTTAACCATTGTATTAACTTAAAAATTCAAAATTTTTAAAGGGATTCTAAAATAAAATTTTATCATTTGTCACCTTTGATGCCGACCTTGTATACACTCGAGACACAATATCTCCACCATTGAAGGGTTGGTTGACTTTCAACAAATGATTCTTCGAACACTTATTCCAAGGAGAGAGTCTAATCTGCCGTAGACAATATATATACACACGAACATCCCCTTTTTTTCATTGTTTGTAATTTATACAGTAACTCTATTGGATGTGTCGAGAGATCTTCCAACTTTTTTTTGGAGAAGTATGCAAAGTGTTGTTCCGGTGAGAGTTTTGTTCTTTGATTCTGCTAAAAGTCTCAGTGCTCGGTGGATCACAAAGCATGAGCATCTTGTCAGATGCTTGAGATGGTGAACCATGTCTAATTGTGTAGACGTCTCTCAAAAAAGTTAGCTTCTAAGTATGCTTAGATGTTACCTCTTAAAGATAGTCTATCATTGCTGTTACAATTGAAACGTATTTAGTCCCAAATTTTATGGTTTTGCTAAAAAAAACACTACCTAGCTCAAATTTTCTTTCTTCTTTTTTGCATCTTAGATTGGGGGTTTTGTTTTTTCGGCTATGCAGGTTGTGTTCTTTACAAATTCAGGGACAGAAGCTAACGAATTGGCAATAATGATGGCAAGATTATATACTGGATGTCATGACATAATATCATTGAGGAATGCATATCATGGGAATGCAGCAGGGACCATGGGAGCCACCGCCCAAAGTAACTGGAAGTTCAATGTTATACAGGTATATATGCTGCAGCTTTCTTTTCTTTTTTTTCCTTGAGATTTTAATGCTATACTATTCCTTCCTGGTACCATTATTGACATAGATATCAATGTGTGATTTAAGTAGTTGAAAATGAAATAACAATGGTAGGTAGTGATTATGACTTGTATTCAACTTTATGTCAATCTTGTTTTCTTGTTTGTTTTTGTACTTTCTGAAAACTATGCATTTAATTTTTGTATTTTTTAATTTAAAATTTTAGTCCTCGTCAAACGTTAACAGTTAAACTCATTAGTTAGTTAGTTATTTTCACGTATTACTCACTAAAAATTTAGTTAATGAATTAATTATAGACATTTGTGTTAAGACTAAAATTACAACTGTAAACATAGTTCAAGACTAGTAATTGATTTTAACCTAACGAATTTAACCGTTACTGTTTGGGTTAAGACTAAAATCTTAAAATTTAAAAAGTACAGAAATTAAAATTAACTAATTAAAAAAATATAGAAACTAAAACTGATCAAATTAAAATATAAAAACTAAATCCATAACTTTCGCAATGTATAAAGACTAATAGCAGAATTTAACAATTATTGTTTGATTACAACCCCAAACATTATTTATTATAGGGTTGACGTTTTAAGTGAAAGTTACATCAAACCTACTTGGTTTCCATCTTTTTATTCTTACAAGTTTCGTGACTATCTTTTTTTAAATAATATTATACTAAACTTTTGAACCTGAATTTTTTATCTTGAAGTATAATGTGCCTAAAATTGCTAAAATTATCTTACATGTGTTCGTGTCTTGATGTGTTATTGCATACATATCTGATATATATAAACCGTATATGGACTTATATGCTTATCATAAGTATGGCTAACTCATACGTATGTTCATCAGAGTGGTGTTCATCATGCCATAAACCCGGATCCATACCGAGGTGTTTTCGGTTCCGAAGGAGAGAAGTACGCGAAAGATATCCAAGATCTTATCCAGTTCGGAACTTCGGGCAACATCGCCGGTTTCATTTCCGAAGCTATACAGGCATCCCCAATATTCACCGTCACCTTCGATTTTCATGTTCTATGTTGCTAGTGCCCGATATTTACACTTGATTCCAAATAACATGTCACGATTTTATTTGACAGGGAGTTGGAGGAATCATAGAATTAGCCCCGGGTTACTTACCTGCTGCTTATAACATTATAAAGAATGCTGGAGGTCTTTGCATTGCTGATGAGGTTCAAGGGGGGTTCGGTCGCACCGGTAGCCATTTCTGGGGATTCGAGAATCACGGCGTTGTACCTGACATTGTCACAATGGCAAAGGTTAACTTTTCTCGATTTTCTTAGCTATAAAAGTATTCTATCTACATCCCTTATGTATTCACTTGCAGCTAGCTTTTATGTATTGACAGGGGATCGGAAATGGCATCCCTCTAGGCGCTGTGATAACCACTCCCGAGATCGCGGAGGTCTTGACCCGACGAAATTACTTCAACACCTTTGGTGGGAACCCTGTATGTACGGCTGCAGGGTTAGCCGTTTTGAACGTAATCGAAAAAGAAAAGCTTCAAGACAATGCCTTCGTCGTAGGATCTTACTTGAAAGAGAGACTAATTGCACTAAAAGATAAACATGACCGTAAGCTTTAAGACTTTGTAAACATCATTCAATTCGGAACCGGCATTGCTGATTGCCTGATTGTACTATGTAAATGCAGTTATCGGGGATGTGAGAGGACGAGGATTGATGCTCGGAGTCGAACTTGTCACTGATCACGAGCTCAAGACACCGGCAAAGCTTGAAACACTTCATGTATTGGACCAAATGAAAGGTTAGGTTTCTTCACATTAAGCCTGCCATGGAATGTACTTTATTTAAGTTACTAATGATCTGGTGATCTTATTGTAGAGATCGGTGTATTGGTTGGGAAAGGTGGATTTTATGGCAATGTATTTAGAATTACACCTCCACTTTGCTTTACTAAGGAAGATGCAGGTAAGTTACTCCGTTTCGGATGTTATTCCGACACTATTTTTTGGGTAAATTACAGTAAAAGTCACCCAACTATTATTTTATTATTATTATTATTCAATTATGAAAAATTTACCAAAAAAGTCACCTGACTATTTAATTTTGTCTTTCTTTGTCATCAGTTGACTAATGTAAAAATGAAAACACTCAAAAATCTAAGATAATTGGGTGACCAAAAAAGACAAAATTAAATAGTTGCGTGACAAAAAAAAAACTAATAATTGGATGATCATTTTGTAACTTTTCATAATTGGGTGGCTAAAAAAGAAAAAGAAAACATAGATGGGTGACTAATAACATGGATTACTTTTTTTTTTAAATGGCATAATATCAAATTTAGCTCTTAACATTTACATCTTTTTTTAATTTAACCATTATTCCTTTTTTGAGCTAGACTTGGCCCTCAACCTTTTAAAAAGAGTTAAATTTGGCCATTAACATTTTAAAACAGAGTTGAAATAATTTTTTTAAACAAAAATACTAGCTAAAATATTAATTTTATAAACGTGATAGCCATCATGGCAATCCACGTATACTTCATGTTAATTTTTTTGAATTTTGATTTATTTTTTATTTTTACAATTTTTAAATTAGTTGTTGGCGTGACATTTAAGAAAAATAGGGCATGTAATCATGAAGTATACATGGACTGTCATGTGGGTTGCCATGCCAATAATGTTACAAAATTAATGTTTTAATCAACATTTTCTGTTAAAGAAAAGTGATTTGACTCTTTTTGTAAAGGTTAAAAGCCAAATTTAGCTTTAAAAAATAAAGCCCAAATTAATAAAAATGTAAACATTGAGAGTTAAATTTATAATTTTATCTTTTTAAACACTCGTGTCCTACTTATTTCTAGATTCTCGACATGGATCTAGGAGGTAATATATCCATATGTAAAACTCACATCCAAATCCAAATAAAAGTTCATTTCCTTCTGAATTTCTTGTTGCAGATTTTCTTGTAGATGCTATGGATTACACCATGTCAAAGATGTAACGCCTCCGTTATTCTTTCATGCAAACGAGGTTGTAGCTCAATAATACGAGAAAAGATTATATAAATCAATTAAGTTAAGCCTCGAATGAATTACAAAGCATTTGATTTAAATGTGTATATATATATAAAAAATTAGATGCTTAAGTATGATGTTATCAATGTGTATCATAAACTCCCTTAGTCTTATATGTGAAAATCATCAATGCATCTATAGATTTCTGCTTCAATAAATTTAACAAATTGACCCCAAAAGATTTTGGGTCTCAAAGTCTCACATGGCTTAATTTATATCAGCAAGAAATTAAAGAGAACCTGTTATTTTATTCAAATTAAATTAAGAGTAATACACCGATAATTACTCAATTATTAATATTTTTTTGATTATTTAATTATGAAAAATTACAAAATAACCACTAATTATTAGTATTTTTTTGCCACACAACTATAAAAAATTATAAAATTGTCATTCAACTATTTAATTTTATCTTTTTTGGTCACCTATTATCTTCGATGGAGTTTTAACTCTTAATTCTATCAAAAGCATGAATGATTGAAAAAGCAATGGGTTTATAGAGCAATAACGTCTCATCAAGTGCTTGAGAAGGCGAATCATGTGTATTGTACATGGATAAAATCGAATCCTTTGTCTTATATATAATTATTGGATTTGAACCTATACTTTATGAATTCATTACCTTTTTAGTTATTTAAACTTTTAATAAAATTTAACGATTGAGTCTTAACTCGATTGGTATCAGTATTATTATTAATTTTTTTATAATTAAATCGGATTTAAATTAGGATAGAGTAGAATATACAAATATATAGCAAACGCAGGCGCAAAAACAGTACACAGTGGAAACGCATAACACTTTTTTAACCCAAAAAAACAAAAAAAAAAAAAAAAAAATCCTTATTTCAGCTTTGAGACTTAAGAGACTTCCCCTCCCTTTCTCTCTTTCATTTTTATTTTTATTATTCAAAAAATTAAAATTAAAATTTAATTTTAATACAGCATTTTTTTATTGTGCCGTCACTGTTCTATGCTCCACCACCACACCAGCATCGTCGTCGTCGCCGCCGCCGTAACCTAGGGTTTCAAATCCTTCAACTTTCCCCTTTCTCGGTTTCCTTCTACAAATTTCCGAGCTGGATTATCTCTCTTTCTTCTGGCGAATCTCAATGCGCCGCTGGTTCAGCGGCTTCGTTGATCAAATCTCTTTCCTTTCCCATCTCTCTCTCTATATGTGTATCAGTTTCTCTTGTTGATCAGTTTGGAGCAAAAAAAAGGCTAGGTTTTGGTGAGATTAGTTTCTATTAATTAAAATATTGAATCCGAGGGTTTTTGTTTTTGTATTTTTTTTTTGTTTCGCGGGATTTGAATGGCATTGGGCGATCTGATGACGTCACGATTTTCGCAATTGTCGTTGGCGGTATCGAATCATGTCATCGACGGTAACGTCAGCAGTGGCGGCTATCATGAGGACGATGTTGCTTATGCTGACTTGATGTCTCAGAGGAGGGATTTAGATGCTGCATCAACTAGCAGTTACGCCAATGCCGTTACTTCCACGGCCACTGTGCCTACCACGATGGCTTACTTGCCGCAAACTGTTGTTTTATGCGAGCTTCGGCATGCTGCCTTTGAAGCTTCCACGCCAACTGGACCCTCTGATTGTGGCCTTGTTTCCAAATGGCGCCCCAAGGACCGAGTAAGTCCTTTCCTTTCTAGCTTGTTTTCTTCTTTTTTTGCTTACCGTTCGTTTGACTGATTATATCTAATAATGGTTTTAAGAGAAAAAAAATATTTACACTGCAGTAGGAAAAGATGGGATTGTGCAAATAATTAGAATTTCCTATTGATGTTCGGAAGTAAGAAAATTTGACTTCGTTTAGAGGTTATTAGAAATGTTACTAAAATTGGTTCATATCTATGCCATTTTGGGTCTAAAACTAAAATTTTAATAGGGCTTTAGTACATTGGATAGAAGGGAGGGGGATTCTTAGATGTGCTAGCATAACATTATGGAATTAGTACTGTCAATTAAGTTTGAAATCCTTGAATTTGATGTGGTCACCTAGCAATGGAAGACATGAAGACATTGTACTCCTCCAGATCAAAGCATTAGAGTCTGGAAGAGTTCAATACTTTGTACATTAAGTAATCTGCTGTTGTTTTTACCATCCCAGTATGTCATTTGCCTTGTGATGAACTACTGACTAAGGAATATATTTTGAATGGTTGGTTGTTTATGTATTTGCACACTAGAGCCTTCACAGTAGAAACTCATTCTTTTAATCCTTTTTAATTTCATCTGTAGTAAAGTAACAATTCCCATACCTTCTCCTGTAGCTTAGTGTTTTGAACATGCCAGTGAAATGTATTCTATTTTTACCTTTTAGGTTTTGACATGAATTTTGAATCTAAAAGCAAAATAAGGAGAGAATATTGTGGAAGATTGTTATGTCTGCTTAAAGAGATTTATAAAGCCTAAACATGCAGAATACAAATAATTTGAAATAGTGTTATACTATACCAAATTTGTTCGCATTCTACTTCCTAAAGTGTGCATTAAGAAGATTGTTTTTATCTTTCAGCAGCCTCTTTGCTCGGGTTTCTTTGCAATTCATTAAGTAATATTTTCTTTCTTGGAACTGAATTTGATTCTTAGATAATAGTATGTTTCTTCTTGATAAATATTAGAAACCATCCCCTAAGAACTATTTTCCCTTTAATTTGTCTTGATATGGTGTGCTTGACCATATTCACTTGACTTACGACTTCATATGCAGATGAAGACAGGATGTGTGGCCCTAGTTTTATGTTTAAATATCAGTGTTGATCCACCTGATGTAATAAAAATATCTCCTTGCGCAAGAATGGAGTGCTGGACTGGTATGTTTTTTGAGTCAATTCTCTCTTATTTTTGCATTTTTTCTATTTAATGGTTATTGAAGCTTTAATGCTCATGATTATTCCTCAAGAAATCTTTAATAAGTTTCGTGTTATTTTAATATGTGACCGAACTAAATGCTAGTTGATTCGATGAGCATGCATGAATATTTAAGTTTCGATATTGTTTGCCCTTGGCTCTAAACTGTATCTGCTCCTTAGTTGTCTTTATATTTGCATTGGAATATTGAGAATTACTATAAATCCTGTCCAAGAGTGCTAATTATGATCCTACTTCAAACTGAGCTCTTCTCTATATTTCTTTTTATCAGTTGGGAAACAAGTATCTCCTTTTATGTTTGTTAGGGTAAAAAAGGGAATATTTTGTAACTATAAGTAGTTTGGATCTTTTAACATATTGAACTTTTTCAAAGAGGAAGGTAAATTTTGGAGCTTCGGAGTACCTTCTTTTGAAGTATTGTTTTACTGTTTATGGTGTTTGAAGCAGTGGCAAACGACCAACAGAAAATTGGATAGAAAATTGAAATAATTAACAAGTTCGGTGGTTAAGAAAGTGTCACTTTTTGTAGGGTTATTGCTGCACCAACATAGTATTTTGCATGCAGTCTCAGGAATGCTTATCTATTTATTGTTTCTATATACAACCCTTGTTCTGGCCTTGTTTTATTGGTTGCCAAGGAGGAAAAAGTTGGAATCCTAGTGCTGCACTTGCACAAAATAAGTTTTCAATCATATTTTCTATCCATCATCTATTCTTTGGTCACAAAATGATTAAAATATATATATATTTTTCAATCTAATGTTCTTCATTGATATTAGTATGTTCCACTTTTTCTTTCTTTCATTGTTGCAGACCCTTTTTCTATGGCACCACAAAAAGCACTGGAAACTATTGGGAAAAACTTGAGAGATCAATATGAGAGGTGGCAGCCCAAGGTTTGAACACCATCTTATACCACGTCTCATTACAGGCTATTCCATCAAGTTTAGAATCTAATTCTTTCTATTAAACATGGCCAGGCTCGCAGTAAGGTTGAACTTGATCCTACAGTGGATGAAGTGAAGAAACTTTGTAATACATGTCGCAGATATGCCAAGTCAGAGAGAGTTTTATTTCATTACAATGGACATGGTGTTCCAAAGCCAACTGTAAATGGTGAAATCTGGCTGTTTAATAAGGTGTTCACTTGTTTAACTGTTAGGAATCAATTCTTGTTGCTTTTCTTTTGCTCTATTTGGCAATTTTCCTCCTTGCTAAGCCTGAACATTTCCTGTGCAGAGTTATACACAGTATATTCCCTTGCCTATCAGCGATCTTGATTCTTGGTTAAAAACACCTTCTATATATGTTTTTGATTGCTCTGCTGCAGGAATGGTTGTTAATGCCTTCATTGAGGTACTTGCTTGCTTTCTATCCTCAAGTTGTCACTCGTATATTTTCTGGCTGGCGCTATTCAAATAGACATCATTGTCTTCCTTCTCTAGCCTTATTTGATTTTCTTTTTTTCTTTATTTGAATTTGATTGATAGCTTCTTGACTGTGGCACTTCTAACTACCCTGGATCTTCAAGAGACTGCATTCTTCTGGCTGCATGTGAAGCACATGAGACTCTTCCTCAAAGTGCTGAATTTCCTGCTGATGTGTTTACTTCTTGTCTTACTACACCTATCAAAATGGCATTGAGATGGTAAAAGTTCTCATTTGATATGCTTGATTAGGACCTAGTGCTGCATTTAATACTCAAATAGTATTTGCCTATTTGCTAAGCTAAATATTATCTCCTTTGTATTTGCATCTTGAATTAACTTTTACTAAGTTTTTCTGTTTACTTTTCATTGTTTCTGGATTTTTAAACATAGTATTCACCTTATTGAGCACTTTTAATAATTTGCTCATCTGATTTTAATTTATTTAATTATTTTGTGTAAAATGAGCTTATTAATCTTCTGATGGTTGTTATCTCTTCCAGGTTTTGTACACGTTCATTGCTTCACGAGTCTCTTGAGTCTTCACTTATTGATAAAATTCCTGGCCGTCAAAATGACCGTAAAACACTTCTAGGGGAGTTGAATTGGATATTTACTGCAGTGACTGACACAATTGCTTGGAATGTTCTCCCTCATGGTAGTTCTTTCAGTGTATTGATCAGTTGTGTGCCTTCTTTTATTTAAGCGGTTTCTGTATTCTAATCTATTTAATCAACTCTTCTTTTTGTAATGCAGACCTTTTCCGAAGGTTGTTTAGACAGGATTTACTAGTTGCTAGTTTGTTCAGAAATTTTTTGCTTGCCGAGAGGATTATGCGCTCTGCAAATTGTTCTCCAATTTCTTACCCAATGTTGCCACCAACCCATCAGCACCATATGTGGTACTACAAGGGATATTGACTTACTTTACAACTTGTTTCTCAGTTGTTTATTTTAAAATTTTCTTCTGCACATTCCAGGGATGCATGGGACATGGCTGCTGAAATTTGCCTTTCTCAGCTTCCATCATTGGTTGAGGATCCTAATGCAGAGTTCCAGGTGTGTTTTTCTTCCAATTTCTTTGCTAATATTGTTATCCTGAATTTCACTGACATGTATTGGATCCAGACAAGAATTGAGTAGCGGAATGAGAGGGTGCCTATTTACTGCTCATCATGTTCCCTCATACCTGAGTGTACTTTTGTTTTGTTTCAGCCAAGTTCATTTTTCACTGAACAGCTGATAGCCTTTGAGGTATGGCTTGACCATGGATCTGAGCATAAAAAGCCACCAGAGCAATTGCCTATTGTGCTTCAGGTGCTGTAATCTTTCCTTGTCATTCTAGCAGTGTCGGCCATTGTTTGGTTGCCCTTCTTTATGGTGATTTCATATTGGTCAGATTTATGTTAAACAATTTTACTCTATATCGAGTCTTCAGTGACCTAAGTTATTTTTTATTGTAAGGTGGGGAAATGGTCCTTCAGAATAACGGATGTCTATTGCCATAGTTTCTAACCACTTGATTTTTGGATTGAAATCCCATTTACTATGAATTTGAGCTGATTTGTTCTCATGAAGAGTAGTCTATGTTGAAGTACATCCATTATAGGTCTGCCTGCTTTTCTGGGCCAAGTGACGTGCAAACAGTTCATATTTACTGTGGCTTAGTTATACAAAAAATTTAAATGTAATATCTGACCAGCTCACTATTGATGTTTCAGGTTTTGCTTAGTCAATGTCATCGATTCCGTGCTCTAGTTCTTCTTGGAAGATTCCTTGATATGGGACCATGGGCTGTAGATCTGGTAGTTCTTTAGGGGTGTACTCTTCACTATTTGCATTTCATTGTGTTTCATGCTGTTGTTTACTTACAGGGTGGATTCTGTTTTTAGGCCCTTTCTGTTGGAATATTTCCTTATGTTCTGAAGCTGTTGCAAACAACCACTCCAGAACTGCGTCAAATCCTTGTCTTCATTTGGACAAAAATTTTGGCACTTGATAAGGTGTTTTAGCTGATGCTTCATAAGTGTTGGGATGAATATTTGTTTGCATATGTTAATGTAGCTCTTTCTGCATACAATGTTACTTATGTACTGTGATAACATGCTGTAGCATGTCCATGCCTGCCTTTCATTTTAGCATTTAAGGAGTTGTTAAGTGCTCTTATGTTGTTGTAGCAGTCAAACTTCTGTGGTTTCACTTCTTCTTGGTACCTGAATAATTATCCATTGATAGTTTGCCGTTTTTGTTTATTGACACTTAGGAATTGATTCTGCTTCTCTTATTCTACTTGATGCTTTATTGCAGCACTATCATATTCCTTTTACCTACTACAATAGTAATTTTGAAATTCTGTCATCTTTGTTTGCAGTCATGTCAGGTTGATCTTGTAAAGGATGGTGGTCATGTTTATTTCATTAGGTTTCTTAATAGTGCAGAGGCATATCCTGAACAGCGTGCAATGGCTGCATTTGTTCTGGCTGTCATTGTGGATGGTCATAGACGAGGCCAGGAAGCCTGTATTGAAGCAGGGTTAATCCAGGTGTGCTTGAAGCAGCTTCATGGTTTCACGCAAAATGAGGCACAAACTGAACCCTTATTGCTTCAGTGGCTTTGCCTTTGTCTTGGAAAGCTGTGGGAGGATTTTACTGAGGCTCAGACAATAGGTCTGCAGGCAGATGTGCCTGCAATATGTGCTCCTCTACTCTCCGAGCCTCAGCCAGAGGTATATCTTCACTCTTATTTTATTTTTTTCCTTATAAATGGATAGTATTTGGTTTTCTAATTATAGACATTTGCAAAATTATAGAAGCTGTTTTATTTCAGGTTAGAGCTTCAGCGGTTTATGCATTAGCTACCTTGCTTGATGTTGGGTTTGACTCGTTTAGAGATGGTATTGGAGGGGATGAAGAATGTGATGATGTTGAAAAGAATAGAGCTGAGATGATTATAATTAAAAGCCTTTTGAATGTTGTTTCTGATGGAAGCCCTCTTGTCCGGGCAGAAGTTGCTGTAGGTATGTGGTGATTATGTTCATTCATATTTCATGTCAGGATTGTTAATTGCTTAACAGTTTTCTTCAGAGTTCTCTTCCCAATTATTAACATTAACGTGACAGGGTTGAATGAACATGACACAAACATGGCACTTTGAAACACCTTGAAAAGTTTCTATTGCTTTTGTAATTGGCTGATGATTTTACCTGTAAGATATTCCAAATCTAGGTCTCACCGTGAGGCGTTAGCTTCCTAGAATTCTTAAGATGCTTTTTATATATATATACAACATTTCTGTTCAATGGTGTGACGCAAAACATTAGAGCAACTTGCAATTATGATCCTAGAATACTCTTCTTTTTTATGCATATTTTTCTCAGCCTTTGAAACCATCATTAGAACCTACTATTTGCATGTTTCGTGCAAACATGATTCCTTGTCTTCAAATTGCTTTCTTTCCTGATTGGTGGTTGTGAGCGGGTGTTGTACGGATTCACTCTGTCCCTGAATTATGTTGGTGGATCAGTGTTGATGCTTTGTTTGTCTTGGCAGCTCTGGCACACTTTGCCTTTGGACATAAGCAGCACCTCAAGTCAATTGCTGCTGCATATTGGAAACCTCAGCCTAATTCCCTGTTGAATTCATTGCCTTCACTGGCTAATATAAAGGGCACAGGAAGTGGAAATATAGTTTCTTCTCAGATTGGTCCTTTAACAGCCATGGTTCGGGATGGAAAGGTATCCACCAGCAGTCCTCTTGCTACTGCTGGAATCATGCATGGATCTCCATTATCCGATGATTCATCTCAACTTTCTGATTCTGGAATACTGAACGATGGTGTCAGTAATGGGGAAGTTAATCATTCAAGGCCAAAACCTTTGGACAATGCAATGTATTCACAGTGTGTACTGGCCATGTTTACTTTAGCTAGGGATCCATCTCCACGTGTAGCAAGTCTAGGACGGCGGGTTCTTTCCATTATTGGAATTGAACAAGTAACAAAATCTGTGAAGCCTGCTGGTAATAGTGCCTGGCCTAGTGATCCTGCAAATTCCTCATCAACCCCTAGTATTTCTGGATTAGCTCGTTCTTCTTCCTGGTTGGACATTAATGGAGGTAACTCTTTTGTTCTTCGTTTGTTCCCTGATATCTGCTTGCTATGATGCTATATTTTATTCTGGTTAGATATTAAAGTTACAGGATTTAATTGGGAGATGATATTGACAGGTCATATGCCTTTAACATTTAGAACTCCTCCTGTTAGCCCTCCTCGACAAAATTACTTGGCAGGAATTCGTAGGGTTTGCTCTTTAGACTTCAGGCCTCACCTGATGAATTCTCCGGACTCAGGATTGGCTGACCCACTTCTAGGCTCTACTTCTGGATCAGAGCGCAGTTTACTTCCTCAGTCAACAATATATAATTTTAGTTGTGGCCACTTCTCCAAGTCTCTGCTTACTGCATCAGATGACAGTGAAGAGCTAGTGGCCAAAAGAGGAGAGCGGGAGAGATTTGCACTGGAGCATATTGCTAAGTGCCAGCACTCATGTATTCCTTTTGACTTGTATTTTTGTTCTTTTCATTCTATTCAAATGCTAATTTTTTACTTTGGAACTAATAGGTTTCTGATTTCCTGTGCTAGCTGTTAGCAAACTTAACAATAATAGTCAAATTGCTAGCTGGGATACCAGATTCGAGACAGGTACAAGAACTGCCTTGCTGCAACCTTTCTCTCCTATTGTGATTGCGGCAGATGAGAATGAACGGATCAGGTATGTGATTTATGTTTTTATGGATTCCTAAAGCAAGTTAATTCCAATGTTACATGATTTGAGTTAACTTGCCATAGCGAGTGGATTGTTTTTACTCATTTTAAACCTGTGGGTATGGGTTACAATAATGGGCCTTGATAATTTGCTTGCGTTGACCGGTTATGGTGTGTGGTAATTGGTCCAGATATTAAGTTGTACACCATAAATGCATCAATTTTGATATAGGTTCTAGAACAGATCAACAAGGTGGCAAGTTCTGATTGGCATTCACTTGGTGTGCATCTGATATAAACTCTTAAGAAGTTCTATATTTTGTGTTTCCTAGAAGATCTGAAATGAGTTAAGACTTAAGCGAGTTTGGAACTTCTCGGCCATATTAATTTTTTGGTTTTTCTTTTCAGGGTATGGAATTATGAGGAAGCCACCCTCCTCAATGGTTTTGATAATCATGATTTTCCGGAAAAGGGAATATCTAAACTTTGTCTTTTGAATGAGCTTGATGACAGCTTGTTGCTTGTTGCTTCAAGTAATATTCTTCACCACTTCTTCCTCCCAGTGTTTTTGCGAGGTTTTCTTTTTTCTAAAATTATCTCGGGGCTGATCTTGTACAGGTGATGGAAATATACGGATTTGGAAAGATTATACACTGAGGGGGAAACAAAAACATGTTACTGCATTTTCTTCTATCCAAGGTCACAAACCTGGTGTGCGGAGTTTGAATGCTGTTGTGGACTGGCAACAGCAGTCTGGATATCTCGTATGTATTTCTTCTAGACGGTTTTATCTCTAGGACATTATTGCCACTTACAATTTGATGCCTAATATAGTTTTCTTCATTGCTCTGATGTTACACTACTAGTATGCATCTGGAGAGATATCATCCATCATGCTTTGGGACTTGGATAAGGAGCAACTTGTTAATTCAATACCATCATCCTCGGATTGTAGTGTCTCGGCATTGGTGAATCTTCAATCTCTTTTGCATATATTAATTTATGTTTAAATGATTGGATTGAGCATGGTTATATACATGTTGGTTGCAACAGGTATCTTATAGGTAAAAATACCATGGAGGCTTTTGTATTAGGAATCAGATTGCATTTTGTCCTCTCTACTCAACCGGACAAATTAGTCCTTGTACATTAGATCAAATAGCAAATTGGTCCATCTGTTAAAAATTCCATTCATTTTTACTATTAAAAATTGGTCCTGTACATCAGCATGAGGTACACATGGCACGCTACGTGTAACTATCTGGTTATTTCGTCAGTTACACCAGTTTTTAACAGTAGAAATGGATGAAATCTTTAACAGAAATGACTAATTTAATTTTTGATTTAACATATAGGGACTAATTTGCTCATTTTTTGAGTGAAGGGGGCAAAATGCAATCTAACTCCTAGTATATGGGCTTCCTTGGTACTTTTACCGTACCTTATAAGAAAAATGGAAAATTACGGCTTATAACTATTGAGTTGGCATATGCGAGGGTATGCTTTAACTGGGTACATGCTATGTTGGAAAGCTTGTTAAGTTTTATTAGTTTGGATGCTTTCCCAAATATTGAGTTAAATGAACCTAATGTTAAACAAAGTTCTCGATGAAGAAATTGAAGTGCCTTTGTGATTCTTCTCGTTCTATTTTGTTTTAAGATTTAGCTCTTATATTTTATCTTGTCATCAGATTTGTTTTGGTCGTCGTTTTTTTTTTTTTGGGTAGTTCATCTTGTGTTGCATATTTTCTTCACATTAACAGGCTTCTTCTCAAGTCCATGCTGGTCAATTTGCAGCTGGCTTTGTGGATGGTTCTGTTAGACTATATGACATCCGGACACCTGACATGTAAACATTCTGATCAACTTTTTTATTTCTTGACAAGATAATTTTTTTCTGGAATTTTTGCCTGTTTGTGATGTCATTTGAGCTTTTCTTCGGAGGACTCGAACACGTTTTTATAGTGCTTAACATACAGCTCTATTTATTATTCAATCCCATCTATTTATTTTCAGAAGAAAATGCTATCTCGTGTTGTGTAAAAGTACCATGGAGGCTCTTATTTTAAGAGTTGGATTGCATTTTGCCTTTACTAAAAAATAGGCAAATTAGTCATTGAATGTTAGACGAGTAAACTAGTCCTTCTGTTTAAATTTTCATCCATATCTACTGTTAAAATTGGGTCTGTGTATGTCAGAATGAGGTATACACGGCATATCACATGTAACTATCTGGTTATTTTATCAGCAATGCCAATTTTTAACAGTAGAAATGGATGAAATTTTAACAGAAACGATTAGTTTGCTCTTTAATCTAATATATAAGGACTAATTTGTCCCTTTTTTTATTAAAGAGGGTAAAATGCAATTTGACTCATAATATAGGTATCCTCATGGTACTTTTACCTCTCATGTTATCCATATTTATCTATCTGACCAGCATTTGTTCTTTTAACGTTTAGGCTGGTTCGCACAACCAGGCCGCATACTCAACAAGTAGCAAGAGTTGTGGGTATCGGCTTTCAACCCGGACTTGATCAAGGAAAGGTAAGGCAACTCACATTTCTTATGTCTGGTAAAAAATGGTGTATCGATGTTGTCAACATTCTTGTTCCTCGTTGAACATCTCATTCGAGATTTTGATCTAGGAAACACAAAACATTGATGAACTCTCATGTTATTTTTCAGATTGTTAGTGCATCCCAGGCTGGTGATATTCAGTTCCTCGATATTAGAAGTCAAAGAGATACAGACCTTACAATCGATGCTCACCGAGGATCACTTACAGCTTTAGCCGTTCACAGACATGCCCCGATAATTGCCAGTGGTTCAGCAAAACAGCTAATCAAAGTTTTCAGTCTAAAAGGCGAACAACTCGGCACCATTAGATACCAACATACCTTCATGGCCCAGAAGATTGGTTCCGTAAGCTGCCTTACCTTCCATCCCTACCAAGTGTTACTCGCTGCCGGTGCCGCCGATGCCTGCGTTTCAATCTATGCTGATGACAACTCTCATACAAGATAAACGTATAAATCCTTCCACAATTTCACAAAATCCGGAGGCAGATCACGGTGAATGAAACTGTCTTAGGCACAAATTTCATGGAAGGTCAGTGATCCAAGTTAATAGTTGCAAAAATTTATTCGAGTTCGGATCATCGTTCGTGTTTTGGGATATACTGCTGCCAGATTTACAATTCCACTATGGGTGTTATTGGAAATTCACGGGTATAAACAGAGATATATATTGATTCATTAGCCTCCGGTCACACGTTTATCTTTGCATACATATATTCGGGGGGTTTGCTGGGGGTGGCTTTGGCGAATAATATGTTATATATATGTAGGTGATGCATTGTAAATATTTTCCTTTTTTTTTTTTTTTTTTTTTTTTTGGTTCCCATTATTTCATGGTTTTCAATGTGTTGAAATTGTAAAGGCTACAACATTTGCCATTGTCATAAATTTTAAGTATTGCAAGCAGATTGATTTATGGTCAAGCCCTAAGTTGTTGCCATTCTAAAGCTATATTTTTGGAACCAGATCAATGGTAAAACCGATTAAGTTCCGATTTTGATTAAATAAATTCTTAAAAATTTATAAAATTGAATCTAGTTCAATCGGTTTAATTGTTGGATTTTGGTTTTGATTCAGTTAAATAAATTTGTATTGGTTTGAGTCAATCAGATTTCTTTTCAGTAATTTTGCAGAACTTCCTTTAATTGTTGCCATGAATGGGATTGAATATTTGTGTTATCTGAATTATTTTGACAGGAGATCAAATATTTGTATTTTTGAATTATTTTAATTCCAATTTATAGATTTGTCTAAAAATATGAATCCATTTATTATCCACATTATTTGAGCTTGATACGAAATTAAATTAAATATTATTATCCTTTCGGGAAAAAAAAAAAAAAAATCTCCCATCATCTTTTGAATATAAAAAAATATCTAGATGTGCAAAAATGGAAATTAAGATCCACTAAATATAACAAGTGGAATTTGGACCTATATCTATTATCTAAATTCTAATAAGAGACATCTAAAATATCTATCTCCACTCTGAATTCATATAAAATCCAGAATATCCAAATCCCAACAATCCTATGAATATATTTATAGTTCTAACTTCATAAAATAGTTCACAAATCATAAATGGTAATTTCAGTAAGAACCAAAATTATTGCATTATAATTATTAATTTTGAAGGTGAGAATGGCAATGGCAGAGGAACATATTTAAAAGGCACCAAAAAACTATATACTAATATAACAACAATAATATTGAATCACAAATCAGATCTAATAAGACAAATTCCACAGCAAATCAATCTAAAAAAAAAAAAAAAAACAAATCCATGTCTTAGATACTGTGATTTACACCAAAGATTCACAATGGACATATATATCCTTTTGCATAAACCTTAAAACTACAACACTCCTTTTTTACTTCCTTCCACCAACCATACTTTGTGTATTACTACCTGCCAAGTTTGGTGATGTACTATTACGCCTTCCATCGCCATTTCCGAGCACGTTCAGATCTTCGAACAATAGGTATGATGGGATAAAGGGCTTTTGTCCTGATGTGGGAGCAGGGTTCCTAGGACCGGTACTCGTCCAAGAATCACCTCCGTTCATTGGTGCTCCGCCGTTGGTTCCTCTCATGGGGAATGAGCTGTTATGCTGCAAGGGCCTGGTCCCTGTGATGGAATTTGATGCAGTGGTGTTCGCTCGGGGAGTAGAAAACATGTTACTTGTAGAAGAGTGGTGATTTTGGCTGTTGAAATAACCGGGAGTTGCAGCCCATGGTGGAGGGGGATATGCGGATGTGTATTGAGGCTGGAAATATGGTTGGTATTGAGGTTGTCCGAATGACTGGTGCGGTGACTGGGACTGGGATGGTGATTGGGGTTGGAGTCGGATTTGAGACTGTGTGTTTAACTGATGAGGCTGGGGTCGTGCTTGGAACTGATGTTGAGCCTGAGATGGTGAATTCGACTGATTTTGAGCTTGCAGTTCAGTTTGGAACTGGGCTGGTTGTGGCTGGACTTGGGGCTGGGACGGTTTTTGAGGTTGAGCCCAAGGAACCACATAACTATTATACGGCAGCTGCGCCTGACTTGTAGGGTATGTTTGGGAAGCATAAGGATATCCTTGGCTGCTAGGAGGAACAGGTACCTGATGTTGAGATGCAGATGGTGGTGTGGGAGGGGCATGCGGAGAGGAAGCCGTTGTTGTTGATAAGGTAAGGCTTAAAAGATCAATCAAGTCCTGTTCTTTCGAAGTTTTAACTGGTGCAGGTGGATCAGGCAAAGCTAAAGCATTGCTCGGAATAGAGGTCGAGGCAGTTGGTGTATACGATGTTGTCACATTGGCATTACTGACTGGCGCGGTAGCTTCACTTGTTCCAGGAGAAGCGTTCTGAGGAGATGTGAACTGTGCTCTGGAATGCCTGCACTCGGAACAAAAGGTGAACCAGTCAAGAACTGAGCTCAACCTATCACATTTACACAAGGTTTGATTATAGACGAGCAAGGTAAAAGCACCATGGAGGCCCTTGAACTGTGAGTCGGATTCTATTTTGCCCCTCTATTAAAAAAATAGGCAAATTAATCTCTATACGCTGGATCAAAGAGCAAACTGATTCTTCTATTAAAAAATTTCATCCATTTTATTGTTAAAAACTGGTCCTTGTACGTCATCAGAAGGTACCCGTGGCATGCCACATATAACTATCTGGTTAATTTTGTCAACCACGTCCGTTTTTAGTAGTAAAAATGGATGAATTTTTAATAAAAAAGACTAACTCTTTAATCTAAAATACAGAGACTAATTTGCCCATTTTTTGAGTAAAGGAAGCAAAATGCAATCCGACTCCTATACTGGGAGCCTTAATGGTACTTACCAAATGAGCAAAGGATTTTTCCTAACGACAAGCCATATACACCAACATAAAATTAGTCATTTGTAGGGCTGCAACAGGTGAAATAAGGTGAATCAGAGGTTAGCATACGAAACCTTCTAGCTAACTGTGCGAAGTCGTCTTCCTCTTCTTCCTCTTCATCGATATGGCTTTTTTTCACAGTGGCAACCGGTGTGGGTGGACTTATATTAGGTGCTGGGCTCTTCGCTTCACTTGATTTGTTGGAGGAACTTGCTTCATTATGCATCGGGCTTACACCAGTAGCTTCAACTGGCAAGGGGGAACCTAAAGCTATAGCATCGTGTTTCGCAAGTAAGCTTTGCAGACTGTCATTTAGTTCAAGACCTCGAGCTAAAAGTTCCTCATCCCTGCCACACAGCCAATAAAAAAAAACTTTTGACATCTGCACATAGGCCATGTATAAAAGAAAGAACTTCGACATTTTTACAAAACCGTTTCAAGAATAAGTTCCAAGTCATTATAGAAAAACAAAATTCGGAGACAGACTAACCCGGTAGTTGTAAGCATCTGCATCAGCTTTTTTTGGTTGGAACGACATCGATTAACGAGATCAACTATCACTTCATCTTTCACTGCCTGTTAATACGAACCAAAAATCACAGTTAAACATTCCACCGACAATTTAAAAGAAAAGGCTTCATTATTATCATTCATACCGCACTATGACTTGGGTTTACAGCTTGTAGCATGTCACTTAAGAGCTCCATAACATCCTTCATTGAGTCTAAGCTAGACAAACTAAGATTATCAATCCGAAAAAGGAATGAGACACAAAAACACCTGTAAATAAACAAAGAAACTTAATAAACAAAACTTAAAAAGTGATTTTTTAGACCTTAAACTTTCGATCTCGGTAGCCATTGTTTCATCAAGCCTTCTAGAAGAATTGCTTGGCATTCCATAACCAGGATTCAAGGTTGGATGTGTAGCAGGTGGTGTAAAGATAGGAGCTGTATTTGATGAACGCTTGGGAAATTCTACTCCCGAACGCTGTCATTTATACATTTACAAAATTTTAGAATCACTATAGTTAAAGACGACGAGAGTAGTTGATCTTAGAAGTGGACATCCTCGGATATCATATCCTTGATGCCAGTCCGCTACGACATGTTATTTAAGGGTGCTATGCTTACCCTTAGCTCATCATATGCCCAGTAGTACTGTGGATGTTTACCCCCCGGACCACCAAATGCCTCTTGCCAAGAGTCCAACAAAGCCAAAATTTTATCCCTCACTAGCATATCCGCCTGCAGTATTCACGAAGCCAGGCTCGTTAAAACCGACAGATAGACTTGAGATGCTAATAAACAGAGTCATATGCTGGCAAAATAACACGAGAACAAGATCCAAATAGATAGAACCCAGATGCTGAAATCCATGCATTGAAGTCAAAACACGCCGCATTTCAGGACGACCAATGACCATGTAAAAAAGTACCAGACAACCGCTAACATTAACATTCATGACTAGCTCAATGATTTTCAGCAACTATCATCCCGTCTTTCTAGAACAACTCATGTCCTCCCGGTTAATAGTGAACCGAACTAAAATTTCAATAACGTGTATATGGCCACTAATCTGTAGTACATAGGTAGTCACTAACATCAGTCATTAGTAACAAGCAGGATTGTGTTCTTTCATGGGATTTATGCAACAGCTTTTGTTTTCCTCCAACATATTCATACCATATATACAATTCGTCTCGCAACAACATTCGCAGTGCTTCTTGCATTTATTGTCAGCTTTTACTCCATTTAGCTAGCGACGATCCCTTGAAACCTAATGGCTCCAAGCTAGTTCAATTCATTCTAAGGACCGTTGAATTAATATGCTTATTCGGGGGCAAGGCGACAAAAAATCCATTTTGAAAAGGCAATAAAATAAGCATAGTCCAAAACAAATGAATATGACCAACAATTCGTGAATAATCGAATTGGTAAAAACTCAAAGAATTACCTTCTTCTTCACAATTTTAACCATCTCCCCCAATATATTCCTCTCAGCAATCTGAAAATGAACATAATCACCACAATTCTTCACCATTGTTTCCAAAAGCTACAAAAGGGGAAAACAAAACTCAGTTAATCCGCAAACACAACAACACACAAAATCCCTAAATAATGAAGCTGGGAATTCAAGAAATTGTTTTTCGGACTAAAATTTACCGTCAAAGCTAGTAATTGAACTTTAGAACTCTTGTGCTGCAACCTTCTCTTCACAGCTTTTACAACATCCTTTGCTGGCCTAAAATATCAACATTCAAAGTTCAACCAAATCAGTAAAACTAGCTAAATCTTACACTAATTTACGAAACATTAATCGAAAAAACCCCGAAAAAAGTAGTAAATCGAGCTCATAGTTAAATATATTCCATTAATTACAGAACATTAGTCAATCAAACCCCAGAGAAGTAGTAAATCGAGCTCCTAGCAAAATCTAGCTAAATTTTACATTAATTTCCGAAACATTAATTGATAAAACCCCCAAAAAACCTACTAAATTGAGCCATCAAAATCGAATTAACAGAGAAATTATAAAGAAACTATAACCAAAATAATGTTTCTTTTCATTAGAAAGTCTCTTTATTTATTGCCTACCTTCATAAATACTTTAAAGTGATGTTTGAAAAATTATATCACCTTTTTAATTCAATTATCTTCATATAATTCAACCTAAAAAAGTAATTTAATTAAATCCTTATACAAGAATCATATATTTTTTTTTCAATCAATCAATTTCATCCACAAAAAGAAACATAAAAAAAATCCATAGTTCAATATCATATTAAATACACAAACCTGATGAGAAATTTAATGAAAAATATTCTACAACATAGAACAAATTAAATTAAAATAAATATCAACATAAAACATGCACGTAAAGCCTAAGAAAATTTAAAAAAAAAATATCAAAGTCAACTCCTTTACAAAAAAATATTAACAAAATTAAAAAGAACAATGATCAAAAAATTTTTTTTTACCAATGATTAGAATTAACAGAATCGCAAATATCGATATTCATAGTCCAATCAGGACCCATTAGAAGATCGCTCGTTGCCTTATCCACAGCTACTGTCGCTGCTGATGATGAAGCTGATGACATCATCATCATGTTTTCTTTTTTTGTTTTTCTCTTCTCTTCTTTTTCCTTTTCTTTTCAGCAATTTTCTGCTTGTTTCCCGAGAAAATTCCACCGAAGGAACAAACGACGACGATGAAGATGATAATTTCAAGTTTTTTTTTTTTCTCTGCAAAACCCCACCACCTTTTTTCCTTACCTTCTGTTTGGATCCTGGGAAATTTAAAAAAAAAAAAAAACCAAACCCCTAAGAGAAAATTATAAAAGGAAAATTCTTTCCTCAGCTTTCCCTTTTATAAAGAGGCTTTAAAGCAAGAAATTTTCATTTTTCTACGGGAAATTCGTTTCCATTTAGGGAGAATTTCAAAATGAGGCGGTGGACTAGAAATTATTTTAGTCAACAATCATATTATAAAAGTATTTATTGGAATAGGAAAAAGAACGTCACCCTTATCTTCAAGTTATTGTAAGTACTACTTTACCCTTATCATTTAAATGGAAAAATTCCATTTAAAATTTTATTAATAAATGTTTCAATTCAATTTAAGCTCAATTCAATTTAAGCTTTAAAATGTTTAGTTTTGTTATACAATTATAACAAAACATATAATAATCCGACTCGAAATTTAACTCGAAATATTCATGATATAAATAACCTCAAAGACTCAATTTAAGGAGGGGGACGGAAAAAGACCCCATCTTGATTATCTTCTTCCTTTCTTCTCCTAGATTAGGACTCTTCTTCCTTCCTTCTTGGATCCCTGCCGTTAATATATCAACAAGTTTTATTTTTTATTTTATGATTATTGAGAAATTAATCTATTTTGAACTACAATTTTTTTTAATTTCTTGCATATAATTTCCTAAATTATTAATTTTTTAGAAAATTTTAATCTCACAAAAATTCTCATTAACTTCAAAAAAATTAAAAATTTTAATTAGACCCTCCAATTATTTTAAATAAAATTCTTATTAAACTTCTAAGATTTTTTTTTTTTTTAAAATTTACTAGACCCCAAAATTTAGTCTCTTCTAAGTAGAGTTAATCTTTACAAAACAGAAATCGAACATGGTTTGACAGAATGAGATTTACGCCAAAATAAATTTAGATATAACTTCAACATAATTTACATAGACTAAAACACGAACCAAATTTAAACATATGATTTTTATAACTTGAGCATAAATAATTAAATTCAGATTTATTTATTTTTTTGTTTATATTTAGTTTAGAGGGCAAAAAGGTAATTGCAAAAACTTTATTTTAATTACTAAAAATTGTCAAAAGTAGAGCCGGCTTATTATACTTTTATTTATTTATTTATTATATTTAAATTTTGTGAAGTGAATGGTAAAGTGTTGTGAGATGGGACAAAAGTTTCATAGAAATTTACGGATAATGCCAATTATTGTAACTATGCTTATGATATATGCTTTTGTCTGTGATTTTCTTAGTATAAGTCAGAAATTCTAATTCCCCTACATTAATGCATTTATTCAACCAATTTGTTGATTTTTAAAAAAATTTATTATCTTCTAGTTAATTAATATTATAACTCTTCGAACTACGTAGATCTGATGTTTTTTTTTTAAATGAACTACAAGAAGAGGGTAAAGTTCTAATAGCAACACGACTGGCGTAACTTGAACTTAGGCCACACTTAAGGCAGTGAACACTTTAATCATCAGGCCAACACATAGAGTTCACGTGGAGCCAACGTCTTTGGTTGTGTTAATGTAATATCTTACATAATTAATTCATATCATATCATATATTTCTTTATTTGTATCTAAGTTATTAGCATCATATCATATCTTTCTGTATCTAATTTCTAATATAAATAAGCTATGTAACTCGATGTAAATTAAGAGGTAATATTTTTTTTTTTTCATCGAAATTCATTCCTCTTTCTTTTTCTTAAGTTTGTAATAGGTTGGATTTTTATCTCCCAATTACGTGGAAAATGCCTGAGTGCCAAGAGATTACCTAAAGTAAAAGTTTAACAAAATGAGAGTGCATCACAAAACGAATAATGCATGGCATACGATCACTTACCAAAAAATTGTGAATATTTATACTTTATAGGAGGTCCTACCCACAAAAACAAATGGCAAAATTTTGAAATTTACCAATGAAATTTTAAAGCAAAATTTCCGACGAGAACGCACACAACAGACAACTCCTCTAAAATCTTCCTTAAACAATTAAGGTTGAATTTCATGGCCTGTTGAGGTAGGTCATTGTACTAATAGGGTGAATTTCGTCTCGAAACTAGGGTTTTGTTTGAACCTTTAGCAATTCTTTTAAAAACATATGCCTTAACTTGTAACATGTATACTTCACGCACAATGCCCTCAACATTAGCGAATCATGGCATTAGCGAATCATCTACTTTATAACCTCCCCTTCGTCTAGGGGCAAAATCAGAGGGGTTGGTAGAGGCTTTAACCTCTCTTAAAATGAAATTTTTTATTTAAATCTTTTAATTGGTAATAGTAAAATTGTACTTTAATCTTCTTAAAAATATAAAAATTTGATTTAATTCTTTAAAAATTATAAAAATATAGATATTAAAATGTTGAAATTATATTTTTTTGCTATCGTAAAAATTACAATCTAATTTTCATCCCAAAAAAATTTTCTTAGTTTCGCCCCTGCCCTTATTTGGGGGGCAATTGTTGTCAATACCTCGCCATAATCAATATTTGCCACCTTCATCTTCCCAACCACAACCTTGTCTATCATGACTTCACCTATGAACAACACTTCACCAAACTATGACCCTTGTAAACGTATGCATGTCGGATACGTGGTGCACTTTTAACCCTTGTGAATGTGCTTAAGTTAACTATTTCTAAATAAGAACATATTTGGGCAATTTTTGAGGTACATATTTTGAGTTAAATCTAACTTAAACAAACATTAAGTCTGCTTACTACATATAGTTTCAACCCAATTCGGTCTATGAACATCTCTATTTAACTGACGTAAGTTATTTATTTCTCTTTTAATAATAAAAACATAATAAAAATAAAAAAATTATATAAAAAATCTATTAAACAAATTTATATAGAAATAAAATTATTAATATTAAAATTTATATAAAAAATATAATTTTAAATATATTCTTGATTCTAGTGGTGAAACCTAGCTAGGATTACCAAGTTATTGTATCTATTAAACAAATAGAATTTATGTTTCTTTTTTCTTATTTTTGCCCCAAAACTTCGTCCACTTGTAATCTCATTGTTTTTGCCGAACGAAGAAATTTGGTTATATATATGACTTGAATTTTGTCAGTTGTTGAAAAAATAAATAGATTAGTTGAAACTCCTCTTATATCATTCAGTTTTCAACATTAGTGAATTTCTCCTCTCTTGCTCATGATTTTTTCCAAAAGGGTTTCCACCTAAAATCCATTTGTTTTATTTTTCATTTTCTTATTGCTTCGCGATCGTTCTATTGCCATTATCGACATCTATTATAACAACTATTGAAATTGGTATTTGAATGTTTTTGACCCATTTTAGTCATTTAATTTGGATTCTGTCAAAATTTGATGGTATAATCAATGTTATTAGAATAAGACCTGATCAGACGGATCGAGAAATGATCGATATAATGGTCCAAACAAAGGTCCAAACAAAGTTTGTAAAAATCGACATCTGAACAAATTGAACATTCTAATACTTTTTTATTTCTAGATTTTTAATTATTTATTGAATTATTGTTAGTCTGGTGGTCGAATTGATCAAACTGATTGAATAGGGAATCGATGGTCTGACTTGTTCAACCATCGGTTTGGTTATTAAAACATTGAATGTGACACTTTGTTATTGTGCTACATCATCAAGCTTTTATATTTTTCAAGTTTAGGGACCAAAATAGACCTAATTATCAAGTTTACATGTCAAAGTGGGTCAAAAAAAAGTACAAGTACCAAAGTGAAACTAATTGCCAAGTTCAAGGGCGAAAAAATATATTATCCCTAGAAAAGAAAAAATAATTTAACAATTATATTTAAAAAATATTAATAGTAAAATTAATTTAATTTAAGTTAAATAATTTTTATTTACATATTGTTATAATAAATGTAGATAATAGAAGTAAAATGATTGCAAAGCAATACAAAAAGAAAATAAGCAACACGTAGATTTTATGGGAAAACCTTATTGGGAAAAACCACTGATAGGGGAGGAGAAATTCACTATGTTGAAAACACAAACGATACAAGAAGACTTCGACTACATTTATTTAAAGGTTAAACAACCATGTTATAATTAAGGTCTAATAGAAAAAGTACAGTCCTATACGGTTTCAACTTGTGAGGCATGGTTCAACCCTCGGTCCTTCGCCTCCACAGATCCCTTGTTTTGCCTCTCTATTTTATTTATTTAACAAGTTACGAGATTCGAGTCACACAATTAATTTTTATTTACATATTGTTATAATAAATGTAGATAATAGAAGTAAAATGATTGCAAAGCAATACAAAAAGAAAATAAGCAACACGTAGATTTTATGGGAAAACCTTATTGGGAAAAACCACTGATAGGGGAGGAGAAATTCACTATGTTGAAAACACAAACGATACAAGAAGACTTCGACTACATTTATTTAAAGGTTAAACAACCATGTTATAATTAAGGTCTAATAGAAAAAGTACAGTCCTATACGGTTTCAACTTGTGAGGCATGGTTCAACCCTCGGTCCTTCGCCTCCACAGATCCCTTGTTTTGCCTCTCTATTTTATTTATTTAATAAGTTACGAGATTCGAGTCACACAATTCTAACACGTATAATGATAAATTTAGCCCTTAACGCTTATCTTTTCTGTCATATTGGCGATTCTATTTTTTGGGATCACTTTTGTGCTCAACTAATCTATCATGTCAATGTTGTCAAAGTTTTATCAGTTAAATAAAAAATTTAGGGAAAAAAATTTAAATAAAATTTAATAGTTAAAAAGAAGAAAATAATTAAGAAAATTAAAGCTAGATTTAAAAAGTAAAAAGAAAAAACAAAAAAACTAGGAGTTAAAGTTATTATCACTATTTGATTTGAAAAGGAAAACAAAATATGATGAGGACGTCACCTTCTTAAATAATGTGGATCAGATTGATTTGATATATAAAGTTTATTCGATTTTTCGCTATGGTATTTATCTATTTAAAGTATCATTTCATTATAGGTTTTATTTTAATTATATTTTTCAAAAATTATAAAATAAAAATAGATTGAGTCTTAGGTCGATTGATATTAGTATTATTGTCTATATAGGAAGACGTCATTTCTCTTATTTAAAGGTTGAGGAGGGACTATAAATAGTTTTAGGTATTGTATCAAAAATAGTAAATATGAAAAAAGGAATTTTAAAAGATATTTTATTAAATGAAAAGTTAAGGACTAAATTGATGAATATTTTAAGTATTAGGTAAATTAAGCACCAAAGTGGTAGATTAAATATATTTAAGAGATGAAATCGTAATTTAAGTCTTTAGACGATAATTTATATCTGTATTATGTCATAAGTCAATCAAATATCAACTTCATTAAAAAATGACTAAAAACCTATTATTTTTACGAAGTAACAAATATTAATATGATAGTATTATTATTATTTTATATTTTTATAAGATGTTATTATAGTGGCCTTTGAGCCTAAAAGTACCCAAAAGTGACTAAAACGTAACATTTCAAACATAAGTAATTAAAATGTAATATGAGGCAAACAAAAGTGACTATTTTTGTAGTTTACCCATACTTAAAACTACCCAAATCTTCTCCCTAACCCATACTCAAATCGACATTCTCCTATATTGACAATAATATTCATACTAATCGAATTAATATTCAATTCATGAAATTTATTAATTTTAGTGGAAAGAAAAACGATTGTGACATTTAATTTTATATTTGTTGAAAGCGTAAATCTTTGGCTTAAGCAATTAATATCAATTACACCCATAAATTCCTTTTAATTAATTTAGAGTGGTCATCATCCTACCCAAACTATGTATTTACTTTTTTTTTCTTTTGAGGAAAAAATTAGTAAAATTATAAATAATAAGAATGGAGTCTAGAAGTGGTAATTTATATTTATGCCCTCTAATATCATAAAAGAAAAAAAAATATTTAAGTTTGAATTTATTGTGATTAAAAGTGGGTCTTAATTTTTATTTTAATATTATAAAACACCGACGTGTAAACTAACGAGACCCGTCACTTGTTACACTATAAACTCCACCTAGAATTATTTCTTATTTTACATGAAAACCTTATTATTTGGTTAAAAATGTGGATTTAGCTCTTGCACTTTAATTTAATCAATTTTACTCTCTATCAAATCCTTATCATTAGTGTCATATTACGTGTAAGTTTTGAATTTAGTCTCTTTTCTTCGATTTAATCATTTTTAGCTTTTATACTTTCTGGATTTTAAAATTTCAATACTATCCCAAATAGCAACATTAAATCAATTAATTAAAATGACATTTTTTTTGTGAGAATTATACGAAAATAATAAATTAACATGACATTACACATATGATAATCCATATAAGATCTTGGATATAACATAGTTTAACTTAATGAATTTAATGACTAACATTTTAGGTAGGAATAAAATTTCAAAATTTGAAATAGTATAACGTATCATACAAAGATTAATAGCAGAATTTGACCTTATTTTTTTATGTACGTGTTCTATTTCTCTACAGAATCAAACTTTTTTTTAACAATCTCATTATAGGTTCTAATTATATCTATTTTTTTACACATACCTAGAACTACTCATAACCCTTTTTAAACTCATAAATAAATGAATAATATGTTTTAATACATTCAAACCTACTTTCTTCTGTATTGTTAACAATACCAGTAATAATCCATTGTAAGTTGATTGATTAGAGATAAGTATTCCACTCACTAAACCCACCAACAAAAAGAGAGCTAAAAAGGGAAACAAATACTTTTTAAAAGGTTTTCCTTTAAATTCATGAATTTAGTTTTAACACGTGTATCTTTACTTTTACCCTTTTAAGAATACCAATTGCCATATAACTTTTCACTTTTGTTTCTTAGCGATTTAATAAAAATAAATAAATGTATCAATCAACGACTACAAAAAAATCTAACGTCACTTTTTTTTAATTATTATCTATGACTTTATTTAATAATTTTTTTTACTTTTCCCTTTCACCATATTTTTTTGGTTAAATTAATAAATATGTCGAAAAATACGGTTTTTTTTAATTTAGAGAAATAAACTATTTTTAGAGAGAATGTAAAAGCTCGCCCATTTGGATGAATTTTCCTGTTGACATGTCAGGGAAAATACATCCAACTAGGTGCATTTTTCCTGACATGTCAACAAGAAAGTTCTTCCAACTAGATGTACTTTCTTGTTTATTGTGCAGAAAATGCATTCACTCTTTCTCCAAAAATGACCTATAATATTCAACTAATTTAATCATATTTTTCTTTAATTTTTCATTCAGAATTTCTTTTATGTTTCTTTGATAAATGAATTTTCTTATAAAATATAAGATATAACTCTTTATTTTATTTTTTTAAAATAAAAAAGTTTAAAATTATTATCCATAATACCTAATCATCAATGACCCATAGTGTTTTTCATGTTGAAGTGATGAGAAAGTGATATAATCATGAATATTGTATTGACTTTAAGCGTGTGTGTTTTTTAAATAAAAAACTTTTTGAAAATGTTTAAATAATTGTAATAGTTTAGGAAGAATTATTTTTTTAAATTCGTGGTTATTTTTCTCGACAATGACATAAGAATACACTCAAATTTTATTAATAAAAATGAAACTTTCAAACAATTGGCTTAACAAATATCCAAAATTATATAATCCTTTAAGGAATGGAGTTGCTTGTAACTTGCAAGTTTCACAAAAGAATTAAGATTTCAAGATCTTTTAAGTAAAGATATTAGGGGTTTAAGATTTTAAGCAAGTCTCATTAATTTTAATCTAACTTTAGCTTAAAGTTATTTAATTATGGATTAAATTTTTAATTGGTTTGGTTATTTAGGATAGACCCGAGATAATTTTAAAATTATACATGAAATTTGATTTAATATATAATTTGATACATAAACTTTGATTATGGTTCAAATGTATATATGAAACTTTAATTTTGATTCAATCATATACATTTAAAGAAAAAAGGATTTTGAGAGGCAGTGGAAGCTGAAACCAATTTTAAAGAGATTTAATATTCTGAAAAAACAGGTGAATAATTTTTTAATCCAAAGGATTAGAATGGATGCTAACAAAGCTGCGAATTGGTGGCTAAGCATGCAAAGTGGAGATGTACTTGGAGGGTTGGATAAATCATCCACCATCTTCATTGGTGTTTATTTTGAACAAGGACGGCTTGCCAACTCCGCCTGTTGCATAGTTTTGGGTTCGGCCTCACTTTGGTAAAGTTGATTTTATGTCAGCTCATTTATCATTGTTAGGCCTTTCTTTCTCTACTGTTTTTCTGGTGTTTTCTCTATTGATACGATGATGATTTGTGTTTTTCCAATAATTTTATGAATATGTTTTATTGACAAAAAAAAAAGGAAATAAATACATCAATTTATTTTTATATTAGATAAATATAATTATTTGTGCATATAATATATAAATATAAAATGATGCTATATCAAGCAGGATAGTGAAAATGATTTAATATAGAGGTCTTTTATATAAGCTATGTAAAGTAACTTATAATAGGCATTTAACTATTGATATAAACTGTGTTATTACATAACATTATGTTTAATGACGCTTAATTGCATTTTTTTGAACATTAATCTCATTATATGTTTTTATCATATCTGCTCTTTTTAATACAATGCTTAGAACCACCCATAGCCCCTCCTCAACCTTTAAATAGGAGGATAATTGACTTCAGTGCATTCGAACTCACGTCCCCCTACATTGACAACAATGTCGATGCCATGATTTTCATATATCTTAAACTCTTAAGATAACTCAGATGATAAAAGCTTTATTAAAATCACGATAGTTGTCAAAGATGACTAAGAGAAATCATCATGCGAAAATTGTTACAACCCATAGACTAGTCTTTCAAAGCAAAGGACTTTTAAACTGACTTAGTAGGAGAATTGAATTTTCAACTTTTTAAGTATAAGGATTAAATATCAAATTCTGTAGAAATAGAGGGACTAACACCTTATTTTAACCTTTTTTCTTTGAAGTTTCTCCGCAATTATTATTATAGTTGGGGGTGAGAAAATGAGAGGCAAAAAGCAAGTCAACGCTAATATAAGCCAATTATTCCCTAGGCCACCGCCAATATGATTTCAGGTGTACAATCATTCCTCATTTACTACAAATTGCAAAAAGCAGATTTTTTTTTTCTTTAATCATACAAATATAATTTAACCAATTAGTAATATAAAATATATATCATAAATTATTATTTTATATATAAATATATAATATCATGGGCCGGGTTGATATCAAATTTTAGGCCCATTTTCTAGATTCAGGCTTGGCCTGGTCCAAAAGATGAATCTAAAATTCTGTCCAAACTTAGTCCAGATTAGAAATGTTAAACTCGAGCCCAAATCGGCCCGTCCGTATTAAAATTTTTAGATTTTTTTATATAAAAACAAATTTAAAAAATATAATACGTCAAATACACAAAAAATATTAAAAAAATATTTATACTTAAATAACACCAAAATAATTGCAATTTAACAAGCAAATACTTCTAAATTAGTAGCAATATAATAGCGGAATGGCAGCAAAACAATAGCAAAACATCAAAAAAGAAAGTTTAGGTTGATTTAGGCCAGGTCCGACTCGGGCTAGAAAAATCTTACTCGAGACCCATCTCGTTAAGAAGACAGACCTTGTTTTTTGTCCAATCCCATTTTTTGGGCCTATATTTTTGCACAAATCCTCATACTTTTCGAACGTGCCTTCGGGCTTGAGTGGGTGGCTCGACCCATGATTAGGTCTAATATCAACACAATATAAATATATATAAATAGTATTTATTCAGATATTCATAAATATTAAATTCATTGTCTGTGGATTAGATACTAAAATTTTAGATTCTGATTAGAATCATAACGGATTCAGAATAGAAACAAATATTAATCATCAAATATCTATTTACTTACCTAAATAACAAATTTAGGGTAATGTCTAAGATGAGATCTCATAGAAATCAACGACTATGGTTAAAAGATAGAGATTAAGAAACTATAATCATTTGATCAAGCTATATCAGAAACTAGGAAATTGTGTTGGTGACTTGGTAAATCGATTACCAAATACAATGCTTTTCTCTCCTTTAGTGTTTGAAACTAGTTGTATTGATTAAAAAGTAAACTTACTGACATAATCAGTGGTGAATTAATATTTTTTTCCCTTTTTATTTCACCCAAATTTTGATACGTAAATATTTGAATATAGGAATTTGGTTATACATGTGAATGTATGTTTTGTTGGCAATGATAACAAAGCCTAGGATACTCCTGCTTTCGAAACAGACGCCGACCGAAAAGTGAATTGCAGGCCTGCAATCGATGGTCACCAACAATTATAAGCCCCATCCCTGCACCTATATTCATAAACACTGTATATAATATATACATTGCTGGTGCTGGGCCATGATCTAGCAAAAATTACAGCAGAGGGTCAATTCAAGGTTTTAATTACGAAGCTATGGAAGACTTTCAACATTATTGATCAGCTTTGGAAATCAATAGGAACTGTTTCTTTGACTAATGTGTTTCGTGAAGCTAATTCCATGGCAGAAGGCTTGGCGAAGGCTGGTGTGGAGCGTTCGTCCCTTTTTCCGGCTTGGTGGTAGTGTAGGCGTGACTTTGGGTGTTCTTGACTCTTTTGAATTGTTGCCATTTCTTTTTGTTGTAATTTCCAGGTGGTTGTTAATTATATAGTTTTGAAGTTGGAATCTTTTGGGTTGAATTATACATGTTAACTTTGATTTGAATATGAAAATTCTATGCAGTCAATTTGAATTGGAATTTGAGTCAATTTGATTTAACAAGGTCAACAATCTAAATCTATGCAACTCAAATTCGAAATAATTAGAATTCAAAATAAATTAACTCGAAAATTTTAAGGTAAATTACACCATTAGTTTTTATTTGATCACTTAACTAAAAAAAGTTACAATTTGGTCATTGAACTATTCGAAAGTTTTCATTTAAGTTGTTGAACTATTCAAAAGTTTTTATTTAAGTCACTGAGTTATTAAGTCTTTTTTTTAAAGTCCAATCAATGAGTTTTAAGTGACGATTCAACGACCGATACGGTGGATCAGTACTCATCGACGAGTAGAAGAATAAACCTTTAATCCATTTTGATTTGATGGTTAGTATAGAAGATCAGAGAAAAAAGTTGTTTGAATTTTGGTCGCAAAATTTGTGATGTCTAATGATGTTTCATGAAAGAAATTAAACTGTAGAGAAAAGAAGAGGAAAGAGAGCTTTCGATTTGTACAGGTAGTGCGAACAGAGAAAGCCATAGAGTATCGATTTTAACAGTCTAGTGACTTAAATGAAAACTTTCGATTAATTTAGTGACCAAATTATAACTTTTTTTAATTAAGTGACTTATCCATAATTTAATGACTTATGGTTCACTTTACCCAAAATTTTAAAACTAAACCCAAATTGGTTCCACCCAAAACCAATACCACTTAGCAACATACAAAGGTTTAATTTGGGTTAATCCACTAGATATCCTTGAACTATGGCTTAGATTCTAGATTAGTCCATAAACTTTAAAATGTTCTAATTGAACCCTCAAATGATTTCTATTCTATCAATTAAGTCTTTTTTGTCAACTTAAACATCAACCTGGGCATAATGATCTAAAACAATTCAGACCCTGACTTGAACTCGAAATAATCTGAAATCAAAGTGGACAGAACAAAAAAGAAAACAATATGAACTCAAAATGACTTGTGAGAAATTAGTCAATTACCCATGTCTGAAATTGACAAAAAGATTTTAAAATCAAAAGACCAAAACTTAGATAAATACAATAGAAAATCAATTCAATTTGTATCTCGTCAAATATACACATACTAAGATTCAAATATCAACTTAAAACATGGGACAAAGCTGATTCAATCGGTTCGGAGCAACTACAATAACTTATTTTCCGACATTGTGACCATTAAACAGTCTTATTAAAGTAGCAGGACCGTTCTCCAACCCTTCAACAATGTCTTCCACATTCTTTACCTTCCCTTCTTTAATGTAAGGCAATATAAACTCCAAGAGCTTCGAATACTGCTGACTCTAATCGGGTGTTATGAATCCTTCAATTCGAACTCTCTTGTAAACAATTGTCACTAGATTATGTACCCCTTCATGTTCATCATGATTGTATTGCAAGATCATCCCACAGACGGCAACACGATCGCAGACTCTCATGTTGAGAAGCACAACATTCAGCAAGATTTAAACCTACGTTCTCCTCTTAAGAGTTAATGTGACTTACTATTACACCTAACCACTTGTTGGTCTTATTTTATTAGATTTGATTATAATATAAATGTAATTAGCTTTTCCTAACTTTAATGGTTTCCTTAGCATTTATTTCATAAAAATGAGACAATTCTATTAATAATAAGCACACAATTCATTTAAGATTGATATAAAATAAAGGAGATCTAATTAGGCTTTTACTCCATAAACTTTTCGCATATTTGAAATTTAATCATTTTATTTTTCATTCTAAAAGTTTAATTTTTTTTAATTTTTTATTTAATAATGTTGTCAAACAATTTTATCTTATAATATCGGATACAGAATTGGAAACCTTACAACCTTAGATTTTTCATTTTTATTTGCTTATCTAGGTTTTCACATGTGTACTTTAGTTGAATTTCTTTGATGATGTTATCAATTGAAGTTTAATTATTAAATGAAAAAAAGTAGAGGGACTAAATTTATAGGATTCAAATAGGACTAAATTTCAAATGTGCGAAAAGTATAAGGATTGAAAGAATGAATAGACCAATAAAAATGAAGAAAAATAATCATATAATAAAATAAATACCATAATTCTAACTTGAATAATCCAAGGGAGTAGTGGTAGGTCTTTATTTGGGCAAGTTCCTTTGGGCATAGTAAGTGCTTGAGTGGTGTAGGAATGTTCTTACAATGAACGTCTAAGTATCACGGGCCGTGGATTAAAGCATGTGACAATTGTGCAAAAAGTGTCTCATAAATGTCAACTGATGAAATTGAGCTCATTTAATCCAATGAAATTGGCTCGACTCGTGAAACCCAGGGAAAAACCATCTATTTGAAGCTTTGGTGGCCTAGTGAAACACTCTAATAAAACTAGAGTTATCACGGTAAATAGTGTAAATCCTAAATGGATAAGATTGCATAGAGTTTAAATCTCTTAGGACTCTCAATTGTAGATTGGCTCTAATATTGACCGTCGATATAACTCAATTGTATAAAAGCCTTCCCCCTCATTTGTTATTTCATTCATAGTTCTGAATATATTTGAAAGCATTTACTCAAACACTTGGAGTGCTATTTTCCTTTGATTTTTCTGTTCTTCGGTGCACTTTCGTTTCGAGTATGCTTCCATTATATTTTCAGAATTATCACTTTTGTGAGAGTTAAGCCGACTTAGACAAATTCGAAGCAAAAATATCACCTAAACTATGCGATTTACGAGATTAAATTTCTAACCCAGTACCATAAATACTAACCATTTAATCACACATTATAAAAAAAAAATCAATCACTCCTTTTCAATAAAATAATTAAATATCTAATAATTTCTTAATAGTGGAAATGCCATTATCCCTTAATATGAATGGACAACAAAGCCCTATCTTAAAGTTCCAAAATTGAGATAAGGTTTGTATATTTTTAGATCCACATTTCATTTAGGGTTTTTATTTGATTTTCAATAAATGTTATTTCAAAACAAAAATCATTATTTTTCAAAATTTATAATTAAATCCAAGTATTACATGTAAAAAAAATCAATTAATAGATTATATCAGAGACCATGAATGTACTAAAGGTGATTAAAAATTGGATTGGGTAGGAAATAGATCGAAATTAGTTCTTATATTAACAAATATTTTGTTTGTTCAAGTTTGATCCGACATCAAAGATCATCTTGTAAAACATCATCAAATTTGTATAGATCTACCTCAAAGAGGTTAATGATTAATCTCTCTTTAAAAACGATCGATCTTGTAAAAATGAGCTGAATCTTTTAAGTTTGCTTTCTCTTTTTTATTTTGTCCAGCGATAATATCAGCACATAAATTGATTACCTCCTTCCTTTTTCTTCCTCCCATCAATTTTCTTTTTCTTTTCTCTTTTTAATTTACAGATCTTTATTGCCATCACAAAAAATAAAAAAATGCACACATAAAAATATCAAACACGTCAAAATAGACATAAAAAAAGAATCATTAACATGTAAACTAACCAAAAGGTGAGCAACATTGTAATTAAAAAAGTGATATGTAATCAATATATTAGTTATTTTTATATATAGTAAGACGCGTTAAAAAGAGAATGCAAGTTCGAGTCTTGGAGATGACCTTATTAGAAAGGACAGCTACGCACTCAAATACGAATATAAATTCATATTATGAATCAATTTAACATAAATTCATATTATGAATCAATTTATTGATAATGCGTCTAAATATAGTTCACTTCATCAAATACAAACCTTTATTAAAATCATTGCGGGGCAATTACAACCACTTGTTTGCCCACATTGCGACCGCTAAAGAGCCCGATTAAAGCGGCAGGGCCATTCTCCAAACCTTCAACAATGTCTTCCACATACTTTACCTTCCCTTCTCTAATGTAAGGCAATATAAAGTCCAAGAACTTCGAATATTGTGGATAGTAATCGAATACAATGAATCCTTCAAATCGGATCCTCTTGTAAACAATCGACATTAGATTGTGTACCCCTTCAGGTTGATCACGGTTGTATTGTGAGATCATTCCACAGGCGGCGATGCGACCATGGGCTCTCATGTTGAGAATCACAGCATCCAACATTTTACCCCCGACGTTCTCGAAGTAGATGTCGATGCCTTCGGGAAAATACCTGAATTCAAAAAGTTGATTCAATCAACTTGAACTCATATAAAACGTGATTCTATTGGATCATAAAAGAAAGTCGACAATTCAAACATATCCCACTAAACAACTTGAATCCGAAATATCCAAACATTAACTTGACCTAAATCGAAATAGTCTAAAGTATGTAAACCTAAATTGACCTGGTCCAAACTATCCCATTGACAAAGTCTCTATAGAAGTGATTTTTTAGTTAGTTTAATGTATTGAGATAATCAATCACCCAATTTAACATGGTACGAGAGTTTTTGTATTTGAATCTTGTCAATTATTTTTTCTTTTTATATGTATTCATGTAATATTTTGTTGTCCATCAAACTTTATTTTCACAAACTACATCCAAAAGGAATTGTCCAAAAAAGCCTACCACTACACTCTTGAAGGTTTAAACCTACGCGGGATCTAGGATGAATAATCATTAGTCACCAAGCCAATCATAGGAGTTCGAACGTACCTCAACTATGGATCAAATTTTAAATCTATTCATAAGCTTCAAAACATTTTAATCGAATCCTCAAATTAAAATATCATTTCAACAAGATCTTTCTACCACTTTAATATACGACTTTAACATTAAATATTAGCTTGGATTTAAACAATAGTGTGGTGGGGGGCCATCGCGCCCAACCCAGAAAAAAATTCAAAAAATTTATTAAGTTCGTAAAAGTTTTCAAAAAATTTAATTAAGTTTCTTAAAATTTTCTAAAATTTTCATTAAGCTTCTCAAAATTTTTGAAATTTTTTATTGAACTCTCAATTTTTTTAAAAAATTCTCATTAGACCCCTCAAAATTTATAAAAATTTTAATTAACCCCCAAAACTAACTATTAGATCCAAGATACATTTAATGCTAAAACTAACAGCTAGATTAGCAGAAAGTCTTGATTGAAACAATATTTTGAAAATCCAATTAGAACGCTTTAGAGTTTGGAGATTAATTCAAAATTGAACTTATAAATTGAGGATGTCGAATGCAATTAACACTAAAACAGTTGGATCATTTCCTATTAACTTAAACACATATGGGATAATTAATCACTACACATATATTCTGACCTTTTCAAAGCTGCATTCAGATCAGGCTCTTCCTTGTAGTTGAAAGCATCATCAAACCCAAATTTATTCTTCAATAATTCAACCTTGTTTTTTTTCAAAACAAATGAAAGTTGGTTTTCTAAATATACAAAATATAATGATATATAAAATAGATAGGGCATATGATAGCATGGAAATTTTGCATAAATGGATATTCTTTTTAATTGACACATATACAAGTATTTTAAAAAGTAAAAATAGTTGATTGAGTTTAAGCTCGATTGGTATGGACATTATTATCAATGTAGGAGGACGTGAGTTCGAGTGCACTAAAGCGCATTATCCTTTTGTTTAAGGCTAGGAATTGTGATGCTATACTCATATGCAAGGACGCATATATAAAAAAAAAGTTCAATTTATGGGTGAGTATTTGGTATATTGCAAACGTTTTTTTATTCCACAAGCAGCCTTAAAAAATTGACATGTCTCTTTTCTGTAAATATCTATTTCTTTAATATTTTACTATAGCTCTATAAGATACTTGTAAACCCCTTATTTTTTGATAAAAAAATATTATCCAAAGAATAAAATTGAATATACTATAAAAAAAACATTATTAAGATTTTTTTTTTTATGGATTACAATAACAGGGTAAAGCCCGAACAATAAAAGCAACTAGTGCGACTCAAACCCAACACCTAGATCATCATGCCAGAGAGTTTTAATATTAATGTTTTTAAAAGAGTTATTACCCATATTTATCATCCACATACTTATATATATAATTGGCTAAAATATGCTTCAAGTCCCTGTAATTTTTTATATTTGGAATTTAGTCTTTTTATTATTGTTTTAAAAAAAAATCGTCAACTCTTTAAATTTAAAAACTCAAGTCCAATTGCCAACACGATTAATATTTTTCTCTTAAATTCATTGATGCGATAGTTTTTAAATTAAAATGAATTTATAACCTTGTCTTGAGTCCCAGCACTGCCAACAACATAGCAACCCATTAGCTTTGCAAATTGGCCAACAAGCTGTCCAACAGCACCAGATGCAGCTGACACAAACACATATTCCCCTTTCTTTGGTGCACAAACCTCGTAGAATCCTCCATATGCAGTCAAACCAGGCATCCCTGTTAAAATTTCAGATTTAATTATATTTTAATTTAATATAATTTGATCCTTCTATTATTATAATTTTATCAATTAATGATTTTGTAGAAATAGAAATTTACTAATAGTTGAATAGTTAGACGATCATTTTGTAACTTGTCATAGTTAGACAACCAAAAAAGAAATTTACTAATAGTTGGATGTCTACTAGTGTAGTTTACCCATAAAATAAGAGATGATGAAATTATGCCCAATATAGGGACTAAGTCCCAAAATTATAATATAAAAAGAAAAAGGAAACGAAACCATAATTGCAAGAAATTACCAAGAATTCCAGTATAGTAGGAAAGGGGTATATCAGTATGATGGATTTTAAAGAGCCCTTCGCTTGATTTCAGCAGTGAATACTCTTCCCATCCTGTCATGCCCCAAACCAAATCTCCTTCCTTGAATTCTGGGTTTCTTGAATCAATAACTTTACCCACTCCAAACCCAGTTATTGGCTGCAAATAATTACACCATTAATCAAAATAAAAAATAAAAAAGTAAAATTCTGTCATTAATCCATCAACCATACATAAATTATGAATTTGGTTTTTTGTTCTAATTTTAGAAGGGTCTAAAGAGCAATTTTCCATTTTTAGAAGGGTCAACCATATTATATCTAAGGTCACTAAATTATTAGAATTTTTGCTTTAGTCACTCAGTTTTAAAAAGTTATGAAATGATCACTAAACTAATCAAAAACTTACATTCAAGTCAATGTTAATGTATAGTCTTCTCTGTTCGCAAACCATTTTGTAACGTTTTGAAGTTTAATGACAAAAACGTAATAATTACAAATTTACATACTACTAGAATAAAATAAAAGAACAAAGACTGAATCCGTAACTTACAGCGCCCAGAGTGTATGGATCGAAGATTTCTGAACTTTGGTTCGTCATCAAAAGTCGCATAAAAGGATCACATGATAAGTAAAGATTCTTCACGAGAATGTCTCTGGAATCACTGGCAACCTTAAGTTTTAGATTCTCGTCGACGGTGACCACCATGTCTGATTCTTTTGGAAACCCGGAAACATAATCCTTGAATATCACCTTTTTGTTGCTCACCACTGCATTTTTCTCACTACCATCCGCCATTGTTGTTTTGCTTGGTGCTTTGTTTTTTTTTTTTTTTTTTATATGGTGAATATCACTTTCTGAAATAAGCTGAGCTTCTCGTCTGTTATAAAGTAGGTCTTAAAGTGGTCAAATTATGGTTTTGGTCCTTCTATTTTTTTCAAATTTGAAAACTAGTCTATTTATTTTAATTTGGTATAATTTAATCTTTATAATCTTATTAGTTAGTTTAAATAGTTAACTGTTCTGTCAAATTTTATACTATTGGTCTCTGTATACTGTTTGAATTTTGAAAATTTAATCCTAATCAAAATGGTATTTGTTAAATTATGATATTTTCTAAAGTTTACGTGGCAAACATATTATCAAATGTGTAATGACATGTCATTTGTTATTTTCACAAAATAAAAAATAAAAAATCTTGTTAGTTTTAATCCTTCTGGCAGAATTTAACCTAACTATTCTAATTAAAATGCGGATTTGATTTTTTCTTAAAAATATCCTTCGAAAAAAATCATGTTGAAGGATGAATTGGAATAATTTTTTTTTAGAATTGGTTAAGTATTAGATTAACTAAGGACATTATAAATATATATGACTACATTATAATAAATTAAAACATGAAAACTAAATCTCATATTTGATTATAAGATAGGGACTAAAACCAAAATTTTACCTTTTAAATTTCCATTATAATTTGATTCCGTATACTGATTGTATTGTGAGGCTGAAAACTTGAAAAGGATATTTAAATTTGGACCGTAGAATCTCTTTTTCAATAAGTTTCATTTAAAATCAATATAGGGCTCCAATGTCTCCACGTAAGCAACCAATGTGACAATCGTTTTCAAGACTTGGAACAGGGAGCTAATCACTAACCTTGTAGACGAGACTACCGCTGACAGAATACTAGCAATTCCGCTTACTGTTAATCGAACTGAAGACACACTTGTCTGGAAATATGAAGGCACGGGGGTTTATACGGTCAAGAGTGGGTATCGTGTACTCACTACATCTACTGCTTTGCCTAATTCCACTAGTGCTAATCTGCCTAATACATCTGTTGATGCTGAGGGTTGGCAAAAAGATTTTTACAACTCTTTATGGCCATTACATGTACCAGAAAAAATTAAAATACATATTTGGCGACTTTTCAACAATCTTGTTCCACACTACGGTAATTTGGCGAGACGGAAATTAGTGATGAACCTAATCTGTCCGTTGTGCAGGGATGCGGTTGAGGACTCGAGCCATCTGATGTGGTCTTGTGGAGTGCTGAAAAACGTATGGAACCAGTTGCATGTTCAGGTGCCGACGTTTGAAGAATCATGGAGTGGACAGAAATGTTTTGCTACCATTTTTTCTGCAGCAGAGGAAAATATTAGATGTGTTTTAGCAATTTCAGTTTGGAGTTTATGGTACCGACGGAACAAACTCATTTATGAGGGAATCCGTTTCAATTTGATTGAGGTCCTGGGTTTCATCCAAGGTTATGTTAACGAACTCCAAATATGTCAGAATCAGTTTCGACAACAGGGTAAAACATTGTTAAGTGAGTTATGGCGACCCCCAGAGGAAGGAAGATTAAAGTTTAATTTCGACGCAGCTTACAGTTCAGATACAAAGTTAGCCATCACTGCAGTCATTGTTAGAGATTCGAGGGGAAGTTTAAAAGGGGCAGAAACTTATCTTTTTGAAAATGTCGCAGATCCCTTTGTGGCGGAAGCTTCGGGCTTGCAGAGGCGCTCATCTTTGCTTTGGATATGGGTTCTCGACGAGTGGTGGTGGAAGGGGATTCTTTATCTGTTATCAAAAGCATCAAGAAGAGGGAGGAAGACAGGTCAATTCTGAGACCGATTACACAAAATATATGCCAAATGGAACCAGAGATTTGAAGAGATCGATTACTGCATGTGAGGCGACATGCTAATGGAGTGGCCCACACACCGCCATGGAAGGGAGGCGTGCGGGAATTTTGGAAGATGGGAGGTCTGGGTAGGTACGGCGTCGATTAAGCGACTTGCGTTGAAAGAGGCGATGGAAATGCATCATGACTAATAAGGTTTTAGCCTTGTTTCTTTGGAACCGAATTGACGGATTCCAGGCGTGTTTGAAGCGTGGAACAAGGGTGTCTTGAGTGAAGAACGATTTTCCTTTCTGGAGACAAGTTTCGGCTGAAATGGTAGTTTCAAGAAGATAAGGGTCAAGTCTTTTCAACTGCTTAATTTATTTTGTTGTTTACAGCTGTTTTTTTGTTTATGGTTTGTTGTCTTTTGGACTTTGTCTTGGCCGTAATAATATTTCAGCCCATTTTGATTCAAAAAAAAAAAAAATTATTATGAGAAATTATTGCTCTGAAAAATACGAGATCTGAAAAATAATATAAGTCTGAAAATCTGAAAATAATTAAATAAATGAAGATTTTGAAAATCTAGAAATGGAATAAGAAAGTCGAGTTTTATTAGATATTGAGGCTTGTTTTTATAGTTTTTTTTAGACAGATTCTGTCGCTCCTATGGTACTTGTAGAACCGTTGGTCATCTGTCTCTGAGGATACAACAAGAAGAACATCAAAGCTGTAGCACCTCTGCAGTAATCAACGAATAAACCTTGTCTTCTTCTATAACCGAAATGTTTAAAAATTTGGAGAGAAAGAAAGAATTTTGAGAGTGAAATAAATTCGTCGTTTCTCTAATGAATTCTAAAGATACAAATCTACATTAAAGAAGTCTTTAAATCAATTTGATTGGAATCAAATCAAATAGAGATATTTGTCATTTTAAAACAGATTTTGTATAATATCTGCTAAGAAAAAAATAAATTACGTATTGGGCTAAAATATTTACAGGCCCAAACATTTCGCATTGTCCATGTCGTGCAAGTACACACCCAACCCCAATGAATTTGGATTCGCACCCGCGCTATGCGCAAGGGAGAGCACTAAGTTGGTTTACATATATATACAAGTTCCACACTTGATTTCCAATCAATGTGAGACTAATGTTTTTTATTTTTCTCAACATAATTCACAAATAACTTACTTTGAGTATAAATTTCTTATTTATCACTCAAGCATTTTGAGCATATAATATATCGGTGTAAATATATCATTGAGTAGAATATAAAATCATAATTTTATGATTCAAATCTTCACCTTCACCAATCGAGACTATGCCTCAAAGTTTCCACGCCATCGGATCGGAGATTGCTGGAGATGTTTTATATTGTAAGATTCTACCGCATGTAGTTGCAGTGCAAAGGAATCAATGGAGTTTTTGGGTAATGGGGGCTACCATATTTAAACATTTGACAGTCCTTTAAAATAAGTCAAATCCCTATCCTATTTGTAAAGGATGTTATGTTAAAAACATCTTTCCAGGTTTCTTTACTTACTGGCATCATCATCACCTACCCCTAGGAGATCAATGTTGTTGCTTGTTTTCAGATTGCAAATCAAAGCTAGCTAGTCTCTCAAACTTACAGAATTCAGTGTTTTTAACAACAAAACTCTATCCTTCCATCCAATTTCAATACCATTTTATAATGTATGACGTCCAGTGATTTAAATAAAACCTTTTGAATAGTTCGTGGATAAAGATTTCTGAACTTCGGTTCGTCATCAGAAGTCGTATATAAGGATCACATGATAAGTAAAGATTCTTCACGAGAATGTCTTTGGAATCACAGGCGACCTTCAGTTTTAGATTCTCGTCGACGGTGACCACAATGTCTGATTCTTTTGGAAACCCGGAAACATAATCCTTGAATATCACCTTTTTGTTGCTCACCAGTCACCACTGCATTTCTCACTACCATCCGCCATTGTCGTTTTGCTTGGTGCTTTTTTTTTCTCTCTCTGGTGAAGATCGCGTTCTGAAATAAGCTGAGCTTCTCTTCTATTATCAAGTTGGTCTAAAATTGGCCAAATTATGGTTTTGATCCTTCTATTATTTTCAATTTTGAAAACTAGTCTATGTATTTTAATTTGGTATAATTTAATCTTTGTAATCTTATTAGTTAGTTGAAATAGTTAACTATTCTGTCAAATTTTATACTGTTGGTCTCTGTATTTCGTACTGTTTGAACTTTGAAATTTCAATCCTAATCAAAATGATATTTGCTAAATTATGATATTTTCTAAAGTTTATGTGACAAACATATTATCAAATGTGTAATGTAATGTCAGTGTATTATTTGCATAAAATAATAAAAATATTATTATTTTTAATCGTTCTAGCAGAATTTAACCTAACTGTTCTAATTACAATGCGGATTTGATTTTTCTCTTAAAAATATCATTCGAAAAAAAAATCATGTTGAAGGATGAATTGGAAAAAATATTTTTTTAGAAAAACCCTCATCAATATTTTAATAAAAATGGTTAACTATTACTATTAGATTAACTAATGACATTATAAGACTATATTATGATAAATTAAAATATGAAAAATAAATCTCATATTTGATTATAAGATAGGGACTAAAATCAAAATTTTATCTTTTAAATTTCCATTTTAGTTTGATTGCGTTTACCGTCGTTTGTATTGTGAGGCTGAAAACTTGAAAAGGATATTTAAAGTCAATAAAGTGTGACTGTACAATCTTTTTCACAAGAAACTCGTTTAAAATCAATATTTAATGCCTACACGTAACCAACCTAATATGATAAACGTTTGGGTAAACTTGAAGAACTGTTGGTCGTCTATCCTAAGGATACAACAACAAAATAATCGCGACAGTTGTACTTCTGGAATGATCAACGAACAAACCTTGATTTCTTCTATTACCAAAATGTTTGAAAATTTAGAGATGAAAATGAAGATGAAAAGTCTCTTGAAATATCTTTGAACTCATCACTAATGTTCTAGAGAGGAATGATGCAGGAGAAGCCACAATAATAGAGCATTTCAAGCATAACCACTACTTAACCTAAAGTGACAAAATCAGGGAGTATGGTGATAAATGTTGTGATGGGTGCATGTTGCTAATCTCGGCTTCATTCTACTATTGCTTTCAGTGTCAATTCTTTCTTCATAAAGATGAAGCCTGTTTGGCATCATGCATGTCAATTAGAAGCCCTTGTCTTGACTTCAGACAACATTTTCAAATGTGAAATTTGTTGTTTCCTTTTTAATGGCTTTTGAATCCGGAACTTACAGCGCCCAGAGTGTATGGATCGAAGATTTCTGAACTTTGGTTCGTCATCAAGAGTCGCATAAAAGGATCACATGATAAGTAAAGATTCTTCACGAGAATGTCTTTGGAATCACTGGCAACCTCAAGTTTTAGATTCTCGTCGACGGTGACCACCATGTCTGATTCTTTTGGAAACCCGGAAACATAATCCTTGAATATCACCTTTTTGTTGCTCACCACTGCATTTTTCTCACTACCATCCGCCATTATTGTTTTGCTTGGTGCTTTGTTTGTTTTTTTTTTTTTTTTTTTTTTTTAATATGGTGAATATCACTTTCTGAAATAAGCTGAGCTTCTCGTCTGTTATAAAGTAGGTCTTAAAGTGGTCACATTATGGTTTTGGTCCTTCTATTATTTTCAAATTTGAAAACTAGTCTATTTATTTTAATTTGGTATAATTTAATCTTTGTAATCTTATTTGCTAGTTGAAATAGTTAACTATTCTGTCAAATTTTATACTATTGGTCTCTGCATACTGTTTGAATTTTGAAATTTTAATCCTAATCAAAATGGTATTTGTTAAATTATGATATTTTCTAAAGTTTACGTGGCAAACATATTATCAAATGTGTAATGACATGTCATTTGTTATTTGCACAAAATAAAAAATAAAAAATCTTGTTATTTTTAATCCTTCTGGCAGAATTTAACCTAACTGTTCTAATTAAAATGCGGATTTGATTTTTTCTTAAAAATATCCTTCAAAAAAAATCATGTTGAAGGATGAATTGGAATAAATATTTTTTTAGAATTGGTTAAGTATTAGATTAACTAAGGACATTATAAATATGACTACATTATAATAAATTAAAACATGAAAACTAAGTCTCATATTTGATTATAAGATAGGGACTAAAACCAAAATTTTACCTTTTAAATTTCCATTATAATTTGATTCCGTATACTGATTGTATTGTGAGGCTGAAAACTTGAAAAGGGTATTTAAATTTGGACCGTAGAATCTCTTTTTCAATAAATTTCATTTAAAATCAATATAGGGCTCCAATGCCTCCACGTAAGCAACCAATGTGATAATCGTTTGGGTAAATTATTATGAGAAATTATTGCTCTGAAAAATACGAGATCTGAAAAATAATATAAATAAATATTAATATTTATTTAAAAACTTCAAATTTGAAAATAGAAAATTTTAAAAATCTAGAAATGGAATAAGAAGATCGAGTTTTACTAGATATTGAGGCCTATTTTTATAGTTTTCTTAAGACAGATTTTGCTGCTCTTATGGTACTTGTAGAACTGTTAGTCATCTGTCTCTCAAGTTACAATAACAAGATCATCAAAGCGGTAGCATCTCTGTAGTAATCAACGAACAAACTTTGCCTTCTTTTATCACCAAAACTTTTAAAAATTTGGAGAGAAAAAGAAAGAATTTTGAGAGTGAAATAAATTCATTGTGTCTCTAATGAATTCTAAAGATACAAATATGCATTAAAGAAGATTTTAAATCAATTTGATTGGAATCAAATCAAATAGAGATACTTGTCCTTTTAAAACAGAATCTGTATAATATCTGCTGAGAAAAAAATAAATTACATATTGGACTAAAATATCTACATGCTCAAACATTCCGCATTGTCCACGTCGTGCAAGTACACACCCAACCCCAATGAATTTGGATTTGCACCCACGCTATGCACAAGGGAGAGCACTAAGTTGGTTTACATATATATACAAGTTCCACACTTGATTTTCAATCAATGTGAGACTAATATTTTTCATTTTTTTCAACATAATTCACAAATAGCTTACTTTGATCATAAATTTCTTATTCATCACTCAAGCATTTTGAACATATGATATATCGGTGTAAATGTATCATTGAGTAGAAAAACCCTCATTAATATTTTAATAAAAATGGTTTAACTATTACTATTAGATTAACTACTGATATTATAAATATAGATGACTATATTATGATAAATTAAAATATAAAAAATAAATCTCATATTTGATTATCCAATGCCTACACGTAACCAACCTAATATGATAATCGTTTGGGCAAATTATTATCATTTTTCGATCAATCTGATAATTACAATGCTTTACCAACATTTTTATTTGTATAAAAAATATGTAGGACAAAACACACGTTAGCGAATAAAATTTTTAAATACATATTTATATTTATGTAAAAAACTAACATATTTAACCCAAAATTCACGGGTACCGAAAAAGTGTGTTATAGGGCCTCCGTCTTAGTGAACCGAGTTCGTAAATATTGATTAATAATATTTGTGAGGCTAGTTGTTGTTTAGTTAGGCTTTAATTAGGTGAATTTAGCTTAATTAAGAGAAATTAGGAAAAAGGGCTAAATTGAATAAGGGGTAAAAGTAGAATTATACATTAATAAAAAGAAAGGGAAATCAAAATGGCAAATATACCATTTACCATAAATGAGGCGGCAAATGTTCATAAAAATCTAAGATTTTTATTGTTTAATTATTATTAAATTATAATTAATATAATTATTTTATTATATGGTAATTTATATTAGTTATAAATTAAAAATATTATATTATATGAATAAATAAAAAATTTGCCAAATGGAAATGGATGGTGACGATATTGTACAATTGTAAAAAAAAAAATGTACATTTGTAATACTTATATTTAATTAGTAAATAGATATTTATTATTTAAAATATATTTATTAGATAAATAATTAAATTGTGAGATTTTTGTATAATAAACCAATTGGATAGTGACAATTGTAATAATGTAAATATATACATTTTTATTATATTTATTTATTTACTTGAAAATTAAGTAAAAGATAGTTATTAATTAAATAATTATATTATGAGATTTTTTGTGTATGATAAACAATTAAGTGGTGATAAATGTAATGTAAATATGTGTTATTAAAAGATATTTGTTTTAATTATTATCATTATTAACTAATATATATATATATATAAAAGATATAAAAGAAATGAAATAAAGAAAGAATAGCAGAAGCCATTCGAAAAAAAGAAGAAAGAAAGGGAAAAGAAAAGAAAAAGGGGAAAACTAGGGTTTGAAGGTTTAAAGCTTTAATAGGTAAGTTAATTAAGTTCTTTTTACTTAATTTTGATATTTTAGAAGCTTTAGAACAAGGTTTTGATGAAATTAAGTTGATACTTTGAAAGTTCATAGGTTTATAAGTATAGTTCATGTTGAACAAAAAGATGAATTAGGGATTTAATTGAATGAATTTCAAGTTAGATTTTGTAAGGGATTGAATTGTAAAAGAAGCTATAAGTTTTGTGTTTAAAGGACTAAATTGAAAGAAATTTTAAATTATAATTTTATTATGAACATTAGATAGTTAAGTGAAATATGAAAGGAAATTGAATAGAAATGAAGTATGAATTGAATTATAAAAGTAAATGAGTTAATTATGATTAAATTGGAATTAGGGTATAAATTGAATAGAAATTCAATCATTTATTATAAATTAGTGCTGTAATTAATAAGTGCAAATTATTATTATTTTCGTAGTTAGCAAGGAACTCGAGGCAGCGGCACTAAAAGGAAAGGAAAAGTTATCGAGGAGTAATCGAACAAATCCGAGTTTGTATTACTATAATTCAATCTATTTATTATTAATTGTTATATTTTAACTAAAATGCATGGTAGATAAATTTAGGAAAGTAATTGAAATAATGATATTAATTTGAATGAAATTGACTTAAAAATGTTTATGGCTATTGAAATTGAATGTGAACAAATTGGAAATTAAAAGTGATTTGAATTGAATCAAAATGAATTGAATGAAGAAAATATGTGATTATTTGAAATGTATATTAATTGAAAAGTGATTATTGATTTGAACTTGATTGAAAAATGAATCGAAAATATGAGTTGAATAAAAGTGAATTAAATTATGAATATGGTGAATATGTGAATTGTGTATTGATTGAAAAGTGGATTGAATTGAATCAAAGTATGATTATATGTGATTATCTGAAATATGTATTGGTATTGACTTGTGTATTGGTTAGAAAGTGAAAAGATGAACTTGAATTGAATTGTGATTGAATTGAAAGAGAATTTGAAATAAATAAAAAATGATTTGAATACCCTCTTAACTAGTCGGATTGAGTCGGATATAGTTAGCATGCCATAGGATTTGGAAGAGTACGGGATATATAGGCTTTGCCAATCAAGCACTTTATGTCGTATTTCAGGCACCTCGTGTGTCGTATCAGGCACCTCGTGTGTTGTTTCAGGCACTTATGTGTCGTATACTGATCAGGTACTATGTCGTACTGGTGTGTTTGGGTTGGAATCCTTGTATCTGTCAAAGTCCGGGTTTGTTAATAGGGTGAATAACTAAAATGAGAAAATTAAATAAATTTGATTGATTGTACTATTAAAAATATGAGAAAGTGAAATTATAAATTGAAATTGAAATATCGAAATAAGAAGTGAAAATAGAATGAATTGGAAATAACGAAATAGTGTTGGAGTTAATTGAATATAATCTTTTGAATTAATTATAATTATTTTTATTGAAAAATGTTGGTATAAATAATTATTGAAAGACTAATATTGTAAGGTTTAGATATGGAATAGAATATGTTATTGAATTAGGATATTGAAATGAAATATATTAAATAATGATTTTATGAAATGGTTATTGATGAAATGCATGAAATGGATATTGATATAATAAGAAGATATATAAATTAAAATAAAGAAATGCTATTTAAGATGCATATTATTAGAATAAATTTAAAGTTTAAATGCATGAATGATTTTATTGAAGGTAAAATAGTGGTAAGATTTAATGTGTATATATATTGTTTTTACCTTAAGTATTTGAATTATAGTAATACCACTGGGTGTATACTCAACGTATGGTTTGTGTCCGTGCGCAGATTAGGTACAAAAATTTTTTAGAGTCGAATTTGAGATTGCAAGCTTTTATCTCATTCCATCGTCAAGCAACAACAACGTAAGTTTTAAAATTTTGAATAGAATGGCATGTACTTAGGAAAAATTAAGTATGTCCCAAGTAGTAGTAATTGATTTAAATTTAAATTTTTTAAATTTATTATTTATCTGTTTTTATGTTCAAATACAATAATAATTAGCCTAGAATTACTTTGGCACCAAATGTAATATTACTATATCAGGTTCCTTAAGTCGAACATGGTATAGGAGTGTTACAAATTAAATAAATATTTATATCTATTTAAAACATAAAATATGGAAAAACAATTAAGAGAATTGAGTTTTACTAGATGTTGAGATCTGTTTTCACAGTTTCCTTAAAGACAGATTCGGCCGCTCATGTGCTACTTGAAGAACCGTTGGTCGTTTATCTCCCAGGATACAACAACAAAATGATCGCGACAATAGTACCTCTGGAATGATCAACGAACAAACCTTGCCTTCTTCTATTACCGGAATGTTTGAAAATTTAGAGATGAAAATGAAGATGAAAAATCTCTTGATATATCTTTGAACTCCATCACTAATGTTCTAGAGAGGAATGATGCAGGAGAAGCCACAATAATAGAGCATTTCAAGCATAATCACTACTTAACATTAAGTGACAAAATCAGGGAGTATGGTGATAAATGTTGTGATGGGTGCATGTTGCTAATCTCGGCTTCATTCTCCTATTGCTTTCATTGTCAATTCTTTCTTCATAAAGATGAAGCCTGTTTGGCATCATGCATGCCAATTAGAAGCCTTTGTCTTGACTTCAGACAACATATTCAAATGTGAAATTTGTTGTTTCCTTTCTAATGGCTTTGCCTTCAAATGTAACGAATGTGGAGGGCATGTTTGCCTTCGTTGTGCGACACTTCGTCCTGATCACGCTCTTGACATGTCCAGGACATGAACATCCCCTTCTTTTCAATTATGATTTTTACGGGCAGGGTTGTGCTTGTGGTGAGTATATAAAAGTGGCATTCAGCTGCAAGGATTGCAATTATTCTGTAGATCCTTACTGTATGCTACTACCAACTAGAGCCAGATACAAATGCGATGAGGATTTTCTTGCACTCACTTATCACGAGATAAATGATTATTCAGAACATCATTATTGTGACATTTGTGAGCGAAAAAGAGATTCGAAGAGCTGATTTTATCATTGCACAACTTGCAACACATCTGCCCATGTGAAATGTGTTCTCGGTAAATCTGTAAAAAAGGGGATCATCAGCACCCTCTCACATTAGTGAAGAAGATAAATTACTACCTTGAATGCACTAAATGTGGAGAACCCTGTGAAGAGCTCACTCTTGAATGTGTAGAATCAGAGTGCAACTATCTCGTTCACTGAAAATGTATGAAACCATATGACTCTAAATATGGATGCTTGATAGGTAGAGACTTTTAATTGGCATTTCAGTTGTAAGTTGAAATAATGTGATTTAGCCAATTGATTGGGTTGAAACTTGTGAGGTTTGGGTTGAAACTGAAATTGAATCAAATTGACTTCAATCTATAATATTTTTTTGGTGAAACAAAAAAACAAAACAACTTTAGCAACAGTTACAATATCAAAAAAACCATTAGCTTTTATCACTATCAATGGCTTCTAATAATTTCATAGGAGCTGTTGTGAACACATTAACTCCCATCATATTAGCAAAGACTATTTTGGCAATCCCGTCAGCAACACAATTAGCTTCGCTTGGGATGTATTTAACCACCCAAAACTCTTTATGTTGTAGCAGCTTTTGGATTTGCCTAACTAGTGCGGAGATTGAACTAGCTGAAGAGTTCCTTTATATTGCATGGGCCACCTTGAGATTATCTGTATAGATCAAAATTCACTCCAATTCTGTTCTTTTAATAGGGTAAGACCATTCAAAATACCCTATAACTCGGCATCAAAGACAAAATATTTTTTCAAGAAGTGGTTAAACCCCACAATCCATTTCCCAAGGTGGTTTCTCACAACTCTCCAATGAACGCATATCCTTGGCAAGGGCGTAGTCAAGAGGGCTGGCAGGAGTCCCCTAAAATGAAAAAATTTTCATTTAGGTAATTCAAATTTTTTAAAATTTTAAATTAGTAAAGTTAAAATTATACTTTAGTCACCTAAAAATGATAAAAATTTGATTTAATCCTTTAAAAATTATAAAGATAAAGGTTATTCAAATAGTAAAATTGTACTTTTAGTCTTTTACTATCGTAAAAAATTTAAGTAAAGTTAAAATTATACTTTAGTCCCCTAAAAATGATAAAAATTTGATTTAATTCTTTAAAAATTATAAAGATAAAGGTTATTCAAATAGTAAAATTGTACTTTTAGTCTTTTACTATCGTAAAAAATTTAATTTAATTTTAACCCCTTAAAAAAAATTCTACCTTCGCCCTTGGTCCTTGGTTAACACTTCTATTCCTCAAACTCGGGAGTACCATTTAAGCACATGACATTCATGAGCACCCTTTCACTGTTGTTAAGAAGATTTATTGCTATCCAAACTACAGTAAGTGTGGTGAGCCCTGTTTAGATCTGATCGTCGAATGTACTAGATGCAACTTCATTGTTCATGGAAACAAGTTCACTTCTTCAGATTGGGAGGACTAAGGTGGCGTTGTGGTGACTATACTCCAGAACAACCACTTTTCTTTGGCGGGGACACAGAGTAATGCTGATTGTATTTATTATCCAAACTAGGTTTCCTATTTGAAGTTGAAATGTAAGGGAAGCATGTTTTAAGTTGGAAAAGAAATTCAAATCTTAGAATCGGCAAACATGAAAATGTTATTTACAAATATTGGGCCGTGGGTTATGGGAGCCCACTTGTTTATGTGTGCCCTGCTCTTTATGTCTTGGGGGCAGCAAACTATAAGCGACCCTCTGCCTCTGCCTCTGCCACTGCCGCCTCAATCATTATCTGTCTTCACTTGTATTCTTGTTTTCCCATTGACACTTAGCTCCCAAAATCAAGCTTTTCCTTTATTTATATTGCTTGGGGAAGCAGAAATGGAGGGGTCTAACAATTATGGCCACCAACATCCCCTGCTTCTTATCTTGAATAAAGATCAGCTGCTTAATGTAGCTAAGTGCTCAAGGTGTGGCGAGAAGGTGTCAACTCCATGTTTTAGCTGTGCCGAGGATTGTGGGTTTTACCTTCACAAGGTATGTGCTGAGGCACCTTTGGAGCTTAATCACCCTTTTCATCACGACCATCCTCTTCTTCTTATGCAAAATGCCCCTTATTCTGGAGGGTACATTTGCGATTTTTGCGATAAAGGCGGTAATGAGTTTGTTTATCACTGCTCTTGCAAATTGGACTTTCATATTGAATGTGCTTTGTTTACATTTAATATTGCTGAGAATAATTTGAAAGAGCTTGAGCATGTCGCCCTTCAAGATGAAGAACTTGAAGATGATAGTAACTGCTTTGGGTGTTGGGAACCAGTAGCAAAGCATACTCACTTTTCTCCTGATTGTGGATTTAATTTACATGAGAAATGCGCTGATCTTCCCTTTAAACTGAATCTTGTGTGCCATCGCGAACATCCTCTTGTTCTACAATTTAATAGCCAACGACTCTCTTGCAAGATATGCTGCCAGATAAGAACTCGAAGAGGATTTGTTTATGGTTGTTCTCCTTGTAAGTTTGTTGTTCACATTGAATGTGCATCGCAATCACCATTACAAGTTATTAAGAGTACAAATCATGAACATCCATTTACCTTATTTAACGGGCACCAACATCCACTGTTTCTTATGATGAATCAAGAGCAGCTGATGGACAATCAAAGGGGTGTAACTGATTGCTCGAGGTGTGGGGAGAAGGTATCTGCTCCATGATTTTGCTGTGCGGAGCACTGTGGGTTTTATCTTCACAAGGTATGTGCCGAGGCACCTTTGGAGCTTAATCACCCTTTTCATCTCAACCATCCTCTTCTTATGCAAAATGCACCTTATTCATCTGGAATGTACATTTGCAATTTTTGCAATAAATCGGGTCACAAGTCTGTTTATCGCTGCTCTTCTTGTGAATTGGACTTCCATATTAAATGTGCTTTGTTTACATTTAATATTGCTGAGAATAATTTGAAAGAGCTTGAGCATGTTGCCCTTCAACATCCATTGATTCCCACTGAAAATGGTGATGAAAAACTTAAAGATGTTTCTAACTGCTTTGGGTGCCGGGAACCATTAGCAAATTATACACACTTTTCTCCTTGCCGTGGATTTAACTTACATGAGAAATGCATTGAGATTCCTTTCAAATTGAATCATGTGTCGCATCGCAAGCATCCTCTTGTCCTACAATTTAATAGTGAACGGCTCTCTTGCAAGATATGCTGCCAGGTAACAATGCTAAGAGGATTTGTTTATGGTTGTTCTCCTTGTAAGTTTGTTGTTCACTTTGAATGTGCATCACAATCACCATTACAAGTTATTAAGAGTACAAATCATGAACATCCATTCACCTTGTTGTTGAGACAAGTTCCATTCACATGTGATGGGTGTGGCATTGAAGGAAATCATGTTGCCTATACATGTGGTACATGCAACATTATAATCCATAAAAATTGCATTTCATTGCCTCTCATTATCAAAAGTAAGTGGCATGACCATCGCCGCCTTCACACGTATTTCCATCACATAGAAGATTTTAGGGTTTTGAATTGCCTAAGATGCCATGATGAAGTCAATACAGAGCATGGTAGTTACTATTGTTCAAAGTGCAATGGTATATTCCATGTGAAATGTGCACTGAAGGATAAAGATTCATATGAAATAGTAGAAAATGAAGATGAGATTGAGATGCCCAATGAAAGTTCCATCATTGTTATTGAGAGCAACGATGCTGGAGAAGCTACAAAAATAAAGCATTTCAAGCATATGCATAATCTAATGTTAGGTCCCTTTGTTGGAGGATATGAAAATAGTTGTGACGGGTGTGTGTTGCCAATCTTGGATCCGTTTTACTACTGTTCAGAATGTGTTTTCTTTCTTCATAAAGCGTGTGCCGAGTTACCTAAGATGAAGAATGTTTGGTATCATGATTGCAAAGAGCCTCTAGCCCTTATTTCTGACAAAGCTTTTAGGTGTCAACAATGTTGGAACATATCTAATGCCTTTGCTTATGAATGTTGTGGATGTGAGGAAAAAATATGTCTCCGATGTGTGATTGCTCTTACTCCTGGTGCTCGAACATGTTTGAAACATGAACACCCCCTCTTTTACTACACAAAGCACAATGGGAAATGCAATGCTTGTGGTATGACTACACATGCGGCATTTTGTTGTAAGGATTGCAATTTTGTGCTACATCTTCATTGTTTTTCACTTCCAATTACAGCTGGTCACAAATGCGATGAGCATCTTCTTTTACTTACTGATCATGATGATAACAGTTATTCAGAACATCATCATTGTGATATCTGTGAAGGAAGTCGAGATCCAAATCATTGGTTTTATAATTGTTCAACATGTGATACTTCTGCTCACGTTACTTGTGTTCTTGGAAATTATTTATTCCTCAAACTCAGGAGCATTTATGAAGAAAATGATCATCGACACCCACTCACCATTGTGAAGAAGTATTACTACCCAAATTGTGATTATTGTGGTAAGCCTTGTGAAGATGTGTCTCTTGAATGCTCAATGCTCAAAGTCGGAGTGCAAATATGTTGTCCATTGGCATTGTGTAGCACCCTTTTCACTAAAGAGTTGGTGGGCGTGGTGATTCAAGTGGTAATTCAGATGTAATCGTATTTGAAACCTACCACTTCATTTGTGGGAAAACTCAAGACTGGAAAACAGGATTTGACCTTTGCCTTGTTACTTGTGATATTAGTTATTGTTGTAACTGTAATTTAGTTTTTCCGACTTTTTAAGTTTTAAATAAATGTCATGATAAAATCTGGAGCTGAAACTTGTGAAGTTTGATTGTTGATTTTAAAATTTCCTATAATTTGGGAGTGTGATTGTGCTTACAATAATAATAACGTTGCTAGATGCTTCTCTTTGTTTTTTTATATAAAATTATTTCTCTGTTGCTGCAATAAAATTACGTTTAATGTTTAGCTCTATGTATTAGACAAAGTAACAAGAACCTGTCTCTTTCAAAAAACCAAACATGTCTTTCAATGGTATACTTCGCATATTAAAATTGTATTGCAGAATTTATGAAGCTTCATCATAACTTAACCCTATTATTGCCTTACCAAATAATTTTGAAAACAAAAGATTCAACAGCCTCCGTAATCTTTCAACCTAGCTTCTGTAACAGATCAACTGAAATTACTACAGTCCCATATAAAATTGAAGGTCATCATCCACACAATTTCACAGCAGCTAAAACCAGTAATCAATGGAAGGAGTGATTATGGTCCAAACACTGCAATAGCTTAACCAAGAATGACAATAAACATGGATCCCATCTGCCAGCTTCTACTTTGGGATTCATTCCCCACGCCTAATGTTTTAGCTATTTTCCCATCTCCTTTTTACACTCTTATATCACAACCTTGTATCTAATTTCGTTGCTCTTTTTCTCTGGGATGGGAACTCATTCTCATGTTAAACATCATTCCTATTTGATTGCATGAAAAATATATATTCTTGATTTCGATTTTGATTTTTAATAGCTGTAGGGACTCAAGTTTGAGACTTTTATCATGGTTTCAAACTTAAGATTTCTCTCCTTTAACTTTAATAACTCAATATTTTTCTCTCTGGTTTTATTTTGGAATTGATAAACAACAACAAATTTATTTTTGGGACTTGAAAGATTGGTTTAAATACAAATTTGGTGCCACCACACTATTAGGCGACACCCTCCCCGATGTGACTCATGGTGCCCCAACATTTTTATTTTTTTATAATTTAATTTATTTCTTCAATATTATACGATATTTAAAGAAAATACAAATAATTTTTAGTATTATTTGATAATGTGACAGCACCACTTAAAAAATAAATTTTTTCATCTAGAATAATTGGGTAATGATGAGTAGCTCATGTTACCTAACAAATTGGCAAAACTTAAATTTACCATAGAAAAATACTATTTACGTAAATAATCTATAATATTCTTCATTTTCGTAATTAATTTTTTTATTTAATTTCATTTTAATTTAAATTAAAATAATAAAAAATTATTTTGTTAATGTCAAATTGTTTTATATATGAAAAAAATCAAATATTAAGCGCAGTCGCAGCCATTAGCAATAGCGAAAGTGAAATTAAAATAACAAAAAAAAAAAAAAAACCATAAAAGCAGCAATGGCATATTAATTAATTAAGACTATATGTACACAAACCACAGCAAGTCATGTACTGTAATAATCATATCTTATATTACATAAATGCATGGCACATGCTACTCAGCTCCAAACCCAATACCACACTAATTACGATGATTCTTTTATAGTGAAATCAGTCAAATTAACGTCAACCAATGCTTATTTTATTACAATTTGAGTTTTAATAAAAAAATATTGGACTCAAATATAAATTTAAAGAATAAAAATTCATTTAAAATTAATACAATATGTAAACAAAGCACAATTGTTTGATGGTCTACCATAGCCCAATTGTGGTGTATAGGGTGGTGTTTAATTGGTTGGGTGAGAAATTTTAATTTATTGCATATTTTACTATCTAATTCTATGTCTGTTTATATTAATGTTGGGATATTTGTAATAGATTAATGTATTTGTGTTATATATGTTAGTAGAGTCTATTCGTATATTTGGTTACCGGTTTTAAATTTTAGTATGACATTTGTATTTATTTTTTTTGAAACTATTTTTGTTTCGTTACATCATCATTTGCCTTTTGTCTAACTTTCAGTCTCACTTTGAGCTCGTGTAGCTCATCCCTTTTAGTTTCTCCCTTTTAGGTATTTCGTAAGGTTAGTTTGTGGACTCGATATATCAGAGGTCTCAAAATTTTTTTTTTTTTTTTTTTTTGCGTGTGTTGGTTTGGTTTAAATAAGATTTCCATAAGATTAGGCGATTATATAAACTGTGGTATGGGTTATGGCTACTTAATTTGGTTTTAAAATATTCGATGCCACGCATGGATTTAATTTCATCACATGTGATTATTCATCTTATAAACATACGATTTTCAAGATATTAATCTGTGGGTTTTTCGACTAAAAGACATCAAATTTTGTTGCTGCAATTCCGTTTTGAAATTTCAGTTTTTCTCAAAACTACTACTCTGTTTTGATTGCAAAATTAGTACGAAAATAGTAACTTGTTTTTGAACTGGTTTGAAGTGATAACATGGTTTAATGTAATTAAATTTTATTTACAATTTCAATAAGTTGCAAGAGAAAAAGATTTTCGAAAAGAGTTCATGTATTTAAAACAGTGATTTTGTTTTGAATTATTTCAATGATTAATGTGACCTCCGAAATCCGGTCAAAATTTTTGGGCCAAATTTTGAGGCGTTACAATTCATCAACCTACCTTTGCCATTTTTTTTTTTTGCAATAAAAGGAGTAATGAATTTGTTTATTATTGTGAATTGAACTTACATATTAAAAGTGCTTTATTTAAACTTAATATTGCTGAGAATAACTCGAAAAAGATTTTGAGTATGGTGCCCTTCAACATCCATTAATTTCCACTAAAAATGATGATGAACTTAAACATGCTGTTAACTGCTTTGGGTGTTAACAAAATATACATACTTTTCTCTTGATCGTGAATTTAATTTACATAAGAAATGTGCTGAGCTACCTCTGGAGATGAGTCATATGTGCCATAGACAACATCCTCTGGTTTTGCAATTCAATAGCGAACGACTCCTTGTAAGTTTTTCAGGCTAAAATGAAACACCAATCAAGTTCTTATTGATAGCCAAGGACAAAAGGTGGATTCTTTTGAGGCTATTTCTACTGAATTGGTACATTTCTTTAGTAATACTCTTGACACTGTGGATAACAGGGTATGTTCTCTTTCTGTAGTAATAAGGCCTTGGGGCCAGATGGATATTCTGCTAATTTTTTTCAAGCTACTTGGGGTATAGCTGGGAAGGATTTCATGGAGGCTGTGAAGTATTTTTTTTTTTTTTTCTTTAAGGTAGAAAGATGCTAAATTCATTTTTATTCTAATCATATTTCAACTATGCGGCTTCATTTGCAGGAAAACTCAAAATAGGAAAACAAAGTTTGATCTTTGCCTTATTACTTATGATATTAGTTGTTGTGGTTGTAATTTAGTTTGTTTCAAATAAATGTCATGTTATAATCTGAAGTTGCATTGGAATTTGTTATTATTTTAGAATTTTTTTTATAATTTGAGAGTGTGATTGTACAGATGTTGTTGGATGCTTGTCTTTGTTTCTTTATATAAGCTTATTTGAAAATACAATTTTTTCTGAAACTATTTGTATCTTCTCTTAATATTATAGGGAATAATATATTATATTACAAGTTACATAAACATATAATATATTACATAAATGCATGGCACATGCTACTCAGCTCCAAACCCAATATCACACTAATTACAATGATTCTTTTATAGTGAAATCAGTCAAATTAACGTTACCAATGCTTATTTCATTACAATTTTTTATGTAAAATGAGCTAAAATTATGGTGTGTATATATACATTCACAAGTATACATATGGTGTACTGTATAATATAATATGGGAATTTCGAAATAAAAGAACAAAGGATTTATAAATAAATCTCATCAATATCAAATCAACCCACTATGAAAAGCAAGTGTAACCTTGAGTCAAAGCATCGACTGGCTAATTGAGTTGACCTCAGTTTACTAGGAGCGACCCTCTGCCTCTGCCTCTGCCTCTAAATATCAAATGCTCTTCCACTTCCTCAATCTTTATCTTTCTTCACTTGTATTCTTGTTTTCCCATTGACACTTGCTCCGAAAATCAAGCTTTTTCCTTTATTTATATTGCTTGGGGAAGGAGAAATGGAGGGGTCTAACAATTATGGCCACCAACATCCCCTGCTTCTTATCTTGAATGAAGATCAGCTGCTGAATTTAGCTAAATGCTCAAGGTGTGGCGAGAAGGTGTCAACTCCATGTTTTAGCTGTGCCGAGGATTGTGGGTTTTACCTTCACAAGGTATGTGCTGAGGCACCTTTGGAGCTTAATCACCCTTTTCATCACGACCATCCTCTTCTTCTTATGCGAAGTGCCCCTTATCGCTTTGGAAAGTACCGTTGCAATTTTTGCGATAAAGTCAGTGAGGAGTTTGTTTATCACTGCTCTTGCAATTTTGACTTTCATATTAAATGTGCTTTGTTTACATTTAATATTGCCGAGAATAATTTGAAAGAGCTTGAGCATGTCGCCCTACAAGATGAAGAACTTGAAGATGATAGTAAGTGCTTTGGGTGTTGGGAACCATTAGCAAAGTATACACACTTTTCTCCTGACTGTGGATTTAATTTACATGATAAATGCGCTGAGCTTCCCTTCAAACTGAATCTTGTGTACCATCGCGAACATCCTCTTGTTCTACAATTTAATTGCCAACGGCTTTTTTGCAAGATATGCGGAGAAAACAATGAACATGCTCTAGGATTTCTTTATGGTTGTTATCCTTGTAAGTTTTTTGTTCACATTGAATGTGCATCGCAACCACCATTACAAGTTATTAAGAGTACAAATCATGAACATCCATTTACCTTGTTTAACGGGCACCAACATCCCCTGTTTCCTATGTTGAATCAAGAGCAGCTGATGGACAATCAAAGGGGTGTAACTGATTGCTCGAGGTGTGGGGAGAAGGTGTCTGCTCCATGTTTTTGCTGTGCGGAGCACTGCGGGTTTTATCTTCACAAGGTATGTGCCGAGGCACCTTTGGAGCTTAATCACCCTTTTCATCTCAACCATCCTCTTCTTATGCAAAATGCACCTTATTCATCCGGAATTTACATTTGCAATTTTTGCAATAAATCTGGTCACAAGTCTGTTTATCGTTGCTCTTCTTGTGAATTGGACTTTCATATTAAATGTGCTTTGTTTACATTTAATATTGCTGAGAATAATTTGAAAGAGCTTGAGCATGTTGCCCTTCAACATCCATTGATTCCCACTGAAAATGGTGATGGAAAACTTAAAGATGTTTCTAACTGCTTTGGTTGCCGGGAACCATTAGCAAATTATACACACTTTTCTCCTTGCCGTGGATTTAACTTACATGAGAAATGCACTGAGATTCCTTTCAAATTGAATCATGTGTGTCATCGCAAGCATCCTCTTGTCCTACAATTTAATAGCGAACGGCTCTCTTGCAAGCTATCTTTGCCCGGTAACAATGCGAAGAGGATTTGTTTATGGTTGTTCTCCTTGTAAGTTTGTTGTTCACATTGAATGTGCATCACAATCACCATTACAAGTTATTAAGAGTACAAATCATGAACATCCATTCACCTTGTTGTTGAGACAAGTTCCCTTCACATGTGATGGGTGTGGCACTGAAGGAAATCATGTTGCCTATATATGTGGTGCATGCAACATCATAATCCATAAAAATTGCATTTCATTGCCTCGCATTATCAAACATAAGTGGCATGACCATCGCCTTCTTCACACATATTTCCATCACATAGAAGATCTTAGGGTTTTGAATTGCCTAATATGCCATGATGAAGTCAATACAGAGCATGGTAGTTTCTATTGTTCAAAGTGGAACGGTATATTCCATGTGAAGTGTGCAATCAAGGATAAAGATTCATATGAAATAGTAGAAAATGAAGATGAGATTGAGATGCCCTATGAAAGTTCCATCATTGTTATTGAGAGCAACGATGCTGGAGAAGCTACAAAAATAAAGCATTTCAAGCATATGCATAATCTAATGTTAGGTCCATTTGTTGGAGGATATGAAAATAGTTGCGACGGGTGTATGTTGCCAATCTCGGATCCGTTTTATTACTGTTCAGAATGTGTTTTCTTTCTTCATAAAGCGTGTGCTGAGTTACCTAAGATGAAGAATGTTTGGTATCATGATTGCAAAGAGCCTCTAGCCCTTATTTCTGACAAAGCTTTTGACTGTCGAAAATGTTTGCGCATATGTAATGCCTTTGCTTATGAATGTTGTGGATGTGAGGAAAAAATATGTCTCCGATGTGTGATTGCTCTGACTCCTGGCGCTCGAACATTTTTGAAACATGAGCACCCCCTATTTTACTACACAAAGCACAATGGGAAATGCAATGTTTGTGGTATGACTACACAGGCGGCATTCTGTTGCAAGGATTGCAATTTTGTGCTACATCTTCGTTGTTTTTCACTTCCAATTACAGTTGGTCACAAATGCGATGAGCATCTTCTTTCACTCACTGATCATGATGGTAACAGTTATTCAGAACATCATTATTGTGATATCTGTGAGCAAAGTCGAGATCTAAATCATTGGTTTTATAATTGTGCAACATGTGATACTTCTGCTCATGTTGGTTGTGCTCTTGGAGGATATCCATTCCTCAAACTTAGGAGCATTTATGAAGAAAATGATCATCCACACCCACTCACCATTGTGAAAAAGAAGTATTACTATCCAGATTGTGATAAATGCAGTGAGCCTTGTAAAGATGTGGCTCTTGAATGCTCAAAATCGGAGTGCAAATATATTGTCCACTGGGACTGTGCAGTACCCACTCATCTATGGGGTTATTGGACGCCGCCCCTGTAGTGGTAATTCAGATGTAATCATATTTGAAACTTGCCACTTCATTTGCAAGAAAACTCAAGACTGGACAATAGGATTTGACCTTTGCCTTGTTACTTGTGATATTAGTTATTGTTGTTGTTGGGAGGGACCCACTATGTGGGAATCCCTCAAAATCTGCCATGTTTTATGGCACCTTTTTTTGTTTGTTTTATTCATCATTTTATTTTGTCTTTTTTTTTAAAGGATGATAGGCAGGCAATTTTTTTTTAACGTGAGTGGGAGCCCAAATGATCAGTTTTTCAAGAGAGAAAAACAAGAGTAAAAACGAGAGAAACAGAGAGAAAGACTTGAAGCAAAATTCAGTTTTTCAAGTTTAGAGCAGCTGTGATCAACTCTTCGATCGGAGGTTCATCCGTGGTTCGATTGAGCTGATTTTTGGACAGCAGCTAGACGACAAGGTGTTCTTGACTTTGTACGGTCGGATTTTTCATCCGAGTCCTGTAGCGTCGGAAATACCCGTTTTACAGCAGCTACGTTTTTGGTGATGTTCTCCAATTTTTTTCTCTCTTTGCTAAAGATTACATATTGTTAGCCTTGTTGGAGTTGAATGCTTGTTGTAGGCTTGATATTGTGATCTTGTAGCTGAACATTTGATTATAGTGGAGCTTTTGATCGGACTCTAAAGTCCCGTAGTTTTTACCCTTGATTTAGAGGGGTTTTCCACGTAAAAATATCGGTGTCTCTATTTATCATTTTTGTTGTGGTTGCATTGGTTGATTTGTGGTTGATAAGCTGCTAGAGAACATATTTTTGTGCTATTGTGCTTGCCATAATATTTGACAAGAGTTATAGGGAGAGAAAGAACACCGGTTGTGCTTCCGCTTTGTTTCGGTTGTTTTGGTTTCTTCCAACAACAAAGCGGTATCGAGCTCGGTTATTTTGTCAAAATTATGGAAATTAATACGAGCAAGATGATTATGTTGAATGGCACAAATTATCAACTTTGGCGTAATAAAATGAAAGACTTGTTGTTTGTGAAGGCTCTGCATCTTCCGGTATTTGCTACTCAAAAACCCGATTCGAAAAGTGATGAAGAATGGGAATTTGAGCATCAACAAGTGTGTGGCTTTATTCGGCAATTTGTTGAAGAAAATGTTTACAACCACATTGATCAGGAGACACATGCTCGAACATTGTGGGAGAAGCTTGAAAGCTTGTATGCTTCGAGATCGGGCAATAACAAGTTATTTTTTTGAAGAAAATGATGGCGTTGAAATACGAGAGAAGGAACGTCTATAGCTGACCATGTGAGTGAATTTGAGCGTGATGAATCGATTGCTTGGTATGGGTGTCAAATTTGATGACGAGATTTTAGGACTTTGGTTGCTTGCTACTCTACCGGACTCTTGGGAGACTTTCGGGTTTCGCTCATTAATTACGCCCCAAAGGGTATTATTACCTTGGATTTGGCTAAGAGTGGTGTGTTGAATGAAGAAGTCGAGAAAGACGATCTCGTGGTTCTACATCGCGATCCGAGGTGTTGGTTAATGAGAACAGGGGAGGAACAGAGACAAAGATGGAAAGAGTAGAGATAAAGGCGAAGCAAGTCAAGATCGAGATACAAGAATCTTGAGTGTCACCATTGTGGTAAGAAAGGCCATATCAAGAAAATCGCTTCAAGTGGAAGAAAGAGAACAAAGGTGGTGATAAACACGATCGGAATGATGATGGAAAATCCGAAAGCGTGTTGCTATCGCTACTCGTGAAGATCTGTTGGTCATTCGTGATGAGAATTTGGTCAACTTAGCATGTGACGAGACTAGTTGGGTGATTGATACTGGTGCATCACTTCATGTCACGTCGAGGAAGGATTTCTTCACATCTTATACTCCTGGTGATTTTGGGGTATTGAAGATGGGTAATGACGGTTTGGTTCCGGTTGTTGGTATGGGAGATGTTCACTTGGTGAGTAACAATGGAACAAAGTTAACTCTCAAGGATGTCAGACACGCACCGGATATCCGCGTTTGAATTTGATCTCTGCAGGAAAGCTTGATGATGAGGGATTCTGTAACACCTTCAGTGATGGGCAGTGGAAGCTGACTAAAGGCTCCTTGGTTGTGGCTCGAGGAAAGAAGAGCTCAAATTTATATTTGATGCAAGCTTCAGCTTCTCGAGAGACGGTGAATGTGATGATGAATGGCAAACAACAGCGAGTTGTGGCATAAACGACTTAGTCACATGAGTGAGAAAGGCCTTAAGCGTTTAGCGAAGAAGAATCAACTTTCGGGGTTGAAGAATGCTACACTGAAGGATTGTGCTCATTGTCTAGCAGGAAAGCAGAGAAGAGTTTCATTTAGAAGCCGTCCTCCTCATAGAAGATCAGAGTTGCTAGAGTTGGTCCATTCAGATGTCTGTGGTCCGATAAAAGTAAGGTCACTTGGCGGTGCACTTTATTTTGTGACTTTCATTGATGACTATTCGAGAAAGCTATGGGTTTACACTTTGAAGTCTAAAAATCAAGTCTTTGAGGTGTTTAAACAGTTTCATGCATCAGTTGAAAGGGAAACAGGAAAGAAGTTGAAGTGCATTCGCATGCGATAATGGTGGCGAAAGTACGTGGCCGTTTCATGAGTGCTTGTCTGCGACAGGGAATCAGACATCAGAGAACACCACCAAAGACTCCACAGTTAAATGGGTTAGCTGAAAGAATGAACCGAACACTGATTGAGAGAGTCAGATGTTTGTTGTCAGATTCAAAGCTGCCAAGATCATTTTGGGCTGAAGCTTTGAATACGGTGACACATGTGATAAATTTGTCTCCTAGTGTTCCTTTGCGAGGTGACGTGCCAGATAGAGTTTGGTTTGGCAAAGACGTGTCATATGATCACCTGCGTGTGTTCGGTTGTAAAGCATTTGTTCATGTTCCAAAGGATGAAAGATCCAAGTTGGATGCCAAGACTCGACAATGCATTTTTATTGGTTATGGTCTAGATGGTGAGTTTGGTTATAGACTCTATGATCCCGTTCAGAAGAAACTCGTGAGAAGTAGAGATGTTGTCTTCATTGAGGATCAGACCATTGATGACATTGATAAGACGGAGAAAGCGAATTCACAAGATAGTGGTGATCGATCGATGTGAATCCGGTTCCTTACACTCTTCACCAGTCCTATTCGGGATGATGTGCATGGTGATGTTCGCGATGACCATCGGGATATAGGTGACTTTGATACTCCCATGGATGATGTTGTGAATGATCAACAACAAGCACCTATAGCTCCACCAACAGATTCCACTTGAAGGTCTTCAGAGATCGGCGATCTTTCGTCGGTATTCCTCGATGAATATGTTCTTTTGACCGACGGGGAGAACTCGAATGTTATGAAGAGGCTATGGAGAGTGAATGCAAAGATCGGTGGGTTGAAGCGATGAAAGATGAACTTCAATCCTTGCATGAGAACCATACCTTTGAGTTGGTGAAATTGCCCAAGGGCAAAAAGAGCCTTGAAGAATCGGTGGGTTTACTGAGGTTGAAGCAAGAAGAGAAGTCTTCATCTCCACGATACAAGGCTAGATTGGTCGTCAAAGGTTATACTCGAGAAAAAAGGGGTTGATTTTGAAGAAATATTTTCTCCGGTTGTGAAGATGTCTTCTATCGAACTATATCGAGTTTGGCGACTGTTATGACTTAGAGGTTGAACAAATGGATGTGAAAACCGCTTTTCTTCATGGTGACTTGGAAGAAGAGCTTTACATGGAGCAGACGAGAGGGTTTGTTGCACAAGGGAAAGAAGATTACGTGTGCAGATTGAAGAAGAGCTTGTACGGTTTGAAGCAAGCTCCAAGGCAATGGTACAAGAAGTTTGAGTCATTATGGGGAGCAAGGCTACAAGAAGACTACTTCGATCATTGTGTGTTTGTTAAGAGATTCTCTGGTAATGATTTTATAATTCTTTTGCTCTATGTTGATGACATGCTTATTGTTGGTCGAATGCTTCTAGAATTGAGAAGTTGAAGCAAGAGTTGAGTAAATCCTTTGCAATGAAGGATTTGGGGCAGCAAAGCAAATTCTTGGCATAAAGTTGACACGTGATAGAAAGGCCAAGAAATTATGGTTATCACAAGAGAAGTACATCGAGAAAGTACTTCAAAGGTTTAGCATGGACAAAGCTAAAGCGGTAAGCACTCCCTTTGCTACGCACGCCGATTGAGTGTTAAGCATAGTCCTTCCACGAGAAAAGGAGAAGGAAGAGATGCAGAAAAATTCCTTACTCTTGGTAGTGGGAGTCCGATGTATGCAATGGTTTGCACGAGACCGGACTTAGCTTATGCCGTTAGTACGATCGATCGTTTTCTTTCTAATCCAGCAGAGCATTGGAATGCGGTGAAGTGGATTATGAGATATCTTCGTGGCAATCGCCAACATGAAACTTTGTTTCGACAATGAGAAACCTGTTCTTGTTGGTTATCTGATTCGCACATGGCCGGAGATATTGACTCGAGGAGATCTACTTCAGTTACTTGATCACTTATGCGGGGAGGCGTGGCATGGCAATCGAGATTACAAAAGTGTGTTGCATTGTCCACCACCGAATCGAGTTCATTGCAAAGAACCGGCGTGCAAGGAGATGCTTTGGATGAAGAAGTTTATGCATGAGCTTGGTTTTACTCGGAGAAGTATGTCTGTATTGTGATAGCCGAGAGCGCTATTCATCTTGGTAAGAATCCAACTTTTCATGCTAGATCTAAGCATATTGATGTGAGGTACCATTGGATACGAGATGTTCTTGAAGCTAAGTGTTAGAGCTTGAGAAGATACATACCGATGATAATGGTGCTTTGATATGTTGTGAAGGCTTTACCAAGAGGAAAGTTTGAAGCATGTTGTTTGATCTCTCGGTATGGAGGCATTCCCACATAGTTGGAGGGGAGATTTGTTGGGAGGGACCCACTATGTGGGAATCCTCAAAATCGCCATGTTTTATGGCACCTTTTTTGTTTGTTTTATTCATCATTTTATTTTGTCTTTTTTTAAAGGATGATAGGCAGGCATTTTTTTTTTTAACGTGAGTGGGAGCCCAAATGATCAGTTTTTCAAGAGAGAAAAACAAGAGTAAAAACGAGAGAAAGCAGAGAGAAAGACTTGAAGCAAAATTCAGCTTTTTCAAGTTTAGAGCAGCTGTGATCAACTCTTCGATCGGAGGTTCATCCGTGGTTCGATTGAGCTGATTTTTGGACAGCAGCTAGACGACAAGGTGTTCTTGACTTTGTACGGTCGGATTTTTCATCCGAGTCCTGTAGCGTCGGAAATACCCGTTTTACAGCAGCTACGTTTTTGGTGATGTTCTCCAATTTTTTCTCTCTTTTGCTAAAGATTACATATTGTTAGCCTTGTTGGAGTTGAATGCTTGTTGTAGGCTTGATATTGTGATCTTGTAGCTGAACATTTGATTATAGTGGAGCTTTTGATCGGACTCTAAAGTCCCGTGGTTTTTACCCTTGATTTAGAGGGGTTTTCCACGTAAAAATATCGGTGTCTCTATTTATCATTTTTGTTGTGGTTGCATTGGTTGATTTGTGGTTGATAAGCTGCTAGAGAACATATTTTTGTGCTATTGTGCTTGCCATAATATTTGACAAGAGTTATAGGGAGAGAAAGAACACCGGTTGTGCTTCCGCTTTGTTTCGGTTGTTTCGGTTTCTTCCCAACAGTTGTAACTGCAATTTGGTTTTTCCGACGTTTTAAATTTTAAATAAATGTCATATAAAAATTTGGGAGCTATTTTTTATAATTTGGGAGTGTGGTTGTGCTTACAATAATAAAAGCGGTGCTAGATGCTTCTCTTTGTTTTTTTTTTTATATAAGCTTTTTCTGAAATTATTTCTCTGTTGCTGCAATAAAATTACGTTTAACGTTTAGCTCTATGTATTTGATAAAGTGACAAGGACCTGTCTCCTTCCAAAACCCAAACATGTCTTTTAATGATATATTTCGCATATTAAAATTTTATTGCAGAAATTGATTAAACAAACTTTGGGATTCCATTCCCCAACAACATATAACAGCTCACACTGATGAGCTCGCAACTTCAATTGAGCCTTGCAGTTTTGGTGAGCTCGCAAATGTAGAGCTCACAACTTCAAGTGAGCTCGTAGCTTCATAGGAAGAGTTTGTCATTACGGAAATGATCACTTCACAATACTCCTCCTTGATCATAATGCTGCAAACTCCAATATATTGTCTTAGCCTCTCAAACCTCATTCTTCCAATAGGTTTTGTGAGAATATCAGCAAGTTGGACATCTGAACTATAATGAACCAGTTCACCTCATTCGATTGCTCGACTTATCTAAAAAGTCCTAGGTCTTAGGTAACATTACATGTAGGTCCTAAGTCTTTTATTGTGGGTGTGTTGGGCTCATCGAGTTCCCACCAAAAACCAAGACAGCAAAGAAATGTAACAGGCCTGGTCAGAGATGAGCTATAGTGATAATTGATTTAATGTTGTTTTTAATTATTTTTCTTTTAGTTATGTAACAGCTTTAGCAACAGTTACAATATCAAAAAAACCATTAGCTTTTATCACTATCAATGGCTTCTAATAATTTCATAAGAGCTGTTGTCAACACAGTAACTCCGATCATATTAATAAAGACCATTTTGGCAATCCTGTCAGCAACACAATTTGTTTTGCTTGGGATGTGTTTAACCACCCAAAACTCTTTATGTTGTAACAGTTTTTAAATTTGCCTAATCAGTGCGGAGATTGAACTAACTGAAAAGACCATTTTTATTGCATGGACCACCTCGAGATTATCTATACGGATCGAAATTCACTGCAACTCTATTCTCTTAATAGGATAAGACCATTCAAAATACCCCATAACTCGGCATCAAAGATAATATTTTTTTCAAGAAGTGGTTAAACCCCACAATTCATTCCCCAAGGTGATTTCTCACAACTCTCCCAATGAACGCATATCCTTGGCAAGGGTGTAGTCAGGAGGGCTTGCAGGGGTCCCCTAAAATGGAAAAATTTTCATTTAGGTAATTTAAAATTTTTAAAAATTTTAAATTAGTGAAGTTAAAATTACACTTTGCTCCCCTAAAAATGATAAAAATTTGATTTAATTCTTTAAAAATTATAAAGACATAAACTATTCAAATAGTGAAATTATATTTTTAACATAGTAAAAAATTTAATTTAATTTCACCCCCTTTAAAAAAAATTTCTACCGTCGCCCCTGGTCCTTGGTGAATACTTCCATTCCTCAAACTCGGGAGTAACATTGAAGCACATGACATTCATGAGCACCCTGTCATTGTTGTTAAGAAGATTTATTGCTATCCAAACTGCATTAAGTGTGGTGAGCCCTGTTTAGATCTGGCTGTCGAATGTACTAGATGCAACTTCATTGTCCATGAAAACAAGTTCACTTCTTCAGATTGGGAGGACTAAGGTGGCGTTGTGGTGACTATACTCCAGAACAACCACTTTTCTTTGGCGGGGAACACAGAGTAATGCTGATTGTATTTATTATCCAAACTAGGTTTCCTATTTGAAGTTGAAATGTAAGGGAAGCATGTTTTAAGTTGGAAAAGAAATTCAACTCTTAGAATCGTCAAACATGAAAATGTTATTTACAAATATTGGGCCGTGGGTTATGGGAGCCCACTTGTTTATGTGTGCCCTGCTCTTTATGTTTTGGGCGCAGCAAACTATAAGCGACCTCTGCCTCTGCCACTGCCACTTCCTCAATCATTATCTATCTTCACTTGTATTCTTGTTTTCCCATTGACACTTTGCTCCCAAAATTAAGCATTTCCTTTATTTATATTGCTTGGGGAAGCAGAAATGGAGGGGTCTAACAATTATGGCCACCAACATCCCCTGCTTCTTATCTTGAATGAAGATCAGCTGCTGAATGTAGCTAAGTGCTCAAGGTGTGGCGAGAAGGTGTCAACTCTATGTTTTAGCTGTGCGGAGGATTGTGGGTTTTACCTTCATAAGGTATGTGCTGAGGCACCTTTGGAGCTTAATCACCCTTTTCATCCTGATCATCCTCTTCTTCTTATGCAAAATGCACCTTATTCTGGAGGGTACATTTGCCATTTTTGCGGTAAAGACGGTAATGAGTTTGTTTATCACATATTAAATGTGCTTTGTTTACGTTTAATATTGCTGAGAATAATTTGAAAGAGCTTGAGCATGTCGCCCTTCAAGATGAAGTTGAAGATGATAGTAACTGCTTTGGGTGTTGGGAACCAGTAGCAAAATATACACACTTTTCTCCTGACTGTCGAAACCATTTTTATCGGGTTTGAAAAACGGGAATTTGACTTTTAAAAATATGGAGTCGCCACTAATTTTTCTTGTTTAGGTGTGATCAGATCACCTATAAAATAAATTTTGGTGTACGAATTTTAAGAAAAAAATGGGTTCGGGATTAGCACCCTCGCAACGTTCAAAATTGGTACCAAATCGATTAATTGATGTAATGTTGAAAAGTTTGAAATCATTTTGAAATTTTATTCCTTTTTTTTAGTTTTAAATAACTTAATTGAATATCGAGATTCCTTTGTTTCGAAAGAATAGAGTATCACATCCAGCACGATTAGAAATAACAATTTGAGTCCTCGAATTCAATATCATCCCTAAAATTCTTCAAACACATGTATTGAAATTTTGAAAGGTTATTTGTTTATTTGGTCAAACAAAAAAAACCTACACCCAGCACGATTGTGCATGATTTCTCCAAATTTCCAAATGCACAAATATTACATTATTTTGAAAATATGGACGAAATTTGAAATAATATTCGTTTATTTGGTCAAATAAAAAATCACACCCAGCACGATTGTGGTAAGCCTTGTGAAGATGTGTCTCTTGAATGTTCAAAGTCGGAGTGCAAATATATTGTCCACTAGCATTGTGCAACACCTTTTTTTTTTAAAGAGTTGGTGGGCATGGTGGTTCAAGTGGTAATTCAGATGTAATCATATTTGAAAGCTGCCACTTCATTTGCGGGAAAACTCAAGACTGGGAAATAGGGTTTGATCTTTGCCTTGTTACTCGTGATATTAGTTATTGTTTTAACTGTAATTTGGTTTTTCCGACTTTTTAAGTTTTAAATAAATGTCATGAAAAAATCTGGGGCTGAAACTTGTAAAGTTTGATTGTTGATTTTAAAATTTCTTATAATTTGGGAGTGTGATTGTGCTTACAATAATAAATACAATAATAAAAACGTTGCTAGATGCTTCTCTTTGTTTTTTTTATATAAAATTACTTCTCTGTTGCTGCAATAACATTACGTTTAACGTTTAGCTCTATGTATTAGATAAAGTAACAAGAACCTGTCTCCTTCAAAAAACCAAACATGTCTTTCAATGGTATACTTCGCATATTAAAATTGTATTGCAGAATTTATGAAGCTTCATCATAACTTAACCCTATTATTGCCTTACCAAATAATTTTGAAAACAAAAGATTCAACAGCCTCCGTAATCTTTCAACCTAGCTTCTGTAACAGATCAACTGAAATTACTACCGTCCCATATAAAATTGAAGGTCATCATCCACAATTTCACAGCAGCTCAAACCAGTAATCAATGGAAGGAGTGATTATGGCCCAAACACTGCAATAGCTTAACCAAGAATGACAATAAACATGGATCCCATCTGCCAGCTTCTACTTTGGGATTCATTCCCCACGCCTAATGTTTTAGCTATTTTCCCATCTCCTTTTTACTCTTATATCACAACCTTGTATCTAACTTCCTTACACCTTTTCACTGGGATGGGAACTCATTCTCGTGTTAAACAACATTCCTATTTGATTGAATGAAAAATAAATATTCTTGATTTCGATTTTGATTTCTAATAGTTGTAGGAATCCAAGTTTGAGACTTTTGTCATAGTTTCAAACTTAAGATTTCTCTCGTTTAACTTTAATAACTCAATACTTTTCTCTCTTGTTTTGTTTTTGCTTTGGAACTGATAAACAACAATAAACTTATTTTTGGGACTTGGAAGATTGGTTTAAATACAAATTTGGTGCCCCAACATTTTTATTTTTTTATAATTTGATCTATTTCTTCGGCATTATACGATATTTAAAGAAAATACAAATAATTTTTAGTATTGTCTGATAATGTGACAGAACCACTTAAAAAATATTTTTTTTCATCTAAAATGATTGGGTGATGATGGGTGGCTGATGTTGCCTAACAAATTGACAAAACCTAAATTTACCGAAAAAAATTGCCATTTATATAAATAATCTATAACATGCCTCATTTTCGTAATTAATTCCATTTTAATTTAAATTAGAATAATAAAAAATTATTTGTTAATGTCAAATTGTTTTATAATAAAAAATATTGGACTCAAATATAAATTTAAAGAATAAAAATTCATTTAAAATTAATACAATATGTAAACAAAGCACAGCAGTGATAATTGTCATGTACTGTGATAATATATATGAAAATGATCATACGTTGTTTACACTCAAACTTTTTTAATTGTAAGTTTTAGGTATAAAAAAGACATGGCAGTGGCACATGCTACTCAGCCCAATACCCAATACCCAATACCCAATCTCTAACGCATAACACCAACACTAATTACATTCACTATTTTATACTGAAATCAGTCAATTTAACGTTAACCAATGCTTATTTTATTACAAATTGAGTTGTCCTAAAGAATAAAAAATGGATAATTTATGGGTAATATGAAACTAAAGCCAGAAAAATACTCATAATATTATTTAAAATAGCTTGATAATTTTAGAATAAAAGTTTTCCATATTTATTTATTTAGATAAAAGTTTTTAGTTGAAAGTAGCCTAATTGACTACCTAATTGAGTTTACCTCTGTTTACTATAAGCGACCCTTTGCCTCTGCCACTTCCTCAATCATTATCTTTCTTTACTTGTATTCTTGCTTTTGGAGTCTCTCTCTTTCTAATATCTACTTTACTTCAAACATTGAGTTTCAGTTTTTTTCTTCCTACGTCGACGGAGAAAACCAAAGAGGAAGAAGAAATGGAGGAGTCACTGAATTATGGTCACCAACATCCCCTACTTCTCATGTTGAATGAAGATCAGCTGATGATTGCAGCTAACTGCTCAAGGTGTGGCGGGGAGGTGTCAATTCCATGTTTTAGCTGTGCCGAGGGTTGTGGGTTTTACCTTCACAAGGTATGTGCTGAGGCACCTTTGGAGCTTAATCACCCTTTTCATCACGACCATCCTCTTCTTCTTATGCATCGTAGTCTTCTCATTAAGAATCCAGGGTACTCATCAAGGAACTTTTGCAATTTTTGCGGTAAAGGCGGTAATGAGTTTGTTTATCACTGCTCTTGCAAATTGGACTTTCATATTGAATGTGCTTTGTTTACATTTAATATTGCTGAGAATAATTTGAAAGAGCTTCACCATGTTGCCCTTCAAGATGAAGAACTTGAATATGATAGTAACTGCTTTGGGTGTTGGGAACCATTAGCAAAGTATACATACCTTTCTCTTGACTGTGGATTTAATTTACATGAGAAATGCGCTGAGCTTCCCTTCAAACTGAATCTTGTGTGCCATCGCGAACATCCTCTTGTTCTACAATTTAATTGCCAACGGCTCTCTTGCAAGATATGCGGAAAAAACAATTAACAAGTTAGAGGATTCATTTATGGTTGTTCTCCATGTAAGTTTGTTGTTCACATTGAATGTGCATCGCAATCACCATTACAAGTTATTAAGAGTACAAATCATGAACATCCATTTACCTTTTTTAATGGGCACCAACATCCCCTGTTTGTTATGTTGAATCAAGAGCAGCTGATGGACAATCAAAGGGGTGTAACTTGTTGGTGATTTGAACACAACTTTAATGGTTGATCAAGAGATTTTAAGTGAAAGAAGAGAAAGGGAGCTTTTTGGAGAGAAAATAATTGAAGACATGATTTATATATTGAATACGTACAGCACTTATATAATAGTCTTCACAACCAAAAAATCAAAAATAAGCCGAAAAAACAGCAAATAAAATGGAAACTAAACTCCTAAAATAAAGAAGACTTGGCAGCAATCTAAGCATGTAATCTCAACACTCCTCCTTGTTTAGATGCTGCAAACTCCAAGCTTTTTCCTGAAATTTTCAAACTTGCTAAGTGGCAGAGGTTTGGTAAAGATATCTGCAATTTGATATTCAGATTTGCAATAACAAAGAGACACATCACCATTCTTTTGAATTTCTCGAACAAAGTATAACTTGATGTTGAAATGCTTTTACTTAAAAAACCTTCAGGTTGCTCGACAAAAATTTCTTCTTGCAAGACTCCATTCAAGAATGCAGATTTAACATCTAATTGGAATACTTTCCAATTTTTTTGAGCAGCAAGAGCAAGCAACAATCTTACAGTGTCAAGCCTGGCCATAGGTGCAAATGTTTCTGAATAGTCAACTCCAAAGACTTGTGCATATCCCTTCACAACAAGTCTTGCTTTGAATTTGTTGATTGAACCATCAGGATTTAGTTTGGTTCTAAACACCCATCTTACTCCAATTACCTTCCTGTCTAGGGATCGATCAACCAACTCCCATGTTTTGTTTTTCTCTATCATCGAAAGCTCCTCCTGCATTGCAACCATCCAATGTTGATTGCTTTTTGCATCATCGAACCCTGCAGGCTCACAAATGGTTACATTACAGCTTTGATAAATATCAGATAGCAGCCTTGTGCCTCTGACAGGTGTATCATCAGTCAAAACATCTTGGTCTTCGTCTTCAGGTTCTTCTGACATGCTGCCAATGATAAATTTATTTGGTGCACTAGAAATCTGGTCCACCTTGGTCGAATCTTCCCAGTTCCATTGCTCATTTTCAACAAAATGAACATCACGACTCATAATAACACTTCCAGTGTGTGGTTGAAAGACCCTATAAGCTTTAGATATAGTGCTATACCCAACAAATATGCCAACTTCTGCCTTTTTGTCAAGCTTGTCACCATCAATGTCTGTGAGTCCTTCAACCAGCTTCATCAACTGCATCTGAAGCAATCCTCGATGATGAAAGTGCCCTAGTCTTTTGTGCCAAGTCTCAGTGGCACTGGCTCTGGAATTAAAGGCCACTTGCTCCTTCTCCATTGGATCAAGAGCAAAGCTTTTTCCCTTCATTTTGACATTGAACAAGACTTTGCCACTAGCATCTCTGATCAAGCACTGCTTATTCTCAAATAGCACTTTATAGCCTTTATCCAGTAACTGACCAACACTTAAGAGATTTTGATCAATTTTAGGTACAAACAAAACATCTGAAATGAACTTTGTACTTTCATAGCTTGTTATAGCTACTATACCTTTTCCCTTAACCTCCAGGTGTTCTCCATTTTCGACCCTCACTCTCTTGATTTCAGTGTTTCTTATCTCCTCGAAGAGCTCTTTGTTATATGTCATGTAATTTGTGCACCCACTATCAATCAACCAGCTCTCACTTGATTCTCTGCCTGAGAAACAAGTGGCCACGAACAATAGATCTTCTTCTTCTTGATCAGCCACCTATGCATCTACTTCTTGCACTTGACCTTTGACTTTGCAAATCACAGCTTCATGTCCAAGTTGATTGTATTTGGAGCATTTGGCATCCGGTCTTCTCCAACACTTGAATGGTGGATGACCTTTCTTCTCACAATGGTGACAAGGTGGGTAGGATTTCTTGGCACCTTCACCTTTGCTCTTCTGATAATTGCCTGATGACCCTCCACTTGTCGACTGGTTTTTGAAATTTTTCTTCTTTTTATACCTGCCGTTGTCTTGATGCTTGGCAGGTAAGGCACCATCAATCACCCCTTCTTGCCTCATAGACCTTCTTTGCTCTTGTGCTTGTAAAGCATTCAAGAGCTCTGCAAGAGAAATTTTTGACAGATCCTTGGTGTTTTCCAGAGTAGTAATGGTGGCTTCAAACTTCTCTGGAACAGTGACCAGCAGCTTTTCCACGATTCTAGAGTCGTTTAACTCAGAACCAAGCAATTTCACCTTGTTGGCAAGGCAGAGGAGTTTGTCAGAATATTCTTTCACTGACTCGGACTCCTTTATCTTCTGCAACTCAAAATCCCTGATCAGATTCAGGACTTTCATTCCACGAATCCTCTCATCTCCTGAATGCTCAGCCTTGAGGTAATCCCAGATTTCCTTTGCTGATTTCAGGGACATTATTCATGTGAAGATCATTTGAGATACAGCTGCAAATAGGCAAGCTTTTGCCTTTGATTTTCTTATCTTCTTCTCCTTCTGTGCTTTAATCTGTGCCACAGTAGGATTTGCTGGAAGTGGAGGGACCACATAATCCTCTTCTACAGCTTCCCAAAGATCCAAAGCCTCCAGGTAAGTCTCCATACGAACTGCCCACATCTGATAATTATCTCCATCGAAGACTGGTGGTGCAGCAACTGAAAAACTTGATTCTCCTTCCATTTTAAACAAATAACCTCACCGATCCCTTAAGAAGATAGCTTTGGTTACCAAATTGTTGGGGATTTGAACACAACTTTAATGGTTGATCAGGAGATTTTAAGTGAAAGAAGAGAAAGGGAGCTTTTTGGAGAGAAAATAATTGAAGAAATGATTTATATATTGAATACGTACAGCACTTATATAGTAGTCTTCACAACCAAAAAATCAAAAATAAGCCTAAAAAACAGCAAATAAAATGGAAACTAAACTCCTAAAATAAAGAAGACTTATTCAAATTCAATAACAGTAAAACTAAGTGGCAGCAATCTAAGCATGTAATCTCAACATAACTGATTACTCGAGGTGTGGGGAGAAGGTGTCTGCTCCATGTTTTTGCTGTGTGGAGCACTGCGGGTTTTATCTTCACAAGGTATGTGCCGAGGCACCTTTGGAGCTCAATCACCCTTTTCATCTCAACCATCCTCTTCTTATGCAAAATGCACCTTATTCATCTGGAATGTACATTTGCAATTTTGCATAAATCTGGTCACAAGTCCATTTATCGCCGCTCTCCTTGTGAATTGGACTTTCATATTAAATGTGCTTTGTTTACATTTAATATTGCTGAGAATAATTTGAAAGAGCTTGAGCATGTTGCCCTTCAACATCTATTGATTCCCACTGAAAATGGTGATGAAAAACTTAAAGATGTTTCTAAGTGCTTTGGGTGCCGCGAACCATTAGCAAATTATACATACTTTTCTCCTTGCCGTGGATTTAACTTACATGAGAAATGCATTGAGGTTCCTTTCAAATTGAATCATGTGTGTCGTCGCAAGCATCCTCTTATCCTACAATTTAATAGCGAACGGCACTCTTGCAAGATATGCTGCCAAGGAACAATGAGAAGAGGATTTGTTTATGGTTGTTCTCCTTGTAAGTTTGTTGTTCACATTGAATGTGCATCACAATCACCATTTCAGGTTATTAAGAGTACAAATCATGAACATCCATTCACCTTGTTGTTGAGACAAGTTCCATTCACATGTGATTGTGAATGTTGTGGATGTGGGTTAAAAATATGTCTCTGATGTGTGATTGCCCTTACTCCTGGTGCTCGAACATGTTTGAAACATGAACACCCCCTCTTTTACTACATGAAGCACAATGGGAAATGCAATGCTTGTGGTATGACTTCAGTGGGGGTATTCCATTGTAAGGATTGCAATTTTGTGCTAGATTTTCATTGTTTTAACCTTCCAATTACAGCTCGTCACAAATGCGATGAGCATCTTCTTTCACTCACTTATCATGATGATAGCAGTTATTCAGAACATCATTTTTGTGATATCTGTGAACAAAGTCGAGATCCAAATCGTTGGTTTTATAATTGTCCAGCATGTGATACTTCTGCTCATGTTTTTTGTGTTCTTGGAAAATATCCATTCGTCAACCTCAGGAGCATTTATGAAGTAAATGATCATCCACTCACCTTTGTGAAGAAGAAGTATTACTACCCAGATTGTGATGATCATGCGGGCAGCCTTGTAAAGATGTGTCTCTTGAATGCTTGGAGTGCAAATATATTGCCCATCGCACTTGTGTAGCACCTGTTTTCTAAAGAGTTGGAGGCGTGGGAGTGTTACAAGTGGTAATTCAGATGTAATCATATTTGAAACCTGCCACTTCATTTGTGGGAAAACTCAAGACTGGAAAACAGGGTTTGATCTTTGCCTTGTTACTTGTGATATTAGTTATTGTTGTAACAGTAATTTGGTTTTTTTGACTTTTTAAGTTTTAAATAAATGTCATGTAAAAGTCTGGAGCTGAAACTTGTGAGATTTGATTGTTGCTAGATGCTTACAATGATATTGAAGGATTAGTTTTTTTATTTTTTCATAAAAAATATATATTAAGACAAAAAAGAAAATGCAAAGCCGAGAAAGGTCATCATCCACACAATTTTGCAACAGCTCAAACCGGTAACCAATTGAAGGAGTGACTATGGCCCAAACACTGCAATAGCTTAACCAAGAATGACAATAAACATGGATCCCATCTGCCAGCTTCTACTTTGGGATTCCATTCCCCACGCCTAATGTTTTAGCTATTTTCCCATCTACCTTTTAACTCTTATATCACAACCTTGTATCTAATTTCCTTACTCCTTTTCTCTGGGATGGAAACTCATTCTCATGTTAAACATCATTCCTATTTGATTGCATGATTCAAATATATAACCAACTTCCATACTACAATTTATCCCATTAAAATGGACATATATGCAGCATTTATTAATCATCTTCTATAATAAATCTATAAAATAAATTTAAAATTACAAAAATATACTACTTTCTATTCAAACCAATCATACCATGTTAAAGCGATAAAAAATTTATATCAAGCACAATAATTGCATGTCATACTAGAAATTATTATCAATATATGATCATATGATTATACATATTATTAATACTAGAAGTTATACATAATTACATAAAAATTAATTACAAACTAACATTATCAACTCAATTTTGATTTCTGAAGTCAAAATAATAAAAAAACTTGATTTCTGAAATGAAAAATAAATATTCTTGATTTCGATTTTGATTTCTAATAGTTGTGGGTATGCAAGTTTGAGATTTCTGTCATGGTTTCAAACTTAAGATTTCTCTCGTTTAACTTTAATAACTCAATATTTTTCTCACTCGTTTTGTTTTGGAACTGATAAACAACAACAAATTTATTTTTGGGACTTGGAAGATTGGTTTAAATACAAATTTGGTGCCGCCACACTATTAGGTGACAATCTCCTCGATGTGACTCATGACGCCCCAACATTTTTATTTTTTTTATAATTTGATTTATTTCTTTGGCATTATACGATATTTAAAGAAAATACAAATAATTTTTAGTATTGTCTGATAATATGATAGCACTACTTAAAAAATAATTTTTCTAGAATGATTGAGTGATGATGGGTGGTTGATGTTACCTAACAAATTGACAAAACCTAAATTTACAGTAGAAAAATGCCATTTACGTAAATAACATGCCTCATTTTTATAATTAATTTTTTTATTTAATTCCATTTTAATTTAAATTAGAATAATAAAAAATTATTTGTTAATGTGAAATTGTTTTATATATGAAAATTTCAAATATTAAGCGGCAGCCGCAGCCATTTGCAATAGCGAAAGTGAAATTAAAATAACCAAAAAAAAAAATTAAAACATAAAAGCAGCAATGGCATATTAATTAATTAAGACTAAATGTAAACAAACCACAGCAAGTCATGTACTGTAATAATCATATCTTATATTACATAAATGCATGGCACATGCTTCTCAGCTCCAAACCCAATACCTCACTAATTACAATGATTCTTTTATAGTGAAATCAGTCAAATTAACGTTAACCAATGCTTATTTTATTACAATCTGAGTTTTAATAAAAAAATATTCGACTCTAATATAAATTTAAAGAATAAAAATTCATTTAAAATCAATACAATATGTAAACAAAGCACAATTGTTTGATGGGCTACCATAGCACAATTGTGGTGTGTAGGGTGGTTGGGGTGGTGTTTAATTGGTTGGATGAGAAATTTCGATTTATTGCATATTTTACGTATCTAATTCTATGTCTGTTTATATTAATGTTGGGATATGTGTAATAGATTAATGTATTTGCGTTATGTATGTTAGTGGAGTCTATTCGTATATTTGGTTACCGGTTTTAAATTCCGTTTTGAAATTTCAGTTTTTCTCAAAACTATTACTCTGGTTTGATTGCAAAATTTGTATGAAAATAGTAACTTGTTTTTGAACTGATTTGAAGTGATAACACGGTTTAATGTAATTAAATTTTATTTACGGTTTCAATAAGTTGCAAGAGAAAAAGATTTTCGAAAAGAGTTCATGTGTTTAAAACAATGATTTTGTTTTGAGGTATTTCGATGACCAATGTGACCTCCGAAATCCGGTCAAAATTTTTGGGCGTTACAATTCATCAACCTACATTTGCCATTTTTTTTGCGATAAAAGTATTAATGAATTTATTTATCATTGCGCTTGTGAATTGAACTTACATATTAAAAGTGCTTTATTTAAACTTAATATTGCTGAGAATAACTTGAAAGAGATTGAGTATGTTGCCCTTCAACATCCATTAATTTCCACTAAAAATGATGATAAACTTAAACATGATGTTAACTGCTTTGGGTGTTGAGAACCATTAACAAAATATACATACTTTTCTCTTGATTGTGAATTCAATTTACATAAGAAATGTGCTGAGCTACCTCTGGAGATGAGTCATATGTGCCATAGACAACATCCTCTAGTTTTTCAATTCAATAGCGAACAACTCCTTGCAAGTTTTTTAGGCTAAAATGAAACACCAATCATGTTCTTATTGATAGCCAAGGACAAAAGTTGGATTCTTTTGAGGCTGTTTCTACTGAATTGGTACATTTCTTTAGTAATACTCTTGACACTGTGGATAATAGGGTATGTTCTTTTTCTTTAGTAACAAGGCCTTGGGGCCAGATGGATATTCTGCTAATTCTTTTCAAGCTACTTGGGGTATAGCTGGGAAGGATTTCATGGAGGCTGTGAAGTATTTTTTTTTCTTAAGGTAGAAAGATGCTAAATTCATTTTTATTCTAATCACATTTGAAATCTGCAGCTTCATTGTCGGAAAACTCAAAATAGGAAAACAGAGTTTGATCTTTGCCCTATTACTTATGATATCAGTTGCTGTGGTTGTAATTTAGTTTGTTTTACTTATGATATCAGTTGCTGTGGTTGTAATTTAGTTTGTTTTAAATAAATGTCATGTACGGATGTTGATGGATGCTTGTCTTTGTTTTTTTATATAAGCTTATTTAAAAATACAATTTTTTCTGAAACTATTTTTCTTTATATAAACTTATTTAAAAATACAAATTTTTCCGAAACTATTTGTCTCTTCTCTTAATGTTATAGGGAATTATATATTATATTACAAGTTACATAAACATATAATATATTACATAAATACATGGCACATGCTACTCAGCTCCAAACCCAATATCACACTAATTTCAATGATTCTTTTATGGTGAAATCAGTCAAATTAACGTTAACCAATGCTTATTTCATTACAATTTTTGATGTAAAATGAGCTAAAATTATGGTGTATATATATACATTCACACATATACATATGGCGTAACCTTGAGTAAAAGCATCGACTGGCTAATTGAGTTGACCTCTGTTTACTAGAAGCGACCCTCTGCCTCTGCCTCTAAATATCAAATGCTCTTCCACTGCCTCAATCTTTATCTTTCTTCACTTGTATTCTTGTTTTCCCATTGACACTTTGCTCCCAAATTCAAGCTTTTTCCTTTATTTATATTGCTTGGGGAAGGAGAAATGGAGGGGTCTAACAATTATGGTCACCAACATCCCCTGCTTCTTATCTTGAATGAAGATCAGCTGCTGAATGTAGCTAAGTGCTCAAGGTGTGGTGTGAATGTGTCAACTCCATGTTGTAGCTGTGCCGAGGGTTGTGGGTTTTACCTTCACAAGGTATGTGCTGAGGCACCTTTGGAGCTTAATCACCCTTTTCATCACGATCATCCTCTTCTTCTTATGCAAAATACCACTTATCGCTCTGGACAGTACATTTGCACTTTCTGCCGTCAAATTGGTGGCAAGTTTGTTTATCACTGCTCTTGCGAATTGGACTTTCATATTAAATGTGCTTTATTTACATTTAATATTGCTGAGAATAATTTGAAAGAGCTTGACCATGTCGCCCTTCAAGATGAAGAACTTGAAGATGATAGTAAGTGCTTTTGGTGTTGGGAACCATTAGCAAAGTATACACACCTTTCTCCTGACTGTGGATTTAATTTACATGTGAAATGCGCTGAGCTTCCCTTTAAATTGAATCTTGTGTGCCATCCCGAACATCCTCTTGTTCTACAATTTAATAGCCAAGGGCTCTCTTGCAAGATATGCGGAGAAAACAACGGAAAAGCTTTAGGATTTTTGTATGGTTGTTCTCCTTGTAAGTTTGTTGTTCACATTGAATGTGCATCGCAATCACCATTACAAGTTATTAAGAGTACAAATCGTGAAAATCCATTTACCTTGTTTAACGGGCACCAACATCCCCTGTTTCTTATGTCGAATCAAGAGCAGCTGATGGACAATCAAACGGGTGTAACTGATTGCTCGAGGTGTGGGGAGAAGGTGTCTGCTCCATGTTTTTGCTGTGCGGAGCACTGCGGGTTTTATCTTCACAAGGTATGTGCCGAGGCACCTTTGGAGCTTAATCACCCATTTCATCTCAACCATCCTCTTCTTATGCAAAATGCTCCTTATTCATCTGGAATGTACATTTGCAATTTTTGCAACAAATCTGGTCACAAGTCCGTTTATCGCTGCTCATCTTGTGAGTTGGATTTTCATATTAAATGTGCTTTGTTTACATTTAATATTGCTGAGAATAATTTGAAAGAGCTTAAGCATGTTGCCCTTCAACATCCATTGATTCCCACTGAAAATGGTGATGAAAAGCCTAAAGATGTTTCTAAGTGCTTTGGGTGCCGGGAACCATTAGCAAATTATACACACTTTTCTCCTTACCGTGGATTTAACTTACATGAGAAATGCACTGAGATTCCTTTCAAATTGAATCATGTGTGGCATCGCAAGCATCCTCTTGTCCTACAATTTAATAGCGAACGGCTCTCTTGCAAGATTTGCTGCCAGGTAACAATGCGAAGAGGATTTGTTTATGGTTGTTCTCCTTGTAAGTTTGTTGTTCACATTGAATGTGCATCACAATCACCATTACAAGTTATTAAGAGTACAAATCATGAGCATCCATTCACCTTGTTGTTGAGACAAGTTCCATTCACATGTGATGGGTGTGGCACTGAAGGAAATCATGTTGCCTATACATGTGGTACATGCAACATTATAATCCATAAAAATTGCATTTCATTGCCTCACATTATCAAAAGTAAGTGGCATGACCATTGCCTTCTTCACACATATTTCCATCATATAGAAGATTTTAGGGTTTTGAATTGCCTAAGATGCCATGATGAAGTCAATACAGAGCATGGTAGTTACTATTGTTCAAAGTGCAATGGTATATTCCATGTGAAGTGTACACTGAAGGATAAAGATTCTTATGAAATAGTAGAAAATGAAGATGAGATCGAGATGCCCAATGAAAGTTCCATCATTGTTATTGAGAGCAACGATGCTGGAGAAGCTACAAAAATAAAGCATTTCAAGCATATGCATAATCTAATGTTAGGTCCCTTTGTTGGAGGATATGAAAATAGTTGCAACGGGTGTATGTTGCCAATCTCGGATCCGTTTTACTACTGTTCAGAATGTGTTTTTTTTCTTCATAAAGCGTGTGCCGAGTTACCTAAGATGAAGAAGGTTTGGCATCATGATTGCAAAGAGCCTCTAGCCCTTATTTCTGACAAAGCTTTTGACTGTCAACAATGTTGGAACATATCTAATGCCTTCGCTTATGAATGTTGTGGATGTGAGAGAAAAATATGTCTCCGATGTGTGATTGCTCTTACTCCTGGTGCTCGAACATGTTTGAAACATGAACATCCCCTCTTTTACTACACAAAGTACAATGGAAAATGCAATGCTTGTGATATGACTACACAGGCGGCATTCTGTTGTAAGGACTGCAATTTTGTGCTACATCTTGGTTGTTTTTCACTTCCAATTACAGCTCGTCACAAATACGATGAGCATCTTCTTTCACTCACTGATTATGATGATAACAGTTATTCAGAACATCATTTTTGTGATATCTGTGAACAAAGTCTAGATCCAAATTGTTGGTTTTATAATTGTGCAACATGTGATACTTCTGCTCATGTTTATTGTGTTCTTGGACATTTTCCATTCCTCAAAATCAGGAGCATATATGAAGAAAATAATCATCCACACCCACTCACCATTGTGAAGAAGAAATATTACTATCCAGATTGTGATAAATGCAGTAAGCGTTGTGAAGATGTGGTTCTTGAATGCTCAAATTCGGAGTGCAAATATATTGTACACTGGAACTGTGCAGTACCCTTTCATCTATGGGGTTAGTGGGCGTGGTACCAGTGGTGGTAATTCAGATGTAATCATATTTGAAACTTGCCACTTCATTTGTAGGAAAACTCAAAATTGGAAAACAGGGTTTGATTACTTGTGATATTAGTTATTCTTGTAACTGTAATTTGGTTTTTTTGACTTTTTAAGTTCTAAATAAATGTCATATAAAAATCTGGAGCTGAAACTTATGAGGTTTGATTGTTGATTTTAGAATTTCTTATAATTTGGGAGTGTGATTGTGCATACAATACATTTTCTCTCTCGTTTTGTTTTGGAACTGATAAACAACAATACATTTATTTTTGGGACTTGGACGATTGGTTTAAATACAAATTTGGTGACACCACACTGTTAGACGACAACCTCCCTTGATGTGACTTATGATGCCCCAACATTTTCATTTTTTTATAATCTGATTTATTTCTTCAGCATTATATGATATTTAAACAAAATACAAATAATTTTTAGTTTTGTCTGATAATGTGACAGCACCACTTAAAAAATAATTTTAGCATCTAGAATGATTGGGTGATGATGGATAGCTGATGTTGCCTAACAAATTGGCAAAACTTAAATTTACCATAGAAAAATGCCATTTACGCTGTAATAAGCCCAATTTGCCCGAGCCCATTAACCTAGTATTAACCCATTTAAAAAACCAAATAAAAAAATAATAAAAATAAAACCAAATAAAGTCCAGATTAAACAGTCCATTACAAATTAATAATAACAAGTCCAACAATACAAAACCCCAGACCCAAATGCTAAAGAACCATACTAAGAGCCCCAAAATTTTAGCCCAATAACCAGGCCTGAATGGCTCAAGACTTTCGGTGCTTTCCACAAACCCTAGAGGTTTCTGGAACCTCCGTGCGCTGCAACCTCCAGCTCTCCACGCGCCCGCCTCCTCCACAGCTGTACCTGCAACAACCAATGAAGCAAACAGAATACAGCAGTGCAGCAATATTTTTTGATTTTATTTCTGATTTCTATTCGGTTATAAATAGGGCCGAAATGAAATGAAAATGGATCCCTGATTTTTTGTATTACGCACGCATATTAAAAAGAGAAATCAATCAAAATCAATTTTTTTCAAAGGTGATTGCATTTTTTTAGATCTGATATATTTCTATTTAATCATATACATATGTACACGAAAAGAAAAACAAAAAGGGTAGGGAGATACCTGAATCGTTGCGTAGCCTTATTAACGGATATCCCCTCCCTATTGTCAGAATCGGGCCAAAAAAAGGGGTTTTCATATTTGTAAATTATTTTCAAGTTTTTAAGCGAAAAAGAGCAAAAAAAGGTTTAAAAACCTGATTTTTATACAGCTCTGGCCACCGCCTACGGCGAAGCCATGGCGAAGGCTGGCTAGACCCGATCGGAGCTTGGACTGGAAATTTAGAGAAAAAAACAAAGTTTTTTTTTAAAAGAGGGGTTTCAGATGGATTTTTTTTTTGCGTTTGGTAGCTTAAATAGCGCCTCAATACGACGCCGTTTTAGGATCTGCCTTTAGAGTAAAACGACGCCGTTTGCACCTCCAGGATCCGCGCGTTCACCCGACCCGGAGTAGGATCCACACATTTTCCCTTTGATAGGATATTTGTTCTTCAAGTCCTTCCACTTTTAATTGGTTCTGTAATTAAGTTTTCCTTTATTTTAATTTTGCCCAGTTTTAATTTAGTCCCTATTCAAAACGCTGCATTCAACAATTTTGGTAAATTGCGTGTGAAAAATATAACGTCGGTAATGACAATATATCGCAAAGAAAAAAAAGAAATAGAAATAAAAATAAAGAACACACAAATTTTACGTGGAAACCCTTTCGGGAAAAACCACGAGCAGAGGAGAAGAAAAATTCACTATGTCGAATTCGAATCAATCACAAGAGGAATAGACCATGTCTATTTATAGGCTTAATCTAATCAATATCAAATAGATAGAGTTTAATAAGGTTTAAAAAACCTTATTTAAAATAAAATAAAAGAAGTGTAATTCTATAGGGATTTTTCTTTTATTTTATTTAAATAAGAATTTGGGTCACTTAATTCTAACAATCTCCACCTTGACACGAATTCTCAATAAACAAGTTCTTCATCGCGAACTCTCAACGAACAAGCTCTCCAGCTCTTCCATAAAACCCCTTAAGGGTTTAACTTCAACAATGAACACCAACCGAGTCTAAGCAATGCTCAAACTTGGTTATAAGAAGTGACTTAGTCATCATATCTGCAGGATTTTCATGAGTACTAATTTTGCTCACAACAATATCACCACGAGCAATAATATCACGAACAAAATGATACCGAACATCAATGTGTTTTGTTCTCTCATGAAACATTTGATCTTTTGTAAGGAAGATGGCACTGGGTCATTGTCATAAAATCGTGGCTGATTTGAAGGTCTTCATTGAGCTCACTAAAGAGTCCCTTCAACCAAATAGCTTCTTTACAAGCCTCAGTAATCGCCATGTACTCAGCTTCAGTGGTAGACAAAGCGACTGTAGTTTGCAAAGTAGCTTTCTAACTGATTGCACAACCTCCCAATGACTCCATCTCTAGTTCTTCCAAACTATAAGCAAACATCTGTAGTACCTCGTAAGTATCTTAAAATCCACTGAACTGCTTTCCAATGTTCTTTACCGGGATTCGCCATGTATCTGCTAACTGCACTGATCAATCTCATCATCTGATTGTGGAGACAAAGCCGATGAAAGTCTGAAATGGGCTGCTAAAGGAGTACTAACAGGCTTAGCACTCTGCATATTGAACCTGCAAAGAACTTTCTCAATGTACCCCTTCTGACTTAGGTACAATTTACTTTCTTTTCTATCTCTGAGAATCTCCATACCAAGTATCTTCTTTGCTGGTCCCAAATCTTTCATCTCAAATTCTTCACTTAGTTCGGCTTTGACCTTTCTTATCTCTCCTTTATCTTTTGCTGCTATCAACATGTCATCAACATAAAGAAGCAGATACACAAAAGAACCATCACTGTTTTTCTTAAAGTAAACACAGCTGTCAAAACTACTTCTTTTAAAATCATGAGAAGTCATAAAAGAATCAAACCTCTTGTACCACTGTCTTGGTGACTGTTTCAAACCGTAAAGAGACTTTTTCAGCAAGCAAACATAGTCCTCTTTTTTCTGAGACTGTAAAACCCTCTGGTTGTTGCATATAAATATCTTCCTCAAGTTCTCTATGCGAAAATACAGTTTTTACATCTAACTGCTCAAGCTCCAAATCATGCATGGCCACAATACCAAGCAAAGCTCGAATCGAACTATGCTTCACAACTGGGGAGAACACATCTGTGAAGTCCACTCCTGGAATTTGACTATAACCCTTTGCAACAAGCCTTGCTTTATATCTGGATTCTTCAACTCCTGGAGTCCCTTCTTTCTTTTTAAACACCCATTTACAGCGAACAACCTTTTTACCTTTAGGAAGTTTCACAAGATCCCATGTTCTATTTTTGTGGAGTGATTCCATCTCCTCTTGCATAGCACACATCCACTTTTCTGAGTCTTCACAGCTAACCACCTCAGAATAATTAGACGGCTCTTAGTTTGCATCTATATCTTCAGCCACATTTAAAGCATAAGCAACTAGATCAGCCTCGGCATACTTCTTTGGAGGTTTAATTTCTCTTCTAGTTCTATTTTTGGCAATAGAGTATTGTGGTGAAGAAGCAACTCTATTCTCAATTTTTGTACTGGCTTGAGGAGTTGTCTCTGTATTAATCTGATACTCCACCTGCTTTTGATTTTTTTTTATTGGAAGACTCTTTAAGAGATAAGTTAGGTAACATAGCAGTTTCATAAAAAATAACATCTCTGCTAATCACAACTTTTCTATTTTCAGGACACCATAACTTATACCCTTTTACGTCAGCTTTATAACCAAGAAAAACACATTTAATAGATCTCGGTTCTAATTTTCCATTATCAACATAAGCATACGCAGGACACCCAAAGATCTTTAAATCAGAATAATTAGCAGGATTACCAGACCATACCTCTTGTGGAGTCTTTTTCTCAATGGCAATGGATGGAGATCGGTTGATCAAAAAACATGCAGTAGAGGCTGCTTCAGCCCAAAACAACTTTGGTAAGTTGGCATTTGACAACATGCATCGAACCTTTTCCATGATCGTTCTGTTCATTCGTTCTGCAACGCCGTTTTGTTGTGGAGTATGACGAACTGTCAAGTGTCTCACTATCTCTTCTGACTTGTACAGTTTATTAAACTCATCAGAACAAAACTCTAAGCCATTGTCTGTGCGGAGGTATTTTATTTGTTTTCCTGTCTGTTTTTCAATCATAGCTTTCCAAGACTTAAATGCGGAAAACACATCGCTTTTCTACTTCAAAAAGAATGCCCAAACTTTTCTAGAAAAATCATCAATAAAAGTTAACATATAATTAGCTCCACCTCTCGAAGGCACTCTTGATGGCCCCCACAGATCAGAATGAATATACTCCAACGTTCCCTTCGTGTTATGGATTCCTCTGTGAATTGAACTCTCTTTTGCTTCCCAAAAACGCAGTGCTCGCAGAACTTCAGTTTGCAAATTCCTTGCCCATCAAGAAGTCCTCTTTTGCTCAATTCTATCATGCCATTCTCACTCATATGTCCTAGGCGCATATGCCAAATTTTAGTAATATCATCATCTGAAAAAGAAGAGGAAGCGACAGCTGCATCACCAATAACAGTAAAACCTTGTGTCGTAACCATTTTTTGGAAAAAAACGGAAATCGAACTTGGGCCTTGAAAATGAGTAAAACGGGAGTCGCCACCGACCTTTTATTAGGTGTGATCGGATCACCTTTGTTTTAATAAAACATTTTGATTTACTAAAACAAATATTTTTGGTCTACGATCATTTGAGAAAATAGGTTCGGGAGTCGGTTACGTGCGAGGAAGGATTAGCACCCTCGCAACGCCCGAAAATCGGTACCAAATTGATTAACTGATGTCCCAATGTCGAAATTTAAAAAAAACGAATTTAGAAGTTTGGGTCATTTTCGAAATGTTTGAGTCTTTTTAGAATATTAAGATTTCCTCGTTTCGGGGGGACCAAATATCACATCCAATACGTAGGACACGATAATTTCAATCCTCAAATCCAAGGTCGTCTCTTAATCCTTAAGACTCATTTATTAAAATAACAAAAGGTTATTCGATTATTTGGCCAAGCAAGAGAACCGAAACCCAACACATAGGGCACGGTCTCTCGAATTTCCAAACACGGAATATTGCCTCATTTTCAAAAAAAAATTTTAGTTTTTAGGGTGAAATTGATGAAAAACTATGTTTTAAAGAAACGTTATTTGAAAAACGGAAATAGGGTCAAATGATGATGCAACACAAACTATGTACAAAATACTATTATAGATATAGTAACGATAATAATAAATAAGCTAGTATATACAAGTAATAAGGCAATAACGATAATAATAGTAATTAGTAGTAATAAAAAATATATAATATAGTAATAATAATAAAAATAATAATAATAATAATAATAATAATAATAATGGTAATAATAACAATAATAATAATACGCGATACATATATATATAAAATAATAATATAAGTATAGTAGTAATAATGATAATAATTATTGTACTAATAATATTTAATGATAATAGCAATGATATGAAGTATGCACAATGGAATGATATATAATATAATAACAATAATAATAATAGGTATAAAATATGTAAAAAAAAAATAATAATAATAATAATAATGATAATAATATAGTTAGCATATACAAGTTAAACAAAATAAAATATGTACATTAAAAATAAAATAATGACAATAACAATAATATTATAATGATGAAAAGGCTAAAAAGGTTATAAAATAACTAAAAAGGGATCAAATTGTATTTAAAACGAAAGTTTGGGGTCAATTCAAAATAAAATAAAAGGGGCTATTCAAAATGCGCATGAAAAGAAAGGGATCAAAATGGTCAATAACCCTTTTTGTTAATGCATAGCTTCAGGCGGATCTAATTGAAATCCGAAACAAATTGTTGGGCCAGATTAAAAGGTGTCATAAACTTGATTGCAGAAGCCTAGAAATGAGGAGGGACTGAATGCATAAATTCCCCTTTAAGGGTGAAAATGTACATATCAAGTTTGCAAAACGTCAATGTGCTGGCCCCCATCTCCTTTAACTTCTCCACTTTAAAAAATTAATAAAATCTTTATTATAGTTATCATTATTACCCCTTTTTTTTTTAAAGCTTACAAACTACTTTTTCAAACAAAACCAGAGAACCAACTTCCCCTATCTTCTCCTCTTCTACTGGGGTTTAGACCCAAACACGCAGTCGTCGAACCACCATCATCCGGCGGCCGCCGATGCGCAAGAGGGAGGGTTCCAACCTTATTCGGAGCCCGATTCAGGTACGTTTCTGTCACTTCCTTTATTATTACTCTTTCTAGGATTCAAAATAGTAAAATAAAACTGAATAAAAATCAAAAGCAAATCAAAACATAAAATGAACCAAAGAAAATAAAGACCTTGAAGCTTCCGTTCCGTCTTTCTATTGCTGATTATTCTTCGAAAAAAAAAAAAAAAAATCCTCCTCCTCTACACTAATTTTTGAATGGCTTTATAGCCGGAAGATACAACACTTTTTATTAATCTATTATTTTTGTTCCATACTTCTCTACTCCATTGCCTCTATTTCTCTGCTTTGTTGTCTCTATTTCTCTGCTTGTCGGTCTCTTTTGCAGCGCATGGATGAGGCGTGCGGGTGTTGACCGAGGCATGGGGGGTGTCTTTGGTGGAGTGTCTATGCGGCAGCACATTAGGGGACTAGGTTTTTCTTTTTTTTTTTTTTTTTTGATTTGGGCTGTTGTGGATTGGGCTTAGTTATTGGGCTTTTAATTTGAATCACATTATTGATTTTGTAATTGGACTGCTATTTTTGGACTGTTATACTTTTATTGGGTTTTTTAATGGGTTTTGTTTTATTAATTGGGTACGGGTCGGGCAAAATTCGGTTATTACAGCTGCCCCTCTTTGCTCATTGCCGTGAAACGACGATAGAGCAAAGATAATAGAAGAACCAATTTTGCCCGGTCTTGGCCAGGTATAGATTCTTCAAACATCTTCAAACCCTGTTGCTTTGATCCATTCCACCGTTGTTTCCGCGTGACATGACCCGTAGCTTCGATTCGTTTTTCCTCAATCTCGTTCATTCTTGGATTTGCTCATCTTCCGGGAAACTCCGATTTTCATTCTACTCCACTGCTTCTTCAGAAAGACATAGTCTGTGGAACTTCTTTATTCATTTTGCTCAATGCGACTTTAATTTTTCATCTGTAAGTACCTCCGCGTGTGCCTCCGAGGCTCAAACTCACATTATGAGTTGATTTTTTTAGTCAGAAATTTGTAAAACAGAAATCGAAAATACTTCGGCCTTTCGTAATATGAACTAATTTTTGCAAGCAGGAATTGAAAGAAAAACGGAAATTAAAAGACACCTCGAGGTGTGGCCCGAGGCTCAACTCACTTCTCTCTGATATGAGTTGATATTTTGAAAAGAAATTAAAAGATACCTCAGGGCGTGACCCGAGGCTCAACTCACTTCTCTCTGATATGAGTTGATATTTTGAAAGGAAATTAAAAGACACCTTAGGGTGTGACCCGATGCTCAACTCACTTCTCTCTGATATGAGTTGATATTTTGAAAGGAAATTAAAAGACACCTCAGGGTGTGACCCGAGGCTCAACTCACTTCTCTCTGATATGAGTTGATATTTTGAAAGGAAATTAAAAGACACCTCAGGGTGTGACCCGAGGCTCAACTCACTTCTCTCTGATATGAGTTGATATTTTGAAAGGAAATTAAAAGACACACCTCGGGTGTGACTTGAGGCTCAACTCACTTTCTCTCGATATGAGTTGATATTTTGAAAGGAAATTAAAAGACACCTCTGGGTGTGACAGAGAGGCTCAACTCACTTCTCTCGATATGAGTTGATATTTTGAAAGGAAATTAAAAGACACCTCAGGGTGTGACCCGAGGCTCAACTCACTTCTCTCTGATATGAGTTGATATTTTGAAAGGAAATTAAAAGACACCTCAGGGTGTGACCCGAGGCTCAACTCACTTTCTCTGATATGAGTTGATATTTTGAAAGGAAATCTCAAAATATATCGTCTGGTGGGGCTCGAATGTCTTCTTTTTCTTTGGTTTGGTGCAACAATTGTCAAGACTTCTTGCTTTACTAGTGTGCCTGTATGTGTCATGCGTGATGATGTCATGATATGCATGTGTTTGTCTTAAATGCCTACATGATTATGCCATGTGTCTCGGGCTTGTTTGTCCTGTATCTCTCTCCGTTACGACTTTCACGGTAGCCTGTGTTCGTTGCTTCGACTCTTGACTTTCTTCAGGCTTGATACCCGCCCTCGGGTTCTACAAGTAATTGTGTCTCTTTTTTTTTTTTTTTTTTTTTTTTTTTTTTTTTTTTTTTTTTGCCCCATGTTGAACTTTGTCCTTGCTTTGAAGCTCCTACCCAATTCTCCTCCAGGTAATGCTCCATATTCTTTTCGTTTAGAGTGTGTAATTTTACTATTCATCTTCAAAATGAAACATAAGAAAAATGCATGAAACTTGCAAAGTAGGCATGGAAGGTGTTCCTCATATTTATTTCAAAAGCAACAAGAAAATTGACAAGGAATGACTCGATTAAGAAAGCATTATAAAAGGAAAACAAGTTTGGTTGTAATAAATGCTCTAGATATCCGACGTATGAACTTCTCCATGTTTCTTCGTCCCGAATCTTTTCGAGCAAGATTCTTCGTGTAAAAGATCCATAAGCTTCAGAGTCCGCTTCAATACTATGATCTCGCTGTTTGACTCTTTGTTCAACCCATTTCTGCCTTCTCGGACCAGATTGCTTCTTTAGGAGGCCCTTTCGGGTTTTCATCCTAAGCCTTCTCCGTTTTTCAAGATGTTTTTTTTTTTTTTTTTTTTTTTTTTTTTAGGCATAATATTTCTTCACGGCATCTGAGTTCACCGGATTTGGTAACTCCTTCCCATCCATTTCAGTGAGGATCAAAGCTCCTCCTGAGAAAGCTCTCTTTACGACGTATGGTCCTTCCCAATTCGGTGCCCATTTTCCTCGAAAGTCCTTTTGTATAGGGAGAATCTTCCTCAACACGAGTTCTCCTTCGCGAAATTCCCTTGGACGCACCTTCTTGTTATGGGCTGCGATCATTCTCCTTTGGTACATCTGTCCGTGACAAATTGCCTTCAAGCGCTTTTTCTTCAATCGATTTGGTTGGTCATATCGAGAGCCGAACCCATTCAGATTCTTCTAGCTTTGACTCCATTAAGATTCGTAGGGAGGGGATTTCCACCTCAATGGGCAGCACGGCTTCCATTCCATAGACTAGAGAGAAAGGAGTTGCCCCCGTAGAGGTGCGTACACACGTGCGATACGCGTATAGAGCGAATGGTAGTTTCGTGCCAATCTTTATACGCCTCGGTCATCTTCCCAATGATCTTCTTGATATTCTTGTTAGCGGCCTCTACTGCACCGTTCATCTTTGGGCGATAGGGTGAGGAATTGTGATGCTTTATTTGAAATTGCTCGCACACTTCCTTCATCATTTTGTTGTTCAGATTCAAAGCATTATCTGAAATAATTCTTTCCAAGCAAGCCATATCGGCATATGATTTCCTTTTTAAGAATCGCACACACTGGTGTCCTTGTCACATTAGCAAACGAAGCAGCTTCTATCCATTTTGTGAAGTAGTCTATGACCACAAAAATGAATCGGTGTCCATTAGAAGCTTTCGGGGAGATTGGCCCTATAACATCCATGCCCCACATAGAAAAGGGCCACGGGGAAGTCATGACATGAAGGGGTGAAGGTGCTGCATGAATTTTATCGCCATAAACTTGACATTTGTGACACCTTCGTGCGTAACTAATGCAGTCACTTTCCATTGTCAACCAGTAATAACCGAGCCTCATGATTTGCCTGGCCATGGTGAAGCCATTGGCATGCGTTCCACAAACTCCTTCATGGACCTCTTCGAGTATCTTTCTGGCTTCGACAGTATCCACACATCTCAGGAGGACTTGATCTTTTCCTCTCTTGTACAGGATGTCCCTATCGAGGACGAACCCCACTGCCAATTTCCTGATTGTTCTTTTGTCATTCTCATTTGCTTGCTCGGGATATCTTTGATTCTTAACATATTCTAAGATATCATGGAACCATGGTTGCTCGTCTGCCTCATTGTCAATGCTAAAACAATGCGCCGGGGTCTCGTATATGCTCATCTGGAGAGGCATTATTTCTGTTTCTCGGTTTGCTTTGAACATTGAAGCCAAAGTGGCCAGGGCGTCAGCCAACTGGTTTTCCTCCCGTGGGAAATAATTAAAAGTTACTTCTTCGAATTCTTCGACCAGTTCTATAACGAGATCGCGATATTTAACCAACTTCGAGTCCCTTACTTCCCAAACTCCACGGATTTGGTAAATCACCAATGCCGAGTCCCCGGAGACTGTCAAGATCTTAACGTTCTGCTCGATAGCTGCGCGAAGTCCCATGATGCAAGCCTCATATTCTGCTATGTTGTTGGTACAGAAGAAATTTAACCTGGCAGTAAAGGGGTAATGGTACCCTTCTGGTGACACTAAGACTGCTCCAATCCCGTGCCCCAATGCGTTTGACGCGCCATCAAAACTCATCTTCCATGATTTCTCTTTTGACGATTCGCACTCTTTTTCCGTAACGCATATCAAGTCTTCGTCTGGGAAGTCAAATCTCAATGGTTCGTACTCCTCTGTTGTCCGAGTTGCTAAGAAATCAGCTATTGCGCTCCCTTTAATCGATTTCTGGCTTACGTATACGATGTCATACTGACGATAGTAGGATCGCCATCGTGCCATTCTTCCCGAGTGAGCGCAGCGACTCCATCATGTACTTTATTGGGTCTAGCTTCGAAATCAGCCACGTCGTATGATACAACACATATTGCCTAAGCCTCCGAGTTGCCCAGACCAGAGCACAACAGAATTTTTCGATTGTCGGATATCTTGTCTCACACTCCGTGAATTTCTTACTGAGATAATAGATCGCCTGTTCTCTTTTTCCGGACTCATCATGTTGCCCCAAGACGCAACCCATTGAGTTTTCGGACACAGTCAGATATAGTATTAGTGGCCTTCCAGGGGTTGGTGGTACTAGCACTGGGGGACTAGATAAATACTGCTTTATCTTGTCGAAAGCCTCTTGACATTCCTCGTCCCATTCTCCAGAATTGTGTTTTCGAAGGAGTCGAAAAATTGGATCACACTGCTTGGTGAGTTGAGCAATGAACCGAGCAATATAATTCAGCCTCCCTAGAAATCCTCTGACTTCTTTTTGTGTGCGCGGCGGCGGTAGTTCTTGTATGGCCTTTATCTTATCCGGATCAACCTCGACACCTTTCTCGCTGACGATGAATCCCAATAATTTTCCCGAGGTAGCCCCAAAGGTGCATTTGGCAGGGTTAAGCTTTAGTTGGAATTTTCTCAGTCTTTCGAACAGCTTTCGGAGATTCTCGACATGCTCTCTTTCTCCTTGAGATTTGGCGATCATATCGTCGACATAGACTTCTATTTCCTTATGCATCATGTCATGGAACAGTGTCACCATGGCTCTTTGATATGTTGCCCCGGCATTCTTTAAACCGAACGGCATCACTTTGTAGCAGAATGTCCCCCACATCGTCGTGAACGTAGTTTTCTCCATATCCTCGGGAGCCATCTTGATTTGGTTGTAGCCCGAAAATCCATCCATGAAGGAGAATAACGAATTCTTCGCTGTGTTATCTACCAACGTATCAATGTGCGGTAGCGGGAAATTATCTTTAGAAATTTGGCTCGGTTCAAATCACGGTAATCCACACACATTCGTATTTTGCCATCTTTCTTCGGTACTGGGACGATATTAGCTACCCATTCTGGATATCTAGAGACTTGCAGGAACCCAGCATCAAATTGTTTCTTTACTTCTTCATTTATCTTTAAGAGCATTTCTGGCCTCATCCGTCTTAACTTCTGTTGGATAGGCTTGCATCTGTGTTTTGGTGGGAGCCTATGGACCGCTACATCTTCGTTCAGACCTGGCATATCTTGATACGACCATGCGAACACGTCTTTGTACTCATGAAGCAAGGTGATTAGATCATGTTTGGTGTCTTCAGATATGGAGGTCCCGACTTTTACCTCTTGCTTCTTTTCTTCACTTCCTAAATTCACTGTCTCGACCGATTCTTGATAGGGCAAAATCTGTTTATCCTCTTGTTCTACCATTTTCAGTAGGTCTGGGGAAGAGGTATAGTCTTCGGCATCTTCTTCAGCCTCGAATTCTCCTACACAAATAGTTTTCTCGAAGTCGATTTTAGGACTCATAACAGGATTGTTCATGTTGTTGATATCCGAGCACCTGAAAAGTAAAAAAAAAAGAAGACTATAGAGGGACATTGAGGTATCGGGTCCTATGAATGTGACATGATGATATGGGATATATAGGGACGGGTAAAGAAATGAATGTGGAACCAATGAGAATGAAAGAACGCGACAAAATGCATTTTTATTCATGTTTCATTTTAAAAGCTGGATAGGCAAAATAAACTCTCACAACATATTCCCCTACAGCTTAGGGGTATACAAAAAGTTAATACTGAGCATTACTCCGGAGGGGATTTGGAAACTACAAGGAGATCCACAAAGAATCCAATTGTTCAAAGTGAATCACGGAGGACAAGGGCGTATCATCGAAGAGTTTCCAATCGCATTATTCCCTTTGCCAATGACATTTATGCTGAAGTCCTGTAGACCCTTTTCCACCCATGACACCATACTCCGTGGGTCCTCTTCTCCCGGGAATATAATTCCGGCCGAGATAAATGTTTTCGACAAAGGCGGATATGTTATGGGTTCCCACTCTAATTCCCGACCTGTGACTCTTGCGATCCTTCTTTCTTGCTCCCTTTGCAATTGTTTCCTTCTTTGCTGCATGTCGGGCTTAAATCCTAAGCCGTATCGAGCCTTGTGGGGTACCGGCTTTAGCGCTCTAGCCATCCCTTGCTGATATTTCCCCAAGCCTTTCCTTGCTCGGGCTCCTTTTCCAACCGTTAGTTTGATTCCCATCCTGGTATTCTTTGATAACTTGGGCGTGGGAGCTTTACTTCCCTCAGCGACGAAAGTAGCATTGATGAATTCAAAGGAGCGGAAGGAACATTCTACTGCATCTTTGTTTACTTCGATGTAGGGTGCATCAGCGGAGATAGACGCGACGATGTCTTCTCACCGGCCGATCGTGATCAAGCGATCATCCATGATAAACTTCATTTTCTCGGTGGAGAGATGAGGGCGCCTCGTCAAACAGAATGGATCCAAGGTCTCCTAAGAGGCAATTGTATGAAGGTGCAATGTCCATGATGACGGAATTCAATATTATATGTGCATGGGCCCACTTACAGAGGATCTCTATCTTTCCCATGACCTCTCGTCGCGCCCCATCAAACGCCCGACCGTGGAATGACAAGGTCTCAAATAAGACATATCCACCGGCATTCGGATAGTGTTGCTAAAGGCATGACGTTAAGCGCGGCACTGCGTTATCAATGAGTACACTTGGTACTATATAACCTTTGCAATAGTCGTGATATGTAGTGCCGTGGCGAGCCCCTTCCATTCGGTGGTATTTCGTCATCGCTAAAGGAGATGAAATTATCCGCGTTTAGGTTGTTTGCCCACCTATCAAGTTTTTCCACGGTACATTATTACTCGGCACATACGCTTGGTTTAACACACTCAATAGAGCATTTCGGTGAGGTTCGGAATTTAACTGTGAGAGATAACACCGAGATCTTTTTGGTTGCTTGCTCAATTGTTCCACAACGTTATACTCGTGTGCTTGATAAACCTCAAAAATTCGTGTGCTTCGTCCTCACTTACATGTGCCTTTTAGATTCTTGTCCAGATTGTACTTCAACTTCACCTCGGTTTCATGCATCAGCGCTTTCCCCTTTGACTCGCGCACGACTCTCTTTTCCGGTTCGCCATCTTGGGAGAATAACACCTCCCGCTACGGGTGAAATGCCCCACCTCGCTAATGTCACTAGTAGCAGCTTCGGGCATGGTAATGCCTACATCATACTTCCATGGCACCGCCTTGCTTTCCTTGTAAGGGAAGGGAGAAGGCATTTTGATTATCATATTCGGTTTTACCTCTTCCCTTTTTGCCTCGTAGTAGATTATCAAAGGTCGGTCGGCACTATAAGGGGGTCCTGACGATTGACCTCCGGATGCACATACATCTTTTTCGATGATCTCTTCCTTTTTATCATAGACCTTAAGCTCCTTATTGTTCATCATCTCTTGGAGCAATTCTTTAAATTTCTCACAAGATTGGATGCGGTGCCCTTCTATGCCATGAAAGACACAAAAACTTTGGCCTTCTGTATCTTCCTCCTTGGAACTTTTGTCAAGCGGACCAAGCAAACCCTTTTTCATCATTATTTCCCATATTTTCCACAATGGCGTCTTTATTTCTGAGACACGACTTCTAGCTCGCCGGCCATCTTCATTTGTCACCATGTTGACGTTCCCTTCAGTATGGTTAGGGAGCGGATTTCTGGCCACCGTACTGATCCCATCAAAACGTAGAATGCCCGCATCAATTAGACTCTGAACCTTTCTTTTAAAGGCTAGGCAATTATCCGTGGAATGTCCCCGGTTTCCGGCATGGTACATGCAGCTAGCATTAGGATCGTACCATTTAGGGTAGGGAGGTTTCAAAGGTGCTATGTAATGTGGTGCTATTAATTGTTTCTCTAGCAACTTTGGGCACAGTTCCCCGTATGTCATGGGAATAGGGGCAAACTGAGGTTTTTCGGGGTTGGGTCTCGGTGGCCTCGGTTCATTTCTGGGTTGGCTCGGAGCGGTTGTGGTATTTGGTGAGAAGATGGTGAGTGGTCTTTGGGCATCAGCGGTATAGACGGGATAAGGGGGAGGGGTTTGATAATAGAGGTTCTGAGGAGGAAAGTAGAGGTTTGGAGTTGGGCGGAATTGAGGTCGAGGTTGGATGGGGTATGGATTAGGAGTGTAGTGATTCTCGGTCCCTACCATATGGGTTTCTGGCTCCTTCTTCTTAAATGGCCTTTTAGAGCTTTCAGACCCTTCCATTCTCCCGTTCCTGATGCCGTTTTCGATGAGCTCTCCGGATATTACGACATCTGCGAAATCCTTTGTGGCGTTCCCCACCAACTTGTCATAGAATGGCGCTCTTAAAGTGTTAATAAAAAGGACTGTGATCTCCGTCTTGGTTAGTGGAGGTTCCACTTGAACCGAGACGTCTCTCCACCTTTGAGCATATTGCCTAAAGGTCTCAGATGGCTTCTTTTCCATCATCTGCAATGTTAGGCGATCAGGCGCTATGTCGGAGACGTGTTTATATTGTTCACAGAATGCTGCAGCTAAGTCATCCCATGATTGGATCTTTTCTCTTCCTAGTTGATTGTACCATCGGAGAGCGGACCCTATCAAGCTTTCTTAAAAGATTATGTATCAAAGAACTTGTCTTCGTCCTCATAACCAGCCATTTTCCGACAAAACATGATGAGATGTGCCTTTGGGCACCTTGTTCCATCGTATTTCTCAAAATCTGGTGCTTTAAATTTTGGGGGCAAGACTAGACCAGGAACCAAACTGAGCTTTTTGACGCTCATTGCGGAAGGGGCTCTAGTTCCCCATCGCCTACGAGTCTTTCTTCCGGATCTTTAAACTTGGCTTGAGCACCCTGATCCTTCATTCTTAACTTAGCTAGTTCCACAGGATCGTCCAAATCCGGGACAATAGGGTCAGCTGGGTTAGTTCCGTGACTTGATGCAAATACTCCTTGCCCTAGATGGGTAGATGGGAGTACAGGTGGGTATTCTAGGCCTGCAAATTCATGGGGTGGAGTAAATCCTGGAGGATGGCCTTCGCTTTCTTTCCCGGTACTAGTTGTAGGGTCTTTTCCTTTGTTTGTTATCCCACCCATTAACTGAGTCATTTGGGCCACCATATCCTTTTGAGCCTTTTCCATCTGGTCTTTCAATTCTTTCTGAAACTTCTTCATTTGGTCTTCCATGTCCTTCTGGAATTGTTCGTATCTTTGGTCCATTGCTTTTGCCTTACGACGAGTGTTGTAGTAATGTGCGATAGGTTGATCCTCGTCGGTTTCCAGTGTAACTTCTGTCACATTTTTAACCAATTAGGCTCCCTTTTGATGCAGATGGTGTGATGTATGCGAATGGATGGAATGCAATGCATGGAATGAATGCAAGAAGAAAAAGGTGTTGATTTGATTCAATCCCATTAGATAAACTTTACTAGAAAACGAATTTCCTTTCATAGAACGGACGATTACATATACGACCTTGCCCTAATGCCTAAATCCTTAATTTTCCTAAGAAGCCAAGCTAAACTTTGGCCTCGCTTCGATCCTGACTCATACATCAGACTTAACGTGTCGGCCCGAACTCCCAGGATTTGCAAATGATCGGCCGCCTCTCGAATTTGAGCCACGGCTTCGCCCATTAAGTAGTCTCTGTTTCTGATCTGTTCTTGGGAACGGTGGAGCTGCTCCCTCCAATGTTCATTATCGGCTTCAAGGAGCTCCATTCGATTTTTGCTATCTTGTAGTGCAGTCTCGAGCTCCCTTATCTCCCCTCTCATCTCCTCGATTTTGTTCTGACTGGCTCTCAATTCGACTACTGAGTTACGACTACGGTGGAGGTGCAGCGATTTTTCTAATTCTACTACTTGGGCGCGTAGCCTCTCCTTTTCGCTTTGGCTTTCTAACAAGTTCTTTCTCCAAGTGTCTTCTCGTATCCGAGCCTCTTGAAATTTCCTCTCCCACTGGTCGGTCTTGGATTTTTCTTCTTTAATTTCTTGCCGCCATTGCTCTGATGTCTTACCTAGCCCCGCGGTTCTTATAGACATGCGCAACTTCTTGTAGTCCGTCTTTAAACTATCCAAGTCTTCTTCGGCTTTGTTCTTTCCCTTTTTAAATTTTTCAGCCTCGAACTTATGGACGTCAATGTCTAATCCTAACTGCATCTTTTCTTCTTCTAGCTGCTCTATCCTCTTACCCAATTCTCGGCTTTTTCTCTCGAAATCTTGCTTGATAATTTCTAATTCAGTTGGGATCACTTGCAGCTGTTCTTCCATTGGTCGAGTATTTCCTTGGATTGGCCTTGGGATATTGTCATTGTTTCTTTTGGTCCACCATTGATCGTACTCGGGGGTCACCATGGGTCCTAAGGCAAGTCTCTTCATTTTCCGGGTTTGGGTCCATGCATCTGATATCTCGCGAACCTTCTTCTTATAGTTGTCATCCTTGTATGAAAATTCACATTGGGCTAATCCATGTGTTGCCGGTATGAACTGCCTCGATCGATACTGTCTCATCACTAATAACGGGGCATATCCGACAGCTCCCCATATTCCGAGCAGAGGAACCCAGTCGAACCCTCCACACCGATACAGGATCTCATCAGTGATCATCCACGGAGCTTTCCATACTACATCTTTAGCTTGCAGGTTTTGGAGAATCGTCATCCACTTTTCTCCAGATAGGTCGTCTCGCCTTGGCGTATTTGTTAATTCCTCAAGAGGGGAGTAATTCTCGAGAAAGGCTTTGCATGAGGCTCTTTCTTTCTTCCAAAAATGGCAATGAAACCAAGATAACAATAACTGCGCACATCCCACGAATCTCCCTTCGCCCGCTCTTCGACAAGCGTTCAATGATCTGAAGGTCTCAGCTAAAATCGCAGGGACAGGCGTAATTCCCTTATCAAGTTTATCAAACAGATCTGAAACCGCATCCTCTACATGCCCTAATGCCTTGGGGAAGATGACCAAACCATAGACGCTTAGAGCGAAGACGTCGATCCTCTTCTTCTTATCAGGATGCGCCAAAATCAAATCCCTTAAGTGTTTCCAAGGGATACACTTACAATCTCCCTTTTGCTTAATCCGGGTCATGACCCATTGCTCGCTCATCCCTGTAATGTTCATTAGCCTCTTCGAGAATGCCGACACATTTGCAAACCTTGAATACGCCTTATCAGTTTGAAATCTCGGGCACCGAAACAAAGCTGTATACTCCTCCACGGTAGGCACCAAATCCACCTCTCCAAAAGTGAAACAACTGTAGGCGGGATTCCAAAACTGGGTAATAGCTCGGAGTAGGTACTCGTCTACCTTGATATCAAGCAGATAGGGCAGATCGCCGTAGTTATAGTAGAGCGATTGTTTGTCTTCATTTCCCCATGAGTTCCATATTTCCTTCAATTCTCGTAAATCATTTTGGGCCGCGCTGATACGGGTGAAATCCCATAGCTCTGATTCATGCCCTACTGTCAGACTATCCCCCTTTTCTTGCTGTATTCTTTCGGACCACACCTGCACTGTCGCATTATCTTCCACTCTATTGAGAAATCCCTTTTCCATGTTAAGCTTTTCTATTTAGAAACCGAATGTGGATCAACACCTTTTTATGATGAAATGCCATGCAATAAGAGCAAAACACGATGAGTTAGTATCAAGTACGAAAAGGAATATAAACAGAAAATGATCAAACTCCTATTTAAGGTGGCGACTACAGTTCACACGGTTCTACCTACAATGGGCTCCTAGGTCTTTCTATATGTGGTTTGGTTCTAAAGCGAGGGTACCTGAACCAGCAGATTCCTCGATCCTCACCCATTATAGGCTCATACGGGCCGAGTTCGATTCAGGGGAATACATTTCCCTATGGCTGCACGGAGATAAAAATCTCACGAAGACATAGGTACGGATGTATCCCGAAAGTGATCCACTATCTTGCACGGAGGTAAAAACCTCACGAAAGAGTAGCTTCTCACTCCCACTTAAGGGTGTGACCGCAGTCATGCAATGTAATTCCAAAATATTTTACGAGACTCCACACTATAGCACAACGAATGTATCACCGAGAGACATGATTTTTCAAAACAATTTTCCAAGTTTTCAATCAAAAGGACAAAAATTAATCAATTTACGGCCTGACTCTCGGAGTCCCCAGTGGAGTCGCCAAGCTGTCGTAACCATTTTTTGGAAAAAAACGGAAATCGAACTTGGGCCTTGAAAATGAGTAAAACGGGAGTCGCCACCGACCTTTTATTAGGTGTGATCGGATCACCTTTGTTTTAATAAAACATTTTGATTTACTAAAACAAATATTTTTGGTCTACGATCATTTGAGAAAATAGGTTCGGGAGTCGGTTACGTGCGAGGAAGGATTAGCACCCTCGCAACGCCCGAAAATCGGTACCAAATTGATTAACTGATGTCCCAATGTCGAAATTTAAAAAAACGAATTTAGAAGTTTGGGTCATTTTCGAAATGTTTGAGTCTTTTTAGAATATTAAGATTTTCTCGCGTTCGGGGGACCAAATATCACATCCAATACGTAGGACACGATAATTTCAATCCTCAAATCCAAGGTCGTCTCTTAATCCTTAAGACTCATTTATTAAAATAACAAAAGGTTATTCGATTATTTGGCCAAGCAAGAGAACCGAAACCCAACACATAGGGCACGGTCTCTCGAATTTCCAAACACGGAATATTGCCTCATTTTCAAAAAAAAAAAAAAATTTTAGTTTTTAGGGTGAAATTGATGAAAACTATGTTTTAAAGAAACGTTATTTGAAAAACGGAAATAGGGTCAAATGATGATGCAACACAAACTATGTACAAAATACTATTATAGATATAGTAACGATAATAATAAATAAGCTAGTATATACAAGTAATAAGGCAATAACGATAATAATAGTAATTAGTAGTAATAAAAAATATATAATATAGTAATAATAATAAAAATAATAATAATAATAATAATAATAATAATAATGGTAATAATAACAATAATAATAATACGCGATACATATATATATAAAATAATAATATAAGTATAGTAGTAATAATGATAATAATTATTGTACTAATAATATTTAATGATAATAGCAATGATATGAAGTATGCACAATGGAATGATATATAATATAATAACAATAATAATAATAGGTATAAAATATGTAAAAAAATAATAATAATAATAATAATGATAATAATATAGTTAGCATATACAAGTTAAACAAAATAAAATATGTACATTAAAAATAAAATAATGACAATAACAATAATATTATAATGATGAAAAGGCTAAAAAGGTTATAAAATAACTAAAAGGGATCAAATTGTATTTAAAACGAAAGTTTGGGGTCAATTCAAAATAAAATAAAAGGGGCTATTCAAAATGCGCATGAAAAGAAAGGGATCAAAATGGTCAATAACCCTTTTTGTTAATGCATAGCTTCAGGCGGATCTAATTGAAATCCGAAACAAATTGTTGGGCCAGATTAAAAGGTGTCATAAACTTGATTGCAGAAGCCTAGAAATGAGGAGGGATGAATGCATAAATTCCCTTTAAGGGTGAAAATGTACATATCAAGTTTGCAAAACGTCAATGTCTTGCCCCCATCTCCTTTAACTTCTCCACTTTAAAAATTAATAAAATCTTTATTATAGTTATCATTATTACCCCTTTTTTTTTTAAAGCTTACAAACTACTTTTTCAAACAAAACCAGAGAACCAACTTCCCCTATCTTCTCCTCTTCTCATGGGTTTAGACCCAAACACGCGATCGTCGAACCACATCATCATCCGCGCGCGATGCGCGCAAGAGGAGGGTTCCAACCTTATTCGAGCCCGATTCTGAGCACGTTCTGTCACTTCCTTTATTATTACTCTTTCTAGGATTCAAAATAGTAAAATAAAATGAATAAAAATCAAAAGCAAATCAAAACATAAAATGAACCAAAGAAAATAAAGACCTTGAAGCTTAGTTCCGTCTTTCTATTGCTGATTATTCTTGAAAAAAAAAAAAAAAAATCCTCCTCCTCTACACTAATTTTTGAATGGCTTTATAGCCGGAAGATACAACACTTTTTATTAATCTATTATTTTTGTTCCATACTTCTCTACTCCATTGCCTCTATTTCTCTCGCTTTGTTGTCTCTATTTCTCTCGCTTGTCGGTCTCTTTTGCAGCGCATGGATGAGCGTCATGGTGTTGACCGAGGCATGGGGAGGGTGCTTTGGTGGAGTGTCTATGCGTGACACATTAGGGGACTAGGTTTTTTTTTTTTTTTTTTTTTTGATTTGAAATTTGTTGTGGATTGGGCTTAGTTATTGGGCTTTTTAATTTGGGTCATTATTGATTTTGTAATTGGACTGCTATTTTTGGACTGTTATACTTTTATTGGGTTTTTTAATGGGTTTTGTTTTATTAATTGGGTACGGGTCGGGCAAAATTCGGTTATTACACCTTGCAAAACATATAACTTGGCAGTCTTTCTCAGCCCTTTCATCACAATGAGGGAACCTTTGGAAATCTTCAAAATCCCACTTTCAGCTATGTATTTGTACCCTTTTGAATCAAGAGTACTCAACGAAATTAAATTTCTCTTCAATTCTGTAACATGTCGTACGTCACTAAGTGTTCTGACAACTCCATCAAACATCTTAACTTTAATTGTTCCAACACCTGCGATTTTACACGAAGCATTATTTCCCATCAAAACAACACCTTCAGACACCGTTTCGTAATTTGTAAACCAATCCCGATTGGGACTCATGTAGAAGGTGCAGCCTGAATCAAGTATCCACTCCTCGCTCTCTTTAGAATTGATGACAGAAGCGACTAGAAGTTCACCATCACTGTAGTCTTTTACAATATCAGCTTCACCAGAATTTTCTGGTTGTTTTCCCTTTTGATTCGCAGCCTCCATTTTAATCTTGTTCTGTAGCTTATAACACTCAAATTTAATGTGCCCTTTCTTCTTGCAGAAATTACAAGTTTTACCTCTGTTTGAAGACTTTGATCTACCCTTAGATTTACCGCGAGGATTCTGATCCTGTGTCCTTCCACGATCATCCTCAATATTCCGATCTTGTCTCCCACGAACAATGAGACCCTCTCCCTGGAAGTCGGGTTTAACCACAAGATGCTTCATCTTATCATACGAGGTCAAAGAATCATAAACCTCATCAACTGTGAGAGACTCGCGGCTATATAAAATCGTGTCTCTAAAAGTTGAATAAGATGGGGGCTACGAACAAAGTAGAATCAACCCTAGATCTTCCTTATCATACTGAACCTCCATGGCCTCCAAGTTTGAGAGAATTTCTTTAAACACTGTTAAGTGTTCGTGCACAGAAGCACCTTCCTCTAAACGATGAGCATAAAGACGTTGCTTCATATGCAACTTGCTAGTTAGAGTTTTCGACATACATATTTGTTCTAACCTCTTCCATAATGCTGCGGCAGTCTTCTCCTTCATCACATCCTGCAAAATTTCGTTAGACAAATGCAGATGTAACTGTGTTAACGCCTTTCGATCATTGCGCTTCTTATCTTTCTCCGTCAATGTCGAAGGCATCTTATCTACCCCTAGCAAGGCTTCCTCTAAATCCATTTGTGCAAGAACTATCTGCATCTTTATCTGCCACAACACAAATCTGGTGTTGCGATCCAACAGCGGAATTTCATACTTTAAAGATGCCATGACCGTGATCGAGATGAAAAAAAAAACTCGGAAGCTCTGATATCACTTTGTGAAAAATATAACATCGGTAATGACAATATATCGCAAAGAAAAAAAAGAAATAGAAATAAAAATAAAGAACACACAAATTTTACGTGGAAACCCTTTCGGGAAAAACCACGGGCAGAGGAGAAGAAAAATTCACTATGTCGAATTCGAATCAATTACAAGAGGAATAGACCATGTCTATTTATAAGCTCATAAATCCATATTCAATAGGAGTGTAGTAAGATTGAAACTCCTTATTCTAATCAATATCAAATAGATAGAGTTTAATAAGGTTTAAAAAACCTTATTTAAAATAAAATAAAAGAAGTGTAATTCTATAGGGATTCTTCTTTTATTTTATTTAAATAAGAATTTGGGTCACTTAATTCTAACATTGCGCTTTTAATCCTCTTTGTTTTACGCGCATTGCATTTTGGTCCTTATGCCAGTTTCATTAGTTTATTTTATTTATTAATTATCCCTGTTGGTTTAATTTATTTCAATTAAGTTTTCTTTTTATTTCAATATGTACAATTCATTTTTTTTATAAAAAAATTATTTAGTATTCGTCTTTAAAAATTTTTATTTAAATATACACTTGGAATTACTTTAATAATTTTATTTTGTTTATTTTTTATTTGTTAAAATTCTAAAATTCTCTTTATATTATTGTAACGACCTCAAAAGCATGGATATCGGAAAATAAGTTATCGGGTCTTCGTTTTTAGTAAACGGACTCGTAAAATATTTATTAAAAATATTTATAAAGTTAGTTATGTGTTTAATCAGGTTTTAATTAAGTGAATTTAGCTCAATTAAGAGCAATTAGTAAAAAAAAGAAGACTAAATTGAAATAGGAGTAAAAGTTGAATTATAGATTAAAAGAAATTGTAAAGGACCAAAATGGCAATTAAGCAATTTTGTATAGGTGAGGCGGTGTAATGGATAAAAATCTAAGATATTTATGCCTAAAATTGGTATATTAAATTATTATTATTATTAATTATTATTATAAACTAATATATATATGTGTGTGTGTGTGTGTGTGTGTGTGTGTGTGTGTGTGTCTTATAAAAGAAGAGAAAAGAAACAAAAACGTGAAAAGAAGAACAGAGTGTAAACGTGAAAGAAAGAAAGAAATAAAAGAGAAAGAAACAAAAGAAGAACATAAAAGGAGAGTTGCAGAGAAGAAGCAACGAAAATAGGGAAAGAAAAGAAAAAAGAAAAATTGATGATTTAAAGCTTGGATGTTTAATTGGTAAGTCAATTTAGCCCTTTTCTTTTAATTTTGATGTTTTATAAGTTTTAGGACAAAGTTTTGATGAATTTAAGTTAAGGTTTTTGAAGTTTTAAAGTTTCTGAACATAGTATATGATGAACAAAAAGATGAATTAGTGGTTTAATTGAAAGAATTTCAAGTTAAAATTGAGTAAAGGATTTAATTGCAAAATAAGCTATAAGAAAACAGTTTTGGGACAGCAGCAGAAGAGTAACTTTGAAAAATCACCAAAAACGGTAGAAATCGAATTAGAAGTTGAATGAGATGTGAAATTAAATTTTATTGAGTCTATTTTCATATTAAAGAAACAGAGAAATCAAAGAAATTCTGTATTTTGAGATATTTAGATTTTTGTGAGACTAGTTCAGAGTGATTTCGAGATCCCCTGTTCTGACTTGGAAAAATCATTAAAAATCATATAAAAATAATTTGGGAACATAATTTATATGGTTAGATTTCTTAATGAATCTATTTTTAGAAGAAATAAACTATAACATCATTTGAATTATGTATAAAAAGATAATTAAATTTTAGCAAAAAGTGGTTGGAACTGTCAGACAACAGAATAGGGGTAAATTTAAAGAATAAAATGTACTTATTGGCTAAATCAAAAATTATGAAAATTTTATGACAAGAATATATGTGAGTCTAGTTTCATAGAAAATTTACAGATCTTAATTTGGAATTCTTTAACTCAAGATATAGATAATTTAGTGACAATGACTTGGGAAGACAGCCTTGAAAGAACTTATAAGTAAATGATAGAATTGTGTGTAAAGAATGTGGAATAAAGAGGAAGAGTAGGGAATTGAATAGAATTCAATTATTTATTAAGATTTAATGATGTAATTAATAATGTAAATCATTATTATTTCCGTAGCAAACAAGGAATTCGAGACATTGAGCAAGGAAGGAAAAGAGAAAAACAAATGAGGGGTAAAAACGAGAAATTCAGGTTAGTATTACTATAATTCAAATTTGATTATTTGTTAAATTTTAAATTAATATATGTATATATGATAAAAAAAATTGAAGTAAGTATCAAGAATGAATTAAGTGATAAATATGTCTTGGAATTGAATTTATTATTAGTAATTGTTGAATTTTGAGTAATATGTTTAGTAAATAGAATTAAGGTTAATATTGATATTGAATTAGATAAAACTAAATTTAATTGTGAACTGAATGAAATTTAAATGAAGTTTGAACATCTATGAGCATTTGATGATATATTGATTACTGAATGGAAAAGTGAAATTGATATTGAAAGTAAATTTTGAACTGAAAGTGAACTTGAATTGAGAATTGAAAACCCTATTAATTAGTCGGGCTGAGTCGGATATAATTAGCATGCCATAGGATATGGAAAAGTGCGGGTTTTTGCCGGCTTATCGATCGTGCACTTATGTGTGTGACTCATTCGTTATCGTTATTATCGACTCGACACTTTGTGTGTCTATATCATATCTTATCGTTATGCTGATTCAACACTTTGTGCATTGAATATCATTCATTATTCTTATTACCGATTCGACACTTTGTGTGTCGTATACTATTATTATTATCGCTATCAGCATATTATTATGATTCAGCACTTGTGTGTTGAAATCATATCGTTATCTTATCGATTCGACACTTTGTGTGTCGTATACTGTGTACTATTAAGGCACAATGTGCCGTACTGGTCTATGGGTTGGAATCCGTGTATCCGACGAGTCCGAGTCAAGTTAATAGGGGTAAATAAGTGAAATGATAAATTCCGAATAAATGTGATTAAGCTATTGAAAGAAATAAGAAAGTGAATTTGTGAAATAAAATATGAAATGAGATTTGTGATATGAATTTGAATGCATGAACCAAAGGTTCATGAAATGTTCAATGATGAATTGTGAATTGAAATATTATATAAGATGGAGAAATGAACTAAAGTTCACAGTTTTGCTAGAAATGATATAAATAATATTAGAAGTTAATTGAAATGAATAATATAATTTTGAGTGTGAATTTGATATGAGAAAATGAAGTTGAGATATGACTTTAGTAAACACAAAATTGCAATAGAATTAATATTGAATGAAGAATAAAGTTGTAATGGCCTAAATTCAAGATTATCGGAATAATGGTTTCGCAACCATAAATCCGATTTAAATAGAAATTTATTTCAATATGTTTGCATGAGTCTTTATATGATAGGAAATATTTTTATAAATATTTATAAAATGTTAGTAATGTGGTATTAAACTTTCGTTAGAAAATTTTAACGTTTGGGTAGGTAATTAAATGAAAAGGACTAAATTGAAATGAAAGTAAAAGTTGAGTTATAGATTAAAAGAAATTATGAAGGACCAAAATGGCAATTATGCCATTTTGTAAAGATGAGGCGGTTTATTGAAGAAAATCTGAGATTTTTTTTGTATATTATTATATTATATTATTATATTATTATATTATTATATATATATATAAAGAAAAGAGAAAAGAAACAAAAGGATAAAACAAAGGAAGAAACAGAGAGCAAACGTGAAGGGAGAAAGAAGAAGAGGAAAGAAAGAAAAAAAAAGGGATAATATAGTTTTTAAAGCTTGGAGTTTAATTTGGTAAGTTAATTTAGTCCTTTTCTTTTAATTTTGATGCTTTATAAGTTTTAGAACAAAGTTTTGATGAATTTAAGTTGAAATTTTTGAAGTTTCAGAATTTTTGAATATAGCATATGATGAATAAAACGATGAATTAGTGGTTTAATTGAAAGAATTTGAAGTTAGAATTGGGTAAAGGATTTAATTGTAAAATAAGCTATAACAAAACTGTTTTGGACAGCAGCAGTAGAGTAAATTTGAAAAATCACTAAAAATCGTAGAAGTGGAATTAGAAGTTGAATGAGATATGAAATTAAAGCCTATTGAGTCTATTTTCATATGAAAGAAATATGGAAAGCAAACGAATTCTGTAATTTGAGATATTTATATTTTTGTAAGACTGGTTTAGAGGGATTTCGGGATCCCCTGTTCTGACTTTAAAAAATCATAAAAAATTGGAGAAAAATAATTAGGGGCTTAACTTTATATGTTTAGAATCCTGAATGAGTCTATTTTCAAATGAAATAAATAATAAGGTCATATGAATTCTGTACAAATAGTAATTTGATTCGTAGTGAAGAGAGATCAGAACAGTCAAACAGTAAAACAGGGGAAACTTTAAGAATAATCTGGTATTGATTGGCCATACCAAAAATTCTGAAAATGTTATGGGAAGAAGATATGTGAGTCTAGTTTCAGGGAAAATTAACGGTTCTTCATTTGGAGCTCTGTAGCTCGAGAAATAAATAATTTAGTGACTGTGACTCAAGTAGACAGCTTTGAATAAGCTAAAAATAATAATAGAATTATAGAAAATGCTACATGTGAACATGAAATGTATTGAATTGATGATTGAATTTATTTATTTAGATCCGGAAAACTCAAATACAAAGCTAGATCGAGGAAAGGAAAAAGTCCCGGATTAGTAGATTTTATAAACGAACTAGTATCGAGGTAAGTTCATGTAACTTGAATTATATTCTTAAATGCTTGAAATGTATGGTATTGATGTGAATATGATTTGAATGTTCATTGTATGAAAATTGATGATACATTGGTATATTTGATTAAAAAAAGAAAGAAAGAAGAAATCCGGTTGAATGAAAGGAAAATTCGATGGATCTCTGAAAAGGAATTGACGGTAAAAAGGATCTAGCCCGGACGGGTGATCCTATCGATATAGCCCTCAGAAGAATATGTGGAAAATGGATTTAGCCCGGACGGGTAATCCGAATTAGGGTCTAAATTTAGCTTTGGACTGGTAATTCAGATCCAAGCTCATTAGAGTAATTGTCGTTATGAGGATTTAGCCTGGGTGGTAATCCCGACAATACTCTATGAGTTTATATTATGAGGATTTAGCTCGACCGTAATCCATTGTAAAGATGAGGTTCGCGGGAGTGTGCTCTCTGAAATGAAAATGTGCGCACATGAATATGAATTGACGGACCCGGATTTGTACACTAAAGTGTACCTCTGAAAATCCATCGAAATTCCGAGTAATTTAACGGGATAAATATGGAAAAATAACAAGGAAATGGAAATCATGACATTGATGAGCTCATCAATCATGGCGTGTATACTATTGATAGATGAAAATTAATGGACTAACTTGGATGTTGAGTTTGTGAATACTAGGGAAATAATGCATTGAGTGAGTATACGAATGTTTATTGCTTGTATTGATTATACTAGGTAAGTATAATTCTTGTTACATGGGCTTACTAAGCACAAAGTGCTTACCCTATTTCCTTTTTCCCTGTTTTGTAGTGTTAAGAGCTCGGAGGTCGGATCGGTGGGAGACTCATCACACTATCAACCCCAGTATTTCGGTATTTTAAGAAACTTATTTTGGAAATCAATGGCATGTATAAGCTAATAAAATAAATGTTAATATGAAATGAATATAAGGTTAAAAAAAAAAATTGTAAACTCCGGTAATGCCCCGTACCTTATTCTGACAACGAATACGGGTAGGGGGTGTTACAAAAATTTAGTGAATTGCATATAATATGAAATGAACTAATGGAATGAAATGTGGAAAATGATAATAATAATAAATTCAATGAAAATTGGATAGTGAAATAATGTATGGATCTAATTAAATACAAGCCTTGAAATAATGCTTATTACATTAGATGATTTGATTTAAAGAATGAAATAACTACTAAGTAATTGTATCATAAATTGAATGTGTATAAGTTATTATATAATTTGAATTATGGTAATACTACTGGGTATACCCTTACTCAGCGTACGATTGTTTCCGTGCGCAGGTTAATTGAAAGTCGGTGTCCGGACCAGCATCCAGAGTAATCCCAACCTCAGAGAAAATTTTGAGTAACGTACTTTTCTTAGATAATGGTGGCATGTACCTAGGTAATGAACAGGTTGAGTATATGTGCCTTATAATTGAGAAAAATTTTAAAAATGTTTGAAAATGTTTTAAGTATTCGAATTAGTCCCGAACCATTCCTATCGAAGATTCATATAAGGGACTATAAGATTATTTTATATTATGATTGATAATAATTGTATATTAATTGTAAAGTTGTCTGATTGATCTGGTAGCACTCTGTAACCCTATTCTGATGATAGGTCGGGGTTAAGGGTGTTACAATTATATTGTTTTAAAATTTTGCATAATATTACTTTAAATTACCTTTATATTATATCTATATAGTTTATGTCAAAACTAGTTTTATTCTATATACATTATCAATTCCATGTAGTTTTATATATATATATTTTTAAAAATCTATTTAGGTATATATATTACTTTTCAAATCTATTATGTATATATTTCATGCCTATTTTCATTATTTAAAACCCTTTCTTACATTATTATCTTTTTATATATTATTTAAATTATTTTGTTTTCATTATATGTATACCATCAACTTTAAATAAATATTTTGTTCTTAAAAATATTTTGTACATTATTTACTCAAGGCTTCTTCTTTTGTAATAGCTATTTGAATAATCATTCATATATTATTGTTCTTTTTATTTTATACGTTTATTCATTTGTAATTTCTCATGTATTTTTAAATTATTTTGTTTCATATCCTAATTTCCATATTGTTTTGAATATGTGTGTTTTTGGTTTTCATATTGTTTCATATATTATTATATCATATTGTCAATTAGTATTTAGTGTCGCTATCTTAATTTTATTTATCTATGTTTGAAAGCTTGTTATAGTTTTTTTTTTTTTTTTATTTTGGTTTGTTTCTTTAGTTATATTGTTAGTTTTCATTATTTTGATTGTTAATGTTTGGATGGCAGCTTATTGTTACTTTGTACCTGTTAATTTGTTTTTTTTATTTTTTTCATTCATTAATAGACTTTGCTATTCATGTATATTGGCCCATGTCTATAATTTCGCTTTTCATCCGCAATTGTCGCATTGTAATTTTCAACTTATTGATCCAAAATTAATTATTCCATTTTATTTCAAGTCAAATTAATGTGTTTAGAGCCGACTTTATAAAACAAAGACGATGTTTGCTATTTGGAAATTATGGAAATCGCGCCCTAACGTGCTGAGTTTCGATTTTCTATTTGTCCAAATAATCAAATATCCCTTTAAAATTCCGTCCGCGTTTTCTAAATAAGGCAATGTTCCATGCTTAGAAATTTGAGAAATTATACCCTAACGTGCTGGGTTTCATTTCTTCATTTGACCAAATAATTAAATACCCTTTTTATCACATGATTTGGAAATTGTGAGATGATTTCGGTTCCGAGGTTTAAGATGTCATATCCTAATGTGTTGGATATGGTGTTTTATTCCTTCGAAATGAGAAAATCTTAAATTCCAACTTAAATTAATCAAACATTTTTCAAAAGGAATTGCATTTTAATTTTTTTTTTCAAATTTTCAACATAAGGACATTAGCTAATCAATTTGGTACTAATTTTGGGCGTACGAGGGTGCTAATCCTTCCTCATACGTAACCGGCTCCCGAACCTGTTTTTCTGTTTCGTAGACCAAATTATTTTTTACAAGGTGATCTGATCACACCTAAACAAAAAGGATTGATAGCGACTCCATATTTCGTTTTAAAGTCGATCCCCGTTTTCCCAAACAAAAAATGGTTTTGACATACATAAATAATCTATAACATGCCTCATTTTCGTAATTAATTTTTTTGTATTTAATTCTATTTTAATTTAAATTAGAATAATAAAAAATGATTTGTTAATGTCAAATTGTTTTATATATGAAAATATCAAATATTAAGCGGCAGCAGCAGCCATTAGCAATAGCGAAAGTGAAATTAAAATAACCAAAAAAAAAACATAAAAGCAGCAATGCCATATTAATTAATTAAGACTAAATGTAAACAAACCACAGCAAGTCATGTACCGTAATAATGATATCTTATATTACATAAATGCATGGCACATGCTTCTCAGCTCCAAACCCAATACCACACTAATTACGATGATTCTTTTATAGTGAAATCAGTCAAATTAACGTTAACCAATGCTTTTTTTATTACAATTTGAGTTTTAATAAAAAAAATATTGGACTCAAATATAAATTTAAAGAATAAAACTTCATTTAAAATTAATACAATATGTAAACAAAGCACAGCAGTGATACTAGTCATGTACTGGAATAATGGGTAATATGAAACTAAAGCCAGAAAAATAGTTTTCCATATTATTTAAAATAGCTTGATAATTTTAGAATAAAAGTTTTCCATATTTATTTATTTAGATAAAAGTTTTTAGTTGAAAGTGGCCTAATTGACTACCTAATTGAGTTTACCTCTGTTTACTATAAGCGACCCTTTGCCTCTGCCACTTCCTCAATCATTATCTTTCTTTACTTTGTATTCTTGCTTTTGGAGTCTCTCTCTTTCAAATATCTACTTTACTTCAAACATTGAGTTTCTGTTTTTTTCTTCCTACGTCGACGGAGAAAACCAAAGAGGAAGGAGAAATGGAGGAGTCACTGAATTACGGTCACCAACATCCCCTACTTCTCATGTTGAATGAAGATCAGCTGATGACTGCAGCTAACTGCTCAAGGTGTGGCGGGGAGGTGTCAATTCCATGTTTTAGCTGTGCCGAGGGTTGTGGGTTTTACCTTCACAAGGTATGTGCTGAGGCACCTTTGGAGCTTAATCACCCTTGTCATCACGACCATCCTCTTCTTCTTATGCATCGTAGTCTTCTCATTAAGAATCCAGGTTACTCATCAACGTACTTTTGCAATTTTTGCGGTAAAGGCGGTAATGAGTTTGTTTATCACTGCTCTTGCAAATTGGACTTTCATATTGAATGTGCTTTGTTTACATTTAATATTGCTGAGAATAATTTGAAAGAGCTTGAGCATGTTGCCCTTCAAGATGAAGAACTTGAAGTTGATAGTAACTGCTTTGGGTGTTGGGAACCATTAGCAAAGTACACACACTTTTCTCCTGACTGTGGATTTAATTTACATGAGAAATGCGCTGAGCTTCCCTTCAAACTGAATCTTGTGTGCCATCCCGAACATCCTCTTGTTCTACAATTTAATTGCCAACGGCTCTCTTGCAAGATATGCGGAAAAAACAACGGAAAAGCTTTAGGATTTTTTTATGGTTGTTCTCCTTGTAAGTTTGTTGTTCACATTGAATGTGCATCGCAATCACCATTACAAGTTATTAAGAGTACAAATCATGAACATCCATTTACCTTGTTTAACGGGCACCAACATCCCCTGTTTCTTATCTTGAACCAAGAGCAGCTGATGGACAATCAAAGGGGTGTAACTGATTGCTCGAGGTGTGGGGAGAAGGTGTCTGCTCCATGTTTTTGCTGTGCGGAGCACTGCGGGTTTTATCTTCACAAGGTATGTGCCGAGGCACCTTTGGAGCTCAATCACCCTTTTCATCTCAACCATCCTCTTCTTATGCAAAATGCACCTTATTCATCTGGAATGTACATTTGCAATTTTTGCAATAAATCTGGTCACAAGTCTGTTTATCGCTGCTCTTCTTGTGAATTGGACTTTCATATTAAATGTGCTTTGTTTACATTTAATATTGCTGAGAATAATTTGAAAGAGCTTGAGCATGTTGCCCTTCAACATCCATTGATTCCCACTGAAAATGGTGATGAAAAACTTAAAGATGTTTCTAAGTGCTTTGGGTGCCGCGAACCATTAGCAAATTATACACACTTTTCTCCTTGCCGTGGATTTAACTTACATGAGAAATGCATTGAGGTTCCTTTCAAATTGAATCATGTGTGCCATCGCAAGCATCCTCTTGTCCTACAATTTAATAGCGAACGGCACTCTTGCAAGATATGCTGCCAGGTAACAATGAGAAGAGGATTTGTTTATGGTTGTTCTCCTTGTAAGTTTGTTGTTCACATTGAATGTGCATCACAATCACCATTTCAGGTTATTAAGAGTACAAATCATGAACATCCATTCACCTTGTTGTTGAGACAAGTTCCATTCACATGTGATTGGTGTGGCACTGAAGGAAATCATGTTGCCTATACATGTGGTACATGCAACATCATAATCCATAAAAATTGCATTTCATTGCCTCGCATTATCAAACATGAGTTGCATGACCATCGCCTTCTTCACACATATTTCCATCACATAGAAGATTTTAGGGTTTTGCATTGCCTAAGTTGCCATGATGGAGTCAATATAGAGCATGGTAGTTACTATTGTTCAAAGTGCAATGCTATATTCCATGTGAAGTGTGCACTGAAGGATAAATATTCATATGAAATAGTAGAAAATGAAGATGAGATTGAGATGCCCAATGAAAGTTCCATCATTGTTATTGAGAGCAACGATGTTGGAGAAGCTACAAAAATAAAGCATTTCAAGCATATGCATAATCTAATGTTAGGTCCTTTTGTTGGAGGATATGAAAATAGTTGCGACGGGTGTATGTTACCAATCTCGGATCCGTTTTACTACTGTTCAGAATGTGTTTTCTTTCTTCATAAAGAGTGTGCCGAGTTACCTAAAATGAAGAAGGTTTGGCATCATCATTGCAAAGAGCCTCTAGCCCTTATTTCTGACAAAGTTTTTAAGTGTATACAATGTTGGGACATATCTAATGCCTTTGCTTATGAATGTTGTGGATGTGGGCTAAAAATATGTCTCCGATGTGTGATTGCTCTTACTCCTGGTGCTCGAACATGTTTGAAACATGAACACCCTCTCTTTTACTACATGAAGCACAATGGGAAATGCAATGCTTGTGGTATGACTTCAGTGGGGGTATTCCGTTGTAAGGATTGCAATTTTGTGCTAGATTTTCATTGTTTTAAACTTCCAATTACAGTTCGTCACAAATGCGATGAGCATCTTCTTTCACTCACTTATCATGATGATAACAGTTATTCAGAACATCATTTTTGTGATATCTGTGAACAAAGTCGAGATCCAAATCGTTGGTTTTATAATTGTCCAACATGTGATACTTCTGCTCATGTTTTTTGTGTTCTTGGAAAATATCCATTCATCAACCTCAGGAGCATTTATGAAGTAAATGATCATCCACTCACCTTTGTGAAGAAGAAGTATTACTACCCAGATTGTGATGACTGCGGCAGGCCTTGTAAAGATGTGTCTCTTGAATGCTTGGAGTGCAAATATATTGCCCACTGCACTTGTGTAGCACCCTGTTTTCTAAAGAGTTGGAGGCAGTGGGAGTGTTACAAGTGGTAATTCAGATGTAATCATATTTGAAACCTGCCACTTCATTTGTGGGAAAACTCAAGACTAGAAAACAGGGTTTGATCTTTGCCTTGTTACTTGTGATATTAGTTATTGTTGTAACAGTAATTTGGTTTTTTCGACTTTTTAAGTTTTAAATAAATGTCATGTAAAAATCTGGAGCTGAAACTTGTGAGATTTGATTGCTGCTAGATGCTTACAATGATATTGAAGGTTTAGTTTTTTTTTTTTTTTTTTTGCATAAAAAATATATATTAAGACAAAAAAGAAAATGCAAAGCCGAGAAAGGTCATCATCCACACAATTTTGCAACAGCTCGAACCTGTAATCAATTGGAGTGACTATGGCCCAAACACTGCAATAGCTTAACCAAGAATGACAATAAACATGGATCCCATCTGCCAGCTTCTACTTTGGGATTCCATTCCCCACGCCTAATGTTTTAGCTATTTTCCCATCTACCTTTTACACTCTTATATCACAACCTTGTATCTAATTTCCTTACTCCTTTTCTCTGGGATGGAAACTCATTCTCATGTTAAATATCATTCCTATTTGATTGCATGATTCAAATATATAACCAACTTCCATACTACAGTTTATCCCATTAAAATGGACATATATGCAGCATTTATTAATTATCTTCTATAATAAATCTATAAAATAAATTTAAAATTACAAAAATATACTAGTTTTCTATTCAAACCAATCATACCATGTTAAAGTGATAAAAATTTTATATCAAACACAATAATTTGCATGTCATACTAGAAATTATTATCAATATATGATCACATGATTATACATATTATTAATACTAGAAGTTATACATAATTACATAAAAATTAATTACAAACTAACATTATCAACTCAATTTTGATTTCTGAAGTCAAAATAATAAAAAAAAAACTTGATTTCTGAAATGAAAAATAAATATTCTTGATTTCGATTTTGATTTCTAATAGCTGTGGGTATGCAAGTTTGAGACTTCTGTCATGGTTTCAAACTTAAGATTTCTCTTGTTTAACTTTAATAACTCAATATTTTTCTCACTCGTTTTGTTTTGGAACTGATAAACAACAACAATTTTATTTTTGGGACTTGGAAGATTGGTTTAAATACAAATTTGGTACCGCCACACTGTTAGGCGACTATCTCCCCGATGTGACTCATGACGCCCCAACATTTTCATTTTTTTTATAATTTGATTTGTTTCTTCGGCATTATACGATATTTAAAGAAAATACAAATAATTTTTAGTATTGTCTGATAATATGATAGCACCACTTAAAAAATAATTTTTCTAAAATGATTGAGTGATGATGGGTGGCTGATGTTGCCTAACAAATTGACAAAACTTAAATTTACAGTAGAAAAATGCCATTTACGTAAATAATTTATAACATGTCTCATTTTCATAATTAATTTTTTTTATTTAATTCCATTTTAATTTAAATTAGAATAATAAAAAAATTCAAATCTTAAGCGGCAGCCACAGCCATTAGCAATAGCGAAAGTGAAATTAAAATAACCTAAAAAAATTAAAACATAAAAGCAGCAATGGCATATTAATTAATTAAGACTAAATGTAAATAAACCACAGCAAGTCATGTACTGTAATAATCATATCTTATATTACATAAATGCATAGCACATGCTTCTCAGCTCCAAACCCAATACCTCACTAATTACAATGATTCTTTTATAGTGAAATCAGTCAAATTAACGTTAACCAATGCTTATTTTATTACAATTTGAGTTTTAATAAAAAATATATTCGACTCAAATATAAATTTAAAGAATAAAAATTCATTTAAAAGTAATAAAATATGTAAACAAAGCACAATTGTTTGATGGTCTACCATAGCCCAATTGTGGTGTATAGGGTGGTCGGGTGGTGTTTAATTGGTTAGGTGAGAAATTTTAATTTATTGCATATTTTACGTATCCAATTCTATGTCTGTTTATATTAATGTTGGAATATGTGTAATAGATTAATGTATTTGCGTTATGTATGTTAGTGGAGTCTATTCGTATATTTGGTTACCGGTTTTAAATTTTAGTATGACATTTGTATTTATTTTTTCTGAAATTATTTTTGTTTCGTTACATCATCATTTGCCTTTTGTCTAAGTTTCAGTCTCACATTGAGCTCGTGTAGCTCATCCCTTTTAGTTTCTCCCTTTTAGGTATTTCGCAAGGTTAATTTGTAGACTCGGCGTATCAGAGGTCACATTGAGCACTTCACAACACTCCTCTTTGGTCATAATGCTGCAAACTCCAATATATTGTCTTAGCATCTCAAATCTCATTCTTCCAAGAGGTTTTATGAGGATATCAGCAAGTTGGACATCTGAACTATAATGAAACAGCTTCACCTCATTTGATTGCTCGACTTCTCTAAAAAGTCCTAGGTCTTAGGTAACATTACATGTAGGTCCGACGTCATGGGTGTGTTGGGCTCATCTGAGTTCCCAGCAAAAACCAAGACAGCAAAGAAATCTAACAGGCCTGGTCAGAGATGAGCTATAGTGATAATTGATTTAATGTTGTTTTTAATTATTTTTCTTTTATATAAAGCTGCTTTTTTAATGAATATTAACAAAGCGATGAATCTGCTCTGCAAAGTATATTGGAGCATATTGTTGGGAAGAAACCAAACTACCGAAACAAAGCGGAAGCACAACCGGTGTTCTTTCACTCCCTATAACTCTTGTCAAATATTATGGCAAGCACAATAGCACAAAATAAAGTGTTCTCTAGCAACCTATCAACCACAAATCAACCAATGCAACCGCAACAAAAATAATAAATAGAGACACCGATATTTTTACGTGGAAAACCCCTCTAAATCAAGGGTAAAAACCACGGGACTTTAGAGTCCGATCAAAAGCTCCACTATAATCAAATGTTCAGCTACAAGATCACAATATCAAGCCTACAACAAGCATTCAACTCCAACAAGGCTAACAATATGTAATCTTTAGCAAAAGAGAGAAAAAATAGGAGAACATCACCAAAAACGTGGCTGCTGTAAAACGAGTATTTCTGGCGCTATAGGACTCGGATGAAAAATCCGACCGTACAAAGTCAAGAACACCTTGTCGCCTAGCTGCTGTCAAAAAATCAGCTCAATCGAACCACGGATGGACCTCCGATCGAAGAGTTGATCACAGCTGCTCTAAACTTGAAAAACTAAATTTTGCTTCAAGTCTTTTCTCTGCTTTCACGTTTTTTCTCTTTTTTTTTTTTTTTTTTCTCTCAAATCTGATTTAGGCTCTCTCTCTCTCACATTAAAATATGGGTACCTAAAAGCCCACGTACAAGACAAAATAACATGATTAAAAAAGAAACAAAAGAAAAATAAAGAAAAAACAAGAGAAATGCCATAAAGCATGGCATATTTTGAGGGATTCCCACATAGTGGGACCCTCCCAACAAATCTCCCCCTCCAACTATGTGGGGAATGCCTCCATACCGGAGATCAAACAACATGCTTCAAATTTTCCTCTTGGTAAAGCTTTCGTCAACATATCAGCACCATTATCATCAGTATGTATCTTCTCAAGCTCTAACAGTTTAGCTTCAAGAACATCTCGTATCCAATGGTACCTTACATCAATATGCTTAGATCTAGCATGAAAAGTTGGATTCTTACCAAGATGAATAGCACTCTGGCTATCACAATACAGGACATACTTTTCCTGAGTAAAACCGAGCTCATGCATAAACTTCTTCATCCAAAGCATCTCCTTGCACGCTTCGGTTGCTGCAATGAACTCTGATTCGGTGGTGGACAATGCAACACACTTTTGCAATCTCGATTGCCATGCCACAGCTCCCCCTGCATAAGTGATCAAGTAACCTGAAGTAGATCTCCTCGAGTCAATATCTCCGGCCATGTCTGAATCTGTATAGCCAACAAGAACAGGTTTCTCATTGCCGAAACAAAGTCTCATGTTGGAAGTGCCACGAAGATATCTCATAATCCACTTCACTGCATTCCAATGCTCTCTGCCAGGATTAGAAAGAAAACGACTGACTGTACCAACGGCATAAGCCAAGTCTGGTCTCGTGCAAACCATTGCATACATCGGACTCCCACTGGGTGAAGAGTAAGGAATTTTCTGCATCTCTTCCTTCTCCTTTTCTGTGGAAGGACTATGCTTAATACTCAATCTGAAGTGCATAGCAAAGGGAGTGCTCACCGCTTTAGCTTTGTCCATGCTGAACCTTTGAAGTACTTTCTCGATGTACTTCTCTTGTGATAACCATAATTTCTTGGCCTTTCTATCACGTGTCAACTTTATGCCAAGAATTTGCTTTGCTGGCCCCAAATCCTTCATTGCAAAGGATTTACTCAACTCTTGCTTCAACTTCTCAATTCTAGAAGCATTCTGACCAACAATAAGCATGTCATCAACATAGAGCAAAAGAATTATAAAATCATCACCAGAGAATCTCTTAACAAACACACAATGATCAGAAGTAGTCTTCTTGTAGCCTTGCTCCCCCATGACAGACTCAAACTTCTTGTACCATTGCCTTGGAGCTTGTTTCAAACCATACAAGCTCTTCTTCAATCTGCACACATAGTCTTCTTTCCCTTGTGCAACAAACCCCTCTGGCTGCTCCATGTAAAGCTCTTCTTCTAAGTCACCATGAAGAAAAGCAGTTTTCACGTCCATTTGTTCAACCTCTAAGTCATAGCAGGCTGCCAAACTCAGTATAGTTCTAATAGAGGACATCTTCACAACAGGAGAAAATATTTCTTCAAAATCAACCCCCTTTTTCTGAGTATAACCCTTGACGACCAATCTAGCCTTGTATCGTGGAGATGAAGACTTCTCTTCTTGCTTCAACCTGTAAACCCACCTATTCTTCAAGGCTCTTTTGCCTTTGGGCAGTTTCACCAACTCAAAGGTATGGTTTTCATGCAAGGATTGAAGTTCATCTTTCATCGCTTCAACCCACTGATCTTTGCATTCACTCTCCATAGCCTCTTCATAACATTCAGGTTCTCCCCCGTCAGTTAAAAGAACATATTCATCAGAAGAATACCTGATAGAAGATCTTCGATCTCTGGAAGACCTTCGAAGTGGAACCGCTGGTGGAGCTATAGGTGCTTCTTTGTTGATCATTCCCACCATCATCAATGGGAGCATCAAAGTCACCTATATCCGGATGGTCATCGTAACATCACCATGCACATCATCCTGGATAGGACTCGGTGAAGAGTTTAAGGAACTGGATTCACATCGATCAAATCATCACCGTCTTGTGAATTCGCTTTCTCCGTCTTATCAATGTCATCAATGGTGCGATCCTCAATGAAGACAACATCTCTCGCTTCTCACGAGTTTCTTACGAGCGGGATCATAGAGTCTATAACCAAACTCACCATCTAGACCATAACCAATGAATATGCATTGTCGAGTCTTGGCATCCAACTTGGATCTTTCATCCTTTGGAACATGAACAAATGCTTTGCAACCGAACACACGTAGGTGATCATATGACACGTCTTTGCCAAACCAAACTCTATCCGCACGCCACCGCGCAAAGGAACACTAGGAGACAGATTTATCACATGTGTCACTGTATTCAAAGCTTCAGCCCAAAATGATCTTGGCAGCTTTGAATCTGACAACAAACATCTGACTCTCTCGATCAATGTTCGGTTCATTCTTTCAGCTAACCCATTTAACTGTGGAGTCTTTGGTGGTGTTTCTCGATGTCGATTCCCTCGCGCGCATAATACTCATGAAACGCCCGTGTACTCGCCACCATTATCAGTACGAATGCACTTCAACTTCTTTCCTGTTTCCCTTTCAACTGATGCATGAAACTGTTTAAACACCTCAAAGACTTGATCTTTAGACTTCAAAGTGTAAACCCATAACTTTCTCGAACAGTCATCAATGAAAGTCACAAAATAAAGTGCACCGCCAAGTGACCTTACTTTTATCGGACCACGGACATCCGAATGGACCAACTCTAGCAACTCGATCTTCTATGAGGAGGACGGCTTCTAAATGAAACTCTTCTCTCGCTTCCTCGCTAGACAATGAGCACAATTCTTGATGTAGCATTCTTCAACCCCGAAAGTTGATTCTTCTTCGCTAAATGATTAAGGCCCTTCTCACTCATGTGACTAAGTCGTTTATGCCACAACTCTGTTGAGTGCCATTCATCTGTCACATTCACCGCTCTCGAGAAGTGAAGCTTGCATCAAATATAAATTTGAGCTCTTCTTTCCTCGAGCCACAACCAAGGAGCCTTTAGTCGACTTCCATTGCCCTCACCAAGGTGTTACGTAATCCTCATCATCAAGCTTTCTGCGCAGAGATCAAATTCAAACGGATATCGGTGCGTGTCGACATCCTTGAGAGTTAACTTTGTTCCATTGTTACTCACCAAGTGAACATCTCCCATACCAACAACCGGAACTAAACCGTCATTACCCATCTTCAATACCCCAAAATCACCGGGAGTATAAGATGTGAAGAAATCCTTCCTCGACGTGACATGAAGTGATGCACGAAGATCAATCACCCAACTAGTCTCGTCACATGCTAAGTTGACCAAATTCTCATCACGAATGACCCAATGATCTTCACGAGTAGTAGCAGTAGCAACACGCTCGGATTTTCCATCATCATTCCGATCGTGTTTATCACCACCTTTGTTCTCTTTCTTCCACTTGAAGCAGTATTTCTTGATATGGCCTTTCTTACCACAATGGTGACACTCAAGATTCTTGTATCTCGATCTTGACTTGCTTCGGCCTTTATCTCTACTCTTTCCATCTTTGTCTCTGTTCCTCCCCCTGTTCTCGGTAACTAACACCTCGGACTGTGATGTAGAACCCTGAGCTCGTCTTCTGACCTCTTCATTCAACACACCACTCTTAGCCAAATCCAAGGTAATAATACCCTTTGGGGCAGAATTAATGAGCGAAACCCGGAAAGTCTCCCAAGAGTCTGGTAGAGTAGCAAGCAACCAAAGCCCTAAAATCTCGTCATCAAATTTGACACCCATACCAAGTAGCTGATTCATCACGCCTGAAATTCACTCACATGGTCACTATAGACGTTCCTTCTTTGTATTTCAACGCCATCATTTTCTTCAAACAAGAACAACTTGTTATTGCCCGATCTCAAGCATACAAGCTTTCAAGCTTCTCCCACAATGTTCGAGCATGTGTCTCTTGATCAATGTGGTTGTAAACATTTTCTTCAACAAATTGCCGAATAAAGCCACACACTTGTTGATGCTCAAATTCCCATTCTTCATCGCCGAATCGGGTTTTTGAGTAGCAAAGACCTAAGATGCAAAGCCTTCACAAACAACAAGTCCTTCATTTTATTCCGCCAAAGTTGATAATTTGTGCCATTCAACATAATCATCTTGCTCGTATTAATTTCCATAATTATTTGACAGAATAACCGAGAGCTCGATACCGGTTTGTTGGGAAGAAACCAAACTACAGAAACAAAGCTAAGCACAACCTGGTGTTCTTTCACTCCCTATAACTCTTGTCAAATATTATGGCAAGCACAATAGCACAAAATAAAGTGTTCTCTAGCAACCTATCAACCACAAATCAACCAATGCAACCGCAACAAAAATAATAAATAGAGACACCGATATTTTTACGTGGAAAACCCTCTAAATCAAGGGTAAAAACCACGGGACTTTAGAGTCCGATCAAAAGCTCCACTATAATCAAATGTTCAGCTACAAGATCACAATATCAAGCCTACAACAAGCATTCAACTCCAACAAGGCTAACAATATGTAATCTTTAGCAAAAGAGAGAAAAAATAGGAGAACATCACCAAAAACGTGGCTGCTGTAAAACGAGTATTTCTGGCGCTATAGGACTCGGATGAAAAATCCGACCGTACAAAGTCAAGAACACCTTGTCGCCTAGCTGCTGTCAAAAAATCAGCTCAATCGAACCACGGATGGACCTCCGATCGAAGAGTTGATCACAGCTGCTCTAAACTTGAAAAACTAAATTTTGCTTCAAGTCTTTCTCTCTGTTTCTCACGTTTTTCTCTCTTTTTATTTTTTTTTTTTTTTTTCTCTCAAATCTGATTTAGGCTCTCTCTCTCTCTCACATTAAAATATGGCTACCTAAAAGCCCACGTACAAGACAAAATAACATGATTAAAAAAGAAACAAAAGAAAAATAAAGAAAAAACAAGAGAAATGCCATAAAGCATGGCATATTTTGAGGGATTCCCACATAGTGGGACCCTCCCAACACATATGAAGCAGATGCGAGCAGTGGCTGGGAAGCCTATACCGCGCTCAAAATTGGTGACATCGAAACTATGAAGATTAAGAGCCAAGGTGAGGTGACTAGTCTGCTGACAGACCTGGTGGGATGGTCACTCTCAACGGTGAACAGATATGCAAAATGGCAAAAAATCCCACGGAGAACGTCGCTCACGAATTTACATGGAATAAATCATAATGATGCAGCAACTAATAAAATTTTTTGAATGAAATTTACATGGTCAAATCTATAGAGTGTGATAATTAAAAATCAACAGTAAAATAATAAGTAAATATCAAGATATGGAATCAAATTAAAATTTGAGTATTTCAATATTAAGATATGATTTAAATAAATATCTCAAAATTATCTAAACTCAAATGTCAAATTCAAATAAAAATTCAAAATAACTCGAATTAATATATTCAATGACCCATACTTGAAAAGTTGATCTTACTAATACGAATCTATATCCGACCAACCTAGTTTGACCATAAAATTTAACAATTTAAATCAGAAATAACAATAACACAAAATGATTTAAACCAGTTCGAATCCCAAACCCAAGATTCTTCAAATTTTCAAATTTAAAATATTTGGTTCGGGTTAGTTTCACGTTCAAATCAATCTTAATTTCGGATCATTTCAAAATTGATCATTTTAGACTAATATTGAATGGTGTTGGATTATTTTTTTTAGTCAAATCGGGTTTTAAAATTTTTGAATCATTTTGGTTCGAGTTAGTTTCAAGTTCAAATCATTTTAGGTTCAAGTCATTCGGTTTCGGATAATTTCGGGCTCATATTGAACGGTGTTGGATAAATGTTTTTAGTTAAATCGAGTTTAAAATTTCCAAATCATTTTGGTTCAGGTTAGTTTCAGGTTCAAATCAATTTCGAATTTGATTATTTTGGGCTCATATTGAACGGTGTTGGATTATCTTTTTTAGTCAAATCAAGTTTTAAAATTTCCAGATCATTTTGATTCGAGTTGGTTTCAAGTTTAAATCGATTTCGATTTCAGATTTGATCATATAGAACGGTGTTGGATTATTTTTTAATCAAATTGGGTTTTAAAATTTTTGAATCATTTTCGTTCTAATTAATTCCTGGTGCAAATCAAATTCGATTTCAGATCAATTCGAGCTCATATTTAACCGTGTTGGATTAATTTTTTTAATCAAATTAAACCATATCTAATTTGTATTCAATTTGATAAAATCCAATTTCTAAATTCAAATCAAAATTAACATATCACATCAATCACAATTTTTTTAAAAAAATAACTAAATTGAACCAAATCGAAATCAACCCCGAATATCTCTCCTATAAATTACTAGCCACTTTGTAAATCTAGATCTCTCTCCATAGTATTCATTACCAAGGAAAATGGCGACTGGTGGCATGGATGAAGCAAGCGACATGAAGGTGGTACTGAAACACTATGTATCTGGTTCAGCACAAGAAACCGATATGCATTTGACAGCCTGAACCATCAAACTCAAAGTACCAAAGGATTCTAATTCCATCATCCTCAAGAATCTTTATCTCTCATGTGATCCCTACATGACCTTCAAAATGATGAAGCTCGAACAACAATTAACCGATCCTTACGTCCTCGGTTCGGTAATTTTAATCACTTCCTTTCATCTTCATCATCGTTATCGTAATCAAGTTTTATTGTGTTTTGATATATTTTCTTGTTTACCGTTTTGAAAAATCGAATATTTGATATTTGAATTTCAACATCCGTTCAAATGAATCATTGGATGATCCTAAAAAAGTGAAATGTGATTGATTTTTGTTTGGATTTAGCCTACAAATTCTCAAGTACTTTGTCAAAGATCCGAGATTGTTTCAATAAGTGTAGAAACTAATTAAGCCTCGATTCTTTGCAATATAGAAAACAAACACTGTGAACCCAAGTCACACCTAGAACGATGAACATTTTACCCATCAGGCCAACACACGAGATTCTTTTTACACTAGATTCTTTAATTTCATTGCAATAAGTGAACCAAATAATAACACTTCATCAAAAATTTTTAAAAGTAAATTCATTTAACTTCATTGTTAATGATATGTAATCATCGATAGTGCCGGTATGCATGTTATTAGTAATTCTGACACACGGACTAATTTTAGCTCGAATTTGCAGCCTATAACTGGATATGGAGTGGCTAAAGTTTTGGATTCAGCACATCCTGGCTTTGCAAAGGATGATTTGGTGTGGGGAATAACTGGTTGGGAAGAGTATAGTCTAATTTCAGACCCTAAAAATTTCTTTAAAATCCAACATACCGATGTACCTCTTTCCTACTATGCTGGAATTCTTGGTAACTATCAATTCTCTTCTATCTTAGGTTAAGGTTGTTCGGGATTGAATTGTTAAATTCTACTATTAGTCTCTATACTTTGTTAAAGTTATGGATTTAGTCCTTATACTTTTATTTGATCAATTTTAGTTCCAATACTTTTCAAATTTGAAACTTCAGTCTTAACCCAAACAATAGTAGTTAAATTCGTTTAGTTAAATTCAAATACTAGTCCTATACTATGTGTACAGTTGTAGATTTAGTCTCTACTTTTCAAATTTAAAATTTTAGTCTTAACACAAATGACAATCATTAATCCGTTAGCTAACATAGCGTTACATATATGATAATAAGTTTAGTAGATCAGATTTTAGAAATAGTAAAACTTAATAGAAGAATGTAACCAAAGAAAATCTAAGAACATATAAGAACAAATGCATAAAAGAGGGAATTGATGTATAATAAAATATGTTACTTAGACTCTGTGTGAATGTTGAATACAGTTATGTAATATCGATAATAAATGAAAGATGGTTAATAGGTATGCCTGAGATAACAGCATATATTGGTTTCTATGAGCTTTGTGCTCCAAAGAAACGAGACTATGTGTTTGTTTCAGCAGCATGTGGTGCAGTTGGTCAGCTAGTGGGGCAATTTGCCAAGCTCCATGGTTGCTATGTTGTTGGAAGTGCTGGTAGCCCAGAGAAGGTAGCCCCTTTGCATGCTATTCCTATTCTTTTTAGGGTTAATATACTATTTGATATATGGATTTGGTTTAAATGTGCAATTTGGTACTCAGATCAATCAACATTATGCAGCCCGATGAATATTTGACTAGTATGCTTTAGCAAATAGAACATAGGTGCTTAATTATGACACAAAAAGTTTAGGTACTGAATTGAATATTGAAGCCAAACTCAGGTCTTTAATTGGAACAAAAAACGTAAGTATTGAATTGAATATTAAAACTAAACTCGGACCAACCTATATTCATTTCTGATATTTATACCCTAGTGTTTTACCACTGCTTATTGCAATTCTGATAAAAGAGAAAACATTTTTCAATTGGATTGTTATTGCATTTGAAAGAATAGAGTACGTTGAGTCTAAATACTATTGTTTCCTTTATAGTCTAATTCTGGTTTTAGTCCCTCTATTATGCTAAAATTTAGATTTAAACCCTTTAATTTGCCCTAATTCTTTTTCTTATCTTATGATGTTAGATTTTTTTGGCCATGTAGGTAGAAATTAATAATACCATTAGTTGATGTGGTTAAAGTGATGACAGGATTTTTTTCAATAGGATTAAGCATTCGATTTATATGTAATTTTATTATCGAATGAGGTTAAAATATGCTCCAAGTCCTTGTACTCTTGTACATTTAAAATTTAGTCCCTTTACTTTTCGATTTTAAAAATTCAAGTCCAATTATTAACACTATTAAAACCCTTTTAAATTTATAGGTGTGACATTTTGAAATTAAAAAAAAAAAGAAACTCATTTGATAACCTTAGAACAAAAAAATAACGTTATAATGGACCTTATTACATTTTTAAATTAAAAAAGTAGAGAGTTAAATTTCTAGATATAATCATAACTTTGATTTATTTCAGATTTTGTAGAGATTATTGTTAAAGGTTATAATTCTGTTATTAGCCTATTTTTGGTTAGTAGTTGTTAACTAGTTTACTATATAAACAACTAGTTTCAATTCAATAAAACATACATTTTTCCATTTCAATTACTTGATTTCTTCATCATTTTAGTTTTCTTTTCTGATAAAATACCAACAAAACCAAACATGTCTTTTAATGATATATTTCGCATATTAAAATTGTATTGCAGAATTTATGAAGCTTCATCATAACTTAACCCTATTATTGCCTTACCAAGTAATTTTGAAAACAAAAAATTCAACAGCCTCCATAATCTTTCGATCTAGCAAAGCCGAGAAAGGTCATCATCCACACAATTTCACAGCAGCTCAAACCAGTAATCAATGGCGGGAGTGATTATGGCCCAAACACTGCAATAGCTTAACCAAGAATGACAATAAACATGGATCCTATCTGCCAGCTTCTACTTTGGGATTCATTCCCCACGCCTAATGTTTTAGCTATTTTCCCATCTCCTTTTTACTCTCTTATATCACAACCTTGTATCTAATTTCCTTACTCCTTTTCTCTGGGATGCGAACTCATTCTCATGTTAAAAATCATTTCTATTTGTTTGCATGATTCAAATATATAACCAACTTCCACAGTACAATTTATCCCATTAAGATGGACATATATGCAGCATTTATTAATCATCTTCTATAATCAATCTATAAAATAAATTTAAAATTACAAAAATATACTAGTTTCTATTCAAACCAATCATACCATGTTAAAGCAATAAAAAATTTATATCAAACACAATAATTTGCATGTCATACTAGAAATTATTATCAATATATGATCACATGATTATACATAATAGTAATACTAGAAGTTATACATAATTAAATAAAACTCAATTTTGATTTCTGAAGCCAAAATAATAAAAAAACTTGATTTTTGAAATGAAAAATAAATATTCTTAATTTCGATTTTGATTTCTAATAGCTGTAGGGATCCAAGTTTGAGACTTTTGTCATGGTTTCAAACTTAAGATTTTTCTCGTTTAACTTTAATAACTCAATATTTTTCTCTCTCGTTTTGTTTTGGAACTGATAAACAACAACAAATTTATTTTTGGGACTTGGAAGATTGGTTTAAATACAAATTTGGTGCCACCACACGGTTAGGCGACACCCTCCCCCGATGTGACTCATGATGCCCCAACATTTTCATTTTTTTATAATTTGATTTATTTCTTCAGCATTATACGATATTTAAACAAAATACAAATAACTTTTAGTATTGTCTGATAATGTGACATCACCACTTAAAAAATAATTTTTTTCATCTAGAATGATTGGGTGATGATGGGTAGTTGATGTTGCCTAACAAATTGGCAAAACTTAAATTTATCATAGAAAAATGCCATTTACGTAAATAATCTATAACATGTCTCATTTTCATAATTATTTTTTGTATTTAATTCTATTTTAATTTAAATTAGAATAATAAAAAATTATTTGTTAATGTCAAATTGTTTTATATATGAAAATACCAAATATAAAGCGGCAGCCGCAGCCATTAGCAATAGCGAAAATGAAATTAAAATAACCAAAAAAGAAAAAAACATAAAAGCAGCAATGCCATATTAATTAATTAAGACTAAATGTAAACAAACCACAGCAAGTCATGTACTGTAATAATCACATGCTACTCAGCTCCAAACCCAATACCACACTAATTACAATGATTCTTTTATAGTGAAATCAGTCAAATTAACGTTAACCAATGCTAATTTTATTACAATTTGAGTTTTAATAAAAAAAATATTCAACTCAAATATAAATTTAAAGAATAAAAATTCATTTAAAATTAATACAATATGTAAACAAAGCACAATTGTTTGATGGTCTTCCATAGCCCAATTGTGGTGTATAGGGTGGTCGGGTGGTGTTTAATTGGTTAAGTGAGAAATTTTAATTTATTGCATATTTTACGTATCCAATTCTATGTCTGTTTATATTAATGTTGGAATATGTGTAATAGATTAATGTATTTGCGTTATGTATGTTAGTGGAGTCTATTCGTATATTTGGTTACCGGTTTTAAATTTTAGTATGACATTTGTATTTATTTTTTCTGAAACTATTTTGTTTCGTTACATAATCATTTGCCTTTTGTCTAAGTTTCAGTCTCACATTGAACTCGTGTAGCTCATCCCTTTTAGTTTCTCCCTTTTAAGTATTTCGCAAGGTTAGTTTGTGAACTCGGCATATCGGAGGTCTCAAAAGGTTTTTTTTTTTGTGTGTGTTGGTTTGGTTTAAATAAGATTTCCATAAGATTAATATGGTGATTTGTAATCAATTTGTAAGGCAATTATATAAACTGTGATATGGGTTATGGCTACTTGATTTGGTTTTAAAACATTCGATGCCACGCATGAATTTAATTTCATCACAAGTGATTATTCATTTTATAAACATACGATTTTTAAGGTATTAATTTGTGGGTTTTTCAACTAAAAAACATCAAATTTTGTTGCTGCAATTCTGTTTTGAAATTTCAGTTTTTCTCAAAACTACTACTCTATTTTGATTGTAAAATTAGTACAAAAATAGTAACTTGTTTTTGAACTGGTTTGAAGTGATAACATGGTTTAATGTAATTAAATTTTATTTACGGTTTCAATAAGTTGCAATAGAAAAGGATTTTCGAGAAGAGTTCATGTGTTTAAAATAGTAATTTTGTTTTGAGCTATTTCGATGACTAATGTGACCTCCGAAATTCGGTCAAAATTTTTAGGCCAAATTTTGGGGCGTTACAAATCATCAACTTACATTTGCCATTTTTTTTTTTTTTGCAATAAAAGGAGTAATGAATTTGTTTATCACTGTGAATTGAACTTACATATTAAAAGTGCTTTATTTAAACTTAATATTGCTGAGAATAACTTGAAAGAGATTGAGTATGTTGCCCTTCAACATCCATTAATTTCCACTAAAAATGATGATGAACTTAAACATGATGTTGACTGCTTTGGGTGTTGAGAACCATTAACAAAATATACATACTTTTCTCTTGATTGTGAATTTAATTTACATAATAAATGTGCTGAGCTACCTCAAGAGATGAGTCATATGTGCCATAGACAACATCCTCTAGTTTTGCGATTCAATAGCGAACGACACCTTGCAAGTTTTTTAGGCTAAAATGAAACACCAATCAGGTTCTTATTGATAGCCAAGGACAAAAGTTGGATTCTTCTGAGGCTATTTCTACTGAATTGGTACATTTCATTAGTAATACTCTTGACACTGTGGATAATAGGGTATAATAGGGTATGTTCTTTTTCTGTAGTAATAAGGCCTTGGGGCCAGATGGATATTCTGCTAATTTTTTTCAAGCTACTTGGGGTATAGCTGGGAAGGATTTCATGGAGGCTGTGAAGTATTTATTTTTTCTGAAGGTAGGAAGATGCTAAATTCATTTTTATTCTAATCATATTTGAAACCTGTGGCTTCATTTGCCTGAAAACTCAAAATAGTAAAACAAAGTTTGATCTTTGCCTTATTACTTATGATATTAGTTGTTGTGGTTGTAATTTAGTTTGTTTTAAATAAATGTCATGTAATAATCTAAAGTTGCATTAAAATTTGATTATTATTTTAGAATTTTTTATAATTTGAGAGTGTGATTGTAGAAATGTTGTTGGATGCTTGTCTTTGTTTCTTTATATAAGCTTATTTGAAAATATAAGTTTTTCTGAAACAATTTGTCTCTTAATATTATAGGGAATAATATATTATATTACAAGTTACATAAACATATAATATATTACATAAATGCATGGCACATGCTACTCAGCTCCAAACCCAATATCACACTATTTATAATAATTCTTTTATAGTGAAATCAGTCAAATTAACGTTAACCAATGCTTATTTCATTACAATTTTTGATGTAAAATGAGCTAAAATTATGGTGAAAAGCAAGTGTAACCTTGAGTAAAAGCATCGACTGGCTAATTAAGTTGACCTCTGTTTACTAGAAGCGACCTTCTGCCTCTGCCTCTAAATATCAAATGCTCTTCCACTTCCTCAATCTTTATCTTTCTTCACTTGTATTCTTGTTTTCCCATTGCACTTTGCTCCCAAAATCAAGCTTTTTCCTTTATTTATATTGCTTGGGGAGGGAGAAATGGAGGGGTCTAACAATTATGGCCACCAACATCCCCTGCTTCTTATCATGAATGAAGATCAGCTGCTGAATGTAGCTAAGTGCTCAAGGTGTGGCGAGAAGGTATCAACTCCATGTTTTAGCTGTGCCGAGGATTGTGGGTTTTACCTTCACAAGGTATGTGCTGAGGCACCTTTGGAGCTTAATCACCCTTTTCATCACGACCATCCTCTTCTTCTAATGCAAGATCCCCCTTATCCCTGTGGAGAGTACATTTGCACTTTCTGCCGTCAAAGTGGTGGCAAGTTTGTTTATCACTGCTCTTGCGAATTGGACTTTCATATTAAATGTGCTTTATTTACATTTAATATTGCTGAGAATAATTTGAAAGAGCTTGACCATGTCGCCCTTCAAGATGAAGAACTTGAAGATGATAGTAAGTGCTTTTTGTGTTGGGAACCATTAGCAAAGTATACACACTTTTCTCCTGACTGTGGATTTAAATTACATGTGAAATGCGCTGAGCTTCCCTTCAAATTGAATCTTGTGTGCCATCGCGAACATCCTCTTGTTCTACAGTTTAATATCCAAGGGCTCTCTTGCAAGATATGCGGAGAAAGCGATAGAAAAGCTATAGGATTTTTTTATGGTTGTTCACCTTGTAAGTTTGTTGTTCACATTGAATGTGCATCGCAATCACCATTACAAGTTATTAAGAGTACAAATCATGAACATCCATTTACCTTGTTTAACGGGCACCAACATCCCCTGTTTCTTATGTTGAATCAAGAGCATCTGATGGACAATCAAAGGGGTGTAACTGATTGCTCGAGGTGTGGGGAGAAGGTGTCTGCTCCATGTTTTTGCTGTGCGGAGCACTGCGGGTTTTATCTTCACAAGGTATGTGCCGAGGCACCTTTGGAGCTTAATCACCCTTTTCATCTCAACCATCCTCTTCTTATGCAAAATGCACCTTATTCATCCGGAATGTACTTTTGCAATTTTTGCAATAAATCTGGTCACAAGTCTGCTTATCGCTGCTCTTCTTGTGAATTGGACTTCCATATTAAATGTGCTTTGTTTACATTTAATATTGCTGAGAATAATTTGAAAGAGCTTGAGCATGTTGCCCTTCAACATCCATTGATTCCCACTGAAAATGGTGATGAAAAACTTAAAGATGTTTCTAACTGCTTTGGTTGCCGGGGACCATTAGCAAATTATACACACTTTTCTCCTTGCCGTGGATTTAACTTACATGAGAAATGCACTGAGATTCCTTTCAAATTGAATCATGTGTGGCATCGCAAGCATCCTCTTGTCCTACAATTTAATAGCGAACGGCTCTCTTGCAAGCTATGCTGCCAGGTAACAATGCGAAGAGGATTTGTTTATGGTTGTTCTCCTTGTAAGTTTGTTGTTCACATTGAATGTGCATCACAATCACCATTACAAGTTATTAAGAGCACAAATCATGAACATCCATTCACCTTGTTGTTGAGACAAGTTCCATTCACATGTGATGGGTGTGGCACTGAAGGAAATCATGTTGCCTATACATGTGGTACATGCAACATTATAATCCATAAAAATTGCATTTCATTGCCTCGCATTATCAAAAGTAAGTGGCACGATCATCGCCTTCTTCACACGTATTTCCATCACATAGAAGATTTTAGGGTTTTGAATTGCCTAATATGCCATGATGAAGTCAATACAGAGCATGGTAGTTACTATTGTTCAAAATGCAATGGTATATTCCATGTGAAGTGTGCACTGAAGGATAAAGATTCACATGAAATAGTAGAAAATGAAGATGAGATTGAGATGCCCAATGAAAGTTCCATCATTGTTATTGAGAGCAACGATGCTGGAGAAGCTACAAAAATAAAGCATTTCAAGCATATGCATAATCTAATGTTAGGTCCATTTGTTGGAGGATATGAAAATAGTTGCGACGGGTGTATGTTGCCAATCTCGGATCCGTTTTACTACTGTTCAGAATGTGTTTTCTTTCTTCATAAAGCGTGTGCTGAGTTACCTAAGATGAAGAATGTTTGGCATCATGATTGCAAAGAGCCTCTAGTCCTTATTTCTGACAAAGTTTTTGGCTGTCAACAATGTTTCACCATGTCTAATGCCTTTGCTTATGAATGTTGTGGATGTAAGAGAAAAATATGTTTCCGATGTGTGATTGCTCTTACTCCTGGTGCTCGAACATGTTTGAAACATGAACACCCCCTCTTTTTCTACACAAAGCACAATGGAATATGCAATGCTTGTGGTATGACTACACTGGGTGCATTTTGTTGTAAGGATTGCAATTTTGTGCTACATCATGGTTGTTTTTCACTCCCAATTACAGCTCGTCACAAATGCGATGAGCATCTTCTTTCACTCACTCATCATGATGATAACAGTTATTCAGAACATCATTTTTGTGATATCTGTGAACATAGTCGAGATCCAAATCATTGGTTTTATAATTGTGCAACATGTGATACTTCTGCTCATTTTTATTGTGTTCTTCTAAATGATTATCCATTCCTCAAACTCGGGAGTATTTATGAAGAAAATGATCATCCTCACCCACTCACCTTTGTGAAGAAGAAGTATTACTACCCAGATTGTGATAAATGTAGTAAGCCTTGTGAAGATGTGGCTCTTGAATGCTCAAAGTGGGAGTGCAAATATATTGTCCACTACTATTGTGCAAATATATTGTCCACTGCATTTGTGTAATCAAATTTGAAACCTATCACTTCATTTGCAGGAAATCTCAAGACTAGAAAACAGGATTTGACCTTTGACTTGTTACTTGTGATATTAGTTATTGTTGTAACTGTAATTTGGAAGGTTTTTCGTACTTTTTAAGTTTTAAATAAATGTCATGCAAAAATCTGGAGCTGAAACTTGTGAGGTTTGATTGTTGATTTTAGAATTTCTTATAATTTGAGAGTGTGATTGTGCTTACAATAATAAAAGCGTTGCTAGATCTCTTTTTTTTTTTTTTTATATATAAGCTTTTTCTGAAATTATTTCACTGTTGCTGCAATAAAATTACATTTAACGTTTAGCTTTATGTATTAGATAAAGTAACAAGGACCTGTCTCCTTCCAAAAACCAAACATGTCTTTTAATGATATATTTCGCATATTAAAATTTTATTGCAGAAATTGATTAAACAAACTTTGGGATTCCATTCCCCACACCTAATGTTTTAGCTATTTTCCCATCTCTTTTTTACTCTCTTATATCACAACCTGTATCTTGACTGGGATGGTGTTGGAGTTTAGAGAAGTTGAGAGAATAAAGAAAAATACTTGCAGAATTTTTTTGACTGCTATCTAATTTTCTCATATGCTTTTCATTCAACAAGAAATACAATATATATATATATATATAAGTGTAGTGGTTATAAGAAAGTCAACAAACCACATTAATACACTTTGAAAATACAAATAAATAACTTGTACATTAATATACTAACTCTGCTTATCTAACAAGTGATCTTAGCAAGCAGACTAAGACAAAAATCATCATCAGCATATGCGAACCTTTCTTAAAATACGCCAGGTGGTTCGCCAACAACATATAACAGCTCACACTCTGATGAGCTCGCAACTTCAATTGAGCCTACACTTTTGGTTGAACTTGCAGTTTTGGTGGTGAGCTTGCAAATGTAGAGCTGACAACTTCAAGTGACTCGTAGCTTCATAGGAAGAGTTCGCCATTATTTACGTAAATAATCTATAACATGCCTCATTTTTGTAATTAATTTTTTTGTATTTAATTTCATTTTAATTTAAATTAAAATAATAAAAAATTATTTGTTAATGTCTAATTGTTTTATATATGAAAATATTTAATTCCGTTTTACTACTGTTCAGAATGTGTTTTCTTTCTTCATAAAGCATGTGCTGAGTTACCTAAGATGCAGAATGTTTGGCATCATGATTGCAAAGAGCCTCTAGCCCTTATTTCTGACAAAGCTTTTGAGTGTCGACAATGTTGGGACATATCTAATGCCTTTGCTTATGAATGTTGTGGATGTGAGAGAAAAATATGTCTCCGATGTGTGATTCCTCTTACTCTTGGTGCTCGAACATGTTTGAAACATGAACACCCCCTCTTTTACTACACAAAGCATAATGAGAAATGCAATGCTTGTAGCATGACTACATAGGTGGCATTCTATTGTAAGGATTGCAATTTTGTGCTACATCTTCATTGTTTTTCACTTCCAATTATAGCTCATTACAAATGCGATGAGCATCTTCTTTTACTCACTCATCATGACGATAACAGTTATTCAGAACGTCATTTTTGTGATATCTGTGAACAAAGTCGAGATCCACATCGTTGGTTTTATAATTGTGTAACATGCGATACTTCTGCTCATGTTTATTGTGTTCTTGGAGAATATCCATTCCGCAAACCCAGGAGCATTTATGAAGAAAATGATCATCCACACCCACTCACCTTTGTGAAGAAGTATTACTACCCAGATTGTGATAAATGTAGTGAGCCTTGTGAAGATGTAGCTCTTGAATACTCAAAGTCGGAGTGCAAATATATTGTCCACTAGAGTTGTGTAATACCCACTTCTCTATTGGGTTGATGAGTGTGGTACAAGCGGTAATTCAGATGTAATCATATTTGAAACCTATCACTTCATTGGCAGGAAAAGCCAAGATTAGAAAACAGGATTTGACCTTTGCCTTGTTACTTATGATATTAGTTATTTTTGAAACTGTAATTTGGGTTTTCCTACTTTGAAGTTTTAAATAAAAGTCATGTAAAAATCTGGAGCTAAAACTTGTGAGGTTTGATTATTGATTTTAGAATTTCTTATAATTTGAGAGTGTGATTGTGCTTACAATAATAAAAGCGTTGCTAGATGCTTCTCTTTGTTTTTCTTATATAAGCTTTTTCTGAAATTATTTCTCTGTTGCTTATCTAACTCTGTTATCTAACAAGTGATCTTAGCAAGCAGACTAATACAAAAATCACCATCAGCATATGCGAACCTTTCTTAAAATACATCAGGTGGTTCGTCAACAACATATAACAGCTCACACTCTGATGAGCTCGCAACTTCAATTGAGCCTACACTTTTGGTTGAACTTGCAGTTTTGGTGGTGAGCTCGCAAATGTAGAGCTCACAACTTCAAGTGAGCTCGTAGCTTCATAGGAAGAGTTCGCCATTATAGAAATGACCACTTCACAACACTTCTCTTTGGTCATAATGCTGCAAACTCCAATATATTGCCTTAGCCTCTCAAACCTCATTCTTCCAAGAGGTTTTGTGAGAATATCAGCAAGTTAGACATCTGAACTATAATTAACCAGCTTCACCTCATTCGATTGCTCGACTTCTCTAAAAAGTCCTAGGTCTTAGGTAACATTACATGTAAGTCCTAGGTCTTTTATAGTCGGTGTGTGAACAAAAACCAAGACAGCAAAGAAATCTAACAGGCCTGGTCAGAGATGAGCTATAGTGATAATTGATTTAATGTTGTTTTTAATTATTTTTCTTTTATATAAAGCTGCTTTTTTAATGGATATTAATAAAGCGATGAATCTGCTCTGCAAAGCATATTGGAGCATATGAAGCAGATGCGAGCAGTGGCTGGGAAGCCTATACCGCGCTCAAAATTGGTGACATTCCTAGACGAAACTATGAAGATTAAGAGCCAAGGTAAGGTGACTAGTCTGCTGACAGACCTGGTGGGGATGGTCGCTCTCGACGGTGAACAGATATGCAAAATGGTAAAAAATCCCACGAAGAACGGGGCTCACGAATTTACATGGAACAAATCATAATGATGCAGCAATTAATAAAATTTTTTGAATGAAATTTACATGGTCAAATCTTTAGAGTGTGATAATTAAAAATCAACAGTAAAATAATAAATAAATATTAAGACATAGAATCAAATTAAAATTTGAGTATTTCAATAATATTAAGATATGATTTAAACAAATATCTCAAAATTATCCAAACTCAAGCGTCAAATTCAAATAAAAATTCAAAATAACTCGAATTAATATATTCAATGACCCAGACTTAAAAAGTTGATTTTACTAATACGAATCCATATCCGACCAACCTAGTTTGACCATAAAATTTAACAATTTAAATCAGAAATAATAATAACACAACATGATTTAAACCAGTTCGAATCCCAAACCCAAGATTCTTCAAATTCTAAAATTTAAAATATTTGGTTCAGGTTAGTTTCATGTTCAAATCAATTTTAATTTCGGATCATTTCAAAATTGATCATTTTAGACTAATATTGAATGGTGTTGGATTATTTTTTTTAGTCAAATCGGGTTTTAAAATTTTTGGATCATTTTGGTTCGAGTTAGTTTCAAGTTCAATTCATTTTAAGTTCAAGTCATTCGATTTCGAATAATTTCGGGCTCATATTGAACGGTGTTGGATAATTTTTTTTAGTCAAATCGAGTTTAAAATTTCCAAATCATTTTGGTTCAGGTTAGTTTCAGGTTCAAATCAATTTTGGATTTGATCATTTTGGGCTCATATTGAACGGTGTTGGATTATCTATTTTAGTCAAATCAGGTTTTAAAATTTCCAGATCATTTTGATTCGGGTTAGTTTCAAGTCTAAATCAATTTCGATTTCAAATTTGATCATTTCAGGTTCATATAGAACGGTGTTGGATTATTTTTTAATCAAATTGGGTTTTAAAATTTTCGAATCATTTTCGTTCTAATTAATTCCTGGTTCAAATCAAATTCGATTTCAGGTCATTCATATTTAATCGCGTTGGATTAATTTTTTTTAATCAAATCAAACCACATCTAATTTGTATTTAATTTGATAAAATCCAATTTCTAAATTCAAATTAAAATTAACATATCACATCAATCACAATTTTTTTAAAAAAATAACTAAATTGAACAAATCGAAATCAACCCCGAATATCTCTCCTATAAATTACTAGCCACTTTTGTAAATCTAGATCTCTCTCCATAGTATTCATTACCAAGGAAAATGGCGACGGGTGGCATGGATGAAGCAAGCAACATGAAGGTGGTACTGAAACACTATGTATCTGGTTCAGCACAAGAAACCGACATGCATTTGACAGCCGGAACCATCAAACTCAAAGTACCAAAGGATTCTAATTCCATCATCCTCAAGAATCTTTATCTCTCATGCGATCCCTACATGATCTTCAAAATGATGAAGCTCGAACAACAATTAACCGATCCTTACGTCCTCGGTTCGGTAATTTTAATCACTTCCTTTCATCTTCATCATCGTTATCGTAATTAAGTTTTATTGTGTTTAGATATATTTTCTTGTTTACGGTTTTGAAAAAATCGAATATTTGATATTTAAATTTCAACATCCGTTAAAATGAATCATTGGATGATCGTAAAAAAGTAAAATGTGATTGATTTTTGTTTGGATTTAGCCTACAAATTCTCAAATACGTTGTCAAAGATCCGAGATTGTTTCAATAAGTGTAGAAAATAATTAAGCCTCATAAATTTCTATCACCTTTTCATTATTAGTGATGGATATTTATAGCATTGCGTCGAGTGGTAAGAAATTCGATATTTCTTTTCGATTCTTTGCAATATAAAAAATAAACACTGAAATATTTTGCCCATTAGGCCAACAGGCAAAATTCTTTTTACACTAGGTTCTTTAATTTCATTGCAATAAGTGAACCAAATAATAACACTTCATCAAAAAATTTTAAAAGTAAATTCATTTAACTTCATTTTTAATGATATGTAATCATCGATAGAGTCGGTATGCATATTATTAGTAATTCGGACACACGAACTAATTTTAGCTCGAATTTGCAGCCTATAACGGGATATGGAGTGGCTAAAGTTTTGGATTCAGCACATCCTGGCTTTGCAAAGGATGATTTGGTGTGGGGAATAACTGGTTGGGAAGAGCATAGTCTAATTTCAGACCCTAAAAATTTCTTTAAAATCCAACATACAGATGTACCTCTTTCCTACTATGCTGGAATTCTTGGTAACTATCAATTCTCTTCTATCTTAGGTTAAGGTTGTTCGGGTTTGAATTGTTCATGTTAAATCGTTGATATTGATTTTTCCTTAAAAATAATCCTTCTGATAAATAGTTAAGTATTTGGGCTATTCAATGACATCAAAAAATAGAAATGCTAGCTTAACTGTGTTAAATTAAAGTATGAGGGTTAAATTCAACATCTGAGCATGGTAAAAGAATCAAAATGATAATTTGACCCAAATCATAGGGAAAGAAATGGTTAGATTCTACTATTAGCCCCTATACTTTGTTAAAGTTTTGGATTTAGTCCTTATACTTTTATTTGATCAATTTTAGTCCCAATACTTTTCAAATTTGAAACTTTAGTCTTGACCCAAATAATAGTAGTTAAACTCGTTTAGTTAAATTCAAATACTAGTCCTATACTATGTGTACAGTTGTAGATTTAGTTTATTTTCTCCAATTGGATCATTTTAAGTCTATATACTTTTCGAATTTAAAATTTCAGTCTTAACACAAATGACAATCATTAATCCATTAACTAGATTTTTAGTGAGTAATATATGAAAATAATAAGCTGACGTAGCGTTACACATATAATAATAAGTTTGGTACATCAAATTATAGAAATAGCAAAACTTAATAGAAAAATGTAACCACAGAAAATCTAAGAACATATAAGAACGAATGCATAAAAGAGGAAATTGATATATAATAAAATATGTTACTTAGACTCTGTGTGAGTGTTGAATACAGTTATGTAATATCGATAATAAACGTAAGATGGTTAATAGGTATGCCTGGGATAACAGCATATATTGGTTTCTATGAGCTTTGTGCTCCAAAGAAAGGAGACTATATGTTTGTTTCAGCAGCATGTGGTGCAGTCGGTCAGCTAGTGGGGCAATTTGCCAAGCTCCATGGTTGCCATGTTGTTGGAAGTGCTGGTAGCCCAGAGAAGGTAGCCCCTTTGCATGCTATTCCTATTCTTTTTAGTGTTAATATACTATTTGATATCTAGATTTGGCTTAAATGTTCAATTTGGTACCCAGATCAATCACCATTATGCGGCCCGATGAATATTTGACTAGTATGTTTTAGCAAATAAAACATAGGTGCTTAATTATGACACAAAAAGTTCAGATACTGAATTGAACATTGAAACTAAACTCAGGTTTTTAATTGAAACAAAAAACATAAGTATTGAATTGAATATTAAAACTAAACTCGGAAGTCGGACCAACCTATATTCATTTATGATATTTATACAACAGTGTTTTACCACTGCTTATTGCAATTCTGACAAAAGAGAAAACCTTTTTCAATTGGATTGTTATTGCATTTGAAAGAATACAGGACCTTGAGTCTGAATACCATTGTTTCCTTTATGGTCTAATCCCGGTTCTAGTCCCTCTATTATGTTAAATTTTGGATTTAATCCCTTTAATTTGCTATGATGTTATTAGTAGGTAGAAATTGATTTCTTTGGCCATGTAGGTAGAAATCGATAATGCCATTAGTTGATGTCGTTAAAGTGTAGACATGGATTTTTTTTAAAAAAAAAAAAATAGGATTAAGCATTCCATTGATATGTAATGTTATTATCAAATGAGGTTAAAAAATGCTCCAAGTCCTTGTACTCTTGTACATTTGAAATTTAGTCCCTTTACTTTTCAATTTTAAAAATTCAAGTCCAATTATCAACACTATTAAAATCCTTTTAAATTTATAAATGTGACATTTTGAAATTTTAAATAAAAAAAAAAAAAACCCTCATTTGATAGCCTTGGAACAAAAAAGTGACGTTATAATAGACCTTATGACATTTTTAAATTCAAAAAGTAGAGAGTTAAATTTCTGGAAATATAAGTAGGGGACTGAATTCCAAATACATGAAGAATATAGAGACTTGGAGCATATTTAAGCCTATTGATTGAAAATGGTTATCTAGGATTCTAAATTGATAGCATTGCTAGTTAACAAATAAAACTTTGAAAAAAATCCATGTCATCACTTTATGATGGCAACTAATATGGTTAAAAATTGAGACCAAATTACATCAAATTAATGTAAAGGGATTAAATCCCAAATTTCAACATAGTAGAGAGACCAAAATCATAATTAGCCTTTTTTTTTCACTTCTTCAATTTAAGGTTGATATCTTGAAGAACAAATTTGGTTTTGATGAGGCTTTCAACTATAAAGACGAGCCCAACTTCGATGCAACTTTGAAAAGGTTAGTAACGCACAATTTCTGACATTCATGCTTGAATCCAAGCACCGTAATCGAAATCTAACGTCGACCCTTTATTTTCGAAACAGGCATTGTCCCGAAGGCATTGACATTTACTTCGACAATGTCGGCGGGAAGATGCTAGACGCGGTGCTACTCAACCTGAGACCCCACGCCCGCATTGCGGTGTGTGGCATGATCTCGCAATACAACAGAGAACAACCCGACGGCGTCCAGAATTTGTCGTCGATGGTATTGAAAGAAGCTCGAATGCAAGGCTATCTAGCAACGAACTACTACCATCTTTACCCCAAATACCTGGAAATGATATTGCCATTGATCAAAGAATCCAAAGTAGTGTATGTTGAAGATGTTGCTGATGGCTTGGAAAATGCTCCCAAAGCGCTCATTGGTATCTTTAGTGGCCGTAATATTGGTAAACAAGTGGTGGCTGTTAATTGCTTGTAATCGAAATTTTAGATCAAAACGCTTTATTTATAATTTGGCCCTCAAAGTATATTCGATTTTTCACTTTGGTATATGAATTATCATTTTCATATTATTTTACCTCCAAAATTATTGTCGCTGTTAATTTTTTTATTTTTGGGGGTAAACTAAGATGAAAAGGATAGTTGAAATACTAAAGTGGGACAAAAGTTTTAGATGCTAAAGTGGGAAAATGAATATAATATAAGGGTCAAATTGTGAATTAAGCTAAATCAAAATATGGACACTTTTGGGGCTGGAACTTATTTTTGAATGTATTTCTATTTCTAAATTTATTTCATTAGAAAAAAAAATCATAAGTTAATTTAATTTTGCTTGTGGAATTTTTGTTTTTGTTTTTATTTTTTTAAGAAAATACTTTCATTAATAGAAATCATGAACAATAAGAATATAAAGGCACAACATATGATACAAATGATAAATAAGACACTACAAATTGATGTTCAACAAAGTCTAAAAAAAAAATTCCCCGAAAAGGAGAAAGGCGATCTGACAATAATAGCAACACTTGAAGAATTTAGAGACAAACCAAATGTGTATCACATTGATCAAACCGTTGAAATTTGCATCTTTGCCTTGCCATCATCAGACCTAATTGACAATAAACTTTGGCCAACCAACAAACCAGGGGCAAATCTAGGGGGGCTGGCATGGGCCCTGGCCCCCCTAAAATGTAAAATTATATTTAGGCTCTTATAATTTTTAAAAAAATTTAAATTAGTAAAGCTAAAATTGCACTTTGGCCCCCCCAAAATTATAAAAATTTGATTTAATCCTTTATAAATTATAAAGATATAAACTATAAAAAATGAAACTTTCATTCGGCCCCCCTAAAAAATTTTCCTGGCTTCGCCCCTGCAACAAACCATTATTAAGAGCCTTAAGAGACTTGCCGCGTCAATGATGCATAAAAAGACACTAAAGCAAAATGCAGAATTAATGGCGATTTACAGCGGCGTTTATAGGAAATACTGCCACCACCATATACATTTAGCGACGACTATATGTATAAACACTATTTCTAAATTGCAGGAATATAAATAAATATATGGCAATATATAAATGGAAACATATAAATACACATTATAGAAAAATCATATCAAATCTAATGTATCAAAGTTTTCTAATTTATTATTTTTGAAACTAGGAATATATTATTTATTTTTAAGAAATATAATTTTGCTTAGATTATTATTTTATGCACGATTAGTGGAGTAAAAAAATGTCACAAACAGGTATAGGTTGATGCCACAAGCTCTTATTCATCTTTATGCTTGTCCAAGCCCGACTTGGCTCGAAATATGGGCTTAAAATATTGCCTAAATTTGTTTATATTTGTAAAAAAAATTAACCCAAGCCTATTTTAGGCTTGCCCATTTTATTTAAAAAATTATTTAATAATTTTATATATTTTTTATTTATTGAAATTTTTTATATAATAATCTTAACATTATTTTAATGTTTACATTATAATAATATTATATATTTAATATAGATTTATTTTTTTAATGTGTTCTTAATTATATAATATATAAAAATAATATAATATAAAGAATTATAAACTTAAAAATAGGTTGAATCGAGTTAAACTAAGGCCTTCAATTTCTAAATTCAAATCCAACTCATATTTTAAAGGGATCAGATTTTTTTGTTTAAACTTATTTTTCAATTCTAATATTTTTTTTCCGAGCTCTCCGGACAAGCTTTTGAATCTAAACAAATAACTCAGCCTCTAGTTTCCCTCTAATAAAATATCTTCCTAAAAGGTTTCCCTAAAAAAAAATATCTTCCCAACTTTACTCTCTTTTGTTTTTTTATCAATTATTTTCTTTGAAATAATCACCCGGTCATTTCCATCTTTTTAACTTTTGTCATTAAAGTCTCACTCTTTTTTTCCTTAAAACCTTCAATCTTTTTTTCTTTTTTTTAGTTTCAAGCAACAAAAATGGCTGATGAAGCGTTAGTGAAGAACAAGCAAGTGGTTCTCAAGAACTATGTGAATACCGGTTTGCCCAAAGAATCAGATATGGAAATTAAAGAAAAAAGCATTCAATTGAAAGTTCCAGAAGGGACTGAAGATGCTATTTTAGTGAAAAATCTCTACTTATCTTGCGATCCTTACATGAGGAATCGTATGAAGAAGCTCGAAGATTCGTATGTGCCGTCTTTTGTGCCCGGATCGGTGAGTTTCATGAATCTGAACTGAAAAAATTTCCCTTTTTTCCCATGTTTTTCGAGGATTTTCAATTTTGATCTGTTTTATTTAGTAAATAGGTTTTGTTTGATGACTTTGCTGGTACGGTTTATAAGAAGCTTGGTGGGGGAATTTAATGAGAATCTCAAAAAGACAAAAATTTGGAGGGTTTAATTAGAATTTTTAGCTCAAATCAAGGTTTATAGTTCCTAATGGTGAGTTCTGGCTGTTTAGGATTGAGTTGATTCAGTGTCAAATACGTGTATTCAGCGGTAAAATTGCACTTTGGCCGCCAAAAAATGATAAAAATTTGATTTAATCCTGCCGGCCCCCTAACGCCGAGCAGTACAAATGTTGCAATTTGTCAACCGAGCTCGTAACATAATGATAAAGTCTTGGTTGACATCAGATCTTGATCCATGGACACCTACTCTCATAATCAATTTCGAGTAATAAAAGATCAACATTTTATCGAACAATGCCTTAATTTACCTTTTAACTAGTTACATTACGCAGCCTATATCCGGTTACGGAGTGGCCAAAGTTGTGGATTCGACTCATCCGGAATACAAAAACGGCGATCTCGTGTGGGGGATGACCGGTTGGGAAGAGTATTCTCTCTTAGCGGCGCCTGGTCTTTTGTTCAAAATTCAACACACAGATGTGCCTCTCACCTACTATACTGGACTTCTTGGTAAGTTGATACTCGGACTCGATTGCTGAGTGTCAGATATATGTATGTGCGACCCAAAGTCGAGTCGCATGGTTTAGATTCTTGCCACTTATATGATCTGGGTTATGTTTCATGGTTAGTAATAGGTCAATCTTGATAACGTAATAAGAACATACTTGTGCTCGTTTGATTGTTCATTGATTTCATCATTATAGGTATGACTGGTATGACTGCTTATATTGGTTTTTACGAAATCTGCACCCCGAAGAAAGGGGAATATGTCTATGTATCAGCTGCATCCGGAGCAGTTGGTCAGCTTGTCGGGCAATTTGCGAAATTGTTAGGCTGCTATGTTGTCGGAAGTGCTGGAAGCAAAGAGAAAGTAAGTTTTCGATTTTGTCATTTATTCCTTCATTTCTTGTTTCTTCCCCTTTTTATCTAAACCTCTTCGATGATTTCCGTATCAAAGATTGATCTGCTAAAGAATAAGTTCGGGTTCGATGAGGCATTCAACTACAAGGAGGAGCCGGACTTGGATGCTGCTTTAAAAAGGTCAGTAGTTACTAGAACTCAGATTGGTTTGACAGTCGAATCACATGATCTGTTATCCGACTTTGATCGGATGTGATATGTTTTACCATGTTTTGCCAGGTACTTTCCAGAAGGCATCGATATTTACTTTGAAAACGTTGGGGGAAAGATGCTCGATGCAGTGCTGCTCAACATGAGAGTCCATGGTCGCATTGCTGTATGCGGAATGATCTCACAGTACAACAATGACAAACCGGAAGCAACGCACAACTTGATGTACATCATTCTGAAACGGGTCCGGATGCAAGGGTTTATCGTCAGTGATTTCTATCACTTGTATCCCAAGTATCTAGAAATGGTTATACCTAGTATCAAAGAAGGGAAGATAACCTACATTGAAGACGTAGCCGAAGGTATTGAGAGTGCTCCAACATCTCTCATTGGCCTCTTCATCGGTCGCAATGTCGGGAAACAGTTAGTCGTGGTCTCCCGTGATTGATGCACTTTTACGGAAAATAACACCGGTATAATTCGTGCATGTGTGTTGTGTTTTATTTCAATATATTTTGTATTTATGTTCTGATATGCGTTGAACATGTCTATTTGGGGTTTTTCATACAAATAATATAAAAAAATTAATTACGAAAATGGTATTGGATCTAAATTATTTATAAAATAGAATGTTTTTTTATAGTAAATATGGGTGTAGCCAACCTATCAGGCAGCACCACTATAAATTATTTCCTATCATTAGTCAATCATACAGTTAAAATAATTTCTTAAGTGATGATGCCTAACACAATGGTGGTACTAACATGTATTTTTTAAAAATATTCATATTTCCTCCTAAATACAATTTAAATTATATTCGGGGAAAAAAATTGTGCCACTTGAAATATTGACGGTATCGATAAAAAAAAGGTAAAAAATATTATGTACATTTTAGGGTAAGGAGTCGTGATCGATTAGTCACATCAGCGGTAGGCTAGTGCCGCCTAACAATCGGTCACGCCTCCCTATCCTAAAATGGACACTTATTTTCTTTTTTAAGTTATTTTACTCATTATATATGATACAGGTCCCTCCATACACAACATGAGATTTGAGTAAAGTAGAGTGATTTTTTTTTTAATAATTAGTTGTTTTGTGTTGGGATTTGGGAGGAAAAAATTGTTTGGGCTGAAATTTTAGGAAGAAATTATGTAGTTTTGATGAATGTTTTCATTGTTTGTAATAATAATTTGTATATTATATTTAAATAAAATTATTTACAAAAATGGGTTGTGGTAAATAATATTATGTGGAAGGCTTGTTTAGATGTCGAAATGGGTTCATTGAGTAGAGCGACCGATCACACTGCCATGATGATTAATGTCCCAGTAAAAACAAATTGTTACTTTCTATTCACAGGTATTTTACAAGTATGCACGTCTTTATTTTTTAATTAGCATATTTAACTAATATGGTAATTTGTTATGGACATGGTGAGTACCGCGTCTTGAGAACGCGTGTCCGTGGTCCAAGCTAGCGGTCAGATGAATGTATTTTCCCCTATTTGGATGCCACAAGATTTGGAACGAAGACATTGATTAGGATGTATGAGCTTAGGACCAACTTGACATCCACCTTGGTTGAGAGGTGACGCCTAGAAACCCACACATTTCATTGGTCGTGTAGGGAGTGCACCATCACCTTGGAAGATGTTACATTGCAATTCGGGCTCCCAATTGGTGGTGTTGTGGTCATGGGTTAAAGTAAAGTGATCGAACCTACATCGTTTTGCTATCAGTTCTTGGACAATAGTTGGATGATGGTATTGTTAAATTTACCAGATTGAAATTTTTCTAGCTAGAGCAAAATTCAAAACTTTTCCGAGTAGTATGTCAGAGTGGAAGAAGATGTGTGTTGTTCGAGTATATATACTGGGGCTAATATGGGGTACTCATGTTGGATGCATGTCATAATAAAGTTCACCTGATGTACTTACCTCTGTTGGTTGATTTTCAAGTTGTCCGTTTGTACAGTTTGGGTTCGTCACTATTAGCAACGTTGTACCTTGAGTTTTGTCAGGCGACAAAAAATGATACACAAGATACAGGCGAGTGCCTACTACTGCTACAGTCTTGGGCACTGTACGGGATGTCAGAAACAATATGTTTTCCCACTTGTAAATAGGTAAAAACAATTAAAACATCAAATAAGAATTATTTTTTATGAAAATGTTATTTAGATGGTGTACTTGTCTGGGGATCAGGAAGTCGGAAACCTTTATTGTGTACAGAAAAATGATTGAGGCATATGCCGAAGAAAACTTTTTTCAAAATAAAATTATATTCATGTCATGTAATTGTTTTAGTTATTTATTTCTGATGTTACTATAATCATGTTATTAATTATGCAGTTCATGTGGATGTTATATGTTATGTCAAATGTTACAAGTGTAATTCCCCAGTTGGTTTACCATCATTCATACGTGTGGTGCATTAAAGCACCCATTATGAATTTTTCAACCGTTGAGTGATACAACGAAGACCAGTCTGCCATAATTCGAGTGTAAGCAAGATGTTTTGGACGTTCCAGACAACTTCGACAATGTCCACGACATTAATTAGAAGGGAAAATATGCAAAGAACTAGACATTGGAGCATCGACAATGAATTGTAATGTGAAACACCGGAATGGATAGGAGGCCTTGGTTGGACTCTTGTACGGGAGATTTCTTGCCCTCGATCCACTACCAACGTTGGTACATGGAAAACGGGTTATCGTGTTTGTTTGGTGAGCAGTTGATAGTAGTCTCTAGACACATGAACTGATGAGGGCATCAATAAAGTGGACCGAGTTGATCCAATCCTTGCCGAAGATATCCGCCTCCTCCTCCCGATCCTGAGCCCGAACCTGCAAGGACACAAGCACAATAGGAGGGTAGTTCTTATCATCCGAAGTTGCGTAATGAAAGTTTTATGCCGAAATTTCAAGGCTACCCTTATCATCTAGAGATGCCTGATTCCAATTCTGATTATCAACAACCGAGATCATCAATGATGGTTGATATGCTTAGCTCTACACCCTAATATTCCACACAATCAATATTTTTTACATTTCAATTCGATGCAACAGGACAAGTTGGCACCACCACCATACATCACCTTTTTTTTCCCCTTTTTTCTTAGCTTTTTCTTTTCACGCCCTTTGCCACCTTTTTTTATAAAAAAAAATAACACATTGACAGCACCATTATAAAAAAAATCGTGAACAACAAGAATATAAAGGCACAACATATGGTACAAATGATAAATAAGTCACTACAAACTTATGTTCAACAAAGTTTGGAGAAAAAATCCCCAAAAAGGAGAAAGGCGATCTGACAATAATAGCAACACTTGAAGAATTCAAAGACAAACCAGAGATATATCATATTGATCAAACCTTTGAAATTTGCATCCTTACCTTACCATCATCAAACCTATTTGACAATAAACTTTAGCCAACCAAGAAACCATTATCAAGAGCCTTAAGAGACTTACCACATCAATGATGCATAAAAAGACACTAAAGTGAAATGTAGAATTAATGGCGATTTACAGCAGCATTTATGGCAAATAAATGCCACACCATATACATTTAGCGACGACTATATGTATAAACACCACAGTGGATGTATTTCCAAATTGCACGAATATAAATAAATATATGGTAATATACATATGGAAACATATAAATACACATTATGGAAAAATCATATCAAATTTAATGTATCAAAGTTTCCTAATTTATTATTTTTGAAACTAGGAATATATTATTTATTTTTAAGAAATATAATTTTGCTTGGATTATTATTTTATACACGGTTAGTGGAGTAAAAAAAAAAAAAGGTCACAAACAAGTATAGGTTGATGCTGCAAGCTCTTATTCACCTTTATGCTTATCCAAACCCGACTTGGTCCGAAATATGGACTTAAAATTTTGCCTAAATTTGTCTATATTTGTAAAAAAAACTAACCCAATGATAACATGATTATTTTGCATGATTTCTTGTGTTTAATTCGGTTTGTTTCTGAATTAGTCCCTGCTAAATTAGTATTTTTATGATTTAATTCTTGTCAGGGATGCAATTGATCAAAAGCAAGCTAAAAAGGGCCAAATTGAAAGTAAATCATGGAAATGAGGATAAGTCAAAAAGATGGAGGAAGCCAAGGACACATCAAGCAATTTGACTTTGTAAAAAGTCAAATATGGAAAATCTTATTTTTAGTTTATTTTATTTTTAATTATTTTTATTTTTAATTATTTAAGATTTTATATTAAATTAATTAAGCCTATTTTTAGTAAACCCCATGTATATAAATAGGGGTTATTTGTATTTGAAAGATCATCAATCAATTATCTCTTTTCCTATTACTATTTGGAGTTATTTTTTTCTCTTTTCCTATTTCAATTTAGAATAGGATTTCTTTTGTTTTTTTTTTTTCTCTCCTTCAAGCAATGTCCAACATTCTGCCCATTTAAACTCTTTTTGTTTCTTTTCCCAAAATTGGTTTAATTACCTTCCAAACCCCTTTCCTTTCCAAATTCCATCATCCCTTACCAAAGCCCAAACACTTTCCACAACATTCAAGCATGAGTGAAATCATGCCACACTAGACCCCTTTCAGCTTTAAGCCGGTATTAACCCCGTCAAAAACTCGTGAGTTACGAACCCAAGCTATTCAACTCCAAATTTCCGATACTTATTATTTCTCCGAATTAAGAGTTTTGACTTCGTCAACTCACAAAGTCAAGTCGTGCTAAGTTAAAAAAGACGTCGTTTGAGTTAGTGCGATTGGACGTACAGTTGGGATTCCTAAAGGATCGATTGTCTAATCGGTTTTCCGTGAACACATTGGCGTGCCAAGTGGAGATTGCTGTTTGGTTCCGTCAAGGGAAGTAGTAACCGGATTTAAATGTCCCAACGTTTGAGGGCATTGGTTCGAGCTAGGCTCTTCTAGAACGCAAAGCTGCCGAAGTTCTAAATCACGAACGTTTCGTAGGTTGTTCGATCGGTAAGGGTTAGTTATAGGACGTTCCATAACTAACTTACACAAGGAAGCGAGACGTCCTTGGTAGCTATAACTAGCTTATCGGCAAAGACGAGTTCATCTAATTTCGAGGATCGGGTCAAAGACGGAAAAACCCGCGCTTAAGGTATGGGATCGACCCTACTCCCTATACTGCTCGAATTTGCAACTAGGTGTAGGTTTATATCGGTGGAATCGACAGCCATCACCCAAGCCTATTTTAGACTCGTCCATTTTATTTAAAAAATTATTTAATAATTGTATACATTTTTTATTTATTGAAATTTTTTATATAATCATCTTAACATTATTTTAATATTTACATTAGAGTAGTATTATATATTTAATATAAATTTATTTTTTTAATGTGTTTTGAATTATATAATATATAAAAATAATATAATATAAAGAATTATAAAATTAAAAAAAGGTTGGGTCGAGTTGGACTAGGGCCTTCAATGTTTAAATTCAAGCCCAACCCATATTTTAAGCGGATCTGATTTTTTTTGTTTAAACTTATTTTCCAAGAATAATATTTTTTTTCCGAGCCCTTCAAACGGGCTTTTGAACCTGGACAAATAGCTCGACCCATGAATAAGTATAGTTTCCCTCTAAAAGAAATATCTTCCCAACTTTACTCTCTCTTTTTTCTATCAATTATTTTCTTTGAAATAATCACCTGGTCATTTCGGGCAATTTATCAATAAATGCCCTTTTTTTCAAAAATTATAAAAATAGACCTATTATTCAATTATTTACCGGAATGGGTCATTTTCTCCAAAAGAGCGTCCACGTCAACGCAACGTCAGGGTATGTGGCAAGAAAATGAGTCCCTGGGGGAGCGTTTTTACCACATTAGCAAAAAACGCTTCCTTGAGGACGCACTTTGCTGATGTGGCAAAAACGCTCCCCCAGGAACGCGTTTTACCCGTGTTTTTTTCCCCAAAAAAAACTATTCTCAAATCAAATTTTCAAAAAATGTCATTTTTTAGATATTATAAAAATAGACCAAATTTTTTTTAAAATTTATGAGAATAAACCTTTATAAAGGCTCAAAGCGACAACACTATTTTTTTTAAGGTGTCACCAATTAACATGGAAATATAACTTACAAAGTAAATTTTTATATAGACCCAAAGTCTCATTTCCCTTATTTTCTTAAGCAGTGTAGGATATGAGATATGTGTATATATAGACTCATGAATAGTTTTGCAGCTTGTTCCTAAACAATGTGGGATTCCTTCCTCTTTTAACTAACAACATGAGGTTGAAGGCTACACTATATTTGATATTTTTTTACTTAGAGTTTAAATTTTTTTACAAAAAGTTAATATTTGTTACATTATAAATAAAACTTTTAAACTCTATAAGTAAAAAAAATATAAAATATAAAATGAGTATAGTAAAATATTAAAAAATAAATATTTCAAAAATTACTAATAGTTGAGTAATCATTTTGTAAGTTTTTATAATTCTATAGCTAAAAAATATATTTAAATGACTATTAATGTAATTTAATCTAGATATAAACAATGAAAGATAATTATTATATTTTATGTATATTATATATTTCTATAAAAAAACTTATTTAACATAATTATATATTATGCTTAAATAGATTATCTATCTAGTCAAAATATATCTGAAATAAATTTATCGGCATTCATTAGGTGATGAAAATTAAATTACAATTAGAATTAAAAAATTAATTAATATAGTAAAATATTAAAAATAAATAAATATTTAAAAAGATATATCAATTTTTTAAAATTACAAAAAAATACTATTTGAGTATCAAATACTCACCATTTATTTATTAATCAAACATTCATAATATAAAATAAATTAAAAAATTAAAAGTATAACTTCTAAATTTAAATAATAAAAAATTATTTTAAAAATTAGAATTGCATTGTTATTAACTTCAAACATTTAAAATTGAATAGAAGATTATTGCATGTACAAGTTTCATATGTGCAATTCGTTCTCTTTTTTTTTAATAGTTTTTTGTATATGTTAACAATTCTAAAATGTAACAAGATTAAAGATCTCAAAAAATAATTTTATAATATAAGAAAATGTTAACAAAATATAAAAAAATAGAAATTATTTTGTAAAAAAAATCAAATATAGTGTAGCATTTAATCTCATATTGTTAGTTAAAAGAGGAAGGAATCCCACATTGTTTAGGAACAAACTACAAATCTATTCATGAGTCTATATATATACATATCTCAGATCTCACATTGTTTAGGGAAATGAGACTTTGGATCTATATAAAAATTTGCTTTGTAAGTTATATTTCCATATTAATTGGTCACACTTTTAAAAAAAATGTGATATTGTTATTTTGAGTGCGCCCTCAAGGAAGCATTTTTTACTAATGTGATAAAAATGCATACTCTGATATCACGCTGATGTGGACGCGCTTTCGGAAAATATGGTCAATTTCAATAAATAATTAAATAATAAGTTCATTTTCGTAATTTTTGAAGAAAAAAAATAAAAAGGCATTTATTGGTAAATTACCCTGTCATTTCCATCTTTTTAACTTTTGCCATTAAAGTCTCACTCTTTTTTTCTTAAATCCTTCGAACTTTTTTCCTTTTTTCTTTTTTTTAGTTTCAAACAACAAAAATGGCTGATGAAGCGTTAGTGAAGAACAAGCAAGTGGTTCTCAAGAACTATGTGAATGCCGGTTTGCCCAAAGAATCAGATATGGAAATTAAAGAAAAAAGCATTCAATTGAAAGTTCCAGAAGGGACTAAAGATGCAATTTTAGTGAAAAATCTCTACTTATCTTGCGATCCTTACGTGAGGATTCGTATGAAGAAGCTCGAAGATTCGTATGTGCCGTCTTTGGAGCCCGGATCGGTGAGTTTCATGAATCTGAACTGAAAAAATTTTCCTTTTTTCCCATGTTTTTCGAGGATTTTCAATTTTGATCTGTTTTTTTTTTAGTAAATAGGTTTTGTTTGATGACTTTGCTGGTACGGTTTATAAGAAGCTTGGTGGGGGAATTTAATGAGAATTTCAAAAAGACAAAAATTTGGAGGGTTTAATTAGAATTTTTAGCTCAAATCAAGGTTTATAGTTCCCAAAGGTGAGTTCTGGCTGTTTAGGATTGGGTTGATTCAGTGTCAAATATGTGTATTCAGTGGTAAAATTGCACTTTGACCACCAAAAAATATAAAAAATTGATTTAATCCTGCCGGCCCCCTAACGCCTAGCAGTACAAATGTTGCAATTTGTCAACCGAGCTCGTAAGACAATGATAAAGTCTTGGTTAACATCAGATCCTGATCCATGGACACCTACTCTCATAATCAATTTCGAGTAATAAAAGATCAACATTTTATCGAACAATGCCTTAATTTACCTTTTAACTAGTTACATTACGCAGCCTATATCCGGTTACGGAGTGGCCAAAGTCGTGGACTCGACTCATCCGGAATACAAAAACGGCGATCTCGTGTGGGGGATGACCGGTTGGGAAGAGTATTCTCTCTTAACGGCGCCGTTTCTTTTGTTCAAAATTCAACACACAGATGTGCCTCTCACCTACTATACTGGACTTCTGGGTAAGTTGATACTCGGACTCGATTGCTGAATGTCAGATATATGTATGTGCGACACAAAGTCGATTCGCATGGTTTAGATTCTTGCCACTTATATGATCTGGGTTATGTTTCATGGTTAGTAATAGGTCAATCTTGATAACGTAATAAGAGCATACTTGTGCTCGTTTGATTGTTCATTGATTTCATGATTATAGGTATGACTGGTATGACTGCTTATGCTGGTTTTTACGAAATCTGCACCCCGAAGAAAGGGGAATATGTCTATGTATCGGCTGCATCCGGAGCAGTTGGTCAGCTTGTCGGGCAATTTGCGAAATTGTTAGGCTGCTATGTTGTCGGAAGTGCCGGAAGCAAAGAGAAAGTAAGTTCTCGGTTTTGTCATTTATTCCTCCATTTCTTGTTTCTTCCCCTTTTTATCTAAACATCTTTGATGATTTCCGTATCAAAGATTGATCTGCTGAAGAATAAGTTTGGGTTCGATGAGGCATTCAACTACAAGGAAGAGCCGTACTTGGATGCTGCTTTAAAAAGGTCAGTAGTTACTAGAAGTCTAGAACTCAGATTGGTTCGACAGTCGAATCGCATGATCTGTTATCCAACTTTGATCGGATGTGATATGTTTTACCATGTTTTGCCAGGTACTTTCCAGAAGGCATCGATATTTACTTTGAAAACGTCGGGGGAAAGATGCTCGATGCAGTGCTGCTCAACATGAGAGTCCATGGTCGTATCGCTGCATGCGGAATGATCTCACAGTACAACAATGACAAACCCGAAGCAACGCACAACTTGATGTACATCATTCCGAAACGGGTCCGGATGCAAGGGTTTGTCGTCAGTGATTTCTATCACTTGTATCCCAAGTATCTAGAAATGGTTATACCCAGCATCAAAGAAGGGAAGATAACGTACATTGAAGACGTAGCCGAAGGTATTGAGAGTGCTCCAACAGCTCTCATTGGCCTCTTGATCGGTCGCAATGTCGGGAAACAGTTAGTCGTGGTCTCCCGTGATTGATTCACTTATACGTAAAATAACACCTGTATAATTCGTGCATGTGTGTTGTGTTTTATTTCAATATATTTTGTATTTATGTTCTGATATGCGTTGAACATGTGCGTTTAAACAGAAGAGTCTATTTGGGGTTTTTCATACAAATAATATAAAAAAATTAATTACAAAAATGGTATTGGATCTAAATTATGTATAAAAATAGAATGTTTTTTTTATAGTAAATTTGGGTGTCGCCAACCTATCAGGCAGCACCACTATAAATTATTTCCTATCATTAGTCAATCATGCCGTAAAAATAACTTCTTAAGTGATGATGCCTAACACAATTGCGGTATTGACATGTATTTTTTAAAAATATTCATATTTCCTCTTAAATGTAATTTAAATTATATTTGGAAAAAAAATTGTGTCACTTGAAACATTGACGGTATTGATTTTTTTTATATAAAAAAAGCCTAACAAAAAAAGTGATGTACATTTTAGGGTAAGGAGTCGTGATTGATTAGTCACATCGGCGATAGGACGATGCCTGACAATCTGTCACGTCTCCCTATCTTAAAATGTACACTTGTTTTTTTTCTTAAGTTAATTTACCTATTATATATGATACTGGTCCCCTTTATACACAATATGAGATTTGAGCGAAGTAGAGTGATTTTTTATTTTTTATTTTTATAGTTAGTTGTTTTGTATTGGGATTTGGGAGGAAAAAATTGTTTGGGCTGAAATTTTAGGAAGAAATTATGTAGTTTTATTGGATGTTTTCATTGTTTGTAATAATAATTAGTATATTATATTTAAATAAAATAAAAATAAAATTATTTACAAAAATGGTTTGTGGTAAATATTATTATGTGGAAGGGTTTATGTTCAAAAATGATATGTTTATTCAATTTTGCTTGTCTAGATGTCGAAATGGGTTCATTGAGTAGAGCAACCGGTCACACTACCATGATGATTAATGTCCCAGTAAAAATAAATTGTTACTTGCTATTCACAGGTATTTTACAAATCTGCACGTCTTTATTTTTTAATTAGCATATTTAACTAATATGGTAATTTGTTATGGACATGGTGAGTACCACGTCTTGAGAACGTGTGTCCGTGGTCCAAGCTAGCGGTCGGACGAATGTATTTTCCCCTATTTGGATGCCGCAAGATTTGGAACGACGACATTGATTAGGATGTTTGAGCTTAGGACCAACTTGACATCAACCTTGGTTGAGAGGTGACGCCCAGAGACCCACATATTTCATTGGTCGTGTGAGGAGTGCACCATCACCTTGGAAGATGTTACATTGCAATTCGGGCTCCCAATTGATGGTGTTGTGGTCATGGGTTAAAGTAAAGTGATCGAACCTACATCGTTTTGCTATCAGTTGCTTGGACAATCGTTGGATGATGGTGTTGTTAAATTTACCAGATTGAAATTTTTCTAGCTAAGGCAAAATTCAAAACTTTACCGAGTAGTATCTCAGAGTGGGAGAAGATGTGTGTTATTCGAGTGTATATACTCAAGCTAATATGAGGGACTCATGTTGGATGCATGTCATAATAAAGTTCACCTGATGTACTTACCTCTGTTGGTTGATTTTCAAGTTGTCCGTTCGTACAGTTTGGGGTCGTCACTATTAGCAACGTTGTACCTTGAGTTTTGTCGGGCGACAAAAAACGATACACAAGATACAGGCGAGTGCCTACTACTGCTACCATCTTGGGCACTATACGAGATGTCAGAAACAATATGTTCTCCCACTTGTAAATAGGTAAAAAAAATTAAAACATCAAATAAGAATTATTTTTTGTGAAAATGTTATTTAGATGGTGTACTTGTCTGGGGATCGGGAAGTCGGAAACCTTTATTGTGTACAGACAAATGATTGAGGCATTTGCTAAAGAAGAGATAACTTTTTTTCAAAATAAAATTATATTCATGTCATGTAATTGTTTTAGTTATTTATTTCTGATGTTACTATAATCATGTTATTAATCATGCAGTTCGTGTGGATGTTATATGTTACAAGTGTAATTCCCCAGTTGGTTTACCATCATTCAAACGTGTGGTGCAGTAACGCATCCGTTATGAATTTTTCAATCGTTGAGTGATACAACGAGGACCAGTCTGCCATAATTCGGGTGTGAGCAAGATGTTTTGGACATTCCAATCAACTTCGAGAATGTCCACGACATTAATTAGAAGGGAAAATATGCCAAGAATTGGACATTGGAGCATCAACAATGACTTGTAATGTGAAACACCGGAATGGATAGGAGGCCTTGGTTGGACTCTTGCATGGGAGATTTCTTGCCCTCGATCCACTACCAACGTTGGTACATGGAAAACGGGTTATCGTGTTTGTTAGGTGAGCAGTTGATAGTAGTCTCTAGACACATGAACTGATGAGGGCATCAATAAAGTGGACCGAGTTGATCCCATCCTTGCCGGAGACATCCGCCTCCTCCTCCCGATCTTGAGCCCAAACCTGCAAGGACACAAGCACAATAGGAGGGTAGTTCTTATCATCCAAAGTTGCGAAATGAAAGTTTTATGCCGAAGTATCATCTAGAGATGCCTGATTCCAATTTTGATTATCAACAACCGAGATCATCAATGACGGTTGATATGCTTAGCTCTACACCCCAATATTCCACACAATCAATTTTTTTTACATTTCAAACCAATGCAACTGGACAGGATGGCAACACCACCATACATCACCTCTTTTTTTTTCCCCATTTTCTTAGCTTTTCCTTTTCACACCCTTTGCCACCTTTTTTATAAAAAAAATAACACATTGACAGCACCACTATAAAAAAAAATCGTATTCGTATAATATTTGTTTCGTATTTAAAAAATATTCGTATTTTTTTGGGCCGCTTGACCACTCAACAATACTAGTTAAAAAATTATTTTTTTACTTCACCGGGATTGATGGCAGCAAAAGGGAAAAAATCTAAAGTGGTGTCGCCTGATAATGTAGTGGCACCCAAGTTTTCTATAGAATACGGTCTATTCTTGTAATTAATCGGGATCTTATGACATTTTCATATATTTTTTTCATATTATTTTGATAAATAAATAAAAAACCGTCTATTTCACTAGAGTTCTGATTGTTCAAAACATAACACAAACTGTATACAAAGAGCAAAATATGGCCTACATATCACACCAATACCTTAAAAATACTTTGAAATTTTATAAAGGTAAAGAATATCCACGTAGATATTTGGAGTCGACACCCGACTCTCTCACCAGTGCGAGACGTCCAGTTCGAGCAACCTAAATACGTACAAAAAGAATGAAGGAATGTGGTTATACTATGAAGATAGATGATGTGATTGTTACACTGGATGCCAAATGTTATCGACGAACCTCACAGATACCGTAGGGCTCCAACAATCTCTGCAGTGCAACCATCTTGTCTAGATCTCCTGTAAGCTGGAATATGCATCCAAACATATTGTTATACTTGGACTTGGAAAAAACAGTGCCAAATACAGATAAGCTCAAGTTTGTTTTTACATATTTGGACCTTCATGTTATGTATGAATGTGTCGGAATACGGATATCAGACACATATTTTAGGGGATGAAGGGCTAGAGTAACGTAGACAAATGCAATGGGTTTATGTTGTTCGGACTAAACGTATCGGATACGAACATGCTTTTCCATATATTATACAAAAGATCAACACCTAAGTGTCCGAATAATTACCTCGAGGGTGACCGTGTGGTCAGAAACATCAACAGCCTTGGCCCTAAAAATGTTGGCAATGTCAAGGACATCTCTTCGAGCAGCGGCATTCACAGCAATCTTTATCAACATTAATTCTCGTTCAGCAAATGGCAACTGTGTAAGATCCTGTACCTAAGAAGTGAAATCGATTGTCAGCCGTTGGGTTCACTCAAGAAATTACGGAGCAAAGGCTAAACATCATTGCAAGTTGGTTACGGGAAGTTACTCGGTATTGAACACAAAATAGTTAAAGTATGTTACTCAGATTCAGGTGTAAGAAATTAATAGTTTTAGAGTTGCTTCACTAGTGAATGATCCCAAATGCACCCTTCGGTATAGTCTCACCTCATGCATATCTACGAGCTTATAGAGTTGCTGCACTAATTTGCTAATTGATTCATCAGTACCGGGGACAACAGTTGTAATACGGGAAAGCCCCTCAACTTCAGCATGTCCAACAGCCAAACTCTGATGATGGTAAAAAGGATTTAGCCGATTAAAACCCCTAAAAAACAGAGCAGGAAAGAGATAAGAAATAATGACAGCAAACTCACCTGAAGATTATAGCCTCTTCGAGCAAAAACACCTGTAACAAGGTTTAGAACTCCCGGAGAGTCATTTACGAGCATGGATAAAGTATGAGATTGATGTCCACTTGTCTGAGAAACATCAGCAAAAATGTTAATGTTACAATAAAATACCACGAAGATACGTTTTAAACAGTGACTGGTGAAAAAAAAGGTAGCTCACCACCAGTAAGGACATTAATCTTGGGACATAGAACCAAGCGTGTTCTAAGAAGAAGTGAAATTTCAAAATGAAACTACATCATTCTCTCGAGTCACGAAGCTGGTGGCTTACTCGTTTATGCTTAACAACTAACAGAACTTATATGACCCATGTACTAGGAATCAAATTACACTTTATCTCCTTTACTAAAAAAATTGAGCAACTTAATTCTTGTACATTAAATCAAAGAGTAAACTAGTCCTTTCAGTTTAAATTTTCATCATTTTCTATTGTTAAAAATTGGTGTAGCTGACGATATAACCAGATGACTACACATGACGTGCCACATATATCTCAACTCGACGTACAATAACCAAATTTTTAACAAAAGGACCATTTTGCTCTTTTATCTAACATATAAGGACTAATTTGCTCATTTTTTGAATAAAAGGGGCAAAATGCAATCCAACTCCAAGTACAAGGGCCTCCATGATACTTTTACCAACAAAAGATATTAGTGTGGATATGTGTGTAACAAAGAGAGAGGAGACACTCAACAACCAGCAATAAGCATACTTACATCGTCGTCAGTGAGAACACCCCAATGAGCATCAAGAACTTGATTGATCGTAAAGCCATCAGGCGACTCCACCGGATAGACGTCTCCCTGCATGAGCAGACAAAAACACATAAAACTATAGATTTCGGAGCAGAAGGTATATGCATTATGCAATGACGGAATATAGGAGCACAGAAAGGCTTACCCCTCCAGAAACATCGGCCTCGCTAAATACTGATTGCTTTCTAGCCCCTGCAAGAGCGTTATCAGGTACTGTTTCTTCAAGATCAGGATACGAAGCTGCTGAAAAACGCCAGAATGGAGCAGATGCACCCATTTTTTCCCTTCTAAGAGCAATCTAATAGGATATTTGAGGATAAACATATGCATTACTAGCCTTACACTAATAAAGAACCAACTAAAATTTTCATCAAGCTCATTTACCTTTCCTGTTCTAGCAATTTCTTTGATCCCAAACTTGCTTAAATTTCTTTGCACAGCAACCATCTTCCCTGGATCACCTGTTACCTGTGTTTAACACATGATATGTAATTGAATCCCTTAGTCCAAAATTTGAAAGAAATGCTTTAAGTTAGGTAAAAGTATCATGGAGACTTTTGTACTAAGAGTTGGATTGTATTTTGCCCCCTCTACTTAAAAAATGAGCAAATTAGTATTTATGTGTTAAATTAAGAAGCAAACTAATCTTTCTGTTAAAAGTTCCATTCTTTTCTACTATTAAAAACTAATCCCAATACATCGGCATGAGGTACACATGACAAATCACATGTCACTGTTCGGTAATTTTGTCAACCACGCTAGTTTTTAACAGTACAAATGAATGAAATTTTTAATAGAAAAGACCAATTTACTCTTTGGTCTAACGTATAAGGACTATTTTGCCCATTTTTTGAGTAAATGGGGCAAAATGCAATCTGACTCTTACAAGGCCATCAATGGTACTTTTACCCCTCAAGTTTATTAATATATTGAACAATAATTCATCTGCAGGCAATTAACACCAAAAATTCTGAAGCAACAAGAAGATAATCCATTCATTACCTCAATAGTTAGTGAATGTTCTGAGATATCCACAATCTTTGCCCTGAAGATGTCCACTAACCACATGATCTGATAAGCAAGAAAAGGTCAGCCAATCAAAGGGAAATCTAGAAGGAACTCTTAAGTCTTAACATTCTAAAAATCACAACAGGATTTACCTCAGCTCTGAACTTTGGGTCTGCATTCACTTTTATTAGCATTAGCTCACGTTCAACCTGAGGCTCATTTGAGAGATCTTCAACCTATCCATCATATTAAAAGAAGTAAATTTAATAAATTAACATATGTAAAAATGTCATCAACCCTTTTAAGATATCATAATGGACAATCTTGAGATACTTAAAAACTTCATAAGGTGTGTTGAGAGAAGGTCGACTTCTTCCATGAAAGTCTACGAAATGTCATTGGTCTGGAGTCGGCAGACCCCTCAACGTGTCAGTATGATCCCATGATCGAGCCGGGATTATGTTTCTCGACTCTAATGAGAGCCCGAACCAAAGGCAAAGTTTACAAGATAAAATGTCTCGTTGAATTGGACCATCCATGACACTCAACCTCCTACCAAAGAAACATGGGCATCCGCGCACGGTAGGATTTGAACTCTTACCCACTATGGGCACATATGCTACTACTTGATTAAGCTAGATCAAGTGGTACCATGCCTCCCCTCTAGTGACCTATATGTTATAGGTCATATCTTCCATAGTTGACCATGCACTACACATGGTCCATTTTGAAGTCACTCTTACTCTGTGGACCCGTGCCCTAGGAAGCCTCTTTAAGCACTCACTCTCTGCAGAGCCGAAAAACAAAATCTCAGCTCGTCTCGAAGACAATACCAACCCATTGAAGAGTCGGGTCTGCTTCGTACCAACCACACTTTGCAGACTTCACCTAAAGAAGTCTACCTCTCAAAGGCGAATCTAAAGAGGGTAGGGGGAGCTTGGCCCCAATGATGGAAACTTTTAGTTCAACCCCTTAAGAATTATTAAATTATAAATTTATATATGATAAATTTACACTTTGGCCCTAAAAAGTTTCTATTTAGCACGTTTCAAATGATAAAATCATAAATTTAAAACTGATAGAATTATATTTTAATCTCTCAAAAATTTATAATTCAAATCCGAACTCTATGCACGTTAACCGTGGCAGGAAAGGAAACTACCTTCTTTCCACCCCTATCCTTCAATTTCATCATGCCTAATAAACATCACTACAATATAATGAAGAATTTTCAGGATAAGATCATACCTTCCAAACATTCACAAGCTTTTGTAACTGCTCCACAACTTGCTGAAGCACTCTATCAGTACCAGAGACAACAATAGTAAAAAGTGCCTTATCTTTATTTAAACCAACCGCAAGTGACTCAATATTATACCCTCTTCTAGCAAAAACTCCAGCAATCCTATTAATCATCCCACTTTCATCCCCAACAAACACCGAAATCGTATGCCGCCTCACCCTTTAATTCACCATTACCAACAGCAAAGCAGCAATTATAGTAAGTAAAGTGAAACAAAAACAAAAATCCAAAACGTAAACCGTAAAACGTTAAACGTAAAACAAAGAGGTTAGATTAAAATACGTACTTTGAACGAGTTGGAGTTGAAGGAACGGGTCCATTGGCAAGGAAATTGCTGTTTGAGATCTTATCGTCGACACTCTTTGGGGAAAAGACCAGTTTTTTCGGGACATGGATGATGGGTCTTATTGTTTTTGAAGGGAAAGTAATGGCCTTATGAACTGAGTCTGACTCGGTCTTTGAGCAGTGGATCTGTAGGTGTGGAACAGGGGAGAGAGCCGCCATGACAGCAAAGAAAGAAAGCAAAAAAAAAAAAAAAAAACGAGATACAATACTGTTACTAAATTAGAGTAAGATATAAATTGAGGAAATAAATCTGGTTAAATTTCTCTATTAGTCCCTGCACTGTTATATATTGGTAAAATTCTTTCATTAGTCACTGTACTTTGCGAAAGTTGTGTATTTAGTTCTTGTACTTTGCAAATTTTAAAATTTTAATCTTCATCAAACAATAATTTTTAAATTCATTCGTTTAAGTTTTGTTATTTCCAATATCTAATGAGACATATATTATCATATATGTAATATCATATCAGCTTGTTATTTTTATATATTACTAAAATTTCAGTTAATGGATTAACAACAATCTTTTACATCAAGTCTAAAATTTTAAATTTTGAAAAGTATAGGGACTTAGAGTGATCCAATTAGAGAATATGGGCAAAATTTACAACCGCACGCATAGTACAAGACTAGTAAATAAACTTAATCGAATAGATTTAGTTGCTACTATTTGGATCAATACTAAATTTCAAAATTCAAAAAGTACAAGATTTAAAATTAAACAATTAAAAAGTATAGGAATTAATATTGATCAAATTAAAGTATAAGGACCAAATCCACAAATTTTATAAATTATAGAAACTAATAGCAAAATTTAACCTATCCTATTTTATTTTGGTACTTGTTTTTCTTGTAATTTTCAAATTTTGTAATTTCATTCATCATCAAATTTTGGATTTTGTGAATCGTCTATCATAATTCGATTAGGTTTTCGATTTTTATATATTAATTTTTAGTTTTAGATTTTTAGACTTTTAAATTACCTTCACTAAATATAAAATATTTATTTTTATATCATAGAAAATTAAATATTAATTATATATTAAATAAAAATAAAATTTAGCTCGATTTCGAGTAATCACAATCTTTAAACTTACATTCTATAAATCATCTAAACACCTCAATTTGAGTCAGTTTTCGATTTTTCTCGCTAAGTCCAAGTTAGATTTATTAAGCTAGCATTTGGGAACTTGAATTTTAGAATTTAAATTTGGATTTTAAAAATAGTGTGAATTTAATAGTTAAATAGTTAGAAATGAGAAATTCATGATAATTTATTCGTGATATATATTAAATCGAATCCCAACTAATACATACATAATATATGCATTTTTTTCTTACCATTTATATAATAAATGAAATCTAAATACGGATAAATATTAAAATTATATTTGAACTTTGGTTCATGTGTAATCAGGGGCGAAGCCAAAACAATTTTATAGGGGGGCTGGATGAAATTTTAATTTTTTATAGTTTATATCTTTATAGTTTGTAAAGGATTAAATCGAATTTTTATAATTTTAGGGGGCCAAAGTGTAATTTTATCTTTACTAATTTAAAATTTTTTAAGGGCCTAAATAGTAATTTTATATTTTAGGGGGCTCGAGGCCCATGCCAGCCCCCTGGCTTCGCCCCTATGTGTAATGTCATACATTAAAATTGGTTTTATGCGATTTTATACATAAAATTTTAACTGGATTTAATTTTCATAAATTACTAATAATATCATCGAATTAACACAAGTTTACATTCATATATTGCATACATAACAAGGTAGCCAATATCGCAACAGTAGATGCATAGTCCACACATTAAACAATAAAATTATCCACGAAATTATTTTAAAAAATCCACAATAAAACCATCCCATACTAAATCTATAAAATGAAAGTTTAACAAAAACATACATAATATGTTGTGTTCGTAAAGCATTTAAAAATTATCTTTTTTTTTTCTTTAGTCTGTACTTTTTAATATTCGTTATTTTCTATTTTTTAAAATTTAAAATTTAAATTGATTAATAAAAAAATTAAAGTTGGTTAAAAATAATATATTTTATCTATTTTTTAACATTATTCATGTACCGATCGGTGAGTAATGCGTTGCTGATGCAACTGAAATTGGCTAGAACAAGCCGGTGCAACTGGTATAGACTGGAATTCAAACTGGTGTGGAAAAGAGAAGTAGTCATTCTGGTTTGTTACAGGAAAGGTACGCACCGGTTGGTGCAATTGAAATCAGTGCAGAATCGAGTATATTGATACACAAACAATTATATTAATCCAATATAAAAATAAATGCATGTATTCATTTATTTAAATTTGGACAATTGAATCAAAATCAAAGTTCTATATACACATACGAATCGCAGTTCAAGTTTCATTTGTATAGTTGTATCAGATCAAAGTTTATATATCAAATTGCACATTGGACTAGAGATCATGTATAAATTTGATAATTTTCCCTTCTAAATACGAGGCGGTAATCATATTATCATACCGTAATGTCATATATTACTCACACAAAAAAAAAAGTTAATAGATTCAATAGTTGTCATTTGTGTTAAATTGAAAATTTGAAATTAAAAAAATATAGAGACTAAAACCGATCCAATTGGAGAACAATGACTAAATCTATAGTTTTATGCATGGTACAAGACTAATATCACAATTTAATTAAATGGATTAGACTACTATTATTTAATTCAGGACTAAAATTTAAATTTTGAAAAATATAAGGATGAAATTTGACCAACTGAACTAAAATTGCTTAAATTAAAATATATGTACTAAATCCATAATTTACACAAAATATAGGGATTAAAAACAAAATTTGACAGAAGAGAAATGACCGGATATGTTGTTCGGTAGCTTAAACGGCGCCGTTTGGATTTTTCCAGTTTCCCTTTCTAGAAACAACTGATTTTAATGGGGGACAAAAGAGGAAACTTACTCATAAACAAACATTTTTAGCATCTTTACAGCTAAAATATAACTTTTTAATTCATTTTTTTATTTTTATATATTTTTTAAATTCTCTCGTATTTTCGACAAATGTTTAAATATTCATATAAGATAAGACTCAAACTTGCAATTATAAAGTTTTTAAACTTTAATTTTATGTCGATTGAGTCTTAGCTTGATTGACATTGACATTGTTGCCAGTGCGAGAAGACATGAGTTCGAGTGTGTTGAAGCATATTATTCTCTTATTTAAGGGGTGGAGAGGGACTATTATATATATACACATATGTATATGATAAGAATCTATAATGAGATTAATGTAAAAAAAAAAAAAAAAACTTTAAATTTATCATTGAACAAATGATTTATTAACAATATAATCTAGTATTTTAGTAATTATTATTATAGATGTCCGTATCATATTAATTATCTTAATGTTACATAATTGTAGACTTGTTCATGGACGGGCTATCTGTCAAGGCTTGAAAGCTCATCCGAAATTTAAAAGGGTTTGGGGTAAAATATTAGGTCTGAAAAATAAGTTTGTGCAAAAAAAAAAAAATCAAGCCCATTTAAAATATGGGACAAGCTGGAGTTTGAACATTTAACGCCCGAGCTCGGCTCGACCCGTTTTTTAAGTTTATAATATTTTATATTATATAAGTTATAACACATAAAAATATAATATTATTATAATATAAATATTAAAAAACATTAACATGATTATATATAAAATTTTAACAAATAAAAAAGTATTTTATACTAAATATTAAACTAAAAAATAATATGAGCATACAAGAAATGGGCTTTGATTAATTATTTACAAATACTTATAGATTTGGATAAAATTTTAGATTTTTATTTTAGACTTCATCGAATTTAAACAAATATAAAATATGTTAATATCATTCTTACGTCCGATTCAACCTAATCTAATACGGTTCATGAATACCTCTACCTAAACGAGCCCAAAACTAGTGATGTATTAATCTTGTACGCTATAATCAATCCCAACACCATGCCTAGCCCATAAAGAATTAGCTAGTGCCTATAGATGTGTGAAATGCGCTAAAAATTTGCCTCACTTTTGTTAATACTTCTTCTCCATCACTGAAATTCCATAAAATTCATCGGTGTTTAAATTTTAAAATATTTTAATTATATCATTAAACTATCGAAATCATATTAATAAAGTTTTTTCATTACTAAAATTATTAAAATCATCAAGTAAGATATCGAATACTATGTGGTATAGTTTAAAACGAAAACTTTAAAGAAAAATAAATATTATAAAAATATTAGTTTTTATGCTTCCGGAACTTTTATAAACACTTTATTTTTCACGCATTTTTTTTCAATTTTACTTTATTTTTAATTTTCTCTTTAAGATTTTCATTTTAAATTATGGCAGATAAAATTTAACATGTCATTTAAGAATTAAATTAACGATTTTAATAATAAAATGAATTGATTAATATAACATCGATAATTTAATTCAATCACGAGTGAAATGATAAAGAATTGGTTTTTTTTTATAACAATTTCATTATAGGTTCTGATCATCTTCTTTTTTTGACATAATGCCTAGAACTATTCTTAGCCCTTCCCCAACCCATAATTAAATTGAAGGATAATACGCTTTAGCGCATTTGAACCCACGTCCTACTGCATTGGCAACAATGCTCATGCCAATCGAGCTATAGTTCTTTTCAAAAGGGACAAATAAAAGGTTATTAAACTTTATTTGGTTTAAGAATACTTTGGGGAAATCAAAGAATCCTCTAATTTTCCAAAGACAAATTCAATTTGGTGTTGTTTGGTTTCACAATTTGACTTTAACAAATCGTCGGGGAAAAGATAGTTCAACTTAATTACATAAATTTTGTCATTATTCGAATGTCATAATAATAAATTTAACCATTAACGTTTGTATTTTTTTTAAATTTAAGCATTTTTAATTAAATTTAACTTTCAATATTTTAAAAAGAGTCGAATTTGACCATCAACATTTCAAAAAGAGTTGAATTAATTTTTTTCAATGAAAATACTTACTTAAATGTCAAACTTTTAAACATGGCAGCCCACATGATAATCCGCATGTACTTTATGCTATTTTTTAAATTTTTTATGAACTTTATATATTTTTGATTTTTGATTTTATATATTTTTATAAATTTTAAATTATTTTTTATGTAGAATATAAGACAAATAATTTCATAGCAATGATTAAAGAACAACGATTTTTAAAATTATTTTTTAAAAAATTAATATTTTAGTTAGTATTTTCATTAAAGAACAACGATTTGACTATTTTTGAAAGGTTAATGACTAAATTTAACTAAAAAAAGGACCAAATTGAAAAAAAATATAAACATTTGCATTACACAATTAAATCCACTCAAATTTATTATCTTTCAAAAAAAAAAAAAGATCAGCATGGTTGACAACGAAGCTATTAATATACCATTCACGTGAATAAAGAAAAATTTGAGGTTCTCATAGCTTATCTCCTTTCAACGATGCTAATTTCTTTTATCCACATGGATAGATCCGGTTATTAAGGGAAAAAATTTAAATTAGGTTAAATTCTACTTCAAGTTCTTATTCTTTTCGTACAATTAAAATTGAAATTGAATAGGTACAGTAGGTGGTGTGGTCCGAGATGCAACTGATTTGTGGTTTTTGAGATTAACAAGAAACATCGAGATGTGCAATGAGTATGAAGTAGAACTCTAAGGCATTCTGGATGGTCTTGACTAAGCTTGGAAGTTTGGATGTTGAGATGTTTTTGTTAGAAATAGATTATTTGAAAAAGCTACACTATATTAAGGGGAACCTGACGATACATTAGGCGAAATTATATGTCGTTAATGCGATTCGAAATTTGTTGAGTTGTGATTGGGATACCAACTCAAAATATGTGCATCGAGAAAGCAATAAGTTGGTTGATTGCTTAGGAAAAGCTGCAGAAAGAATGGGCATTGACATTTATTGTTGGTTTTAACCCCTTGATTTTGCTCTGAATGCATTGCATGAAGACCTTTACGGTTTATCTACTACTAGACCTTGAAATTTTTTATTTTATTTTTAGAAATTTAGTATCTTTACTTTTCATATTTTAAAATTTCTGTCAAAATGTTAAGACCGTTAAAACTTTTCGGTAAAATTTATCAGTGTGACACTTTAAAATAAAATAAAAAAATGCTCAACTTTGTAACCATTTAACAAAAAAAAAATGACGTATGTTATACATCTAGTTCTCAAAGGTACTCCTCATCTTTACAAGTCACATAAACAAACGTGAACACTAGCAGATCCTACACATTAACCGCCATTCTCAATTTCAACTACCATATCCATCTAATGTAATTGAAAGAATATCTCATTGCCACCTTAGGATCATAGCTTAGGGTATATAAACCATAAGCTCCGCCAAAAAAGGGGACCTCTCTCTCTCACCTTCTTCTTTATCCTCAATATTTGACTCAACCACAGCCATAACCTAAACACCCTCTAAGATGGCTCTTCACCTTGCCTAAGCAAGGTGAATTGCATGATACAACCGTCATCTCCACCTTGTTTGATCTTAGCATCAAGCCATCAACAATGTTAAAATAAACTTGAATTTAACAGTATTAACAATTGAACTTGCATTGTTAAATTTGAATAGTAGGGGACCATATTACTTGAAATAAAAATAGAAAGACTAAATTTCAAATGTACAAAAGTATAAGAACTTGGAGTACAGTTTATCCTTTAAATTAATATGTAGAAAGGGATTAAATTGAAACAACTAAAGTTTGAAGAAATATATCTCCATAATGTTAGAAAAATGGTGGTTCAGTTTACGAAATGTAAGATTATTGGTAATAAGAATTAGCATAATGTAATATTATTTAGCATATTATCAAATATGTTACATTATATTGATAGTTTATTTTGCTGGAAAATAAGATTTTGTTGTTTAGTTGAAGGATTATAATATTATTTAAAAGCATATTTTATTAAATTATTTTTGTAGAATTTGCTTTTTTTTCTTTTTTTAATATTTAGTAAGTAAAGGTGTTATAATATTTTTTTTACTTTATTGATAAAAAAATGTATTTTTTATAAATTAATATAATATTTTTTTCTCAAATAAATAAATTGAAATTGGGATGAATGGACATGAAGAAATAGAGAATATAATCAAAATATAATATATTATCTTTCCTTTAACTTATAATAAATAAAGAAATATAGTTGAAATGTTACTCGAAAAATATATTAAATAAGTGGATAATTTGATTCATTAGTTTTTAAGGTAAATTACTTTGTTAGCCACTCTAAATAGGTGTTATTTCTATTTTGGTTTCCCTAGTTTTTTTTTTTTTTTTTTTTTTTTGTTAATTTAGTCACTGCTATTAAAGAAATTGATCACTCCACTATTAACCTATCTCTTCCATCGTTCTATTTATATTTATATTTTTTTTTAATTATAGTTATGGAGTCAATCCACTACAAAGTACCATCACTAAACTCCCTATTATATACGAAAGCAACTTAATTTTATGCATTGCTCAATGACATTGTCATAAGTATATTACCCTTATATGATATCTTTAATCTATTTCGATTAAATCCGTTCGTCTAATATGATCTTATTTTATCTCATAGTCATAATTGCATCTTTCTATGATGAAAAAGATTATTACTAACAAATAGTAATAGCAATCATTTATCTTGACAAATGACTTGTGATCACGTTCATTTTTCATAATCCATGTAATGTCAATGAAAAGATGTCATTTACTCTTTGAACGAGCTATAAATTCCACTATCGTAAATGAAGTCATGCAATACATAAGCCATATACCTAATATACTAACTTTTGACTTTGACATCAACTGAACTCAAGCTTTCAATATTTCAAAGTAAATGAGTTACATATTCATAGCCAATTACTTAGTCAGGATTAAGGTAAACCACATTATGAGTGTCACAAGTGAATTTATCCGTAAACGGATTTAGTATTAATTTAACTTGAGGTTCTGTAACGACCCAAAATCCGTGGGCATCGGAAAAAGCGTGTTATCAGACCTCCGTCTTAGTAAATCGAGTTGTTAAATAATCATTAGGAGTAATTATGAGTCTAATAGCGTGTTTAATTAGATTTTTATTTAGTGAATTTAGTTTAATTTAAAGTAATTAGGAAAAAGGATCAAATTGAATAAAGAGTGAAAGTCTAATTATAGATTAAAAGAAAGTAAAAAAGGCTAAAATGGCAATTAAGCCATTTAGCATAAGTTGAGGCGGCATATGAGATAAAAATCTAAGATTTTTACTTAGATTTTAATTATAAAATATATATTAGTAATAAATTATATTAAAATAATTTAAAATAATTATTATATATTGTATTATTATAACATAAAGTAAATAAAACTAAAAAGAAGTAAAAACAAAAGTAAAAAAGAAAGAAGAACAGAAAAAGAAACAGAGAACAAGACGAAGATAGGGGAAGAAAAAAGGAAAGAAAAGAGAAGGGAAAATTTGGATTTTAAAGCTTCAAGTTTAATTGGTAAGCTAAATTTAGCCCTTTTCTCTTAATTTTGATATTTTAGAAGCTTTAATACAAGATTTTGATGAAACTAAGTTGATATTTTGAGAGTTTTTAGGTTCTTAAGTATAGTTGATGTTGAAGAAAAAGATGAATTAAAGATTAAATTGAATGAAATCTAAGTTAGAATTAGTAAAAGGATTAAATTGTAAAGTAAGCTATAAGCTTTGTATTACAGTGACTAATTTGGAAGAAATTATAAATTAGGGTTTAATTATGAATATTAGGTAGTCAAGTTGAATATGGAAGGAAATTAAGTAGAAACAAAGCATGAATTAAGTTAAGAAAATAAGTAAACTTAATTAGGATTTAATTGCAAAATAAGCTATAAGAAAATAGTTTTGGGACAGCAGCAGAAGAGTAACTTTGAAAAATCACTAAAAATCGTAGAAGTGGAATTAGAAGTTGTGTGAGATATGGAATTAAAGCTTATTGAGTCTATTTTCATATGAAAGAAACAGGGAAAGTAAATAAATCCTGTATTTTAAGATAATTAGATTTTTGTGAGACTAATTCAGAGTGATTTCGAGATCCCCTATTTTGACTTGGAAAAATCATTAAAAATTGTACAAAAATAATTAGGGGATATAATTTATATGGTTAGATTACTTAATGAGTCTATTTTTATAAAAAATAAACTAGAATATCATTTGAATTCTGTATAAAAAGATAATTAAATTTTAGTAAAGAGTGGTTGGAACTATTAGACAACAGAACAGGGGTAATTTTAAAGAATAAACTGTACTTATTGGCTAAATCAAAAATTTTGAAAATTTTATGGTAAGAAGATATGTGAGTCTAGTTTCATAGAAAATTTATGGATGTTGATTTGGAATTCTGTAACTCAAGATATAGATAATTTAGTGACAATTACTCAGGTAAATAGCCTTGAAAGAACTTATAAGTAAATAATAGAATTGTGTACAAAGAATGTGGAATGAAGAGCAAGGGTAGGAATTGAATAAAATTCAATTATTTGTTGTAATTTAATGCTATAATTAATAATGTAAATTGTTATTATTATTTTCGTAGCAAACAAGGAATCCGAGACGTCTAATACTAAGGGGAAGGAAAAAGTGATAGAGGAGTAGCTCGAGAAAATATCGATTTGTATTATCATAATTCAAGTTATTTATAATTGCATGTTTAATTTCAATGTATGTGTATGAAAAATGAAATTTAGGTAAGTATTGATGTTTAAATTGAATATGACTTGGACTTAATTGATGAATATGTGTTAGTATTGAATTAAAAATTGAACTACATATGATTGATATGAAAGGTACATTGAATTAATTTGTGAAATTAAATTGGAAGTGATTTGAGATTGAGATTGAGATTGCATTGATAATATGTATGAATTGAATCCGAATGATTATGATCAGTTGAAAGTGAAAGTGAAAGTGATATGGATATGTGATTTAGATACCCTATTAACTAGTCGGGCTGAGTCGGATATAATTGGCATGCCATAGGATTGGAAGTGTTCAGGGATCCTTCGACCTTGAGTCGATGAGACACTGGGTGTCATATTATTTATTTCGGATAGATTCAATAAGGTATTAGGTACCACTTTACTTTGGCTAGGCCGATGAGACACTGGGTGTCACTATATTGTTTTGAACTATCCGATTAGGCACTGAGTGCCAGTATGGTGTGTTTGGTTGGATCCGAGTATCCGCCAAAGTCCGAGTCATGTTAATAGGGGTAATTATGTGAAATGAGAAAATCATATGAATTTGATTATTTGAACCTTTGAATGAATAGTTAAAGAGATATTGTGAAATGAAATTATGCTATATGATTGAAGGCATGAATCAAAGTTCATGAATGGTTCCTATTGAAATGTGAATTGAGTAGTTATATGTGATTGAGAGATGAACCAAAGGTTCATGAACAATTGGAATTCTATGGATGAGATATTAATTCAAATATTAAAATTGTTACATTGGAAATATAATAACTTATTATAATTATATGTATAATGTGTTATTTATCTAAGTATGTTTACAATATTTGATCATTGTTATAAATTGAATTATGATAATACCACTGAGTAATTCTAATACTCAGCGTACGGTTTATTTTCCGTGCGCAGGTTAGTAGAGTTTCTGATCCGGTCCAGCATCCAAATCAAACCCGACTCCAACAAGAGGATTTTGGTGATGAAATTCTTCTTTTTGTTAAGTGGCATGTACTAGATAGTTATATGAATTATAAACATATATATATACTTAAGTTAAATGATTTTGGTTGTATTTAAATGATTATAATGTTTTGGATGAGGAAAATGATATAAAGTTATAAAATGATAAATTAGTATTGGTTGTTTTGATCTAAATTTGCAGGGGGATTTAGGTGAAAATAAGCAGAAATACTGCCGAATTTTTTATAAATAAAAAAAAATTTACGAAAAAAATTTCTAGAGTGATTGAACAAGTTTCATTTTACTTTTATTATATGCTTTGGGCATTGAGAGTCCAATATAAGGATTTAATTATTAAATTATACTATGAATGTTATTTTATTTGTGAGTGATTAGTAAATTGTCTGATATGTTCGGTAATACCTTGTAACCCTGTTCCGGCGACGGTTTAGAGTTAGGGGGTGTTACAAGTTTTGTTTGATCTATTGTCAAACTAGATAATCACACCTATGTATCTATCTTTTTTAAAGTTATTCGCTCCGATACCAAGATAATATATCTCTTAAATTGAACTTGATAGACAACATAATACTCTAATTAGTCAATTGCTTATTTTGATTCTTTAAATTATAGGTCATTTAGGTTACCTACTAATATAAGTTATCTTCTCGCATCATAATCTAACCTTACGATGCCACTTGGTATTAGTTAGACCTTAGGTAACTGTGAGTCAATATTTGCTTTGTTCATTTTTCTTTTTGTGCAAAAACAAGTGAGAATAAAATACAAAATATAATAATTATAACTATGGAATTTTATTAACCAATCTATTTGAAAAATTACAAGCATATATGACAAAATAATTGCACTAAAGACACAAAAACCTAACAGTAATGCTCTAAGTGATTATTTACAATAGTAGTGTTTTCGATCCAGGCTGGATTGATCAATTAGATCGGATAGATAAAAAATCGATTGATATATTGGTTCAAACAAAAAGATTTAAATTGACCTTTAAGTGAACTGTTTGTAAATAATAAAATTTAAAATCAAGACAAAAACTTGGTCGTTGAATCAATTTATAATTATTTAATAATTTTTATAAATTTTAATTGTTAATTTAATTATTGTTGAATAAACAATTATACTGTTTAAACCAAAAATTGATAACTTGATCAATTCAACTACTAAGCTAATTTTTATAACATAACCTAATTATCCCTTATATAAGTAGTATGAAATTTTAACATTAAAATAAATCAACAAGTGGTTGGGTGCAATAATAAGACACATTATACTTCCAATGAGAGAACATAAATTCAAATCTTGAAGACAACGGAACAATCATAAATCTCGAACATAAATAGCGACATACATAATATCAAAAAAATATTAAAATGGTAACATATTGTAGGGTAATAAGGATGGCAACAATAATTAAAAAGAGGATGGGTTCAAAGGCTTGAAAATTGAAAGGTGGAGAATTCCACATGTTAGCTTAAATGTGGGGTTACCCATCCCCATTACTTATCTCAATTATTGGTGACCCCTAACCCTTTTCACTTATCAACAACCCAAAATACTTTGCTATTATATTATTAATTTTAAAAAATTCATTGATTAAATATTAGGGTAATTGACATTATATTATTAATTTTAAAAAATTATTGTGGGTAATCACAATTAATTAAAGAGTTGAAGGTTTCAAAGATAATTTAATAAAATTATAAAAATAAATAAATAAAAAGTAGGAAAATGATATCCACTTTGATTGTTCAAATTGAGGTCGGCCAAAAGCAGAAGCAAACTTTACAACTACCATTATATATATGAAAAGAAAATATTAAAACAATGAAAGAAACTTTAGCCTAAAGCATATATATATATATATATATATATATGTATATATATAAACAATGAAGAAAAAAACAAATGATTTATTGTCTGAAAGGCTCGTGACTGCCAGCACAACAACCTTTGATTTATACAAAATTTTATGAATTGATAGGATTACATATTTTAATAACAAAAATATTCTCTTTTCTCGTAAAAAAATAAAAAAAATATCTTTTAAAGTTTAATTACGTGGATTGAGTATTAATTCGATTGGCATAGATATTATTGTTGACGTAGGAGAACGTGGGTTCGAGTGTGCTGAAGTGTATTATCCTCCTATTTATAGTTGGAGATGAGCTATGATAAGAACTTATAATGAGATTGTTCAAAAAAAAAGTTTAATTATAAAAGGTGAATGAATTTGAAAAGTATCTCGATTATAGGATCTCTTTTTAATAGAGAGATTAATTTCATTCAATCCCTATAATAAAAGGATCTCCGAGTACTTTAACCAATTATAAAATAGATATTATTGTTTATTGAGTCTTAGTTCGATTGAGATAGATATTATTGTTAATGCGTTTGTTTTATCTTCATTTTTTAGGTTTAGGGGAATTATGGTTACTTCTAGGCATTTTACCAAAAATATCTCAATATCATGGTTAATCTCATCAGATAGCCTCAAATTATGACATTGATTTTAAATTGGTCCTCAAAATTCAAGACATTGTAATTGAGTTCTTAAAGCGTTAATATCATATCAATCAAGCATTTCTATTAGTCTAGCCATTACCTTGGACGTTAAATGCAAGATCAAATCAAATAGGGAGTAAATTTAAAACATGCGGATCAAATTGTAAATATATGTATACTTATTACGTGGACAATTTGAATTTGATATGTTTAAAAAAAAAAAGGCATTTCCCTCCTAATTTTATTGGCATTATCTAGTTTTCTAACACGTTGAGTCTAAGTTGAGCTACACATGTGCAAGTCATATGGATTGATTGTGACATTTAGAGCGTAAATTGATGGCTAGGGTGATAAAACGACACCATTGATATAATATTAATACTTTAAAGATTAAATTAAAATGTTTAAAACTTAAGGACCAATTTAAACTCTAAACAAAAGTTTGAGTATGTTTGATGCAATTAACCCTAACTATTAATATAAAATAATCTATTCATTTCACATGCCAAAAATCTTAACTAACTTAAACCGATTCTATTTTGATCGATCTTATCCGTTAAAACCAATCTATGCTTATCCTAATAAAAAAGTTGAAATATGCTATTAGTCCCTGTACTTCTATACAAGTTGAGAACTAGTCCTTATACTTTAAAGGTTAAAAATTTTATCCTCCTACTTTTCCAATTTAAAATTCCTAATCATATGTCAACTTAACATATTTATTTTCTGCCAATTATATGTCACGTGTCAAGTCGATAAATTTTTACAGAAAATATTAACAATATGTTAATGATTAGATTACGGTTTTTAAATTAGATAACTTTTTAAATAGGTTAAAATATGGCACAAGTTCATGTACTATTCATAAATTTAGAATCTAGTCCCTATACTTTTATTTTTAGGAAATCAATCCCTCAGCTTTTCAAATTTCAAACTTCAAGTCTAATTGTTAACATGGTTAAAACTATTTTGTTAAATTCAATTTTATTACAACATTTTTGTTAGTTACATGGCTACTAAGTGAATTTTTTTTTTAATTTCAAAATGTCACACAAATAAAATTAATAAAAATATTTTAACAGTGTTAACAATTAGACCAAAGCAAATGGACTAATTTTCAAATTTGGAAAGAGTAAATAGACTAATGACATATTTTAACCTTTTAATTACAGTGAATGTATCTAGGAAGTCCCTCTATTATAAAGATCGAACTAGTCCCTCTAATATTATTAAAAGGAATCAAAAAAGGCCAATTCGAAAAATAGTTAACATTTACTATTAAATAAATGACATGAAAATTGTTTTTTCATTCACAGTTTAACTCCAAGCAAAAATATTTTTTATCATAAGAAGCCTACAAAATATAACTCTAATAAACAGTTAATAACAATTTTTAACCGTAACTTTTAACTCTGTTGAAATTTGGGCTTATTTGATTTTTTTAATAATATAGAGACTAAATTGATAAATTTAATAGTATAGGGACTAAATTGATACAATCTATATAATAAAACAACCTACCAAGTAGATTTACCTTTTTAAGTAAAATAACAATCTCAAAAACTAAAAACTTGAATGAAAACAGAGTGAAAGCTAAAAAGCAAAAGGCTTTGTTGTCGTCTAAAAAAAACCAAAATTTTTCCACCATTTTCCCACTTTTTTCTCTTTCACCATTGTTGGCTATGCGTTTACTTCGGAGCCAAAGAAACCAAAGTCACCTTCTTCCCTTCATCGTCATCAACATCACTTGTTCATCATCATCTTCATCATAATATCATATTTGTTTCCCTTTCCTCTGTTCCATTGTCGAGAGCCCCTAAGCTTAAACTCTTCTTCCTTTTTTTGGCTCTCGATCTTTTTCAGAGCCAAAAAAAAAAAAAGAGAAGAACTAATCATTTTTACACTTTGGGTTTTCTTAAATGAAGATGGAGAACTTAGCATCGCAGTTAAAACGGGGAATTTCCCGGCAATTCTCAACCGGGTCTTTAAAGAGTTTAAGCCGTCAATTCACTCGGCAATCGTCGCTTGACCCACGGCGGAACAATTTGCGGTTTAGCTTTGGACGGCAATCATCGTTGGACCCAATTAGACGAAGGAATAGTGAAGATGAGATGTCGGTGCCGGAGAATTTGGATTCGACTATGCAGCTTTTGTTTATGGCGTGTAGAGGGGATGTTAAAGGAGTAGAAGATTTGTTGAATGAAGGGATTGATGTTAATAGTATTGATCTTGATGGCCGTACTGCTTTACATATTGCTGCTTGTGAAGGTCATGTTGAGGTTGTTAAGCTTCTTCTTAGTAGCAAGGCTAATATTGATGCTCGTGATCGTTGGGGTAGCACGGTACATTTCTTCTTTAATTTACTTTTTTCGTGTTGAGCGGAGGTTGATTCTTGTATATAGAGTTCGTATGGTCTTTTATCGAGGTTTTGTCTTTTTATCGTGTTTGAGGCTGACTGAAGAGGTGGTCTACCGGGGTTTTGTCTCCGTATCCTACGGAAGAGCTCCAGTGTTTGAGACTACCTGAAGAGGCAGTAAGCTCAATAAAACAAGAGATCTCATTGGTGCACCGAAGACTTCTTTAGAAGGACTCGATATAGGAATGGAAATATGATCATTTAAATACACGAAAGAACTTAGAAAAATATTGAAAGTTGGACGCATAAGCTTTGATTAATTTTGTGGGTCAAGTACATGGGGATATGTCCTAAGTAGCTTTGATTAATATGCATATATGGGATTCAGGATATTCCCTTCTAAAAAATACATGAAAAAACTTGTAAAAAAATAGAAAGTTGGACACATTAGCTTTGATTAATGTGGTTTGGGATTTTGTGGAGGTCAGTGAATAATCTGGTGTTGTTGGATTTGGCAAATTAGGATGATATATATGCCTTGGCAGCACCGTTTATAACTGATTACTTATCATTTTTCATGATGATGATATGAATGAACGTTGAGCAATGTAAATATACTTATATTCTTATATGGCCAGGCAGCTGCTGATGCAAAGTACTATGGCAATGTAGAAGTGTACGAGAGTTTGAAGGCCCGAGGAGCCAAAGTTCCTGTAAGATAATGAATTTTCTTCCTATTTTGCTTCTATCTATATGTCATTATGCAGTAAAAGTATAGGTCCTTGTACTAAGAGTTAATTGCATTTTGCGCCCTCTACTCAAAACATGGGAAAATTAGCTCTTGTGCGTTAAATCAAAGAGCAAACGGGCCCTTTTGTTAAAAATTCCATCTATTTCTACTATTACAAACTGGTCCCTGTACGTTAACATGTGTAACTGTTTAATTATTCTATCAGTCACTCAGTTTTTAACAGTAGAAATGAATAAACTTTTTAGCAGAAAGGATTAATTTGCTTTTTGGTCTAACATATAGAGACTAATTTGACTCTTAGTATAAGGACTTTCATAGTACTTTTACCGTTATTATGCATTTATGAAGATTGTTATTTACTATCTACCATGATATTAGAAAACCAGGAAGACGCCAATGACAGTTGCTAATCCTCAAGAGGTGCCTGAGTACGAGCTTAACCCGATGGAGCTTCAAATTCGGAAGTCTGACGGTATAACAAAGGTACGGATTCCCCATCATTTCATTTTTTGGGATTGATGCTGTCGGAAACTAATGAATGGTCCAATACAAAAGACGGTTCGGTTGATTTGCAGATGGTATTCTGCATTTCATCCAGCATTCACTAAAGTATTGACAGATTAGTAAACGTGCTCGTATTTTCGTTCGAGCGAACTTCGACACGTATTTTAGGCAATCATGGTTGTTTCCCTCTGGGGGTGGCATTTTTTTTTTTTTGTATTCTATGCCTTTTTATAAGTTGACATTTCATAAATCACTTGCCAGGGATCATATCAAGTGGCAAAATGGAATGGCACTAGGGTATCTGTAAAGATATTCGATAAGGACAGCTATTCAGACCCTGAAAGCATGTATGCACTTACCTTGGTTTCTTTTCAGATATGTACTTTCCTTTTCGATATCCGTTCTTTACACTTCCGATGTACTTTGTACACTTTCGTGGGATTCAAAGTGTTTGTCATTCCTGTTTAATGTATATTTGTGCATACACCAAAAGTAGTTCTTGCAGGGCCTAACACTTAGTTACATTCACAATTGTTCCCTTAACAGAAATGCTTTCAAATACGAGTTAACTTTGCTAGAAAAAGTTCGACATCCAAATGTGGTTCAATTCGTCGGAGCCGTTACACAAAACATTCCCATGATGATTGTTTCGGAGTATCATGCAAAAGTAAGCATGTCTTTTTGTTATGTTGATTCGTATATTTAACCAGTATATATGCATTGCTGTTGACATTACCATGGCGACGATCCTCGTTTCAGGGCAACTTCCAAAACTACCTTCAAAAGAAAGGGCGTCTATCAACATCCAAAGTTTTAAGATTTGCTGTTGACATTGCCAGGTATCATACTATCGTATATTGTATATATATAATCATACATAATCATACATGGGACAGCTTCGATGGTCGTCGTTTTCTTGATATCAGGGGAATGAATTACCTTCATGAATGTAAACCGGATCCGATTATCCATTGCAATTTACAGCCAAAGTAAGGGAATGCCTTGCAGGTGGAATTACTTGAATGTTACGTTATTGTAATGAACTGTCCTTTAATATTTGAAATTTTGGTAAGGTGCCAGAAATGTTTTGCTGGATAATGGTGGTAAGTTGAAGATAGCCGGTTTCGGTTTATTGAGGTTATCAAAATTATCAGCTGACAAGGCCAAATTAGCACGTCCAGACGATCAACTTGATCCATCAAGTATGTTTTGTGACAAACAAAAAAAACTTCCCTCTGGATGTTATAATCTTTTCTGCTAATGCTTTAGCTTCTGTTTCTATTGTAGATATATATATGGCACCCGAAATTCATAAAGATATGATATTCGATCGAAGTGTTGATGCATATTCTTTTGGTGTTATGCTATACGAGGTAACAAACACGATGTTTCATTCATTGTGATCACGCCCAGATTTCACGGGGTATTGACTGGTTTTTCCTATATGAGTGTTCAGATGATTGAAGGAGTGCCGTTTCATCCTAAACCCGCCGAAGAGGCCGTAAAATTGATGTGTTTTGAACAAAAGAGACCGCCACTCAAGATCAAATCGAAAAGTTGTCCCGCGGAATTAAGGGAGTAAGTCTCGGAGACTTTCCTTGCTTTCCAAGCTTCAAGTTCATTAGTGCAGTTTATCTTGCATTCTAAGCTTTATTTCAATTATAATGTATGAACAGGCTCATCGGAGAATGTTGGGATCCAGAACCACTCATAAGACCCACTTTTTCGGAAATCATCGTACGATTAGAAAGAATAGTTGCCAGTTGCACGAAACAAGGGTGGTGGAAAGACACTTTCAAGCTTCCTTGGTAAGTGGTCGTTTCTATATGTTAGATATGAATGACATGTTATCGGACTACTTTGACATGGTTACAATCTATGTTGCTTGGACACGGGTGCAAGAATCAGGTTTTTTGGGGGTCATACATGATAGGTAAATGGATACCTACATGTGAGTGACAAGCCTACTTAAATCGTGATGGTTAACGACCGGATTCGACATAAATCCAAACTCACTGAATACCTACATTGCTCTCATTCTTTCGAGTCCCGAGTTTTGACCACCGGGTAGCCTTGGATAAATGTCTTAGTAAATATGTTTTGTTGTTGCAGGAAATGAGGGGAAACTTGGGCTCATTCGGAAAAAGCAAAAACCAGACGAGGATTTCATGGGAGGTTCCGATTTTGATATCGAGTTTTCAAACCTTCATCTTCGAGATTGTATGTTATAAACTCGAGCTAGACAAACTACTGAATCATGTTCACATTAAAAGAAAAAGAAGAAGATGAACTTCCTTCTCTTTTTAGTCTCTTTCTTTGTTGTGTTTGATGGGTAAAAGAGCTTAAAAATGGAACAGAGTATATATATCCAAAGGTTTACTGTAATTTTACTTAGATCACGTTTGGGATAATTGCACTAATAGTACTTAAACTATAACAAATCTTTCAATGTGATATATGTACTTTTAAATATGCATAATCATATTTTGGCATGTGGCATTGTATAATAATACGATACGTCTTAAAAAATAATTAATTATTAGCACAGTCCGTACAGCTTCGCATGGAGTTGATTATTTATTTATGTTAAACCATAGAATAAAAATTTGAAGATTAAAATATACTTTAAGTAAGGTTTTCAGAACCAGATTGATGATCAAACTAATCAGGTCACTGATTCATACGGTTCAACTAAACATTAAAAATCATAAAAATAAAAATATATATCTTAAAAAATAAAAAAAATTCAGTTCAATCAATTTTTTAGCCTAGTTCAATCGGCCTTTACTGGTTCATGGGTCAACTAGTTTGATGCCTCTCTCTGGATTGATGTCCTGATTGGTCCGATCCTATTCAAACAACCATGATTCTAACTCTCTATACTTCATACATTTGGAATTTAACCCTCCTACCTTTATTTTCAATAATTTAATCCCTCTACATTTTGGATTTAAAAATCTATTTTCAAATTATATAATATAACCACGTAACACTTTAATTGAGAAGTTAACGTTATTAACTATTTGAATTAATTAACAACATTATAAAAATATAAATACTAAATTAAGTTAGAAATTAAAGTATAAAGATTAAATCTCAAATATAGACATATTAGAAGGACCAAAACTGAAAATTAACCATTTTTAGCCTAGCACGCGCACGTGCATGCTGGGCCTTCCTCTACTATATGGGTATATAGATTGACAAAAATCATGAACGTACGGCATAATTTACAAATGACAATAATGTTATATTAACGAAAAATATATAATGATTTTTAGAAAATTTAGAAATAGAACCAAATTGATATAATGTGTAAATATTGAGGATTAAAATGATATAAGGTAAATTATATGCAATGTTACTAAATTATTAGTAAGTTTACCTTTTGGCCACTCAACTTTAAAAATTTATAAAATAGTCATTAAACTATTCGAAAATTTTTATTTAAGTCACTAAAAGATAAAATGATTGACTAAAATGAGTGTATAATAACATTGAATTAACGACAGTTGACCAAAACGAAAATTTATTAAAGTTGAGCAACTAAAATTAAAACAGTTGTTACCGATAGTACCCAATTTGCAAATTTTTTTTATTTTCAAATTGATAGATGAAGTGGATTTTAACTAATTTAGGGTGGATTTGGATGGTCGGAGAAATACATTTAGCTTACTTTTTATCTCACATTATAGTATCACTATAATATTTAATCTCACCGTCACCGCAGATAACGTACCGTTGATCCAAACTCACGCTCATGCTGTCCTCGGTTTACCTTTTTGAAATAAATTTCCCAAACAAAAGTTTACAAAATTTACACATTTAGTCCCATATATTTTGTTACATTTCATTTCCCCAATATGCAATTTATTCATTTGTATACTCACTGCTACGAACAGTTTATTGACACTACGAGATTTTAGGAACTCCACGGTCTTCTCTTATTTTATTCCAATTTCTGTCCCCTTTTTAAAAAAAAATTATGTCTTTCATGGTGTAATTGAGTAATTTGTAACCAATCAAGTCTTTTAGCGAGTGTGGAACAAAGATTGATTTTTGGAATTGGGTCATTTTTCATTTAGGGTTTATGTGATTTTATTCTTTAATATCAGATATGTATTTGCTTAGCGATCACAATTTAAGGTTCGATCCCTTTTCTCTCTCTCTCTCTTTTTGTTTTGGATTGTAGGGTTTTCATTCGTCGCTAAGGTTTTTATGTTGGAAGCTGAAATTTGTCAATCTGCCGAGTCAAATAAAATAGAAATTGGGTTTTTTTTTTTTTTGATGGATTAGAAAGTTGAAGAACCCTAAGATTTTTTGGTGTATTTTAGAATTTAATTATAATCCCAATCTCAATTATCATCTCAATTTTCAGGGTTTTTCAGTTCTCATGCATGAACTTTGCGTCATTGGAACTGATTCATTGATTCTCTGGAGTTTTTCCCTTTGGATTTTATATATTATCAACTAATGGATAACTTTGATCAGAAGCTTGGTCCAGGTAAGCTCTCATTCTATTTTTGCAATAAAGCACTTTGTTTAGTCTGTAATTTCGATTTGTGTGAGATTATTATGTTTCCATTTGTCTCAACTGCAGAATTTTTCAAGAATCTCTCAGCGGAAGCTGTTACGCCATTAAATGTGGTTCATGAAGAGATGTATGAAAGTTCTTCGAAGCGACCGAAAACGACATCCAAAGTCTGGGATATTTTCGAGAAACTTCCAGCGCAACAAGGAGATTCAAAGGCGATATGTAAGTTATGCAGGAGAATATATACTGCTAAAACTACTAGTGGTACGTCTCACTTGAGACGTCATATTGAAGCTTGCGTTAAACGTGGTAATCATGAAGTAGATCAGCGCTCAATAGAAGCATGCTTTAAACCTGTTAAACGGAATGCCAATCGTCTCACTCTTTCGCATGACACCTTGATTGCTGCTACTACATCCTTAAAGAACTATAAACTAGATGTCGATGAGATTCATCGGGCGATTGCAATGATGATCATTGTTGATGAACAACCATTCAGTGTGGTTGAAGATGCGGGTTTTAGACGTTTATTGAGTGCTGCATGTCCTGAATTCCCGGTGCTGAGTAGGAGTTCTATTAAAAGGGATATAATTTCCATATACGTGAAGGAGAGAGAGAATATTCGTGAATTGTTAGCAACATGTCCTGGTCGGATTTGTTTGACATCCAGCACATGGAAATCCGATTCCGATGATCACTTCAATTGTGTCACCACGCATTTCATTGACCATGAATGGAGGTTGCAGAAGAGGATTTTAAGTTTCAAGCTTATGCCTCCTCCATATGATAGTTTGTCTGTTGCTGATGAGATAGCTTTGTGTATGGTTCAATGGAACATCGAGCACAAGGTTTTCAGTGTTACGCTGGAGAATTTGTCGAGTGATGATTGTGTCGCTGACATGCTGAGATCACGACTTGCTGCGAAAAAGTATCTCCCTTGTAAGGGTGTGTTTTTTCAAGTCAGTTGTTTCTTTCGCATTTTGAATTCGATTGTGCAAGCTGGTTTGAACCTAGTTGTTGATATCATTGCAAAGTTGAGACTCGGTATTAAGTATGTGCAGCAATCTCCCCATAGGAAGAAGAACTTTTACATAGTTGCTAAGACTTTGAACTTGGATACTCAAAGAAAGTTGTGTCTCGATACCCCTGCCAGATGGAATTCCACATATAACATGATAGAAGTTGCTTTTTGTTATAAGAATGCATTCGTGTACTTGGCAGAACAAGACAAAAACTTTCTACACAAATTATCAGAAGATGAGTGGGAAAAGATGAGTGTCTTATACAAATTTCTGAAAGTCTTTTACGAGGTGACGTGTGTATTTTTTAGAAACAGACAGCCGACTTCAAATTTGTATTTCAAAGCAGCATGGAAAGTTCATAGTCGCTTATATGATATGGTTAGAGGTCCAGAAAATTTCATGACTCGCATGGTCAGAGAAATGCACTCGAAATTGAACCAATACTGGTCAGCTTATAATTTGATCTTGTCATGTGCTGCGATTTTGGATCCTAGATACAAGATTAAGTTTGTTGAATATTGTTACACCAAACTGTATGGTAGTGGTGCTCAGAAATATGTTAGCGTAAGCGTTAACACCTTGTATGGCTTGTTTGATGAATACATGCAAAATTCAGCACGCCCTTCTCAGACTACCTTATTATCAACTGTTGCCAGTAAAATATCCAATGATAAAGACGAAAACGATGGGTTTGAAGATTATGAAACCTTTCAAAGTGCCAGGTTCCGAACTCAAGTGGAGAAGTCTCAACTCGATCTTTATTTAGAAGAACCAAGCCATGATCTAAACAGTGAAATAGATGTCTTGGAGTATTGGACTTTATGTTCCTTGAGGTATCCAGAGCTTTCAAAAATGGCTCGTGATGTTTTAACCATTCCAGTGTCCACCATTGCTTCTGACAGTGCATTTGACATTAGTCCTCAAGTGATTAGCACTGATCGTAGCTCTTTAAAACCAAAGTTGTTACAAGCATTGGTTTGTCTTCAAGATTGGATGTTGGCTTCTGATAGAACAAGTAAGTCGCCTTATTTGATTGCATATAGTAATAATTGCTGTTATACCGTGCATAACTTCTTTGTTTAAAATCTCTGTAGGAGGTTTAGGCTCTATGGAAAGCAAACCTGAAGATGATAGCTCCAGTTCTAGTGATGGTGATGATGATTACTAGGTAATTTTCGTTTTAATCATATATCTATTTCCGTTTTCTTGTAACTGAGTTTCCCCGATTTAGAACTTCATCTGCATTCTTTTGAGGGATAAATATCAAATTTATACATGGACTTTGGTCCAATGTGCAATTTTGATACATGAACTTTTTTCACATGAACCTTGAATTGTGGTTCATGTGTATTCATGAAACTTTGATTTGATTCAATTGTACACATTTAAAGAAATGAATGCGCACATTTATTTTCATATTGGATTAATATAATTGTTTGTGTATGCAATATAACAACATAAAATGGTGCTAATCCGATACTGTTGTTTGTGATTTGTGAGAATTTAATCAAATTAAAAATTCATGTATAAAATCGCATAAATTCAAAGTTCATGTATTGTTTTGATATTTATCCCTTCTTTCTGCCCACCACATCTTTGATACTGCAAAGATTAGTATGTTCGAATATGAACGAGCATACAGGGTTTTTGAACTCATTTCTTCTTCTTCCAGCTTATCTGAAGTGTTGCAGAAGAGCCATCTTGCTTCTAGGAAATTCTGACACCTGATTAACAATGAGGTTCGATTGACATGGATACGACGCGGAGTTATAAACAAATGATGAATCATCTCCAGCATAATGTTCAAAGAAAATGGAGCAATGAACTCATAAAAAGGGACCCCAAAACTCCAAAAATCAAATGATAATATATGGCATTAACTGCCCCAAGATCGTACACATAATGCGGCTCTCTGAAAGGCCTGATTTCGGAGCTGATGATAAACACTGGTGGAAAAGATTACAGCAATTTGTTTATTTGTTTCTCAAAGAGCTAAGCACAAGCATTGGACAAACCGGTAATGGTGTTAATCTTTCCATGCTAATGTTTGTGCTTTCATCTTCTTCAAATTAGGAGCTTGTTGAAGGAAACGAAAAGCTTTTGCTTGAACTTGATGCTGGTGATTTGCTTTTTTGAGGGGTAAGTTCTTAAAGAATTGCAGCATTTAATTAATGCTATAATTTGTGTTTGGTAAATAAAAATATCTACTATTTGCATCATTCATCTCTATTTTGGGAAGATTTTAAAAGCAATTTTAGAATGAAAAAATCAATTGATTAATGAATTTTTATTGTTGTAGTTAAAGGGCAGCCCTCATTGGCTATAGGTTGTGTTTTGATTATAACAGGATCACTGGTTTTTCTCTTTTTAAGAAGAAAAAAAACTTCACAAGCAATATTTTGTTTACAAGAAAAAAAAACCCAGAAAAGGTCACATGCTACGTGCATATGTCTTAGATTTGCTTGTGGAGTATTTTTATTTCACCTACAATGTATAGAATAATTATCCTAGCTTCTATATTATATTTAAGATTTTAATTGAGTTGGTGTTCATTATCAATCATATCTCAACTCAGTGGTAAAGTTATAAAAAAATCTCTTATTTATCTCAAAATAAAGCCTTCTAAGACAACTTAATCACCAAGTAAATGACTCAAAAAATAAAGGTAAACTTTATGGGATAAGGTAAGTTGATCACCAATCTTTTCTTTAGCCAATCTCGATCAACATCATTAATGTAGGGATAAAACATATTCTAAGGGTCATTTGTTTGGAGGTCAAAGCTATCCTGAAGACATGTCCAGATTATTGTCTAAAGATCGCGAGAAAAAACAAGCAGTTCAAAGAGCTGTTGGAACATGGATTGAAACGTCAACACCAAGACATTTAAAGTCTCAACAATCTTCTTCTTTGACTCTTTGACAAAACATAAACAAATGATGAAAGGTAAACTGCTCTTACCACCATGCCAGAAACATACGAGATGCCAAAATAAAATGGCATAAGTAACTCATAAAAAGGATGTTCAATACATCAGAAAAATGATGACCGAATGTTGGAACTTTTTATCAACTGCCCAGCCCACATGCAGGAATTGGATGATTCTGCAGTGTTTTTATTTGGGTGTTGATTGTGTTTACTTATGAATGATTATATGAATATATAGTTTTTCGAGTAAAATATTTTGTGTTCTAATTTATGCCTAAAATTATTTCAGTGTCAAAACAATGAAAAAATTATAAAATTATAGATTTTAAGGGTAAGACGGTAGATTCACAAATAACACTTATATTTTATTTCTCAACAAACAAAGTAAGGTCTATTTTTAATACATAACTATTATTTAACACATCACCCCTCTTTACATCCATTGTACTAAAGAGAGCCGAATAATCATATCGATTTAAGAAAGTTTGAGTGAAATTTGTGTTTTGATCATAATTGAATCACTCTAGCTTTTACCTATTTGCTAATAACATATAATATGTGTTATTGCATAAATCAATTGAACTAAGTCTTGGATTTGTGGTTTTAAATATTTTGTTTACTAAGAACACTAACCCTATTTACATCGTGCCAATATTTTAGAGGCCAATTCATCAATATTCTTGTCCGAACTTCCACCTTCACACACTGCTTCCACAGCCAATTCCTTCCATTTCATAGCATTTCTTTTCATTTCAATCCCTTGTTCCCCTTCCATAACTTGTCTAATACACCTCTCTATTTCATCTCCACTCACAATCCCATCCTCCCTGACATTAACTCGAACCCCAGCTTTCCAAACATCCTCAACTAGCTTAGCATCCGTGGTTTGGTCTGTCCACTGCGGCATCGCCACCATCGGTACCCCCAAACACAAGGCCTCAATCGTCGAGTTCCACCCACAATGCGTGAAAAAACAACCTATGGCCTCATTCGCAAGTACCTCGGTTTGTGGTATCCAAGTAACTATCAATGCTTTATCACCCATTTCCTCAATGAACCCGTGTGGGACTTTCGGTAACTCGGAAGACCGAACCACCCACAAGAAATGAAACCCAGTTTGCTTTAAACCCCGTGCGAGTTCCTTCATTTGGTCGATGGTTAGGTTAGCCATGCTTCCAAATGAGATGTAAACGACCGAGCATGGTGGCTTGGTGGTTAGCCAACATGTACTGGTAGAGTCTAGTTTAAAGAGATTGAGATCGTAATCTTTGTCGTTTTCAAGTCTTTTATCTAAATACATGGATGGGATTGTTGGGCCTATCGTTAACAATGGTTGAGTCATCACCTTCGACATCGAATCAACAACCTGTTTATATCAAAGATCATTACAAAATGGTAAAAGTATCTTGCATGTCCCTATACCACCTGCTGCATTTTGGTTTTTATACTTTTAAAAATAATAGCAATATAATAGCGCAATGATAACAAAACAATAAAAATCAGTGATAAAATAGTAACAGTTTTTTTTTTTTTTTTACAAATTCGGGCCGAGCCTAGGCAAAAAAAAGCTTACCTATTTTTCGAGCTTATATTTTTACCTCACTTTTCGGCCTGGACTTCATGTCAAACTGGGTGACTCGGCCCATAGATAAGTCTAGGTTTTAGTTAGGGTTTTGAAACCAATTCTCTGGCTATCACTACCACCAAAGTGAATAGAGATATTTTTTTTAGTCTCAATTTGGTACTTAAATTTGGCTTAAATATTCAATTTGGTACCTGAGTGTTTTTTTGTCCGAATTAAGTATCTGTGTTTTTCTACAAGAAAACACATGTCAAACATTCATTAGGCAATATGATGTCGTTGAATTTCTCGAAAGAAAGATAAATTTAATATAATAATAACATGAAATATTTAAATACTATTAATTTGTATTGATACCATTGACATCTAGAATTATTATTAATTGAAGTTATTATTAACTAAGCCCAAAAATATTAAGGCAGAACTCAATCAAGTCCTATAATTGAGAAGAAAAGAGAGAGAGAGAGAGCTTTATATAGTTAAAGTAAACTAACCTCTTGTTCCAACTTGTAGAAGGTATTAACTACGATGAAATCAGCTTTGTCTATATTAGAGAACTGATTCAACACTAACTCGAAATAAGATGGATACGAACCCACAACATAGATAAATGACGGCATGTCTCGAAGATCAAGCAACGGCAACCCGGGAATGACAATTGGCGTCATTGACGATGAAATCGGAAGACTCAAAAGCCCGTTATGAGCACAATAATATATGTAATTCACAGCGCACGCCTGCGTAAAAAAAGCGATTCCAACAATACCTAATTGTTGGGCAACATCAAGAACCCATGGAAGGAAAGCATCATAGAGTATGCAATCAATAGGACGGGGTGAGTTCTTATGCTTTATGATAAGTTCGGTCAAGGTTTTTGACCCAACAGTTTGTAATCGTACAAGGTAGTCGTCAACACTCCCGACTTCTAAGAATCCGCCTTTATCACAACCATCTGATATCGTGTCGAAATCGATGTCGGAGTTGAGTACTTCGGGTTTCATGGTTTCGGAGATGAAGACAGTGGTGGCAAAGGTTGCTTTGAGTCCTTTGGAGGACAAGCGTTTGGAGAATTGAAGCATTGGGTTAATATGGCCTTGGCTTGGATATGGAATGACCAATACATGAACCCTATTGTTAGCATTTTTCTCCATTTGTTTTTGTTCTCCAATATAATTTATGATCTTCAAGAATATTGGAGTATGCTATTTATATAGGATGTGTAAATTAAATTAATAGATAAATTACCACCATCGGTAGAGTGTGTATGACCAAAACTAATCTTGAAACGAGTGGATAGAAAAAAGATCATGTCCATATCAATGGATAGAGCTCTACCACCCCAATTATAGGGAAACAAAAAAGCAACGAGCTTTTCTTTGAGTTGTTTATCTTCATAACCGATCGAGTATATTTTTTGATACAGTGCATAGAATTATTTATAACTCCTAACCCTTAAATAAGTGAATAAACGTGCTTCAACATAATCGAACTTAGGTTATCCTACATTGAAAATAAAATTCATGCCAATCAAACCGATACTGAATTTGAGTACCAATAAAAAACGATATATAGGTTTACGACTTTGAAAGGATTTTGATTATAGGATCTCACAAAAATATCTATAATATTTATTAATTAAGATTATTTCATCCACACGAAATATAGGCAACATTTTCAACTTTACGCCGAATACAAACAATGTCCCTTAATTAAATGTAAAATTATTCAACCATCCATATCTCTTTCATGTTAATGATACCTTTTGGGTACAAACGTTAAATAATTCAACAAATAATCTTCTACCACATATCATATGTAGATTTGTACAGCTCGATTCGAAGGCCTGCCCAAAAAATAAAAATGTTTGGATAAAAAAATAAGCCTAAAAGATGGGTTTTGACAAAAAATAAGACTCGTTTAGAAAACGAACTGCGTCCCAGGTAAAGTTTTTTTGGCCCCTAGCACGGCCCGGATACATGTCTAAAAGAATCGATACTCCTAACAAAGTATTTGTACTTTCACAAAAATACCGATACCCTGCCTAGTATCAATACCATTTTAAGATTAGGTGTTTTGGAAATTAAAGAAAAATTGCTTGAGTGTCGATACCTCATAATGTATCGATATTATAGGCTTCAATACAGACCAAGTTAGTCCAGGCCCGAGGTTAGCATATATAATCTGGGCCGGGTTTTGGTAAAAACTAACACCTATTTTTGGGCCGAACCTAAAATTTTATTGAAACCTGGCTCGACCCATGGACAACTCTAACCACATATATTTCTTTTTACTTCATTCTGTATTGAATTTTGATTAACTTAGAGTTGAATCAGATTAAATTTCTAAGTGAGAAGCAAAACTCTTTTAACATTGTTATCTCCGTTTACAAAATTTGAATTTTAAAACAAAGATTTAAGTTTCTCATCTCTCAGACATAATAAGCATTGATAGAGACAAAGTTGAATCCATAAATATTATAAAAGAAGTCAAAAATATTACTAATGGCAGCAATAGAACCGCTTGTTCCCTTTGTATCAATTTTTCAATTTTATAACATTTTATTTTTTATATATCATATGAATATTAAAAATATAACATTATAATATTAATATTAAATAATATTTAAGTTTAAATATTATAAAATTCAGTCCATGCAAAAAATGTTCATCTCTATACTCATGTTGTAAGTTCGAGTCACAAGAATTGTCTACTGATGGTGTGTATATATATGGTTTGCTACTATCAGTTGCACGTGAGTTGTACTAAATATATATGCAAATCAAAATAGGGTACCTAAATAAATTTGGACTAATCATTTGCAAATATAAAAAAAAATAATTGTATATATGAACCTCGATTTTGATTTAAATATGTAATTCTTTGCTTACAAAATATGTAAATATAAAATGATATTGTCTCGCACAAACGAAAGTTGGTGTAGTTTTGAGATATTTTTTTTTTCCTGTTCATGCAACAATTATTGAATAATGTTGGCTTAACTACAATATTAGACCCTAAATTATATTGTTTTTTTCACTTCGGTACTTCAATTTTTTTTGTTAAAAATAGTATCTAAACTGTCAGTTTCATCTCATTTTACCTAAAAAGGTGTATGAAATCCAATAAAAATATGTTATACGTCACATTCTTATTGGCCATTGTCGTGTTTTGGAATAAAATGAGATAAAATTGATAGCTTAGACTTAGAGGTGCTCATGGGCCGGGTTCGGGCTAGGCATAAACATGATTTTAATATACTTTATGTTTGTCCAAACCCGACCAATAATATTGGCCTAAATTTTGCCCAAACCCGCATATTTGTAAAAGGCTAACCCAAGCCCAATTTAGCCAGTCGTTATTATTTTTTAAATTTTTTAAAAAATATTTATATTATATTATTTTAATATTTAATAATTTTATACATTTTTTATTTATTGAAAATTTTTATATAATCATCTTACATTATTTTAATGTTTACATTAGAGTACTATTATATATTTAGTATATGTTTATTTTTTTAATGTGTTATAAATTACATAATATAAAGTATTATAAACTTGAAAATAGGTCGGGTTGGGCTTGGGCCTTAAATGTTTAAGCATGAGCTCGACTCATATTTTAAACGAGCCTAATTATTTTACCCAGACCTATTTTTCGGGCCCAGTATTTTTGTCCAAACTCTTCTAAATTTTGGGCTGGCCTTCAGGCTTGAACAAATAGCTCGGCCCATGAACAGGTCTAATTTAGATACCACTTTTAATTGAAAAAAACCTTTAAAAACTTAAATAAAAAATAATATACTTTGAGGTCCAATTTTGCATTTAAGCCAATAAAGTTTTATAATGTGGACTCAAGCCCAATCCAATGAGAAAAAAAAAAAAAAACCCATATTTCAGCTCGGCCGAAAATTGCTGTAGTCATGAACCGCCAATACTTTTTATTCTATTTATTCATTTTATATAAAATTATGAATTTTTATTTAATAAATAACAAAATTATACGAAAACTTTGTTCTAGTAGACTCCATAATTCTCCAATCGACTGCTTCCTTTTAGGTATGTTTTTTGTTTGCAATTGAAATTGATTTCAGTAACGATATATAATTTCAATAATTTCTAATTTTGATTTGATTACAGGGTTTACTGCAAATTTGTTCAACTTGATATAGGTTAGGGTTTACAGTCAATTTTATTCAATCTTGCAGAGGATCTGATTTAGGGAAGATTTGAAAATTCATCGTAATTGAGGATTGGGTAATTGATTTGGTATCTGAAAAATGGCATTGAAGTTTCTGAACAAGAAAGGATGGCATACCGGTAGCTTGAGGAACATCGAAAACGTGTGGAAAGCGGAACAAAAGCACGATGCTGAGCAGAAGAAATTGGAAGAGCTTCGTAAGCAGATTCATGAAGAGAGGGAACGCTCTGAGTTCCGTCTTCTCCAAGAACAAGCTGGCCTTGTCCCGTAAGTCTATTTCCTTGTTTCCCCCTTTCTGTGATTCGAAAATTAGGGTTTAGGGTTTTGATTCGATTTCAATTCTTTTTTTTTAAATTTTGTAGGAAGCAGGAGAGGTTGGATTTTCTCTACGATTCTGGACTTGCTGTTGGGAAAGGTGCTAGTAGCTCCGCTGCTGGAGGTAGCGGAGGTGGAGGTTTCAAGGCTCTCGAAGAAGCCCTCCCGGGGTCGAAGGCGAGTACTGATGGTAATGCCAACCAGTCTTCTTCTGCGCCCGGTGCGTTGTTTGAAGACAAACCTCACTCGGCTAATGATGCCTGGCGTAAGCTCCATTCAGATCCGTTGCTTATGATTCGCCAGCGCGAACAAGAAGCACTTGCTCGTATCAAGAACAACCCTGTCCAAATGGCCATGATTCGAAAATCTGTATGTTATTCATCTATTCTATTGCTTTTAGTGTGTGTTCTTATAGGTTTCATTGTGAATATGATTGTACTTTTAAGTAGGGGTAGAGAACCCATTGATCTTTGAAATTACTGTTGCAATTACTAATCATTTTTCCGTTTTGGTTAATGGTTTAATAGGTTGTAGAGAAGAAACAAAAGGAAAAATCCCCTGATCATAAGGAACACCGTAAGAAGCATCACCATAGTAGTTCCAAGCATCGGAAACATTCATCGTCTAAACGGCATTCATATTCTGAAGATGACACTTCTAAGGAGGACAAAAAAGATAAAAATCACCATCGCAAGAGGTCAGATTATGAGGGGCACCATCGCAGAACAGAATCAGATTCAGAACATGAATTAAAGGAAACAGAAAGGGAAGAGAAGAGTCACCGCAGGCAGAAATATGGATATGATGATCAAGATGTTGATAAGAGGAGCCATGACAAGTCTAAGCGTGATAAATATTCTTCTCAAGCTCCACGAAGTATAGATGCAGATAAAAATCAAGAAAAAGATCGACGGTCTTATGACCATAGAGATACTGGACCTCGGGATAACAAGCGTCGGGGTGTTTCCCATAAACTTTCTGAAGAGGAGAGAGCTGCCCGGCTTCGTGAAATGCAAGAGGATGCTGAGTTGCATGAAGAGCAAAGGTGGAAGCGGTTGAAAAAGGCCGAGGAGAATGATGCTCGGGAGGCTACACTGTCCAGCACATCTGTTGGCAAAAACTTCTTGGATGCTGCCAATAGAAGCATTTATGGTGCTGAGAAGGGTGGAAGCTCAACAATAGAAGAGAGCGTCCGTCGTAGGGCGCATTATTCACAAGGCCGTTATGAATCAGAAGGAAATGCTTTTAGACGTTGATGTTGTGTTTCCGATATATTCTGGTATATGCTGTTTCTAATAAATTCCGGTTTATGCTTGTTTTGGTTTATTGTTGATACTGAATTCTATTTATCTGTTCAAATTTTCAGTTCTCTGCAGGCTTCAATTAAGCAGCGAGGTTTCGGTTCTTGTTGTACCATTACTTCAGCATGGAATGAGACGATGGTTATGGTCTCGCTGGAGATTTCAGTTTCTTTATGTCCGAAGTTTATATGAACGACTGGTATGTTACTACCCTAATGTTCATATTAGTTGATGTGATTCACATTCACAACATTTCCCTTTGAAAATCTTCTTGTATCTCTCATCAAGGTTCAAAAAAAGGAGAATTATAGCTATTTATTCACCTTGCTTTTCTGTGTTTACATGCTTTGGGTTTCAGTAAAAATACGGAGGTCATTGTATTAAAAATCAGATTACATTTTACCTTTTCTACTCAAAAATTGGTCAAATTAGTTTCTATATATTAGATCAAAAAGTAAACTGGTTTTTCTACTACAAAATTGCATCTATTTCTATGGTTAAAAACTGGTCATGTACCTCAAAATGAGGTGCACTTGGCGTGCCAAGTGTGTTTAGTTAATCACGTTAATTTTTAACAATAGAAATATATGGAATTTTTAATAGAAAGTATCAATTTATTTTTTGATTTAACATATGGGGATTAATTTGTTTATGGTATTCTCACCTTCGAATTTTATATTTCATCTATGCTAATACAAGTTCAAAAGGTTGATTTTTTTTTTTTTTTTTTTTTATGTCTATTTCAGATTATTTAGAATGCCTAATAGGTCTGGGTTTATAAGATATTCTTGAATTTGGGCTAGTTTGATCCGGTTGAATTATTAATTAATTATAAAAATATTGTTTTTTATTTACTTTTAATGAAAAAATATAAAAAATATCTATATTGAAATATTTTTATAAAAGCGAAATGTTGAATCAGGTCAAAGGTTTTCATTAGTCAAATAAAAGACTAATCCTTTTTTAAGGTGCCGAAATTAGGACAAGTCTTTTCTTTATGGATTTATTTCTTTATTAACAGCTTCCAAATTATGTTTTTTATTTTTTAAATAATATTTGATTTAGCTATTACATATTTATTTTTAAATACATCATTATTCACTTAATTTTATATTATAAATTGAAAAACTTTTATTTAAATATTTTCAAAAAAATATTATCTTGTTTTATTATATTCAAAGGTTTAGCCTCAATTTGAGAGCCTTTAATTCAATTTATTTGGACCTGATCAAATAAAACATGTGGCAGTATTTCAATCAAATGTTCCAATAATTCCAAAATATTTAAAATAATAAATGAAAATTATGGTCTCCCCTAAATTTATCAAACAGTCATATCAAATATTTATAAAATAAATAAATATTTTATTTAATATTCCAATTTAATCAAACAAAAAATAATAATGATTCATGAACTGGATTTCCAAATTGCTTTCGGTCGACTTTTTAAAGCGAAAGTGTACCAATAATATATGAAGGAAATGAGGAAGTTTTTCAAAAGAATAATCAAGAATATTCAAGGCCAAAATCGAAGGGACCAAATTGTAAAAATAAAAAACTAACAACGAAATTGAAAAAGACACAGAGAATCTAGCATGTCCTTTTCTTTGTCTTTCCTGAAAACCGCCCCACTTTCCATGTCTCTCCTTTTCTGAGCGCCCTATCATCTTATCCACGTGTCGATATAGTATTGGTTCGTTGATGTAGAGGTCGTGTGGCGGGTACTATGTGGTCCCCACTTTGTGATGAAATTGATACTACACACGGTCACATCCACGTCCCTCGTATCGTCTCGTTTACCATTTCTTTATCGTCTCTCATCTCTTGATAAATTCAAAATCTCCTCATTTTTACCTTTTTTTTTAACTAGGGTAAACTACACCTAATGTCACTAACTATTAGTAAGTTTATATTTTTATCACCCAATTTCAAAAGCTTACAAAATGATCATTGAATTTATTGAAAGTTTTTATTTAAGTCACTGAATCATTTGCAAGTTTTCGTTTAACGAGCTTCAAGCAACAATTCAACAATTGATATAGTGGATCAGTACTCATCGACGAGTAGAAGATTATACTATAGATGCAAATTGATCTAGCGGTCAGTGTCAGAGATCGAAGAATAAGTTGGTTAGATTTTGATTCGAAGATTTGTGGTGTTCAAATTTGTTTCATGGAAAAAAAATGAACTATAAAAGAGAATAGGAAGAAAAGCATTCGATTGGTGCAGGTGATGCCAACAAAGAAGACCATACAACAACAATATTAAAATCCCAGTGACTAATAAAAACTTCTGAATAGTTCAATGACCGTTTTGTAACTTTTTGAAGTTGAGAGACCAAAATATAAACTTACTAAAGTTCATTTTCATATTGTACACATTTTAATAAATAAACACTCACATTTATTTTCACATTAGATTAATATAATTATTTATATATACAATATATCAACGTAAATTGATGTTAATTTGATAATATTGTTAGTGATTTATACAAATTGAATCAAATCAAAATTTCATGTATAAAATCTCGTAAAATTAAATTTTATGTATAACATTACACATTAAATTAAAGTTCAAGTATAATTTTGATAATTATTTTTTTAAAATTTTAAATAAAATTTAAATATTGTAGCTTTCTTTTTCTCCTTTTATCATCATTTTGTACCATTCAAGTTATCTTCTTCTTTTTATTCAAGCACACCACTAAAGGGGAAAAAATTGAATTTTTTTTATCTTCTTTTAGAAAAAATAATCATTCAAACCTTTTTTTTTGTCAAAGAATGAATAAAACGTTTAAAGTATTTAACATTATTTTTATTTTTTTAAGAATTATATTTATATTTGGAATAAAATATGGAGAATATTTTTTTTTTTTAGCTATATGAACATTGTTGTCAATACAAGAAGACGTGGATTCGAATGCGCTGAAACGTATTATCTTCCTATTTATTAGTTGGGAAGGGACTATAAGTAGTTCTATCCATAGTGTTAAAAAAACAAATATAATCATAATTTATAATAAAATTATTAAAATAATATAATAATAAAACCCAAAAAATATTTTTTTATTAAAAAAAGTTAGTAGTTCAAAAGTTTTGGTAAAGATATTTTTAAGGCAAAATATTAAAGCAATTTGGAGAAAAATGGAAAAAGAAAAATAAAGTTTGTCAATCAAAGTTGCCATTATCTAATATTTTTAAAATAAAAGTTTGCCGACATTCCCAAAATAGTCTTTTTGGTAGAGATGGGATGTTGATAAATAAAAATATTAAGGGAATTAGGGGAAAGGGATGAAAGTGAAAAGAAAGAGACAACATTTAATAGATTTTAATTCTAAATTAATTTCTTAGCTTAGCTATTAATTTGAGGGTTTAATTTTGTTATTAGTATCTATACTTCGTAAATTTAATATTGTACTTTTATTTGGTTATTTTTAGTCCTTTTATTTTTTCAAAATTTAAAATTTCAGTCCTCGCTAAATAATATTTGTTAAATTCATTAAGTAAAGTTATGTTATTTCCAAAATCTGATGCGTCAAACATATTATTATGTGTAATGTCATGTCCACTTATTATTTTCACATATTTCTCACTAAAATTAACCAAACAAAATTAACTGCTATTATTCGGGCCAGGACTAAAATTTTAAATTTTGAAAAGCAAAAATAAAAGTAAATCCACAACTTTCACAAAGCATAAGGATTAATAGCATAATTTAACCTTAGTTTAAGTGTTAAATGATAGCCCAAATTCGATTTGAAACATATTTAAAACAAGTGGATCAAATTATAAACATGTAAATTTTTAGAATTAATCTAATGATAAAGTGTTAAAGATAATTACTCTTTAAGTGGCTAATTAGTAATAAAGATTTACGTGGAGGGATTCACTTATACCGGTGTAAAACTAAAGTAATTTTATACCATTTCATAAATTTGTATAAGATTAATATTTTAACGACCTAATTGTTAAATTTATAAACTACATCCAAGGTCACTAAATTATTACTAAGTTTACATTTCGATCATTCAACTTCAAAAAATTACAAAATGTTTACTAAACTATTCGAAATCTTTTATTTAAGTCACTGGGCTGTTAAGTTTTTTTTAATACAAAATTCTTACTAGTAAACCCGAAGCAATAATTTGATGATGAGTACGGTGTATCAATACCTATTAATGAATAGAATAAAATACTTTAGATCCAAGTCGATCGAACGATCAATGTCAGAAATTGGTTAAGAAAGTTTTTTGAGTTTTGGTTCGTAGGTTGGGACGTTCAAAGTCGTTTCATAAAAAAAAAACTAAACTGTAAAAGAGAAAGAAAATAAGAGCTTTCGATTGGTGCAACCGGTATGAGTACAGAAGGTCGTACAACAACGATTTTAACAACCCAAAGACTTAAAATAAAATTTTTTAATAATTCAATGATTATTTTATAATTTTTTAAAATTAAATGATCAAAACATAAATTTACTACTATTATAAAACGATATATTGAAATCTGAAATTTATCACGAGATATAAATTGTGTACTTTATTATTTATTTGTTTATTTTATTTATTACAATTCTCTCGTCTTCTCCGCTCTGAAGTCTCATAAACCAAACTCTCTTTCTCTCCTTCTCTTTGCACTGAAACTGCGTCGTTTTTCGAAGCTCCATACACCAATGCTCTTCTAGCAGTTCATCATCCAAAAGGTAAGCAAAGTTTTAAGCTTTGCTTTGCTCTTCTTTTTAATTCCAATTTTCTTTTTAAAAAAATTCATTTCATTTCTTTTAAAGATATATTTTTTTATCGATCATCATCCTTTTTCTCTATTTTTTGGGGTTTCAATTAATTTTTCTATATATTTTAGTGAATATATAATTTTATAATTTATTTTTTGTAATATAATAATTTTCTTTCAGGTTCTTCAGCTTAGAAGAAGATCGAGCAAATTTCGATTGTTTTTTTCTTTCATTTACACAGAAGATTTTCCCGCTTTATTTATAAAGGTACGTTATTTTCCCGGAAAATAAAATATCAGCAAGAAAAAAAATTAATTTTTTTCGTGAAAACTCTTATTTTATTCATATTGGAATTGGGCGGTTGAGATTTTCTTATTTTAGCTCTGATTATTTTAATATTTTTTAATCAACTTATTATATTATGTAAATCATAAGATAATAATACTAAGATTTATTTTACTAATTTATTCCTTTTATTATTATTATTTGATTTTTTGTTCTTGTATGTTGATTGTTTTAAAGAATATCTTAATTCGTGTAATACGATTCGAATACACGAATTATCAAGTCTTAGCCCTAATTTGATACTTTTCCCTCTTTGATTCTATTAAGTTTTCTGCTTTTTCTTATTGATTTTTTTTTAATGTTAACTTTCCTTGTAGGATGATATTTTTGACATTAAAATGGTGCAACCTTAAGATTCCATTCAAGAAAAATTATATATATATTGATGAATTTTTATACATATAATCATCTTGCAAGTTCATGTTCATTAGTTTATTGTAATTCCTTTGTTTAAATCTACTTTTTAAGCTTATCTGTTTGATTTTTTAGTGCAGGTTGTTCTCTTTGATGGCTTCACCGGTGACTGATTCGGCCGGTTTATCACCCAGTATCGAAACTGTGTCATGGAATGCAGATATGGTCGGTACTTTGCCTATGCCGGAAGCGGAAGCTCCGATGTCTTCTTCGGTGTTGAACAACTGTAACATACCGAAACCGCCGTCTCTTCCGAGTAAGATTGTTACGAGAAACAAGCATCCCAAATGGCCTCCCGAGAGTAGCTTTGCCCCAAAGGAAACGAAAGATATGTGGGACAAGCTTTTCAAGGACGGTAATGGTGCGGATCTTTGCATTTTCACTGAGGATAAATCGTGTATTTTTGCTCATTCTAGTGTTCTGGTGAGTTGATCATGTTTGTTTTTAATGTTCATCGACCCGATTCGGAATCAGGAATCCGAGCATGTGTGGTGAAGTTGAAGCTATATATATAATTCTTGTTTGCAGAGTATTGCATCGCCTGTGCTCGGTTATTGTATCGGGCAATCAAAAATCAAGCATGGCATGAAATACATCCAAATCCCGGGATTACCACACGATGCTGTTCGAGTATTCATTCGTTTTTTATATTCATCATGGTACGTTTTGAGACTCTTTTTTGCATACTAGTTACCAGAAGTTTCAAACAGTATGCAAACTGAGTCCATAATCGTTATAGGAAGATATTTTCCTAGCTGTTTTAAACTTGTTAGGGTCTCTTTCCAATTTTCTCGGGTTATGCAAGTTGTAATCCGGTATACCCGGTGTTTTTTTCGATATGGAAATTGCAGCTATGAAGAGGAAGAGCTGAAAAAGTATGCACTCCATCTATTGTTGTTGTCGCATTGTTGCTCAGTTCCGCAATTGAAACGAGTTTGCATTTGTTATCTCGAGCAAGACTTTCTTACCACCGAAAACGTGATCGATACCCTTTTGTTAGCTCGGAAATGTGATGCACCAAGGCTCGTCCTCATTTGTGTTCGTATGGTCGTAAAGAATTTCAAATCCGTATCTTCAACCGAAGGATGGAAATTGATGAAACGTACTTTTCCAGATATTGAGCAAGAACTTGTCGAGTCTGTTGTTGAAGCGGATTCTGTATGTCGAACTCGAGCCCTTATCGTTTTTCGATTTATGGTTATATTGTTATAAGATTGACTTGTTTTAATTGCTTTCTTTTTCCCTTAGAAAAAGCAAGAGAGGCAAAGGAAAATCGAAGAGAAAAAGGTCTATACGCAATTATATGAAGCGATGGAAGCCCTTCTTCACATTTGCAAAGACGGTTGTCGAACAATTGGTCCTCGTGACAAAATGCTGAAAGGAAACCAGATTGCCTGCAATTTTCCAGCTTGTAAAGGACTCGAATCTTTAGTCCGTCATTTCTCCGGTTGTAAGACTCGTGTTCCCGGAGGATGCAGTCATTGTAAACGCATGTGGCAACTTCTCGAACTTCATTCCCGTATGTGCAACGAACCCGATTCTTGTAAGGTTCCTCTTTGCAGGTAAGCAAACCTTCGATCAAAACTCAAATTTGTGTGTCATATGTCAATCGAAATGTTGGTTTCTTTAGAACACATCAGTGCCATATACAATGCTGCAAAACCGGACAGATAGCCGATTCGAGGGACTAAATCGTTGTTCTTTTTAATGTTTCGTAGGCATTTTAAGGAGAAAATACAGCAGCAATGCAAGAAAGATGAGACTAAATGGAAGCTATTGGTTAACAAAGTTATTGCAGCAAAAAACGGAAGCTATTTGTTCTCCTCTAGGTGATATATATATATATATATGGCATTACCATGTATTTTTAGTGGAATGGTTAATGCTTGATATGAATTACAGAAGTTTGAAAATGGGAAAATAATAATAGAAATGTTAATATGAGTTAATTACAAAATAAATACTCTTATTTTGTTGTTCTTCCATTTTCTTTAAATGTTCCATATTGAACTAATTTCAAGAACAGTCCTTTTATTTTTCATATTTTAAAATATAAATCCAATTATTAATACCGTTAAATTTTTTTATTAAATTTGTTGGTGTGATATTCAGACATAGAAAGAATACTCACTTGATAAGTCACAAGAAAACGAAATTGTTATGAACTTGAATTTAACATAAAAAAATATTTAACCATGTTCATGGTTGGACCTATATTTTTAAATATGTACTTGTCACCTATGTTTGATATAGATATCCACCTGAAGTCCAACTAATTTATGCTACATATGTCTTCAGTGTACCGAAGTGTTTCTAAATCGTCATCTTTGAATCCGATCCGTCCATCGCTACTCAACCGGCGGTCACTCAACGAAGGCAAAATGCTAAACTCGTAATTGATACTAAAAGTTTTAACATACGAATGATTCCATTCCGACATGAATTCTTCAACCTAAACAACCAGAAACCAAATACAATTATAGAATTAGCTTTAAATTAATAATCGAATCAAATTTATTAAAAATTATATGTTTTGGGGGTTTAACAAATTAAACCTGTTGGTGCGAGAGTTTCCTTAATGCTGCGACATCTTTTTTCCTAACAAGCTCTTTGGCATTGTTCAACAGTGAAACGTATTCATCATAAATACCATTCTAAATCAATAAATAATCATGGAAATCAAATGTTATGACCAAATATATATAAATATATAGACACTGAAAATCCAAATTTTAAGTCGATTTAGATATATATTAGATTATATTACACTCGATAACTTAAATAAAAACTTTTGAATAATTCTGTAACTATTTTGTAACTTTTTTAAAGTTAAATGACCAAAATATAAACTTATTAATAGTTTACTGATCTTTGGTGTAATTTACCCATAATATTCTTGACGAGCATGTAAATTTATTAATCTGGGGCAGATTAGATTTCCAAGTGGCCCTAAGTGATCGAATAACAATAATAAAAATTCATATCATCACTTTAACAACATTAAACCAACAGTATTATCAATCTAAGCCTACTAATAACATTATAAAAGTAGATATACCAAATCAGGCCGAATCAAAGTATAGGTATCGAATTATAAATTTCAACATGAAAAAGGGACTAAAACCATGATTAAATAGAAGTTAAAATTTGTGTTTACCATTTCAACAACGGTTTGCCTCAGTTTCAAAATGCAATATTGGGCTGCTTCTTTTTGCTTCAACATCTGTCGTCGTTGATCATAGTAAACAAACACCTCTTCTTTCATAGGAATAAGTTCTTTCTCTAAACCTTCAATGGTTGATTTCACCTCATGTTGCTCGATTCTTAGTTCTAGTGATATTTTCTTAACAATCTACGCATGTGAATATATATATATATATATAGTTAATTTCACCGGACGTCTTCAACCTATGACTCGAATTTTGAAATGGTTTCAAAATTCAAAATATTTTAACCGAGTTTTCAAAGTATCATTATCGTATCAATTGTGTTCAATGCAAGGGCGGAGCTAAGGGGATAGCCGGATAGGTAGTGGCCTTGCCCCTCAACATGGTCAATTTTCTCTTTTAGCCCCTTTAGAATTTATGAAATTACAAATTAATGGTAAAATTATACCTTAGCCCCTAAAAAATTATCATTCAATTCTGCCCCCAAGTAATATTCTAGCTTTGCCTCTAGCTTAAATATGACACAGAACATGTTTGAAACACGTGGATGAAATTGTAAACACCTACGTGCCTATTGAGTAGACAATTTGAATTTGATTGTTAACAAAAATTATTGTCTTAAAAAATTATTTTCTATAACACATCATATTCAAGTTGTCTATGCAATAGATACACACATTATATTTGGATTGATATTTAATGTCTAAATTTACTAATTGTTGAGGGGATGCCGACTCTTTTCAGAAAAGTCTTCAAAATGTTGTTTGTTAAGAGATATTGGACTCCTCAACGGGTTATTATTGTCCCTGATCAGGGTTTTGTCTCCCAACTTTGTAAAGAGCCGGAGGGGGTTCAACAGAATAGGAGCATCTCTTAAACCTACCAAGCATAAATACTTATATTTACTTGGTAGGTGATCGTGTCCGATCAGGTGCTCCCATTTTATTGAACCTACAGCCTCTTTAGGCAGCTTCACTCAAGCTCTCCACAAAGTTAAGAGGCAAAACTCCTATCAAGGACAATACAACTCATTGAAAGGTTTGTTAACTCCTAACGGAAGACACTTTAAAAACTTACGAAAGAACGTTATTTATATAATAATGCTTTGATTATTCGATTAAAATCTTTATCACAGATATTTGAGAGACATGTGGATAAAATGAAAACATAGGATTAAGTATAGGGATTTTACTTTGATTTGCTTCTCTATGGCATTTCTCGGAGTTGAGGAATTGAAAATGTTGGGATTTTGGGCAAAATCAGCCAAAGCTTTCTCTTTTTTCTCTTCAATTTGTTTAAGCTCTTCAAGCATATGGGTATACCTGGATTTATCTATATTTCCCCAATTAAAACAACCAATCTGCCAATGCCATCATTAAAAAGAAAAATAAGGGGAAATTCATGCACTAAAACTTTAATAAATTATAATTATCTTACAAAGTTTTGTAGTAATGATGTAGTGCTTAGATCAAGATCATTGAGTCTAGGTTGCCTTCTACCCATCTCTTTAATGAGCTCCCTTTCTATGACCAAATTATTACTTCCATGGGAAATCCACCTTTGAAAGCCCTGCAAATATTATTAAATTATTTGTGAATTTTGATACCCAAGCTGATTCAATCTAAACTTGAATTAATTAGAACTTGAAATAATTCGAATTTAAAATAACTCGAATAAGTAAACTTATGGGCAATGCTGGTGGGAGGTAGGGGCCTGGTCCCCTAAAATAAAAAATTTCATTTTTGGCCCTTTAGAATTGATAAAATTTTAAGTTAGTACATGATAAAATTACACTTTAGTCCTTTAAATGATAAAAAATTTATGACTTCACACTTAAGTAAACCCAAAATAACCCAAACTCGAAATGATAAGAATATATAGTGACCCAATCTGCAAAACCCAAACCTATAACCCTAAATCCGGAATGAAATGAAAACTTCAAAACTTGAATTTAACCTACAATGAATGTAGCTTCAACTTCTGTTTTCCAAAACATATCAAAACATGACTATAGAAATATAATCATTCAACAACCATTCAACCACATGAAAAATATCCTAAAAAATTTAATATTTTTATTGAACACTAATTATTATTCGATACTCTAACTCGAATCTGAATAACTTGACAAAAAAAACACACATAAAAAAGGCTAAAATGAATTGTAAAGAGCAACTTACTTGAGTATGATTTGGTCCTCCTTTGTGCTTAAGAGGAATCTTGCAAGCTAAATTAAGCTTATCCAAAACAAGTTGCAAATGATGCAACAAGTCTTTTTGCAAATTCAATCCATAAAAAATGCTTACTTTTCTATTGCTTAGACGATAAAGCTGCGAGTGTGTGTCTCTCCATTTCAACTGTCCACAAAATCCCACCACAATAATTTATGATATCTTATATATCCAAATTTCGAAAAAGAAATATATATATAGAGAGAGTTAAATTGCATTTTACTCCATTCATTAATAAATAAATAAATTAATTCATGTATGTTAGATCAAAAATTAAATTAGTCCTTCTATTAAAAATTTCATCAATTTTTATTGTTAAAAACGGGTCCTTTTACATCAACATGAAGTACACGTGAACATCACTAATTTTTAACAAAAAGGACTAATTTTCTCTTTAATCTAACATACAAAGACTAATTTGTTCATTTTTTGAGTGGAAGAAACAAAATAAAATCTAATTCCTAATATAGACTTCCGTGTTCCTTTCACAGATTTTTCATACGTTAAAAAGATGATACTTACGAACCTGTATTTCATAAAACATACCTTAAAAAGTTTGTAGTCTTGGTCCATTCGATTCAACTTTTGATCCACTTCTTCAACCAGTTGCTGAGATTTTGAAATTTTGGATTCTTCATCTAAGTCTTTATATGGCCAAAACTTGACGAAATAGAATTGATGAACCTTTTTTTGAGGCTTATTAGTGGCTTCATAATTAAGGGTTGGATCAATTACAGTCGAATGTTCATGTTGTTTGCCTCCGAGAATCGGAACTTGCTGTGTAGAACTAGCTTCTGAACTGTCCATTGCCATGTTTATTTTTCTGCATACATAAAATTTGCTTTCAAAGTTGATATACAAGAAGCTATGAAATTGAGATTACGAATCGAATGAAAGTCAGATACAAATATATGTTCGATATGAGGAAAGTACAAAGAAATAGGAGCATACAAAATACTATGTACGTAGCTTAAGACTTTAAAAGGGTTTAATAAAAACCCAAAGGCCTTGCACCCCACTCCAAGTCATGAGTCAACTCTTTTGCCACCACCTTCTCATTATATTAATAAATAAATAAATGCGAACTGAATTGGACTGTTATTGATTGAATTTTTCTAATAAACTATTTAATTAAACCAATTAAATTGAGAAATCGATAGTTTAACCGATTCAAAAAATATTGACTGTTAATTTAAGGTACCAAGAGAAGTGTCGTATTGCATTGGTTCATGATATTGGATGAGGCTTGATCTTACTCTTGTAAACCATGACTTAAATTATGGAAAGCTTTACGAGATTTGACTAGGAAAGTAGATGAGAATTTGGTGAACACTTATAAGCAAGCCTCCATGGATGAAAGTGATTGGGTTGTCAAGCGAGAGATACTCAAGTATAATGGCTAAATCATAAAATTAAAGATAATATTTTATAATTGTAGACGAAGATACAATCAACGATAAATCCAAATATTTCACAATACATTTACACTTTGGTATTTGGAGTTTGGACCATGGATATGCATTATGGATGGCACACACATTTTATTTATATATTGATAATGGAAATTTTTTAATTTAGAAGCGAAGTTGAGATTTTAATAAATATTTATTAATGTGATAAGATGTTAAATTATGTATAAATAAATATAAATTTAATAATTAAATTATTAGAATATTTTTTTTGTGAAAAAATATAGAGTGTTCTGAATAGAAAAAACATTATTCGCCTTATTTGTTTCTAAGATATCTAGAACTTGTGTAGGAGGGAGGTCACAAATTTGCAAGGTTTCTTTTTTGACCAAAGCTATTTTAGCTAAACAATTTGCAGTTTGATTCTGCTCTCTGGGTATGTAATGTAAGAGCCACTATTTTTCGTGCGCCAAGATGGTTTGAATTCTCCTAATCAAGATTGAATTAGACGTAGTGGAGATGCTTCCTTGGATAGCTTTATAAACCTCCAAATTGTAAGATTGGATAATGACCTTTCTATGACCTCTATGTTGAATAAGCTTGAGACCCTCTAAAATGGCCTAAAGTTCGGCATCAAAGATCGAGCACCTCCCAATATATCGATCAAACTAGAGATCCACTCTCCATTATTATCACAAAGTACCCCCCAGCTGTTGTGTTTCCTAAGTCCAAGTGTACGGCACCGTTGGTCTTAAGGATAATATGTTGTCTAAAAGGTCGGTCATTAATGGACAAATTATCACAACCCTTCGTTTCATCACTGAAAGCTGAGAAAAATTGTTTGAATAATAGAGTTATAAAGTCAAAGCTTTAGAAATTATATTGTCTTAAGTTGAAATCTTATTATTGGTGTATGTTTAGATTTTATATAAAATTATAAGAAAAGAAAAAATAAAATACACTCATAAAAATATTTGATATTTTGTAAAAAGTACGTTTCTGATCATTTCTCAATTGAATCGATATCTAATTAACTCGTTACACCTACTCAATCAAGGGTTTAACACTGCTTTATTCACCTCCAAAAATTTAAACTCTAAATATAACAAACATACAAGTACACTCTACTAAATGAATACCAAAACAACTATTTACAACAGCAATCAACATTTTAATCAATTTAGATCTAGTATTATAAAAATAAAATAACAGAATTATAAAGCAATTAAATTTCAAATTTCAGCCTAATAAAACAACTACAACCATATTTAGATTTCTATAAAATAAAAAGGGTCAAATTCTACTATTAGGTCATGACAGTGTACTTTGCATAAGCTGTAATTTTAGTATTTGTGATTTAATTTGATTAATTTTAATTTATTTACTTTTTGAATATTAAAATTTTAATCCTGATTAAACAATAACAATTAAATCTACTTGATTAAGTCCACGTTCCCCATCTGGACCATTTTTAGAGGTTGTTATATTTTTTAAATTTCAAAATATTGATCTTAATAAAAATGACAATTGTTAAATCTATTTACTGATTTTTTTTTGTAACTTATAAAAATAATAAGCTGACATGACATTTCATATGCCATAATATATTCGCCACATCAAATTTTGAAAATAGCAAACTTAATGAAGTTAATAGCAGCCATTTGATTAAGACTAAAATTTCAAAACTTTAAAAGTACAAGGACCGAAAATGACCAAATTAAAATATATAAACTAAAGCCACAAATTACACATAATACAGGGACTAATGGTAGAATTTAACCAATAAAAAGACTAGTGCATTTGGAAGAGAATTGACATTATGGCAAAAAGGAGAGTCCTTCAATTTGTAATAAAAATTAACATACAAACTTAGAATAGGAAAAGGGCACATTGGTGTTGAAATTTAAGTGTAAAGACACACTTTCAGTGTCTAAAACTCTCAACACACTATGCAGCCATCATATAACACATATAAAGGCAAATACAGCAAGCAGTAAATACCTTTTTAGATCGGCTATCTCTTCCCTAATAAGCTCCTAGAGCTCGCTAGACGTTTCTACATGGACCTGCCTAACCTGCCTACTATGACCCCATCGAGCATATCAGGGGATTTCAACTCAGACCAGTAGAATCTTCCTTAGGAAGCCAAAAACTCCATTTGCATTTCAACCTCATGCTGTGGAATGCAACAACATATCTCCATATATCTCCAATCCCATGGCGTACTGTTCATCTAATGAGGGTAACTTCTTCCTCCAATCCCACAGCATGATGTTGAAATGCAAAAGAATCAATGGAGTTTTTGGGTATCCAAGGAGGTCTGAGTTGAAATCCCCAGATACGCTCCGATGGGGTCAACCTAGGCAAGTTAGGCGGTCCATGGAGAAACGGCTAGAGAGCTCAAAGAGCTGATTAAGAAAGAGATGACCGAGCTAATAAGATATACACCAATTTTATCATTCACTACTTGCTGGTATTGGCCTTTATATGTGGTATTCATGTTAAATTGATGGAGTGTGAGTGAAGGGTAGGTGGGGGGGAATAAATGCAGTGAGCACCGAAAACGTGATCGATACCCTTTTGTTAGCTCGGAAATGCGATGCACCAAGGCTCGTCCTCATTTGTGTTCGTATTGTCGTAAAGAAAATCCTTATCTTCAACCGAAGGATGGAAATTGATGAAACGTATTTATCCATATATTGAGCACGAACTTGTCGAGTCCGTTGTTGAAGCTGATTCTGTATGTCAAACTCGAGCCCTTATCGTTTTTCCATTTATGGTTATATTGTTATAAGATTGTCTTGTTTTAATTGCTTTCTTTTTCCCTTAGAAAAAGCAAGAGAGGCAAAGGAAGATCGAAGAGAAAAAGGTCTATACGCAATTATACGAAGAGATAGAGGCCCTTCTTCACATTTGCAAAGACAGTTGTCGAACAATTGGTCCTCGTGACAATGCTGAAAGGAAACCAGATTGCCTGCAATTTTCCAGCTTGTAAAGGACTCGAAGCTTTAGCCCGTCATTTCTCCGGTTGTAAGACTCGTGTTCCCGGAGGATGCGGTCATTGTAAACGCATGTGGCAACTTCTCGAACTTCATTCCCGTATGTGCAACGAACCCGATTCTTGTAAGGTTCCTCTTTGCAGGTCAGCAAACCTTCGATCAAAACTCGAACTTGTGTGTCATATGTCAATCGAAATGTTGGTTTCTTTAGAACACATCAGTGCCATATACAATGCTTCAAAACCGGACCGATAGCCGATTCGAGGGACTAAATCGTTGTTCTTTTTAATGTTTCGTAGGCATTTTAAGGAGAAAATACAGCAGCAATGCAAGAAAGATGAGACTAAATGGAAGCTATTGGTTAACAAAGTTATTGCAGCAAAAAACGGAAGCTATTTGTTCTCCTCTAGGTGATATATATATATATATGGCATTACCATGTATTTTTAGTGGAATGGTTAATGCTTGATATGAATTACAGAAGTTTGAAAATGGGAAAATAATAATAGAAATGTTAATATGAGTTAATTACAAAATAAATAATCTTATTTTGTTGTTCTTCCACTTTCTTTAAATGTTCCATATTGAACTAATTTCAGCAACAGTCCTTTTATTTTTCATATTTTAAAATGTAAATCCAATTATTAATACCGTTAAATTTTTTTGTTAAATTTACTGGTGTGATATTCTGACATAGAAAGAATACTCACTTGATAAGTAACAAGAAAACGAAGTTGTTATGAACTTGAATTTAACATAAAAAAAATTTTAACTATATGTTCATAGTTGGACCTATATTTTTAAATATGAAAAGTAAATGAATTAGATTAATTTCCTGAAATAAAAATAAGAGGATAAAATTCTAAATATAAGAAGAATACATAGACTTGAAGATATTTTAATAAAAAATGTAATATAATACAAGTATTTAAATTTTATGTATATTGAGTACACATAAAATTAAAATCTTTTAACAAATAAATACTTTTAATGTAATTCTATATTCTATTTTTTAAAAACAAAAATATTTTGAGAAGCCAAATGAAACTTATCTTCTTTTCCGAATATAATTCAGCTTTGGTAATTTATCATCATCAAAATCATCATTAACGTCTCCGTTTCTTCGTGTTTATCCGAGAATTTGTACGTGTCACCTATGTTTGATATAGATATCTATATCTAACACTCGCTCGAAATCCAATTAATTTATGCTACATACGTCTTCGATATATCAAAGTATTTCTCAATCTCATCTCCGAATTCGATACGTCCATCGTTACTCAACTGACGATCACTCAACGAATGCAAAATACTAAACTCGTAATTGATTGAAGTTTTAACATACGGATGATTCCATTCCGACATGAATTCTTCAACCTAACAAACAAAAACCAAAAACAATTATGGAATTAGCTTTAAATTAATAATCGAATCAAATTCATTAAAAATTATAAATTTTATTGGAATAATATTATAGATTCTAATCATATATGCTATTTTTTGACACAATGCCTAAAACTATCTATAATCCCTCCTCAACCCATAAATAGGAGGATAATGCGTTTCAGCGTACTCGAACCCACGACCTCTTGCATTGACAATAATACTCATGCTAATCGAGTTATGACTCAATCAACAAAATTATTATTTTTTTAAAATTATATGTTTTTAGGGTGACAAATTAAACTTGTTGATGCGAGAGTTTCCTTAATGCTGGAACATCTTTGTTCCTAGCAAGCTCTTTGGCATTGCTCAACAGTGAAACGTATTCATCATACATATCGTTCTGAATCAATAGATAGTCATGGAAATCAAATGTTATGAACATATATATATATATATACTGAAAATCCAAATTAAAATCCAAATTTTAAGTCGGATTAAATATATACTAGATTATGTCACACCCAATGACTTTAATGAAATTTTTTGAATAATTTCATGACCATTTTGTAATTTTTTGAAAGTTGAATGATCAAAACATAAACTTATGAATAGGTAGTGACATTGGGTGTAGTTTACCCACAATCTTATTGACTAGCATGTAAATTTATTAATCATAGTAGATTAGATTTCCAAGCAGTCGTAAGTAATTGAATAACGATAATAAAAATTCATATAATCACTTTAACAACTGCAAACCAACGATTTTATCAATCTAGGCCTACTAACAATATTATAAAAGTAGATAAATCAAATTACACTGAATCAAATTATAAGTACCAAGTCATAAATTTCAACATTAAAAAGGGACTAAAACCACAATTAAACCTCTAGGACAGGGGCGGATGTAGGGGATTGGCAAGGCTTCTTAAAATGAAAAATTTTCTATATAAGCCCTTTATAAAGTATAAAATTTTAAATTAAAAATGCTGAAATTACACTCTAGCCGCCAAAAATTATAAAATTTTAATTTAATCCTCTAAAAATTATAAAAATTCAAATTGTCTATGCAATAGATTATTTTAAGTGATTATTTTAAGCCATCATTAAAAAGAAAAATAAGGGGGGAAATGAAATTAAGCACTAAAACTTTAATAAATTATAATTGAGTCTAGGTTGAATCGATGTCTAATTAATTCGTTACACCTATTCAATCAAGGGTTTAACACCTAGTCATAGACTAGATTTGATTTCATTGTACAATACATAATATATTTACTGATTTTTTTTAGTAACATATAAAAATAGTAAGTTGACGTGATATTTCATATACGATAATATATTTGCGACATCAAAATTTGAAAATATCAAACTTAATGAAATTAATAGCTGCCATTTGATCTAAACTAAAATTTCAAAACTATAAAAAAGTACAAGAATCGAGAATGACCAAATTAAAATATATATAAACTAAAGCCGGATTAATGGTAGAATTTAACAAATAAAAGGACTTGTGAATTTGGAAGAGAATGACATTGTGGCAAAAAGAAGAGTCACTTCAATTTGTAATAAAAATCAACATACAAACTTAGAATAGGAAAAGGGCACATTGATCTTGAAATTCAAGTCTAAAACTCTCAACACACTATGCACCATCAGCTAATGTCCTCTTTGATGTGCTTATATAAAGTACTGCATAAGCAAAAATTAAAATTCACCATCATTGCCAACAAAAATGCACAACTGATAGAATGGAAAGTGTTATTAAGGTTTATATAAGAATTGTTACCGTTGTTCCCGCGAATAAATGCATCGCCGTATTTGTTTTTTAATTGTCCATTGACATATTCTTCTGTTTGTTCCATAGCTATGTTCATATATCCATCTAGGCAAGCTAGGATACCTGTAAAAGAGGCCGGAATATTAAGGACATAAAACTCTAGGGAAGACTTGTGTTATATTGCTCCTACTTTTCATTTTTTCTTGAAATACTCTGTTAGACACATATCTAGACTTGGGTATGGATATATGATCTCTCAAATTCATGAAAAAGGGTAAATTTACCATAGAGGCCCCTACTCAAAACATGAGCAAATTAGTACCTATATGTTAGATCAAAAAGCAAACTGATCCTTCTATTATTACTGCCTAGTTATTTCGTCATTCACGCTAGTTTTTAACAGTACAAATGAATGAATTTTTTTACAGACAACATCGATCTGCCTTTTTATTTAATATACAGGGACTAATTTTCCCATTTTTTGAGTAAAGGGGACAAAATGCATTTTGACTCGTAGTTCAAGAGCCTCCATGGTAGCTTTACCCATGAAAAAGCTTCTAAAAATTAGTGAACAACCCCATGTTTGGACACGTATCAAACACACTCGAGCCTGAGTATCATAGACCATCAGCATGGGAAAGAGTGTAAAACCTGATGTTTACAAGAAAGTAAACCAGTACTAGTTCACTTTTCCAAGAATTTGAGCTACTCTACACACGCATGAAAGAGAAAGACTTCGTGTAATAAACAAAGCTCAAACAAGCTGTCATGAACATACCCATGTTTGGAAACATACTCGAGTTTGAATAGCGTAGACCATAAGCATTAGAAAAAAGGTGAAAAACCGTGATGTTTACAAGAAAACAAGTGGTAATCATTTCCCTGTTCGAGAATTTGAGTTAAGCGTTACACATGCATGAAAGAGACAGAAAAACTTCATGAGACAAACAAACTCAAACAAGCTGTCAATCCAAATCTATCTCCAAGAACACATACTACAAAGATGTTCGGTCTTAAACTTAATTCAAGACATAAACAGTCATAATTTAACTTAAAAAATTGAAGAAGAAAATGAATAAATAAATCTAAAAGGATAATGTAACAGAAACATATATAGATGAAACAATCATAAAGCCAGAAAGAACAAAGAGTAACCAACCTCTATAATCAACACCGGAATTGAGTTTCACGACAACTGGTCGACCACGAATCGATTTGAGGAAATCTGCAGGTGTTTTCGTAGTTGCCGACCCTTTCTCTCCTGCTGTACTCATCTTCCTTACCTTAATTATACCGAAAGCTTTCCCAGCATACAAAACTACAAACCATATGACAGTTACAGTCAAGCGAATAATCCAATGGAAGTACGCATACAAAAATCAAATAAATGAGCAGACGACAAGGAACCCAAGCTATTAAGGCTAGCATATATCGATAGTGCATATACACACACACAAAAACACATACATATATTAAACCATACATGCTTACGAATCCGGAGTAAAGAACATCACGAGTCCACACAAACTGATTCAAACACATCAAATCAACTTCAACCTAGCAACATCCGAATTGCATTTTGCCCCCACTACACAAAAAATTAGCAAAATAATACCTATATGTTAAATCAAAGAGCAAACTAGTCCCGTTGAAAATTCCATCCATTTCTGCTATTAAAAATTGGTCCTTGTATGACAGCATGAATGAATTTTTTAACAAAAAAGACCAATTTGCTATTTATTCTAACGTACAGAGATTAATTTGCCCATTTTTCAAGTAGAAGTGGCAAAATGCAATCAAACTCCTGGTAAAAAGTCCTCTATGGTACTTTTAGATACTGGATTTTCATATTATATAAATTAAAAACGACATCTCACAACTCATATATATATAAATGTAGCCAATTCCCTCCCTTTACAAAGCATAGAACTCCAAATACTCTATAAATATTTTTTTTTCTGAAATTATAATAAGAAAATCCCATAAATAAGCAAACAATGACTACCCTAGAGGCAATTTTCAACTAAGAAACTGCAAACATCTAAAACAATTCAATTTATTTTTTTTTTTTAAATGCAGTCAAAGGGTACCCTAAAAATCTAAACATCAAAATTAAAAATCTATTCTCTTCAAAGAAAAAATAGAATCCATAAAAAGGGTACCCATGATTATAAAAACTCAAAACAAATTCAAATAAACAAGAGGCGGAAATACATAGGCGAAGCCAAAATAGGGAAACAAGTAGCTCAATGGAATCTGAATTTTTAAAAAGAAAATTGCAGCAAAATAAAGCTTACCTTGACAGTTCGACGACAATTCGTTCACAAAGGGAATGGGTACTGTGTAATTTGCTTATATATTTTGGGATCTGAGAATAGCTATGTTAGCGGGTCGTTTAAAATTACGAACCCTAGTCTGTGTTCACTAAATTACGATTTTACCCTTTAAGTATTATTAATGTTTCGGATGCTTAAAATCTGATATTAGTCCCTGTACTCTTCGTAAATTCGGAATTTAGTCCCTATACTTTTGTTTCTAGCAATTCAGTCCCTATATTTCTCATATTTCAATATTTAAGTCCAATTTTTAACCCTGTTAAATTATTTTATTACATTCAAGTTCATTTCAACATTAGTTTTTAGTTGCATGGCTATCAAGGGAACATTTTTTTATTTTAAAATGTCACATCAACAAATTTAAGGAAAAAATTTAACATTATTAATGGTTCAACATGACTTTTGAAATTTAAAAAGTAAAGAGACTAAATTCCTAAAAGTAAAAATACACGGACTAAATTTTAAATATGAAAAAAGTACATAAACTGATGACATATTGTAACATTTTCGTATATATGATCTAGTTCTGAATTTCATCCCTCTAGTTTATAATAATTGAGAAGCTAGTCCTTTAATTTGTTGGGATTTGATCATCATGCTCTACGATAACTCAGAACTTAGTCCAATTGAGTAACGTTATTGAACTTCATCATTGAATTGCTAATATGGGAATAATCAATAGTTCAACAATATCTTTTTAAGGTTTAAGATTTGAATCTTATTAAAAGAATATATATATTGGTTTCGGTTTGATAATCTAATTTGGCTGAACTCGAAATTTAATTAAAGCTTAAAGTGATTATTGGATATTGAGGATTCTCAAACCATAAAATACATACACCGCAAAACCTTTGTCACGAGCTTCATCATGATTGATCCACCTTGCTTGCCTCAATGTCTTCTCCATTGTCACAAGCTCCATCACAATAGACCCACCCTGCTTCACTCACTGCGGTGCTCAATGTGAAGTCAAGCAATTAAGGATGGCTCTAATACCATTTATCACGAGATTATTAGCCTATTCCCAAAAGACATGTATGATAGTCTCTGCAATACGCTCGATTTTACATCCAAATATCTTTCCGTTCTTTTTTGACGTGGGATCCTACTTACTTTTTAGAGCACTCTAGCCATGACATTAACACCATACATAGCTTGATTGGATTTAACTCTGTCCCTAAACAATTTGTTTAGATGAAACCACGAAAACTACGGGTCACCAAACTATGGAATTTTTTTTTTTCACTTAACTATAGATTTGTTTTTTTTTTTTGCCAGTTAATTATGATTTTTTTTTTAATTGGCCGCCTAACCAATTGAGATTTTTTTTGTCCATTTCTATTAATTTCACTAACAGGAGGGTAACGTGATAGTAGAAAAAGCTGTATAATAACAAATTTAGACCTCAACTTTTACATACTATATTAATTTAGACATAAATTTTAAAAATTAACCCTAATTTAAAAAATTAAAGAAATATATAAAAATACATAAATATTTTTTAAAAATATAATAATAAATTTACATTTTATATTAATATTAAATAAAAATAATTATATTAAGATAAAATTTATGAAGGTGATGGGAGGGAGAGAGGGGGGAAGACGTGGGGAAGGGAGAGGGAGAGGAGTTTTTTTTATTTTTATTTAATATTAATATAAAATATAAATTTAATATGATGTTTTTTAAAAAATATTTATGTATATCTATATATTTTAAAAAAATTTAAGAATTAGGATTAAACTAAAACCATTTAAAATTTTAAGGGTTAATTTTTAAATTTATGAGTAAATACAATATGTAAAAGTTGAAGGTTAAATTTTTTATTAGCCAATTTTTCAACTGCCATGTCACCCTCCTGTGTGTGCAATTAACAAAAATAGACAAAAAAAAATCTCGATTAATTAGATGATCAATTTTAAAAAGTTAATAATTGAATGACCTCTAGTGTAATTTACCCTTAAAAAATGCAATGGTGTATTTTTTTCCATCTTCGACCCATTGAAAAGCCAATGGATCGACTATCATTATGCCATGCCCAAATCTCCCTATGCCTTAGTAGATACAAACAAATTGCATAAATTGCATGTCCCAATAATATCATACATAGCATTGATTTGATTGGACATGCTCTTCAATTGCTGTGTCCCCACTCATAATTCCCATCAACACATGTCTGAATTTTCACATTGTTCAAAAATTATTCCAAGATTTTTCATGCAACCCACCTTTTATTGCATCATTTTTGTAAGAAGTCCACTAATACCCAGAATAGGCTTTAATACCAAAAAAAAAAAAAAAAAACCATCATTGTCTAACCCTAATCTGCAAATCATTGTCCACTTCATTCGGTTACAATAATAGCATCAACATCTTATATAAGATTCATTGAAAGTGGTTTATTTACAGGATAGGTCCTCTAGTTTTTTATCACTTACATAATTTCCTCTTCTATATATTACACATAACCAAAACAAGTTCCAAAATCTTGTTAAAAGTCTAAACATATTTTTTAAGTACAGATTTAACCAACAAAAAAGAAAAAAAGAAATTACACATTATATATTATAATGTTGGGACATTTTTACTAGCAAAAGCACATTTGGATTATGAAAATGAGACCCCGGTTAGATTTGGGTTTTTAGCGATGACGATGATGGGATTTACCCGAGGAACTATGACGAGGATGATGAGGTTTCGTCATCTGAGGAACCGTAATGCTGCGTGTTGAGTCCGGGGAAAACGGGGGGCGGAATGGGATTCGGTAACGGTCGTGCCGAACTGTATATTGTTCTCTCGTTGACCTTTGCGACTTCCTTGCATACTTGATCGAGGATCGAAAGGAAGTCTCTTACGACCATGAAGATACGGAACGGATGAGCTTCTTCCTTGGTTGAGTTTCCGTGGAAGTACTCGGTTATCTCCTTTACCATCGAGAGGGCAACTCGGTCTTGTGCTTGGATCTTTATGATCTCTTCTTCCGCCTTCTTTAAGAACTCGTTCATTGATTCCGAGAATTTCCGGCTGCTGTCTTTCAAAGGAACCTCTTCGTTTAGTTTTATGACTTCTCGGATTTTAGAAATGCCGGTTGCAAGTTTTGCAACATCGATGCTGAGAACATCTGAGTCCATAGCAGCAGCTTTCTTCACGTTGGTTAGCTCCCCACTTAAACCAGACACAACTTCCAGGCCAAGTTTACGAAACTCAACATCATCTTGAAGAACGGATTGTTGTATTTTCTCAGCTTTCGGGTTCTCATTGGCATGGGAAAGACGCGAACCTTCGGCTCTGATGATTTCCTGCACAACAAAATGCAGAAGCGTGGTTTTTCCATCCGTGCCCTTTACATCAACGAGCTTTAAGAGTGTGTCGAGCTTGAAAGCATGGGCGTCCCCTCGGTTGGTACCAACATTCATACGGTTCCCGGTTTTAAGCACTGCCTCCAAAAGCTTAAGAAACATTTTGCTATTCCGTAACTCTCCACAAGCGGCCTGCCAATATGAGAAACACAGATACACCGAAACATTAAAATCCTTCGTTATGAATTGGTAAAATATCAGAATATCAAGAATAAAGGTTAAAAAAAGGGGGAACAACATGCTCATGCAAGTGGCATACAGACGGGAAACTGAGACTTACCTCTAAAGTTTCAAAAGACCTTTTCAGGTACTCGATTTCGGAGTCGAAATTAGCAATGTAAAGCATCGCATCAACCCTCTTGAAGGCAAAAGGTATGTCGAGCACAGCCTTGAGGAATTTCTCTGCCGGACCTAGCTTGAATGGGGACTCGTCAGTGAAATCCTTCAGCTTTCGCTCTTCTTCGTTCGTTGGAGCCATCTTTAATAAGCTTTCCAGGAGCTCAGTCCCAAGAGTGTCTGAATTACCTGTTCGCAGTGAAAAAAGTCTAAACAATTTAGAGATAAACCAAAAGCAGACTGCAAATACGTGACAAATTAGTAACCTGTCTTAACTCTAAAGGACACAGAACTAGTTCATATACCAAAGCTACAAAAGGGTTCGGTTTTGTTTGAATACCGAACTCAATATATTCCGGTAATGGCATAAGTAAATCATTTCAAGCTCGGGCTTACCTTCCATGAGAGCTTCACAGACTTCTTCAATGGTAACATTCAACGCCCTCAATAGAATCGCAATGTTTTGAGACTTCTTCGGATCGAGAACACGATTTTCTTGATTAACAAACGGCAAACTCTGCCTACGACTGTTTTCTTTAGTAGCCGAATTCAAATTATTCGCCGTAAACAACGTCTCGATCATTTCCTCATTCAACCTGCAACCACCATTACAACATAAATGTAATTCAAAACTATAAACAGATACATAAATGTAATTCAAGACCATGAATCTTACTGAAATGAGCTTGCTTTTATTTGATCCCACACCATAGCCCGATCCGAACTCGCTCGAACTTTATCCCAATGCAAAGGTTTCAGTTTCGGTTTCGGGGTCTCAGCTGTAGTATTCTCTATGGATTCATTGTTCTGTAACACCACTGGCCTGGAAGGTGCAACGAGAACCGGTGGACCACCAGGTTCAGGGTTTTTCGCGGCGGGAACCTCCCAAAAACATGGTGGAGGAAGCGGTGGAGGTGGTGGTGGAAGCTTTTTATGAACAACCCTTGATGGAGATTCTTTGTTTTGAGCTGAAAAGCTTGAACTTCTATCAGGTGAATACCTTTCTGAAGATGATGAAGATAATCTTGAAGATGAAGGTGAGGTTGAAGATGGGTTTTTTATTTGCACCGTATAGATAGGGACAACAGTGGATCTTTGACTCGGTGGACTTGAGTTCAAGAACGAGTTAGAAGGTGAACATGAGTTGGAATATGGGTATGAAGCTGTTCTTGAATTGAAGCTTCGACTACCATAGTTATCGCCATTAAATTCCCTTCTCGAGCTTGACTCTACTCTTACTGCTGGTTGTTGTGGTGGTGGTTGCGACGGTTGTTGTGGTGGTGGCGGTGGGCTTTCTTTGCCATGTGAAGACCCTCTTGGCGAAAAAAACTCATCTTCTTCAACTTCAATGGTGTTTTCAAAACAACCCACTGATGGACTTTGAAGGAACTGTTCACCACTTTGAAAGGTTTGAACTTTTGGCAATGGCGGCAATGGGTTTAGCTCCGGTGAGCCAAGCTTTTGGTACGGTGGCGATGAAACACCTAGCTTGATGCCGCCATTGCTTGAAATGGTGGCTTTAGCAGCGTCTACTCTAGTGTTAACGAGTGTGCCTAAGTAAAGAAACTCCGAGCTTCGATTCGTTGAAACATATCGCGGCGGTTGTTGTGGTTGTTGCTGCGGTGGCGGTGGTGGAGTAGGTGGTGTTTTTTGAGAAGCATCAGAAGGTGGAATATTTGGAGGGAATAAACGAAGAGAGTCTGAACGGGAAGCTTTGTCGTCGGAGGAAGTGTTTTGGTGGCTACGATGACGGAGGAAGAGTGTTAAAACGGCGAGAGAGAGGATGATGGCGGCGGCAAGGAGAGCGGAAGAGAGGGAAATAAGGAGGATGTGACGGCGGTGGGAAGAAGGGGAAGGGGAATGAGGTATGAGCAAAGACGAAATATTGGCGGGAAAAGTAGGGAGCGTCGAAGGTTGCGGCGGAGGCGGCGGCGGAGAAGGGAAAGAAAGGAAGAAAGGACTATGAGGAGTGGAAGGAGGAGTAGTGGAGAAAGGATATTTCGGTTGTTGTTTCAAGTGAGGTTGTGGCTCCGGCGACGGAAACGGCGTAGATGAAGAAGGAGGATAAACCGGCGGCTGTGAAGTAACCGGGAAAAAAGGCTGGTGGAGGAAACGGCGGTGATACTCGAAACAGTCGGCGGTCAACACTGCGGAGAAAAAGAGGAGAACAAACAAAACAACAAAATCCCTCGCTTTAGTTATCAGCATTATCATTTCTCAAAAAAAACACCCCCACCTTTGAACAACCTTGAAAGCTGCAACAGTGGAGTTTTCAGTTTATTACAGAGAAGAACAACAATGGGTGTTTACAAAAAGACCAAACCAGACAACATGGGCATGTATGTCTCAAGTTCCAACTCAAAGTCAGAGAGGGGAAGAAGAAGAATGGTAGTTTAAGTTTAGTTCAAGAGATTTAGAGCTATAAACAGACTTTTTCACCACTTTTTTACAGAGATGAAACTTTGAAAGTGATGAACTTTAAACCAAAAACCCAATCTTTCAAAAATTGTAATAAGAAAAAATAAACATAATAACAGACAGTAAACATAAATATGTGAAGTTTACATCCAGGTGTGATGATAATGAAATTGAAAATTTTGGGGAAATTATGGGTTTGATCCCTCTACTCAATTTTAGAATTTTATCCTTAAAAGACTTTTTTTAATACCATGTCTACAATTACGCGAATATTTTTTTTCTACTTTTAAATAAGAGAATAAACGCATTTCAATATATTAGAATTCACGTCTTCCTATTCGATGCTAATTGAATTAAGACTCACTCAGTTTAATCCTTATTCTGCTTTTCCTACTTTAATCTTTGGACTTTATTTTCATATTAGTTTTGGAATTTGGTAATTTTTTAAATTTAGTCCCTAAATTCGAATTATGTTAAATTGTGATGACATGACACTTTAAGATTCTATCACATCATCATCTATTTTATAAAAAAAACATATACTTTATTTATAATTTTTATATTTTCAAATTTTTTAGATTTTTTATGTAATTTTTTAAAACAAAATAACGTCGTCATCACACCTTATGGAATTTAGATTTAAGGATCAAATTTATAAAAATTACAATGTTTCAATATTAATGTGGATAAAAAAAACTTACGACCAAGTATAAAATCGATGGAAGGATTTTTTTCTTAAAATTTCCATCAATATTTTAATTAAAATGATTAATGATATATAATTAAATTAACTAATGAAATTATAAATTAAATGATTAAATTATTTTAAATTAAAATATAATGAGGAAAAAACCAAAATTTGACTAAAAACATTTCTTTTTACAGTAATATCAAATATTCTACTTTTCATCTTTTAACTTTAGTCTTAAACTTTTTTTGCTTTTTATAGGCAATTCTAAATTAACCCAAAAGTGAATAAATTTATTTGTAAAAAATAAAAAGGAAAAAATTGGAGAAGAGGTTAAAAATGTCAGACAGAGACATTTTTTCATTATTGGGATTTGCATCATTATTTTTAAAAAAAAAGAAAAAAAAAACTGTGGTGAGATTCTCGCAATTATATATAAAAAAGACTTTCTTTTTCCTTTTCTTCTGGGCGTGGTTAAAAGATGAGCTGCTTACACTGTTTTGCCTGTGATTTGATGAGATAATTCGTGGAAGGACAATTTTAATTTTAATTTTAATTTTAAAAATAAACATTTTTTATTAAATTTAAATAATAAAACGAGTTGAATCGAATAAGTCGAAAGTAAATATTTTAAACTCAATTCGAGTAAATTGTCTTACCCATAAATATTTCTAAACAATAATTTCATCTTTTATTTTTATATTCTTTTATGTAAAATGGTTTAGGGTTTAATAAAATAAAAAAATTAATATTTGATGCATTATAATTTATCATAGAATAAACTAAAGAACAGAATATTTTATAAATAAATATTATTATATTTAAATATTAGAATTTTACGATAATATCTTGAAAGAGAATAAAATAATAATTATAATTAATATTTAATTATATTTAAATAAATATATTATTTATTTATAAATGCTATTTTATTAATATTTTCAATATTTAAAAATTAAAATAAATAATAAATAAATAAAAGCAAATACTTTTCGATTTGATTACTATATTTCTGATCGATTTTCTAATTTCTCGAAAATATTTTTTTGATTAAAATTCATACATCCTAAGGCCTTAAAGCTTAATTACAAAATGGGTCCTCAAACTATATCCTATTTCTTATTTAGGTATCGGTATTTTTTTATTAAAAGTGAATACTTAGCCTATTAATATTGTCTCGTTTACTTAAACTCACAATACCAGTCAATTTTATTAGATATCGTACATTTTTTTTATATAAAATAAGATGAAATTGATAATTTAAGTACTTCGAAAAAAATTGGATGCCTAAATGAAAAATAGTATAGTTTGAGGGGCAAGATTGCAGTTAAACCTATTTATTAAATCCATCTTATTTTTAAGCTCATGAAAGAAGCACTTTATCGGGATGAGCTCACGCGCTCAGGGGTGCGACTGGGAATTTGCAAGTGGAAGAGTTGAAGACAGCACAGCATGAGGCAGGATGTAATAAAAAGACACAGGTACATACATACATAGTGTACCATATCTTTGTCCTAAAAATATCAAAATCTAAGCATAATCCAACTTAAAATGTTTTTTTTTCTTCAAAATCTAACTTAAACTATGTTTTTGGTATTTGGATTTTGGACATTCTCTGTGGTTATAAATATGTTTGTCAATTGATATCAGTATTGATATTATTATAGGAAGACGTGAGTTTAAGTGTGTTGAAGTATATTATCTTCTTATTTAAAGGTTGAAAGGAGTTATAAGTAGTTGTAAACATTGTATCGAAAAACAAAAACTAAGAATTGTGATGCTTCATATAAAAACAAAAAATATATTTATAGAATAATCTTATTTACTAATAAAAGAATAGCTTAATTTTTATACATGAATTTTATGTATCATCACTAAATAATAACGTTAAATAAAATAAAAAAATTGTCACTTATAAGTAAATACTAATATTTTTATTTAAACCTAATTAAATGCCAATTAATTATAATTATTATAAATATTGATAATTCTTGAATTTGGGCTTAGTGTTTTAGTATTTATTTATAATTAATTATTATTTAATTATACTTGAGCAAAGTTATAAGTGTTTGTTTAGGTTAAAATATGTAATTAGCTTTTGTAATTTGACAAATTTAATCTATGTATTTAAAAAGTTAAAATTGAGTCCAAGTCGTTTATTTAAAAATCATAGTCCAATTATTAAAATTATAAGTATTTTCTGTCAAATTTTATCAATTTGATATGGTATTAGGTTGCTCTCATGCGACGTGCCATATAATTGACAGAAAATAAACATCCTAAGTTAACAAATTTTAATGAAAAATATCAACGATGATAATAATTGGATTGGATTTTTAAATTGAATAGGTTTTTTAAAGTACATGGACTATATCAAAAACAAAATTTAACCGTTTATTTATAGGTGAAAGCACCTGCAAAGTCCTTTTATTATATGAACTAAATTAAATTAGTCCCTCTACTATTAAATAGATCAATTTAATCCATGTACTATTAAAAAGAATTAAATATGATCAAATTGGAATAGAATTAACATTTATGGTGTAAAAATGACATGAAAATGATTTATTTTCATCTAAAGTTCAACTCCAAACAAATATTTCAAGCGCACAATCATAAAAAGCTTTCAAAATATAACTACGTTGAACACTAAATGTTTAATCTTTGAAATTTGAACTTAATTTATTCTTTTTTTAATAATACAATGACTAAATTGATTAATTTAATAGTAAATGGACTAATTTGAAACAATTTCTATAATAGAAAGACCTATTAAATACATTCACCTTTATTTATAAATCATTCATGTTTTATTAATACAGTTAATTTATTTTTATGAAAATAATTATATTTTATTTTTTTCTCTATTTTTTTAATAATATTGGGATTAACTATTATCTCCATGATTTATTTTTTAATATTTCACTGTCCAATCTGTTGGAGTTAGTATTTATAGATTTGTTTTTTTATTTATTTTAGCTGAATTTGAAAATCTAATGATGAACTTTATATATATATATATATATATTATGGCCATTTGGGGTCAATTACTTTCAAATTCAAACTTCCCCTTTTTCTCCATTAAAAAAATATAATTGTCTAATCAAATAATAATAATAATTGGGGACAAACCATCACCTTCATACTAAACAATAATCCTTAATTTTTTGAAATGATTATTAAAATAGTAATATTAAATTTCAATTTAATTATTCTTTTGAACAATCTAATTATAGATTTTTATCATATCTGTTATTTTTAAGACAATATTTAGAACTACTCATATTCCCTCCTCATTGCATAAATAGGAGAATAATGCGCTTTAACACACTCGAACCCATGTTCTCTTACATTAACAACAATGTTCATGACAATCGAATTAAAACTCAATTGAAAGTAATTTAATAATCATTATTTCATCATAACTAACACATTAATCTTTTCATATAATAACATAAACATCATATTAATGATTACAAAATCTAATATAGTAATTAGTAATAAATGGAGAAGTTCATTTTTTTTTTAATTTTAGAAAATGCCACTTTATTTGAAATTTGCCAAATACCATCAAAGTATATAAATGCATGCATTGGTTAGTTAAAATTTAGGAAACAAATATACATATCTGATTTACCATAAACATCTCTACATCAAACTAGTCCCTAGTTAAGTAGTTTGTTTTAGTTGTTATAAAAAATGGTCAAATTACATTCTTTAATCCCTTTGTTATGTTTACATTTGAGATTTAGTTATTATATTTTAAAATATCATAATTTGGTCCTTTACTTTTACAATAGTATTTGTTAGTCCAAAAGGCGTATTTAGAGGGGGCAATGAGTGGCCTTGGCCCCCTCAAATGGAATTTTTATTTTTTAGTCCTTTAATAAATGGTAAATTTGTACTTTGCTTCCTAAAATAAAATAATTTCTATTCAATCTCTTCAAAAGTGACGAAATTATAATTTCATACGAGATAAAATTACACTTTAACTGCACAAAAATTATGATTTAATTCCACCCCCTAAATATTTTTTTGGGTTTCACCCTTACAAATATCTGCAATAGGGTATGTTACTACTATAAAATTATTGGCTTCGCCCCTAGTATAGACAATTTTAATTTATAGCTAAATAAGCATATAAAAATATTTTAAAATATAAGGATAGGGTGGACCAAATTTTCCAATAATTAACTCTATAAAATTGCCATTAGCCTTATATCAAGATGATGTACAATGTTTTGATGTGTAGGACCAAATCAAAGAGTAGTAGGAAAAGGTGATTATATTTTTGGCTTAATATAATATTTGGTATCTGAATTTGACATTTTTTCTTAATTTAGTATTTAAATATTTTTTTATCCAATTTGATACTCAGACTTGACACTTTTTCTTAAGTTAGTACTTAATTTTTTTAGAAGTCTAATTTGATACTCTTTTTTCCAAATTAAAAAATTTGTCAAGTTCAAGTATCAAATTATATTAAACCTATATTTTTTTACCCCTTTTTAAAACAAAACAACAACTCTATTTTTTTTTTTTGAACTGAACTGAACTTATTGAACTAAACTAAACTCACGCCCACAATTTTTTTTTGGTAAATAAAATAGCATTGAGTGATTACAAAAGAAATCAAAAATCAAAAACTCATAAAGATCCTTCTGAACTAGCTCCCGCACAGAATGTGGGGGTTCTATAAATACCGAAGTACTTGTGAAACTTGTAACAATATGCTTGGCCATGAAATCCACAACTACGTTAAGAGTTCTAGGAATATGACAGATACGAATCCTCCAATTCTATTGGTTCGACTTATGAATAGCCCATAGATCCATAAATAACTATCAATACGTTCTCCAGTCATACATTTAAGTTCAACTTAACAATATTCTCATCCCACAATAAACGTAATGCTTATTTTCATCAACATCTCTAATGACACTCCTAATTGTAGTCGAGTAAAAATTAAGTGAAACTGCGTCATCTGTATTGAATACTTTTGAACTATTATCATTCTACATTTACTATTATTAAAAAATTAAAATTATATTTATTTTTTAAATATTAAGAACAATATTTTTATAAAATTCAATTTTCAAAAATAAATATAAACATTAACAACAATAATTTTTTTCTTTAATAAAATTGAAAAAAAATCAAATAAATATCCAAATTTACCGCTTGATTTAAATAAATCCAACATAAAATTACAAAAACTAGTCGGTGGGAATAGACGCATCCGAGCACATCAGATATTCGGGTACAATTTTTTGAAAAGGGCAAGAAAACCCGTGATGCTCGTGGGAAACGACACCTGTCATTTCTCGTTGGTCGTGCCCCTGTTCCACCGGCTATTGTCCGTCATCCTTCGAAGAGATGATGTTGTAATTACTTGTAAATATAAATTTATCCAATCCAATTCTGCTTTTACGAATTTACCCCTACTTTTTTATTTTTAATTTTTCTTCTCTGTATCAAAAAAAGGGCAGAATATTCATTGATCAATTTTTTTTAAGAAAATAAAGAGAAAAAGGCACCAAAGAAAAGGGGTTTACCAATATTTTATTCTATTTTAAAAAATATTTTTTAGAATAAAAAAGTGTATTAATTCTCTTTTTTGTCGCCAAAAAGAACGTGAAAGGTAAAACCTTTATGCTCCCACCTACCCAAAAGAAAGGTCAAATATGTTATAGATCCTTGTATTCTCCTTAAATTTAGAATTTAGTCTTATTATTTTTAATTTTTGGAAATTTAATCTATCTGTTTTTCGGATTTGAAATTTTAGGTCCAGTTGTTGATACTATTAACATCCGTGGCAATTCCAGAGTTTTTTTTTAAGGGGTCTAAATTGAAATATAAAATTTTTATGAGGCTAAAATAAAATTTTATCTTATATTCACTTATGATTTCATCACTTTTGAAAGGACTACATATTTTTCCTCATAATAACTTTTAATTCTAGCATTTATTAGGTGACTCAAAATAATTTTTCCATCCTCTAAATTCATCCCTAGCTAACATTCGTCTATTAAATTTGGTAGTATAATATTTTGAAATTAAAAAAAAAACTTGTTCAGTAGTAATATAATTGACCTAAATTTAATAAAAAAGTTAATAGTTTTAATAATAGGATTTCATTTTTGAATTTGAAAAATAGAGGGATTAACTTCTTAGAAATAAAAGTGAAGTGACTAAATTTCAAACTTACAGAAAGTACAGGGACTTTTAACAAAATTTAACCAAAAAAATCAAAAGACAAACAAGCACTAACCGAGCAAGTAATGTGGTGGCTGAGTGGTGGATTTATCTTTTCGCTCTCTCTTTTTCCTCCCCTTTATTTCAAATATTGCGTCAATAGGGAAAACTAAGAGCTAATTTAATTAATTTGTATATTTTATTTTTTAAAATAATAATATCCACTATTTGATTGAATTCTGAATTCAATAATTATATATTTTTTATTTTTTATTATTAAAACATAATTAAATTACACTAAATTATTACGAGACCTTAGTATTGTTGGTTAACGTGAAGGCCTCGGTCCCTTAACAATAGAAGTTCAAATCACATCATACATAATTACAGCGTGTGAATCTTTAATCTCATTGTGTATGTATATTATGTATGAGCTTTTTTTTGTGATTATTTGTATTGATTTGATTCTATATTGTAGTTGCTCGAACATGTCTCTGTACGTACGAATTTACATATATTTATATTTATAATAATAAAACTTTCAAGAAAAAATAAGGGTTAAAATATTTTTTGGAACTTGAACTTTTTTTCCCAACTTTCTCATGTTGGAGTTTGAATATTTTCTCGAAAACTTTAAAGTTTTAATCCTAATGTAGCAACAATTGTTAAATTAAAGTCTCGATATAAGTACAATTGTCAAATTTAAACTCTAATACGAGAATAATTATCAAATTGAGAGATTAACTTCAACAAATATGAGAAATAAAACCCCAAATAGTAATTAGATATTGCAAGTCATCCTGGATGAACATCCAACTCATCCAGTTGTCAATCATGAAGTCAAATCACTTGGAACGGCAAGTATTTGTCAAGATCGAACAATACTCCCAAGGGTGACCTTGAGCAACTTAGGTTATAGGAGTTAATAAACTGACTATTAAGTGACTCAAACAATCCAAAGTATTCCCGTGCCCCAATTTCATACAATATTTTCTCATATGGATACAGGAAAAGGATTGTATTCTTGTTCTAATAGTTTAATATCATATCAATAATTTCATATTAAATTTCAAGATTTTTATTTAAATTTAATTTTTTTTTCCAAAATAAGAATCACGATATGATGGATTTATGGCAGATTCCTATTTCGTACAATCATTTCGCAATACAACTATTGTCTTATTTATGTTTAAAATTAGTTTGTTGTTTCATTTATTTTCATCTTTTATTGACTTGAATATCAAACTAGTCCCCGAAATTCAAAGTCGGTCCATAAGCAACAAGGCAAGAACATATTTTAAATGTATGTATATATATATATTATTTCTCAAATTCTTTTTTTACCTTGTATTCTTATGAACACTAAAGTAGCAAAGGAGCATGTTTTTCATATGGGGCTCCTTTATTTTTTTTTATTAAAAAGAAAATAAATAAATAAATATAGTTTGGTATAAAAATTGTGAAGGTTAGGTGAGCCAACAAAATTGGAATGTTTGTTTGCAAATTAAAATTATTATATATATATATTTTATAATTTTATATGTTAAAAAGATATTATAGAAAAGTGTCTTTTAAAGTATCAATTCAATATCTTTTTAGTTAATGCTTTTAATTTAAAATATAATGTTTATGGGTATTTTTGTTTAAACCTAATTAAATATTTTTCATAGATTTATTCAACAATCGAGTTATTTCTCTAAATTTGAAGGTAAATTCAATATTTCAAAAGAAGTTGTAAAAAATTATTAAATTTGAAAAAAAATTATGTTAACTTCAATTTTGATAATTAAGATTTAATTTGATTCGATTTAATCAAATTTTAATTTTATAATAAAGATAACATAATGTTTGGTTCCTAAATTTAGTAATTACATTACAATTTGAGATTGTTCTACATCATTGTTTGAACAAGTCAGACCATCGGCTCATGATTCAACTAATTTAATTTGTTCGACCACTAGACCAACAATAGTGAAAGAAATAATTAAAATTTCATAAAATCTAAAAAATATAAAAAAAAAATCAAACGGGTTTAACTTTTTCACTTATAGATTTTTGTCATTTTTTTTAATCATTTTCAAGTAGTTTCCGAATCAATATGTTTAATCATCTTATTTGGATCATTATATCGATCAATTCTGCATCTATCTTATCTGCTTATATTCCATAAATTTAAATTTAAGAACTAAAATAAATTTAATTATCAAATTCAAAAACCGAAAGAAAAAAGTTATATTAACTCTTCATAATATTATATTATGTAATTTCTCCTATATTTGTTTGCAATGATTGCTTCCTATTCTTTTCAACTAAAGTAGAGGTGGGCATGTGCCGGGCTTGGCCAGTCTCAGCTAAAAATTTAAGCCCGTTTGTTAGGCCCGACTCAAAAAATGGGCTTAAAATTTTACTCAAGTTTGACCCAGATAAAAATATTAAAACCCGGGCCCATCTCGGCCCGCCCATATTAATTTTTATATTATTTTTATATAATTTTAAAATATATATAATACATCAAAAATACTAAAAACATCAAAATAATATTTCCTAAAAAATTTAAAATAAATTTTAAAAAATATGTATACTTAAATAACACTAGGATAGATGCAACTTAACAAGCAAATGCCTCTAAAATAACAACAAAATTAACAAATGTCTTTAAAATAATAACAAAATTAACAATAAAATAAGTTTTATACAATATCCAAACAATAACAACAAAATAGTAAAATGATAGCAAAATAGGGATAAAATAATATTAAAAAAATATTTTTTTTTGTCTTTTAGTGAAATCGGGCCGAGCCCGAGCAAAAAATGTCTTACCCGAGGCCTAGCCCGTTTTTTAAACGGGCCTTATTTTTTGTCCAAGCGTATTTTCGGGCCTATACTTTTGCACAAATCCTCCCACATTTCGGTGGGTTTTCGGGCTGGGTCGGGTGGCCCGACCCATGAACAGATCTACTCTAAATGAACACATTTATTTATTTATTTATTTTTCATGGGATTCCTTCTTTATTTCTAAGAAAAAAAGGAAATTACATAATAAATAAAAAAACATAGTTTGGTGAAATTTTTGTGAATATTAGGTAAGCCAACCAAATTGGACTGTTTGTTTGCGAACTCAAATTTAATAAATTTCTATAATTTTATATGATAATAAAAATTTTAGAAAAAGTTTTTCAAAAATAAAATTTTTAGAAAATTATCTTTTCTAATTATTATTATTATAAAAATCTATTCTAATTAATGCTTTTAATTCAACTTTTTTGGCGTTTAATTTATTCATTTTTAATAAAAAAAGTTAATTACTTAATATTTTTAAGTGGAGATTTAAATAAAAATAAAAATGTACTATTAATTAAATGTTAATTAATTAATTTTATCCTCTTAATTTTTTCATTCAATAATTTTCAATTAAAATATAAAAATATTTAGTTATATTCTTTTGGAAACTTTTATACGTGTTTTACTGTTTATGTTCGATGTTTATCTCTTGACTCTCCCAACAATGAGTTATTAAAATATTTTGATTAATATTAAATTAAATTAATAATTATTTATATTCAAATATAATAATATATTTTATACAATATTTTAAGTTAATATATGTAATAAAAATGCTTTGTATGATAATTATATTTTTGTCCACTCTTTTATTTTTATTATCTTTTTTATGCAACACATGTTAAATGTTTCAAACTTAATTTTAACTAATTTATTTATTAGCATTTTTATATAAAAATAATTATTAACATTAATATGATTCTTTTTATATTTTAATTAATTTATTTTCCATTAAAATCTTCTACATAAATGCAATTAGTTTATTTAAAAAAATCAATGATTTAATCTAAAATTAATATATAATTAAACTAAACATAAAAATAAATATAATTTAATTTTTATAGTTCTTTAATACGATCTTGCAATAATCCGCTCGACTCAAACCTGATTCTAAATCGTGAAAATTTATTTGTTTTTGTGTCAAAATTCAAAGATTAAATTTTACTATTAGTCTTTCTACTTTACAAAAGCTTATAAAATTTAAATTTCAGTCCTCACTAAACGAGAATCGTTAAATTAATTAAGTTATGCTATTTTTGAAATCTAATGCGCCAAACATATTATCATATATGTAATATCATGTTAATTTGTTATTCTCACATATTACTACTAAAAAATCTAGATAGTGGATTAACAATTGTCATTTGTGTCAAATTTGAAACTTCACAATTCAAAAAATATAGGGACTTAAAATGATATAATTGAAAAATATACAGTCAATGTACTATTGTACGCATAGTACACAACTAATAATTAAATTTGACCAAACGAATCTAGCTTCTACTATTTGGGTCAAAATTAAATTTTAAAAATTCAAAAAATATAGTGACTAAAATTGACCAATCCAAAAATATATAAGGACGAAATTGATAAAATCAATGTACAAAAACTAAATCCAAAACTTTCATAAAATATAAAAATTAATAGCAGAATTTAACCAAAAGTTAAAATATTATCAATTTAGCCCTTTCATATTGATTTTTTTTTAAATATGCAAAAAAATAATAATAAATATTTCCAAAGTTATTTGACATCCACCCACTTGTAAAAGTAAAGACCAAGAAAATTAGTCAGAAATTATTAACAATCTATGAGGCTCTTCCCTCTATTGTCCCTACATGCTTTATCAAATTCAAAGCTACCATTCATCATGTAAAAAGGACTTAAAAGAATATATATATATAATTGGTTACTTCATTCTTTACTTTTACCTTTCATTTTGGCTTTTAAAATAAGTAAAAAAAAAAAAAAAATTGGCTTAATATAGAGGTGATCATGGGCCCGGTCGGGCCGGTCTCAGATAAAATTTTAGGCCCGTTTTCTTTGCCCGAGCCAGAAACATGGGCCTGAAAATTTGTCTAAGCCTGACCCGAAAGAAATTTGACAAACCCGGCCCGGCCCATATTTTTTTTTAGTTTTTTAATTAAATAAAAAATTTTAAAACAAATATTAAAACAAAAAAAAACAAATTAAAAAAAAAATTTTAAGCTTTTTTCATTAAATAAAAAATATGTAAATTTAAAAAGTATATTTGATTAAAATAAAATATATATTTAATATATAATTTAGGCCGGGCCGGGCCAAAAAAGTTTTACCCGAGCCCTGTCCGTTTTCTAAACCGGCCTCGTTTTTTTGCCCAAACTCATATTTCGGGCCTATATTTTTACCCGAATCTTCCCATTTTTCGGGCGGGCCGTCGGGTCGGGCCGAATAGCCCAACCCATGATCACCTCTAGCTTAATATATTATATGGTACTCGAGTTTAACATTTTTTTAATATAGTAATTATGTTACTTTTTTGTACAATCTGGTACCTGTATTTGATACCTAAAGACAACTGTATTTATTTTTTAGTGTTTAATTTGAGTTTTAAAATTGATTTGATGAAGTTAGTTGCTAATATTATTAAGTTTAAATTTTTTATGATATTATTAATAGAATAAATTTAGTGTTAATTGTGAATTTGTTTAACTTTGCATTTGATTTGTCAAATATCATCTAATATATTATATTTAATTCTGGTTTTAGGATTAATTTAATGAAAATTAATTACTAATATTATTAGATAATTATGATTTTTTATCAAATCAATTCTAAAACCCAAATTAAACATTAAAAATTAGGTTTGATATTTTAATGAAAATTAATTATTAATATTATTAGATAATTACGTTTGATTATGTTACTTTCAAATACCAAAATGTATAACTTTTGTTAATATATTTGTATCACATTGGATTAAAAAATAACATAAGTATGTACTAAATTGTATATTAATTTTTTTTTATTTCAATGGAAAAAACAATAAATTTTGCTCTTCATTCAAAAAACTGACCAAATTTCATTATGATTTTTGATAACTCATAAATAGGAGAATAATGTACTTTAGTACACTCGAACCCACATCCTTTTGCATTAACAATAATATTCATACTAATCGAGCTAAAACTCAATTCATATTTTTAAGTTAAAAAAAAAAAATTAGAATGGTATACAACATTGTGCCTTCCAATGTATTGGAATTTTATAATAATTATATTAATTAATATTGTGATTGCTTTGAGAGATGAGAATGTTGGTTTGTATTTAATCCAATTTGGTGGGCTCCTTTCTTTATTATTCTTTAACCTATTGTTTTCTAAATTTATAAGCATAATATTATATATATATATAATTTCATTCTCTCAAGAAAAATAAGGTTAAAATTTAAATATATATTATTATATTTAAATAAATTTATAATCTTTTAATTTGCATTTGATTGATTATAATAGAAATAACTTCTTATTTAAAATATTTTTTCACAATAAAATATTACACATTTGAATAACAATTATTAAAATAGCGAGACTTCAATTAAAATAAAATTTTGGATCGAAGATCCACGTATAGTTTACATAAAGTGAGACTCGAACTTAAAAACTTTTAACCTCAACCTTGCCTTTAAGCCGAGGCCTCCAAGGGTGATAGGGTCTTGATCTCTTAAAATAGAAAGAATGAACTTTAAACTCTCTAAAATTTTTAAAATTATACATTAGTTAATATATGGTAAAATTGCAGTTTAAGCTCTTAAAAGTGATAAAATTTTAATTTAGTCTTTTTAAAAACTATAAAATATAAGCTAATACTATAATTAATTTACACATTAGTTCTCACATAAACATATTTTTTAATTTTACCCCTGAAAACCTCATTAGTTATTTAAAATAAAAGTTTATTTTAACCCAAATATTTATTTTAGGAAAAACAAAATATTTAATATAAAAAATAACATTTATTTCATTGTAAAATAAAGCAAAGAAATTCATCCTATAAACTCATAAAGCTATAGATTTTTTTATTCTAATTAAGGAATATAAAGCTATACTTAGTAAGTGTACCATTAAGACATATTTTATAAATAGAATATGTCGATGAGATTTGTGTCTAAACATAGGAAATTGTCGCCACTAATATCTTGTCGTATTTCATGTTAGACAGTCATATAATATGCTATTATTCTTTCCTATTATCATCAATAATTGAAGGTTTTACATTTTTTAATATATATTTTTATAAAAAAATAAAAATTATAAGCTTTAAATTATTGAAAAGAATCAATCACTATAAAGTTTACACTTAAAAAGAATCATATTTAAATGATATAATTTTGGACCGGTTTTTTTTTTGTTGTTGTTGATTCTCTTGTAATGTAAATTTACGTTGATTAAATTTTAAATTGATTGGTATAAATATTATTGTCAATGCAAGAGGACGTGGGTTCGAGTGCGCTGAAACGCATTATCTTTCTATTTATGGGCTGAGAGGGGTTATGGGTAGTTTTAAGTATTGTGTTAAATTTCATCCATTTTTTACTATTAAAAACTGATCCTTGTATGTTAGTATAAGGTACACATGGAAATTTTCAATGCTAAAAATGGGTGAAATTTTTAATAGAAACAACTAGTTTGCTCGTTTTTTGAGTAAAAAAAGTAAAATGCAATTTGACTCGATACATCAATGTTTATCGATTTAACTAAAGCCTTTTTACCTGTATATATATATTTATATAATTTAGTACATGTGTTTGACACTTTTTTTTAATACACCTGTGTGATTTTTGGTTTAATGTGATATTCTTTGTCAAAAGTTATACATTTTGGTATTTGAAGTTAACTTTTTAGTGCTTACTTCAGATTTTAGAGTTGTTTTTATGAAAATTCATAATTAGCTAATCATATTACCGATTAACTTTCACAAATAAACTCTAAAACCGAAATTAAATCGCATCTGTCAAACTGTATTTGATAAATTAAACGTAAAATTAAACAAATTCACAATTAACACTAAATTTATTTTAGTAACAAAATCAAGAAAAATTTTCAAACCTAATAATATTAACAATTAACTTTCAGCAAACCAATATTAAAAACCGAAGTAAACACTGAAAATGTTGCTATTATTAACTTTAAATACCAAAATATAAAACTTTTATTAAATATATGTACCAAATTAAACAAAAAAATGGTATACGATATTAAAAAATATTAAATTTAAGTACCAAATATATATAATTCAATAGCAAACAATTTTTTTATTTGAAGAGGGTGGGTTCAGCTCGTTTTATTATTTGTAAATATAAAAATATAAAAAATTAAAATTAAAATTAAAACTTTATGATTATATTTAAATAATTTTTTTTTTTATTTTTAAATAATGAAATGGGTCTTTTGGGTGAGTTGACCTCGGGCCTAAAAATTTTTGGTATCGAGACTTAATCCAGTTCATAAACACCCCTAAGTGAAGGAATATTTATTAAATTAACATAGATAAAACACAACATTATTTTATTTTATTTTTTGCAGTTAATTCCACCAAATCTCCTTAAATTATTGTCCAAAATTTAAATCAATCTTAAACTTTTGAATCCCCAAAGTATTGATATTGTGTCAACGAGGTTCTTTCGTTGACCTAGTCATCAATTTAGATGTTAAACATTATTCAGATTTGATACGAAGTATATTTAAAACACTTGGATCGAATTGTACACTCATATGTATCTATCGTATTGATAGTGTAGATCTAACATGTTAGGAGAATATTTTTTTTTTTTTTTTCTTAACACATTGGATAAGCGTTGTCTGTGCAGTATGTACACACACGTTTACAAATTGATCCGAATTATTTAAATATATTTCACATCACATTTGAGTGGCTATTGAAAACCCAAGAGAATACTACGGTGATGGAAGGATTTAATTCATACAATTCTAATACTTTGAGGGCTCAATCAAAATATTTTAAAGTTTAAAGATTAGCTATTATTTGAAGACATTTGATGGGAAGGACTTAATTGATATAATATTGATACTTTGAGAACTTAATTAAAATATTTTAAAATTAAAGGAATAAGCATAATTTAAGTACGGATGGAATTATTAATTTTTCGTACCAAATAACTTGTGGCAGGTTTCAAATGATATGAAATAGAATAAATTCAATTTAATATTTATATATTTTTATATTTTTCATAATTTTTTTAAAATTACAAAGAAGTCCAAGTATAGAATTCCATTCCCATGGACATGGAAAAACGTGAAGGGGTCCCTCAAAATTCAAACAAAGATGCGTTTGTCTTGTGAATGTGATTCCCAGGTTGTCTTTTTCAAACAGTGTGTTTACTTACAATTAGAATTTCACAATAATGTCTTAAAAAATTGCTGTAATTAAAATTAATTTGTAAATTTTGAATGATGATTCTAACAAATATTTGGGGAATTGGGACAATATTTAAAAGGGTCATAGTCCTCTCTAACCAGCTGTAATCAACTCAAGTATATATTTATGGTGATTGTGGTATGAGAAAATCTTTTTACATTATAGTTATAGTAATTAATTTTATTATCACTGTTATTTTTAATATTTTTAGAAATAAACGTACCTCTCATCTAAAACTCTATTAGTCAATGTAATAGGTACAAGTTACTGGTGGTAAATGTTTTTATATTTAGAGTCAGATTACATTTGATTATTTTTTACTTTAAAAAAATAGAAGTTGATCTTTTTGTTAATTTTTTTATCTATTTGTATTGTTAAAAACTAACATGACTAAGTGAATAACTAGAGAATGACACATGGTGTATTACATGTATCTCATTCTGATGTATAATGACTAATTTTTTCTTTGATATAATATACATGGATTAGTTGGCCCATGTTTTTAGTAGGAGAAATGCAATTCGATTTCTAATATAGGGGTCTTCATTGTACTTTTACCATTATTAGTTAGTTTTTATGGTTTAATTTAGTCGTTTTTTTTACTTTGTATAGTTTTTGAATTACGAATTTCCACTCCTAATCCAAATAGTAATAATTAAGTAATGATTGAAAATTTCGATTTAAAAAATATAAGATGTCTAATTTTTTTAAAATTTCTAAAAAAATTATGAATTTAATATAAAATACTTTAATTTATAATTCTCTCGAGATTCAGAACTCTTTTTTGATACAAATTATTTAGAATTATTATAATTTTCTCCCAACACTTTAATAGGAAGATAAATACATTTTAACACGTTTATATTTACATCCTTCTACATATAGACAACAATACCGATACTGTATTTGCTTATATTTAATGATGCACAATTAAAGAAAGAATAGATCACATTTTCAACATCTACATAGACAACAATACCGATGCTGTATTTACTTACATTTATTGATGTACAATTAAAGAGAGCATAGATCACATTTTTAACAAATTAAATATCATATAAATCAAGAATATAATTTATGAATGATAATTCAACAAACAATACAAGAATATGAAATCAAAAAGCAAAAAGCAAAGCTTTTTACAATACTTCAAACACAAATCTCATTTCTTTAAACTTGAACTTTCCCATTCCTTTGATACTGTCCGCCATTAACGACACCTTCATGACCTTCAACAAAAGCATAATACCTCAACACAAATCCCAACCCTAATACCATCCATTCCAAACAAAAAACCGTCACACAAAGCCCACCAACAAGCTTCAATATCACGATCCCGTCATCTTCCCTAACATAAGATTTCAAATACCCCAAGAAATCACTACTTCGGGTCAAGATCAAAACCGAAACGGATCCTTGAAATATCGATGTTAACACCATAACCACCATGTGAGCTGCGTAGAATCTGTTTGACCCAGAAACGGCGACGGAACAACCGGTGACGGCACCAGCTATGGTGATGGCGTGGAGAAGGATGAAGAAGAGACCACATAAGGAAGGGAGTAAACGGAGGGAGAGAGTGAGGAAGATACAACCGGAGGCTGTTCCCAAGAGGAAATAGCTGGCTAGAAGGAAGGTTTTGTGGGTACGAGTGTGGGATTGGGTTACTGAGTTGTTAATTGAAAACCCCATTGATGAGAGCTTGGATATGAATCGAAATTTAGGGTTCTGTTGATGAAGAAAGGGAGGAGATGATAGAGTATATATAGTGTTGGGGTTTAACGTTCGAATTTAGAGCGCTAAGAAAAATTTGAAGTCGAAAGCTTTTGTAACGGCTAGCTTTTTTGCTATTTGCTAAACTGTAAAGTGTAATAATGAAGCATTATAAAACAGACAATATGTCCCTTTTTTTTCCCCTTAAAAAAGGCCAAAATTATAATTTAAATTTAATTTAGATTTTTAATTCAATGGATTGATCGGTTAAGTATTCGCATTTGAACACAGATATGGTCCTGAGAATTCAGGAGCTATGTAGGAGATAATGGCTGGTGGTTATACAACAAATTCTTAAAAAAGTCAATTAAGTGCAGATGCACTAACTGGGATGACGAGAGCTTTCCCTTATGATTCGATAGTATTCTAAGAGACTTTGACAACGGTTGTGGAGAAATTATAATTGGATGTTGGACTTATGCATGTAACACCCGAATAATTTTGTGATCAGTTCCAATTTTTTTATCTGACAAAAAAAAATTCAAATGTTAATTTACTTAAATTCATCGTAATTTGGTTATCATGCTTTGATATTTTGACATGAAAATTAATATTTTAATAATTTTTATGTACCCAATTAACAAAAAAGTGAAATCAAGCAATAGATTCATTGATTGACGTGATTGGCCTATGAGTTTAAATTGTATTAAAAAAATTAGCAAAAAGGTTAAATTATGGTATTAATTATCGTAGTATGTGTAAATTGTAAATTTAGACATTTTAGTTTAATTTGGTCATGTTTAGTTGTATTCGAATTAAAATTTCTTGTGATGTATAATGCCACATAAACTTTGCTATTTCCCTGTATCCACATATTACTCATTAAAAGGTCCATTCACAAAAAAATTGATTAATAATTTGATGACGGTCATTTATGTAAAGACTTGAATAATTTGACAACTGTAATTTGTGTAAGGACTTGAAAATTCAAATTTTAAAAAGTATAAGGACTAAGAATGATTTAATTGAAAAATATAGACTAAATCTACAAGTTTACACATAATACGTGACTAATAATATAATTAACCAGACGACTTTAATTACTACTGTTCGAGTTAGAACTATAATTTTAAACTTTGACAAGTACAAAAATTAAATTTAACCAATTAAAAAAAATAAAAACTAAAATTGATCAAATTAAAAAATAAAGAACAAGCTATGCATAGTATAAATACTACCAGTGTTCCTTTGAATGAAAGAAATTTGAACAAAATGTAGAACATTGTCGAAGTCGAGAAGTAGACCCATTGATCGAAAGGAAGTTCACCCATACCCAAGATTAGAGTTTGATCTGCAGATTGTATTGTATAAAAAAAATGTATAACATTGTCGATAAAAGGTGTCATGTTCAGCTTAAAAACTTCGAAGATCGAAAACAACATTCCGAAAAGCCTACGTAAGCCCCAGGATAAATCTGTTTATCGCGCTACATGAACCGACGATAGGTTCATTAGGATGGAAGATGGTTTCGTTAACAGATCCTGTATGGCCAGGTAGCTTAAACAAGATGCGCCGGGATGTTGTATCCCAGATGTACACCATCCTATCTGAACTACCAGCTGTGACCTTGCTTCCATCGGGTGACCAGCTACATTTCAGCAAGTTCTTTTCGAAATTGTGTTGGTGGCCTTCGAGAATCTGTTCGCGACGATTCTGTGGTGCGTAAGGGCTCATATACCATATTCAGAGTTTGCAATCCATACCATTAGTTAGAAGATAGGAACCATTGGGACTTAAACTCATACTCGTTATCATATCTTGATGACCTTGAAGGCGTCATCATTACTTCACCTTTACTATCTATCCCCCCTGTAAAGATCTTATCTGATGCATCAGATTTATCAGGAAATGTTTGGATAGCACCTCTTTGGTGCATATCCCAAAGTTTAGCCGTTCCGTCATCGGAACTACTAACAACAAGAGGTGTTCCTCTTCGCGATGGAAAGCATGAATTCACAAAAGAAGAGTGTTCAGCCATTTTTTGATTTGTTTTCCCGTTTCTACTCGGGGCCAAGCGATATTATCTAGGATCCATCCAATGAAGATCCAAGACTGCATTCGTGTGTCCTTTTAGAACCATAAAGTTTTTGCAGTCCCCATGGATATTCCAAAGAAAAATTTCTCGTTCATGTGATCCAGATGCGATGATGGTCCTGGCAGGGTTGAACTTCATCGTATATGTAGCACTGATGTCCGGTTAGCAACATTATTGGTGATTCCAGATTCGATGTATGCTCATTTCACCATTCCATCGACCTTGGACTCGACAGAGCATTTCCACCCTCCCTTGCTACAATTTCCATACCTCAGCTTAGTATTTAAAGGGTAGAAATATACACTTCTCGGAGCTACAGCCTGAAACGTAACATTATAAGTAAAAGATTGCATCGGGATAGCATAGGCACATCGTCTGCCGGCCTAGACTTCACAACCTGTACTGCAAATTTAACGAAAATCTAGTAAGAGATCCTATCCTTCTTCCCAGCAAGCCTAAAATAACATCACAACCTTACATATCGGAAGCGAATATGAGCATGAACTGCAAAGCCAAAAACATCTTACATTCGACTAATCGAAACGCCATGCCACGTCTAGATATGAAACAGACAGATGAACTACACAAATGGGGCAGTAAATAATCTATACTGAATACATGCTAATAAGTTGAAGGGTGAGCGGTAAAAGTACCATGGAGGTCTTTATATTAAGAGTCAAATTGTATTTTGTGTCCCTTTACTAAAAATATTAAACAAATTAATCCTTATAAGTTAAATCAAAGAACAAATTAGACCATTGTTAGCTTTAAAGGGCCCTAAACCTCCTTTAACTAAAATATTTATGCTAAAAGCAATCCTAATTATCTAAATGGATCAAATTTAGTAGTATGATGCATTTTGGAGCCTAATAAGAACCAGGGCGAGATGTTTTATCCTTGAAGCCAAGTGAAGACCGAAGTGAGAGATGTTGTCTTTTTTTTATGAAGAATGGCTACGGTGAGAGGTCTAGCTCCCCCATTAAAGCTTAATGAAGATCGAGATGAGATAGTGTAATGGCCTAAATTCAAGGTTATCGGAACAATAGTTTCGCAACCATAAATCCGATTTAAAGAGAAATTTATTTCAATATATTTGTATGAATATTTTTATAAATATTTATAAAATGTTAGTAATGTGGTATTAAAATTTCGTTAGAAAATTCTAACGTTTGGGTATGAAAAAGACTAAATTGAAAAAGGTGTAAAAGTTTAATTATAGATTAAAAAAATAAAAAGGACTAAAAAGGTAATTATGTCATTTTAAAATGTTGAGGCGGTGTAATGTATAAAAATCTGAAATTTTTATGTTTAATATATATTATTATATAATAAAGATATTTTATGTTTTAAATATAATATAATATATTATATTGTTATTATATATATTATAAAGAGAAAGTAAAAGAAAGAAGAACAGAAAAGAAACAGAGAACAAGACGAAAGCAGGGGAAGAAAAAGGGAAAGAAAGAAAAAGGAGAAATTGATGATTTAAAGTTTGGATGTTTAATTGGTAAGTCAATTTAGCCCTTCTCTTTTAATTTTGATGCGTTATAAGTTTTAGAACAAAGTTTTGTTGAATTAAGTTGAAATTTTGGAAATTCTTAGATTTTTGAACATGAGTTATGTGGATCAAATTGATGAATTAGGGGTTTAATTGATGGAATATCTAGTTAGAAATTGATTTTAGGAACTAAATTGTGAAAATATTTGGAATTAAAGACTATTACTGAAATTCTGATTCCTTAAGGTTATAAAACAGTTTAAAGTGATAGAATAAAGTGTTAATTGAGGAAAAATCAGCTCAATTGAGAAGTTAATTGAGCAGGGACGAAATTATTATTTATTGAAAGCTTAGGGGAAAAGTGGTAATAAACAGTTTGCACTAAAACAGTTTGGGCAACAGCAGTAGACTGATTTTGAAAAATCACTAAAAATCGTAGAAGTGGAATTAGAAGTTAAGTGAGATATTAAATTAAAGCTTATTCAGTCTAGTTTCTTATAGAAGAAACATTATAAGCAATAGATATGTAAATAGTGAGATATAATGAATTTTGTGAGACAAGGTCAGAATGAATTCGGGTTCCCCTGTTTTAACTTTAGAAAATCATCAAAAATTGGATAAAAATAATTAGAGGCTTAAATTTATATGTTTAGAATCCTAAATGAGTATATTTTCAATAGAAATAAATGGGAACATCATATGAATCCTGTATGAAGAGATAATTAATTTTTAGTGAAGAAGAGTCAGAACTGCCAGACAGTAGAATAGGGGTGACTTTGATGAATAAACTGTACTAATTGGCTAAGCTAAAAATTCTGGAAATTTTATGGTATGAATATATGTGAGTCTAGTTTGAGAAAAAATTAACGATTCTTCATTTGGAGTTCTGTAGCTCTGGAAATAAATAATTTAGTGACTATGACACAAAAGGACAGCTTTGAATAAATTTATGAGTAAATGATTAAATTGAAATGTGAGCAAAAGTAAGAAAGGATGAATTTATTATATTATACATGTTTATTTTATTAAATAGTACAGAAAGTTTATTTGATTATTTTTTTAACATATAAATGTTATATGTTTATATGAAATGGAAGAAAAAGAAAGGAGAGGACCGAATTGAAGAAAAAGGAAAAGAGAAGGTTAAGGAGTGAAGGGAGAATAACATATATTATTTCAACCTTTTTGTTGTAAGTACTACAAGAATTTTAAATTATTTTTATTTATTTATCTTTTTCCGAAATGTTTATATAAAGTATTTAAATGTATGAGATTCAGCTTTAATGCCCAAGTAGACGGAATTTAGAACTACTAGGATATTAATGGCATGCCATTAAGGAACTTTAGCGCGCTCTCTGATATTAGCACGTTGGTGCTCTCTGATTATTAGCACATTGGTGCTTTCTGTTCACTTGTGCATCATAATGCACCTCTGTATTTGTTCCGTATATCCGGTGTGTTCTATAAAGTCTACTTTGGGCTAAGAAGGTGAAATGAGAATAAAAGTGAATCACTGATGTGTTAAGGTAATTTTATACCTTACAAAAGATAAGTTAAATTTATTTAAAGCAATGCATAGTTGAAGAGACTTATATGTGAGTAGATATGCAATAATTGATTGAGTTTAAAATATTTTGTTATGATTACTTATTTAATTATTCTTGTAGTGCTTACTAAGCCTTCACCGGCTTAACGCGTTTATTTTAACGCGTAGGTACAATTAGACTAGAAGAGATGTCCAACTAGAAGATCTCTCATCTCATCACATCCTCAATGGCTTCAAAAGTAGGTACTATATTTTGTATTAAAATGGCATGTACATATGTAGTTCAAAGGTGTTCCCATGTGATAGGGATTAAAATGTAGATTCTTGAAATTTTATCTATTTTCAGTTATTTGAAGTATTTTGGTATATATGGAATGAATTAATAAACAATAAATATGTTAGCAAAAATGGTTGGTAAGTTACAATATTATATACAAATGTTTTAATTAAACAGTATCTGGCTATAATTGTTTTGGCACCAAATGTAATAGTCTTATACCGGGTCTGCATGATTGAACCGGGTATAGGGATATTACAGATAGTACTTATCCTCTTGATGAAAAAAAAAAAAAGCCAAGGTGAGGGGCCTTGTTCCCCCTTAGAGCCTACTCAAGACCAATGCGAGAGATATCGTCCCCTTGATGAAAAATGACCAAGGTGAGGTGTCTTGTCCCCCTTGAGCCCAATGAAGATTAAGGCAATAGGTTTGTCCTACTTGATGATAAATGGTCAAGGTGAGAGGTCTCATCTCCCTTTGAAGCCTACAGAAGACAGAAGCATAAGGTTTGATCCCCTTATTTGTAATAAAACTACCTCACAAAGTCGAACAAATTGTATGAAAAACTATTGTTGCCTATTTGAACTAAGGCAATCAATAAAATGTTTTGATTAAAAAAAGACAAAATCATGAAATGAGTAAACAAAAAAATAGTGAAGAATGCAAAGTAGTTACACAAAGTAAGAAACTATTCCATTAATATTAACAAAATTCTTAGTACATAAATACTATGGACTATAAAAATAGATTGTACTAATATTTTTAGATGCCTTGTCCTGTTCGGGGGAAGACGATTTACCAACTATCATCTTTACTTGTGTAGTGGTCTGTATCTCCTTAAGCTAGTTTTTTTATTCAAGCCTTAAAGGAAAACAAATTGGGAAATCATATGCCCAACTCTACTTAATCCCACGTAAGTCAAAAAGACCATAAATCATCTAAATATTAAACACGATGTTATAACATATGCTCTAAGTAAAGGCATCCTTAACCTCTACACACACCTTTTTAGTGTCCATCGAATTTGAATGTCTCTTTTCTCAATGACATTCCTTAAAGACTCCATATCAAGCCTACCATTGGAACAATGATAGTTTAGAATTTCGAAAAATTAATGTCAATTTTAAAGAATAAAATGACAAACACGAAAAGATATAGAATGAAAAAGGAAATCTCCTCGATAAAAAATTGAATGCAAAGAAGAAAATAATTCTTTCGAATTCATAAATATTTAAGCGACAATTTGAAATAATCATTAAAAAAAAATTGTCATAAAGAAATAATGTTATCTCAAAATTCAAATCAAAGGTGCATGTCTACGAACAATTAGCACAAAGGCACAACAATTGAAACATTAATCGTAATGCTTTAGAACTTTTTTTTAGCCTCACCAGAGATTTGATTTAATCCATATTTCATCTAAGGGGTAATTTTTATATCCAAGTCAAACACTTGATGTATCACCCAACACCCGAAAATAGAAATTGATGAAGCTCAACTTTATTAAAAGCTTAGTCTTAACCTCTTAAATTATCATGTCAATGAAGTGAATATATGCAAGCACTCAACTTAATCACCTTATATTGACACTAACGTTATTTTTAATTAACAATTCATCGCTCTACTACGTATACCTACAAATGGAATGATAGGAGTGTTCAATCGGTTAATCGACCCGAAATAACATTAATCGAATTAACCAACCTTTCAAAATTTTTAACCGTTAACCGAACCGAAATTTTTTCAAAAAAATTAATTGAACCGAAATTTTTTCGGTTAATTCGGTCGGTTAACCGAATTAACTGAAAATTATATGTTTTTTATTTTTGGTTAAAATTTAACTGAATTACCTGAATTACCCAAAATAAATCACTACATAATTAAAAAGATTACATAATTTTAGTTTTAGTTTTAGAATTTTATTTTTATTTATTAAATTATTTGTAATTTTTATGATTGGGTTGGATTAGGTAATTGGGTTGGATTAGATATTTGGGTTTGGATTGAGTTTTGGTGAATAGTGGGTCTATTTATATATTATAATTTTATTTATTAATTTTTTCGGTTAAACCGAAAAAATTCGGTTAACCGATCGGTTTCTAACCGAATTAACCGTTAACTAAAAAATTATAAAATAATTAACTGACCCACCGACTGAATAACCGTATTCGGTCGGTTAACCGAATTTTTTTGGTTTTACCAGAATTTTGCACACCCCTATGAAACACTTGATGATTGGGATGTATACAAAGCAAACCTTTTATCCATGGTAGAGGGAGAGGGCGAGTAATGACCTTGGCCTCCTTCAAATGAAAAATTATTTTTATAATCCCTTTAATTTTAAAAAACATAAATTAACAGAATGATAAAAATTATATTTTCACTCTTAAAATTTTTATTTATTATTTGGTCCTTTTATTATAAAAAAAAAGCTTTATTTTTTAAAATATTATTATTTGTATAGGATTCAAAGAACCTCACTATCAATCAAAATAGTCTAATTGGAAATTTTGATTATTTTAAAATCTCACAACTAATCAATAGTGTATTAATAAATTTGGTTCCAAAGTAAGACTTCACTGAAATTATTTCAAAGAAAATAAAGGAAAGAAAAATCCACAAATTGCAAAAAAACCCCCAAACATTTCCAATTGTTCTATTCATGTCCCTGGATTCAGCAGAATCATCTCCTTCCTCCAGCAGGGACTGGTTCTTCCCTTCACCTTCCTTCATCCACTCCACTTCTAATTCTCCACAATCCCCAAATTACCCCCGTAAGTTCTCCACTATTCCAAGACACTCTCGCTCTTCTCCTACTGATTGGAAGCCACCCAAAACTTCAACGTGCCGTAGCGTTTCTTCCTCTGGTTCCGCCGCCTATGGAGACCCAAAGTATGGTAGGGTTCGTCGGAGAATTGAACTTATTCGCAGGAGCGAGAAAACGGCAAAACAAGAAAAGGAGGACCCTGTTTTGGAACAGAAACGGGACGTCTCTAAGGCTGTTTCCGGTGTGAAAACAGATATCGGCGAAATGGGTATTCGGGTATTCGGTCAACGGATCAAAATCCGGTGGCAGATGGCCTCCTACATAGCTGTATGTTTTTTTGTTTTTTCCCCATTTTGTTCTAGTTGACTTTCTTCTTCTTATTTTTTGGTTGATATTTGACAGTGTTTGTATACTTTGTTTTTACAGATTTTAATTACAGCTTTTGGTTCTTTAGTGCACAAGAATTTCTCTTTACATAATCAAGTCATTGACTTGCAGGTACATTTCCCTATAGAGCTGATCCTATTTTATAATTATGTTGTTTAATTGACTGGAACTATTCTATTTTAGTGCATGTACTTGCTTCAATGGCCAACAAGTTGGTCTTTTTTTTTGTTTTTGGTCTTATGATTCAGTTTATTTTTATATGTTTATCATTTTTTTTGTACTTTAAAAGAGTTTTCAGTAACTGATTCTTACTGCTGTTAACTTGCATGAGAAGTTAATGCCTCAATGATTTATTTATTAAGACTATGTTTTGATTATTACTTTTTGCTTCTGGAAAAATTGCCATGAAACTATGTCAAATAGATATAAAATAATGCACATTCAAACGTATTTGTCTGGTAGGCCCATTAGCTGAAGTGAGTTGATCCATACTTGAGACTAAGGTGAGCGTATGTGTTTTTGAACTTGTATTGTATAAAAAAAGAACATATTTGTCTCATATAACATAAAAATGCTCCATAGTTTGTAGTCACAAATTTGGTTTCTTATCATGCAAAAATATTAGTTTGTGTTCTTGTATGGAAATGCATTTTTTGCTTCATTTCTTTGAACTAAAGGAAAACAGTAATGACAAAATGAAGCCTCTGCTTGCAAATACCTTTTCGAACATATAAAATCTAGGTTTAGTGTACTTAATAATAATTAAGTGAATGTGCATCTGCTCATACTATAGGATCCATCTACGACTCATTGTTAACTAGTTAATATGAGAAAACTTGCTAAACAAAAATTGTTTCTTGATTGCAGGACCAAATTTCAATTATGAATATTAGATTACAAGCTTGCAATACGTCAGACACTTTTGATACCATTTCCATATTGCAAGAGAGTGATCATCTTCCCAGTAAAGGATTAAAAATTCTAGCTCTGACTGTCTCAATTGCACTGCTATCCCTGCCTCTCTTTGTTTTCAAGTATATTGACTATATCTCTAAGTTTAGATCCTCATACAATTGTTCTGAAAAGGTTTCTCTTAATAAGCAACTTGAATATCGAGTAGATGTCCTTTTATCAGTTCATCCTTATGCTAAGGCACTTGCTTTATTGGTTGCAACTCTAATGCTTATTTGCCTTGGAGGATTGGCACTCTTTGGCGTCACTGATGATAGCCTAGCCGATTGCCTTTGGTTATCTTGGACTTATGTTGCTGATTCAGGTAACCATGCCAACTCTGAAGGAATGGGTCCCAGATTAGTTTCTGTTTCAATAAGCTTTGGTGGGATGCTTATATTTGCAATGATGCTTGGGCTTGTTTCTGATGCAATTTCTGAGAAGCTCGATTCGTTGAGAAAAGGAAGAAGTGAGGTTGTTGAGCAAAACCACACTCTAATTCTTGGGTGGAGTGATAAATTGGTAAGCTTTTAATCAGACAATTTATCTATGGTTGCGAATCTCATTGGGTTTGGTCTATTAAGTTTGTGCACTCTTGGTTGATGTAATTCATTTGCCTCCTGAATAAAGGCCAATCTTTCTAGTATTTGGACCTTTACATATATTTACACCATGTGCATATGTATTATATATTTTTTAATGTCTGGTGGTACCGGATGAAGGAAGTTGATTGAAGAAATATAATTAGTTATCTTTACATATATTTGACATTTTCCCCTCATGGTTGAGTTTATAAGCACTTATGTTGTTGTTTTCAATTGTTGTAAATTATGATATTGAGATTTCTACTGTGTTGATTCTCTTTGTTTCCTTCTTTTTTCCCCCCTTTAATAAAAAAAATATTATTCTCTCTGGTTTTCCATCCCTAGTTCTTTTTATTTCTCCCTAATTTCTTCTCTTTCTCTCTCTCTCTCTGAAGTTTTCCTACAATCTCTACTCCCTAACTCTTTCCAGATTCTTGTTCTACATCATACAAACATCTGAAGTTGTCTTTGCACATACCTTATGCAAGATCCAGGGCTTACCGCCTGATTTAATGTTCAGTATAGAATTATGTTTCTGAATTGTAAGACACTTTGGCATTTTTGTTTAGTATTTTAAAAATTGTTGTATTCCACTTTGATGACCTATGAGTAGCTCTACAAATTTCAGACTCAACATTATATATGTGACAGGTTTTATGCTGTTGTTCTCTACATTGTTGATTATTTTGTTGTCAATGCAGGGTTCATTGCTCAATCAACTTGTCATAGCTAATGAGAGTTTGGGTGGAGGGATTGTTGTGGTGATGGCTGAACGGGACAAGGAGGAGATGGAGCTAGATATTGCTAAAATGGAGTTTGATTTCAGAGGGACATCTGTGATATGCAGAAGTGGAAGCCCTCTAATTCTGGCTGACCTTAAAAAAGTACAGTTCCTTTCTATTTAATTCGTATTTCAAAATAAGTTGGCTAAAAATGTCACTATCTGATTTAGCAGGCTCAACCCTCTTTAAAGATAATCTAAAAATATAAAGCTGAATCAGCTAATGTAGTTGAGGAAACCATACAACACTCCAGTGTGATTGCTGCAGCTTCATTTTGTTTTAATTTCATCGATGCATTTGGTGTTGAAGATATTTAAAGCTTAAAGGATTTGTACATGCTGGGGCCACTAATGATTCTGCTAACATGCCAATTCTTTCAGGTTTCTGTGTCCAAGGCCCGTGCAATTGTTGTCCTTGCTGATGACGGAAATGCTGACCAGGTCTTTGCAAACGTGTTAATCTGATGTATCTCTGATGTTGGTTTGATGATGGATGCTGACTTTTGTTCATGGTGTAATGCAGAGTGATGCTCGTGCTTTGAGAACAGTTTTAAGTTTGACTGGAGTAAAAGAAGGTCTAAGAGGACATATTGTAGTGGAACTAAGTGATCTTGACAATGAGGTTCTGGTGAAACTTGTTGGTGGTGAACTTGTTGAAACAGTTGTCGCTCATGATGTTATTGGGCGCTTGATGATTCAATGCGCAAGGCAACCTGGACTTGCACAGGTTAGCTTCTCCAATTTATAGTGTGACATTTCTTGCTGATCTTTTTGGACTATATTTAGCATCCTATCAGTTATACCTTTAGTAATATTGGAGTGATAATGACAGATATGGGAAGATATCCTTGGGTTTGAAAATTGTGAGTTCTACATAAAAAGATGGCCGCAATTGGATGGCATGCAATTTGAGGATGTGTTGATTAGTTTTCCTGATGCTATTCCTTGTGGAGTCAAAGTTGCTTCACGAGGAGGTAAAATTATCCTGAATCCTGAAGACTCGTATGTTCTACAAGAAGGAGACGAAGTTCTTGTTATAGCAGAAGATGATGACACCTATGCTCCAGGCGCATTACCTATGGTGATTTTATTTGCTTTTTTCTTTCTCTAAATGCAAAAATGTTTTGTGGATATTCTTGCTAGCCTTATCCATTTTTTCATTTTGTGGTTCTATTTGGCCTATATGTTGCCTTGTTTGAATCAGGCTGCCTTGAGGCTCAGTAGTTGGAGAAATCAATTAAATGAATAAACTAAAGACAGAAACAAATGAGTGTAATAAAGAAAACATTCATGGCAAGAACTAGAACATAGTTTTTGTTATCAGGTCTTCAGTCAGTTTTCAGGTAGTTCTTCTAAATTGTCTCAATCTGGAGTGGTCATTTGTATATTTATGCACACTTTATGAAGGAAACTGTAGATTTATGATAGATTTGTTGTCTGCCTTTAGTCTATTTTAACTAAATTTTGGCCATCACTATGTTCTGTGGTCAACACCATCAACGGTGGCACAAGAAACTAGTGGAAAACTGAACCAAGAACTGGAGAGAATTTCTTATTGACTGTTTCTCTTTCTCTCTCAGTCTAATCTGATAAAGAATCTGTTGTTATGATTGTGGAGTAATCTAGAAAACTGATTAAGAGAATTTAGGAACCCAAAGGGACTGGAAAAGGAGCTGCTATGGCTTGTCACAACAGGGTGGTGCCGATGATGAAATTTAATAAGTGGGGCATACCATAGTTAAAACAACTTACAAAAATATAATCAATTTGGTCATTCAGGTCAATGGAGCATCATTCATGCACATTGCTCGACCAGCAAGAAAGCCCCAGAAGATTCTACTTTGTGGATGGAGGAGAGACGTTGATGATATGATTGTGGTACGTTCTTTTTGTAGCTCCTAATCCTGTTTCTCTTCGGCTGAATGCTGCAGGTATGGAGAGGGAGTTTACCTGGAGACTTTATTGTCCCAAAGTTGACGGAAAAAATACTTCTTTGTGGTTGGCGACGAGATATGGAAGACATGATTATGGTAATATTATGTGGAATCAAGGATGATACTCCCACTCTGCAAATTGTCACTCAATATCAGCTATTAACTCCAAGAAATCTTCACCAATTTCAAGACTCCCCCTTGTGCTTTTACTTTTGCCGCACAAAATAGGAACACATTTTGTTCTTTCTCTTATGACGGATGTGTACTTGTTAATGTTTGTTTAGGTTTTGGATGCCTTCCTAGCTCCTGGATCAGAGCTCTGGATGTTCAATGAGGTAGTTGAAAGTGAGAGGGAAAGGAAGCTCATTGATGGTGGTCTGGACCTCAGTAGATTGGTTAATATAACACTGGTTCATCGTGAAGGTAATGCAGTGATACGGCGTCACCTAGAAAGTCTTCCATTGGAATCGTTTGATTCAGTAAGTATCTTTATCAATGGTATATTATGATAGAAAATTACAAGAAATTTTCAGTTCATAATAATCTTGGTAATTGTTAGAAGGCGTGCCATTGGCAGCCACCTTGCAGATTTGTCGCGATAACATACGTTTTTAGATGAATGTCGGATAATGAGCATTTTAAGATGAAAAAGGATTTTCCTCACAGCATGATTTTTTTTGTGCTATTTGGCAAATAATAGGTCCTTTATACCCTTCTGAATTAGGATATGTGATGATTGAAGAGGTAAGTTTTAGGGATTTTTTTTTTTTTGGTTTCTAAATATATATTTTATGGTCTGTACAGATCCTAATTCTGGCTGATGAATCTGTGGAAGACTCCGCCATTCAAGCAGATTCCAGATCTCTTGCCACATTGCTATTGATTCGCGATATTCAGGTGTTATGAGTTTTGATCTTTAAGTCTAGTTCAATTCAATGGATTCTTTTCGGTCCATAGTTTTTCTACTTGCTTAGTAGGAAAAGCTTTCCTTGTTGTTGCTACGGCTCGACTCAATTTCTTTGTGAACTATTTGGTTTTCGTCAACAAACTATTAGCATATTTTTAACTATTTATTATTATCCATGAAAACAGGCATATTCGTGAATCTTGATAGCATATTACATGCTTATACTTCAGATATGGACTTCCGGTCTTTGTCTTTGTCAGCCATAAATTTGAATATTTTGCTTTTGGCAGGCTAAGCGTCTTCCTTATAGAGAAGCTATGGTAACCCGAGGTCAAAGAGGAAGTTTCTCCCGAGGTTCTTGGATTGGGGAGATGCAGCAAGCTTCCGATAGATCAGTAATAATTAGTGAAATACTTGATCCGAGGACTAAAAATTTATTGTCCATGTCAAAGATTAGTGATTATGTTTTATCAAATGAGCTGGTCAGTATGGCCTTGGCCATGGTTGCAGAGGATCGGCAAATAAATGATGTACTAGAAGAGCTTTTTGCAGAGGAGGTACTCTCTCTTTCCCGTAACCTTTATGTCGACTTTTAACTTGTGCAGAAGTTGCCCCTGATCTGCTAAATCATGTCATGAGACTTGTCCAAATAGTATTTATAGCATAACACTAAAAGTTTCCTTATTTATTACCGGGTTAAGAATAAGAAATGAGTCGATTTGGTTCGAGGCAGAAGTTAATACCTCGTTGAATAAGATTGGATAGGATAAGCTTCCGTAAATCAATATCCTTTTGACTGAAGGACATTTAGTGGCCCAAAAAGCTGCCGAAGTTGAATAAGATTGGACAGGATAAGCTTCTTCATTTCCTTTTTTACATATCAGATACAAGAATCGATCACCCTATCAAAAAAGATTTATACCATTGGCATGGTCATTCAAAGGATTAAAAGATAATGATGAAAATCCGTGTTGCTTGGATTCAGATATGAGTGTATCTGATATTGGTATTTTCAATTTTTTCCTAATTATTTGGAGGATTTTTTGAGGTTCACATCTCCATATTCATGTTGGACACAGGTTGGAAATGCTAAAAAAGTCACTTAGGCTTATATATATATATATATTAGGTTATTCAGTTCCTTGCTTCTGTTTATATGCTCTTACAACATTCTTATCATGGGTAAAAGTATCATGGATGGCCTTGTACTAGGTACTAGATTGTATTTTGACTCTTCTACTTACAAATGGGCATATTAGACTTATACGTTAGATTAAAAAGTAAATTCATTTTATTAAAAATTTCATCCATTTTTACTAATAAAACTAGTATCGTCAGCATGAGGTATACGTCGCATGTCATATGTCATTGTTTGGTTATTCCATCAACCATGCCAGTTTTTAACCGTACAAATGGATGAAATTTTTAGCAGAAAAGACTAATTTACTTTTTGTTTTAATGTATAAGGACTAAAGTTAATCATTCATGTAATTTTGGATACTCTGTTTTCAGGGAAATGAACTGCAAATTAGATTAGCAGAGCTTTACCTTGATGAAGGTGAAGAAATGAGTTTCTACGAAATAATCTTACGAGCTCGACAAAAGAGAGAGATTGTTATCGGTTACCGTTTAGCAAATTCCGAGAGAGCCGTTATCAATCCGCCAAACAAAAACGAGAGAAGAAGATGGTCAGTGAAGGATGTGTTTGTGGTAATCACTGAGAAGGAATGAGATTGCTTGTGCTATACGTCATGATACTTCAAGAGTTCATCCATGGCAAAGTAAGATTCAGTTTGAAGTTGTCGAAGAATCGAAGCTCTTACACCCCGAGAGCTCACACATTACATGCAGAACAGATCGAAATTCGATCTTCCTTACCTCGGAAATCCATGGGAAAGCACTGATCTTCCAGTTTTCGATTCATGGAAACGGCTCGAGATTCTAAACTGTATATCATCCCTTCTTGATGTTTGTATGTTGCGACTGCAATAGCTTCAATAATCTCGAAAATACGAAATGATGTTTTTGTATTTAAACATGATTAATATGATATATTTAATATAAGTTCGAAATTTGACATATTTAATAATTTTCATCATGTTCTAATCAGGAGCGGAGCCAGAATAATTTTTTAGGGGGGACGGATGAAATTTTAATTTTTTATAGTTTATATGTTTATAATTTGTAAATGATTAAATCAAATTTTTATAATTTTAAGGGGTCAAAGTGCAGTTTTATCTTTACTAATTTAAAATTTTTAAAAAAATTTAAAGGCCTAAATAACAATTTTACATTTTAGGGGGGCTTCCCTGATTCTAATACAAAAGAGTACAATGTATGACTTGCTTATACGATGATACAAGCCTGAATATCTAGGGTGGGTTAAGCAAATTTATATAGAAAGTCGAATCTAAATCGGTATGTTCGGATCATTGTAACCTTTTAAATATGAGCGATCAAAATATTTACTTAATTTTACATATTCAACTTTATTTTTATAATGATTTATTAGATAGATTAAGAACTAGACTTTGATTATGGACTGAGTCACTTGTCCAGGCACGGAGTTTTGCTTGAAAAATGGGAGGGTTTGAGTAAAAATACAAGCTTAAAAAATATATTTGGACAAAAAATAAAGTTCGTTTTCTAAATGGTTTAAACATCGGGTAGGTTTTTTTGGCCCAACTTTGGCCCAGTTCAACCTAAACTTTCTTTTTGTTGCTGTTTTGTTGTCGTTTCACTGTTATATTGTTATTATTTTATTGTTATTGTTTGGATTGTATAACTATTATTTTATTGTTAAAGGCATTTGTTTATTAAGTTGCAACTATATTTGTGTTATTTAGTCGTACAACTTCACAAAAAAACATTTTAACAACAAAATTGACGGAGGATTAAGATTTTAAATAAAAAGGAGTATAAGAACTCAATATATCATAATTAAAATATATAAACTAAAATTTAAAGGTATAATGTTTTACTTGGCTTTACAGCTTTATAAAAAAATATTTTAGCTGTACTTTTAATTTTTTGTTTCTTTTAGCCTTTGAACTTGAGTTATTTGTCAAATCACCTCAAAATAGATGAAAAAATAAATTGTGTATTAACTTTGTTGATGTAATATCTATTGTGCATATCACATCAGCAATTAATTAATTTTTTTAAAAAAATTAAAATTATCTTTTTAATAATTTTAAAATAATTTCTATAAAAAATTTAAAAAATTAATTAATACCCGATGTGATATTCACATGACAATTCAAAAAATCAAAAAATTTAAATGAATGATTAAAATAAATTTTTTTAAAATTAAAGGGTCAAATAATTTTTTTATTTAATAATAATAAAAAGAGAAAATAGAAATCATTTTTGGGCTTTTGGGGCTTTGTTCAAGAGATGTTTCGAACAAAACAAAGTATCTGAATTTTCAGCCCAAATTTTCCAACCACCTGGATTTTTCTCTCCATCCAAACAGCCTCAAAGTATCATCATCAAGGTCCTAAAAGAAGCCCAACACTTTAGATCATTCTAGAAACTAATCCACGTGTCACCACCTAACCCTCACATACACCGCACGCAAACATTCGCACTACTCCCTTTGTTTTCTCCTTTTAAGAAAAAATATAAAATCCTATAAACCCTTACTCCGCTTTTCCCCCCTTATCTTCTTCCCATAAGCCTATCCCCCTTTGACCTTCCCTTTTGTTAGTTCACTCTCTCTTTTCCGTTTGGGGTTTTGGGTTTCTCTCAATTTCTCAATCCCAATTGTTTTTAAAATGGCTTCTTCCACTGCTCAAATCCACGTACTCGGTGGCATCGGTTTCGCTTCTTCTCGAAAACCCAACCACCATTCACCCAGAACCGTTTTCTTCGGTCAACGACTTGGTAAACCGTCGCCGTTAAACGCAGCCTTCTTACGGTTAGCGAAAACCAATGGAAAACGGTACAATGTTGGGCCGGTTAGAGTTGTGAACGAGAAAGTGGTCGGAATCGATCTCGGGACTACTAACTCGGCGGTTGCGGCTATGGAAGGAGGGAAACCCACGATTGTTACGAACGCGGAAGGGCAAAGAACGACGCCGTCAGTAGTGGCGTATACAAAGACTGGGGATAGGTTGGTTGGGCAGATTGCTAAACGACAAGCCGTCGTTAACCCTGAGAATACGTTCTTCTCTGTTAAGAGGTTTATTGGGAGGAAGATGTCAGAAGTGGACGAGGAATCTAAACAGGTTTCTTATAAGGTTGTAAGGGATGACAATGGTAATGTTAAGCTTGAGTGTCCTGCCATTGGTAAACAATTCGCCGCCGAGGAAATTTCAGCTCAGGTACTGTTAATATTTAGGTTAAATTCTGCTATCAGTCCCTGTACTTTGCGGAGGTGATTGATTTAGTCCTTGCACTTAAATTTGTTCATTTTAGTCTTGCAACAGATGACAGTCATTAATCCAGTTAACTGGACTTTAGCGAGTAATATCTGACATGATATTATAAATATTATGATATACTTGTCTCTTCAGATTTTAGAAATATCAGAACCTAATGAATTTAACTGTGAGGACTGGAATTTTAAAATTTGAAAACTACAGGACTAAAAATGACTGAATCTACAACTTTGTAAAGTACAGGGACTAATAGCATAATTTAAACTATAATTTACTTGATGTGTTTATTGTGTTCTATAGTTAGCTTATTTCTATGTTTCTGTCGTTAATGGGTTGTTTTTACTTTTGGATGTAGGTTTTAAGAAAGCTTGTTGATGATGCTTCAAAGTTTTTAAACGATAAAGTGACAAAAGCTGTTGTCACTGTCCCTGCTTACTTCAATGATTCCCAACGGACAGCAACAAAGGATGCTGGTCGAATTGCTGGGTTAGAAGTTCTTCGGATTATCAATGAACCTACGGCTGCCTCTTTGGCATATGGGTTTGAGAAGAAGAACAATGAAACCATCCTTGTGTTTGATCTTGGAGGTGGTACTTTTGATGTTTCAGGTAACTTTGCCGACTTATATTGACTTATATCCGAACATGGATTTGGGAATGTGATAATACATTAGTCTTGGAAATATTGAATGTACCTATATTGGACATAATATATGTTAAACGGAATCTGAGTGAATGAGTAAAAGTACTATGGAGGTCTTTGTACTAGGAGTCTGATTGTATTTTGCCTATTTATTAAAAAAAGGGTAAATTAGTCCATGTAGGTTGAATTAAAGAGTAAACTGGTCTGTTTTGTTAAAGTTTTTATCTATTTTTTGAAAAATTGGCGTGGCTAACAGTAGAAATGTATGGAAACTGAAGGACTAATTTACTTTTTGATCTAACATACAAGGATTAATTTGCCCATTTTTTGAGCGGATTTCAAATTGCAGTCCGAATCCTAATACAAGGATCTCTATGGTATTTTTTACTGGGGTGAATGTCAAAATAAAGGGGTATGGTAAAATTTTTGAAGTTTTTTTCATGTGTTTGGAGTTTCTTTCAAGGTTATATCTCAAACTTATGTATTGGACACGAGTGTTGGACATTGGTACCTTGTAGCAATATAAGTGAGAGGATACTAGCAAATGTTTGATTGTTCATGTGTTAATATGTTACAGTGCTTGAAGTTGGTGATGGAGTGTTTGAGGTGCTTTCCACATCTGGGGACACACATTTGGGTGGTGATGACTTTGATAAGGTTTTATACTTGGACCGATGAATTTTTCTTTAATATTAATTGTATTTTTCAGTGCTGAAGTATGTTGTATATGCTATGTTTTTGTGTGCAGAGAATTGTTGACTGGCTTGCCGACAGCTTCAAGAGAGATGAAGGCATCGATCTTTTGAAAGACAAACAAGCTCTTCAGCGGTTAACCGAGACAGCTGAGAAAGCTAAAATGGAGTTATCATCTTTGACTCAGGCAAATATAAGGTAAAATTGTTTGTCTGTATTTTCTTCTTGTGCATACTAGTGATTGTGCATTTTCTACATTGTGTTAATAACGTAACCTTTTCGTTTTTCCAGTTTACCTTTCATTACTGCCACGGCAGATGGGCCTAAACACATTGAGACCACCATTACCAGGGTTAAGTTTGAGGAATTGTGCTCAGACCTTCTTGACAGGTAGTTTTTATCATGCTAATCTATATATATATATATATATACTGTTTGGTCTCTATCGTGTTAATCATTGAAGTTGTTAAGTTTCGGTATATAATATATGCTATAGGCTCAAGACACCAGTGGAGAATTCCCTTAGGGATGCAAAATTGTCCTTTAAAGACATAGATGAGGTTATTCTTGTTGGTGGATCAACACGTATCCCAGCTGTTCAGGAACTTGTGAGGAAGATGACTGGCAAGGAACCTAATGTGACTGTCAATCCAGATGAAGTTGTTGCCTTGGGTGCTGCTGTTCAGGTGTGTTTGTTGTTTACTTGCTACAACTCATCTTACTAATGTTAAATTCTTGTTTTGATGTTTCCTGTCTGCCCCTATCGGTTGTAGGCTGGTGTTTTATCTGGAGATGTCAGTGATATCGTGCTTTTGGATGTGTCCCCATTGTCACTTGGTCTCGAAACTCTTGGTGGTGTCATGACCAAAATCATCCCAAGAAACACCACACTTCCCACCTCCAAATCGGAGGTGTTTTCGACAGCTGCTGATGGCCAGACAAGTGTTGAGATCAATGTACTCCAAGGTGAAAGAGAATTTGTTCGGGACAACAAATCTCTTGGCAGCTTCCGACTCGATGGTATTCCACCAGCACCACGTGGTGTTCCCCAGATTGAAGTTAAATTTGACATTGATGCCAATGGCATCCTTTCTGTAACTGCTGTCGATAAAGGAACAGGGAAGAAGCAGGACATCACTATTACTGGTGCCAGTACTTTACCAAATGACGAGGTGTGCATTTAAATTTAAATTGCTCTGAAACCCTTTCCGATGTAAGTCTTGATGATAAACTGTTTGCTTGATTCTTCTGTTAAAATATACAGGTTGATAGAATGGTAAAGGAAGCTGAGAAGTTTTCAAAGGAGGATAAGGAGAGAAGGGATGCCATTGACACAAAGAACCAAGCTGATTCCGTTGTCTACCAGACCGAGAAGCAGCTGAAAGAGCTTGGAGACAAGGTTCCTGGTCCAGTCAAAGAGAAAGTTGAGGCAAAGTTACAAGAACTCAAGGATGCAATTGCAGGGGACTCAACACAAGGGATGAAGGATGCCATGGCTGCACTCAACCAAGAAGTTATGCAACTAGGCCAGTCACTTTACAACCAACCTGGTGCCGGAGGCAGCAGTGCAGGACCTGCACCTGGTGGTGAAACCGGGCCTTCAGATTCATCAAACAAGGGTCCTGAAGGGGATGTAATTGATGCAGATTTCACTGACAGCAAGTGAAAAAGCTCGGTTTTGAATCATTCTGGGTATTGGTGTGAAAGTTGGGGGATTGCTGTACCTGTCATTTTTGATCCATGGTGGTGAAAGAAAACAAATGGATTTAGGATTTAATAGAGTATGAAGCAGCATATATATATATATATATATAGAATGTTCAAATAGTAATTAATATAGGGTGTTAAGCCCTTCACTTGAACATTGTTTTGAATTGTTCAATATGCATGCCATTTCTTGAGTTTGACTCCTGGATTTAACCAATGTATGTTAAAATCTTTGGTGAAGAAGGCAGTGATTTTTTTTTTTATGAATCTCAGATTCATGACAGGATCCGGGTATTATTGCATTGTATTGTTTTCTTACCGATAGCTAACTTGTTGCTGCAGTTGAATTTAAGTATTATTGCCCTGGTGCAGTGAGAAAATTATTAAAAGATCCTTTTATTTAAAAAATTACAGGAATTTTGATTTAGACTTTAGTGGCAACGAGAACCCTCCTTTCTTTCACCCCTATTTTTGCTGTCTTGGCCTTTTTGTGAGCAGCCAACCCGGCTCTAGGCTGGCATCGCTGACATCTCCGACTGCTATAGTAAGTCCTTTTCCCGTCGCCTTTAGTTTCGATGACATAACTCAAACAGTACTTTTTGTGCGGTTTTCCTTCGTCGGTGAAAGGTTTTTCGCACTGTTAGGCTGCTTTTAGTTTCCTTGACTTCTGTTTTTAACGTCCCAATATTTTCAGTGTTAAAGGACTAAATAAGTTCCACCATGGCTGATTTCAAGAAAGATTTGCTAGTCCATGGATAGCATGATACTTTGAACAAACATAATTGTCGTAACCATTTTTTTGACAAAAACGGGTGTCGAACTTGAGTTTTGAAAAAGAATAAAATGGGAGTCGCCACCGATCTTTTATTAGGTGTGATCGGATCACCTTGTTTTAATAAAACATTTGATTTACTAAAACAGTGTTTTTAGGTCTACGAATATTCGAGAAAAATAGGTTCGGGAGTCGGTTACGTGCGAGGAAGGATTAGCACCCTCGCAACGCCCAAAATCAGTACCAAATTGATTAATCAATGTCCTAATGTCAAAAAGTTGAAAATATTTAAAAAAAAAAGAATTAAAAGAATGGATTAATTGAATCGGGATTGAATCTTAAGATAACCTCGTTTCGAAGGAATAAAAGTATCATACCCAACATGTTAGGATATAACACCTTTATATTTCGATACCAAGATCATCTTCAAAAAAAAGGGTATTTGAATATTTAGTCGAACGAAAAGATCGACATCCAACACGTTAGGGTGTAATTTTTCGGCCTTCTAAATGCACAAATATTTCCTCTTTTGTATAAATTAAAAAAATGTCGGATTGCGATTTAAAACCATCGATCCACATGAAGTGACAAAAATACAAAGTCAACAATGTTGGTAACAAAAGGTACAATAATAAAAGTGTGAAAAGGGTAAAAGACGGCTTTGAAGTGGTAATAAAAGAGGGGTTAGAGGTAGTAGTAAAGATCGAGATAAATAAAGATACATACAATATGATAGTATAAACATAATAATGATAAGAATAATAATAATGATAAATAATACGAAAATATGTACAAAGAAAATATATATAAATATAGTAACGGTAATAATAATAATGAAAATAGTAATAATAATGATACGATATATGTACAATATAATAATATATAGTAATAATAATGATAATAATACTAATACTAAAAATAAAAATAAATATAATAATAGTAATAATAATAACGCGAGATATGTACAATATAATGATAATAATAATAATAACAATAGTAAATATATATAGCTAATAATAATAATAATAATAATAATAATAATAATAATAATAATAATAATATAGTAATAAAAATAAAATAATAAAATAAATAATAATAGTAATGATAAAATAATCATAATACTAACACAAAATAATGTACAATATACTAGTATAATATAATGATAATAATAAACAGTAATAATAATATAGTAATAAATAATAATACTAAGAGTAATAATAATATAGTGTTAAATACAATACTATACATGAAGAACAATAATACATAAAGAACATAAAACTTAATTTATGGGCCAAAATTGAAATAACATAAAACTTAATTTTAAAGGCTAGAAATGCGGAAGGACCAAAAGGGAAATTAGACCATTTAATCAAAACACGCGGATCCTGAGGCCTTCGCGGGTCGGGTCGGGTCGGCCCCCCAAAACGACGCCGTGTTGACGTCTGGGGAGACCTTGCAAAACTACGTCGTTTTCCATGTCCTATTTAACCTCAAAATTTCCTTTTCCCTTCATTTCAGCCCCCTTCTTCAGGAAAAAAAAATTCCCTCTACTCTCTCTTGGCTTGGCCGATTTCCGGCGAGGAGAGCCACCGTGGATGCCGCCGCCGGCCACCGTCGCGCGGTGGCCGGAAATCGTAAAAGGTAGTTTTTTTTTGTATTTTTTTATCTTTATATATACACATATATATATGCTCGAAAAAAGAAAGAGAAAAAAAATGGATTCGAAATAACAAAATTATATAAATATATATATACCTTCGAATGGATTAGTGCGATTTTTGCTTTTGGATTTTTGGATCTCTACTGCTATCTTTTGAATTTTATTTGACACTTAGTTTTTTTGATTGATTTTTTTTTTTGCCGAAAAAAAAAAGTCCCGTTCATGGTTTAGTGTTTGGCTTTTATGGAGCCGAAAACAGAAAAACAAAAAAATAAAATACAATATTTCCTTTTCTTGTTGCTGCTGTGTTGGCTCCCTCTTTCGCGTGTTTTCAGGTGCTGGTGGAGGCTAGTGGAGCAGGTAAGTGGGGCGATGGTGCGCGCGTGGGTGCTGGGAGTTGCGGCGCACCAGGGGACGAGTGGAGCGGAGGCTTGCGGCGCTGTTATCTTAGGGTTTCAAAACCCTAAATTTTTCTGAAAAGATTTTAATGTTTTGGGCCTTTAGGTAACGGGTCAAAATTGGGTCAGGGGATTTGGGCTTAATGTTTGGGTCTGATTTTTTTAATTCTTGTTTGGTGTATTAGGTTTATGGACTGTAATTTTGGATATTTCCTTATTTATTTTTTGTTTGCTGAATTTGGGTTGTGAGTGGGCCCACGGGCAAAATTGGTTATTACAATAATCACATTCCTTTTGAAATTTCTTTGTGATTCATCAAGCACATCCTTTGGCAACTACCTTCTTCGTCTCGCTTTTGAATGTAAGGATGAAAAATGAAAGCTTTGAGAATTCTTTGAAAAATGAAAGCTTTGAGAATTCTTTGACTTTGCTTGTTAAATATTCAAATAACTACTAGAAGAAAAATAGAGATAGAGATCGGAAAATTGTTTACGCAGTTCGGAAATTTCCTATGTCTGCGGAGCCTTGCTCAGAAACTAATCCACTACAACAAAATCTACAAGTTGTGATTTAACTCCAATTCACTCGGCAAATTTCAGCCACACTCCTATTCTTCTAAATTACTCCCCTGTAAGCTGAATTTTGAACTAAAAAAGTAGTTTCTGATTTAACAAATAAAATGCTCTCTAATTTGTACACTTAACCCACACTAGCCGTTCACTGCGTTCTAGTACAATCAATAACAATCACTAATCCCACTAAAATAGCCATTTAAGATCTTCAATAAAATGTATATTTGATAAACATCTTACTGTCATCAAATTCAAGATCAAATCTTCTATTTACGAGAACTTTGATTGTATTGAAACAATCTTTACTTGGTTTGATTCTCGCATGTAAAGTCTGCACTGATGGACCACCATTGAAGCTGACAATTATAATCGGCACTAACAAGCTCTCTTTGATATAAATACAGGGTAGCCAGCTTCTTTTTCTGATGATTTTGGATTATGACATGGAAGCTCAAATCTTCAACTTAGCTAGATACACAGATGCTAGCTCCTTTTCCTGGTACAATCCAAACACAGTATTTATGATAAATTAAGTTACTATTTTTATATCCAAGGGAATCCAATTGGTGAACTCAATAAGTTTTAGCTCCTAGAAATTCTACGAAGGAATAGTACCTTTGTGAATAGCTTTTCCAATCAAATTTGGTGCTGGTCCTCTCCGGTCATGGCTAAGGCCTTCTAGCTTACTACCTCATCAGATAAAGCAAAATCATAAATCTTTACATGAAGAAAAAATTTTAACCCTTGGATTTGAATTTTAGTTGTTTTATCACTGACCTATGTGAAGCATATCCGGATATCTCATATCAAAGTGTCTTGCAAGAGATTTCCTCTATGACCTTAAGTAACATCACTTCTCGAGAGGGAGACACTTGGCCTGCAAAAATGCAAAAGGCATAGGTTAAGAAAGAGAATGGTGGTAAAGTGGCAAGATGCTACAATGAACAAGCGTACAATATGTTGTCAAGGACAGCTGATTTGGGTAGCCAAGGTTAGTTCCATAACGGGGTGGCAATCGTAAGTGCTTCTGTTAGGAGCAAAACAAGAATAGCACAATTACATGGAAAAGAAACTGTGACCAGGACTTACTTTTCGATGGATAAATTTAGTTTCTATGTTCTCTCTATGACTGATGAATCTTTGACCTGTACAAGCTAATTAGTGAATCCTGCAAAATTAAGACAAAAAATCTGTCATATGGATTAATCAACCAAATCTGTGAACAGATAACCTTTTACTTTTTATAAAGAATAAATAAATAAGCCTACCAAAGCTTTTATAAAAGCTGTTCTTCAAGCTATTCCCACTTACTCGATGTCATGTTTCTTACTCCCTAAAGTTCTTTGTAATGAGTTGGAAGGAATAATAGCGAAATTCTGGTGGCAAAAAAGTCGAAACAAAAAAGGAATCCATTGGTGCAATTGGAAAAACTTATGCACTTTGAAGGAAGATGGTGGCCTTGGTTTTAGAGATCTTGCAAATTTTAATATCGCTTTACTTGCTAAACAGGGATGGCGTCTCATTAATTATCCAGATTCATTATTAGCACAGTCGTTAAAAGCGAAATATTACCCCAACTCGAATTTCTTTGAAGCTGGGTTAGGAAATGTACCTTCACTCACCTGGAGAAGCGTATGGTCTGCAAAAGGGCTTCTAGCGAAAGGTACATGCTGGAGAGTAGGGACGGGGAGTAAAATCTCCATCTGGGATGATTTATGGGTTTCGGGGAAAGAGACGGACAGAATACCAAATCAAGCCAACAATGCAAACATCAAGTTAGTCTCGGATCTTATTGATGCCACTAGCAGAACATGGAAATCAGAGGTGATAAGAGATACCTTCGCAAGTAATATTGCAGAAAAAATTATGCAGATCCCTCTCGCGGAAATAGCTCATGAAGATCTGGAAGTATGGGGTGGAGAACCGACAGGGGAATTCTCCGTTCGGAGTGCCTACAAACTATTACAAGATTCTAGCCAGGATCCTATTGGTATTAATTTACAAACCACAACAAGAGATTTCTACAGGAAACTTTGGAATTTGGACATCCCAAAAAAAATCCAGATTACAATTTGGAAATTCTCTTGGAACCTCTTCACGTCTCTGGCGAATCTCAAAACCAAGAGGGTGGTCACAGAAGCTATATGTCCCAGATGCCATTTAGCAGAGGAAGACGGAAGCCACATCTTTCAACAGTGCCCTACAACAATGGAGATTTGGAATCAATTAAAATTAAATTGGGTGCTAAACCATAATAATCTCAGTATGTGGGAATGGCTTACATGGATATTCGAGAAAGGATGTAAAGAACAGATTCGACTCATATGCTGCGGATTGTGGTTCATCTGGTTCAGCAGAAACTTATTCTTGTATGAAAAAAAGCAGTTAACAGGGACAGAAATAGTCAGAAAGATCACTAGTTACGTCTCAGAACTGGATACAGCAAGGGTAGAAAATAAAGCACCTCGATCAAATGATAGTTTTCTCCAATCACAAAGCAGGGGCACAGCAACGATACACTTCGACGCAGCTTTCGACGTACAGGCACACAAATCGGCCACAGGTCTTCTGGTCCAAGACGAGGAGGGGGTGATTCTGGACTCGAAGGCACTCATCCATTATAATATAGCAACATCATTCACGGCGGAGGCATTTGCAGGGTTACAAGCAGCAAAGTTAGGGGTTTCGATGGGATTGAACAGAGTAGTGATTATGGGAGATTCAAAAACAGTCATCAAAAAATGTCAGAGCAAAAACACAGATAAATCGGTCATCGGAGCCATCATCAGAGACATTCAAAACCATTTGAGCAGATATGAAGGGTTCGAGATTATTTTTCTCCCCAAATCGAAAAATCATCAAGCTCATGCTATAGCGAAGGATGCATTAAAAAGAAACGAAAGTTATTACCTGGTTGGGGGTCTACACGATAGTGTCCACCGAGCACTAAATCTTCCCTAATTCTGTAGAAAAAGCCGGTAGAAGGTAAGAACAGAGGACAGGAGAAAGTGGAAGAACAAAAGGGAGAAGGAAGGTATGAGAATGAAACGGAAAAAACGAAAGAAACAAAAAGATGGCTTCAGACTAAAGATGGAGAAAGGCGTAGTGAGAAGGAAAATGAAAGAAGCAAGGGAGCTTTCAAACATTCAGATTTCGATAGTGGAAAAATGAAATGGGAAATTGAAAAGGCTGAAATCGATTTTACTAAAGCGGCAGGCAAACAGCCTTATGGGAAATCGGATATGCATTGAAGGAGGATAAATGCTGACGATGACCAGGACGTGATTGGGCAACTCCAGAGGCGTGTCATTTTGATAGTTCCAAAACTGTTTGTTATTTTATTTTAATTGTGTTTCTGTTTTCGGTTGTAAAATTAATAAAGTTGTTGGGTTCTCTTCAAAGCAAGAGAAATGTTTGTGGGCCGTTCCCTTTTCAATTAAGGGGTTAATTTCCAACAGGCCCGATCTTTTATTAACCTGTTTGTATTCTCTTTTCTATCAATAAAAGCCCAATCAAAAGTCTTCCATCAAAAAAAAAATAAATAAATAAGCCTACCAAGTTGAAGGGAAATATCTTTTCTAAATGGAGAAATCGACCAAACACAAAGGGACTTCTATCATATCCATGAAATGTTTATCCAAGCAAAATTAAAAGGTAGTCTACTAAAATGCAAAGATAATCACAGGAAGAATGAACTGATGTAAATTGCATTGGAAAGAAATGGGGATAAAAGAAGAACTTACTTATCTATCTATATTTTTACTTCTGAGACGATTAGTCCATGAATCGTACATATCTATCCAAAGCCTGTAGAGTTCTGGAGAAAATGCCGCAAAAAAATGAAAGTGAAGTTTGAAACTAGACAAAAGAGTTTAGGATGAAAAAAACAAGGAGAATAATTATAAGAAGAATTTAGAGAAAAACGATAAACTTTTATCAAAAGCCAAAAGTACAGATGTTTTGGTTTTAGATATTGAACTTACCGCTTGCTCTTAATTGAGATTCTACCAATGTGGGAAATCTGGGGCCACTCAGGGCCACTTTTCTTGGAACATCTTGCCTCTAATTGAGGACACGCTGAAATTTCAAATGCTATTAATTTGGAGAGGCTTCTATCATATCCATGAGGATCGTTTCATGTGATAAGCTCATGTATCTTTTCTAAGCTCATGTATCTGCCTTCTGAACATGTAAAGGCAGATACATGAGCTTATCACATGAAACGATCCTCAGCGACTTTACAGAGGAGAGGTTTCCCAACCAATCAGGCAAGGCTTCTATGCCGTGAAACCTCTGTATCTCCAGCTCTTCAAGGGCAGTCAGGTGTCGAAGTTGGTAAGGAAGAGAGCTTAGCTTTTCCCATCCAAACAAACGCAACTCTTTAAGGGAGGCACTGAGGCGTTGGATGGAATCAAAACCTGGGAATTTCTAGCTCTTCTGAGAAACCACCAATATCTAAACTTCTCAAGCAAGTAAGGCGGTCATTTGGAATGCTCCTCAATGTTGGACACCTTTTGATTGTTAAATGAAAAAGAAAACGCATGTCCCCCAGACTTTCTGGAATCGATCTTAGATCAGGCAAATCAGATAGTGTCAGATTGCGAAGGCAAGCGTTGGATTGCAGCAAATCTGGTAACAGACGAATTAAGCCTTCGCCTACACCAGTGAAATCTAATTCGGCGAGAGAAGCGAGAGAACCATTATGTATTCTTGGAATGGACCTCAAATTCGGGCAGTTCACTATCCTCAATTTTCTGAGACGAGTGAAGGTAAGCAGTTCATCTCCTATTTGGCTTAATTTTTTACATGCAATAATTTCAAGCACTTCGAGAGCTGAGTTCCTTTCTGTTATTCGAACAATTTCCATATTGTTGCAGTTTGATATATTCAAAATATGAAGAGAGGAAAATCCATCTAAATCTGGAATGGAATTTAAGTTACCACAATGGGATAGCTTTAACTCTTTGAGGCAAGTGGCGGTAGACAACCCGTCTCCTATCTTGCTTAATTTAGGACACACAAAAATGAGAAGCTTCTCAATAGATAGACATCTTCCTCTTATCGGAACAGTTTTCAGTTCGTGACAGTATAATATATCTAAAATTCGGAGAGAGAAAAATCCTTCCAAATCCGGAATGGAACTTAAATAAGCATAACCACTTAGCTTTAATTCTTCAAGACTAGTGAAGGTAGATAACCCGTCTCCTATCTTGTTTAATTTTGGACACGAGGAAATGTGAAGCTTTTTAAGAGATGAACATCTTTCTCTTATTGGAATAGTTTCTAGTTCGTGGCAGTTTAATATATCTAAAATTTGGAGAGAGGAAAATCCTTCCAAATCTGGAATGGAACTTAAATTAGCACAACCACTTAGCTTTAATTCTTCAAGACTAGTGGAGGTAGACAACCCGACTCCTATCTTGCTTAATTTTGGACACCAGAAAACGTGAAGCTTTTCAAGAGATGAACATGTTCCTCTTATTGGAATAGTTTCCAGTTCGTGGTATTTTGATATATCTAAAATTCGGAGAGAGGAAAATCCTTCTAAATCTGGAATAGAACTTAATTTAGCACAACCACTTGGCTTTAATTCTTCAAGACTAGTGGAGGTAGACAACCAGTCTCCTATCTTGCTTAATTTTCGACACGAGGAAACGTGAAGCTTTTCAAGAGATGAACATCTTCCCCTAATCGGAACAATTTCCAATTCGTGGCAGTCTGATATATCTAAAATTCGGAGAGAGGAAAATTCTTCCAAATCTGGAATGGAACTTAAATTAGCACAACCATTTAGCTTTAATTCTTCAAGACTGGTGGAGGTAGACAACCCGTCTCCAATCTTGCTTAATTTAGGACACGAGGAAATGAGAAGCTTCTCAAGAGATAAACATCTTCCTCTTATCGGAACAATTTCCAATTCGTGACAGTCTGATATATCTAAAATTCGGAGAGAGGAAAATTCTTCCAAATCTGGAATGGAACTTAGTTTAGCACAATCACTTAGCTTTAATTCTGTAAGACAAATGGAGGTAGACAACCCCTCTCCAATCTTGCTTAATCTATTGCACTTAGAAATGCAAAATTCTTCAAGAGATGAACTTATTCCTGCCATTGGAACAATTCCCAAGCTTCTGCAATCAGAAACATAGACTCTTCGAAGAGTGGAAAACCCATTTAAATTTGGAATTGAGAACAAATCTCCACACTTTACTATAGTTAACTCCTCAAGAACCGTGGAAGTAGCTAGTCCATCCCCTATACTGCTTAATCGTGAACAATCCTCAATACGGAGCGTTTTAAGAGATAAACATTGTCCCCTCAGGGGAACACTTTTCAATAAGGGGCAGTTAGAAACAAACAGCTCTTCTAAGCAAGGAAACATGATTGCTGCTGTCGTTGCTGTCCATTCTTTCAGATTTTCCAGTCGCCGTAGGATGAATGTTTTTAATGCAGGAAACACCTCCTTCTGACCTTGATTACTTCCATCGCAATAAAACTCATTACCGATGCATTTCACCTTCTCCATATTCCTCAGTGCAAGAAATTTGAGACTGTTCAGTTGGCCCAATGGTGGAAGGCTCTCACAATTGATGCAATTGTTTAATTCCAACTCCATCAAATTGTCAAGAATCAGTGAACCAATATTAGAACCATGAACAGGTCTTGACATCCAAGATGGGAGCTTTTCTCCTCCATAATTCCAAACAATTAAGCTTTGCAAACCTGAGTGGGGTTGGAGACCTTCCAGCACTTCCTCACAGGTATCACTGCTAAAATTTGACCATTCAAATATTACCTTGCACAATTTTGTTTTAAGCCGAAGATTTGCTTTGCGAGCCTCTTCCTTGTCTCTAACAATTTGAAGATCGCATATCTTCAATTGTCCATCAAGTTCGTTGAGGCGTTCTAGAGCATCAAGATGAAGTTCGTTACCCCTAACAGAAAACATTGGCAATGTTTGGAGAGAAATTAGGTGTCGAAGCTCATTTGGTTGAGAACTTCGCTGGTCAAAATGGATGTGCTTCAAGCTTATCAAATTTCTCAATCCATCTGGAAATGCGAGCTCCCTACAACCCATGAACCTTAATGTTTGTAACATGTAAAGTTTGGTTATGGATTGAGGCAGCACTTTGATAGAAGTCTTCGAGATGTCCATATGCCTCAAGTGCTTCAATTCGCCGAGGGAAGCAGGCAACTCAAGAATATCAGCACCGGAAAATTTTAGGACTCGTAAGCTTGTGAAGGTTCTTGACAATTTCTTGAACACATCAATCTCTGAGAACAAAGAGTGCAATTTTGGAGCAATAGCTGTTAAAATTATTGGTAAGGATTCCCCATCATAACCAATACTGAGATGCCGAATATGAGAAACTTCATCTGTGCTGGAACTGGAATTTTCTTGGAAAATCAAAGTCTCAAATTTTGAGACAGACAAAGCCAGGTCATGCACCAAGTCATGCATCTTGCACGTCAAAATATTTCCGCACCTGTCCTTCCCCGCATCTTGGAACAAAGAATTTGATAACAATTCATGGAAATATCTGTTACCAGTATCCATCATTTCTTTAGAACCGCCTAGAAATCCTTCAGCCATCCAGAGTCGGATTAATTGCTCCTTTCTAAAGCAAAAATCTTTAGGAAACATGGCGCAGTATGCAAAACACTTCTTCAAACATGGAAAGACAAGTGCTCGAAACTTAACCTCAGCACACTATAAACCGAATCCCATACATCACTTTTTTGAATTTTCAACCATGCAGCCCGACTCCTTTCAATTTTGCGCATTGTCCCTCCAATAACTTTTGCTGCTAAAGGCACACCATGACATTGTTTAGCAATTCCCTTGCCAATGCCCTCTAATATTGAAGAAATTTGGGAGTCTCCACATGCTTTTTCTTTAATTATGGACCAGCACTCGTCATCTTTTAATTTTCCAGGCTGATGCCTTTGATTAGGAAGTGTTTCCACTTTTGATGCCACATCTTCAATGCGGGTTGTTACAATAACTTTATTCCCCCGATTCTTATTAACCCCTTCCAAACACCACATTAGTTCCTCCCATTGTTCGACATTCCACACATCATCAAGTACAAGAAGATATTTGATCTGTTCATTTCCCCTTTTGGCCTGCTCAATCTTCCCCTTCAGTTTCGCCGTTAAAGCATTCAAGTTTTGAGGTATCGAGGTCTGCTGATAATTCATATCATGCTCCAGCATTTCTCTTAAAATTCTTTTGACATTGAAATCATCCGAAACACACACCCAAAATCTTACATCAAAACGCCTTTCCACGTCCACATCATGGTAAACTAGCCTTGCTAAAGTAGTTTTCCCAATACCCGCCATTCCAACTATAGGCACAACAGAGACAGTTGGATCATCTTGGGGACTGAGTAACATGTTAACAACTTTTGAGACATCATTTTTCCTTCCAACAATGTTTGAGTCATCCAGGAAGGAGACTGTCTCCCCATTTGATGGAATAAAAATTCTTTGATCTATGGCTAATTGTTGGAGACCATAGTCTTTGGCTATTTTGTTAAGGTCGTCCAAGGAATTAAGGATGTCCTTAACTTCATTAGCCATGTTGTGCTGAAATGTGACAGTAGATGGAGTGTCTCGTAGCTTCCTCCACATCTGATCCCCAATCTCCACTTTCCTTCTGAGAAACTCATAAGCAATCTCATCCAGGACTTCATCAGCCTCATAAGCAACATCTCTGAGCCTCTTCAACCAAAGCTTCACCGAGTTCAATTGCTTTTTGTTTCCCTCTGCATCTTGCAAGAAAGCTCCAATCATTTCTAGTGAGTTACCAAGCCTCTGCATCTCATCGTGGAAGCCCCATCCAAGGCTTATCATCTCAACCGCAACTGACGCCGCTTTTGACGCCACTTCTCCCACAACAGCACTAACGAAAGCTTCAGCCATCTTTGCTTCAAAAATAAAAAGCTTGAAATGTTAGGGAAAGCTATTGGAAGAACAATTGTAAACAAAAAGCAACAGATAATTGAAATGGTGAAACATCATACCGAGTCAATGAAACCAAATGCAGGGGAGAATTGAAGATGAATTGCGTTTGGTAAATGCAAATTGGAAAGTGCTCTTTTTTGATGAAAAACAAAAACCAAAAATATATCAATGAGCTTGGCAGCAAAATCAAAGTAAAGCAAATAATGCTATCAGCTGCACCCACTGACGAGAATTACAAGAGATCATTAAACTACTATTAATAAGTAATTTTAGATACCTTAAATTACTCTCAATATTATTAAAATTTAATTTTAAAAAATTACAAAAATTAGAATTAAACTATTCGAAAATTTCTGTTTAAATCGCTTACTTATTTAAAGTTTTTATTTAAGTCACTACGCTGTATTTTTTTTAATTAAAAGTTTAGCTAACAAATTTTAAGCGTAATCCAATGATCGGTACGGCGGATCAATACTCTTCGACATGTAAAAGAATATACCCTAAATCCAAGTTAATTTGATGGTTAATGTCAGAGATCAAAGAAGAAAATTGTTTGAATTTTGGTTTGTACATTTGTGATGTTGAAAGTTGTTTGATGAAAAAAACTGGATTGTAGAAAAGAAGAGGAACTGGAGTGTTTTTTTTATTGGTGCAAGCGGTGCAAAAAGAGAAGTCCACATAATAACGATTTAAAAGTTCAATAACTTAAACGAAAACTTTTGAATAATCTAATGATTATTTTGTAACTTTCTAAAGATGAGTAATCAAAACGTAATTTAGTAATGATTTAGTGACCTACGTGTAGTTTACCCTATAAATAAATATTATAATAAACTTAATTCTTCTATTATTTAATAAAATTTAATTATAATAAAAATATAAGTTAATTCAAATTTAATATAAATTAATATATAATAATTATTTAAATAGTGGTTAAATTATGCTATTATTTCTTGTAGTTTGTGAAAATTATGAATTTAGTCTTTGTACTTTAATTAGATTAATTTTAGTCCCTTTACTTTTCAAATTGGTTGGTTTTAGTCCTTATACTTTTTGAATTTCGAAATTATATTATTGAAAAATAGTTAAATTCATTTGGTTAAATTCAATTACTAATTTTGTACAATGTGTATAATTGTACATTCTCTATTTAAATTGTAACAGCCCAATTTCAATAGTGTCGGAACAGTGATTTGAGATCACTAAATCTGACGAAAAAGTTAAAAAAAAACTTTGTTAATCGATAATTATAAGTTAAGTGTGATTTTAGAAATATTTTAAAATTAGTGAATTTTGTGAACTAAAAGAATTAATTAGAAAAATTGGGCCAAAAACGAGGTATTGAGACCTCGAATTCATAAAGTGAGCCATAAATATTTTTAGAAATATTTATGGAGTGTCATTAAGTTATTATTAAAGTTTAGTTGAGAAATTTTAACGTTTGGATATGTAATTAAATGAAAAAGACTAAATTGAAAAAGGTGTAAAAGTTGCATTATAGATTAAAGAAAGTATAAAGGACCAAAATAGCAATTAAGCTATTTTGTTTAGTTGAGGCGGTTTATTGTGAAGAAAATCTGAGATTTTTTTTTATGTTTAATATATATTATTATATTATTATATTATTATATTATAAACAAACAAAAAGAGAAAAAAAAAGAAAAAGAGAAAATAGAAACAGAAACAAAACGAAGCAGAGAGCAGGGGAAGGAAAGAAAGAAGAAGAGAAGAGAAAGAATAAAAAGGGAGAAAATTGGAAAATTTTCAAAATTAGCTAAATAAAAAGGGGATCAAATAGGGGATCAAATTGAAATATCGGGAGAATTCTCTTCATTTCTCTTCATTTTCTTAAGCTGAAAAACAGTCATGGAAGAGAGTTCAGAGAAAGAAGAAAAAGGGAGAAAATTGGAAAATTTTCAAAATTAGCTAAATAAAAAGGGGATCAAATTGAAATATCGGGAGAATTCTCTTCATTTCTCTTCATTTTCTTCAGCTGAAAAACAGTCATGGAAGAGAGTTCAAGTTGGTTTTCATACTCAAGCTTCGTGTAAGTTTAATACTTGCTTTCTCCTTGAAATTTCTATGTTTTTGGACTTTCTACAATTGAGTCCAACTTATTAATTCATTAGTTTATGATTCTATGGTTAATTTTTAAATTTGATGTGGATTAGTGCTGAAAGAATATGATGAATAAATATTGATTTGAAGCTTTAATTTTGTTATATGATGATTTTATCAAGTGAAATTGATGGAAATTGGTTTTAGGACCTAATTGTGAAATAGCTGAAATTAAGGCATAGTGTTAAAATTCTGATTTCAGAGGTTATGAAGTAGTTTAAAATAATAGAAAAAAAGTATTAAATGAGAAAATTAACTCAAATGAGGGGTTAATTCAGCAAGGACTTAATTGTATGAATTGTGGAATTAGGGACAAAATAGAAATCAACATGTTACACTAAAGCAGTTTTGGACAGCAGCAGTTGTCTAATTTTGAAAAATCACCAAAAATTGTATAAACCGAATTAGAAGTTGAGTGAGATATGTAATTAAAGCTTATTGAGTCTATTTTCATATGAAAGAAACAAAGAAAGAAAAGAAATTCTGTATTTTGAGATATTTAGATTTTGATAAGACTGGTTCAGAGTGATTTCGAGATCCCCTGTTCTGACTTGGAAAAATCATCAAAAATTGTATAAAAATAATTTGGGAACATAATTTATATGGTTAGATTCCTTAATGAGTCTAGTTTTAGAAGAAATAAACTATACCATCATCTGAATTCTATATAAAAAGATAATTAATTTTTAGTGAAGAAGGGTCGGAACTGCCAGACAGCAGAACAGAGGTGACTTTAAAGAATAAACTGTACTAATTGGCTAAATCAAAAGTTCTGAAAATTTTATGGAAATAAGATATGTGAGTCTAGTTTCAGGAAAATTAACGATTCTTCATTTGGAGTTCTGTAGCTCTGGAAATAAATAATTTAGTGACTATGACTCAAATGGACAGTTTTGAATATACTTATGAGTAATTAATGAAATTATTGATAATGTTACTTATAGCATGTTATATACATTAAGGATGTGGAATGGAGAGGAGGAGGAGGAAAATATGTATGAATATTCAGCTAGCATGGCTAATTTGTAATGTTTTAGGCTCAGGGACTAAATTGAATAAAAATAAAACTTTATGATTAATTTTGTAAAAATGTGGAAATGACCAATTTGCATGAAATAGATTATTTTATTATTTAAAATTGTAAAATTGAATGAAATTATTAATTTAGATTAAGATGGATTGAAAAATCGATGAAAATAGAAAATTTCTAAAATGCCCCTGAATCTTGATATTTCTACAAATTTAGCCAGATAAGTTCGTGTAATTTAATTATGTGATATAAGGAAATATGAGTTGATGGTACGTGAAATATTGATATGATGAATTAACTGATTTATGTTTATGAAGAAGAGACAAGTGATTGATATTTATCATGATATGCAAATATGCGATTATCTTTAATATGTTAATACAATGTAATTAAGTATGTTGAGACGAGTAATAAATTTAAGTAAGACATGACGAGAAATACTTAAATATGTTTAAAGGACAATATGTTTGATTTTAAATTGGTTTCAAATATAAATGCTAAATGAAATAAAATGTCTGATAAATAAATTTGTAATTCCGGTAATGCCTCGTACCCTATTCCGGCGTTGAATACGGGTAAGGGGTGTTACATAAATTATTTTAAGTCTATATACTTTTCAAAATTTGAAATTTCAATATGGATGGAAATGACAATCATAAAGGGTAAAATAGATAAAAAGGCCGATTTTTTTAAAATATTTAGCAAAGTATGCCATTTTTTTTCTTCGAAATTTAGTTAAATAAGTCGGTATTTTAGAGAGAAATAGAGAATGTGTTATACAAAATGTGCTTTCTGAAAACAATTTAGTACAGCAGTTCTTTTGGTTAGATGATTAAATGTTAGTGGTTTTATCATCGAGTCTTGAGTTTGATTTCACTCTTACTCGTATTTGTATTTTTTATTTCATGTTATTTTAAGTTTCTTATTATTTTTAATGAATATTTTAATACATCAACTCTTCTCGGTAGATGGTTTAACTAATAGTGATTTAATTATTGAGTTCTCCGTTCAAATTCCTCTTCTAAGCATATTTATGTTTTTTATTTCGTGTTGTTTTAATTTTTATTTTTAATTAATAACTATACTATTTTTAAGGCATCTTGATTTTTAATTATTTTGTTTAATTAATAACTCTTTTATTTATAAAATCAAATAATAATTATATAATAAAAATATATCTTTTATATTTATCATTATATTAAATATATTTTATTTTTTAAAAACATCAATTAATTTTTTGATATATTTTTCTTTATATATAATATTTATTTGTCAAATATTTATATCAAATATTTTTCTTTATATAATATTTATTTGTCAAATAATAATGATAAAAAATAAATAAATAAAATAATAATAATAATAATAATAATAATAATAATAATAATAATAATATACAACAAAATAAATAAATGCCCAAAAAAGACAAAATAAATAAAAAACAAAAATGAAGAAACAATAAATAAGCAGTTAAATTGAATGAGGGACTGAATTAGGAGAGAAATAAAATTAAGAAGCCAAATTTGGAAAAAGAAAAAAATAGGGTCCAAAAATGATGCGCGTGAAGAATCGAGGACCAAAAGGGAAATTATTCCCAGTCCTTGAAACGGCCGTTTCAGAGGACTAAAATGAAATGAATCCCAAATTATTGGGTCGCATTAAAAAACAAAAAAAAGAAATAGGAATAAATTAAAATGATTCAAAAATATGAGGACCACTGGCGGAAATATCCTAAAATCTGAAAACACGCGGATCCTCCCCTTTGAGAGAGTCGGATCGGGTCTGGTTTCACGAAACGGCGTCGTTTTGGCACTGGTGCTTAAGTCCAAAACGGCGCCGTTTTGGACCCTATATAAATATCAAATTTCTGAAAAAAACAAACATTCCCCTTTCATTTTTTTCAAAAAAAAAACTGAGCGCTCTCAAAATTCTCTCTGCTCCTTCCCCTGCTGGCCTAGCTCCCGTACACGGCGGCGGTCAAGGTAAAATTTTCCCTTTTTTTAAATATATACATATGTATATGATTTTGAAAGAAAAAAAAAAGAAATGAAGAAATATTTATATATGAGTACTGTTTCGAAAAAGAAAACAAGAAGAAAAATGAAAGATTAAGACCTTAGCCCGTTTCTGACTTTCTTTCGCTGCTTGTTTTTTTCTTTTCGTTAGTATTTTTGTTACAAATAATAAGTCCGACTCTTTTATATATATATTTTATATATACTATGTTGACAAATAATAAAAATAATAAAAAATCAAGATTAAAAAAAAAAAAAGAAGAGGAGAGAGCTTGAAGTAAGTGTAGATTGTTGTGCAAGTTGTTATGTTTAAAAACTGTAATGTTTTAGCTAAATTTAGCTAAAAAAAATAATCATATTGATAAAAAAAATATTAATATTAAGTGCTAAATTTATCATTAAGCAAAAATAAAAGGTCAATTTATGTATTAGTTGTTTAGTTACTTTCGAATATTGAAATTTTAATCCTAATTTAAACAGTGACAGTTTAATTTACTTGGTTGAGTTTTATCATTAAACTTGCATTATGGGTAAAGTTGTAAATTTAATTCATATTCTTTATTTGGATATCTTTAAATTTTTTTTTATTTTTCAATTTTTCGAAAATTTAATCTTGTTGTAAACAAGATCTATTAAATATATTAATTATTTTTTTAAATAATAAATGAAAATAATAAATTAACATATCATTTATAAAAATAAAATCTATAATTTACAGATAATATAAACACTAATAGCACAATTTAAACCAAATACAAACAGGTTAAATACATCATCACTCTCCTATATACATACGCTGAAATTATAAATAGATACATGAGCTTACCACATGAAACGATTCTCAGACACTTTACAGAGGAGCGGTTTCCCAACCAATCAGGCAAGGCTTCTATGCTGTGAAACCTCTGTATCTCCAGTTCTTCAAGGGCAGTGAGATGTTGGAGTTGGTAAGGAAGAGAACCCGATCGAAAATCTTTGTGATCTTCAAAGATGGGAGAAAGAAATGTAGTGAACAAATATTACTCGCCGGACTTCGATCCGTCGAAGCTTCCGAGGGTCCGGCGACTGAAGAATCAACAGATGAAGGTTCGTATGATGCTTCCGATGAGCATACATTGTAATACCTGCGGAAACTATATTTCTAAGGGCACCAAGTTTAATTCATGCAAAGAAGATGTTATCGGCGAGGTTTGTTTTCAGCTTTCTTTTTACACTTTAGCTTCGGTTTATTTGTTTAGTAATATTATGTTTTTTTTTTTTTTTTTCATTTTACACTTCTCTCTAATTAATGATTGAGAGCTTAATGTTTTAGTGCATTTAGTTACTTTTTTCTTATTGGCGGACATATTTGGGAATCCAAATATTTAGGTTTTATTTCAAATGCACCAAGTGCTCTGCGGAGATGACGATAAAGACTGATCCACAAAATTCAGAATATGTTGTTGAATCGGGTGCAACAAGAAATTTTGAACCTTGGCGTGCTGAAGATGAGGTGAGAGCTTTGTGTATGAAGCTAAATGTAGCTATAGTTCTTTTAACATTGCTGGATATGTATAATAGTATTCTTTCATCTTTCCTTTTGTTAGGAAGTGGAGAAAGAGAGACAGATAAGGGAATCTGAAGAAATGGGGGATGCGATGAAATCTTTGGAGAACAGAATGTTGGATTCAAAAAGAGAGATGGATATCCTTGCTGCGCTTGATGAAATGAAGTCTATGAAGGTAGCTAAACACTTAAACCAACTTTTGTTTAACATGCAGGAGATAACTGCAACATTACTGTCATAAAAAGAAAATAAAGCTTTTACCTTGTTTTTGATTGTTGTGGATGTCAAATGAACCAGGTTTTTAAGTCTTTTATTTTTAGAATCTGAAGCTAGTAAGAGCACATGTTGAGTTTCGATTGATAAGACCAAAATAATCTCTGTTAACGGATCTCCTGTTAGAAATTTGTCTATCAAAATGGGAATAGGTACAATTTTCTTTTCTCTGATGCTAATGGTAGTCTATCTTACTATCTTATATTGCAGTCCAGACATGCTACGGTGAGCGTAGATTCAATTGTGGAGGCCTTGCAACGCACTGCTGCAGAAAAGGTAAGATACTTCTACTTATTTCTTAATAGCTTAAGCGGCTTCTTTGAATAGAAATCTCATGATTGTGTTTGGTTTGTATTCTATTTGAAAATTTCCAATTTCTTCTAAATCAAATGTGCATCTTTGGTTGCAATTGCGAATCCTGAATGGAATTTATGTTGTTGACTGTAAGTGAATTACTGATTTTCAATCCAAATATTTGCAAAATCTATCATAGTAAGTATCTGAAAAGATTCAAAGATCCTTGAAATAAAACTTTGAGACAGACAAAGCCAGATCATGCACCAAGTCATGCATCTTGCACGTGAAAATATTTCCGCACCTGTCCTTCCCCACATCTTGGAATAAGAAATTTGATAACAATTCATGGAAGTATCTGTTACCAGTATCCATCAGTTCTTTAGAAACGCCAAGAAATCCTTCAGCCATTGCACTGATGTGAAAAAATGCTCCTTAAGGACGCGTTTTGCTGCCACTTACCCTTACATAGCGTTGACGAGGACACACTTTCTGTGAAAATAGCCCATTCCGGTAAATAATTGAAAAAAATGTCTTAGATGAAGCTTCCAATTTAAACCAAATACAAACATTACCCGCCGGACTTAGATCCGTCGAAGTTTCCAAGGGTCCGGCGACCGAAGAATCAACAACAGATGAAGGTTCGTATGATGCTTCCGATGAGCATACGTTGTAATACCTGCAGAAACTATATTTATAAAGGCACCAAGTTCAATTCACGCAAAGAAGATGTTATCGGCGAGGTTTGTTTTGAGCTTTCTTTTTACACTTTAGCTTCGGTTTATTTGTTTAGTAATATTAGGGTTTTTTTTTTCAATTCTAACTTTAAAATTAAGAAAAAAATACGTAGAAGCAGCAATATTAGGGTTTCGTAACCTTGCTGCGCTTGATGAAATGAAGTCTATGAAGGTAGCTAAACACTTAAACCAACTTTTGTTTAATATGCAGGAGATAACTGCAACATTACTGTCATAAAAAGAAAATAAAGCTTTTACCTTGTTTTTGATTGTTGTAGATGTCAAATGAACCAGGTTTTTGAGTCTTTTATTTTTAGAATCTGAAGCTAGGAAGAGCACATGTTGAGTTTCGATTGATATGACCAAAATAATCTCTGTTAACGGGTCTACTGTTAGACATTTGTATATCAAAATGGGAATAGGTACAATTTTCTTTTCTCTGATGCTAATGGTAGTCTATCTTGCTATCTTATATTGCAGTCCAGACATGCTACGGTGAGCGTAGATTCAATGCTGAAGGCCTTGCAACGCACTGCTGCAGAAAAGGTAAGATACTTCTACTTATTTCTTAATAGCTTAAGCGGCTTCTTTGAATAGAAATCTCATGATTGTGTTTGGTTTGTATTCTATTTGAAAATTTCCAATTTCTTCTAAATCAAATGTGCATCTTTGGTTGCAATTGCGAATCCTGAATGGAATTTATGTTGTTGACTGTAAGTGAATTACTGATTTTCAATCCAAATATTTGCAAAATCTATCATAGTAAGTATCTGAAAAGATTCAAAGATCCTTGAAATAAAATTTTGGAAATGACTGACTGACTGATTAATGCTTATAACTTTTTTGAATTAGTATATATTGATTTTGTATTACGAATATGACAGTAGATGGAGTGTCCTGTAGCTTTCTCCACATCTTATCCCCAGTCTCCACTTTCCTTCTGAGAAACTCATAAGCAATCTCATCCAGGACCTCATCAACCTCATAAGCAACATCTCTGAGCCTCTTCAACCAAAGCTTCACCGAGTTCATTTGCTTTTTGTTTCCCTCTGCATCTTGCAAAAAAGCTCCGATCATTTCTAGTGAGTTACCAAGCCTCTGCATCTCATCCTTGAAGCCCCATCCAAGGCTTATTATCTCATCCGCAACTGACGCCGCTTTTGACACCACTTCTCCCACAACAGCACTAACGAAAGCTTCAGCCATCTTTGCTTCAAAAATAAAAAGCTTGAAATGTTAGGGAAAGCTCTTAACTCTATATCAAAGAAGCGAAGAACATTTGTAAACGAAAAGCAACAGATAATTGAAATGGGTGAAAGATCATACCGTGTTAAGGAAACGAAATGCAGGAGAGATTTGAAGATGAATTGCTTTTGGTAAATGCAAACTGAAAGGTCCCCCCTTTGATGAAAAAAAAGCAAAAACAAATCAATGTGCTTGGCATCCAAAGTCAAAAAGTAAAGCAAAATAAAGCCTTCTGACGAGAATTACGACAGGCACGGCGTGATTGGGTGTCCCACATGCTTCTATTATTGCTCGGCTTTTTACCCAATTAATATAAAATAATGAATCAATTATCGAAGTATGATATAAAAAAATTAATTATTAAAATAAGTATTTGATACATTAACTCGACCAAAGCTTCACTGTCTCATCAGTTCTTTCTGTCAATCTTGGGCCTTTTTATTAAATTAACTCAAAAAATTAATTAATTATCAAAATAACTCACATTTTTAATTAAATACCAAAATGACCCAAAAGCTACAGTAAATTTAGGTGGAGCCAAACTAAATAACTCCACCAAGTTACCACGTCAGCATAGGAGATTAAAAAATAATTTTTTGGTGGAGCCATTTTGAATGGCTCTACTTGTATAAAATACAAGGGAAATACTATAAAATCTAAAAAATTGGGGGCCTTTAAAACCATTTTTTAATTTTTGGTGGAGCCATTGGAAATGGCGCCACCACCTTTACAGCTTTTTTTTAATTTTGTCTTTTTTTTTTACTTTTTCATGTATTTAAAAAGTTAAGGGCCTAAAAAGTAATTTTTCCTTTTTTGGTGGTACCATTTGAAATGGCGCCACCAACCTCCTCCAACCTCCTGAAACTTTTTTTTTTTTACTTTTATATTAATTTCTTATTTTATTTTATTTATTAAATTTATATTATTAATTTTAAAAAATTTGTAATGTGTATTTTTAATTATTTTAAATATTATATTTTTTACTTTTTTCAAGTTTTTAAAAAGTTTGGGGACTTTAAAAAAACATAAATACAACAAAAAAAATAAAAACAACAATGATTTTTAATATAACATTAACTATAAAAAATACAAATAAAACAATAAAATACATAACTTTTCTCTCAATTGCCAATTTCAATCGGTGGGGGACCAAGCCCCACCCTATATATAATACAAAATTTTAATTATTTATTTTTTAGTTTATTAATAGTCACATCACTGACATGATGTAACTAGTTATAATATATATATTTATTTTTTAATTCATTCTTTAAATAAATTAAGAATAAAATTAAAATTTTTAATTTAAACAATTCTATGTAAAATTAATATAAGATTAAACATACATTTTAAATATTATAAAACTAATAATTTTAAAAGTAATTTGAACAATAAATTTAAAATTTATAAAGAAATAATTTCAAATATATATCTAAAACTTAAAAAAATAAAATAAAACAATAAAATAAAATAAAGGAAAATTTGCTTTTAAGTCCCCCAAACTTTTCAAAAACTTGAAAAAAGTAAGAAATGTAATATTTAAAATAATTACAAAAATATATCTAAAGTTAAAAAAAATTTTATTGAAAATAATATTTAAAATTTTTAAAAATATATTATAAAATGTTTTAAATACACATTACAAATTTTTTAAATTTAATAATATAAATTAAATAAATAAAATAAAATAATAAAATAATAAAAAAAGTAAAAAGAAAAAGAAAAAGGGGTAAGAGGGTGGTGGCGCCATTTCAAATGGCACCACCAAAAAAAGAAAAAATTACTTTTAAGTCCCTCAAACTTTTCAAAAAATTGAAAAAAGTAAGAAATATAATATTTAAAATAATTAAAAAATATATCTAAAGTTAAAAAATTTATTTAAAATACTATTTAAAATTTTTAAAAATATATTATAAAACATTTTAAATCCACATTACAAATTTTTTAAAATTAATAATATAAATTTAATAAATAAAATAAAATAAGAAATTAATATAAAAGTAAAAAAAAAGTTTCAGGAGGGTGGTGGCGCCATTTCAAATGGCACCACCAAAAAATGAAAAATTACTTTTTAGGCCCTTAACTTTTTAAATACATGAAAAAGTAAAAAAAAAGACAATATTAAAAAAAAAGCTGTATTTCCCTTGTATTTTATACAGGTGGAGCCATTCAAAATGGCTCCACCAAAAATTAGAAAATTGTTTTAAAGGCTCCCATTTTTTTAGTATTTCCCTTGTATTTTATACAGGTGGAGCCATTCAAAATGGCTCCACCAAAAAAATATTTTTTAATCCCCTATGCTGACGTGGCAACTTGGTGGAGCCATTTAATTTGGCTCCACCTAAATTTACTGTAGCTTTTAGGTCATTTTGGTATTTAATTAAAAAGGTGGGTTATTTTAATAATTAATTAATTGTTTGGGGTTAGTTTAATAAAAAGGCCGTCAATCTTGCTATCCTCCTAACGCTTGTTATCACACCATCTCTGTTGTTGACTGTAAGTGAATTACTGATTTTCAATCCAAATATTTGCAAAGTCTATCATAGTAAGTATATGAAATGATTGAAAGATCCTTGAAATAAAATTTTGGAAATGACTGACTGACTAATGCTTATAACTTTTTTAAATTAGAATATATTGATTTTGTATTACGAATATGATAATGAATGTATTTGTTCGTTAACAGAAGGTCCAAGTGGTTCGAGGAGTTGTCCATTCAAGTTACCGGTGATAATCTCGGTTGTGAAGAAGAAACCAGAGAAGAAAGAAGAAAAAATTACTAATGATATGAGTATTGGTCTCCTATCCTTGTGCCAACTGCCAAGTATCAATCCTTTTTATATTTTTCGACCATTTACCAAACATGCAAGAATATTGTCTAAAATAAAGTACCACTATTCATCATCACTTTCATTGTAGTTTTGGCGTCGTGATAATCTCGGTTGTGAAGAAGAACTCAGAGAAGAAAGAAGAAAAAGTTGATGATGATACAAGCACTGGTCTCCTATCTTTGTGCCAAAACTACGATGAAAGTGATGATAAGTAGTGGTACTTTATTTTGGTGAATATTCTTGTATTGTCTTGTTTTAATGTTTGTATAGATTGTTAATTTGATGTTTTTTTTTAGTTAAATTTAATTATTAATCTTTTAAAAAGAGTCGAATTATCACTTTTATTAGAAATGCTAACTAAAATATTATTTTTTGATGATGTTGACCTGACAACTAATGTGATAGTTAATGTATATTTCATATTGATACGCCACTATTTATTTTATATATACTATGGCGACAAATAATAGAAAATTAATAAAAAATTAAGACTATAAAAAAGAAAAGGAGAGAGCTTGAAGTAAGTGTAGATTGTTGTGCAAGTTGTTATGTTTAAAAATTGTAATGTTTTAATTAGTATTTTTGTTACAAACAATAAGTCCGACTCTTTTTTGAAAAATTGGTGGTGAAATATGCTTCTTTCTAAAAAGTTGAGGGTTAAATTTAGTTTTAAAAAATAATAATCATATTGAATAAAAAAAAATATAAACATTAAGTGCTAAATTTACCATTAAGCAAAAATAAAAAGTCAATTTATGTATTAGTTGTTTAGTTACTTTCAAATATTGAAATTTCAATCCTAATTTAAATAGTAACATTTAAATTTACTTAAGTTGAGTTTTATCATTAAACTTACATTATGGATAAAGTTGTAAATTTAATTCATATTCTTTATTTGGATATTTTTAATTTTTTTTTATTTTTCAATTTTTCGAAAATTTAATCTTGGTGTAAACAAGATCTATTAAATATATTAATTAATTTTTTTAAAACAATAAATGAAAATAATAAATTAACATATCATTTATAAAAATAAAATCTATAATTTACAGATAATATAAACACTAATAGCACAATTTAAACCAAATACAAACAGGTTAAATACATCATCGCTCTCCTATATACATCTTGCCTCTAATCGAGGACACGCTGAAATTATTTGCAGAGGAGAGGTTTCCCAACCAATCAGGCAAGGCTTCTATGCCGTGAAACCTCTGTATCTCCAGTTCTTCAAGGGCAGTGAGGTGTTGGAGTTGGTAAGGAAGAGAACCCGATCGAAAATCTTTGTGATCTTCAAAGATGGGAGAAAGAAAAGTAGTGATCAAATATTACTCGCCGGACTTCGATCCGTCGAAGCTTCCGAGGGTCCGGCGACCGAAGAATCAACAGATGAAGGTTCGTATGATGCTTCCGATGAGCATACGCTGTAATACCTGCGGAAACTATATTTATAAAGGCACCAAGTTCAATTCACGCAAAGAAGATGTTATCGGCGAGGTTTCTTTTCTTTTTACACTTCTCTCTAATTAATGATTGAGAGCTTAATGTTTTAGTGCATTTAGTTACTTTTTTCTTATTTGTAGACATATTTGGGAATCCAAATATTTAGGTTTTATTTCAAATGCACCAAGTGCTCTACGGAGATGACGATAAAGACTGATCCACAAAATTCAGATTATGTTGTTGAATCGGGTGTAACAAGAAATTTTGAACCTTGGCGTGCTGAAGATGAGGTGAGAGCTTTGTGTATGAAGCTCAATGTAGCTATAGTTCTTTTAACATTGCTGGATATGTATGATAATATTCTTTCATCTTTCCTTTTGTTAGGAAGCGGAGAAAGAGAGACAGAAAAGGGAATCAGAAGAAATGGGGGATGCGATGAAATCTTTGGAGAACAGAACGTTGGATTCAAAAAGAGAGATGGATATACTTGCCGCGCTTGATGAAATGAAGTCTATGAAGGTAGCTGATAACACTCTAGAATGACATGTTTTTATGTGCTAATTGTATATTAATTTTGAATGTGATTCTACTAATTTGGGCTATTTATGGCTACTTATTTTTCCTGCAGATTTCTACGTGATAAAAATGGAGGAGGACAGTGCTCCGGGATCTTCAGATCTCTTGTTGGGACGACCATTCCTTAGTACAGCTAGTACTAAAATTGACGTTCGAAGTGGAACTCTCACGATGGAGTTTGATGGGGAGATCGTGAAATTTAATGTCTATGACGCCATTAGCCATCCCCGTGAAATCTTGAGCGTAAATTGTGTCGACATAATTGACTCTTTAGTGGAAGAAAATTTTGAGTCAATTTATGGAGATAAATCTAAAATGATGTTTGATGATTTTGAATCTGTTAATAAATTGTTGGCTCCTATGGACACTAAACTTTTACCTTCTGTTGTGTAGGAGCCAGATCCAAAATTAAAACCACCTCTCGAGCATCTCAAATTCACATTTTTGGAGGATGATGAGATCATTGCCGACTTAAAAGGGATTGACCCCTTGGAGGAAAATATGAAACCAATGAAAGAGGCGCAAGGACGATTAAACCCAAACATGGTGGATGTGATAAAAAATGAGAATTTCCAAGCTCACACGATTAAAAAGATTTATTTTGAGCTACCGTAGAACCATTTAAGCCGTCGAGCTAATGACGTTAAACAAGCGCTTGTTGGGAGGCAACTCAATCTTTATTTTATTTTATTTTATTTATTTTTATTTTCATTTTTATTTTTATTTTTTTATTTATTGTTTTTTTTCCTTTCCTTACTTTTTTATTTTATTAATAAATTTCTCTTCTTCCATTCAGGTAAAATGGAGCTAAAATACGAAGAAAAAGAGGCAGAAAGTGAGCCAGAATGCCATATCCCTCCAGCCAACAAGCCTATTCTAGCCACATCATCCCCTTCACGCACAAGTCCTCCACAATCAACAGTAGCTACACGGGGAGTTTTTCTAAACTTTTTTACCTATTTATTTCTTTTGCGTCCACATTGAGGACAATGCATTTTAAGTAGGGGGAGGTACTCTTCGTATTACTGTTGTCCTCTGCTGTGATTTATGTTTGCTGCTTGAGGCTCCATTTTGTCTATTCATTTTTTTTAAGGATATTCTGTCGCTTTTCATGCCCAAGAATTTGACCACGACTTGCCACTGTTTGACCTACATGCATGATTCTTGGCTACTGAGTTAGTTATGGTTCTGTCTGTTTGATTTTATATTGACTGTTTTATTTCTATTAGGCTAAAAATAATTATGATTAATAAGTTAACTCTATCTTGCTTTTTGTACAATTGATCAAGTTTAATATCAAGTGGACATTTAATGCATTTGCATGCCTAAATTATGTTCATTTCTATTAGGTGGTTACTAAAACTTATTTTCGACACTTGATTATTTCTCTTAAGTCCTCTTAAAATTAAAATTTCGTGTAAATTTTGTTTAATAAATGTTTCCAAGGTTATGAGTGCAGCTTAGAACGTGACTGGCTGAGTAACCGGGGTAGGGTGCTTGGGTTGTCATTCTACTTCGCGTCAAAAGGTTTTGTGACGTAATAGGTAAAACTCCGCTAGCCAAGGTTATGAGTATGGCTCAGAACGTGACTTATTGCGTAACCGGGGTAGGGTGCTTATTAGGTTGTCATTCTACTTTGCTTCAAAAGGTTGTGTGACGTGACGAGTAAAACTCCGCTATCCGGAAATAAATAATTTTTAAGAGTATGTTGAGCTGAGTAACCGGGGTGGGGTGCTTGGGTTGTCATCTCTCTTCGCGTAAAAAGGTTCGATATATTCCGAAGTAAATAAAAAAAAAAGAAAAAAAGAGAAAAAAGAGAAAAAAAAAAGAGAAAAGAAAAGAAAAATAGTACTAATAAAATTACAGTTGGGGACTAAGGGAGGAAATAGATAGAGTGTCTTGGTAGGTTTGGTAATTTACCTAAATAGCGTGAAATAATTCAAGACGATTTTAATTTTTGTGTGTGTTAATTTGAAAACTTTTTCTGTTTTACTTAAAGCAAGCTTAGAAGTTCTCTTTATTTTTCATATGCATTTTTGACTAATCTTTATAAAACTTTGGAGTAGAATTTCTTTCAGGATCTAGTTTTCACAATGGATAGGAACCATACTTGAGGGCAAGCATGGGCTAAGTAGGGGGGATTTGATAACACTCTAGAATGACATGTTTTTATGTGCTAATTGTATATTAATTTTGAATGTGATTCTACTAATTTGGGCTATTTATGGACTTTTATCTCATAGGGACTAAATTGGAGACCAATGCAAAATTGAGGGCTAAAATCATGAAATTAAAGATAAAAATGGACCAATGTGCAACAAAGGGAAAAGATGGTGCCAAAAGTGTAAACATGGAAGGCAGAGGGATTGAAATGCAAAAAGAAGATACTTTGCCTTATCAAATTCTATTTTAATTAAATTAGGATAATTAATATTAGGATAATTATCTAGGATTATTTAATCTCTTTATTTATCTCTATTTATCTTTTATTAAATTGTAATTATCTTTGGGAGTTTGAGTAGAATTAGACTATCTACCTTAAGCACTATAAATAGGGGAGGGAGTAACTCATTTGGGTTGTTCATCTTTTTCTGTACACTCTTCTCCCATAAGTTTTTGTGCTTCATTTATTTTTCTTTCAATAAAAATTCCCTTTTCCATATTTTTATTTTCCACCACAAATATGAGCCACTAAATTCCATCTAGCCGAAGGTTGCCAAATTCCCCAGAAAAAGGTTCTTCAGGCTTAGAAACCGCACTTAACTTTCTTGCCCAGGTATTCATCGTTTCTTCGCATTACGGGGCTGACGCTTCCGTCCAGGTCCCTTTAAAAGTAACCCTTTCAACTTATGCAAAGGCGGCCGCTTTGTGCGTTTTGGGAGGATTGCACCGTCGGTTCGTGAGCTTATTGCGTCAGAGGTTAGCGAGCCCAAGAGACAAAATGGCGTGGGATTCGCCATTGAGAAACGTTGATCTAGCGCAAATGACTCCACAAGAGCAATAGTAGGCTAGAGTCAGGCTCCCTAAATTCGTAAGGTCAAACTCTTGGAGTTGGTGGTCGTAGGCATCCTCTTCCACTATAATTGGCTTACTTGGCAGAGAAGGGTCATCCAAAAGCCGAAGATTGAACCCAAGGAGGAACGAGACAACCGAAGGCTAGAATCTCTCCACATAAGAAACTTTTCTCTAAACCCTTTCTTTTTATTTTCCTCATTTTAATTATCGTAATTTATTCTCGTAATTTCAATTCGTCTTAAATTCTATTATTATTATTATTTTTCCAGATCAAAAATTATTAATTTTGGTTTTTATTTATTTTTCCGGAACGCGGGTTTTCTTGGGCACGATTCTGCCCAGGATCTCAAGAAACAGGCATTTGTATAATCCGATTCCTGTGGATTCGACCCTACTTGCCCTTTACTATTATTTTCATTATTTTGCAGGAAGTAGGATATATTTTGGTGCATTCAACGATGCATCAAATTTTGGCGCCGTTGCCGGGGACCGGTAACGTACTAATCCTGTTTTTTGTTTTCTATGACCAGATCTGCTCCAGACATTCTTGCGTTTGATTCGAAGATCGAAAAGACTGCAAAAGCTGATCGAAAAGAAACTATGTTAAGGAAAAAGCAGTCAGCGGTGGTAGTGACTCGAAGCAATCCACCACCAGAAATTAGGATCGACGACGAAGCGGAGTCTAAGGTTAACAAAAACCCTACTCAAGCGCTTGAAAGTAAAAAAGAAGAAGTCGATCCATTTGAAGAAGTGTTCAACGCTAGGGTTGACGGAAACCCTATTTTGGTGCAAGAACCAATGGCTCAAACGATTCGGCAACTAGCCGAAGCTCCGACGGAACAACCGCCACTGTGCATCGCATATCCTACCATGGATACTGACTTTGAGCTGAAATCAGGGTTGATTCAGTTGCTGCCAACATTCCGAGGGTTACAGAATGAAAACCCCCATAAACATTTGAAGGAGTTTCATATGGTTTGTCTGAGAATGAAACCTCAAGGCGTAACTGAGGATCAAATTAAATTGCGCGCTTTTCCTTTTTCCCTAGCAGATTTAGCTAGGGAATGGTTATTTTACTTACCTCCTGGATCTATTACTACTTGGGCTGATTTATCTCGTTTGTTTCTCAACAGGTTTTTTCCAGCATCTAGAGCAGCTGAGCTTAGAAGAGAGATCGTGGGAATATGGCAGAAAGAAGCAGAGACTCTCTACGATTATTGGGAGCGGTTTAAGAAGTTGTGTGCGAGCTGCCCATAACATGGTATAACAGAGCAATCTCTCCTCCAGTACTTTTATGAAGGTTTGAAACCGATGGAGAGGAATATGGTAGACGCCGCTAGTGGAGGAGCGTTAGTCAACATGACCCCTCAACAAGCAAGGGACTTAATCTCCACAATGGCTGCAAATTCTCAGCAATTCCGAGCCAATCCTGAACCCCCTAGGAGGGTTCACCAGCTAAGTAATTCTTCCATAAAAGATAGACTTGATAGACTTACTAATATTGTGAGCTCTCTTGTTGCAGAAAAAGCTAAACCAGCTCGATTATGTGGAATATGTGCTACATCGGAGCACACAACTGATGCATGTCCCATTTTGATTGATGACACTATGGCTCATTTGGATGCCGTGGGAAACTTTCCTGGCCCACCACAAAGGCGTTATGATCCCTATGCTAATACTTTCAACCCAGGGTGGAGGGACCATCCTAACTTGAGTTATGGGGCCAATCCACGAAATAACCAGCCATACCAAAATCAGCTTCCACAACAGCCTCGAGATTTAGGTAATTTCTTAGAAACCATGGTCAATAAATTAGCAGCTAATGTCCTTGATTTTCAACAGCAAACTCTTAATTTCCAAAGAGAAATAAAGGATTTTCAACAGAAAACCGAGGCATCTATAAGAGAACTAACCATATCAGTTGAGAAATTGAACTCTCAAGGGAAGCTGCTGTCACAAACAGAACCAAACCCAAGGCAAAACGCAAATGCAGTGACGCTGCGAAGTGGAAAGGCACTGGAATCGATTCCCGACAGAAATCATGCCCAAGAAATCACCCAGGAAGAACCCAAAAAAGACGAACAGGTCCGAACGAAACCCCCATTGCCCATAATTCAACCTCCATTTCCAGAACGATTCCACCAGTGTCGAAAAGGTAAGCAGGACAAGGAAATCCTCGAAACATTTAGGAACATCTAGATCAACATTCCACTGTTGGATGCCATCAAGCAAATACCCAAGTATGCTAAATTTCTCAAAGAGCTTTGCACCAACAAGCGGAAGTTAACAGGTAATAAAAGGGTGAACGTTGGTGAAAATGTGTCCGCAGTGTTACAGCGAAAAATGCCGGCAAAATGTAAGGATAGGGGTATGTTTGCAATACCATGCAAAATAGGACATTTGGGAATTAAAAAGGCTATGTGTGATCTAGGAGCCTCTATAAATGTAATGCCCTATTCTATTTATGAATCACTTAACGCAGGTTTTTTGACAAAAAGCAGTGTTATTATTGATTAGCGAGCAGTCCGTTTGTGCATCCCGAAGGAGTCCTCGAGGACGTGTTGGTAAAAGTTAACGAACTTATTTTTCCTGCAGATTTCTACGTGATAAAAATGGAGGAGGACAGTGCTCCGGGATCTTCAGATCTCTTGTTGGGACGACCATTCCTTAGTACAACTAGTACTAAAATTGACGTTCGAAGTGGAACTCTCACGATGGGGTTTGATGGGGAGATCGTGAAATTTAATGTCTATGACGCCATTAGCCATCCCAGTGAAATCTTGAGCGTAAATTGTGTCGACATAATTGACTCTTTAGTGGAAGAAAATTTTGAGTCAATTTATGGAGATAAATCTAAAATGATGTTTGATGATTTTGAATCTGTTAATAAATTGTTGGCTCCTATGGACACTAAACTTTTACCTTCTGTTGTGCAGGAGCTAGATCCAAAATTAAAACCACCTCTCGAGCATCTCAAATTCACATTTTTGGAGGATGATGAGATCATTGCTGACTTAAAAGGGATTGACCCCTTGGAGGAAAATATGAAACCAATGAAAGAGGCGCAAGGACGATTAAACCCAAATATGGTGGATGTGATAAAAAATGAGAATTTCCAAGCTCACACGATTGAAAAGATTTATTTTGAGCCACCGTAGAACCATTTAAGCCGTCGAGCTAATGACGTTAAACAAGCGCTTGTTGGGAGGTAACCCAATCTTTATTTTATTTTATTTTATTTATTTTTATTTTTTTATTTATTGTTTTTTTTCCTCTCCTTACTTTTTTATTTTATTAATAAATTTCTCTTCTTCCATCTAGGTAAAATGGAGCTAAAGTACGAAGAAAAAGAGGCAGAAAGTGAGCCAGAATGCCATATCCCTGCAGCGAACAAGCCTATTCTAGCCATATCATCCCCTTCACGCACAAGTCCTCCACAATCAACAGTAGCTACACGAGGAGTTTTTCTACCTATTTATTTCTTTTGCGTCCACATTGAGGACAATGTGTTTTAAGTAGGAGGAGGTACTCTTCGTATTATTGTTGTCTTCTGCTGTGATTTATATTTGCTGCTTGAGGCTCCATTTTGTCTATTCATTTTTTTTAAGGATATTCTGTCGCTTTTCATGCCCAAGAATTTGACCACGACTTGCCACTGTTTGACCTACATGCATGATTCTTGGCTACTGAGTTAGTTATGGTTCTGTCTGTTTGATTTTATATCCACTATTTCTATTAGGCTAAAAATAATTATGATTAATAAGTTAACTCTATCTTGCTTTTTGTACAATTGATCAAGTTTAATATCAAGTGGACACTTAATGCATTTGCATGCCTAAATTATGTTCATTTCTATTAGGTGGTTACTAAAACTTATTTTCGACACTTGATTATTTCTCTTAAGTCCTCTTAAAATTAAAATTTCGTGTAAATTTTGTTTAATAAATGTTTCCAAGGTTATGAGTGCAGCTTAGAACGTGACTGACTGAGTAACCGGGGTAGGGTGCTTGGGTTGTCATTCTACTTCGCCTCAAAAGGTTTTGTGACGTAATAGGTAAAACTCCGCTAGCCAAGGTTATGAGTATGGCTCAGAACGTGACTGATTGCGTAACCGGGGTAGGGTGCTTAGGTTGTCATTCTACTTCGCTTCAAAAGGTTGTGTGACGTGACGAGTAAAACTCCGCTATCCGGAAATAAATAATTTTTAAGAGTATGTTGAGCTGAGTAACCGGGGTGGGGTGCTTGGGTTGTCATCTCTCTTCGCGTAAAAAGGTTCGATATATTCCGAAGTAAATAAAAAAAAGAAAAAAAGAGAAAAAAGAGAAAATAAAAGAGAAAATAAAAGAAAAATAGTACTAATAAAATTACAGTTGGGGACTAAGGGAGGAAATAGATAGAGTGTCTTGATAGGTTTGGTAATTTACTTAAATAGCGTGAAATAATTCAAGACGATTTTAATTTTTGTGTGTGTTAATTTGAAAACTTTTTCTGTTTTACTTAAAGCAAGCTTAGAAGTTCTCTTTATTTTTCATATGCATTTTTGACTAATCTTTATAAAACTTTGGAGTAGAATTTCTTTCAGGATCTAGTTTTCACAGTGGATAGGAACCATACTTGAGGGCAAGCATGGGCTAAGTAGGGGGGATTTGATAACACTCTAGAATGACATGTTTTTATGTGCTAATTGTATATTAATTTTGAATGTGATTCTACTAATTTGGGCTATTTATGGACTTTTATCTCATAGGGACTAAATTGGAGACCAACGCAAAATTGAGGGCTAAAATCGTGAAATTAAAGATAAAAATGGACCAATGTGCAACAAAGAGAAAAGATGGTGCCAAAAGTGTAAACATGGAAGGCAGAGGGATTGAAATGCAAAAAGAAGATACTTTGCCTTATCAAATTCTATTTTAATTAAATTAGGATAATTAATATTAGGATAATTATCTAGGATTATTTAATGTCTTTATTTATCTCTATTTATCTTTTATTAAATTGTAATTATCTTTGGGAGTTTGAGTAGAATTAGACTATCTACCTTAAGCACTATAAATAGGGGAGGGAGTAACTCATTTGGGTTGTTCATCTTTTTCTGTACACTCTTTTCCCATAAGTTTTTATGCTTCATTTATTTTTCTTTCAATAAAAATTCCCTTTTCCATATTTTTATTTTCCACCACAAATATGAGCTACTAAATTCCATCTAGCCGAAGGTTGCCAAATTCCCTAGAAAAAGGTTCTTCAGGCTTAGAAACCGCACTTAACTTTCTCGCCCAGGTATTCATCGTTTCTCCGCATTACGGGGCTGACGCTTCCGTCCAGGTCCCTTTAAAAGTAACCCTTTCAACTTATGCAAAGGCGGCCGCTTTTTGTGTTTTGGGAGAATTGCACCGTCGGTTCGTGAGCTTACTGCGTCAGAGGTTAGCGAGCCCAAGAGACAAAATGGCGTGGGATTCGCCATTGAGAAACGTTGATCTAGCGCAAATGACTCCACAAGAGCAATAGCAGGCTAGAGTCAGGCTCCCTAAATTCGTAAGGTCAAACTCTTGGAGTTGGTGGTCGTAGGCGTCATCTTCCACTATAACTGGCTTACTTGGCAGAGAAGGGTAATCCAAAAGCCGAAGATTGAGCCCAAGGAGGAACGAGACAACCGGAGGCTGGAATCTCTCCACATAAGAAACTTTTCTCTAAACCCTTTCTTTTTATTTTCCTCATTTTAATTATAGTAATTTATTCTCGTAATTTCAATTCTTCTTAAATTCTATTATTATTATTATTTTTCCAGATCAAAAATTATTAATTCTGGTTTTTATTTATTTTTCAGGAACGCAGGTTTTCTTGGGCACGATTCTGCCCAGGATCTCGAGAAACAGGCATTTGTATAATCCGATCCCTGTTGATTCAACCCTACTTGCCCTTTGCTGTTATTTTCATTATTTTCCAGAAAGTAGGATATATTTTGGTGCATTCAACGACGCATCAGTAGCTAAACACTTAAACCAACTTTTGTTTAATATGCAGGAGATAACTGCAACATTACTGTCATAAAAAGAAAACAAAGCTTTTACTTTGTTTTTGATTGTTGTGGATGTCAAATGAACCAGGTTTTTGAGTCTTTTATTTTTAGAATCTGAAGCTAGGAAGAGCACTTGTTGAGTTTCGATTGATATGACCAAAATAATCTCTGTTAACGGGTCTACTGTTAGACATTTGTCTATCAAAATGGTAATAGGTACAATTTTCTTTTCTCTGATGCTAATGGTAGTCTATCTTGATATCTTATATTGCAGTCCAGACATGCTACGGTGAGCGTAGATTCAATGCTGGAGGCCTTGCAACGCATTGCTGCAGAAAAGGTAAGATACTTCTACTTATTTCTTAATAGCTTAAGCGGCTTCTTTGAATAGAAATCTCATGATTGTGTTTGGTTTGTATTCTATTTGAAAATTTCCAATTTCTTCTAAATCAAAGGTGCATCTTTGGTTGCAATTGTGAATCCTGAATGGAATTAATGGTTTCGCTGAGAACACTTTTATGCTGCATTTCTTTAATTATACATAATCCTAGAAAATAAGGGAAAAAGTTGAATTTGCTTTCCATGGATAAATCTTTCCCCCGAAATATGCCAACTTAATTTTATCACATCAGGTAATTTCTCTTAAATCTGAACTCTGATATTAGAATCTATATGAATGCTTGCATTATTTACCTTAATACTTGATGCGAGAGGGAGATGAGTACAAATACATACAAGTGTGGATTGAAGTGATAAGTAGTAATCACGTCGCTTAGCATGCTATTTCTTCTCTTTTGTGATTCTAATTACAAGGTTATAATGCTAACTGGAAAAGAAAATAGAAGAAGAAGATGAAGCCCTCATTAAATCGATTTTCCAGGTTAGAATTGGTGTATTGCTTTTACTATCACCAGTTGTGATTGCTCCATGTTGTAGGCGGGCATGTTTCTAACATTGGTGTCATCTTTAATGCAGAAGCCAAAGGAATTTGTTCGAAGGATTTCAGATGATGTTTTCAACGATGATGAGGATCTGACCCTTTTATTGAGTGGCAATAGTGAAACCTCAAATGATGGCTTAAAGGTATATGGTGTGAATTTAGTTAACAAACACATCCTATACTCATGGTCAAAACTTCTTTTAAATGCATACAAGTTTTAAGTAAATTATCTATATTTAAGGCAATTTTTATTTAACACCCAAATTGATTACTGACCGTTAGTAATAGTTTTCATATAGAACAAGATTTTCTAAGGTGGGTAAAGGGTTAACAATATTGCATAGACTAAGAGGGTCAAGTGTGAGATATGTTTAATGTTCTACTATACGTGAAGGGACAAGATCCAAAATACGATGTTTACTTTGAGTTGTTGAAATCAGCAACTATAGGAGCAATTGAGAGTCGGTTTAATATAGAGGAAACCAAGCTGTCCGAATGAATTATTATCTCATGAGAAGATGGATGTGCTTGAACTTTCAGTTTTAGTTTCAAAATGGAATAGGTTTGTTCGAGAATATACCATTGAGTAGTCAGTTTGACCTGTATCAGTGCAAAGTTTCACATAACGATTTATGTTTGTAGGGCTGGGATTTGCTGTATTTTTCCTTTTTTTTTTACCTCAATTGTTGAAAATAAAATTGCCACTTTTGAATCTGTGAACTCATGCTTTTGTGTGTATGGTTTGCAGAGGAGAAAGGTGTCAGAAGAATCTTCAAGTAACCCTACAGATGCTTTAACAAAACCTAGTGTAATGGCCCATTTTTGCCCGGGGCCAGGAACCAAAAAGCAAAACAAAAAAAACACACAGACCAATAAAGGCCTAATTTACATACGGCCCAAACCTAGCCCAAATTAACCCTAAACCTTAGCCCAACAAAACTGCCCAACACAAAAACGAAAATGAAAACTCTAGGTAGCCTCCAGCGTCGAACAGCCTCCAGCGCCTCTTCTGACCTCCGTACACTGCCACGCGCACTACCACCGTCGCATGCCACCTCCACGTGTCTAACACCTGCAAAACCAAGCCAACACGCAAAAAAGAGGACAGACATGCAAAAACGTTGTATTTTCATTTTCGATTTCGGCAATAAAACTCATGAATGAACATTGTATTTTGGGTCCCGACAGAATCAATACATAGTAACAAAAAAAAAAAGTAGATCAGATTTTGATTTTATCTTCTTTTTCGTTATATTTTTTTCTCTTCGAAATTTTCTACATACACATGTAAAGATTTTTGTTTTTTTTTTATCCACATATATATAAAAAAATAAGAAAAAAAAACATACTTGGGAGGTTCGACCACCACACATGACACACATGACGGCGGATGGCATCGATCGGCGTTAAAACTCTCGTCGGACCCAGGCCGGATGTGGAGGGCTAAAGAGCAAAGAAAGGCTCTCAATTTTTTTTTTTTAAATGGTGCAGCAAAACTAAACTTTTTTTAGAGAGAATGTGTTAGACAAAATGTGCTTATTTTTTTGGTTAGATGATTAAATGTTAGTGGTTTTATCGTTTAGTCTTCAGCTTGATTCCACTCTTACTCGTATTTGTATATTTTATTTCATGTTATTTTAAGTTTCATTTTATTTTTAACGAATATTTAATAAATCAACTTTTCTGGTTAGATGGTTAACTAATAGTGATTTAATTATTGAGTTCTCGGTTCAAATTGCTCTTCTAAGCATATTTATATTTTTTATTTCGTGTTGTTTCAATTTTTATTTTTAATTAATAACTATACTATTTTTAAGACATCTTGATTTTTAATTAATTTGTTTAATTAATAACACTTTTATTTATAAAATCAAATAATAATTATATAATAAAAATATATCTTTCATATTTATCATTATATTAAATATATTTTATTTTTAAAAAAACATCAACTAGTTTTTTGATATATTTTTTTATATATAATATTATAAATCAAATAATTATTTTAAAAATCATTATTATTTTCATATGTAAAATTTTTCATATTTTATCAAAAGTATCAAATACCCATGAAAAAATATTGTCACCAGTAATCCCCACAAGAGCATGAACCATCTCTAAAATGGTGGTATCTGTTGATGTCTCTCAAAACAATTTCCCTGGACACAATTTTACTAATGAATTTGAATGCAGTATGGCAATCAATGCAGACTCTAAGATTCTTTTTAACTCTAATTGGAGCTCCTGCCGGAGTGGCAATCAACCCGAAGGTTATTGCAAGTTTTTCACTGTGGTGGTATAGAAGTTTTTCCTTTTCATCACGTTCCACATCATGAAGATCAAACTCCACCTGGGGGATGTACCCGGCTTTGCTCAAACGCTCACTTAGCTCATCAAGCTTTGCGTAGATTTCTTTACTTCGAACATGGCTTCGGTCTCCCGCTATGAAAGTGTATATCTTGTCTTTAACCTCAATCCAACTAACCCCGGGTTCTTTCTTCACGTTACAGTCTTTCATGAGTCTTCTCATCTTTGCTACATTATTCCACATGCCAAGTGATGCATATATGTTAGCAAGAAGAACATGGGTACCGGATTTCTCCGGCTCAAGAGTCAAAAGCATCTCTGCAGCACGTTGGCCAGTCTCAACATTCTTGTGGATTCTAGCAGCACCAAGAAGTGCACCCCAAACTGAGCCATCCGCTTGGAAAGGCATGGTATCTACAAGTTCCATTGCGTCATCTAATCTCCCTGCTCGACCAAGTAGGTCAATCATGCAAGCATAATGCTCTTGCATAGGTTCAAATCCAAACAACTCCTTCATTGATCTGAAGTATTTTTGGGCTTCAGTAACCAAACCAGCATGGTTACAAGCACAAAGGACACTGACCAAAGTTATCTGATTGGGAGAAACACCATATTTAAGCATTTGATTAAAAACCTGTAGTGCTTCTTTCCCATGCCCATGTTGAGCTAGTCCTCCTATCATTGCAGACCATGAGACTATTCCTCTCTCAGGAATACTAGAGAATGCACATTCAGCATCATCTATGCTTCCACATTTGGCATACATGTTCACGAGAGAATTTCCTGCAAAGCTATCATACATAAATCCATGCTTCAAGACATGAACATGCACTTGTTTCCCTTGTTCATATGCCGATAGATTTGCACATGCATTTAGCAGTGAACTACAAACATATGGATCCGGCTCTATCCCTCTATCTAGCATTTCTAGATACAGCTTAAGAGCTTCTTCACCTTGTCCGGACTGAGAATAAGCTGTGATCATAGATGTGAAACCCACCAGATCTACAATCAAGCACTCTCTGAATATTCTTGTTGCATCTTCAAGAAGGGCACATTTTCCATATGCATCAATAAGGCTGTTTACAATATAACGGTCAGACGCAAATCCTGATTTTGCAGAGAGTGCATGAACCTGTTTGCAAACGTAGTTCACCTGCAAGCTAGCAACAGATTTGAGGACTGTCGATAATGTTGTTTGATTGAATCCAACTCCTGCCTCATGCATCAAAGGAAACAGCAATAGAGCTTCCATATCTTCCCCATTTTGTGAATGCGCAGAGATAACAGCATTCCATGCAATCAAGTCCTTGTCTGGCATCAAATTAAAAACCAATCTTGCATCATTCATCAAACCACTTTTCGAATACATGTCTATAAGTCCAACATGCACAAAAGGATCTGATCCTACATTCAGCTTTAACAAGTTACAGTGCAACTGTCTGCCCAATTCCTTGAGACCGATGCCAGCACAAGCTTTTAGAGCACTCGACAAGGTAAACATATTTGAATGTGCCCCAGACAATCTCATTTGCCCAAAAAACTCTAAAGCAGAATCATGCTTATCATGAAGAACGCAACCAGCAATGAGAGCATTCCAAGAGACAATATCAGGTTCCCTTATCTCCTCAAACACGACAACAGCATCCTCAAGACTCCCTATCTTTGCATACATGTCCACAAGTGCATTCTTCGAGAAAGGATCTGAATCATAACCTAGCTTTATCAAGAACCCGTGAATTTTCCTTCCTTCACCACTATCCTCCAACCCAGTGCAGGCGTTTATCATGCTAGACAAACTAAATTCATTAGGCGTTATTCCACTCAAAACCATTTCACGAAACAACTCCACTGCATCACCAAAGTAATCACTCTGCACATAACAAGAAAACAATGCATTCCATGAAACAACACTCCTTTCAGGTATATCCTCAAAAAGCCTCCTCGAATCACCAAATTTCCCGCATTTTGAGTACAAGACAACCAAACTGTTACCTACATATTCATCAGACTCAAACCCGTTAACCACCACAATTCCATGAACCTGCCTCCCTAACTCCAAATCCTTTGTAAAAGCACAAGCTTTTAGAACGCTAGGAAAAGTGAACTCATTGGACTTAAGACCCAACAAATGCATCTCATGGAAAGCCCAAATGGCATCTCTAGCAAACCCATTTTGGGCATACCCAGAAATCAAAGCAGACCAAGAAACCAAGTCTGGTTCAGGACTTTCGTCGACCAGTTTCCTGGCATAGCCAAAAAGTTTACATTTTGCATACAAGCTGATCAAAAAGTTCCTACTTTTGGGGTCATTGGTTGAACCAAATTTGAGTGTATGGGCATGGATTTGCATGCCTGGATATAGGGTCTTGGAGGCATTGCATTTTGACAAGAGTTTATGGTAGGGAACAGAGAATGATGTGGGATAGGGTTCTTGGGTTAAGCTGAGGAAAGGGTTGGATTTTTTGGCGTGGCTTGAAGTAGCTGAGGTTTGAAAACGGTGAAAAGAAGAAGGGTAAGATCGTTGGAGATGAGATTTTTGGAATTGGAGGGAATTGAAATTACGGATTTTCATGATTCATTTGTTCATTAACCTGGTTTGGTTAATCTTCTCAACCGCAACTGACGCCACTACTCCCACAACGGCACTAACGAAAGCTTCAGCCATCTTTGCTTCAAAAATAACAAGCTTGAAATGTTAGAAAAAACTGTTAACCCTGTATCAGAGCAGCGAATAACAATTGTAAACGAAAAGCAATAGATGATTGAAATGGGTATACTACATTCAAGATCCTTATACTATTATTATGTTTACGTTTTGTCCATTTAACTTTAAAAAGTTTTCCTTTTGTCTTTATTTTTGATAAATTAACTCAAGCAGAAGTTCTTTTTGTGCGGTTTTCCTTCGTCGATTAAAGGCGGTGGTTTGCTTCTCCAAGGGTTCTTTATTTTTTCGCAGTGTTAGGCTGCTTTTAGTTTCCTCGACTTCTGTTTTTAAGGTTACAGTAATTTAACTCCTAATACAAGTATTACTGTACTATTATCATTTATCATAAACATCAGAACTCTTAGCTTTTACCTAAAACCCAAATTTTCAGTGTCAATTGACTTTGAGAAGAGATTTTGGACCTTCCATAAACGAAAGAAGTTCAACCAGGGCTGATTTCAAGCATATCCTTTGGTAATTACTTTCTTCATCTCGCTTTTGGATGTATGGATGAAAGATGAAAGCTTTGAAAATTGTCGATTTTGCTTATTAAATATTCGTTTAGTTGCAGCTGGACAAAGTAACTACTAGAAGAATAATAGAGATGGACATCAGAATTGTTTACGCAGTTCGGAAATTTCCTACGTCTGCGGAGCCTTGCTCAGAGGTTAATCCACTATAACAACAGTTACAAGTTATGGTTTAACTCCAACAGTCCAACTCACTCAGTAAGTTACAGTCTCACTCCTATACTCCTATACTTCTAACCAAATAACTCCCCGTCTAAATCTTTTCCCCTTGAAAGCTTAGATCCAAGCTGATGAACACAATTCAGTTTACTTACAATTTTGTCCTAAAAAAGTAGTTCCTGATTTAACGAATAAAATGCTCTCTAATTTCTACAATTAACCTACGCTAGTCGTTCACTATATAAAAGGGGCGTTCAAGTACAATCAATGACATTCGCAAATCCCACTAAAAACATCTTACTGTCATTAAATTCCTTGAAGATCAAATCTTCTATTTAAGGGAACTTTGATTGTATTGAAACAATCTTTACTTTGCTTGATTCTCGCATGTAAAGTCTGCACTGATGTACCACCACTGAAGCTGACAATTATAATCGGCACTAACAAGCTCTCTTTTATATAAATACAGGGTAGCCAACTTTTTTTTTTCTGATGATTTTGGATTATGACATGGAAGCTCAAATCTTCAACTTAGCTTGATACACAGATGCTAGCTTCTTTACCTGATAAAATCCAAACACAGTATTTATGATAAACTAAGTTACTATTTTTAATTCCAAGGCAATTCAATTGGTGAACACAATAAGTTTTAGCTCCTAGAAATTCTATGAAGGAAAAATACCTTTGTGAATAGCTTTTCCATTCATATTTGGTGCTGGTCCTCTCCGGTCATGGCTAAGGCCTTCTAGCTTACTACCCCATCAGATAAAGCAAAAACATAAATCTTTACATGAAGAAAAAATTTAAACCTTGGATTTGAATTTTAGTTGTTTTATCACTGACCTATGTGAAGCACGTGTGGATCTCTCATATCAAAGAGTCTTGCAAGAGATTTCCTCTATTTACCTTAAGTAACACCACTTCTCTACAGGGAGACACTTGGCCTGCAAAAATGCAAAAGGCATAGGTTAAGAAAGAGATGGTGGTGAAGTGGCAAGATGTTGCAATGAACAAGCATACAATATGTTGTCAAGAACAGCTGATTTGGGTAGCCAATGTTAGTTCCATAACGGGGTGGCAATCGTAAGTGCTTCCGTCAGGAGCAAAACAAGAATGGCTTTCAGGAACAGAACTGAATTCCGGTCGGATATCACGAGAAACCTTATTCGCAACCCTTGATGCTTCAGACAAGTAGGAGAAATACTTGGGTGATGTTGCATGACTGAAGACAACAAGGCAAAATAAGTGGTCAAAATGCATAAACAATGGTAATTACCTAGTGAGTTGAAATTTGAAAATTTTTCATAAGCAGTCTTCCTGTTTAGTTGACTTACTATAATAGTTGATGCCTTTTGGAAAAATGCAGCTTTTGCCCGGCTAATCTGTCAGAAACATTTTATGTACAACAAAACTAAATCTGTACAAGTAGTCGCAGCTGACTTGGACCTTTTCTGTGACTGCAATCAAACACAGCTCAATAGCATCAAGTAGTCACACCATTCATGTATGGTGCTGGGCCTCTCCGGTCTTGGCTGAGCCCTTTTAGCTCACTAGCTCATCTGATCAAGCAAAATCATAAATCCTTTACGTAGAGAAAAAAAGTTTAATACTCAGATTAAAACTTAAGTTGGTCATCACTCATCACTGACCTATCTGAAGCATGCCTGGATCTCTCATATTGAAGATTCTTGCAAGAGACTTCCTCTATGATCTTAAGTGACACTACTTCTCTGCATGGAGACACTTTGCTGCCAAAATGCAAAAGGCTAGGTTAAGCATATGATATGTTTGTCAAGGACAGCTGACATGGAGAAACATGTAACAAGGTTAGTACCATAACGGGTGGCTATCCTAAGTGCTTCCATCAGGAGCTAAACAAGAATGGGATTCAGGAACAAAGCTAAATTCCAGTTGGATCTCATGAGAACCCTTATTCATAATCCTTGATGCTTCAGACAAGTAGGAGATATATTTAGCAAATGTTGAATGACCAAAGACATTACAAACAAGTTAAGATAAGTGGTCAAAATGCATAATCAATGATAATTACCTAGTGAGTTGAGTTTTGAAAAAATTTCATAAGCAGTATTCTTGTTTAGTTGACCTACTATAATAGTTGATGCCTTCCGGAAAACAGAAAGAGAACGGAGGTAAAGCGGCAAGATAGGCTGGCTGCAATGAACAAGTACGTGATATATTGTCAAGAACTGCTGATTTGGGTAAAAATGAACAAGGATGGTAGTACCATAACTTCCATTGGAAGCAGAATAAGAATGGGCTTCAACAAGACAAGAACGATAATGAATACCTCACAGATGTGACTAGAGCTTTACATGTAGTAATCCTTAATGCTTCAGATAAGTTGCCAAACCAAAGACTTCATAAGCAAGGCAAAACAAGTGGTCAAAACACAGAATGTTCAATTATATAGTTTGTTAAAATTTGAAAATAAATTTTTAAGTAGTCTTCATCAAAGCAAAATTAAAAGTTAATAAATTGAACTAGTGTCATTAATTACATGGAAAAGAAATTGTGACCAGGACTTACTTTTCGATGGATAAATTTAGTTTCTACGTTCTCTCTATGACTGATGAGTCTTTGAGCTGTACAAGCTAATTAGTGAATCCTGCAAAATTAAGCCAAAAAATCTGTCCTACGGATTAATCAACCAAATTTGTGAACAAGTAACCTTTTATTTTTTTAAAAAGAATAAATAAAAAAGCCTACCAAGTTGAAGGGAAATGTCTTGTCTAAATGGAGAAATCGACCAAAAACTTGAAAGAATTGCCAAAATGACTATATATACAAAGGGACTTCTCATATCCATGAAATGTTTATCCAAGCAAAATTAAAAGGTTGTCTACTAAAATGCAAAGATAATCACAGGAAGAATGAACTGATGTAAATTGCATTGGAAAGAACTTACTTTTCTATCTATATATTTACTTCTGAGACGATAAGTCTTTTAATCATTCATCTCCATCCAAATCCTGTAACGGTCTGGCGAAAATGCCCCCAAAAAATGAAAGTTTAGTTTGAAACTAGACAAAAGAGTTTAGGAGGATAACTATAAGAAGAGTTTAGAGAAAATGACATTCTTTTATCAAAAGCGAAAAGTACAGGTGTTTTGGTTTCAGATATTGAACTTACCGCTTGCCCGGAATGATTCTACAAATGTGGGAAATCTTGGACCACTCAGGGCCGCTTTCCTTGGAACATCTTGCCTCTAATCGAGGACACGCTGAAATTTCAAATGCTCTTAATTTGGAGAGGCTTCGCATAACATGTTCAGAAGGCAGATACATGAGCTTATCACATGAAACGGTTCTCAGACACTTTAAAGAGGACAGGTTTCCCAACCAATCAGGCAAGGCTTCTATGCCGTGAAACCTCTGTATCTCCAGTACTTCAAGGGCAGTGAGGTGTTGGAGTTGGTAAGGAAGAGAACTTAGCTTTTCCCATCCAAGCAAACGCAATTCTTTAATTCTGACACGTTGGATGAAATCCATACCTGGGAATTCTTCTAGCTCTTCTGAGAAACCACCAATATCTAACCTTCTCATGAAATCAAGGCGGCCAAGGAAGTCAATTGGAATGCTCCTCAATGTTGGACAACTTTTGATTGTTAAATGATCAAGAAAAAACATGTTCCCCGGACTTTCTGGAATCGATCTTAGATCAGGCAAATCAGATAGTGTCAGATTGAGAAGGTGATGGTTGTGCAGCAAATCTGGTAACAGACGAGTTACGCCTTCGCCTACACCAGTGAAGTCTAATTGCCAGAGATCAGCACTATGTATTCTTGGAATGGACCTCATATTCGGGCAGTTCACTATCCTCAATTTTCTGAGACGAGTGAAGGTAAGCAGTTCATCTCCTATTTGGCTTAATTTTTTACATGCAATAATTTCAAGCACTTGGAGAGCTGAGTTCCTTTCTGTTATTCGAACAATTTCCAGATTGTTGCAGTTTGATATATTTAAAATATGAAGAGAGAAAAATCCTTCTAAATCTGGAATGGAATTTAAGTTACCACAATGGGATAGCTTTAATTCTTCAAGACTAGTAGAGGTAGACAACCAGTCTCCTATCTTGCTTAATTTTGGACATGAGGAAATGTGAAACTTTTTAAGAGATAAACATCTTCCTCTTATCGGAATAGTTTCCAGTCCGTGGAAGTTTGATATTTCTAAAATTTGGAGAGAGGAAATTCCTTTCAAATCTGGAATGGAACTTAAACTAGGACCACCACCTAGCTTTAATTCTTCAAGACTAGTGGAGTTTGACAACCAGTCTCCTATCTTGCTTAATTTTGGACACGAGAAAATGTGAAGCTTTTCAACAGATGAACATCTTCCTCTTATTGGAATAGTTTCCAATTCGTGGCAGTCTGATATATCTAAAATTCTGACAGAGGAAAATCCTACCAAATCTGGAATGAAACTTAAATTAGAACAACCACTTAGCTTTAATTCTTGAAGACTAGTGGAGGTAGACAACCCGTCTCCTATCTTGCTTAATTTTGGACATGAGGAAATGTGAAGCTTTTCAAGAGATGAACATCTTCCTCTTATCGGAACAGTTTCCAGTTTGTCGCAGTTTGATATCTCTAAAATTCGGAGAGAGGAAAATACTACCAAACTTGGAATGGAACTTAAATTAGCACAACCACCTAGCTTTAATTCTTCAAGACTAGTGGAGGTAGACAACCAGTCTCCTATCTTGCTTAATTTTTGACACGAGAAAACGTGAAACTTTTCAAGAGATGAACATCTTCCTCTAATCGGAACAATTTCTAATTCGTGGCAGTCTAATATATCTAAAATTCGGAGAGAGGAAAATTCTTCCAAATCTGGAATGGAACTTAAATTAGCACAACCGCTTAGGTTTAATTCTTCGAGACTGGTGGAGGTAGACAACCAGTCTCCTATCTTGCTTAATTTTTGACATGAGGAAACGTGAAGCTTTTTAAGAGATGAACATTTTCCTCTAATCGGAACAATTTCCAATTCGTGGCAGTCTGATATATCTAAAATTCGGAGAGAAGAAAGTTCTTCCAAATCTGGAATGGAACCACATTTGATGGAATAAAAATTCTTTGATCTATGGCTAATTGTTGGAGACCATAGTCTTTGGCTATTTTGTTAAGGTCGTCCAACGAATTAAGGATGTCCTTAACTTTATTAGCCATGTTGCCCTGAAATATGAAAGTAGATGGAGTGCCTCGTACCTTTCTCCACCTCTGATCCCCAATCTCCACTTTCCTTCTGAGAAACTCATAAGCAATCTCATCCAGGACCTCATCAGCCTCATAAGCAACATCTCTGAGCCTCTTCAACCAAAGCTTCACTGAGTTCATTTGCTTTTGCTTTCCCTCTGCATCTTGCAAGAAAGCTCCAATCATTTCTAGTGAGTTACCAAGCCTCTGCATCTCATCCTTGAAGCCCCATCCAAGGCTTATCATCTCAACCGCAACTGACGCCGCTTTTGACGCCACTTCTCCCACAACAGCACTAACGAAAGCTTCAGCCATCTTTGCCTCAAAAAAAAAAAAAAAAGCTTGAAATGTTAGGGAAAGCTCTTAACTCTATATCAAAGAAGCGAAGAACATTTGTAAACAAAAAGCAACAGATAATTGAAATGGGTGAAAGATCATACCGAGTCAAGGAAACGAAATGCAGGAGAGATTTGAAGATGAATTGCTTTTGGTAAATGCAAACTGAAAGGTCCCCCCTTTGATGAAAAAAGCAAAAAAAATCAATAAGCTTGGCATCCAAAGTCAAAAAGTAAAGCAAAATAAAGCCATCAGCTGCCCCTTCTGACGAGAATTATTGGTGGGGATCCATTGGTAACCCTAGATGTTTTTCTCATACGAAAGGTCTTTTGTATATTTGAGCCACTCATTACTTAAGTCAATTCAGCTGAATTTCACAAACACCGTAAATTCATAAAAATCCTGTCTTACGCTCTTTTTCCTCGTAATTTCATCACCTTTAATACTAAAATATCCGTTCCACGTTAATTTATTATTATAATATTAATGATAATTAATAATTTAATAATTAAAATATTACAACACTATAACATAAGTGACTATAATATAATATTTCAAATATAAATAATTATAACTCTTATTTTTTTAGGTCGAGTTTGAGGTTTAAAGAGATTATTTGAGTTTACATATAATAGATTTAAATTTAGATATAAAAATAAATATTTTAAATAAATATATAAATTTAGTAGGATAACACATTAATATAAAATAATGAATCAATTATTGAAGCAAGATATGAAAAAAATTAATTATTAAAATAAGTATTTGATACATTAAATCGACCAACCGGGAGCACCTCTTCCACTTTTCCCTATTATTAATCATGTTTAGTTAGTAAACACATCGGCTTTTTTATAAAAAAACCTAAAAATATAATTAATTATCAAAATGATCTATTTTTTTAATTAAACACAAAAATAACTTAAAATTTACAGTAAAAATTAGTGGTGCCAAGTCATATAGAATGACGTCACCTGTATAAATATTAAGGAAATACTATAATTTCTAAAAATATGGGGGTCTTTAACAAAAAAATTTATTTTTTTGTGGAGCCATTTCATTTAGCGCCACCAGATTTCTCCTAACACCCTTTTATTTTTTATTTTTTACTTTTTTAACTTTTATCCTTCTTCTTTTTTTTAAGTTTTGTATTTATTATTAATTTAAAAAAATTGAATTGTATGTTTGAAATGTGTTAATGATATATATATATTTTAAATTTTAAATATATATTTGAAATTATTTTTTAAATTTTTAAATATTATTTTTTAAATATTAAATATATTTTTAATTATATAAAATATTTAAATATTTTAAAGATACGATATTTCAAATTTATTATTAGTTATATAATATTTTAAATGTATGTTTTAAATATTTTTTAAATTTGTTTTTATAATATTTTAAATTATGATTTTTAAATTATTTAAAATATATTGTTTTTAAAGATATGACCTTCCAAGTTTATTACTTGTTTTATAATATTTTAAATATAATTTCTATAAATTAATAATTTTAAAATTAATTTTAAAGATATTCAAACATTTTTTTAAAATATTTTTTATTTTTTCACACTTTTTAAAATTAAATATTATTTTTGAACTTTTAAATAGAATTTAAAAAAAGATTTGAATATCTTTAAAATAATTTAAAAATCATAATTTAAAATATTATAAAACTAATAATAAAAATGAAAGTTCATATCTTTAAAATATTTAAATATTTTATATTATTAAAAACATATTTAAAATTTAAAATTTAAAAAATAATTTCAATTATACATTTTAAATTATTTAAAATTAATAATAAAAATAAATAAAATAAATAACATTACAGACAAAACTTAAAAAAAGTAAAAAAAAAAAAAAAAAGAAAAAGAAAGAAGGACAAAAGTTCAAAAAAAAAGTAAAAGAGTGTCACGCAAATCTGGTGGCGCCAAATGAAATGGCTCCACCAGAAAATAGAAAATTTAATTTAAAGTCCTCCATATTTTTAGAAATTACAATATTTTCTTGATATTTATATAGGTTGCGCCATTCTACATGGCTTCACCAAAAAATTAAATTTTTTTTTAAGTTGCTGACATGGCATGTTGGTGGAGTCAATTTGACTCCACCAACTTTTACTGTAAATTTTAGGTCATTTTAGTGTTTAATTAAAAAAAGTCATTTTGATAATTAATTAAATTTTTTGGGTTATTTTTATAAAAAAACCCGAACACATCCTGTACTCATATTCAGTTTTAGTTTCAAAATGGAATAGGCTTGTTCGAGAATATACCATTGGGTAGTCAGTTTGACCTGCATCAATGCAAAGTTCCACATGATATCAATATATGTTTGTAAAAGTGGGACTTGCTGTAATTCTCCTTTTTTTCACCTCAATTGTTGAAAATAGAATCGCCATTATTGAATCTCTTAACTCATGCTTCGGCGTGCATAGTGTGCAGAGGAGAAAGGTGTCAAAAGAACCCTACAGATGCTTTGACAAATGCTAGTTTGCCTGATGATTCTAGCAGTAAAGGTATTTGCAGTATTCATCACCAATTCATTTTTTTCATATATAAAAAAGAACGGTTCAACCAGTCCGCATTAATTCTCAATCTACTTGGATCAAAACCATTATCTGGAACTATTCAAATATCATTGCATTTTATTTCGAACAACACCTTACTCAAATACGTGAGCACCAAGGCTTCACTGTCTCATCAGTGCTTTCTGTCAATCTTGCTATCCTCCTAACGCTTGTTATCACACCATCTCTGTTGTTGACTGTAAGTGAATTACTAATTTTCAATCCAAATATTTGCAAAATCTATCATAGTAAGCATATGAAATGATTGAAAGATCCTTGAAATAAAATTTTGGAAATGACTGACTGACTAATGCTTATAACTTTTTTAAATTAGTATATATTGATTTTGTATTACGAATATGATAATGAATGTATTTGTTCATTAACAGAAGGTCCAACTGGTTCGGGGAGTCGTCCATTCAAGTTACCGGTGATAATCTCGGTTGTGAAGAAGAAACCAGAGAAGAAAGAAGAAAAAGTTACTAATGATACGAGTATTGGTCTCCTATCCTTGTGCTAACTGCCAAGTATCGATCCTCTTTATATTTTTCTACCATTTACCAAACATGCAAGAATATTGTCTAAAATAAAGTACCACTATTCATCATCACTTTCATTGTAGTTTTGGCGTCGTGATAATCTCGATTGTGAAGAAGAACCCAGAGAAGAAAGAAGAAAAAGTTGATGATGATACAGGCACTGGTCTCCTATCTTTGTGCCAAAACTACGATAAAAGTGATGATAAGTAGTGGTACTTTATTTTGGTGAATATTCTTGTATTGTCTTGTTTTAATGTTTGTATAGATTGTTAATTTAATGTTTTTTTTAGTTAAATTTAACTATTAATATTTTAAAAAGAGTAGAATTATCACTTTTATTAGAAATGCTAATTAAAATATTATTTTTTGATGATACTGATGTGACAATTAGTGTGATAGTCAATATATATTTCATATTGATACGTCACTATTTTTTTATATCTACTATGTTGATAAATAATTAAAAATAATAAAAAATCAAGATTATATAAAAAAAAAGAGAGCTTGAAGTAAGTGTTTATTGTTGTGCAAGTTGTTATGTTTAAAAATTGTAATGTCTTAGTTAGTATTTCTGTTACAAACAATAAGTCCGACTCTTTTTTGAAAAATTGGTGGTGAAATGTGCCTTTTTTTAAAAAGTTAACGGCTAAATTTAGTTGAAAAAAATAATAGTCACATTGATAAAAAAAATATAAAAATTAAGTGCTAAATTTATCATTAAGTAAAAATAAAATGTCATTTTATGTATTAGTTGTTTGGTTACTTTTCGAATATTGAAATTTACTTGGTTGAGTTTTATCACTAAACTTGCATTACGGGTAAAATTATAAATTTAATTCATATTTTTTATTTGGATATTTTTAATTTTTTTACTTTTTAATTTTTTGAAAATTTAATCTTGATGTAAACAAGATCTATTAAATACTTTAATTATTTTTTTTAAAATAATAAATAAGAATAATAATAAGTTGACGTATCATTTCATATGTCATAATACCGAAGGGAGAACCAAGGGAGCAGGGTCTGAGGGGGAACTGAGGGAGAGAGATTTGAAAAGGAAAGCTGAAGAAAAGATATCTTTTCAAGAGGAAATGACTTTTCAGAGAAAAGAATCGTCATTAAAGGAGAGCAATTATGATGACAGGGAGTAATGATAGATCACAAAGCTTTTTGATTGGGTAGAAACGTCGGTGGCTTTGTAATTTTTGAAAATCATCTGTTGCAGTTTTCTAAAATTCTAGATTTTTCTTTTCTGCCTTGTCTTTTCATTATCTGGGTGTTTTCGGTTTTTTCATTGTCCGGGCCTTTGCTTTGGGCTTCTTTTCAGGTTTTGGTATTTTGTTATGACTCTGTTTGATTTTGTTTTATTAATCTAAGCCCAATCAAAATGTTATTTAAAAAAAAAAAAAAAGGGACCCAACTAAAGTATAAAAATAAAATATATAATTTACCGATAATATAAAGACTAATAGCACAATTTAAACCAAATAAAAACAGGAATATCAAGAGTATCGGCACCGGAAAATTTTAGGACTCGTAAGCTTGTGAACACATCAATCTCTGAGAACAAAGAGTGCAATTTTGGAGCAACAGCTGTTAAAATTATTGGTAAGGATTCCCCGTCATAACCAATACTGAGATGCCGAATATGAGAAACTTCATCTGTGCTGGAACTGGAATTTTCTTGGAAAATCAAAGTCTCAAACTTTGAGACAGACAAAGCCAGATCATGCACCAAGCCATGCATCTTGCACGTCAAAATATTTCAGCACCTGTCCTTCCCCACATCTTGGAATAAGGAATTTGATAACAATTCATGAAAATATCTGTTACCAATATCCATCATTTCTTTAGAACCGCCAAGAAATCCTTCGGCCATCGCGTTGATGTGGTAAAAATGCTCTCTAGGGACGCGTTTTGCTGTCACCTATCTTGACATCGCGTTGACTTGGACGCGCTTTCTGTGAAAATGGCACATTTAGATAAATAATTAAAAAATATTTTTTTCTATAAATTAAAAAAAAAAGGACATTATTTAATAAATTGCCCGAAATCCATTTCCCATTAGGATAGTTATTAATAAAAAATAAGATTACATCTTAAAACCTAAATCCAACTGGGATTCTAAATTTCTAATGAAATCAAATTTTAAATTAAATTAAATTTGTGATCAGGATAATTTTAAAAAATTATATCAAGATAACTATTTTTTCGATCCATGAAAAAATAATAAATTTGTACGTTGAAATAAAATTGAGTTAAAAAGAAACAATTACAAGTACAGAATTAATTCAACTCAAATTCCTAATAGGATTTGTAATATGAAATCCAACTGCAACTAGAATTCCAACTACAATAGAATTTCATTACATCCTATCAGGTCAACTATTTTATATATATATATATATATAACATACAACATCATTCATTTGAAATATCGCTCTGCTATATTTTGATTTGAGATCCCGATCGAAAATCTTTGTGACCTTCAAAGATGGGAGAGAGAAAAGTACTGAACAAATATTACCAGCCTGACTTCGATCCGTCGAAGCTTCCGAGGGTCCGGCGACCGAAGAATCAACAGATGAAGGTTCGTATGATGCTTCCGATGAGCATACGTTGTAATACCTGCGGAAACTATATTTATAATGGCACCAAGCTCAATTCACTCAAAGAAGATGCTATCGGCGAGGTTTGTTTTGAGCTTTCTTTTTACACTTTAGCTTCGGTTTATTGTAAAAAGGAACTTTCACGTGCCTTGTACTATACTCACACTTAGTCCAAATAACGTAGTTAAATGCTGTAGTTAGTACACAACTTTCAGGTTTTCACTTCTCTCTAATTAATGATTGAGAGCTTAATGTTTGAGTGCATTTAGTTACTTTTTTCTTATTTGCAGACATATTTGGGAATCCAAATATTTAGGTTTTATTTCAAATGCACCAAGTGTCTGCGGAGATGACGATAAAGACTGATCCATAAAATTCAGATTATGTTGTTGAATCGGGTGCAACAAGAAATTTTGAACCTTGGCGTGCTGAAGATGAGGTGAGAGCTTTGTGTATGAAGCTAAATGTAGCTATAGTTCTTTTAACATTGCTGGATATGTATGATAATATTCTTTCATCTTTCCTTTTGTTAGGAAGCGGATAAAGAGATACAGAAAAGGGAATCAGAAGAAATGGGGGATGCAATGAAATCTTTGGAGAACAGAACGTTGGATTCAAAAAGAGAGATGGATATACTTGCCGCGCTTGATGAAATGAAGTCTATGAAGGTAGCTAAACACTTAAACCAACTTTTGTTTAATATGCAGGAGATAACTGCAACATTACTGTCATAAAAAGAAAACAGAGCTTTTATTTTGTTTTTGATTGTTGTGGATGTCAAATGAACCAGGTTTTTGAGTCTTTTATTTTTAGAATCTGAAACTAGGGAGAGCACTTGTTGAGTTTCGATTGATATGACCAAAATAATCTCTGTTAACGGGTCTACTGTTAGACATTTGTCTATCAAAATGGTAATAGGTACAATTTTCTTTTCTCTGATGCTAATGGTAGTCTATCTTGCTATCTTATATTGCAGTCCAGACATGCTACGGTGAGCGTAGATTCAATGCTGGAGGCCTTGCAACGCATTGCTGCAGAAAAGGTAAGATACTTCTACTTATTTCTTAATAGCTTAAGCGGCTTCTTTGAATAGAAATCTCATGATTGTGTTTGGTTTGTATTCTATTTGAAAATTTCCAATTTCTTCTAAATCAAAGGTGCATCTTTGGTTGCAATTGTGAATCCTGAATGGAATTTATGGTTTCGCTGAGAACACTTTTATGCTGCATTTCTTTAATTATACATAATCCTAGAAAATAGGGGAAAAAGTTGAATTTGCTTTCTATGGATAAATCTTTCCCCCGAAATATGCCAACTTAATTTTATCACATCAGGTAATTTCTCTTAAATCTGAACTCTGATATTAGAATCTATATGAATGCTTGCATTATTTACCTTAATACTTGATGTGAGAGGGAGATGAGTACAAATACATACAAGTGTGGATTGAAGTGATAAGTAGTAATCACGTCGCTTAGCATCCTATTTCTTCTCTTTTGTGATTCTGACTACAAGGTTATAATGCTAACTGGAAAAGAAAATAGAAGAAGAAGATGAAGCCCTCATTAAATCGATTTTCCAGGTTAGAATTGGTGTATTGCTTTTACTATCACCAGTTGTGATTGCTCCATGTTGTAGGCGGGCATGTTTCTAACATTGGTGTCATCTTTAATGCAGAAGCCAAAGGAATTTGTTCGAAGGATTTCAGATGATGTTTTCAACGATGATGAGGATCTGACCCGTTTATTGAGTGGCAATGGTGAAACCTCAAATGATGGCTTAAAGGTATATGGTGTGAATTTAGTTAACAAACACATCCTATACTCAAGGTCAAAACTTCTTTTAAATGCATACAAGTTTTAAGTAAATTATCTATATTTAAGGCAATTTTTATTTAACACCCAAATTGATTACTGACAGTTAGTAATAGTTTTCATGTAATATTGAAGATAGAACAAGATTTTCTTAGGGTGGTAAAGGGTTAACAATATTGCATAGACTAAGAGGGTCAAGTGTGAGATATGTTTAATGTTCTACTATATGTGAAGGGACAAGATCCAAAATACGATGTTTACTTTGAGTTGTTGAAATCAGCAACTATAGGAGCAATTGAGAGTCGGTTTAATATAGAGGAAATCAAGCTGTCCGAATGAATTATTATCTCATGAGAAGATGGATGTGCTTGAACTTTTAGTTTTAGTTTCAAAATGGAATAGGTTTGTTCGAGCATATACCATTGGGTAGTCAGTTTGACCTGCATCAGTGCAAAGTTTCACATAACGATTTCTGTTTGTAGGGCTGGGATTTGCTGTATTTTTCCTTTTTTTTTTTTTACCTCAATTGTTGAAAATAAAATTGCAATTTTTGAATCCGTGAACTCATGCTTTTGTGTGTATGGTTTGCAGAGGAGAAAGGTGTCGGAAGAATCTTCAAGTAACCCTACAGATGCTTTGACAAAACCTAGTGTAATGGCCCATTTTTGTCCGGGCCAGGAACCAAAAAGCAAAACAAAAAAAACACACAGAACAATAAAAGCCTAATTTACATACGGCCCAAACCTAGCCCAAATTAATCCTAAACCTTAGCCCAACAAAACTGCCCAACACAAAAACAAAAATGAAAACTCTAGGTAGCCTCTTGCGCCGTACAGCCTCCAGCGCCTCTTCTGACCTCCGTGCACTGCCACGCGCACCACCACCGTCGCATGCCACCTCCACGTGTCTGACACCTGCAAAACTAAGCCAACATGCAAAAAAGAGGACAGACATGCAAAAATGTTGTATTTTCATTTTCGATTTCGGCAATAAAAGCCATGAAAGAACATTGTATTTTGGGTCCCGACAAAATCAATACATAGTAACAAAAAAAAAAAAAAAAAAAGTAGATCAGATTTTGATTTTATCTTCTTTTCTTTATATTTTTTTCTCTTCAAAATTTTGTACATACGCATGTAAAGATTTTTGTTTTTTTTTTATCCACATACATAAAAATATAGTATACAAAAAAAAAAAAGAGGAAAAAAAACATACTTGGGAGGTTCGACCACCGCACACGGCGGCGGATGGCGTCGATCGGCGCTAAAACTCTCGTCGGACCCAGGCTGAATGTGGAAGGCTAAAGAGCAAAGAAAGGCTCTTAATTTTTATTTTTTTTAAATGGTGCAGCAAAACTAAACTTTTTTAGAAAGAATGGGTTAGAGAAAATGTGCTTTTTGAAAACAATTTAATACATCAGTTTTTTTGAGTCAGATGATTAAATGTTAGTGGTTTTATTATTGAGTCTTCAGCTTGATTTCACTTTTACTCATTTTTGTATATTTTATTTCATGTTATTTTAGGTTTCATTTTATTTTTAATGAATATTTTAATAAATCAACTTTTCTGGTTAGATTGTTAACTAATAGTGATTTAATTATTGAGTTCTCAGTTCAAATTCCTCTTCTAAGCATATTTATATTTTTTATTTCGTGTTGTTTTAATTTTTATTTTTAATTAATAACTATACTATTTTTAAGACATCTTGATTTTTAATTAATTTGTTTAATTAATAACACTTTTATTTATAAAATCAAATAATAACTACATAATAAAAATATATCTTTCATATTTATCATTATATTAAATATATTTTATTTTTAAAAAAACATCAACTAGTTTTTTGATATATATTTTTTATATATAATATTATAAATCAAATAATTATTTTCAAAATCATTATTATTTTCATATGTAAAATATTTCATATTTTATCAAAAGTATCAAATACCCATGAAAAAATATTGTCACCAGTAATCCCCACAAGAGCATGAACCATCTCTAAAATGGTGGTATCTGTTGATGTCTCTCAAAATAATTTCCTGGACACAATTTTACTAATGAATTTGAATGCGAAGATGGCAATCAATGCAGACTCTAAGATTCTTTTTAACTCTAATTGGAGCTCTCACGGAGTGGCAATCAACCCGAAGGCTAATGCAAGTTTTTCAACTGTGGTGGTATAGAAGTTTTTCCTTTTCATCACGTTTCCACATCATGAAGATCAAACTCCACGGGGATGTACCGGCTTTGCTCAAACGCTCACTTAGCTCATCAAGCTTTGCGTAGATTTCTTCACTTCGAACATGGCTTCGGTCTCCGCTATGAAAGTGTATATCTTGTCTTTAACCTCAATCCAACTAACCGGGTTCTTTCTTCACGTTATGAGTCTTTCATGAGTCTTCTCATCTTTGCTACATTATTCCACATGCCAACCGATGCATATATGTTAGCAAGAAGAACATGGGTACCGGATTTCTCGGCCAAGAGTCAAAAGCATCTCTCGCAAAGACGTTGGCCAATCTCAACATTCTTGTGGATTCTAGCGGCACCAAGAAGTGCACCCCAAACCGAGAGCCATCCGCTTGGAAAGGCATGGTATCTACAAGTTCCATTGCCTCATCTAATCTCCCTGCTTTCGACCAAGTAGGTCAATCATGCAAGCATAATGCTCTTGCATAGGTTCAAATCCAAACAACTCCTTCATTGATCTCAAGTATTTTTGGGCTTGATGAACCAAACCGGCATGGTTACAAGCACAAAGGACAACGACCAAAGTTATCGATTGGGAGAAACACCATATTTAAGCATTTGATTAAAAACCCGTAGTGCTTCTTTCCCATGCCCATGTTGAGCTAGTCCTCCTATCATTGCGGACCATGAGACTATCCTCTCTCAGGAATCTTGGAGAATGCACATTCAGCATCAACTATGCTTCCACATTTGGCATACATGTTCACCAGAGAATTTCCTGCAAAGTTATCATACATAAATCCATGCTTCAAGACATGAACATGCACTTGTTTCCCTTGTTCATATGCTGATAGATTTGCACATGCATTTAGGAGTGAACTACAAACATATGGATCCGGCTCTATCCCTCTATCTAGCATTTCTAGATACAGCTTAAGAGCTTCTTCACCTTGTCCGGACTGAGAATAAGCTGTGATCTGTTGGGAAGAAACCGAAACAACCGAAACAAAGCGGAAGCACAACTGGTGTTCTTTCTCTCCCTATAACTCTTGTCAAATATTATGGCAAGCACAATAGCACAAAAATATGTTCTCTAGCAACCTATCAACCACAAATCAACCAATGCAACCACAACAAAAATGATAAATAGAGACACCGATATTTTTACGTGGAAAACCCCTCTAAATCAAGGGTAAAAACCACGGGACTTTAGAGTCCGATCAAAAGCTCCACTATAATCAAATGTTCAGCTACAAGATCACAATATCAAGCCTACAACAAGCATTCAACTCCAACAAGGCTAATAATATGTAATCTTTAGCAAAAGAGAGAAAAATTGGAGAACATCACCAAAAACGTAGCTGCTGTAAAATGGGTATTTCCGACGCTACAGGACTCGGATGAAAAATCCGACCGTACAAAGTCAAGAACACCTTGTCGCCTAGCTGCTGTCCAAAAATCAGCTCAATCGAACCATGGATGGACCTCCGATCGAAGAGTTGATCACAGCTACTCCAAACTTGAAAAATAATTTTTCTAGCTTCAAACTCTCTGTTTCTCCCTTTTTATTTTCTCTCTTAAAAATCTGATATTTTTGGCTCTCTCTAAATGCTGCCCCAAAGCCACGTTCAAGACAAAAAGAAAAATAATAAAAGACAAATAAAATGGCTTTTGTCAAACCCAAAAGAAAAAGAAAAAGAATTGTAGTATGGTGGAGTAGTTGGAAATCATGGCAAAAATTAAGGGCCACCCACATAGTGGGACCCTCACCAACATGATCATAGATGTGAAACCCAACCAGATCTACAATCAAGCACTCCCTGAATATTCTTGTTGCATCTTCAAGAAGGGCACATTTTCCATATGCATCAATAAAATTCATTTCTGACATAATGGTCAAACGCAAATCGACTTTGCGAGAGAGTGCATGAACTCGTTTGCAAACGTAGTTCACCTGTAAGCTAGCAAATGTGATTTGAGGATTATCGATAATGTTGTTTGATTGAATCCAACTCCCGCCTCATGCATCAAAGGAAACAGCAATAGAGCTTCCATATCTTCCCATTTTGTGAATGCGCAGAGATAATGACATTCCATGCAATCAAGTCCTTATCGGCATCAAATTAAAAACCATTCTTGCATCATTCACCAAACCACTTTTCGAATACATGTCTACAAGTCCAACATGCACAAAAGGATCGATCCTACATTCGGCTTTAACAAGTTACTGGTGCAACTATGCTCGCCCAATTCCTTGAGACCGATGCAAGACAACCTTTTAGAGCACTCGACAAGGTAAACATATTTGAATGTGCTCGGACAATCTCATTTGCCCAAAAAACTCTAAAGTAGAATCATGCTTATCATGAAGAACGCAACCAAGCAATGAGAGCATTCCAATAGACAATATCAGTTCCCTTATCTCCTCAAACACAACAACAAAGCATCCTCAAGATTCCCTATCTTTGCATACATGTCCACAAGTGCATTCTTCGAGAAAGGATCGAATTATAACCTAGCTTTATCAAGAACCCGTGAATTTTCCTTCCTCCCCACTATCCTCCAACCCAAGGCAGCGTTTATCATGTTAGACAAACTAAATTCATTAGGCCTTATTCCACTCAAAACCATTTCACGAAACAACTCCACTGCTTCACCAAAGTAATCACTCTGCACATAACAAGAAAATAATGCATTCCATGAAACAACACTCCTTTCGGTATATCCTCAAAGAGCCTCCTCGAATCACAAAATTTCCCGCATTTTGAGTACAAGACAACCAAATCATTACCTACATATTCATCGGACTCGAACCCGTTAACCACCACAATTCCATGAACTCGCTTCCCTAACTCCAAATCCTTTGTAAAAGCACAAGCTTTTAACGCTAGGAAAAGTGAACTCATTGGACTTAAGACCCAACAAATGCATCTCATGGAAAGCCCAAAAGGCATCTCTGGCAAACCCATTTTGGGCATATCCAGAAATCAAAGCGGACCAAGAAACCAAGTGCAGTTCGGGACTTTCGTCGACCGGGTTTTCTGGCATAGCCAAAGCGTTTACATTTTGCATACAAGCTGATCAAAAGTTCCTACTTTTGGGGTCATTGGTTGAACCAAATTTGAGTGTATGGGCATGGATTTGCATGCTGGATATAGGGTCTTGGAGGCATTGCATTTTGACAAGAGTTTAGAGTAGTAGGGAACAGAGAATGATGTGGGATTGGGGTCTTGGGTTGTTTCGAGGAAAGGGTTGGATTTTTTGGCGTGGCTTGAAGTAGTGAGGTTTGAAAACGGTGAAAAGAAGAAGGGTAAGATCGTTGGAGATGAGATTTTTGGAATTGGAGAGGAATTGAAATTACAGATTTTCATGATTCATTTGTTCATTAACTTTGGTTTGGTTAATCTTCTCAATCGCAATCGACGCCACTTTTTGACGCCACTACTCCCACAACAAAGACTAACTAACGAAAGCTTGACCATCTTTGCTTCAAAAATAACAAGCTTGAAATGTTAGAAAAAGCGTTAACCCATCAGATCGAGGAAGAACAATTGTAAACGAAAAGCAATAGGTGATTGAAATGGGTAAATTACATTCAAGATCCTTATACTATTATTATGTTTACGTTTTGTCCATGTAACTTTAAAAAGTTTTCCTTTTGTCTTTATTTTTGATAAATTAACTCAAGCAGAAGTTCTTTTTGTGTGGTTTTCCTTCGTCGATTAAAGGCAGTGGTTTGCTTCTCCAAGGGTTCTTTATTTTTTCGCAGTGTTAGGCTGCTTTTAAGGTTACAATAAGTTAACTCCTAATACAAGTATTAATGTCCTATTATCATTTAAATCATCAACATCCGAGCTCTTAGCTTTTACCTAAAGCCTAAATTTTCAGTGCCAATGGACTTTGAGAAGAGATTTTGGACCTTCCATAAACGAAAGAAGTTCAACCAGGGCTGATTTCAAGCATATCCTTTGGTAATTACTTTCTTCATCTCGCTTTTGGATGTATGGATGAAAGATGAAAGCTTTGAGAAATGTTGATTTTGATTATTAAATATTTGTTTAGTTGTAGCTACTAGAAGAATAATAGAGATGGACATTAGAATTGTTTACGCAGTTTTGGAAATTTCTTATGTCTGCGGAGTCTTGCTCAGAGGTTAATCCACTATAACAACAGTTACAAGTTATGATTTAACTCCAACACACTCATTAAGTTACAGTCTCACTCCTATACTTCTAACTAAATAACTCCCCATCTAAATCTTTTCCCCTTGAAAGCTTAGATCCAAGCTGATGAACACAATTCAGTTTACTTACAATTTTGTACTAAAAAAGTAGTTCCTGATTTAACAAATAAAATGCTCTCTAATTTCTACAATTAACCTACGCTAGTCGTTCACTACATAAAAGGGGAGTTCAAGTACAATCAATGACATTCGCTAATCCCACTAAAAACATCTTACTGTCATTAAATTCCTTGAAGATCAAATCTTCTATTTAAGGGAACTTTGATTGTATTGAAACAATCTTTACTTGGCTTGATTCTCGCATGTAAAGTCTGCACTGATGTACCACCACTGAAGTTGACAATTATAATCGGCACTAACAAGCTCTCTTTTACCTGATAATATCCAAACACAGTATTTATAATAAACTAAGTTACTATTTTTATTCCAAGGCAATCCAATTGGTGAACTCAATAAGTTTTAGCTCCTAGAAATTCTATGAAGTACCTTTGTGAATAGCTTTTCCATTCATATTTGGTGCTGGTCCTCTCCAGTCATGGCTAAGGCCTTCTAGCTTACTACCCCATCAGATAAAGCAAAATCATAAATCTTTACATGAAGAAAAAATTTAAACCCTTGGATTTGAATTTTAGTTGTTTTATCACTGACCTATGTGAAGCACGTGTGGATCTCTCATATCAAAGAGTCTTGCAAAAGACTTCCTCTATTTACCTTAAATAACACCAATTCTCTACAGGGAGACACTTCGCCTGCAAAAATGCAAAAGGCATAGGTTGGGAAAGAGATGGTGGTGAAGTGGCAAGATGTTGCAATGAACAAGCATACAATATGTTGTCAAGGACAGCTGATTTGGGTAGCCAAGGTTAGTTCCATAACAGGGTGGCAATCGTAAGTGCTTCAAGTCGAGAGCAAAACAAGAATGGCTTTCAGAGCAGAACTAAATTCTCGCTCGGATATCACGAGAAACCTTATTCGCAACCCTTGATGCTTCGGACAAGTAGGAGAAATACTTGGGTGATGTTGCATGACTGAAGACAACAAGGCAAAAGAAGTGGTCAAAATGCATAAACAATGATAATTACCTAGTGAGTTGAAACTTGAAAATTTTTCATAAGCAGTCTTCCTGTTTAGTTGACTTACTATAATAGTTGATGCCTTTTGGAAAAATGCGACTTTTGCCCGGCTAATCTGTCGAAACATTTTATGTACAACAAAACTAAATCTGTACAAGTAGTCGCGGTGACTTGGACCTTTCTCGTGATCGCAATCAAACACACTCAATAGCATCAAGTAGTCACACCATTCTTGTATGGAGCTGGGCCTCTCCGGTCTTGGCTGGGGCCTTTTAGCTCACTAGCTCATCTGATCAAGCAAAATCATAATGTTCAGATTATTGAACACAAACACTTCTTTATTTTCTTTGCTTTCAATTCAGTTTCTATCTCCAAATTTCAATCTCAAAAATTTCTTCATACTTTCACCAAGTTAATTACTTGGTCAAAGTTCCAACAATTGGTATCTAGAGCTTTATTCTTGGAGGACCTGTTGCTGTTAAAATCAAATTAGTATGGCTTCACCAAGCTTCTCACCTGCTGTACCTTCGATTTTCAACGGAGAAGGCTTTCATATATGGCAAGTTAAAATGAAAACTTACCTGCAAGCTCTTGATCTATGGGAAGTTGTGAACACTGATGTTGAACCAGAACCTCTTCGAGCCAACCCAACTGTGGCTCAAATAAAACAGCATTCTGAGGAGAAGACCAAGAAACACAAGGCTTTGTCTTGCATCCAAAATTGTGTCTCGGATGTCATCTTTACAAGGATTATGGCTTGTGAGACTCCAAAGCAGGCCTGGGACAAGCTTAAGGAGGAGTTTCAAGGTATAGAAAGAACCAGGCAGCAACAACTTTTGAATTTGAGGAGAGACTTCGAAAATTTGAAGATGAAAGAAGAAGAGACTGTAAAAAAGTACTCAGACAGAATAATGGCTGTTATAAACAGTATAAGGCTCCTTGGTGAGCAGTTTAATGAAGCAAGGAGAGTGGAGAAAGTGCTGTCAACCTTACCTGAAAGGTATGAAGCAAAAATATCCTCCCTCGAGGACTCCAGGGACCTCTCAAGCATCACTTTGACCGAGCTGATCAATGCCCTTTATGCTCAAGAGCAAAGAAGGGCAAGCAGGAATGAGGAGCACCAAGAAGGTGCTTTCCAAGCTAAAGCCAGGACTTCCTCATCCAACACTGCCTATAAAGGCAAGAAGACCTGGAAAAACAAGCCTAAGCCTGATGCTGCAAGGACAAATGACTACCTTTGCAGATTTTGCAAGAAGCCAGGCCATCCAGAAGACAAATGCTGGTTTAGGTCTGATGCAGTATGCCAATATTGCAAGAAAAAAGGGCATGTTGAAAAGGTCTGTAAGAATAAAGGCAGACCGAAGCAGGCTCAACAACAATCAAAGACTGAGGCTTGAGTGGCTGAAGGTGGAAGTGATCAAGAAGAACAGGTTTTTGTTGTGTCATGCTCGAGTGACCAGAAGAGAGGCTCTAAAGCTTGGCTCCTGGACAGTGGATGTACAAATCACATGTCACCTAATGCAGCTATTTTTAAAACCTTGGACAGGAGTGTTCAAACCAAGGTCAAGGTTGCAAATGGTCAGTTCATCAATGCTGTAGGCAAAGGTGATGTTATGATATCAACTCCAAAAGGAAACAAGGTGATTTCTAATGTGTTACTTGTACCCGATATAGACAAAAACTTGCTAAGCATACCTCAACTCCTTGACAAAGGATACTCACTTGTGTTCAAAAACAAAGTGTGTCAAATAATCGATCCAAGTGGATCATGCTTCATGATGATCACTATGGTCGATAAGTCCTTTGAGGTTAATCGTCGGAAGGCTTGAATGCGACCTACACGCCTCGAGAGAATGACTCAAAGATATGGCACAAAAGGCTCGGTCATACAAACTTTAAAGCAATGGCGAGAATGATCCATGAAGAATCGGTCGAGAATTTCATTAACTCAGCATGCAATAATGAAGTTTGTGAAGTGTGTCAACTTGGAAAACAAGCCAAGCTACCATTTCCCTCGAACCAAGCCTGGAGAGCGTCGGAGAAACTTCAACTTGTTCACACTGGATGTTTGTGGCCCTATGAAGACAGAATCGAGTTAGTGGAAACAGTACTTCACTCTCTTTATTGATGATTACTCAAGATTCGTTGGATTTATTTTTAAAACACAAGTCCGAAGTTCCACAAGTGTTCATAAAGTTTAAAGTTCAAGCGGCCCGAGACGGGTTGCAAGTGAAGACCATCGAGTCGGATAATGGGGTGAATACATTTCTCAATTCCAAGCGATTTGCGAAGAAAGGGCATCAAACACCAACTAACTAACGTGTATACACCTCAGCAAAATGGGGTAAGTGAAAGGAAGAATCGAAGCATTATGAATATGGCAAGATGCTCTTTGTTCGAGAAGAATGTGCCAAAGTTTATGTGAAATTTGAAGTCGCATCACACATTGTCTACCTTCGAATAGGCTTCCAACAAAGGCCTTGGCTCGAAAGACACCCTTTGAAGCTTGGTATGGCTTCAAACCTTCATTGGCTCATTTAAAAGTCTTTGGATGTCTATGTTATGTTCAGATTCCATTAGTAAAGAGGGACAAACTATCTGAGAGAGCAGCTCCTGGTGTTTTGGTAGGATATAGTTCAGTCAAAAAAGGCTATAGGATCATAGACCCAACCACAAAAAAAGTTCAAGTGAGTAGGGATGTGGTCTTTGATGAAAATGCCTACTGGAACTGGGATAACAATCAGCCAATGGAGACTTCAGAAGAGCTTGTAGTAGGGCAGATAGAACCTGAACAAGCTGGTCCAGAAATGGACATCGATGATATTCCAGTTAGAGGGACCAGATCATTGACAGATGTTTATGAAAGTGAAGTTGCTATCATGGAGCCAACAAGTTTCGAAGAGGCTGAAACATACCAGGACTGGAAGGCTGCAATGGTTGAAGAAATGAAGATGATCGAGAAGAACCAAACCTGGGATCTAGTCAATAGGCCACAAGACAGAAAGGTCATAGGTGTTAAGTGGGTCTATCGTGCCAAGCATAATCTTGATGGGACATTAAACAAGCTAAAGGCAAAAAGGCTGGTTGTCAAGGGCTTTAGTCGAAATATGGTCTGGACTATATGGAAACCTTTGCTCCAGTAGCCAGGCTCGACACCATCAGATTGTTGATTGCATTGGCAGCACAAAAGCAATGGTCCATACACCAACTTGATGTCAAATCAGCATTCCTAAATGGACAACTTGAAGAGGAGATATACATTGACCAACCTCAAGGCTTTGAAGTGCCAGGCAAAGAACACATGGTCTATAAGCTCAAGAAGGCCCTTTATGGCCTAAAACAAGCTCCTAGAGCTTGGTATGCTCGAATTGATAATCATCTACTGAATTTGGGATTTGAAAGGAGTGCAAGTGAACCAACATTGTATGTAATGAAGAATGAAGGCAAAACACAGCTCATAGTGTCCCTTTATGTAGATGATCTCTTGGTTACAGGAGGAGACAACAATGTCTTGAGTAACTTCAAGGGCAAAATGAAGCAAATGTTTGAAATGACTGACTTGGGGATGATGACCTACTTTCTAGGCATGGAAGTCGCACAAACTCGGACGGGTATGTATCTAAGTCAGAAAGCCTTTGCTGTGAAAATTTTAAATAAGTTTTCAATGCAAAAATTCAAAGCAGTAAGCACTCCAGTGGCTATTGGTGAAAAGTTATCAAGCCAAGGTGATTTTAAAGAGGTATGTGAATCATCCTACAGGAGTTTAGTAGGTTGTTTGTTATACTTAACAACTACTAGACCAGACATAATGTATGCTGTGAGTTTACTTTCTCGATTCATGCATTGTTGTAATGAAAGCCATCATAGAGCTGCTAAAAGAGTCCTTAGATACATCAAAGAGACCCTAAACTATGGCATATCATTTGAAAGAACTGAGCATTTTGAATTGATTGGCTATACTGACAGTGATTGGGGTGGTTCAAATGATGATATGAAAAGTACTTGAGTTATGCTTTCACTCTTGGTTCGGGCATGTTTTCTTTGGAGTTCAAAAGAAGCAAAGCTTGGTAGCACAATCAAGCTGCTGAGCGAGTATGTTGCTCGCTTGCTGCAGCATGATTAATCAAGCTAAGTGGCTTAGAAAGATCATGGCTGATTTAAATCTCAATCAAAAGAATGCTACAAAGATCTACTGCGATAACAAATCAAGCGAGTAGCAATAGCTAAAAATCACGTCTTCCATGGGAGAAACAAAGCATTTCAAATATCAAGCTCCATGTTGTTCGAGAAATGGAGCAGCAAAAGAAGTTGAGTTGATTCATTGCAACTCGTAAGATCAAGCTGCTGATATTTTTACAAAAGCCTCAACAAAGGAAGGTTCTGTAAGTTGAGAGATCAAATAGGTGTTCGCTGTATAGAGACCAAGGAGGAGTGTTGAAATATGGTCTCCACACACATTCCACTTAAATTTGTTTTTTTTTATTCTCTCATGCATCCACTCATTTCCCATTTCTTTCTTATCTCCATATTCACCCACTTACTTATTATCTTTTTATTCCACTATGTTCAATTATTACATTTGTTTTTTGCCATCCATAAAAGAAGGTGGAAGCAACACTTGAAATTGGCATAGGAATTCCACATATTGTTTGTCATGTTTCTCCACATCTCATGTATAAATTGCCATGCATTTTTCAATTTTATGTACCACATTGTCTCTATTGTAATAAGAGAAGGTCAACTCAATTACTTCTTCTTACAAAAGCTTGTTCAGATTATTGAACACAAACACTTCTCTATTTTCTTTGCTTTCAATTCAGTTTCTATCTCCAAATTTCAATCTCAAAAATTTCTTCATACTTTCACCAAGTTAATTACTTGGTCAAAGTTCCAACACATAAATCCTTTACGTAGAGAAAAAAAGTTTAATCCTCAGATTAAAACTTAAGTTGGTTATCAATCATCACTGACCTATCTGAATTCTGAAGCATGCCTTGGTCATCAATCATCACTGACCTATCTGAAGCATGCCTGGATCTCTTATATTGAAGATTCTTGCAAAAGACTTCCTCTATGATCTTAAGTAACACCACTTCTCTGCAGGGAGACACTTTTCTGCCAAAATGCAAAAGGCTAGGTTAAGAAAGAGAATGGTGCTAAAGCAGCAAGATATGATGAACAAGCATATGATATGTTTGTCAAGGGCAGCTGACTTGGAGAAACATGTAACAAGGTTAGTACCATAACGGGTGGCTATCCTAAGTGCTTCCATCAGGAGCTAAACAAGAATGGGATTCAGGAACAAAGCTAAATTCCAGTTGGATCTCATGAGAACCCTTATTCATAATCCTTGATGCTTCAGACAAGTAGGACATATATTTAGCAAATGTTGCATGACCAAAGACATTACAAACAAGTTAAAATAAGTGGTCAAAATGTATAAACAATGATAATTACCTAGTGAGTTGAGTTTTGAAAAAATTTCATAAGCAGTATTCTTGTTTAGTTGACCTACTATAATAGTTGATGCCTTACGGAAAGCAGAGAAAGAGAACGGAGGTAAAGCGGCAAGATAGGTGTTCGCAATGAACAAGTACGTGATATGTTGTCAAGAAGCTGCTGATTTGGGTAAAAATGGAACAAGGATGGTAGTACCATAACTTCCATTGGAAGCAGACTAAGAATGGGCTTCAAGAAGACAAGAAAGATAATGAATACCTCTGAGATGAGATGTGACTAGAGCTTTATATGTAGTAATCCTTAATGCTTCAGATAAGTTGCCAAACCAAAGACTTCATAAGCAAGGTAAAACAAGTGGTCAAAACACAAAGAATGTTCAATTGTATAGTTTGTTAAAATTTGAAAATAATTTTTTAAGTAGTCTTTATAAAAGCAAAATTAAAAGTTAAAAATTGAACTAGTGTCATCAATTACATGGAAAAGAAATTGTGACCAGGACTTACTTTTCGATGGATAAATTTCGTTTCTACGTTTTCTCTATGACTGATGAGTCTTTGAGCTGTACAAGCTAATTAGTGAATCCTGCAAAATTAAGCCAAAAAATCTGTCATATGGATTAATCAACCAAATTTGTGAACAAGTAACCTTTTATTTTTTTAAAAAGAATATATAAACAAGCCTACCAAGTTGAAGGGAAATATCTTGTCTAAATGGAGAAATCGACCAAAAACTTGAAAGAATTGCCAAAATGACTATATATACAAAGGGACTTCTCATATCCATGAAATGTTTATCCAAGCAAAATTAAAAGGTTGTCTACTAAAATGCAAAGTTAATCACAGGAAGAATGAACTGATGTAAATTGCATTGAAAAGAACTTACTTTTTTATCTATATATTTACTTCTGAGACGATAAGTCTATTAATCATTCATATCCATCCAAATCCTGTAATGGTCTGGTGAAAATGCCCCCAAAAAATGAAAGTTTAGTTTGAAACTAGACAAAAGAGTTTAGGAGGATAACTATAAAAGAGTTTAGAGAAAATGACATTCTTTTATCAAAAGCAAAAAGTACAGGTGTTTTGGTTTCAGATATTGAACTTACCGCTTGCACATAATTGAGATTCTACAAATGTGGGAAATCTTGGACCACTCAGGGCCGCTTTCCTTGGAACATCTTGCCTCTAATCGAGGACACGCTGAAATTATAAATGTTGTTAATCCGAGAGGCTTCGCATAACATGTTCGGAAGGCGGATACATGAGCTTATCACATGAAACGATTCTCGGACACTTTACGGAGGAGAGGTTTCCCAACCAATCGAGCAAGGCTTCTATGCCATGAAACCTCGTATCTCCGGTTCTTCAAGCGGCAGTGAGGTGTTGGAGTTGGTAAGGAAGAGAACTTAGCTTTTCCCATCCGAGCAAACGCAATTCTTTAAGTCTGAGATGTTGAATGGAATCCATACCTGGGAATTCTTCTAGATCTTCTGAGAAACCACCAATATCTAACCTTCTCAAGAAATAAAGGCGGCCAAGGAGGTCAATTGGAATGCTCCTCAATGTTGGACACCTTTTGATTGTTAAATGATCAAGAAAACACATGTCCCCCAGACTTTCGGGAATCGATCTTAGATCAGGCAAATCAGATAGTGTCAGATTGTGAAGGCAAACGTTGGGTTGCAGCAAATCTGGTAACAGACGAGTTAAGCCTTCGCCTACACCAGTGAAGTCTAATTCCGTAAGATAAGCATTATGTATTCTTGGAATGGGCCTCATATTCGGGCAGTTCACTATCCTCAATTTTGTGAGAAAAGTGAAGGTAAGCAGTGCATCTCCTATTTGGCTTAATTTTTTACATGCAATAATTTCAAGCACTTGGAGAGTTGAGTTCCTTTCTGTTATTCGAACAATTTCCAGATTGTTGCAGTTTGATATATTTAAAATATGAAGAGAGGAAAATCCGTCTAAATCTGGAATAGAATTTAAGTTACCACAGTGGGATAGCTTTAATTCTTCAAGACTAGTAGAGGTAGACAACCAGTCTCCTATCTTGCTCAATTTTGGACACGAAGAAATCTGAAGTTTTTCAAGAGATACACATCCTCTTATCGGAATAGTTTCCAGTTCGTGGAAGTTTGATATTTCTAAAATTCGGAGAAAGGAAAATCCTTCCAAATCTGGAATGGAACTTAAATTAGGACCACCACCGAACTTTAATTCTTCAAGACTAGTGGAGGTAGACAACCAGTCTCCTATCTTGCTTAATTTTGGACACGAGGAAATGTGAAGCTTTTCAAGAGATGAACATCTTTCTCTTATCGGAATAGTTTCCAGTTCGTGGCAGTCTGATATATCTAAAATTCGGAGAGAGGAAAATCCTACCAAATCTGAAATGGAACTTAAATTAGAACAACCACTTAGCTTTAATTCTCCAAGACTAGTGGCGGTAGACAACCGGTCTCCTATCTTGCTTAATTTTGGACATGAGGAAATGTGAAGCTTTTCAAGAGATGAACATCTTCCTCTTATAGGAATAGTTTTCAGTTCGTGGCAGTCTGATATATCTATAATTCGGAGAGAGGAAAATCCTACCAAATTTGGAATGGAACCTAAATTATAACAACCACTTAGCTTTAATTCTTCAAGACTAGTGGCGGTAGACAACCGTTCTCCTATCTTGCTTAATTTTGGACACGAGGAAACGTGAAGCTTTTCAAGAGATGAACATCTTCCTCTTATTGGAATAGTTTCTAGTTCATGGCAATATGATATATCTAAAATTCGTAGAGAGGAAAATCCTTCCAAATTTGGAATGGAACTTAAATTAGCACAACCACTTAGCTTTAATTCTTCAAGACTAGTGGAGGTAGGCAACCTGTCTCCTATCTTGCTTACTTTTGGACACGAGGAAACGTGAAGCTTTTCAAGAGATGAGCATCTCCCTCTACTCGGAACAATTTCTAATTCATGGCAGTCTGATATATCTAAAATTCGGAGAGAGGAAAATTCTTCCAAATCTAGAATGGAACTTAAATTAGCACAATCATTTAGCTTTAATTCTTCAAGACTAGTAGAGGTAGACAACCAGTCTCCTATCTTGCTTAATTTTCGACACGAGGAAACGTGAAGCTTTTCAAGAGATGAACATCTTCCTCTAATCGGAACAATTTCCAATTCGTGGCAGTTTGATATAACTAAAATTCGGAGAGAGGAACATCCTTCCAAATCTGGAATGGAACTTAAATTAGCACAACCACTTAGCTTTAATTCTTCAAGACTGGTGCAGGTTGACAACCCGTCTCCTATCTTGCTTAATTTTGGACACCAAGAAACGTGAAGCTTTTCAAGAGATGAACATCTTTCTCTTATCGGAATAGTTTCCAGTTTGTAGCAGGCTGATATATCTAAAATTTGGAGAGAGGAAAATCCTTCCAAATCTGGAATGAAACTTAAATTAGCACAATCACTTAGCTTTAATTCTTCAAGACTAGTGGAGGTAGACAACCAGCCTCCTATCTTGCTTAATTTTCGATACGAGGAAACGTGAAGCTTTTCAAGAGATGAACATCTTCCCCTAATCGGAACAATTTTCAGTTCGTGGCAGTCTGATATATCTAAAATTCGGAGAGAGGAAAATTCTTCCAAATCTGGAATGGAACTTAAATTAGCACAACCATTTAGCTTTAATTCTTCAAGACTGGTGGAGGTAGACAACCCGTCTCCAATCTTGCTTAATTTAGGACACGAGGAAATGAGAAGCTTCTCAAGAGATAAACATCTTCCTCTTATCGGAACAATTTCCAATTCGTGACAGTCTGATATATCTAAAATTCGAAGAGAGGAAAATTCTTCTAAATCTGGAATGGAACTTAGTTTAGCACAATCACTTAGCTTTAATTCTTTAAGACAAATGGAGGTAGACAACCCCTCTCCAATCTTGCTTAATCTATTGCACTTAGAAATGCAAAATTCTTCAAGAGATGAACATATTCCTGCTATTGGAACAATTCCCAAGCTTATGCAATCAGAAACATAGACACTTCGAAGAGCGGAAAACCCATTTAAATTTGGAATTGAGAACAAATCTCCACACTTTACTATAGTTAGCTCCTCAAGAACCGTGGAAGTAGCTAGTCCATCCCCTATACTGCTTAATCGTGAACAATCCTCAATACAGAGCTTTTTAAGGGATAAACATTGTCCCGTCAGGGGAATACTTTCCAATAAAGGCGATTAGAAACAAGCAACTCTTCTAAGCAAAGAAACATGATTTGATTGCTTTGTCATTCTTTGTCCATTCTTTTGATTTTCCGATTCTGTCGTAGGATGAATGTTTTTAATGCAGAAACACCTCAATCTCACGTTGACTATTTCCATCGCAATAAAACTCATTACCGATGCACTTCACCTTCTTCATATTCCTCAGTGCAAGAAATTTGAGACTGTGCAGTTGGCCCAATGGTGGAAGACTTTTACAATTGATACAATTGTTTAATTCCAACTCCATCAAATTGTCAAGAATCAGTGAACCAATATTAGAACCATGAACAGATCTTGACATCCGAGATGGGAGCTTTTCTCCTCCATAATTCCAAACAATTAAGCTTTGCAAACCTGAGTGGGGTTGGAGACCTTCCAAAGACTTCCTCACGGTATCATCGCTAAAACCATTCAAATATTACCTTGCACAATTTTGTTTTAAGCCGTAGATTTGCTTTGCGAGCCTCTTCCTTGTCTCTAACACTTTGAAGATCGCATATCTTCAATTGTCCACCAAGTTCGTTTAGGCATTCTAGAGCATCAAGATGAAGTTCGTTATCCCTAACAAAAAACACTGGCAATGTTTGGAGAGAAATTAGGTGTCGAAGCTCAATTGGTTGAGAACTTCGCTGGTCAAAATGGATGTGCTTCAAGCTTATCAAATTTCTCAATCCATCTGGAAATGCGAGCTCCCTACAACCCATGAACCATAATGTTTGTAACATGTAAAGTTTGGTTATGGATTGAGGCAAAGACTTTGATAGAAGTCTCAGAGATGTCCACATACCTCAAGTGCTTCAATTCGCCGAGGAAGCGGGCAAGTCAAGAATATAATCAAGAGGAAAATTTTAGGACTCGTAAGCTCTGTGAAGGTTCTTGACAATTTCTTGAACACATCAATCTCTCGAGAACAAAGAGTGCAATTTTGGAGCAACACCGTTAAAATTATTGGTAAGGATTCCCATCATAACCAATACCGAGATGCCGAATATGAGAAACTTCATCTGTCTTTGGAACTGGAATTTTCTTGGAAAATAAAAGTCTCAAACTTTGAGACAGACAAAGCCAGTGTTACGTACCAGAATAATAACCATGCACGTATTCTATTTCATGCAGGTGTAAAACGCCCGTTTCAATTCCCGTTTCAATCTCTTTTAAGTATCTCACTTTGCGTTTTGTATTGTTTGAGCTAAAACGCAGCTGTATTGTTACTTGCTTTTGGTTAGTTGTTATTTTACATATGCATCTTTGAAAGAAAACGGTTATGAAGATTTTGAATCAGAATTGAATCTACCTTCTGTGCTTTTCTCTGCTGCTTTCTTTTCTCTTCTTTCTCTCATTTTCAGATCCATTCGTCACAAAGGTATCAGAGCTAAACGATCCTCATGGCCGGTGAGGGCGTGACAACCAGGTTGCAAAAGGAGTTCGGGCTAATGCAAGGAGAGCTTACTCAGCTTCAGGGGGAGTTTTCTCAGCTCGACGCACGGATTGATGCTCGACTCAAAGGATTTCAGGAAGGAATTAAATCAGAGGTAAGATTGGAGCTTAGATCTGAACTTCATTCTTTGTTCGAACAGTATTTCGGGGTACATCCGCCGAGGGCCTCTACTGGGGTGGAAATGGGTAGGGGAAAGGGAATCTTAGGTTCCCCTCCGGGTTTTCCAGCTCGGGAAACCCTTTTAGTATCGCCTATTTCAGAGTCGGGACCGTCAAGCTTGTCTTCTCGAGGTGGTGTTTTGCATACAAGTAACCCCTCCTCTTTTAGAATGGATTGTCTGCGTTTTGATGGTCATGAATTCAGAGGTTGGTGGTCTAAGCTGGAACAGTATTTTGAGGCGGAGGGAGTTAGTGAGCAAGCTAAGGTTAGAGTGGTTATGTTGCATTTAGAAGGGAAGGCCTTAGATTGGCATCACTTCTTTGTACGTAAATATGGGGGGCTGCACCAACTGACTTGGGAGTTGTACTCAAAAGGGATTAAGGATCGATTCGGGTCTGATTCCTTTCTTGACCCCATGACAGAGCTGGTGACTCTTAAACAGCAAGGATCTGTTGATCAATTTTATGATGGGTTTTTGAGCTTGTTGAATCAATTAAATTTGTTGGAGTCCTATGCCCTGAGTATCTTCATCAGTAATTTGAAACCTGAGATTGGTCAGTAGTTGAGGTTGTTTACTCCTCAGACTCTGGTGGATGGGTACAAGCTCGCTCGACAAGTTGAAAACATTGTATTTGGACCGGTAAAAAGAGGGTTGGGTCCTAGTAGTGGAACGAGTTCTTCAAGATCGTTTTTACCTTCTTCGAGACCACCTCAAGGGACTGGGAGTTCTACACAGATGAGTGGAGGGGGGCAAAGGCTGCCGTCGAAATCCTTGTCTCAAACGGAGTTGGAAGACAGGAGGAGAAAGGGTCTCTGTTTTTGGTGTGGCGCGAAGTATTCTCCAGGTCACAAATGCTCCAAATCCCAAGTTTTCCAACTGGTGATTGAACCAAACTGGGAGCTAGGGTCTGAGTTGAAAAGCCCAACTTCTGATGAGCTGCAAGATTTTTCTGATCAATTGGAATTGCTTGATCACAAGTCGGATAGTCCCGTATTATCACTGCATGCTCTTCAAGGGTTACAAGGTCATCATACCATGCGATTTTCAGCTAGCATTGATCAGATTGAGGTGGTGGTTTTGGTCGACTCGGGAAGCACGCATAACTTTTTGGACTGTAAAGTGGCCAAGGGACTGAGGTTAACGGTTGAGTCGGCGTGTTCACTAAAGGTTTTGGTAGCGAATGGGGTTCAATTACCAACTCAAGGTCTATGTAAGAAGGTTTCATGGGAGGCGCAAGGTCATAAATTTTCTACAGATTTTTTACTCTTAGCGGTAAAGGGATTTGATTTGGTGTTGGGAATTCAATGGCTTTTCTCTCTTGGGCCGATCATGTGGGATTTTTCTCGCTTAACTATGAAGTTCCAGCATGAAGGACGGAACTGTGTTCTCAAGGGAATAATTCCAGGCTCTCTTCACTTGGTTTCCAGTAGCCAATTTTCCAAATGTCTGAGTTTGGTGGGCAATGGTCCATCTCCAATGCTTTTAGCTTCTAGTGAGCACACTAATGTTACACTACCACCAACACAGCTGACCAGAGAGTTACAAATGCTTTTGGAGGCATTCCAGGATGTCCTTGGTAACCCTGTGGGCTTACCCCCATCCCGACTCCACGATCATAGGATACCATTAGTCGATGAGACTAAGGTTGTCAAAGTGAGACCTTACCGATACCCTGCCTTTCAGAAAATTGAAATTGAAAAGCTAATCCATGAGATGCTGCAGGCAGGGATAATTCGTGATAGCAATAGCCCGTTTGCCTCTCCTGTTGTCATGGTGAAGAAAAAGGATGGTAGTTGGAGGTTGTGCGTTGATTATCGTCAGCTTAATCAACTAACAGTTAAGGACCGTTTCCCTATTCCGATTATAGAGGAGTTGCTAGATGAGTTGGGACAAGCCAAATTCTTTTCCAAGTTAGACCTTCGCTCGGGATATCATCAGATTCGGATGTCGGAATCGGACGTGTATAAGACAGCTTTTAAGACTCATGCCGGGCATTATGAATTCCTGGTTATGCCATTTGGCTTAACCAATGCCCCTTCAAGCTTTCAGTCCCTCATGAACTCCATTTTTCGACCACTCTTGCGCAGGTCAGTCCTTGTTTTTTTTTGATGACATTTTAGTCTACTCACAGGAATGGACGGATCATTTGGCCCATGTTCGAGAGGTGCTCCAGATTTTGAGGTCTAATCGTTTATATGCTAAACAAACCAAATGCATATTCGGAGCTCCACAGGTGGAATATTTGGGCCATGTTATTTCCAACGGTAGTGTTCGAATGGACAGTGGTAAAGTAGCAGCAGTTGCAGAGTGGCAACCCCCTCAATCATTGAAGGAGTTACGCGGGTTTTTGGGGTTATCGGGTTATTACCGCCGTTTCATTCAAGGGTATGGTATAATCGCCAAGCCCCTCACCGTTCTGCTTAAAAAGGCGGCTGAATGGAGATGGACATCGATCGAACAGACTGCTTTTGAGGAGCTGAAATCGCGAGTTTGTGCATCTCCGGTACTGACTTTGCCAAATTTTCAACTTCCATTTTGTGTGGAAACAGATGCAAGTGCGCGCGTGGGGTGAGCCGTTTTACAACAACGAGGTCATCCTGTGGCCTATTTTAGCAAGGCACTTGGGGTGAAGTATCAGGCTCTGTCGATTTATGATAAGGAAATGCTTGCAGTGCTATTGGCAGTCAAGAAATGGCATTCTTATTTGGTTGGTCGTCAGTTCTTCATTACAACAGACCATCAAAGCCTTAAATTTTTAGAGGATCAGCAAGCTATTACACCATCTCAACAAAGGTGGGTTGCAAAAATGATGGGTTATGATTATTCGATTTTATATCGCAAAGGAACACAGAATGCTGTCGCTGATGCTCTATCTAGAAGAAGTCATGACGGTTTTTCTCAATTGTTACAATGTATAGGCAGTGTTGACAACCATTGGTCTGAACTTTGGTCTCAAATTGCGGCTTCCTATTCATCTGACACCAAGCTTTCGAAACTTTGCCAGGAGGTCCAAGAGCATCCTCATCTGCACCCCAAATATTCGTGGCATGATCCGTTTCTACGACGTTCGGGCAAAACAGTGGTGGGCAAAGATTTGCCACTTCGCCAGCGAATTTTTTCCTTCTTTCATGATAGTGCCATTGGAGGTCATTCTGGGGTTCATGCAAGTCGTCATCGTATTTCATCCTTGCTCTATTGGAAGGGCATGTCGAAGGATATTAAACGATGGGTTCGCGAGTGCGTGGTGTGTCAACGTTGTAAATATGACAATACGGCTTCGCCTGGGCTGCTGCAACCATTGCCAATTCCGGATCGTGCATGGGCAGTTATCAGTATGGATTTTATTGAAGGGTTGCCAGTCTCTCTTGGCAAGTCTACTATTTTAACTGTAGTTGACCGCTTGACCAAATATGGCCATTTTGTGGCCCTTGCTCACCCTTACACTGCTGCAATGGTTGCACAGGAATTCCTTCACCAAGTGTATAAATTGCATGGAGCTCTTGAAGCTATTGTCTCTGACCGGGATAAAATTTTTTTGAGTCATTTCTGGCAAGATTTATTTCGTCACTTGGGGGTTAAACTGAAGCTTTCTACTGCTTATCATCCCCAAACTGATGGCCAGACCGAAATTCTCAACAAATGTTTGGAAACTTACCTGCGTTGCATGACTGGGGAGACGCCTTCAGCTTGGCTTTCTTGGCTTCCTTTGGCAGAATGGTGGTATAATACTACCTATCACTCGACTATTCGGTGTACTCCGTACGAAGCTCTATATGGTCAGGAGCCTCCACTTCACTTACCGTACTTGGCGGGTGTTTCTCTTGTGGCATCTGTCGATCGCTCCCTACAACATCGAGAGGTGATGCGTCGCCTCTTGAAATTTCATCTTACTCGCGCGCAAGACCGTATGAAACAGATGGCCGATAGGCACCGCTCGGAGCGCACATTTCAAGTGGGTGACTTAGTCTACTTGAAGTTACAGCCTTATCGCCAACATTCGTTACGCCACTTTAAAAATCAGAAGCTGTCTCCTCGGTATTTTGGTCCCTTTCCGATTGAGGCTCGTGTAGGATCCGTAGCCTACAAGTTACTGTTACCACCTTCGGCTCGCATCCACTCCACGTTTCACGTCTCTCAACTTAAGAAACATGTAGGTTCGGCGGTCAGTGCTTCTACACTTCCACCATTGGGTCCTGACGGAGCTCTTGTGAAGACACCCATTCGTATTTTGGATCGTCGTCTCGTCAAGAAAGGAAATCAGGCTGCAGCTGAAGTTCTAATTGAGTGGGCCGACACATTTCCTGAAGACGCCACCTGGGAGAATTTTGAGGCACTTCAACGGCGATTCCCTCTGTTCGATCCTTGAGGACAAGGATATTTTTCAGGCGAGGAGTATTTGTTACGTACCAGAATAATAACCATGCACGTATTCTATTTCATGCAGGTGTAAAACGCCCCGTTTCAATTCCCCGTTTCAATCTCTTTTAAGTATCTGCTGCGTTTTGTATTGTTTGAGCTAAAACGCTGCGTATTGTTACTTGCTTTTGGTTAGTTGTTATTTTACATACTGTACTGGAAAGAAAACGGTTATGAAGATTTTGAATCAGAATTGAATCTACCTTCTGTGCTTTTCTCTGCTGCTTTCTTTTCTCTTCTTTCTCTCATTTTCAGATCCGTTCGTCACAGCCAGATCATGCACCAAGTCATGCATCTTGCAAGTCAAAATATTTCCGCACCTGTCCTTCCCCACATCTTGGAATAAGGAATTTGATAACAATTCATGGAAATATCTGTTACCAGTATCCATCATTTCTTTAGAACCGCCAAGAAATCCTTCACCATCCGAGTTGGATTAATTGCTCCTTTCTAAAGCAAAAATCTTTAGGAAACATGGCGTGAGATGCAAAACACTTCTTCAAACATGGAGAAGACAAGTGGTCGAAACTTAACCTCAGCACACTATAAACCGAATCCCATACATCACTTTTTTGAATTTTCAACCATGCAGCCCGACTCCTTTCAATTTTGCGCATTGTCCCTCCAATAACTTTTGCTGCTAAAGGCACACCATGACATTGTTTAGCAATTTCCTCGCCAATTAACACTAAGCTTGGAGAAATTGGGAGTCTCCACATGCTTTTTCTTTAATTATGGACCAAGACTCCTCATCTTTTAATTTTCGGTGATGCCTTTGATTAGGAAGTGTTTCTACTTTTAATGCCACATCTTCAATGCGGGTTGTTACAATAACTTTATTTCCCCCATTCTTATTAACCCCTTCCAAACACGACATTAGTTCCTCCCATTGTTCAATATTCCACACATCATCAAGTACAAGAAGATATTTGATCTGTTCATTTCCTTTTGGCCGCTCAATCTTCCCTTCTTGGTTTCGCCGTTAAAGCATTCAAGTTTTGAGGAATCGAAGTCATTGATCATTCATAACATGCTCCAAAGCATTTCTCTTAAAATTCTTTTGACATTGAAATCATCCGAAACACACACCCAAAATCTTACATCAAAAGCGCCTTTCCACATCCACATCATGGTAAACTAGCCTTGCTAAAGTAGTTTTCCGATACCCAAATCATTCCAAATATAGGCACATGAGAGACGATTCGATCATCTTGGGACTGAGTAACATGTCAACAACTTTTGAGACATCATTTTTCCTTCCAACAATGTTTGAGTCATCCGGGAAGGAGACTGTCTCCACATTTGATGGAATAAAAATTCTTTGATCTATGGCTAATTGTTGGAGACCATAGTCTTTGGCAAATTTGTTAAGGTCGCCCAAGGAATTAAGGATGTCCTTAACTTTATTAGCCATGTTGTCTTTGAAATGTGACAATAGATGGAGTGTCTCGTAGCTTTCTCCACATCCGATCCCCAATCTCCACTTTCCTTCCGAGAAACTCATAAGCAATCTCATCCAGGACCTCATCACCTCATAAGCAACATCTACGAGCCTCGTCAACCAAAGCTTCACGGAGTTCATTTGCTTTTGCTTTCCTCTCTGCATCTTGCAAGAAAGCTCCAATCATTTCTAGTGAGTTACCAAGCCTCTGCATCTCATCCTTGAAGCCCCATCCAAGGCTTATCATCTCAACCGCAATCGATGCCGCTTTTGACGCCACTTCTCCCACAACAAAGACTAACGAAAGCTTGGTCATCTTTGCTTCAAAAATAAAAAGCTTGAAATGTTAGGGAAAGCTCTTACTCTATATCAAAGAAGCGAAGAACAATTGTAAACAAAAAGCAAGAGATAATTGAAATGGTGAAACATCATACCGAGTCAATGAAACCAAATGCAGGACAGAATTGAAGATGAATTGCTTTTGGTAAATGCAAATTGGAAAGTGCTCTTCTTTGATGAAAAACAAAAGGCAAAAAAATATATCAATGAGCTTGGCACCAAAATCAAAGTAAAGCAAATAATGCTATCAGCTGCACCCACTGACGAGAATTACAAGAGACCATTAAACTATTATTAATAAGTAATTTTGGGTACCTTAAATTACTCTCAACATTATTAAAATTTAACTTTAAAAAATTTAAAAAATTAGAATTAAACTATAGGAAAATTTCTGTTTAAGTCACTTACTTATTAAAAGTTTTTATTTAAGTCACTACGCTGTGTTTTTTTAATTAATAGTTTAGCTAGCAAATTTGAAGCGTAATCCAATGATTTATACGACGGATTAATACTCTTCGACGAGTAAAAGAATATACCTTAAATCTAAGTTAATTTGATGGTCAATATCAGAGATCAAAGAAAAAATTTATTTGGATTTTGGTTTGTACATTTGTGACTTTGAAAGTTGTTTGATGAAAAAAATTGGATTGTAGAAGAGAAGAGAAACTAAAGCGTTTTTTTTCTATTAGTGTAAGCGGTGCAAAAAGAGAAGTCCACACACTTACGATTTAAAACTCAATAACTTAAACGAAAACTTTTGAATAATCTAATGATTATTTTATAACTTTCTAAAGTTGAGTGATCAAAACGTAATTTAGTAATAATCTAGTGACCTACATGCAGTTTACCCTATAAATAAATATTACAATAAACTTATTTCTTATATTATTTAATAAAATTTAATTATAATAAGAACATACGTTAATTCAAATTTAATGTAATATATAATAATTATTAAAATAGTGGTTAAATTATGCTATTATTTCTTGTAGTTTGTGAAAATTATGGATTTATTCTATGTACTTCAGTTAGATTAATTTTAGTCCGTTTACTTTTCAAATTGGTTGGTTTTAGTCCCTATACTTTTTGAATTTTGAAATTGAAGTAGTAAAAAATAGTTAAATTCAATTACTAATTTTATACAATGTGTATAATTGTAAATTTAGTCCCTATACTTTTTAAAATTTGAAATTTCAATATGGATGGAAATAACAATCATTAATGATAAAATAGATAACAAGGCTGATTTTTAAAAATATTTAGCAAAGTATGCCGGTTTTTTTCCTTCCAAATTTAATTAAATAAGTCGGTATTTTAGAGAGAAAGAGAGAATGTGTTAGCTTTCTGAAAACAATTTAATACATCAGTTCTTTTGATTAGATGATTAAATGTTAGGGGTTTTATCATCGAGTCTTGAGTTTGATTCCACTTTTACTCGTATTTGTATTTTTTATTTCATGTTATTTTAAGTTTCTTTTTATTTTTAATGAATATTTTAATACATCAACTTTTCTGGTTAGATGGTTAACTAATAGTGATTTAATTATTGAGTTCTCGGTTCAAATTCCTCTTCTAAGCATATTTATATTTTTTATTTCGTGTTGTTTCAATTTTTATTTTTAATTAATAACTATACTATTTTTTAAGTCATCTTGATTTTTAATTAATTTGTTTAATTAATAACTCTTTTATTTATAAAATCAAATAATAATTATATAATAAAAATATATCTTTTATATTTATCATTATATTAAATATATTTTATTTTTAAAAAAACATCAACTAGCTTTTTGATATATTTTTCTTTACATATAATATTTATTTGTCAAATATTTATTTTCTCCACTTATATTATGGATATGATGACTTCTAATATTATAAATCAAAAAATTATTTTAAAAATCATTATAATTTTCATATGTAAAATATTTCATATTTTATCAGAAGTATCAAATACCCATGAAAAAATATTATCACCAGTAATTCCCACAAGAGCATGAACCATCTCTAAAATGGTGGTATCTGTTGATGTCTCTCAAAATAATTTCCCTGGACACGATTTTACTAATGAATTTGAATGCAGTATGGCAATCAATGCAGACTCTAAGATTCTTTTTAACCCTAATTGGAGCTCCTGCCGGAGTGGCAATCAACCCGAAGGCTACTACAAGTTTTTCACTGTGGTGGTATAGAAGTTTTTCCTTTTCATCACGTTCCACATCATGAAGATCAAACTCCACCTGGGGGATGTACCCGGCTTTGCTCAAACGCTCACTTAGCTCATCAAGCTTTGCGTAGATTTCTTCACTTCAAACATGGCTTCGGTCTCCCGCTATGAAAGTGTATATCTTGTCTTTAACCTCAATCCAACTAACCCCGGGTTCTTTCTTCACGTCACAGTCTTTCATGAGTCTTCTCATCTTTGCTACATTATTCCACATGCCAACTGATGCATATATGTTAGCAAGAAGAACATGGGTACCGGATTTCTCCGGCTCAAGAGTCAAAAGCATCTCTGCAGCACGTTGGCCAATCTCAACATTCTTGTGGATTCTAGCAGCACCAAGAAGTGCACCCCAAACTGAGCCATCCGCTTGGAAAGGCATGGTATCTACAAGTTCCATTGCGTCATCTAATCTCCCTGCTCGACCAAGTAGGTCAATCATGCAAGCATAATGCTCTTGCATAGGTTCAAATCCAAACAACTCCTTCATTGATCTGAAGTATTTTTGGGCTTCAGTAACCAAACCAGCATGGTTACAAGCACAAAGGACACTAACCAAAGTTATCTGATTGGGAGAAACACCATATTTAAGCATTTGATTAAAAACCTGTAGTGCTTCTTTCCCATGCCCATGTTGAGCTAGTCCTCCTATCATTGCAGACCATGAGACTATTCCTCTTTCAGGAATACTAGAGAATGCACATTCAGCATCATCTATGCTTCCACATTTGGCATACATGTTCACGAGAGAATTTCCTGCAAAGTTATCATACATAAATCCATGCTTCAAGACATGAACATGCACTTGTTTCCCTTGTTCATATGCTGATCGATTTGCACATGCATTTAGCAGTGAACTACAACCATATGGATCCGGCTCTATCCCTCTATCTAGCATTTCTAGATACAGCTTAAGAGCTTCTTCACCTTGTCCGGACTGAGAATAAGCTGTGATCATAGATGTGAAACCCACCAGATCTACAATCAAGCACTCTCTGAATATTCTTGTTGCATCTTCAAGAAGGGCACATTTTCCATATGCATCAATAAGGCTGTTTACAACATAACGGTCAGACTCAAATCCTGATTTTGCAGAGAGTGCATGAACCTGTTTGCAAACGTAGTTCACCTGCAAGCTAGCAACAGATTTGAGGACTGTCTATAATGTTGTTTGATTGAATCCAACTCCAGCCTCATGCATGAAAGGAAACAGCAATAGAGCTTCCATATCTTCCCCATTTTGTGAATGCGAGAGATAACAGCATTCCACGCAATCAAGTCCTTGTCTGGCATCAAATTAAAAACCATTCTTGCATCATTTATCAAACCACTTTTCGAATACATGTCTATAAGTCCAACATGCACAAAAGGATCTGATCCTACATTCAGCTTTAACAAGTTACAGTGCAACTGTCTGCCAATTCCTTGAGACCGATGCCAACACAAGCTTTTAGAGCACTCGACAAGGTAAACATATTTGAACGTGCGCCAGACAACTCATTTGCCCAAAAAACTCTAAAGCAGAATCATGCTTATCATGAAGAACGCAACCAGCAATGAGAGCATTCCAAGAGACAATATCAGGTTCCCTTATCTCCTCAAACACGACAACAGCATCCTCAAGATTCCCTATCTTTGCATACATGTCCACAAGTGCATTCTTCGAGAAAGTATCTGAATCATAACCTAGCTTTATCAAGAACCCGTGAATTTTCCTTCCTTCACCACTATCCTCCAACCCAGTGCAGACGTTTATCATGCTAGACAAACTAAATTCGTTAGGCCTTATTCCACTCAAAACCATTTCACGAAACAACTCCACTGCTTCACCAAAGTAATCACTCTGCACATAACAAGAAAACAATGCATTCCATGAAACAACACTCCTTTCAGGTATATCCTCAAACAGCCTCCTCGAACAACCAAATTTCCCGCATTTTGAGTACAAGACAACCAAACTGTTACCTACATATTCATCAGACTCAAACCCGTTAACCACCACAATTCCATGAACCTGCCTCCCTAACTCCAAATCCTTTGTAAAAGCACAAGCTTTTAGAACGCTAGGAAAAGTGAATTCATTGGACTTAAGACCCAACAAATGCATCTCATGGAAAGCCCAAATGGCATCTCTAGCAAACCCATTTTGAGCATATCTAGAAATCAAAGCAGACCAAGAAACCAAGTCTGGTTCAGGACTTTCGTCGACCAGTTTCCTGGCATAGCCAAAAAGTTTACATTTTGCATACAAGCTGATCAAAAAGTTCCTACTTTTGGGGTCACTGGTTGAACCAAATTTGAGTGTATGGGCATGGATTTGCATGCCTGGATATAGGGTCTTGGAGGCATTGCATTTTGACAAGAGTTTAGAGTAATAGGGAACAGAGAATGATGTGGGATTGGGGTCTTGGGTTAAGCTGAGGAAAGGGTTGCATTTTTTGGCGTGGCTTGAAGTAGCTGAGGTTTGAAAACGGTGAAAAGAAGAAGGGTAAGATCGTTGGAGATGAAATTTTTGGAATTGGACGGAATTGAAATTACGGATTTTCATGATTCATTTGGTCATTAACCTGCTTTGGTTAATCTTCTCAACCGCAACTGACACCACTTTTGACGCCACTACTCCCACAACAGCACTAATGAAAACTTCAGCCATCTTTGCTTCAAAAATAACAAGCTTGAAATGTTAGAAAAAACTGTTAACCCTATATCAGAGAAGCGAAGAACAACTGTAAACGAAAAGCAAAAGATAGTTAAAATGGGTAAATTACATTCAAGATTCTTATACTATTATTATGTTTAGTTTTGTCCATTTAACTTTAAAAAGTTTTCCTTTTGTCTTTATTTTTGATAAATTAACTCAAGCAGAAGTTCCTTATTGACAACAAGGCAACAAGTGGGTGCCATAATTAGGCACGCGGGTGACAATTGGCATGGAATAATTGATAATGGGTTGGCTCTAAATTTTGGTTTGGAATAATTGCAATTTTGGTCCCTATTTGTATAGGTATTTTGCAAGTTGATCCCTCAACCTCAACTATAAATAGGCCTAACCATTTCTCATTTTCTTCATCCCAACATTTGCCATTCTCTACTTAAGGCATTGTTTTCTCTCCCTATTTGTAAATTTTCACTTGTATTTTTGGAGTAAAATATATTTGGTAATGCCCGAGGAAGTAGGCAAAATTTGCTGAACCTCGTAAAATTTTGGTGTTCTTTATTATTTATTTTTCATATCTTGTGAGTGTGATTGTACTTATTTATTGTGCTATTAAATTACGATAGAGGGATATTCTGGCTAGGAAAGATCTGGTACTTAAGTGATCCTCGTGATCCACCTCTCTTTCCTAGGAATTGAACTTAGTGTGATTTTTCAGTACAATAATTTTACTCTTTTACACGCTTCCGCACAACAATTGGTATCAGAGCTAGGTTCGTACTTGGAGAGTACGACCGTTTGCGGTACTATTCACATATACAGCAATGTTCACGTATACAGTAGTTGGGATTGAGGAGAAACATGGCATCGTCATCAGCAAGGACTACGGTGACCAATGCAAAATTTGAAGTAGAGAAATTTGATGGTACCAATAATTTTGGTATGTGGCAATATGAGATCCTGGATGTCTTATGTCAGCAAGAGCTAGATATAACCCTTGAAGAAAAACTTGACAAGATGGATGACAAGGAGTGGGCCAAGATTAATAGATAAGTTTGTGGTACAATCCGTCTATGTTTGGCCAAAGAGCAAAAGTACTCTGTCATGAGGGAGACATCAGCAAGGAAATTGTGGGATACACTAGAAGAAAAGTTTCTAACGAAAAGCCTTGAAACTAGGCTTTATATGAAAAAGAAACTTTATCGATTCACATATGCACCCGGTATGTCGATGAATGACCATGTGAACTCATTCAATAAAATTTCAGCAGACTTGTTAAATTTGGATGAGAAATTTGAAGATGAAGACAAGGCATTATTGTTGTTGAATTCCCTTCCTGATGAATATGATCATCTTACCACCACATTGCTTCATGGGAAGGATACAATCACATTTGATGCAGTCTGTAGTACGTTGTATAGATATGGGATTCGAAAGAAAGATAAAAAATATCACAAAGATACAACTCAGAAATCTTAACAGTAAGAGGTCATTCAAGTAGCAGCAAACCTGGTAGAAGGGGAAGTCCAAAGGGAGACCCGCCAAAGATGAGTGTGCCTTTTGTCGTGAGAAAGGGCATTGGAAAAAGAATTGTCCTAAGTTACAAAAGGGCAAGGCTATTTCTTATGCATGTGTAGCGGAGCATAATGAGGAGTCAGACTTTAGCTTGGTTGGTATGGCAATGGCATGTCATACTGATGAGTGGATTTTGGATTCGGGATGTACTTACCATATGTGTCCTAATAAGGACTGGTTTTCTAGTCTTAAAGAACTAGAAGGTGGAGTTATTCTTATAGGCAATGACAGTACTTGTAAGACAATGGGAGTAGGTACAATCCAATTGAAGAATCACGATGGCTCAATCCAAGTCTTGACTGATGTTCGCTACGTGCCCAGCTTGAAGAAAAATCTCATCTCATTAGGGGCCTTAGAATCTAAAGGGCTCATAATCACTTCGAGAGATGGATTACTAAAGGTAGCAGCTGGGAATTTGACGGTGATGAAAAGCACAATAAGAAATAACTTGTACTTTTTAAATGGAAGTACAGTTATTGGATCAACATCAATAGTTTCTGCGAAAGATGCAGATTCAGAGGATACCAGGTTATGGCATATGCGATTGGGACATGCTGGTGAAAAAGCTTTGCAGACTTTGGCGAAGCAAGGCTTGTTGAAAGGTGCAAATTCTTGCAAATTAGAATTCTATGAACATTGTGTTCTGGGTAAGCAGATGAGGGTAAAGTTTGGTTCAACAATTCACAATACGAAAGAAATTCTGGACTACATTCACAGTGATGTATGGGGACCTACCAAAGTGGCTTCTTTGGGAGGTATGCACTATTTTGTTACTTTTGTTGATGATTATTCAAGAAAAGTATGGGTGTATCTATTGAAAAGAAAAAGTGAAGTATTTGATGTATTTCTGAAATGGAAGAAGATGGTGGAAACTCAGACTGGTCAAAAGGTCAAACGACTTCGATCAGATAATGGTACTAAGTACAAAAATGATCCATTTCTACAAGTATGTTAAGATGAGGGCATTATGTAACACTTCACTGTTCGGGATACACCACAGCAGAATGGGGTGGCAGAACGCATAAATCAAACTATACTGGAGAAAGTTTGATGTATGTTGTTCAATGCTGGATTGGGCAAGAAATTTTGGGCCGAGGCATTTACATATGCGTGCCATCTAATTAACCGTTTGCCATCAGCTGCAATAAATGGAAAAACTCCTATGGAGATGTGGACTGGTAAATCTGCTACTGACTATGATTTTTTACATGTTTTTGGTTCCACTGCATATTATCATGTAAAAGAATCAAAGTTAGACCCAAGAGTAAAGAAAGCATTATTCTTGGGTATAACTAGTGGAGTAAAAGGATACCGTCTCTAGTGTCCTGATACAAGGAAGATTGTCCTTAGCAGAGATGTGACTTTTGATGAATCAACCATGTTAAAGGATTCACAAAAGAATGACAAAACCAGTAGTACTTTGCAGCAGGTGGAGCTTAAAAAGGTTAATGATGATCCAGCTAATATTAGAAGAACAAATGATGAAGAAGTTCCGACCCAAGAACTTTTACAGCAACAAGATTCAATTGCATATAGGAGGCCAAGAAGAGAGATTATTAAGCCTGCTCGCTTTGATGATATAGTGGCCTATGCACTTCCAATTGCAGATGATGATGCTCCTTCTACTTACAGAGAAGCAATAAGTAAACCTGATGGTGTAAAGTGGAAGCAAGCCATGAATGAAGAAATACAGTCTTTTCATCAAAATAAGACTTGGGAGTTGATGACACTGCCCAAGGGAAATAAGGCAATTGGATGCAAATGGGTATATGCAAAGAAGGAAGGATTTCCTGGTAAAAATGAAATTCGGTACAAGGCTAGATTGGTAGCAAAGGGTTATGCTCAGAAAGAAGGAATAGACTACAATGAAGTGTTTTCTCCAGTTGTGAAGCATTCGTCTATTCGGATTTTGCTAGCCTTGGTTGCGGAATATGACCTTGAACTAGTTCAGCTTGATGTGAAGACCGCATTTTTACACGGTGATTTGGAAGAGGAAATCTATATGACTCAGCCAGATGGATTCAAGGTTGCTGGTAAAGAAAACTGGGTTTGCAAACTGGCAAAGTTACTTCATGGATTGAAGTAATCTTCGAGGCAGTGGTATAAGCGATTTGATCAGTTCATGAAAGGGCAAAGGTACACAAGTAAATTTGACCACTGCGTGTATTTCCAGAAGCTACAAGAAGGAACTTTCATATACTTGCTCTTATATGTTGATGATATGCTAATAGCATCTAAGAGCAAAGTTGAGATTGAGAGATTGAAGACTCAACTCAATCTCGAGTTTGAGATGAAAGATCTTGGTGAAGCTAAGAAGATTCTTGGCATGGAAATATGTAGAGATAGAGCCCATGGCAGAGTTAGCTTGTTTCAGAAGCAGTATTTGAAGAAGGTACTACAACAGTTTGGCATGAACGAGTAGACAAAACCTGTAAGTACCCGGTTGGCTTCTCATTTCAAGTTTTCTGTACAACTATCTCCTTCGATGAATACAGAACGAGAATACATTTGCAAGTTCTGTATTCTAATGCAGTGGGTAGCTTGATGTATGTAATGATGTGTACAAGACCCGACATTTCACAGGCAGTTAGTATAGTGAGCAGGTATATGCATAATCCTGGAAAAGGACATTGGCAAGCTGTGAAATAGATTCTATGGTATATTCAAAAGACCATGGGTGTTGGATTACTATTCGAGCAGGATAATACACTTGGTGAAGGTGTTATTGGGTACGTTGATTCTGATTATACCGGTGATTTAGACAAACGAAGATCAACCATCGGTTATGTGTTTACACTTGCTGGAGGACCAATCAGTTGGAAGTCTACACTACAGTCTACAGTTACGTTGTCAACCACAGAAGCCGAATACATGGCTGTAACAGAGGCTGTAAAGGAAGCTATTTGGTTACAAGGTATGGTTAAAACCTTGGGATTGGTTCAGAAGCATATTAACGTGTATTGTGATAGTCAAAGTGCCATTCATTTAGCAAAGAATCAAGTCTATCATGCACGTACAAAGCATATCGATGTACGATTCCATTTTGTGCGGGAAATTATTGATGAGGGGAAAATTCATCTTCAGAAGATTAAGACTGCAGATAATCCCGTAGATATGATGACCAAGGTGGTAACAGCAACCAAGTTCGAACATTGTTTGAACTTGATCAATATCCTGCAAGTTTAACAATTGAAGAAGGCACTATCAAGTATTGTTGGCAAAGGCAGAAAGAATTGTGTGAATATAAGATTATCCAAATCAAATATTCAAGGTGGAGATTATTGAAAACAAGGCAACAAGTGGTTGCCATAATTAGGCACATGGGTGACAATTGGCATGGAATAATTGATAATGGGTTGGCATTAAATTTTGGTTTGGGATAATTGCAATTTTGGTCTTTATTTGTATAGGTATTTTGCAAGTTGATCCCTCAACCTCAACTATAAATAGGTCTAACCATTTCTCATTTTCTTCATCCCAACATTTGCCATTCTCTACTTAAGGCATTATTCTCTCTCCTTATTTGTAAATTTTCACTTGTATTTTTGAAGTGAAATATATTTGGTAGTGCCCGAGGACGTAGGCAAAATTTGCAGAACCTCGTTAAAATTTTGGTGTTCTTTATTATTTATTTTTCATATAGTGTGAGTGTGATTGTAGTTATTTATTGTGCTATTAAATTACGATAGAGAGATATTCTGGCTAGGAAAGATCTGGTACTTAAGTGATCCTCGTGATCCACTTCTCTTTCCTGGGAATTAAACTTAGTGTGATTTTTCAGTATAATAATTTTACTCTTTTACACGCTTCCGCATAACATTCCTTTTGTGCGATTTTCCTTCGTCGATTAAAGGCGGTGGTTTGCTTCTCCAAGGGTTCTTTATTTTTTCGCAGTGTTAGGCTACTTTTAGTTTCCTCGACTTCTATTTTTAAGGTTACAATAAGTTAACTCCTAATACAAGTATTACTATACTATTATCATTTATCATCAACATCAGAACTCTTAGCTTTTACCTAAAACCTAATTTTTCAGTGTCAATGGACTTTGAGAAGAGATTTTAGACCTTCCATAAACGAAAGAAGTTCAATCAGGGATGATTTCAAGCATATCCTTTCGTAATTACTTTCTTCATCTCGCTTTTAAATGTATGGATGAAAGATGAAAGCTTTGAGAATTGTCGATTTGCTTATTAAATATTCGTTCAGTTGTAGCTGGACGAAGTAACTACTAGAAGAATAATAGAGATAGACATCAGAATTGTTTACGCAGTTCAGAAATTTTCTACGCCTGCGGAGCCTTGCTCAGAGGTTAATCCACTATAACAACAGTAACAAGTTATGATTTAACTCCAACTCACTCAGTAAGTTACAGTCTCACTCCTATTCTTCTAACTAAATAACTCCCCATCTAAATCTTTTCCCCTTGAAAGCTTAGATCCAAGCTGATGAACACAATTTAGTTTACTTACAATTTTGTCCTAAAAAAGTAGTTCCAGATTTAACAAATAAAATGCTCTATAATTTCTACAATTAACCTACGCTAGTCGTTCACTATATAAAAGGGGCGTTCAAGTACAATCAATGACATTCGCTAATTCCACTAAAAACATCTTACTGTCATTAAATTCTTTGAAGATCAAATCTTCTATTTAGGAGAACTTTGATTGTATTGAAACAATCTTTACTTGGCTTGATTCTCGCATGTAAAGTCTGCACTGATGTACCACCACTGAAGCCGACAATTATAATCGGCACTAACAAGCTCTCTTTTATATAAATACAGGGTAGCTAACTTTTTTTTCTGATGATTTTGGATTATGACATGGAAGCTTAAATCTTCAACTTAGTTCGATACACAGATGCTAGCTCCTTTACCTGATAAAATCCAAACACAGTATTTATGATAAACTAAGTTACTATTTTTATTTCCAAGGCAATCCAATTGGTGAACTCAATAAGTTTTATGTTGGAGTTTTGTATCCAAAAACAAAGAAAATAGTTTGAAAGATGAACAAAAATGAATGAAACTCTCATATTTTTATTTTCATTCAAACTTGATAATATATCAATTACACAAGCATTTTTTTACGGTTACAAAAAGCTAACTATTCCTCTAGAACATTGACTAAAAACTTAGGTTAGAATAAACAAAGAAGCTAGTTGATATACTAGCTATTAAATCAATCAATTTTTCCTACTAAGCTATTTCACCAAAACACATCATATCCTATAAACTTAGCTGTCTCATTACAAAAGAACTAAACTAAGTTACATAGGAACAAAATACACAAAATGTGTTGTTGCATTAAGACTAGCTTCTTTTCTTCACTTCAAAACACTGTTGCTGCTTGATCAAGGCTTGGTTTACTGCTGGTTTTCTGTTGCAATGCAGGCCAAAGTTCTAACACTCCTCCTTGGACTGTATGCAACAAACACCAATCTTTCCTTTTAAAATTTCAAACCTTGCTGCTCCTAATGGCTTGGTCAGAATATCAGCCAATTGAGCTTCTGAGTTGCAATGAACAAGGCTAACTTCTCTTGATTGCTCAGCCTCTCGAACATAATAGAATTTGATTTTAAAATGCTTAGTCTTACCATGGAAGACTGGATTTTTAGCAATAGCCACTGCTAATTGATTATCAACCTTAATTTCAGTAGGTTGACTTTGTTCTTCATTTAGATCATACAAAAGCTTTCTAAGCCAAATGGCTTGATTAACAGATGCTGCAGCTGAGATGTATTCCGCTTCAGCTGTGGATTGTGCAACAGTTTGTTACTTCTTAGAACTCCAGCTGAAAACACTTGAGCCTAAGGTGAAAAAATAGCCCGATGTGCTTCTCATATCATCAACTGACCCTGCCCAATCACTGTCTGAATATCCAACAAGCTTCAACTCCTCTGCTCTTCTAAACATAACACCAAAATTCAAGGTTCCTTTAACATACCTTAGGACCCTTTTTGCTGCTGTAAGATGTGCAACATTGCATCAGTGCATGAACCTCGAGAGAAGGCTTACTGCATACATGATATATGGCCTTGTTGTTGTCAAATACAGTAGACAACCAACTAGACTCCTATACCATTTTTCATCTACTCGATCATGCCCACTGGAGTTTGATAGCTTCTCTCCCAATGCAATAGGAGTAGTGACAAACTTGCAACTTTCCATGCAAAATTTCTTCAACACCTTCAATGCAAAAGCTTACTGACTTATAAAAAATCCTTGCTCCCCTTGAATTACTTCCATACCAAGGAAGTATGTCATCAGACCAAGATCAGTCATCTTGAACACATCTTTTATCTGCTTCTTGAAATCCACAATCAGCTCATCTTTGCAGCCAATGACAAGCAAATCATCAACATATAAAGATACAATCATCAAAGTTTCCTTTCCAGCATTCTTGACATAAAGGGTAGGCTCACTGAGACTTTTTGAGAATCCTACCATTGTCAAATGACCATCATCCTTTCATATCAGGCCCTTGGAGCCTATTTTAGGCCATACAAAGCTTTCTTGAGCTTGTAGACTTTGTGCTCTGCACCAGGAATCTCAAAACCTTCAGGCTGCTCTATGAAGATTTCTTCCTTGAGCAAGCCATTCAAAAATACTGATTTGACATCTAAGTGATGCACTTGCCAGTGTCTCTGAGCTGATAAGGCAAACAACAGCCTTATTGTATCCAGCCTTGCAATAGGTGCAAAAGTTTCAGAGAAGTCAATCCCTTGCTGCTGACTATACCCTTTCACAACCAATCTGGCCTTGTGCCTGTTCAGAGAACCATCTGCATTATTCTTGGTTCTGAACACCCATCTAACACCAATAATCTTTCTATTTTCAGGTCTGTTTACAAGCTCCCAAGTGCCATTCTTATGAATCATCCTCATTTCAGCTTCCATAGCTTCTTGCCAACATTTTTCTTTTGAAGCCTCATCATAACAAGCAGGCTCCACAACAGTCACATTGCACCTTTCATAGATGTTGGCCAGAGTTCTGGTTCCTCTAACAGGTTTATCATCATAGCCATTTTTAATTAGTCCTTCAGTTTCAGTCTGCTGCAGGTCAAGCTCAGTCTGATCTTCATCAAGCAAACTTGCTTCAATTCTATCCCATTTCCAACAGCTTGCTTCACTGAATTTAACATCTCTACTCACAATAACCTTTTTAGTCACTGGATCAAAGATTCTATATCCTTTCTTCTCACTGCTGTAACCAACAAACACCCCTGGCATGGACCTCTTTTCAAGCTTAGTCCTTTTTTCTGCTGGCACCAATACATAACACAAGCACCCAAACACTTTCACATGAGAGACCATTGGTTTTTGTCCAAACCAGACTTCAAAGGGTGTTTTACCCTTAATAGTAGTTGTTGGCAGCCTATTTTGTAAGTAAACTACTGTGTTTACTACTTCAGCCCAAAAAGTATTAGGCATTTTACCTTCAAATAAAAGGCACCTGGCCATATCAAGAACTGTTTTGTTCTTTCTCTCACAAACACCATTTTGCTGTGGTGTATAAATGGTAGTTAGCTGGTGCTGAATTCCAGTTTCATCACATATCTTTTGGAACCTTTGAGATACATACTCAGTTCCATAATCAGATCTTAGACATTTTAGCCTACAATTAGCCTGATTTTCAGTCAAAGCTTTAAATTTGCAAAAGCAATCAACAACATCAGACTTTTTCTTTGGGAAACTTACCCAGCAAAACCTGATGCAGTCATCAATGAAGAGTACAAAGTACCTACTGCCATTTAAGGAGGTGGTCTTCATAAGTCCACAAATGTCTGTATGGACTAGCTGGAGTCTTTCTCGAGCTCTCCAAGCTTTGTCAACAGGAAAAGGTAGCCTGGTTTGTTTGCTAAGCTGACAGACCTCACACACTTCCTTCTTTGGCTCAATCTTTGACATGTCTTCAACCAAGTTCATCTTTTGTATCTGACAAAGTGACTTGTAGTTCACATGCCCCAGCCTCCTATGCCATAAGACTGCATCATCAGTCTGACTTTTATATGCCTTAGCTTGAAGCTGATTCACATCCACAATGAAAGTTCTATCTTGCATAGCCACTGTTGTTAACACTTGATCAGTAGCACTTTTGATCACATAGGTTTTGCTTTCAAAAACTAGAGAATAGCCTTGCTCCAGTAACTAACCAACACTCAACAAATTTTGGTCAATGTCAGAAACATAAAGCACTTCAGAAATATTTTTGTTACCTGACTTGGTGCATATCACAGCATTGCCTTTTCCTTTTGCTTCTAAAAGTTCACCATTGTCTATTCTGACTTTGGAGTTAAAGGTGGTGTCCAATTCCTTGAACATGCTTATATCAGAAGCCATATGGTGGGTACATCCACTGTCAACCAGCCAGATTTTGCTTACCTTGCTTGAGCTTCAAAGCAGGATGCTGAGAAAACATGTTCCTCCTGCACTTCAACATCTTCAACAGCTTGAGCTTGTTTTTGATACTGTTTTTGTGGTTTAGGCTTGTTTTTGCAAACTTTTTCAATGTGACCAAATTGTTTACAACCCCTGCACTGAATATCAGGTCTAAACCAACAGTATTTTTCAAGGTGAGTGGTTTTCTTACAATGCACACAAGGTGGAAACTTCTTCTTGACAGTCTCTTTCTTCTTCTTTTCTGTCCAAGGCTTCTTGCCTTTGAAATTTGAGGTTGAACTTGTGCCTTCTCTGCTTTTGGCTTGAAAGGCTCCCTCAAGGTGCTCTTCATTTCTAATGGCTCTTCTTTGCTCTTGAGCATAAAGCGCATTTATTAGTTCAGTCAAGGGAATGGTTGATAGGTCCCTTGAATCCTCCAAAGAAGAAATTTTTGCTTCATACTTCTCTGGCAGGGTTGTTATGACTTTCTCAACTACCCTTTGATCACTGAACTCATCTCCAAGCAGTCTTATATTGTTGACAGCAACCATGATTCTGTCAGCATACTGCTTAATGGTTTCTGAGTCCTTCATCTTCAAATTCTCAAAGTCCCTTCTTAGGTTGATCAATTGCTGCTGCCTGGTCTTGTCTGACCCTTGAAACTCCTCCTTGAGTTTGTCCCAAGCCTTCTTCGGTGTAGCACAGGCCATTACCCTAGTGAAGATATCATTCGAGACTCCACTTTGAAGGCATGACATGGCCTTATACTTCTTAGCACTATCTTCACTATGCTGCCTTATTTGAGCTATAGTGGGATTGGCTCTCAAATGTGGTGGATTAGTATCATTTAGAACAACATTCCACAAGTCATTTGCTTGCAAATATGTTTTCATTTTCACTGACCAAATGTTGTAATTTGTGAAAACAAAGACAGGTGGAGGAGGTGGTGAGAAACTCATATTTTACAGTAACCGGAAAATAACCAATAAAACAGCTTCTGCTTCTTGTTTCAAACACAAACAACTTAGAAACAGTACACAACCAAGGCCCTCAAAGACAAGAGGCTCTTGATACCATTTGTTGGAGTTTTGTATCCAAAAACAAAGAAAACAGAACAAGAGAACTTTTGAAAGATGAACAAAAATGAATGAAACTCTCATATTTTTATTTTCATTCAAACTTGATAATATATCAATTACACAAGCATTTTTTGACGGTTACAAAAAGCTAACTATTCCCCTAGTACATTGACTAAAAACTTAGATTAGAATAAACAAAGAAGCTAGCTGATATACTAGCTATTAAATCAATCAACTTTTCCTACTAAGTTATTTCACCAAAACACATCATATCCTATAAACTTAGCTATCTCATTACAAAAGAACTAAACTAAGTTACATAGGAACAAAATACACAAAATGTGCTGTTGCATTAAGACCAGCTTCTTTTCTTCACTTCAAAACACTGTTGCTGCTTGATCAAGGCTTGTTTTGCTGCTGATTTTCTGTTGCAATGTAGGCCAAAGTTCTAACATTTTAGCTCCTAGAAATTCTATGAAGGAAAAGTACCTTTGTGAATAGCTTTTCCATTCATATTTGGTGCTGGTCCTCTCCGGTCATGGCTAAGGCCTTCTAGTTTACTACCCCATCAGATAAAGCAAAATCATAAATCTTTACATGAAGAAAAAATTTCAACCCTTGGATTTGAATTTTAGTTGTTATATCACTAAGACGATAAGTCTATGAATCATTCATATCCATCCAAATCCTGTAATGGTCTGGCAAAAAAGCCCCCAAAAAATGAAAGTTTAGTTTGAAACTAGACAAAAGAGTTTAGGAGGAAAAGAAGAAGGAGAATAATTATAAGAAGAACTCAGAGAAAATGACATTATTTTATCAAACGCACAGGTGTTTTGGTTTTAGATATTAAACTTACCGCTTGCACATAATTGAGAATCTACAAATGTGGGAAATCTTGGACCACTCAGGGCCGCTTTCCTTGGAACATCTTGCCTCTAATCGAGGACATGCTGAAATTATAAATGTTGTTAATTTGGAAAGGCTTCGCATAACGTGTTCAGAAGGCAGATACATGAGCTTATCATATGAAACGATTCTCAGACACTTTACAGAGGACAGGTTTCCCAACCAATCGAGGCAAGGCTTTTATCTTTGTGAAACCTCTGTATCTCCAGTTCTTCAAGGCGGTGAGGTGTTGGAGTTGGTAAGGAAGAGAACTTAGCTTTTCCCATCAAAGCAAGCGCAATTCCTTAAGTCTGAGACGTCGGATGAAATCTATACCTGGGAATTCTTCTAGTTCTTCTGAGAAACCACCAATATCTAACCTTCTCAAGAAATAAAGGCGGCCAACGAGGTTAATTGGAATGCTCCTCAATGTTGAACACCTTTTGATTGTTAAATGTTCAAGAAAAAACATGTTCCTCAGACTTTCTGGAATCGATCATAGATCAGGCAAATCAGATAGTGTCAGATTGTGAAGGGAAGCTTTACGTTGCAGCAAATCTGGTAACAGACGAGTAAAGCCTTCGCCTACACCAGTGAAGTCTAATTCCTTGAGATGAACATTATGTATTCTTGGAAGGGGCCTCAAATTCGGGCAGTTCACTATCCTCAATTTTCTGAGACAAGTGAAGGTAAGCAGTGCATCTCCTATTTGGCTTAATTTTTTACATGCAATAATTTCGAGCACTTGGAGAGTTGAGTTCCTTTCTGTTAATCGAACAATTTTCAGATTGTTGCAGTTTGATATATTTAAAATATGAAGAGAGGAAAATCCTTCTAAATCTGGAATGGAATTTAAGTTACCACAATGGGATAGCTTTAATTCTTCAAGACTAGTAGAGGTAGACAACCAGTCTCCTATCTTGCTTAATTTTGGACATGAGGAAATGTGAAGCTTTTCAAGAGATAAACATCTTCCTCTTATTAGAATAGTTTCCAGTTTGGGGAAGTTTGATATTTTTTAAATTCGGAGAGAGGAAATTCCTTCTAAATCTGGAATGGAACTTAAATTAGAACCACCATCTAACTTTAATTCTTCAAGACTAGTGGAGGTAGAAAACCAGTCTTCTATCTTGCTTAATTTTGGACACGAGGAAATGTGAAGCTTTTCAAGAGATGAACATCTTCTACTTATCGGAATAGTTTTCAGTTCGTGACAGTCTAATATATCTAAAATTTGGAGAGAGGAAAATCCTACCAAATCTGGAGTGAAACTTAAATTAGAACAACCACTTAGCTTTAATTCTTCAAGCCTAGTGGCGGTAGACAACCGGTCTCCTATCTTGCTTAATTTTTGACACGAGGAAACGTGAAGCTTTTCAAGAGATGAACATCTTCCTCTAATCAGAACAATTTCCAATTCGTGGCAATTTGATATAACTAAAATTTGGAGAGAGGAAAATCCTTCCAAATCTAGAATGGAACTTAAATTAGCACAACCACTTAGCTTTAATTCTTCAAGACTAGTGGATGTAGACAACCAGTCTCCTATCTTGCTTAATTTTTGACATGAGGAAATGTGAAGCTTTTCAAGAGATGAACATCTTCCTCTAATTGGAACAATTTCCAATTCGTGGATGTCTGATATATCTAAAATTTGGACAGAGGAAAATTCTTCTAAATCTGGAACGAAACTTAAATTAGCACAATCATTTAGCTTTAATTCTTCAAGACTAGTGGAGGTAGACAACCCTTGAAAGAAGGTGGAAGCAGCACTTGAAAAAGGCATAGGAATTCCACATATTCTTTGTCATATTTCTCCACATGCGTGTATAAATTGCCATGCATTTTTCAGTTTTTTGTTGTACTGCATTGTCTCCATTGTAATAAGAGAAGGTCAACTCGATTTCTTCTTCTTACAAAAGCTTGTTCAGATTATTGAACATAAACACTTCACTATTTTCTTTTCTTTCAATTCTGTTTATATCTCCAAATTTCAATTTCAATAATTTCTTCATACTTTCTCCAAGTTAAGTACTTGGTCAAAGTTCCAACAATTGGTATCTAGAGCTATATTCTTAGTGGACCTGTTATATTTCAATTTTGAAAACAAATGGCTGCCAATTTTTCACCAGTTGCACCATCAGTCTTCAATGGAGAAGCCTTTCACATATGGCAGGTTAAGATGAAAACTTACCTGCAGGCCTTCGATCTGTGGCAAGTTGTGATCTCAGACGTTGAGCTAGAACCCCTTCGAGCCAATCCAACGGTGGCTCAGATAAAACAACATGCTGAAGAAAGGACCAAAAGGCACAAGGCTATGTCATGCATTCAGAACTGTGTGTCTGATGTAATTTTCACCAGAATCATGGCCTGTGAGACACCAAAACAGGCCTGGGACAAACTTAAGGAGGAGTTCCAAGGCACTGAGAGAACCAGGCAGCAACAGCTCTTAAACTTGAGAAGGGACTTTGAAAATTTGAAGATGAAAGAAGAGAGGACAGTGAGCATGAAGGGCAGGTTTTTGCAGTCTCATGCTTGGCTACAAAGGAAGAAATCAACAAAGGGTGGCTCCTGGATAGTGGTTGCACCAACCATATGACACCAGATGCTTCTATTTTCAAGTCAATAGATAGAAGCTTCAAAGCCAAAGTCAAGGTGGGAAATGGTCATTTCATTGACGCAGAAGGCAAAGGTGATGTTTTGATACACACACCTACAGGCAACAAACTTGTCTCAAATGTATTGTTGGTGCCTCAGATAGACAGAAACTTGCTTAGCATAGCTCAGTTGCTAGACAAGGGCTATATTATTGTGCTCGAGGGCAAGAACTGCAAGATTAGTGATCCACAAGGATCCAAGCTCATGTCAATCAAAATGGTTGATAAAAGCTTTGTTGTTGACTGGACAAATAACTCAAGCTTAGCCTATACAGCTTCATTTGATGAGTCCAAGCTTTGGCATCAAAGACTTGGGCATGCCAACTTTAAGTCGATGTCCAACATGAACAATAAAGGTCTAGTTGAAAACTTCATCAACTCTGTTAAAAATGAAGGAGTTTGTGAAGTATGCCAACTAGGGAAGCAGGCAAGGCAACCCTTCCCATCAAATCAAGCTTGGAGAGCATCAAAAAAGCTCCAACTTGTGCACACTGATGTATGTGGTCCTATGAAGACTGAGTCACTCAGTGCGAACAGGTATTTTATCTTGTTCATTGATGACTATTCAAGATATTGCTGGATTTATTTCCTAAAACAAAAATCAGAAGTGGCTCATGTGTTCATGAAGTTTAAAGCACAGGCTGAAAAAGAAACAGGTTGCCAGCTTAAGACACTTAGATCAGACAATGGAGCTGAATATACTTCGGCTTAGTTCCAAGCCATATGCATTGATGTTGGCATCAAACATCAGTTAACAAATATTTATACTCCTCAGCAGAACGGGGTCAGTGAGAGGAAGAACAGGAGCTTGCTCGATATGGCCAGATGTCTCATGTTTGAGAAGAATGTACCAAAGACTTTATGGGCAGAAGTAGTAAACACTGCAGCCTATTTGCAAAACAGGCTCCCAACCAAAGCCCTGGATTATAAAACTCCATTTGAGGCATGTTTCGGGTTCAAGCCTTCACTGGCTCACCTTAGAATCTTTGGTTGTTTATGTGATTCACTGATTCTCGCAGATTAGGAGAAGCAAACTTGATGAAAGATCTCAACCGAGCATCTTGGTGGGCTATAGCTCAATCAAAAAGGGCTATAGAGTTCTTGATCCCTCAACAAACAAAGTCCTAGTGAGCAGGGATGTAATCTTTGATGAGAAGGCATCTTTGGGGGACTGGAAAAGAATGTGCGATTGCTACTTACAGAAGAAATCACAATAGGCAGATTGAATCGGATGGAGAAGGTCAGAAATGGATTATGATGATGTGCGATCGAGGGGAACAAGATCTCTAGCAGAACTCTACGAAAGGGCTCAAGTGGCAATTGTTGAGCCAACCTGCTTTGAAAAAGCTCAAGCTCACCAAGGCTGGCAGCAAGCTATGGCCGATAAAATGCATATGATCGAGAAGAATAAAACTTGGGAGCTGGTTGAAAGGCCTTCTGTAACACCCTATACCAGTATTCAACGCCGGAATAGGGTACGAGGCATTACCAGAATTACAAATTTATTTATCAGACATTTTATTTCATTTTATTTCAATTTGAAACCAATCAAAATCAAACATATTGTCCCTTAAACGTATTTGTCATAACCATTTTTTTGACAAAAGACGGTAATCAACTTTGGTTTTGAAAATAAAGAAAACGGGAGTCGCCACCGACCTTTTATTAGGTGTGGTCGAGTCACCTTTGTTTTAATAAAATGTTTTAATTTACTAAAACGGTGTATTTTGGTCTACGAATATTCGAGAAAATAGGTTCGGGAGTCGGTTACGTGCGAGGAAGGATTAGCACCCTCGCAATGCCCAAAATTGGTACCAAATTAATTAATCAATGTCCTAATGTCGAAGAGTTTGAAAAGATTTCGAAATTTTTTTTTTTTTGTGATTCTAAACAACTTGATCGAATATCGAGTTTCCCTTGTTTCGAAGGAATAGAGTCTCACATCCAGAACGATTGGACACGATAATCTAAATCCTTGAACTCAAGATTGTCTTCCAAAATTCTCGAAGCACACATTTTTGAAATTTTGGAAAGGGTATTTGCTCATTCGGTCATACCAAAAAAACACACCCAGCACGATTGGGCACGATCTTTTCGAATTTCCAAATGCACAAATATCACCTTATTTAAAAATAGGAACAAAATTTGAAAGGATATTCATTTGTTTGGTCAAACAAAAAGTCATACCCAGCACGATTGGGCACAAAATTTTGAATTCACGAACTCATGAATATTGCCTTTGTATGAATTGAAAAATGTTGGATTGCGATTCAAAAAATGGTGATTTACATGGGATGTAACATTAAGATAACAACAATAAAAACTAAAAGATGTTAGTAACGATAAAGATAATAGTAAATATAATAATAATAATAATAATAATAATATACATAATAGATTAATAATAATAATATGCACAACATAATAATGTAGTAATAATAGTAGTAGTAGTAATTAGCATAGTAATAATAATAAAATACAACAATAACAATACAGAATACATATAATATAATGATACAAAGATGGTAATAATAATAATAATATAGTTAGTATATACAGATAACAATACAATAATAATAATAATAGGAATAATGACATAAAAGAAAAATAAAGTGACTAATAATAATAATAATAATAATAGGAATTGTAAATATACTAATAATAATAATGGTACATATAACGAAAATAATGAACATAATAATAGAATAATCAAAAGTAGTTAGAAATGACTAGAATCGAACAAAAACGGAATGCTTGGGGGTAAATTTGAAATAAAAGAAAGGGAAAGGATTAAATTGTAACGCGTGAAAAGAATAGAGGGTCCAAAACAATAATAAGCCCCCTCACTGAAACGATGCGCAGTAAAGAGGATTAAATTTGAAAACCTGGTAAATCATCGGGTCAAAATCGAAATAAAAAAGAAACTTAATCGCGCTGGTGTGAAAAAGCGGAAGGACTGATGGGGCAATTAGCCCATTTAACAGAAACGCGCGGACCCTCTGGCCGGGTCGGGTCGCGCGCGGGTTGGGGCCTAAACGGCGTCGTTTTGGCTCCTGGGCTCCCAACCCTAAAACGGCGCCGTTTTGTCTTACTATAAAAACCCTCATTTCCTCCCTTTTTTTTTATTTTGCTGCTTGTTCTTAAAAAAAAAGTCTTTCTCTCTTTCTTTTCTCTGGACTCTCTCTGGGCAGCCCTGATTTCGCGAAGGACCACTTGCACGCGCGCATGTGCCACCAAACGCTGTGGTGGTGAAAATCACAAAAAGGTACGCTTTCCCCTCTTTTTTTTAAAGAATATGTATGCATACGTATATATATTGGATTGAGTAATAAATAAAAGGAAAATCGAAACGACGATTAAAAAGAAAAAATGTGAAATCACCTTCGACGTTGCCGATCTGAATTTTTATCCGTTTCGGATTTTCTTTTAGGTTTCTATTGTTATTTTTGTTGCCTTGAATCTGTTTACTTTTTATTGATTGAAAAAAAAAGTCCCTTACAATTGTTTTCTTTTTGGTTTTTATAACCGAAATTGAAAGGAAATAGGGAAATAAAATACAATATTTTCCTCTTTCTTTGCCATTACTGTTTGTCTTGTTCTGCAGGTCGTGGGGTGCGAGTGGAGGCCATGGTGGTGTGTGAATCGGCGTTGGTGGCCAACCGTGGCTGGTGGGATACGGCGCTAGGAAATTTTAGGGTTTCAAAACCCTAAAATTTCCTAAGAGATCAAAGCTTTTTGGGCCTACCGGGCCTTGCAATTTTGTAAATAAAGTGGGCTGTTTCATCTGTTTTATTTGGCTCTGGATTTTAGAAAATTTGGGCTGCAACTTTGCTTGTATTAGGCTCTGGGCTCGATTTAATGGGCCCGGGCCGAATTTGGGTATTACAGTATTTATTTTTTTTCTCGTCATGTCTTACTTAAATTTATTACTTGTCTCAACATACTTAATTACCTTGTATTAACATATTAAAGATAATCACATATTTACATATCATGATAAATATCATTCACTTGTCTCTTCTTCATAAACATAAATTAGTTAATTCATCATATCAATATTTTACGTACCATCAACTCATATTTCCTTATATCACATAATTAAATTACACGAACTTATTTGGCTAAATTTGTAGAAATATCAAGATTTAGGGGCATTTTGGAAATTTTTTATTTTCATCGATTTTTCAACCGATCTTAATCTAAATTAATAATTTCATTCAAATTTGAATTTTTAAATAAAAAAATAATCTATTTCATACAAATTGATCATTTTCAACATTTTTTTTACAAAACTAATCATAAAATTTTACTTTTATTCAATTTAGTCTCTGAGCCTAAAACATTACAAATTAGCCATGCTAGTTGAATATTCATACATATTTTCCTCCTCCTCCTCTCCATTCCACATCCTTAATGTATATAACATGCTATAAGTAACATTATCAATAATTTCACTAATTACTCATATGTATATTCAAAACTGTCCATTTGAGTCATAGTTACTAAATTATTTATATCTTTAGCTACAGAACTCGAAATTAAGATCCACTAATTTTATTTGAAACTAGACTCACATATCTTCTTACTATAAGTTTTACATAATTTTTTGGTGTGGCCAATTAGTACAGTTTATTAGTTAAGTTCTCCCCTGCTACATAGTCCGATGGCTCTGACCTTAATTCACTAAAAATCAATTATCTCATAGCACGATTTTCATATAGTGTTTCCGATCATTTATAATGAAAATAGACTCACTAAGGAATACAAAAATATAAATTATAACTCATAATTCTTTTTCTACAATTTTTAGTGAATTTCTAAAGTAAGAACAGGGGATCACGAAGTTATTCTAAACCAGTCTTACAAAACTTTAAATATCTCAATATGTAGACTTCCTTTACTTTCTATGTTTCTTTTATATGAAAATAGACTCAACAAGCTTTAATTCTATATCTCATTCAACTTATAATTCAATTTCTACCATTTTTAGTGATTTTTCAAAGTTAGACAACTGCTGCTGTCCAAAACTGCTTTAATGTAACATGTTGATTTCTATTTTGTCCCAAATTCCACAAGTGATACAATTCAGTCCTTGCTCAATTAACCCATAAATTGAGATAATTTTCTCATTTAATACTTTTCTCTATCATTTTAAACTACTTCGTAACCTTTAAAAATCAAAATTTTAACACTAGGCCTTAATCTCAACTCTTTCACAATTAGGTCCTAAAACCAATTTCCATCAATTTTTCTTGATAAAATCATCATATAACAAAATTAAAGCTTCAATTCAATATTTATTCATCATATTCTTCCATCACTAACCCACATCAACTTTAAAAATTAGCCATAGAATAAAAACTAATGAATTAATAAGTTGGACCCAATTGTAAAAATCTAAATACATAGAAATTTCAAGGAGAAAGCAAGAATTAAACTTACATGAAGCCAGAGTATGAAAACCAGCTTAAGCCCTCTTCCATGGCTATTTTTCAGCTGATGAAAATGAAGAGAAATGAAGAAAAACTCTAGATATTCCAATTTAATCCCCTTTTTATTTAGCTAATTTTGGTAATTTTTCCAATTTGCCCCTTTTCTTCTTTCTCTTCTCTTTTTCTTTCTTTCCTTCCCCTGCTCTCTGCTTCGTTTGGGTTTCTGTTTCTATTTCCCTTCCTTTTGTTTTACCTATTTATATAATAATATAATATAATATAATATAAATAAATAATAATATTCTTAATTTTTTAAGTAATCATATATATATTTTAATCATAAAAATCTTTGATATTTTTACGTGTATGCAGCCTCAACTATAGAGAATGGCATAATTTCCTTTTTAGTCCCTTTAACTTTTCTTTAATCTATAATTAAACTTTTACCTCTATTGCAATTTAATTCTTTTTTTCTTAGTTTCTCCTAATTAAGTCAAATTCACCCAATCAACATTTAATTAAACACACAATTAACTTCATAAATATTTATAAAAATATTTACACCTCAATTTATAATATCGAGGTCTAGATACCTCGTTTTCGACCCAATTTATCTTTTTAAATCACAAAATTTACTATTTCAAAAATATTTCTAAAATCACACTTACCTTATAATTATTGATTAACAAAGTTTTCTAACTTTTTCGTCAGATTTAGTGATCCCGAATTACTGTTCCGACACTACTGAAATTGGACTGTTACACCTTCAAATAGAAAGGTTATAGGAATCAAGTGGGTTTATCGAGCTAAACAAAATGCAGATGGTGTAAGAGTATGCCCAAAGACCAATCATGAGATGGTTGTAATAACATACTTAATTTACCATGTTTATTAATATAAAGCGTTGTCATTATTATTTCAGTTTTTCTTTCTGTGTGTATAAATAAACTATTTTATAATAATGTCCTAAGAATAATATGATTATTCTTAAAAGATCCTTAGTCGAGTATTATTGTTGACTAGGACAACAATAATGCATTAAGACTAACATGTAGTTGATTGATGATAAAGAGTTGTCATTGATATGGATTGTCAAAATCAATGCATGAATATATGTGTTAGAGAACAACATATTGGATTGACCCGTTATGAGTATGTTTATTGGATTATTATGTAATTGTCACAACATTACTCATAGTGATTAATATGTATATGATCCTCAGACTTGAGATAATTATTATCTCAACATCGTGAGTTGTATATTTTGATCTGATCAAACGTACACCGTAATTGGTTGTTCTATAAAGACCGATGTTGGATATACCACAATCTATATAGAGGATATGGTTGATCAATATAGGATAAGTCCCTCCTACATAATGGGAGTAATATCTTAGGCCACTTGATTGAGTGAGACTAGAAATGCATGGCCATGCTCAAATAAGTTGACATGAGATGTCATACTAATTTGTATATCATAGTCTACTCAAGATATCAAGAAACATGAAATGGACTATACAAGTGTGACTATTCCATGACTTGTGTCCATTCCGGAGATAAAGGACTTAAGGATTAATGTATGAAAGGTTAATCACAAAAAGTTATGTGGAATCATGACTTCTTGTAACTTAGGTAGCAATGATGCATTGCTAGATGCCACTCATTGTTTGTGACATTAGAATCGTTCTATTATTACTGCTAACGTTGCAAGAACCTGCAGGGTCACACCCTATGGTTTAAATGAACAGAATAAAATATAATTGGTATTATTTTTAGTTGTCACATGAATTAAATTAATTAAAGAATTAATTTAATTGGGCAATCAAATATTGAACATATTATATGTACAAGGATGTTGTACACATAATGACAACATAATTCTATTAATATATGAATTTGATTCATATATAAATTTAAATAAATATAGTTTACCGAAATCCTTATTATAATTAATGTAATTATAATTTTCGGATATAATTAATGTAATTATAATTTTCGATTAAAAACTTTATTGTATTTATTTAATCTTATGATACATTCAAGAGATACCAATTATAAAAGGGTATTAAAAGGATACCAAATAATGGGCCCAATGAAAAAGATACCCATTATAAAAGGCCCAATTAAAAGGATACCCAATATAAAAGGTATTTAAAAGAGGCAAAGCTTATGGGAAAACCCTAAGAGATTGCTTGTTAGGTCTAGCAGCCGTCAAGCAAATAAACCTCTAAAATAGTTTTGGAGATTTCTTCCGTTCATAGTCAAACCGAGTGGATCACGTAGAGGCCGACATCGGAAAAGGTTGTGGCTTGATTCGACAGTAGATCAAAACTCTTGTTGCCAAGGCGTCATTTGTCTACTCGATTGAAGTTTTGGTAATTTCGAAACCTTTATTTCACCCCGATTCGTTCCTCACACATGGATCCATGGTTTGGATCGCCGAATCTAATTTTATTCTGCTGCGCCATGGGGTATCGACGTTCCAACAGATGGAAGTCTGAATAAGCTAAAAGCTAGGCTAGTTGTGAAAGGATTCAGCCAAAGATATAGGGTTGATTACATGGAGACATTTGCTCCAGTGGCTAGGCTCGATACAATAAGACTGCTAGTTGCCTTAGCAGCCCAGATGAATTGGAAAATTCACCAGCTCGATGTGAAATCAGCCTTTCTAAATGGCTCCCTCGAACAAGAAATTTATGTTGACCAGCCACAAGGGTTTGAGGTGCCAGGTAAGGAAGATATGGTCTACAAGTTTAACAAAGCCTTGTATGGCTTAAAACAAGCTCCTAGGGCTTGGTACAGCAGAATTGATGGTTACTTGACCACCTTGGGGTTTAACAGAAGCATCAGCGAGCCTACATTGTATGTCAAGACGAAAGGACTTCAAACACAGCTCATTGTTTCCTTGTATGTTGATGATCTGTTGGTGGTGACAGGGAGGAGATGAAGGCTGTTTCTAGATGATTTCAAGACAAAGATGAAGCAGATGTTTGAAATGACTGACTTGGGGCTGATGACCTACTTTCTAGGCATGGAAGTCACACAAACTCGGACGGGTATATATCTAAGTCAGAAAGCCTTTGCTATGAAAATTTTAAATAAGTTTTCAATGCAAAGCGCAAGCGATAGCATGATCCGATGGCTATTGGTGAAAAGTTATCAAGCCAAGGTGATTTTAAAGAGGTATGTGAATCATCCTACAGGAGTTTAGTAGGTTGTTTGTTATACTTAACAACTACTAGACCAGACATAATATATGCAGTGAGTTTAATTTCTCGATTCATGCATTGTTGTAATGAAAGCCATCATAAATCTGCTAAAAGAGTCCTTAGATACATCAAAGGGACCTTGAACTATGGCATATCGTTTAAAAAGAGTGAGCATTTTGAATTGATTGGCTATCTGAAGAAAGTGATTGGGGTGGTTCAAGTGATGATATGAAAAGTACTTTAGGTTATGCTTTCACTCTTGGTTCGGGCATATTTTGCTGGAGTTCAAAGAAGCAAAGCTTGGTAGCACAATCAATCGCAGAAGCGAGTATGTTCTTTTCACGCAGCGTAGATTAATCAAGCTAATTGGCTTAGAAAGATCATGGCTGATCTAAATCTCAATCAAAAAAATGCTAGAAAGATCTAATGTGATAACAAATCAGTAGTGGCAATAGCCAAAAATCTTGTCTTCCATGGGAGAACCAAGCATTTCAGTATCAAGCTCCATGTTGTTCGAGAAATGGAGCAGGCAAAAGAAATTGAGTTGATTCATTGCAACTCAGAAGATCAAGCTGCTGATATTTTTACAAAAACCCTCAGCAAGGGAAGGTTCTGTAAGTTGAGAGATCAAATAGGTGTTTGCTGCATAGAGACCAAGGAGGAGTGTTGAAATATGGCCTCCACGCACATTCCACTTAAATTTGTTTTTATTCTCTCATGCGTCCACTCATCTCCCATACCTTCTTTATCTCCATGTTCACCCACTTGCTTATTATCATTTTATTCCACTATGTTCTATTATTACATTTGTTTTGCCGTCCATAAAAGAAGGTGGAAGCAGCACTTGAAAAAGGCATAGGAATTCCACATATTGTTTGTCATGTTCCTCCACATGCGTGTATAAATTGCCATGCATTTTTCAGTTTTTTGTTGTACTGCATTGTCTCCATTGTAATAGGAGAAGGTCGACTCGATTTCTTCTTCTTGCAAAAGCTTGTTCAGATTATTGAACATAAACACTTCACTATTTTCTTTGTTTTCAATTCTGTTTATATCTCCAAATTTCAATCTCAAAAATTTCTTCATACTTTCTCCAAGTTAATTACTTGGTCAAAGTTCCAACACCTCATAAGCAACATCTCTGAGCCTCTTCAACCAAAGCTTCACCGAGTTCATTTGCTTTTTGTTTCCCTCTGCATCTTGCAAGAAAGATCCAATCATTTCTAGTGAGTTACCAAGCCTCTGCATCTCATCGTTGAAGCCCCATCGTAGGCTTATCATCTCAACCGCAACTGACGCCACTTTTGACGCCACTTCTCCCACAACAGCACTAACGAAAGCTTCAGCCATCTTTGCTTCAAAAATAAAAAGCTTGAAATGTTAGGGAAAGCTCTTAACTCTATATCAAAGAAGCGAAGAACAATTGTAAACAAAAAGCAACAGATAATTGAAATGGTGAAAGATCATACCGAGTCAATGAAACCAAATGCAGGAGAGAATTGAAGATGAATTGCTTTCGGTAAATGCAAATTGGAAAGTGCTCTTTGATGAAAAACAAAAAGCAAAAATATATCAATGAGCTTGGCACCAAAATCAAAGTAAAGCAAATAATGCTATCAGCTGCACCCACTGACGAGAATTACAAGAGACCATTAAACTATTACTAATAAGTAATTTAGGATACCTTAAATTACTCTCAACATTATAAAAAATTAATTTTAAAAAATTACAAAAATTAGAATTAAACTATTCGAAAATTTCTGTTTAAGTCACTTACTTATTAAATTTTTTTATTTAAGTCAGCTGTATTTTTTTTAATTAAAAGTTTAGCTAGCAAATTTTAAGCGTAATCCAATGATTGATACGACGGATCAATACTCTTCGACAAGTAATAGAATACACCTTAAATCCAAGTTAATTTGATGGTCAATGTCAGAGATCAAAGAAGAAAATTGTTTGGATTTTGGTTTGTACATTTGTGACGATAAAAGTTGTTTGAGGAAAAAACTAGATTGCAGAAGAGAAGAGGAACTAGAGTATTTTTTTTTTATTGGTGCAAACGGTGCAAAAAGAGAAGTCCACATAATAACGATTTAAAAAGTTCAATAACTTAAACGAAAACTTTTGAATAATCTAATGATTATTTTGTAACTTTCTAAAGTTGAGTAATCAAAACGTAATTTAGTAATAATTTAGTGACCTACATGCAGTTTACCCTATAAATAAATATTATAATAAACTTATTTCTTCTATTATTTAATAAAATTTAATTACAATAAAAATATAAGTTAATTTAAATTTAATATAAATTAATATAATATAATTATTTAAATAGTGGTTAAATTATGCTATTATTTCTTGTAGTTTGTGAAAATTATGGATTTAGTCTATGTACTTCAATTAGATTAATTTTAGTCCCTTTACTTTTCAAATTGGTTGTTTTTAGTCCTTATACTTTTTGAATTTTGAAATTATAGAATTAAAAAATAGTTAAATTCATTTGGTTAAATTTAATTACTAATTTTGTACAATGTGTATAATTGTAAATTTAGTCTACATTCTCTATTTAAATTATTTTAAGTCTCTATACTTTTTAAAATTTGAAATTTCAATATAGATGGAAATGACAATCATTAATGGTAAAATAGATAAAAAGGCCGATTTTTTAAAATATTTAGCAAAGTATGCCGTTTTCTTTTCCAAATTTAATTAAATAAGTCGGTATTTTAGAGAGAAAGAGAGAATGTGTTAGCTTTCTGAAAACAATTTAATACATCAATTTTTTTGGTTAGATCGATTAAATGTTAGTGGTTTTATCATTGAGTCTTCAGTTTGATTCCACTCCTGCTCGTATTTGTATTTTTTATTTCATGTTATTTTAAGTTTCTTTTTATTTTTAATGAATATTTTAATACATCAACTTTTCTGGTTAGATGGTTAACAAATAGCGATTTAATTATTGAGTTCTCGGTTCAAATTCCTCTTCTAAGCATATTTATATTTTTTTGATATATTTTTCTTTATATATAATATTTATTTGTCAAATATTTATTTTCTCCACTTATATTATGGATATGATGATTTCTAATATTATAAATCAAATAATTATTTTAAAAATCATTATTATTTTTATATCTAAAATGTTTCAGATATCATTATTTTTCATCTACATTGTAGGAATGTATTTCAAAATATTTTTATATGTGAAACATTTCAATTAATTATTTCGAATATCATTATTTTTACATGTGAAATATTTTAAATACATACTGTAGATTTAAATCGATCTGATGGTTAATGTTGGAAATTGAAGAAGAAATCTGTTTAGATTTTGATTTGTAAATTTGTAACTACTAGAAGAAAATAGAAAAAAAAAATATTTACTTAATTCGGGAATTTTCTATGTCCGCAAAGCCTTGCTTAGAGAGTAATTTTGTATAACAATAACTACAAATTGTGATTTAAGTCACTCACACAGCAAACTACATCCTCACTCCTATATTTCTAACTAAATAATTCCCCCTCTTAAGTCTTTTCCCCTTGAAAACTTGGACACAAATCAGTTTACTTACAATTTTGTACTAAAAAAGTAGTTCCTAATTTAACAAATAAAATGCTCTGAGAGTATCAATACCTACTCTAAAGTAAGGATACCTTTAATCAGGTATAGATGATAAAGGGGCTACCAGTCACTAAATTGAGGCATTAAATGTCAAAAGTATCAATACCCATGAAAAAAATACTATCACCAGTGATCCCCACAAGAGCATGAACCATCTCTAAAATGGTGGTATCTGTTGATATCTCTCAAAATAATTTCCCTGGACACAATTTTACTAATGAATTTGAATGCAGTATGACAATCAATGCAGACTCTAAGATTCTTTTTAACTCTAATTGGAGCTCCTTCCGGAGTGGCAATCAACCCGAAGGCTACTGCAAGTTTTTCACTGTGGTGGTATACAAGTTTTTCCTTTTCATCCCGTTCCACATCATGAAGATCAAACTCCACCTGGGGGACGTACCCGGCTTTGCTCAAACGCTCACTTAGCTCATCAAGCTTTGCGTATATTTCTTCACTTCGAACATGGCTTCGGTCTCCAGCTATGAAAGTGTATACCTTGTCTTTAAGCTCAATCCAACTAACCCCGGGTTCTTTCTTCACGTTACAGTCTTTCATGAGTCTTCTCATCTTTGCTACATTATTCCACATGCCAACTGATGCATATATGTTAGCAAGAAGAACATGGGTACCGGATTTCTCCGGCTCAAGAGTCAAAAGCATCTCTGCAGCACGTTGGCCAATCTCAACATTCTTGTGGATTCTAGCAGCACCAAGAAGTGCACCCCAAACTGAGCCATCCGCTTGGAAAGGCATGGTATCTACAAGTTCCATTGCCTCATTTAATCTCCCTGCTCGACCAAGTAGGTCAATCATGCAAGCATAATGCTCTTGCATAGGTTCAAATCCAAACAACTCCTTCATTGATCTGAAGTATTTTTGGGCTTCAGTAACCAAACCAGCATGGTTACAAGCACAAAGGACACTGACCAAAGTTATCTGATTGGGAGAAACACCATATTTAAGCATTTGATTAAAAACCCGTAGTGCTTCTTTCCCATGCCCATGTTGAGCTAGTCCTCCTATCATTGCAGACCATGAGACTATTCCTCTCTCAGGAATACTAGAGAATGCACATTCAGCATCATCTATGCTTCCACATTTAGCATACATGTTCACGAGAGAATTCCCTGCAAAGTTATCATACATAAATCCATGCTTCAAGACATGAACATGCACTTGTTTCCCTTGTTCACATGCTGATAGATTTGCACATGCATTTAGGAGTGAACTACAAACATATGGATCCGGCTCTATCCCTCTATCTAGCATTTCTAGATACAGCTTAAGAGCTTCTTCACCTTGTCCGGACTGAGAATAAGCTCTGATCATAGATGTGAAACCCACCAGATCTACAATCAAGCACTCTCTGAATAGTCTTGTTGCATCTTCAAGAAGGGCACATTTTCCATATGCATCAATAAGGCTGTTTACAACATAACGGTCAGACTCAAATCCTGATTTTGCAGAGAGTGCATGAACCTGTTTGCAAACGTAGTTCACCTGCAAGCTAGCAACAGACTTGAGGACTGTCGATAATGTTGTTTGATTGAATCCAACTCCTGCCTCATGCATCAAAGGAAACAGCAACAGAGCATTCATATCTTCCCCATTTTGTGAATGCGCAGAGATAACAGCATTCCATGCAATCAAGTCCTTGTCTGGCATCAAATTAAAAACCATTCTTGCATCATTCATCAAACCACTTTTCGAATACATGTCTATAAGTCCAACATGCACAAAAGGATCTGATCCTACATTAAGCTTTAACAAGTTACAGTGCAACTGTCTGCCCAATTCCTTGAGACCGATGCCAGCACAAGCTTTTAGAGCACTCGACAAGGTAAACATATTTGAATGTGCTCCAGACAATCTCATTTGCCCAAAAAACTCTAAAGCAGAATCAAGCTTATCATGAAGAACGCAACCAGCAATGAGAGCATTCCAAGAGACAATATCAGGTTCCCTTATCTCCTCAAACACGACAACAGCATCCTCAAGATTCCCTATCTTTGCATACATGTCCACAAGTGCATTCTTCGAGAAAGGATCTGAATCATAACCTAGCTTTATCAAGAACCCGTGAATTTTCCTTCCTTCACCACTATCCTCCAACCCAGTGCAGGCGTTTATCATGCTAGACAAACTAAATTTATTAGGCCTTATTCCACTCAAAACCATTTCACGAAACAATTCCACTGCTTCACCAAAGTAATCACTCTGCACATAACAAGAAAACAATGCATTCCATGAAACAACACTCCTTTCAGGTATATCCTCAAAGAGCCTCCTCGAATCACCAAATTTCCCGCATTTTGAGTACAAGACAACCAAACTGTTACCTACATATTCATCAGACTCAAACCCGTTAACCACCACAATTCCATGAACCTGCCTCCCTAACTCCAAATCCTTTGTAAAAGCACAAGCTTTTAGAACGCTAGGAAAAGTGAACTCATTGGACTTAAGACCCAACAAATGCATCTCATGGAAAGCCCAAATGGCATCTCTAGCAAACCCATTTTGGGCATATCCAGAAATCAAAGCAGACCAAGAAACCAAGTCTGGTTCAGGACTTTCGTCGACCAGTTTCCTGGCATAGCCAAAAAGTTTACATTTCGCATACAAGCTGATCAAAAAGTTCCTACTTTTGGGGTCATTGGTTGAACCAAATTTGAGTGTATGGGCATGGATTTGCATGCCTGGATATAGGGTCTTGGAGGCATTGCATTTTGACAAGAGTTTAGAGTAGTAGGGAACAGAGAATGATGTTGGATTGGGGTCTTGGGTTAAGCTGAGGAAAGGGTTGGATTTTTTGGCGTGGCTTGAAGTAGCTGAGGTTTGAAAACAGTGAAAAGAAGAAGGGTAAGATCGTTGGAGATGAGATTTTTGGAATTGGAGGGAATTGAAATTACGGATTTTCATGATTCATTTGTTCATTAACCTGGTTTGGTTAATCTTCTCAACCGCAACCGACGCCACTTTTGACGCCACTACTCCCACAACAGCACTAACGAAAGCTTCAGCCATCTTTGCTTCAAAAATAACAAGCTTGAAATGTTAAAAAAAACTGTTAACCCTGTATCAGAGAAGCGAAGAACAATTGTAAACGAAAAGCAATAGATGATTGAAATGGGTAAATTACATTCAAGATCCTTATACTATTATTATGTTTACGTTTTGTCCATTTAGCTTTAAAAAGTTTCCTTTTGTCTTTATTTTTGATAAATTAACTCAAGCAGAAGTTCTTTTTGTGCGGTTTTCCTTCGTCGATTAAAGGCGGTGGTTTGCTTCTCCAAGGGTTCTTTATTTTTTCGCAGTGTTAGGCTGCTTTTAGTTTCCTCGACTTCTGTTTTGAAGGTTACATTAAGTTAACTCCTAATACAAGTATTACTGTACTATTATCATTTATCATCACATCAGAACTCTTAGCTTTTACCTAAAACCTATTTTGTCAGTGTCAATAGACTTTGAGAAGAGATTTTGGACCTTCCATAAACGAAAGAAGTTCAATCAAGGGCTGATTTGAAGCATATCCTTTGGTAATTACTTTCTTCATCTCGCTTTTGGATGTATGGATGAAAGATGAAAGCTTTTAGAATTGTCCATTTTGCTTGTTAAATATTCGTTTAGTTGTAGCTGAACGAAGTAACTACTAGAAGAATAATAGAGATGGACATCAGAATTGTTTACGCAGTTCGGAAATTTCCTACGTCTGCGGAGCCTTGCTCAGAGGATAATCCACTATAATAACAGTTACAAGTTATAACTCCAACTCACTCGGTAAGTTACAGTGTCACTCCTATACTTCTAAACAACTCCCCATCTAAATCTTTTCCCCTTGAAAGCTTAGATCCAAGCTGATGAACACAATTCAATTTACTTACAATTTTGTACTAAAAAAGTAGTTCCTGATTTAACAAATAAAATGCTCTCTAATTTCTACAATTAACCTATGCTAGTCGTTCACTATATAAAAGGGGCGTTCAAGTACAATCAATGACATTCGCTAATCCCACTAAAAACATTTGTCATAAAATTCCTTGAAGATCAAATCTTCTATTTAAGGGAACTTTGATTGTATTGAAACAATCTTTACTTGGCTTGATTCTCGCATGTAAAGTCTGCACTGATGTACCACCACTGAAGCTGACAATTATAATCGGCACTAACAAGCTCTCTTTTATATAAATACAGGGTAGCCAACTTTTTTTTCTGATGATTTTGGATTATGACATGGAAGCTCAAATCTTCAACTTAGCTCGATACACAGATGCTAGCTCCTTTACCTGATAAAATCCAAACACAGTATTTATGATAAACTAAGTTACTATTTTTATTTCCAAGGCAATCCAATTGGTGAACTCAATAAGTTTTAGCTCCCAGAAATTCTATGTCGGAAAAGTACCTTTGTGAATAGCTTTTCCATTCATATTTGTGCTGGTCCTCTCCGGTCAGGCTAAGGCCTTCTAGCTTACTACCCCATCAGATAAAGCAAAATCATAATTCTTTACATGAAGAAAAAATTTAAACCATTGGATTTGAATTTTAGTTGTTATATCACTGACCTATGTGAAGCACGTGTGGATCTCTCATATCAAAGAGTCTTGCAAGAGACTTCCTCTATTTACCTTAAGTAGCGCCACTTCTCTACAGGGAGACACTTGCCCTGCAAAAATGCAAAAGGCATTTGTTAAGAAAGAGATGGTGGTGAAGTGGCAAGATGTTGCAATCAACAAGCATACAATATGTTGTCAAGGACAGCTGATTTGGGTAGCCAAGGTTAGTTCCATAACGGGGTGGCAATCGTAAGTGCTTCCGTCAGGAGCAAAACAAGAATGGCTTTCAGGAACAGAACTAAATTCTGGTCGGATATCACGAGAAACCTTATTCGCAACCCTTGATGCTTCAGACAAGTAGGAGAAATACTTAGGTGATGTTGCATGAGTGAAGACAAGGCAAAAGAAGCGGTCAAAATGCATAAACAATGATAATTACCTAGTGAGTTGAAAATTTGAAAATTTTTCATAAGCAATCTTCCTGTTTAGTTGACTTACCATAATAGTTGATGCCTTTTGGAAAAATGCAGCTTTTGCCCGGCTAATCTGTCAGAAACATATTATGTACAACAAAACTAAATCTGTACAAGTAGTCACAGCTGACTTGGACCTTTTCTGTGACTGCAATCAAACACAGCTCAATAGCATCAAGTAGTCACACCATTCATGTATGGTGCTGGGCCTCTCCGGTCTTGGCTGAGGCCTTTTAGCTCACTAGCTCATCTGGTAAAGCAAAATCATAAATCCTTTACGTAGAGAAAAAAAGTTTAATCCTCAGATTAAAACTTAAGTTGGTCATCACTCATCACTGACCTATCTGAAGCATGCCTGGATCTCTCATATTGAAGATTCTTGCAAGAGACTTCCTCTATGATCTTAAGTAACACCACTTCTCTGCAGGGAGACACTTTGCTGCCAAAATGCAAAAGGCTAGGTTAAGAAAGAGAATGGTGGTAAAGCAGGAAGATATGATGAACAAGCATATGATATGTTTGTCAAGGACAGCTGACTTGGAGAAACATGTAACAAGGTTAGTACCATAAAGGGTGGCTATCCTAAGTGCTTCCATCAGGAGCTAAACAAGAATGGGATTCAGGAACAAAGCTAAATTCCAGTTGGATCTCATGAGAACCCTTATTCATAATCCTTGATGCTTCAGACAAGTAGGAGATATATTTAGCAAATGTTGCATGACCAAAGACATTACAAACAAGTTAAAATAAGTGGTCAACATGCATAAACAATGATAATTACCTAGTGAGTTGAATTTTGAAAAAATTTCATAAGCAGTATTCTTGTTTAGTTGACCTACTATAATAGTTGATGCCTTCTGGAAAACAGAAAGAGAACGGAGGTAAAGCGGCAAGATAGGCTGGCTGCAATGAACAACTACGTGATATGTTGTCAAGAACTGCTGATTTGGGTAAAAATGGAACAAGGATGGTAGTACCATAACTTCCATTGGAAGCAGACTAAGAATGGGCTTCAAGAAGACAAGAACGATAATGAATACCTCACAGATGTGACTAGAGCTTTATACGTAGTAATCCTTAATGCTTCAGATAAGTTGCAAAGCCAAAGACTTCATAAGCAAGGTAAAACAAGTGGTCAAAACACAAAGAATGTTCAATTATATAGTTTGTTAAAATTTGAAAATAAATTTTTAAGTTGTCTTCATCAAAGCAAAATTAAAAGTTAATAAATTGAACTAGTGTCATCAATTACATGGAAAAGAAATTGTGACCAGGACTTACTTTTCGATGGATAAATTTAGTTTCTACGTTCTCACTATCACTGATGAGTCTTTGAGCTGTACAAGCTAATTAGAAAATCCTGCAAAATTAAGCCAAAAAATCTGTCATAAATTTGTGAACAATTAACCTCTTAGTTTTTTAAAAGGAATAAATAAATAAATAAGCCTACCAAGTTGAAGGGAAGTATCTTGTCTAAATGGAGAAATCGACCAAATACTTAAAAGAATTGCCAAAATGACTATATATACAAAGGGACTTCTCATATCCATGAAATGTTTATCAAAGCAAAATTACAAGGTTGTCTACTAAAATGCAAAGATAATCACAGGAAGAATGAACTGGTGTAAATTGCATTGAAAAGAAATGGGGATAAAAAAAAAAACTTACTTTTCTATCTATATATTTACTTTCGAGACGATCCAAATCCTGTAAAGTTCTGGCGAAAATTCCCCCAAAAAATGAAAGTTTAGTTTGAAACTAGACAAAAGAGTTTAGGAGGAAAAGAACAAGGAGAATAATTATAAGAAGAATTTAGAGAAAATGACATTCTTTTATCAAAAGCAAAAAGTACAGGTGTTTTGGTTTCAGATATTGAACTTACCGCTTGCACATAATTGAGATTCTGCAAATGTGGGAAATCTTGGACCACTCAGGGCCGCTTTCCTTGGAACATCTTGCCTCTAATCGAGGACACGCTGAAATTATAAATGTTGTTAATTTGGAGAGGCTTCGCATAACATGTTCAGAAGGCAGATACATGAGCTTATCACATGAAATGATTCTCAGACACTTTACAGAGGAGAGGTTTCCCAACCAATCAGGCAAGGCTTCTATGCCGTGAAACCTCTGTATCTCCAGTTCTTCAAGGGCAGTGAGGTGTTGGAGTTGGTAAGGAAGAGAACTTAGCTTTTCCCATCCAAGCAAACGCAATTCTTTAAGTCTGAGACGTTGGATGAAATCCATACCTGGGAATTCTTCTAGCTCTTCTGAGAAACCACCAATATCTAACCTTCTCATGAAATCAAGGCGGCCAAGGAAGTCAATTGGAATGCTCCTCAATGTTGGACAACTTTTGATTGTTAAATGATCAAGAAAAAACATGTTCCCCGGAATTTCTGGAATCGATCTTAGATCAGGCAAATCAGATAGTGTCAGATTCAAAAGGTAAGCGTTGGATTGCAGCAAATCTGGTAACAGACGAATTAAGCCTTCGCCTACACCAGTGAAGTCTACTTCGGCAAGAGAAGCGACAGAACCATTATGTCTTCTTGGAATGGACCTCAAATTTGGGCAGTTCACTATCCTCAATTTTCTGAGAAGAGGGAAGGTATGCAGTTCATCTCCTATTTGGCTTAATTTTTTACATGCAATAATTTCAAGCTCTTGGAGAGCTGAGATCCTTCCTGTTATTCGAACAATTTCCAGATTGTTGCAGTTTGATATATTTAAAATATGAAGAGAGGAAAATCCTAAATCTGGAATGGAATTTAAGTTACCACAATGGGATAGCTTTAACTCTTTGAGGCAAGCGATAGACAACCAGTCTCCTATCTTGCTTAATTTTGGACACAATGAAATTTGAAGCTTTTCAAGAGATGAACATATTCCTCTTATCGGAACAGTTTTCAGTTCTTGACAGTTTGATATATCTAAAATTCGGAGAGATAAAAATCCTATCAAATTTGGAATGGAACTTAAATTAGCACAACCACCTAGCTTTAATTCCTCAAGACTAGTGGAGGTAGACAACCAGTCTCCTATCTTGCTTAATTTTGGACATGAGGAAATGTGAAGCTTTTCAAGAGATGAACATCTTCCTCTTATCGGAATAGTTTCCAGTTCGTGGCAGTCTGATATATCTAAAATTCGGAGAGAGGAAAATACTACCAAATCTGGAATGGAACTTAAATTAGCACAATCACATAGCTTTAATTCTTGAAGACTAGTAGAGGTAGACAACCAATCTCCTATCTTGCTTAATTTTGGAAATGAGGAAATGTGAAGCTTTTCAAGAGATGAACATTTTCCTCTTATCGGAATAGTTTCCAGTTCGTGGCAGTCTGATATATCTAAAATTCGGAGAGAGAAAAATCCTACCAAATCTGGAATGGATCTTAAATTAGCACAACCACCTAGCTTTAATTCTTCAAGACTAGTGGAGGTAGACAACCAGTCTCCTATCTTGCTTAATTTTGGACATGAGGAAATGTGAAGCTTTTCAAGAGATGAACATCTTCCTGTTATTGGAATAGTTTCCAGTTCGTGGCAGTCTGATATATCTAAAATTCGGAGAGAGGAAAATCCTATCAAATCTGGAATGGAACTTAAATTAGAACAACCACTTAGCTTTAATTCTTCAAGACTAGTGGCGGTAGACAACCTGTCTCCTATCTTGCTTAATTTTGGACACGAGAAAACTTGAAGCTTTTCAAGAGATGAACATCTTCCTCTTATTGGAATAGTTTCCAGATCATGACAATCTGATATATCTAAAATTCGGAGAGAGGAATATCCTTCCAAATCTGGAATGGATCTTAAATTAGCACAACCACCTAACTTCAATTCTTCAAGACTAGTGGAGGTAGACAACCAGTCTCCTATCATACTTAATTTTGGAAATGAGCAAATGTGAAGCTTTTCAAGAGATGAACATCTCCCTCTTATCGGAATAGTTTCCAGTTCGTGGCAATCTGATATATCTAAAATTCGGAGAGAGGAAAATCCTTCCAAATCTGGAATGGAACTTAAATTAGCACAACCACTTAGCTTTAATTCTTCAAGACTAGTGGAGGTAGACAACCCGTCTCCTATCTGGCTTAATTGTGGACACGAGGAAACGTGAAGCTTTTCAAGAGATGAACATCTTCCTCTTAACGGAATAGTTTCCAGTTCATGGCAGCCTGATATATCTAAAATTCGGAGAGAGGAAAATCCTTCTAAATCCGGAATGGAACTTAAATTAGCACAATCACTTAGTTTTAATTCTTCAAGACTGGTAGACAACCCGTCTCCAATCTTGCTTAATTTGGGACACGAGGAAATGAGAAGCTTCTCAAGAGATAAACATCTTCCTCTTATCGGAATAGTTTCCAGTTCGTGGCAATCTGATATATCTAAAATTCGGAGAGAGGAAAATTCTTCCAAATCTGGAATGGAACTTAAACTAGCACAACCACTTAGCTTTAATTCTTCAAGACTAGTGGAGGTAGACAACCCGTCTCCTATCTGGCTTAATTGTGGACACGAGGAAACGTGAAGCTTTTCAAGAGATGAACATCTTCCTCTTAACGGAATAGTTTTCAGTTCGTGGCAGTCTGATATATCTAAAATTCGGAGAGAGGAAAATCCATCCAAATCCGGAATGGAACTTAAATTAGCACAATCACTTAGTTTTAATTCTTCAAGACTAGTGGAGGTAGACAACCCCTCTCCAATCTTGCTTAATATATAGCACTTAGAAATGCAAAATTCTTCAAGAGATGAACATATTCCTGCTATTGGAACAATTCCCAAGCCGCAATCAGAAACATAGACACTTCGAAGAGCGGAAAACCCATTTAAATTTGGAATTGAGAACAAATCCCAGCACTTCACTATAGTTAGCTCCTCAAGAACCGTGGAAGTAGCTAGTCCATCCCCTATACTGCTTAATCGTGAACAATCCTCAATACGGAGCTTTTTAAGAGATAAACATTGTCCCCTCAGGGGAACACTTTTCAATAAGCGGCAGTTAGAAACAAACAACTCTTCTAAGCAAGGAAACATGATTGCCGCTGTCGTTGCTGTCCATTCTTTCAGATATTCCAGTCGGCGTAGGATGAATGTTTTTAATGCAGGAAACACCTCCTTCTGACCTTGATTACTTCCATCGCAATAAAACTCATTACCGATGCATTTCACCTTCTCCATATTCCTCAGTGCAAGAAATTTGAGACTGTTCAGTTGGCCCAATGGTGGAAGACTCTTACAATTCATGCAATTGTTTAATTCCAACTCCATCAAGTTGTCAAGAATCAGTGAACCAATATTAGAACCATGAACAGGTCTTGACATCCAAGATGGGAGCTTTTCTCCTCCATAATTCCAAACAATTAAGCTTTGCAAACCTGAGTGGGGTTGGAGACCTTCCAGCACTTCCTCACAGGTATCATTGCTAAAATTTGTCCATTCAAATATTACTTTGCACAATTTTGTTTTAAGCCGTAGATTTGCTTTGCGAGCCTCGTCCTTGTCTCTAACACTTTGAAGATCGCATATCTTCAATTGTCCACCAAGTTCGTTGAGGCGTTCTAGAGCATCAAGATGAAGTTCGTTATCCCTAACAGAAAACATTGGCAATGTTTGGAGGGAAATTAGGTGTCGAAGCTCAATTGGTTGAGAACTTCGCTGGTCAAAATGGATGTGCTTCAAGCTTATCAAATTTCTCAATCCATCTGGAAATGCGAGCTCCCTACAACCCATGAACCTTAATGTTTGTAACATGTAAAGTTTGGTTATGGATTGAGGCAGCACTTTGATAGAAGTCTTCGAGATGTCCATATACCTCAAGTGCTTCAATTCGCCGAGGGAAGCAGGCAACTCAAGAATATAATCAGCACCGGAAAATTTCATGACTCGTAAGCTTGTGAAGGTTCTTGACAATTTCTTGAACACATCAATCTCTGAGAACAAAGAGTGCAATTTTGGAGCAACAGCTGTTAAAATTATTGGTAAGGATTCCCCATCATAACCAATACTGAGATGCCGAATATGAGAAACTTCATCTGTGCTGGAACTGGAATTTTCTTGGAAAATCAAAGTCTCATACTTTGAGACAGACAAAGCCATATCATGCACCAAGTCATGCATCTTGCACGTCAAAATATTTCCGCACCTGTCCTTCCCCACATCTTGGAATAAGGAATTTGATAACAATTCATGGAAATATCTGTTACCAGTATCCATCATTTCTTTAGAAGCGCCAAGAAATCCTTCAGCCATCCAGAGTTGGATTAATTGCTCCTTTCTAAAGCAAAAATCTTTAGGAAACATGGCGCAGTATGCAAAACACTTCTTCAAACATGGAGACGACAAGTGGTCGAAACTTAACCTCAGCACACCATAAACCGAATCCCATACATCACTTTTTTGAATTTTCAACCATGCAGCCCGACTCCTTTCAATTTTGCGCATTGTCCCTCCAATAACTTTTGCTGCTAAAGGCACACCGTGACATTGTTTAGCAATTTCCTCGCCAATTAACACTAAGCTTGGAGATATTGGGGAGTCTCCGCATGCTTTTTCTTTAATTATGGACCAGGACTCCTCATCTTTTAATTTTCCAGGCTGATGCCTTTGATTAGGAAGTGTTTCCACTTTTAATGCCACATCTTCAACGCGGGTTGTTACAATAACTTTATTCCCCCGATTCTTATTAACCCCTTCCAAACACCACATTAGTTCCTCCCATTGTTCAACATTCCACACATCATCAAGTACAAGAAGATATTTGACCTGTTCATTTCCCCTTTTGGCCTGCTCAATCTTCCCCTTCAGTTTCGCCGTTAAAGCATTCAAGTTTTGAGGTATCGAGGGCTGCTGATAATTCATATCATGCTCCAGCATTTCTCTTAAAATTCTTTTGACATTGAAATCATCCGAAACACACACCCAAAATCTTACATCAAAACGCCTTTCCACATCCACATCATGGTAAACCAGCCTTGCTAAAGTAGTTTTCCCGATACCCGCCATTCCAACTATAGGCACAACAGAGACAGTTCGATCATCTTGGGGACTGAGTAACATGTCAACAACTTTTGAGACATCATTTTTCCTTCCAACAATGTTTGAGTCATCCAGGAAGGAGACTGTCTCCACATTTGATGGAATAAAAATTCTTTGATCTATGGCTAATTGTTGGAGACCATAGTCTTTGGCTATTTTGTTAAGGTCGTCCAAGGAATTAAGGATGTCCTTAACTTTATTAGCCATGTTGTGCTGAAATGTGACAGTAGACGGAGTGTCTTGTAGCTTTCTCCACATCTGATCCCCAATCTCCACTTTCCTTCTGAGAAACTCATAAGCAATCTCATCCAGGACCCCATCAGCCTCATAAGCAACATCTCTGAGCCTCTTCAACCAAAGCTTCACCGCGTTCATTTGCTTTTTGTTTCCCTCTGCATCTTGCAAGAAAGCTCCAATCATTTCTAGTGAGTTACCAAGCCTCTGCATCTCATCCTTGAAGCTCCATCCAAGGCTTATTATCTCACCAGCAACTGACGCCGCTTTTGACACCACTTCTCCCACAATAGCACTAACGAAAGCTTCAGCCATATTTGCTTCAAAAATAAAAAGCCTGAAATGTTAAGGAAAGCTCTTAACTCTATATCAAAGAAGCGAAGAACATTTGTAAATGAAAACGAAACTAAAGCAACAGATAATTGAAAAGGGTGAAAGATCATACCGAGTCAAGGAAACGAAATGCAGGAGAGATTTGAAGATGAATTGCTTTTGGTAAATGCAAATTGCAAAGTCAATGAGCATTAAACTATCAGCTGCCCCCACTGACGTGAATTACAAGAGACCATTAAACTATTATTAATAAGTAATTTTGGATAGGGTAAATTACACTCATGACCATTATACTATTATTAAGTTGACGTTTTGTCCATTTAATTTTAAGAAGTTATAAATAGACCATTAAACTATTTTAAAGTTTTCGTTTAAGTCACTTAACTACTCAAAAGTTTTTATTTAAGTAATTAGGTTATGTTCTTTTTATTAAAAGTTTAGCTAGCAAATTCCAAGTGGTGGTTTGATAATCGGTACGATGGATCCATACTTATCGACGAGTAGAAGAAGAAAGTTTTTTGGATTTTGATTTATAGATTTGTGACATTCGAAGTTGTTTCATGAGCAAGAAATGAATTGTAGAAAAGGAGAATGAGAGTTTTTATTTATTTATTGGTATAGCCGGTACGAACAGAGAACTCCACACAATGCTGATTTTAGCAACTCAATAACTTAAATAATATTTTAATTATCATTTTGAAAATTTTTGAAGATGAGTGACTAAAACGTAATTTACTAATAATTTAGTGATCTTTGTGTAGTTTACCCTAAAATAATATAAACCTAATTCTAATATTATTTAATAAATTTTATTATAATAAAAAATATAAGTTAAATCAAAATTAATATAAAAATATTAATTTAAAATATATAACAATTATTTAAATGTTAGTAGTTAAATTGTGCTATTAGTCTTTATACTTTGTGAAAGCTGTGAAACTTAGTTCATGTCCTTTAATTTGATTAATTTTAGTCTCTTTACTTTTCAAATTGGTTGGTTTAGTCCCTATACTTTTCGCACAAAATATAGTAGTTAAATTAGATTGGTTAAATTCAATTACTAATTTTGTACTATACATATAGTTGTAAATTTAGTCCGTTTTCTCCATTTGAACCATTCTAAGTCCTGGTACTTTTTAAAATTTGAAATTTCAACATTAATTGAAATTACAATCATTAATTCATTAATTTGATTTTTAGTAAGTAATATCTAAAAATAACGAGCAACATATGATAATAATTTTGACGGATTAGATTTTGAAAATAGCAAAACTTAATAAATTTAATAGTTATCATTTTGGTGAGCACTTAAATTTTAAAATTCAAAAGGTACATGGACTAAAAATGGCGAAATTAAAGTTTATGGATTAAATAAATAACTTTCATAAAAAAATTAAAATAATTTTAAAATAATTAAAATAATTTTAAAAATTAAAAATATATAAAAATTTAAAAATCTTTATTTTTAATAAAACTTATAAAAGAGATTCTAAAGAATAGATAAACAAACTTAAAATATTTTTTAAATGAAATAAAGTAAGTTCATAATCTAACTTTTATTAACTTTTGTTATTTTAAGTATTTTATTTTATTTTAGTTTAAAATTTTTATAAATTATATATGATTTTAAATTTATATATTTTTATATAAAATTTATATATTATATTAATATTTTAATTTAACATATTTAAATTTAAACTTAAATAATTTTATTGGATTTGAATTTTTTAAATTGATTAATCAAAACTTTTCCATTTAATTTGATTAAATTGAAGTCTTCGGCGTTTGAGCCCACGACTATCCCAAAACCAGAGTCCGAAAACAAAGCCATGATAAAAACGGTAAATAGGATTAGGGTTTCTTCTTCTCCCTTTATAAAGTGTCAAATCTAGCAAAGTGCCTCCGCCAATGGATCTCTCAGTTCAGTCTGCAGGTTCTTTTTTCTTATTAATTTCTTTTCAACTTTCATTTCTTATTGTAGAATTTGGGCAATGATGAGAAAATTAGAGAAAGTCATGCACCACGCTGATTTTAATTTGTGCTGATGAGTCTCTCTACCCATATTTTTTTCTGAGCTCCTTTTTCCTCAATTATTTTTTCTATTATCGATCTTTATTTTTTAGAAATAAATTTATTTACTGCGTTTTATCTTCGTTAAACCCTGTTTTTTTCCTCCAGTTTTTCAATCCCTAGATTAAAAGAAAAAAATAAAATAAAGGAACCAGATGATGCCATCTTCTTTAAAGAGAAGATTGAACCATGATGCGGACCGTATGGCTATTTTGCTGTTGGGGATAATTCTTGGTTTCTGATGGTTCATCATTATATTTTAGGCTCCGATTATTTCATGTAAATTTTTTTACGGAAAATATTTTCAGCAATTTCTGATTTTCTTCTTATTCTCGTCAAATATCTTAGCAAAATTTTTCGGTAAGATATTTTTCAAACTAGTAATGTTCTGTTCATTGTTTTTATTGTTGAAGAAACAAAAAAGGGAAGCGTTTAGAGTAACAAAGAGGAAGCTTTCTTTACTATCGAAGAAACAACCCATTTTCGGTGCCGATATCTCTCCCTTTTTGAAGGTTATATCTTTACTGTTCATCGTTTCTTCAACTTCTTTGCTGTTAAAGAAACATTTTTCATAGATTTGAGTCTTTCTTTCTACTGTTTTGCGTTTTTAAGCTTGTCTTTGCTTTTTTTTATTTGCGTTTCTACTGTTTTACAAATTTGCTGTCTTTTACCATTTCACGTTTTTCATGTTTCACGATTTTATCATGGATTTGAACCCTTTTATTCTACTGCTCTTTGTTGCTCTGTCTCTATGCTGTATGAAGTAGAGTGTTCTATTTTACTGCTCAAACAGATTGTTATTTTTGGTTGTTGCTCAAACACGTTTCATGTCCCAGTTTCTCAAACCCCGCCTCTGCATCGCTCTGCTATGTTTTGATTTGAGATCCGGATCGAAAATTTTTGTGGTCTTCAAAGATGGGAGAAAGAAAAGTACTGAACAAATATTACCCGCCGGACTTCGATCCCTCGAAGCTTCCGAGGGTCCGGCCACCGAAGAATCAACAGATGAAGGTTCGTATGATGCTTCCGATGAGCATACGTTGTAATACCTGCGGAAACTATATTTATAAAGGCACCAAGTTCAATTCACGCAAAGAAGATGTTATCGGCTAGGTTTGTTTTGAGCTTTCTTTTTACACTTTAGTTTCGGTTTATTTATTTAATAATATTAGTTTTTTTTTTCAATTCTAACTTTAAATTTAAGAAAAAAATACGTAGAAGCAGCAATAATTAGAAGTTATTTTATCCGTTTTAGTGCATTTAGTTACTTTTTTCTTATTTGCAGACATATTTGGGAATCCAAATATTTAGGTTTTATTTCAAATGCACCAAGTGCTCTGCGGAGATGACGATAAAGACTGATCCACAAAATTCAGATTATGTTGTTGAATCGGGTGCAACAAGAAATTTTGAACCTTGGCGAGCTGAAGATGAGGTGAGAGCTTTGTGTATGAAGCTAAATGTAGCTGTAGTTCTTTTAACATTGCTGGATATGTATAATAATATTCTTTCATCTTTTCTTTTGTTAGGAAGCAGATACAGAGAGACAGAAAAGGGAATCTGAAGAAATGGGGGATGCGATGAAATCTTTGGAGAACAGAACGTTGGATTCAAAAAGAGAGATGGATATCCTTGCCGCGCTTGATGAAATGAAGTCTATGAAGGTAGCTAAACACTTAAACCAACTTTTGTTTAACATGCAGGAGATAACTGCAACATTGCTGTCATAAAAAGAAAATAAAGCTTTTACCGTGTTTTTGATTGTTGTGGATGTCAAATGAACCAGGTTTTTGAGTCTTTTATTTTTAGAATCTGAAGCTAGGAAGAGCACATGTTGAGTTTCGATTGATATGACCAAAAAAAGCTTTGTTAACGGGTCTACTGTTAGACATTTGTCTATCAAAATGGGAATAGGTACAATTTTCTTTTCTCTGATGCTAATGGTAGTCTATCTTACTATCTTTTATTGCAGTCCAGACATGCTACGGTGAGTGTAGATTCACTGCTGGAGGCCTTGCAGCGCACTGCTGCAGAAAAGGTAAGATACTTCTACTTATTTCTTAATAGCTTAAGCGGCTTCTTTGAATAGAAATCTCATGATTGTGTTTCGTTTGTATTCTATTTGAAAATTTCCAATTTCTTCTAAATCAAAGGTGCATCTTTGGTTGCAATTGCAAATCCTGAATGGAATTAATGGTTTCTCTGAGAACACTTTTATACTGCATTTCTTTAATTATACATGATCCTAGAAAATAGGGGAAAAAGTTGAATTTGCTTTCTATGGATAAATCTTTCCCCTGAAATATGCCAACTTAATTTTATCATATCAGGTAATTTCTCTTAAATCTGAACTCTGATATTAGAATCTTTATGAATGCTTGCATTATTTACCTTAATACTTGATGTGAGAGGGAGATGAGTACAAATACATACAAGTGTGGATTGAAGTGATAAGTAGTAATCACGTCGCTTAGGATGCTTATATTTCTTCTCTTTTGCGATTCTGACTACAAGGTTATAATGCTAACAGGAAAAGAAAATAGAAGAAGAAGATGAAGCCCTCATTGAATCGATTTTCCAGGTTAGAATCGGTGTATTGCTTTTAGTATCACCAGTTGTGATTGCTCCTTGTTGTAGGCGGGCATGTTTCTAACATTGGTGTCATCTTTAATGCAGAAGCCAAAGGAACTTGTTCGAAGGATTTCAGATGATGTTTTGAACGATGATGAGGATCTGACCCGTTTATTGAGTGGCAATGGTGTAACCTCAAATGGTGGCTTAAAGGTATATGGTGTGAATTTAGTTAACAAACACATCCTATACTCATGGTCAAAACTTCTTTTAAATGCATACGAGTTTTAAGTAAATTATCTATATTAAGGTAATTTTTATTCAACACCCAAATTGATTACTGACCGTTAGTAATAGTTTTCATATAGAACAAGATTTTCTAAGGTGGGTAAAGGGTTAACAATATTGCATAGACTAAGGGGGTCAAGTATGAGATATGTTTAATGTTTTACTATACGTGAAGGGACAAGATCCAAAATACGATGTTTACTTTGAGTTGTTGAAATCAGCAACTATAGGAGCAATTGAGAGTCGGTTTAATATAGAGGAAACCAAGTCCTAATGAATTATTATCTCATGAAAAGATGGATGTGCTTGAACTTTCAGTTTTAGTTTCAAAATGGAATAGGCTTGTTTGAGAATATACCATTGGGTAGTCAGTTTGACCTGCATCAATGCAAAGTTTCACATAACGATTTATGTTTGTAGGACTGGGATTTGCTGTATTTTTCCTTCTTTTTTGACCTCAATTGTTGAAAATAAAATTGCCATTTTTGAATCCGTGAACTCATGCTTTTGTGTGTATGGTTTGCAGAGGAGAAAGGTTATCGGAAGAATCAAGTAATGGCCCATTTTTGCCCGGGCCCAGGAACCACAGACCAATAAAGGCACAATTTACATACGGCCCAAACCTAGCCCAAATTAACCCTAAACCCTAGCCCAACAAAACAGCCCAACACTCAAAACCAAGCCAACATACAAAAAAGAGGACAAACATGCAAAAACGTTGTATTTTCATTTTCATTTTAGATTTCGGCAATAAAAGCCATGAAAGAACATTGTATTTTGGGTCCCGACAGAATCAATACATAGTAACAAAAAAAAGTAGATCAGATTTTAATTTTATCTACTTTTTCTTTACATTATTTTTCTTTCTTCTTTTTTTCCTCTTCGTAAAGATTTTTGTTTTTTGTTTTTTTATCCACATACATTAAAATATAGTACAAAAAAAAAGAGAAAAAAAAAAACGTACCTGGGAGGTTCGACCACCGCACACGGCGGCGCTGAGGTGTTGATCGGTGATAGAACTCTCGTCGGACCCAGGCTGGACGCGGGGCGCTAAAGAGCAAACTCAAATTTTTTTTTTTTTTTTAAAAGGGTGCAGTAAAATTAAACTTTTTTAGAGAGAATGTGTTATACAAAATGTGCTTTTTGAAAACAATTTAATACATCAGTTCCTTTGGTTAGATGATTAAATGTTAGTGGTTTTATAATTGAGTCTTCAGCTTGATGTATTTGTATATTTTATTTTATGTTATTTTAAGTTTTTTTTTTTTTATTTTTAATGAATATTTTAATACATCAACTTTTCTGGTTAGATTGTTAACTAATAGTGATTTAATTATTAAGTTTCGGTTCAAATTTCTCTTTTAAGCATATTTATATTTTTTATTTCGTGTTGTTTTAATTTTTGTTTTTAACTAATAACTATACTATTTTTAAGTCATCTTGATTTTTAATTAATTTGTTTAATTAATAACTCTTTTATTTATAAAATCAAATAATAATTATAGAATAAAAATATATCTTTTATATTTATCATTATATTAAATATATTTTATTTTTAAAAAAACATTAACTAGTTTTTTGATATATTTTTTTATATATAATATTACAAATCAAATAATTATTTTAAAAATCATTATTATTTTCATATGTAAAATATTTCATATTTTATCAAAAGTATCAAATACCCATGAAAAAATATTGTCACCAGTAATCCCCACGAGAGCATGAACCATCTCTAAAATGGTGGTATCTGTTGATGTCTCTCAAAATAATTTCCCTGGACACGATTTTACTAATGAATTTGAATGCAGTATGGCAATCAATGCAGACTCTAAGATTCTTTTTAACTCTAATTGGAGCTCCTGCCGGAGTGGCAATCAACCCGAAGGCTACTGCAAGTTTTTCACTGTGGTGGTATAGAAGTTTTTCCTTTTCATCACGTTCCACATCATGAAGATCAAACTCCACCTTGGGGATGTACCCGGCTTTGCTCAAACGCTCACTTAGCTCATCAAGCTTTGCGTAGATTTCTTCACTTCGAACATGGCTTCGGTCTCCCGCTATGAAAGTGTATATCTTGTCTTTAACCTCCATCCAACTAACCCCGGGTTCTTTCTTCACGTTACAGTCTTTCATGAGTCTTCTCATTTTTGCTACATTATTCCACATGCCAACTGATGCATATATGTTAGCAAGAAGAACATGGGTACCGGATTTCTCCGGCTCAAGAGTCAAAAGCATCTCTGCAGCACGTTGGCCAATCTCAACATTCTTGTGGATTCTAGCAGCACCAAGAAGTGCACCCCAAACTGAGCCATCCGCTTGGAAAGGCATGGTATCTACAAGTTCCATTGCCTCATCTAATCTCCCTGCTCGACCAAGTAGGTCAATCATGCAAGCATAATGCTCTTGCATAGGTTCAAATCCAAACAACTCCTTCATTGATCTGAAGTATTTTTGGGCTTCAGTAACCAAACCAGCATGGTTACAAGCACTAAGGACACTGACCAAAGTTATCTGATTGGGAGAAACACCATATTTAAGCATTTGACTAAAAACCCGTAGTGCTTCTTTCCCATGCCCATGTTGAGCTAGTACTCCAATCATTGCCGACCATGAGACTATTCCTCTCTCAGGAATACTAGAGAATGCACATTCAGCATCATCTATGCTTCCACATTTGGCATACATGTTCACGAGAGAATTTCCTGCAAAGTTATCATACATAAATCCATGCTTCAAGACATGAACATGCACTTGTTTCCCTTGTTCATATGCTGATAGATTTGCACATGCATTTAGCAGTGAACTACAAACATATGGATCCGGCTCTATCCCTCTATCTAGCATTTCTAGATACAGCTTAAGAGCTTCTTCACCTTGTCCGGACTGAGAATAAGCTGTGATCATAGATGTGAAACCCACCAGATCTACAATCAAGCACTCTCTGAATATTCTTGTTGCATCTTCAAGAAGGGCACATTTTCCATATGCATCAATTAGGCTGTTTACAACATAACGGTCAGACTCAAATCCTGATTTTGCAGAGAGTGCATGAACCCGTTTGCAAACGTAGTTCACTTGCAAGCTAGCAACAGATTTGAGGACTGTCGATAATGTTGTTTGATTGAATCCAACTCCGGCCTCATGCATCAAAGGAAACAGCAATAGAGCTTCCATATCTTCCCCATTTTGTGAATGCGCAGAGATAACAGCATTCCATGCAATCAAATCCTTGTCTGTCATCAAATTAAAAACCATTCTTGCATCATTCATCAAACCACTTTTCGAATACATGTCTATAAGTCCAACATGCACAAAAGGATCTGATCCTACATTAAGCTTTAACAAGTTACAGTGCAACTGTCTGCCCAATTCCTTGAGACCGATGCCAGCACAAGCTTTTAGAGCACTCGACAAGGTAAACATATTTGAATGTGCTCCAGACAATCTCATTTGCCCAAAAAACTCTACAACAGAATCATGCTTATCATGAAGAACGCAACCAGCAATGAGAGCATTCCAAGAGACAATATCAGGTTCCCTTATCTCCTCAAACACGACAACAGCATCCTCAAGATTCCCTATCTTTGCATACATGTCCACAAGTGCATTCTTCGAGAAAGGATCTGAATCATAACCTAGCTTTATCAAGAACCCGTGAATTTTCCTTCCTTCACCACTATCCTCCAACCCAGTGCAGGCGTTTATCATGCTGATGGCCAGACAAGTGTTGAGATCAATGTACTCCAAGGTGAAAGAGAATTTGTTCGGGACAACAAATCTCTTGGCAGCTTCCGACTCGATGGTATTCCGCCAGCACCACGTGGTGTTCCCCAGATTGAAGTTAAATTTGACATTGATGCCAATGGCATCCTTTCTGTAACTGCTGTCGATAAAGGAACTGGGAAGAAGCAGGACATCACTATTACTGGTGCCAGTACTTTGCCAAATGACGAGGTGTGCATTTAAATTTAAATTGCTCTGAAACCCTTTCCGATGTAAGTCTTGATGATAAACTGTTTGATTTATTCTTCTGTTAAAATATACAGGTTGATAGAATGGTAAAGGAAGCTGAGAAGTTTTCAAAGGAGGATAAGGAGAGAAGGGATGCCATTGACACAAAGAACCAAGCTGATTCCGTTGTCTACCAGACCGAGAAGCAGCTGAAAGAGCTTGGAGACAAGGTTCCTGGTCCAGTCAAAGAGAAAGTTGAGGCAAAGTTACAAGAACTCAAGGATGCAATTGCAGGGGACTCAACACAAGGGATGAAGGATGCCATGGCTGCACTCAACCAAGAAGTTATGCAACTAGGCCAGTCACTTTACAACCAACCTGGTGCCGGAGGCAGCAGTGCAGGACCTGCACCTGGTGGTGAAACCGGGCCTTCAGATTCATCAAACAAGGGTCCTGAAGGGGATGTAATTGATGCAAATTTCACTGACAGCAAGTGAAAAAGCTCGGTTTTGAATCATTCTGGGTATTGGTGTGAAAGTTGGGGGATTGCATTACCTGTCATTTTTGAACCATGGTGGTGAAAGAAAACAAATGGATTTAGGATTTAATAGAGTATGAAGCAGCATATATACATATAGAATGTCCAAATAGTAATTAATATAGGGTGTTAAGCCCTTCACTTGAACATTGTTTTGAATTGTTCAATATGCATGCCATTTCTTGAGTTTGACTCCTGGATTTAACCAATGTATGTTAAAATCTTTGGTGAAGAAGGCAGTGATTTTTTTTTTTTTATGAATCTCAGATTCATGACAGGATTCAAGTATTATTGCATTGTATTGTTTTCTTACCGATAACCAACTTCTTGCTGCAGTTGAATTCAAGTATTATTGCCCTGGTGCAGTGAGAAAGTTATTAAAAGATCCTTCTATTTAAAAAATTACAGGAATTTTGATTTAGACTTTAGTGGCAACGAGAACCCTCTTTATCTTTTTCTCTCTAGAACCCTCCTTTCACCCCTATTTTTGCTGTCTCCTATCTTGCTTAATTTTCGACACAAGGAAATGTGAAGCTTTTCAAGAGATGAACATCTTCCTCTAATCGGAAAAATTTTCAATTCGTGGCAGTCTGATATATCTAAAATTCGGAGAGAGGAAAATTCTTCCAAATCTGGAACGAAACTTAAATTAGCACAATCATTTAGCTTTAATTCTTCAAGACTAGTGGAGGTAGACAACCAGTCTCCAATCTTGCTTAATTTAGGACACGAGGAAATGAGAAGCTTCTCAAGAGATAAACATCTTCTTCTTATCGGAACAATTTCCAATTCGCGGCAGTTTGATATATCTAAAATTCGGAGAGAGGAAAATTCTTCTAAATGTGGAATAAAACTTAAATTAGCACAATCACTTAGCTTTAATTCTTTAAGACAAATGGAAGTAGACAATCCCTCTCCAATCTTTCTTAATCTATCGCACTTAGAAATGCAAAGTTCTTTAAGAGATGAACATATTGCTGCTATTGGAACAATTCCCAAGCCGCAATCAGAAACATATACACTTCGAAGAGCGGAAAACCCATTTAATTTTGGAATTGAGTACAAATCTCGACACTTTATTATAGTTAGTTCCTCAAGAACTGTGGAAGTAGCTAGTCCATTCCCCATACTGCGTAGTCCTGAACAATCCTCAATACAGAGCTTTTTAAGAGATAAACCTTGTCCCGTCAGGGGAACACTTTTCAATAAGGGGCAGCTAGAAACAAACAACTCTTCTAAGCAAGGAAACATGATTGCTGCTGTCGTTGCTGTCCATTCTTTCAGATTTTCCAGTCGGCGTAGGATGAATGTTTTTAATGCAGGAAACACCTCCTTCTGACCTTGATTACTTCCATCGCAATAAAACTGATTACCGATGCATTTCACCTTCTCCATATTCCTCAGTGCAAGAAATTTGAGACTGTTCAGTTGGCCCAATGGTGGAAGACTCTTACAATTGATGCAATTGTTTAATTCCAACTCCATCAAATTGTCAAGAATCAGTGAACCAATATTAGAACCATGAACAGGTCTTGACATCCCAGGTGGGAGCTTTTCTCCTCCATAATTCGAAACAATTAAGCTTTGCGAACCTGAGTGGGGTTGGAGACCTTCCAGCACTTCTTCACAGATACCACTGCTACAATTTGTCCATTCAAATATTACCTTGCACAATTTTGTTTTAAGCCGTAGATTTGCTTTGCGAGCCTCTTCCTTGTCTCTAACAATTTGAAGATCGCATATCTTCAATTGTCCACCAAGTGCGTTGAGGCGTTCTAGAGCATCAAGATGAAGTTCGTTATCCCTAACAGAAAACATTGGCAATGTTTGGAGAGAAACTAGGTGTCGAAGCTCAATTGGTTGAGAACTTCGCTGGTCAAAATGGATGTGCTTCAAGCTTATCAAATTTCTCAATCCATCTGGAAATGCGAGCTCCCTACAACCCATGAACCTTAATGTTTGTAACATGTAAAGTTTGGTTATGGATTGAGGCAGCACTTTGATAGAAGTCTTCGAGATGTCCATATACCTCAAGTGCTTCAATTCGCCGAGGGAAGCAGGCAACTCAAGAATATAACCAGCACCGGAAAATTTTAGGACTCGTAGGCTTGTGAAGGTTCTTGACAATTTCTTGAACACATCAATCTCTGAGAACAAAGAGTGCAATTTTGGAGCAACAGCTGTTAAAATTATTGGTAAGGATTCCCCATCATAACCAATACTGAGATGCCGAATATGAGAAACTTCATCTGTGCTGGAACTGGAATTTTCTTGGAAAATCAAAGTCTCATACTTTGAGACAGACAAAGCCAGATCATGCACCAAGTCATGCATCTTGCACGTCAAAATATTTCCGCACCTGTCCTTCCCCACATCTTGGAATAAGGAATTTGATAACAATTCATGGAAATATCTGTTACCAGTATCCATCATTTCTTTAGAAGCGCCAAGAAATCCTTCAGCCATCCAGAGTTGGACTAATTGCTCCTTTCTAAAGCAAAAATCTTTAGGAAACATGGCGCAGTATGCAAAACACTTCTTCAAACATGGAGAAGACAAGTGGTCGAAACTTAACCTCAGCACGCTATAAACCGAATCCCATACATCACTTTTTTGAATTTTCGACCATGCAGCCCGACTCCTTTCAATTTTGCACATTGTCCCTCCAATAACTTTTGCTGCTAAAGGCACACCATGACATTGTTTAGCAATTTCCTCGCCAATTAACACTAAGCTTGGAGAAATTGGGGAGTCTCCGCATGCTTTTTCTTTAATTATGGACCAGCACTCCTCATCTTTTAATTTTCCAGGCTGATGCCTTTGATTAGGAAGTGTTTCCACTTTTGATGCCACATCTTCAACGCGGGTTGTTACAATAACTTTATTCCCCCGATTCTTATTAACCCCTTCCAAACACCACATTAGTTCCTCCCATTGTTCAATATTCCACACATCATCAAGTACAAGAAGATATTTGATCTGTTCCTTTCCCCTTTTGGCCTGCTGAATCTTCCCCATCAGTTTTGCCATTAAAGCATTCAAGTTTTGAGGAATCGAGGTCTGCTGATCATTCATAACATGCTCCAGCATTTCTCTTAAAATTCTTTTGACATTGAAATCATCCGAAACACACACCCAAAATCTTACATCAAAACGCCTTTCCACATCCACATCATGGTAAACTAGCCTTGCTAAAGTAGTTTTCCCGATACCCGCCATTCCAACTATAGGCACAACAGAGACAGTTCGATCATCTTGGGGACTGAGTAACATGTCAACAACTTTTGAGACATCATTTTTCCTTCCAACAATGTTTGAGTCATCCAGGAAGGAGACTGTCTCCACATTTGATGGAATAAAAATTCTTTGATCTATGGCTAATTGTTGGAGACCATAGTCTTTGGCTATTTTGTTAAGGTCGTCCAAGGAATTAAGGATGTCCTTAACTTTATTAGCCATGTTGTGCTGAAACGTGACAGTAGATTCAGTGTCTTGTAGCTTTCTCCACATCTGATCCCCAGTCTCCACTTTCCTTCTGAGAAACTCATAAGCAATCTCATCCAGGACCTCATCAGCCTCATAAGCAACATCTCTGAGCCTCGTCAACCAAAGCTTCACGGAGTTCATTTGCTTTTGCTTTCCCTCTGCATCTTGCAAGAAAGCTCCAATCATTTCTAGTGAGTTACCAAGCCTCTGCATCTCATCCTTGAAGCCCCATCCAAGGCTTATCATCTCAACCGCAACTGACGCCGCTTTTGACGCCACTTCTCCCACAACAGCACTAACGAAAGCTTCAGTCATCTTTGCTTCAAAAATAAAAAGCTTGAAATGTTAGGGAAAGCTCTTACTCTATATCAAAGAAGCGAAGAACAATTGTAAACAAAAAGCAACAGATAATTGAATTGGTGAAACATCATACCGAGTCAATTAAAACAAATGCAGGAGAGAATTGAAGATGAATTGCTTTTGGTAAATGCAAATTGGAAAGTGCTCTTCTTTGATGAAAAACAAAAGGCAAAAAAATATACCAATGAGCTTGGCACCAAAATCAAAGTAAAGCAAATAATGCTATCAGCTGCACCCACTGACGAGAATTACAAGAGACCATTAAACTATTATTAATAAGTAATTTTGGGGGCAAATATCCAGAAAATACAAAAAAAAAAATCAAAATTTACCGGAAAGGATAGGGTTCAAAAATATTGACCGGAAAGGGCAATTTCCCTAAAAAACGCGTCCACGTAAGCGCATTTTTGGGGGAAAACGGCCTAAAGCGCGTCCCCGAGGGAGCGCTTTTGGCCTTTTTCCCCCAAAAAAGGCGCTGACGTGGACGCGTTTTTGGGGAAAATTACGAAAAGTGGGCTATAGCAAGTGGGAAGAAAATGGCACCAAAATTAGGCACCGAAAGTTGATGTGATGTGAAAATTGGTATGGGATAATTGCAATTTTGGTCCCTATTTGAACAGGTACTTTGCAAGATTGATCCCTAAACCTCAACTATAAATAGGCCTAACCATTTCTCATTTTCTTCATCCCACAATTTGCCATTCTCTACTTAAGGCATTGTTCTCTCTCCCTATTTGTAAATTTTCACTTGTATTTTTGGAGTGAAATATATTTGTTAGTGTTCAAGACGTAGGCAAAATTTGTCGAACCTCGTTAAAATTCGTGCTCATTATTATTTATTTTTCATATCTTGTGAGTGTGATCGTAGTTATTTATTGTGCTATTAAATTACGATTGAGGATATTCGCTAGGAAAGATCCGGTACTTAAGTGATCCTTGTGATCCACCTCTTCCCGGGAATTGAACTTAGTGTGATTTTTTAGTACAGTAATTATACTCTTTTACACCGTCCACTTGCAATGAGTGAACGTATTAATGCTGTTATTTACTACGATGGTGAAGTGCGTGACACCGAAAATGGTGTTATTTTTTTATCGGAGAACACAGCGCGATTGAGTTTTAATCGGAACGTTGATTTGGTAGAACTTTGCAAAAGAATTAGGCGTAAAATATTCGGAACAACGCTAATGAAAGTTCAGTCTATTAAGTATAGATTTTGCGCTTCGGTTGATCCGGTGAGATATGACTCATTCGACATTAAAGGTTCTCGGAGCCTTGAGGCAATGGTGGAGACTCATCTTGCCAGTGGTTCACCCTATATCGAGGTATATGTAGAATTTTCATCTCCAAGTGATCTGGCTGCGACCTCAACATCTAGTATCGTTCGAGGGGAATACACGACCCCAAGTCGACACTCTGTAATTGGGAGGCAAAACACAGAAGTGCCCGTGTGCGGTGGTAGTATGGAAAACATAACCCCTACACGACACTCGGTTGGTGGATGGGACATGCATATTTGTCATTCGACGCCGGATGACGTAAATACGTATTGGGGGACGTCATCAACTTCTAGTGGATGGCAATCCACATACGATTGGGATCGTTACGAAAGATGTTTAAGGAGGGATGATGTATTACCGACGACATCCACCAGCGAGGGGCCCTCGTTTGTTGCAGGTTATGGAGGATCGGACGATGAATCTGATGTGGATCCACCTCGGGAGCCAGGTCCTGACGGTGCAGAAGTTGGATTATTTTCTGAACCGGAGCCCGTTCCAATTGTACCCGAAGACGTTGAGGGCGGTTGTAACACCCCTTACCCGTATTCGACACCGAAATAGGGTACGAGGCATTACCGGAATTACAAATTTATTTATCAGAAATTTTATATCATTTAACATTTATTTTTGAAACCAATCAAAAATCAAACATATTATCCCTTAAAACATATTTATTTTTCTTATTTCATGACTTACTTGAATTTATTTCTCGTCTCAACATATTTAATTACCTTTTATTTACATATTACAGATAATCACATATTGACATGTCATGATAAATATCATTATCTTGCCGTTTATTCATAAACATATATTAGTTAATTCATTATATCAATATTTCACGTGCTATCAACTTATATTTCCTTATATCACATATTTAAAGTTACACGAACTTACAGCTAAATTTGCGTAAATACCAAGATTCAAGGGCATTTTGGTAATTTCCCATTTTCATCGATTTTTCAACCGATCTTAATCTAATTAATAATTTCATTCAATTTAGCAATTTTAAATAATAAAATAATCCATTCCATGTAAATTGGTCATCTCCAACATTTATACAAAACTAATCATAAACTTTTACTTTTATTCAATTTAGTCCCCGAGCCTAAAACATTACAAATTAGCCATGCTAGCTGAATATTCATACATATTTTTCCTCCTCCTCCTCTCCATTCCACATCCTTAATGTATATAGCATTCTATAAGTAACATTATCAATAATTTTCAACATTTACTTATGTGAATATTTAAGCTGTCCATGCGTGTCATAGTCACTAAATTATTTTTATCTGGAGCTACAGAACTCCAAATGAAGAACCGTTAATTTTTCTTGAAACTAGACTCATATATCTTTTTACTATAATTTTTCCAGAATTTTTGGTATGGCCAATCAATACCAGATTATTCTTAAAGTTTCCCCTGTTTTACTGTTTGACTGTTCTGACCTCTCTTCACTACGAATCAAATTACTCTTCATACAAAATTCATATGACCTTCTTGTTTATTTCATTTGAAAATAGACTCATTCAGGATTCTAAAAATATAAAGTTAAGCCCCTAATTATTTTTCTCCAATTTTTATGATTTTTCAAAGTCAGAACAGGGGATCCTGAAATCACCCTGAACCAGTTTCACTAAAATTTAAATATCTCATAATACAGAACTTATTTGATTTCTCTATTTCTTTCATATGAAAGTAGACTCAATAAGCTTCAATTTCATATCTTACTCAGCTTCTAATTCCACTTCTACGATTTTTGGTGATTTTTCAAAGTTACTCTACTGCTGCTGTCCAAAACAGTTTTGTTATAGCTTATTTTACAATTAAATCCTTTACCCAATTCTAACTTCAAATTCTTTCAATTAAACCACTAATTCATCATTTTATTCATCATATGCTATATTCAACAGCTTTAAAACTTCAAAAACTTCAACTTAAATTCATCAAAACTTTGTTCTAAAACTTATAAAACATCAAAATTAAAAGAGAAGGACTAAATTAACTTACCAATTAAACTTCCAAGCTTCAAACCATCAATTTCTCCTTTTTCTTTCTTTCCCTTTTTCTTCCCCTGCTTTCGTCTTGTTCTCTGTTTCATTTTCTGGTATTCTTCTTTTTACTTCTTTTGGTTTATATATATATAATAATATAATAATATAATATAATATAATATAATATAATAATATACTTTTAAAAAAATCTGAGATTTTCTTACGTTAACCGCCTCAACTATGCAAAATGGTAAAATTACCATTTTGATCCTTCATAATTTCTTTTAATCTATAATTTAACTTTTACTTTCATTTCAGTTTAGTCCTTTTCATTTAATTTCCTACCCAAACGTTAAAATTTTCTAACGAAAGTTTAATAATAACTTAATGACACTCCATAAATATTTTTAGAAATATTTATGGCTCACTTTATGAATTCGAGGTCTCAATACCTCGTTTTTGGCCCAATTTTTTTTTCTAATTAATTCTTTTTCAGTTCACAAAATTCACTAATTTTAAAATATTTCTAAAATCACACTTAACTTATAACTATCGATTAACAAAATTTTCTAACTTTTCGTCAGATTTAGTGATCTCGAATCACTGTTCGACACTATTAAAATTGGGTTGTTATAATTCTTTCCCCAAAAAAATTTCATCCTCTAAATTTCCTTATTATTTTGATCATGAACTTCGTTATTTCTATAATTTTATAGCTCCTTTGTGCACATATTTATTTGATTTATCATTTATATCCATTCCATATCCTTTCAGTTTGCAATTCATTTTTAATTCAATATTGCGAACATACCTTATAAATAAAATTACTTACCTTTTATAAGAGGCCCAATAGATTCAATAGAATACTTAAGATATATGAAACAAATATAGAAGTGTATTATTATTTACTATTAATCAGATAGCACTTGATGAGAACCAAAGTGTTATTATCAGAGAATGCGCTAAAGTTCCTTAATGGTATACCACTAATATCTTAGTAGATTTAATCTCATTTACTTGGGAAAATTACATTATACACGCATGTCACTTTTACAATTTTAACATAATGCTTTTACATATCATTTTTTTTTTTTTCCAATTTCACTTAAATGTATTCACAAATAAATTTAATTTCACTTCCTCTTCAATATACAATTCAATACTAATATTTATCCATGATTAATTAATCTGGTTTCCATTTAATTCATCAATAACGCTTACCTCATACTTCACTTACTATACGCATAATTTAAATTTAACATTTAATATTAAATAGTAAACATCAAGCATGCAACAATATAAGTCATATGTGTTAATTTATACTTTAATTTCATACCTCAACAATAGCATTTCATCAAATAGCATCATATATCATCTATATTATTTTTAATCAATTCATAAACCTTTGGTTCAAGTTTTCAATCTCATATCTCAATTTCAATTTACATTTCAATTCCTAATTCCACTTTTCCATACTTTCAATAGTTTAACCGATCAAATTCAATCGATTTTTCTCATTTCGTTTATTCAAATGATTTCAATAATAATAATTTGATATTTTAACAAATTTATGAACCTTAAGTTCATACTTCAATTCTCACATTTCAATTCGATTCACAATTCAACTCATAATTTCTTACTCATATTTTCAATAGTTCAATCGATCAAATTTATTTAGTTTTTCTCATTTTAGTTATTCACCCTATTAACAATCCGGACTTTGATGATACACAGATTCCAACCCAAACACACCAAGACGGCACATTGTGCCTTAACGGTACACAATATACGACACACAAAGTGTCGAATCGTAATAAGATAATGAATAAATGAGTCGGCATGTAAGTGCTCGATCGATAAGCGGCAAAAACTCGCACTCTTCCATATCCTATAGCATGCCAATTATATCCGACTAGTCCGACAAGTTAATAGGAGATCAATTCTCATTTTAATTTCACTTAATATTCATATCTACCCCTATTAACAAGACTCGGACTTTTGGCGGATACGCGGATCCAACTAAACACACCAGATTGGCACCAGTGCCTCATCGACTCAAGGTCGAAGAATCCCGAACACTTCCAATCCTATGGCATGCCATTTATATCCAATCTAGCCCGATAAGTTAATAGGGTATTCAAATCATCATTTCATTTTTTTTTTTCTATTTCAAATTCACTTTTCCATTTCCTAATCAGTATATAATTCAATGATTCACTTTGTTCTCATTTCACTTTCTTAGCCCAAAGTAGACTTTATAGAACACACCGGATATACGGAACAGATACAGAGGTGCATTATGATGCACAAGTGAACAGAGAGCACCAATGTGCTAATAATCAGAGAGCACCAACGTGCTAATAATCGAGAAACCGACGACGTGCTAATATCGGAGAGCACCAATGTGCTAATATCGGAGAGCACCAATGTGCTAATATCAGAGAGCACTGACGTGCTAATATCGGAGAGCACCAATGTGCTAATATCAGAGAGCACTAACGTGCTAATGTTCCTTAATATCCCAAAGAGTTCTAAATTTCGTCTACTTGGGCATTAAAGCTGAATCTCATATATTTAAATAATTCACATAAATATTTCAAAAAGGATAAATAACAATAATTTAAAATTCTTGTAGTACTTACAACAAAAAGGTTGAAATGATATATGTTATTCTTCCTTCACTCCTTAACCTTCTCTTTTCCTTTTCCTTCAATTCGGTCCTCTCCTTTCTTTCTCAAATTGATTTCATATAAACATATAACATTTACATGTAAAAAGTAATCAAATAAACTTTCTATATTATTTAACAAAATAAGCATGTATAATATATTTTTATTCAATTCGTATTTTTAATTTATTGTCTAATCAAATTTAAAATCACTAATTACTTTTCAATCAATATACATTTCAATTACTCACATATTTTCTTTATTTAATTTAATTTGCCTTCAAATATTCAAATAATTCATAATTCGATTCACGTAATTTAAATAACTTTCTAATTTCCAGTTCATTCTACTTTCACTTCTTATTTCAACGGTTTCACAATATTGCAGTAATTCTTCATAGTTTAATGCAATACACATAACAATATTCAATAACTTCATGATTCAATTCAAGACACAAAATAATATTAAAAGATTCCATAATTGATTCGAAGATCGAGTCTCAACTTCAAGACTCAATCTTAAATTTATCATTTTACTAAATACTTACCTTAAAATACTTACCACACATAATTAATAAATTACACATAATAATGATAAAGTTTAAATTATAATGATACAAATATCATCAAAGTCGGAACATATCACATTATCTCAAGTTATATATTAATAATAGCATATATTTCTAGACTTCACATATACTACATTTGGTCCGAGAACCGACTAAACCTAAGCTCGATACCACTAAATGTAACACCCTTACCCGTATTCGACAATCTAAATAGGTACGAGGCATTACCGAATTACAAATTTATTTATCAAAAATTTTATATCATTTAACATTTATTTTTGAAACCAATCAAAAATCAAACATATTATCCCTTAAAACATATTTATTTTTCTTATTTCATGACTTACTTGAATTTATTTCTCGTCTCAACATATTTAATTACCTTTTATTTACATACTGAGATAATCACATATTGACATGTCATGATAAATATCATTATCTTGCCGTTTATTCATAAACATATATTAGTTAATTCATTATATCAATATTTCACGTGCTATCAACTTATATTTCCTTATATCACATATTTAAAGTTACACGAACTTACGGCTAAATTTGCGTAAATACCAAGATTCAAGGGCATTTTGGTAATTTCCCATTTTCATCGATTTTTCAACCGATCTTAATCTAATTAATAATTTCATTCAATTTAGCAATTTTAAATAATAAAATAATCCATTCCATGTAAATTGGTCATCTCCAACATTTATACAAAACTAATCATAAACTTTTACTTTTATTCAATTTAGTCCCTGAGCCTAAAACATTACAAATTAGCCATGCTAGCTGAATATTCATACATATTTTTCCTCCTCCTCCTCTCCATTCCACATCCTTAATGTATATAGCATTCTATAAGTAACATTATCAATAATTTTCAACATTTACTTATGTGAATATTTAAGCTGTCCATGCGTGTCATAGTCACTAAATTATTTTTATCTGGAGCTACAGAACTCCAAATGAAGAACCGTTAATTTTTCTTGAAACTAGACTCATATATCTTTTTTACTATAATTTTTCCAGAATTTTTGGTATGGCCAATCAATACCAGATTATTCTTAAAGTTTCCCCTGTTTTACTGTTTGACTGTTCTGACCTCTCTTCACTACGAATCAAATTACTCTTCATACAAAATTCATATGACCTTCTTGTTTATTTCATTTGAAAATAGACTCATTCAGGATTCTAAAAATATAAAGTTAAGCCCCTAATTATTTTTCTCCAATTTTTTATGATTTTTCAAAGTCAGAACAGGGATCCTGAAATCACCCTGAACCAGTTTCACTAAAATTTAAATATCTCATAATACAGAACTTATTTGATTTCTCTATTTCTTTCATATGAAAGTAGACTCAATAAGCTTCAATTTCATATCTTACTCAGCTTCTAATTCCACTTCTACGATTTTTGGTGATTTTTCAAAGTTACTCTACTGCTGCTGTCCAAAACAGTTTTGTTATAGCTTATTTTACAATTAAATCCTTTACCCAATTCTAACTTCAAATTCTTTCAATTAAACCACTAATTCATCATTTTATTCATCATATGCTATATTCAACAGCTTTAAAACTTCAAAACTTCAACTTAAATTCATCAAAACTTTGTTCTAAAACTTATAAAACATCAAAATTAAAAGAGAAGGACTAAATTAACTTACCAATTAAACTTCCAAGCTTCAAACCATCAATTTCTCCTTTTTCTTTCTTTCCCTTTTTCTTCCCCTGCTTTCGTCTTGTTCTCTGTTTCATTTTCTGGTATTCTTCTTTTACTTCTTTTGGTTTATATATATATAATAATATAATAATATAATATAATATAATATAATATAATAATATACTTTTAAAAAATCTGAGATTTTCTTACGTTAACCGCCTCAACTATGCAAAATGGTAAAATTACCATTTTGATCCTTCATAATTTCTTTTAATCTATAATTTAACTTTTACTTTCATTTCAGTTTAGTCCTTTTCATTTAATTTCCTACCCAAACGTTAAAATTTTCTAACGAAAGTTTAATAATAACTTAATGACACTCCATAAATATTTTTAGAAATATTTATGGCTCACTTTATGAATTCGAGGTCTCAATACCTCGTTTTTGGCCCAATTTTTTTTTCTAATTAATTCTTTCAGTTCACAAAATTCACTAATTTTAAAATATTTCTAAAATCACACTTAACTTATAACTATCGATTAACAAAATTTTCTAACTTTTCGTCGATTTAGTGATCTCGAATCACTGTTCGACACTATTAAAATTGGGTCACATTACAATTCTTTCCCCTAAAAAAATTTCGTCCTCGAAATTTCCTTATTATTTTGATCATGAACTTCGTTATTTCTATAATTTTATAGCTCCTTTGTGCACATATTTATTTGATTTATCATTTATATCCATTCCATATCCTTTCGGTTTGCAATTCATTTTTAATTCAATATCATGAACATACCTTATAAATAAAATTACTTACCTTTTTATAAGAGGCCCAATAGATTCAATAGAATACTTAAGATATATGAAACAAATATAGAAGTGTATTATTATTTACTATTAATCGAGATAGCACTTGATGAGAACCAAAGTGTTATTATCGAGAGAATGCGCTAAAGTTCCTTAATGGTATACCACTAATATCTTAGTAGATTTAATCTCATTTACTTGGGAAAATTACATTATACACGCATGTCACTTTTACAATTTTAACATAATGCTTTTACATATCATTTTTTTTTTTTTCCAATTTCACTTAAATGTATTCACAAATAAATTTAATTTCACTTCCTCTTCAATATACAATTCAATACTAATATTTATCCATCAGTTAATTGATTTCCATTTAATTCATCAATAACGCTTTACCTCATACTTCACTTACTATACGCATAATTTAAATTTAACATTTAATATTAAATAGTAAACATCAAGCATGCAACAATATAAGTCATATGTGTTAATTTATACTTTAATTTCATACCTCAACAATAGCATTTCATCAAATAGCATCATATATCATCTATATTATTTTTAATCAATTCATAAACCTTTGGTTCAAGTTTTCAATCTCATATCTCAATTTCAATTTACATTTCAATTCCTAATTCCACTTTTCCATACTTTCAATAGTTTAACCGATCAAATTCAATCGATTTTTCTCATTTCGTTTATTCAATGATTTCAATAATAATAATTTGATATTTTAACAAATTTATGAACCTTAAGTTCATACTTCAATTCTCACATTTCAATTCGATTCACAATTCAACTCATAATTTCTTACTCATATTTTCAATAGTTCAATCGATCAAATTTATTTAGTTTTTCTCATTTTAGTTATTCACCCTATTAACAATCCGGACTTTGACAGATACACGGATTCCAACCCAAACACACCAGTACGGCACATTGTGCCTTAACGGTACACAATATACGACACACAAAGTGTCGAATCGTAATAATGATAATAAGAATGATGAGTCGGCATGTAAGTGCTCGATCGATCGAAGCCGGCAAAACTCGCACTCTTCCATATCCTATAGCATGCCAATTATATCCGACTAGTCCGACAAGTTAATAGGGAGATCAATTCTCATTTTAATTTCACTTAATATTCATATCTACCCCTATTAACAAGACTCGGACTTTGGCGGATACGCGGATCCAACCAAACACACCAGATTGGCACCCAGTGCCTCATCGACTCAAGGTCGAAGAATCCCTGAACACTTCCAATCCTATGGCATGCCATTTATATCCAATCTAGCCCGATAAGTTAATAGGGTATTCAAATCATCATTTCATTTTTTTTTCTATTTCAAATTCACTTTTCCATTTCCTAATCAGTATATAATTCAATGATTCACTTTGTTCTCATTTCACTTTCTTAGCCCAAAGTAGACTTTATAGAACACACCGGATATACGGAACAGATACAGAGGTGCATTATGATGCACAAGTGAACAGAGAGCACCAATGTGCTAATAATCAGAGAGCACCAACGTGCTAATAATCAGAGAGCACTGACGTGCTAATATCGGAGAGCACCAATGTGCTAATATCGGAGAGCACCAATGTGCTAATATCAGAGAGCACTGACGTGCTAATATCGGAGAGCACCAATGTGCTAATATCAGAGAGCACTAACGTGCTAATGTTCCTTAATATCCCAGTAGTTCTAAATTTCGTCTACTTGGGCATTAAAGCTGAATCTCATATATTTAAATAATTCACATAAATATTTCAAAAAGGATAAATAACAATAATTTAAAATTCTTGTAGTACTTACAACAAAAAGGTTGAAATGATATATGTTATTCTTCCTTCACTCCTTAACCTTCTCTTTTCCTTTTCCTTCAATTCGGTCCTCTCCTTTCTTTCTCAAATTGATTTCATATAAACATATAACATTTACATGTAAAAAGTAATCAAATAAACTTTCTATATTATTTAACAAAATAAGCATGTATAATATATTTTTATTCAATTCGTATTTTTAATTTATTGTCTAATCAAATTTAAAATCACTAATTACTTTTCAATCAATATACATTTCAATTACTCACATATTTTCTTTATTTAATTTAATTTGCCTTCAAATATTCAAATAATTCATAATTCGATTCGTAATTTAAATAACTTTCTAATTTCCAGTTCATTCTACTTTCACTTCTTATTTCAACCAATTTCACAAGATTGCGGTAAATCTTCATAGTTTAATGCAATACACATAACAATATTCAATAACTTCATGATTCAATTCAAGACACAAAATAATATTCAGATTCCATAATTCGATTCGAGATCGGTCTCAACTTCAAGACTCAATCTTAAATTTATCATTTTACTAAATACTTACCTTAAAATACTTACCACACATAATTAATAAATTACACATAATAATGATAAAGTTTAAATTATAATGATACAAATATCATCAAAGTCGGAACATATCACATTATCTCAAGTTATATATTAATAATAGCATATATTTCTAGACTTCACATATACTACATTTGGTCCGAGAACCGACTAAACCTAAGCTCGATACCACTAAATGTAACACCCCTTACCCGTATTCGATAATCAAATAGGGTACGAGGCATTACAGGAATTACAAATTTATTTATCAAAAATTTTATATCATTTAACATTTATTTTTGAAACCAATCAAAAATCAAACATATTATCCCTTAAAACATATTTATTTTTCTTATTTCATGACTTACTTGAATTTATTTCTCGTCTCAACATATTTAATTACCTTTTATTTACATATTATGAGATAATCACATATTGACATGTCATGATAAATATCATTATCTTGCCGTTTATTCATAAACATATATTAGTTAATTCATTATATCAATATTTCACGTGCTATCAACTTATATTTCCTTATATCACATATTTAAAGTTACACGAACTTACTCGCTAAATTTGCGTAAATACCAAGATTCAAGGGCATTTTGGTAATTTCCCATTTTCATCGATTTTTCAACCGATCTTAATCTAATTAATAATTTCATTCAATTTAGCAATTTTAAATAATAAAATAATCCATTCCATGTAAATTGGTCATCTCCAACATTTATACAAAACTAATCATAAACTTTTACTTTTATTCAATTTAGTCCCCGAGCCTAAAACATTACAAATTAGCCATGCTAGCTGAATATTCATACATATTTTTCCTCCTCCTCCTCTCCATTCCACATCCTTAATGTATATAGCATTCTATAAGTAACATTATCAATAATTTTCAACATTTACTTATGTGAATATTTAAGCTGTCCATGCGTGTCATAGTCACTAAATTATTTTTATCTGGAGCTACAGAACTCCAAATGAAGAACCGTTAATTTTTCTTGAAACTAGACTCATATATCTTTTTACTATAATTTTTCCAGAATTTTTGGTATGGCCAATCAATACCAGATTATTCTTAAAGTTTCCCCTGTTTTACTGTTTGACTGTTCTGACCTCTCTTCACTACGAATCAAATTACTCTTCATACAAAATTCATATGACCTTCTTGTTTATTTCATTTGAAAATAGACTCATTCAGGATTCTAAAAATATAAAGTTAAGCCCCTAATTATTTTTCTCCAATTTTTTATGATTTTTCAAAGTCAGAACAGGGGATCCTGAAATCACCCTGAACCAGTTTCACTAAAATTTAAATATCTCATAATACAGAACTTATTTGATTTCTCTATTTCTTTCATATGAAAGTAGACTCAATAAGCTTCAATTTCATATCTTACTCAGCTTCTAATTCCACTTCTACGATTTTTGGTGATTTTTCAAAGTTACTCTACTGCTGCTGTCCAAAACAGTTTTGTTATAGCTTATTTTACAATTAAATCCTTTACCCAATTCTAACTTCAAATTCTTTCAATTAAACCACTAATTCATCATTTTATTCATCATATGCTATATTCAACAGCTTTAAAACTTCAAAAACTTCAACTTAAATTCATCAAAACTTTGTTCTAAAACTTATAAAACATCAAAATTAAAAGAGAAGGACTAAATTAACTTACCAATTAAACTTCCAAGCTTCAAACCATCAATTTCTCCTTTTTCTTTCTTTCCCTTTTTCTTCCCCTGCTTTCGTCTTGTTCTCTGTTTCATTTTCTGGTATTCTTTCTTTTACTTCTTTTGGTTTATATATATATAATAATATAATAATATAATATAATATAATATAATATAATAATATACTTTTAAAAAATCTGAGATTTTCTTACGTTAACCGCCTCAACTATGCAAAATGGTAAAATTACCATTTTGATCCTTCATAATTTCTTTTAATCTATAATTTAACTTTTACTTTCATTTCAGTTTAGTCCTTTTCATTTAATTTCCTACCCAAACGTTAAAATTTTCTAACGAAAGTTTAATAATAACTTAATGACACTCCATAAATATTTTTAGAAATATTTATGGCTCACTTTATGAATTCGAGGTCTCAATACTCGTTTTTGGCCCAATTTTTTTTTTCTAATTAATTCTTTCAGATTCACAAAATTCACTAATTTTAAAATATTTCTAAAATCACACTTAACTTATAACTATCGATTAACAAAATTTTCTAACTTTTCGTCGATTTAGTGATCTCGAATCTTCGTTCGACACTATTAAAATGGGTCACATAAATGTGGTTCAGACGTTGAGTAGGTGATTAGCGGGACCTTAACGTGCCAATCTGTTCGATTTTGGAGGAACTCCTCCGAATTCTCGTCTGAATTTCGGGATCCTAAATGACAAAGTGTCCATTGAAACTATATTAACATTACCAAATTATTAGTTATATACATAATACTAGACACTACATACGAAATACTAAATTATAATAACGAAATTCGACACTTACTTGTGATTCCGACCGTTGTTCCAATAGGAGCCGTATATCCTCAAGCGAGTTAGGTATTCCAACATGACTCCTCGGATAGTTCCACCTAATTAAATAAACTTTTAGCATGCAATTATATTATAAATCTATGACATAATTGTAAAATATAATATTAAATTTACCTCGTTATCAGTGGGAATGAATATGGCTGGTCGAGTCGAGGACGTAAAAATGGAAATCGAAACCATGCCCATGACTGCAGTAGTGATAGGCAACCTTCGATTTTTGCTTTACTCGGCAGCGTCGCCCCGCACATCTCCCGGTATAACCTTGATAGCACGGCAGACCCCCAACTCAATTCACCGACTGCTCTGAAATCAACAAGTTTTAGGAGCCATCTCAGGTGGACGAGGTTTCTAGAGAGGTCCGGCATCGAGATAGCCTCCAATTATTCAAGTATGTATGCGCGCGCATACCGTATTCTTTCTTCTTGGTCGAACCTTCATTCGGCTCCGGGAATGCGCTCTCGTAACCAAGCCATATCGATCCGAGCTCCTTGAATTTTATCCGAATGGCACCCGTAAGCTCAGAGCATACGGCCATCCAATCGAGAGATGTTACGGACCCGGTGACTACCGACCCGTCCACCGGTAATCCCAATTGTAACTGCACATCTTCTAAGGTGATGGTACACTCTCCGCATGGCAAATGGAAAGTGTGCGTCTCGGGTCTCCACCTCTCTATCAACGCGCTGATCAAAGGCGGGTCCAACTTGAACCCCCGGCCTATCGTGGCCATGTGCCAAAAACCCGCTTCCCGCAGGTAATTCTCGATCAATGGCGATGGGGGACCAGGCATGTTGCGAATATAACATTGCAACACCCGATCTACAGACTGTTTAAAAAATTATAAAATTCTAAATTAATTAAAATTGCAAAATTAAAAAAATTAATAATATTGAAAAATTAACATTCAAACTTACCATTTTCTTTTGCTCAACGGCAATGTGCTTGTTGTTTAGGCGACGTAATTCCCCGGCCATTGTACTCCGATAAAGAATTTAAAAATTTTCCAAAAAATAGATATATTAAAAAATTTATAAAGGGCTTTTTCGTAAATAGTAAAGGACTATTTTGAAATTTGAGCGTAAATTTCAAGGACTTTGAGAGAAACTTGAGAGAAAATTGAGAGCAAATTGAGAGAAAAATGAGAAAGGATTGAATTGTGAAAAAAATGAAGGGTTGGGGGTATTTATAGTTTTTTTCGACTGTTGGCCCCAACGGTCAAAAAAATTTGATTGCATTGCTTAAAAAGCGCGTCCACGAGGGCGCTTTTGTACACGCCAAAGCACGCCCCGTGGACGTGTTACGACGACGTACAAGCGCGCCTCTGGGATGCGCTTTAGGTCGCTTTTCCCAAAACGCGCCATCGGACGCTGCGTTTGGGGAAATTGCCCTTTCCGGTCAATATTTTTGAACCCTGTCCTTTCCGGTAAATTTTGATTTTTTTTTGTATTTTGTGGATATTTGCCCTAATTTTGGATACCTTAAATTACTCTCAACATTATTAAAATTTAACTTTAAAAAATTAAAAAAATTAGAATTAAACTATACGAAAATTTCTGTTTAAGTCACTTACTTATTAAAAGTTTTTATTTAAGTCAGTACGCTGTGTTTTTTAAATTAAAAGTTTAGCTAGCAAGTTTGAAGCGTAATCCAATGATCGATACGACGGATTAATATTCTTCGACGAGTAAAAAAATATACCTTAAATCCAAATTAATTTGATGGTCAATGTCAGAGATCAAAGAAGAAATTTATTTGGATTTTGGTTTGTACATTTGTGACTTTGAAAGTTGTTTGATGAAAAAAACTGGATTGTAGAAGAGAAGAGAAACTAAAGCGTTTTTTTCTATTAGTGTAAACGGCGCAAAAAGAGAAGTCCACACACTTACGATTTAAAACTCAATAACTTAAACGAAAACTTTTGAATAATCTAATGATTATTTTATAACTTTCTAAAGTTGAGTGATCAAAACGTAATTTAGTAATAATTTAGTGACCTACGTGCAGTTTACCCTATAAATAAATATTACAATAAACTTATTTCTTATATTATTTAATAAAATTTAATTATAATAAGAATATACGTTAATTCAAATTTAATGTAATATATAATAATTATTTAAATAGTGGTTAAATTATGCTATTATTTCTTGTAGTTTGTGAAAATTATGGATTTATTCTATGTACTTCAGTTAGATTAATTTTAGTCCGTTTACTTTTCAAATTGGTTGGTTTTAGTCCCTATACTTTTTGAATTTTGAAATTGTAGTATTAAAAAATAGTTAAATTCAATTACTAATTTTATACAATGTGTATAATTGTAAATTTAGTCCCTATACTTTTTAAAATTTGAAATTTCAATATGGATGGAAATAACAATCATTAATGATAAAATAGATAAAAAGGACGATTTTTTAAAATATTTAGCAAAGTATGCCTTTTTTTTTTCTTCCAAATTTAATTAAATAAGTCGGTATTTTAGAGAGAAAGAGAGAATGTGTTAGCTTTCTGAAAACAATTTAATACACCAGTTCTTTTGATTAGATGATTAAATGTTATTTTATCATCGAGTCTTGAGTTTGATTCCACTCTTACTCGTATTTGTATTTTTTATTTCATGTTATTTTAAGTTTCTTTTTATTTTTAATGAATATTTTAATACATCAACTTTTCTGGTTAGATGGTTAACTAATAGTGATTTAATTATTGAGTTCTCGGTTCAAATTCCTCTTCTAAGCATATTTATATTTTTTATTTCGTGATGTTTCAATTTTTATTTTTAATTAATAACTATACTATTTTTAAGTCATCTTGATTTTTAATTAATTTGTTTAATTAATAACTCTTTTGTTTATAAAATCAAATAATAATTATATAATAAAAATATATCTTTTATATTTATCATTATATTAAATATATTTTATTTTTAAAAAAACATCAACTAGCTTTTTGATATATTTTTCTTTACATATAATATTTATTTGTCAAATATTTATTTTCTCCACTTATATTATGGATATGATGACTTCTAATATTATAAATCAAAAAATTATTTTAAAAATCATTATAATTTTCATATGTAAAATATTTCATATTTTATCAGAAGTATCAAATACCCATGAAAAAATATTATCACCAGTAATTCCCACAAGAGCATGAACCATCTCTAAAATGGTGGTATCTGTTGATGTCTCTCAAAATAATTTCCCTGGACACGATTTTACTAATGAATTTGAATGCAGTATGGCAATCAATGCAGACTCTAAGATTCTTTTTAACTCTAATTGGAGCTCCTGCCGGAGTGGCAATCAACCCGAAGGCTACTGCAAGTTTTTCACTGTGGTGGTATAGAAGTTTTTCCTTTTCATCACGTTCCACATCATGAAGATCAAACTCCACCTGGGGGATGTACCCGGCTTTGCTCAAACGCTCACTTAGCTCATCAAGCTTTGCGTAGATTTCTTCACTTCGAACATGGCTTCGGTCTCCCGCTATGAAAGTGTATATCTTGTCTTTAACCTCAATCCAACTAACCCCGGGTTCTTTCTTCACGTTACAGTCTTTCATGAGTCTTCTCATCTTTGCTACATTATTCCACATGCCAACTGATGCATATATGTTAGCAAGAAGAACATGGGTACCGGATTTCTCTGGCTCAAGAGTCAAAAGCATCTCTGCAGCACGTTGGCCAATCTCAACATTCTTGTGGATTCTAGCAGCACCAAGAAGTGCACCCCAAACTGAGCCATCCGCTTGGAAAGGCATGGTATCTACAAGTTCCATTGCCTCATCTAATCTCCCTGCTCGACCAAGTAGGTCAATCATGCAAGCATAATGCTCTTGCATAGGTTCAAATCCAAACAACTCCTTCATTGATCTGAAGTATTTTTGGGCTTCAGTAACCAAACCAGCATGGTTACAAGCACAAAGGACACTGACCAAAGTTATCTGATTGGGAGAAACACCATATTTAAGCATTTGATTAAAAACCTGTAGTGCTTCTTTCCCATGCCCATGTTGAGCTAGTCCTCCTATCATTGCAGACCATGAGACTATTCCTCTCTCAGGAATACTAGAGAATGCACATTCAGCATCATCTATGCTTCCACATTTGGCATACATGTTCACGAGAGAATTTCCTGCAAAGTTATCATACATAAATCCATGCTTCAAGACATGAACATGCACTTGTTTCCCTTGTTCATATGCTGATAGATTTGCACATGCATTTAGCAGTGAACTACAAACATATGGATCCGGCTCTATCCCTCTATCTAGCATTTCTAGATACAGCTTAAGAGCTTCTTCACCTTGTCCGGACTGAGAATAAGCTGTGATCATAGATGTGAAACCCACCAGATCTACAATCAAGCACTCTCTGAATATTCTTGTTGCATCTTCAAGAAGGGCACATTTTCCATATGCATCAATAAGGCTGTTTACAACATAACGGTCAGACTCAAATCCTGATTTTGCAGAGAGTGCATGAACCTGTTTGCAAACGTAGTTCACCTGCAAGCTAGCAACAGATTTGAGGACTGTCGATAATGTTGTTTGATTGAATCCAACTCCAGCCTCACGCATCAAAGGAAACAGCAATAGAGCTTCCATATCTTCCCCATTTTGTGAATGCGCAGAGATAACAGCATTCCACGCAATCAAGTCCTTGTCTGGCATCAAATTAAAAACCATTCTTGCATCATTCATCAAACCACTTTTCGAATACATGTCTATAAGTCCAACATGCACAAAAGGATCTGATCCTACATTCAGCTTTAACAAGTTACAGTGCAACTGTCTGCCCAATTCCTTGAGACCGATGCCAGCACAAGCTTTTAGAGCACTCGACAAGGTAAACATATTTGAACGTGCGCCAGACAATCTCATTTGCCCAAAAAACTCTAAAGCAGAATCTAGCTTATCATGAAGAACGCAACCAGCAATGAGAGCATTCCAAGAGACAATATCAGGTTCCCTTATCTCCTCAAACACGACAACAGCATCCTCAAGATTCCCTATCTTTGCATACATGTCCACAAGTGCATTCTTCGAGAAAGGATCTGAATCATAACCTAGCTTTATCAAGAACCCGTGAATTTTCCTTCCTTCACCACTATCCTCCAACCCAGTGCAGGCGTTTATCATGCTAGACAAACTAAATTCATTAGGCCTTATTCCACTCAAAACCATTTCACGAAACAACTCCACTGCTTCACCAAAGTAATCACTCTGCACATAACAAGAAAACAATGCATTCCATGAAACAACACTCCTTTCAGGTATATCCTCAAAGAGCCTCCTCGAATCACCAAATTTCCCGCATTTTGAGTACAAGACAACCAAACTGTTACCTACATATTCATCAGACTCAAACCCGTTAACCACCACAATTCCATGAACCTGCCTCCCTAACTCCAAATCCTTTGTAAAAGCACAAGCTTTTAGAACGCTAGGAAAAGTGAATTCATTGGACTTAAGACCCAACAAATGCATCTCATGGAAAGCCCAAATGGCATCTCTAGCAAACCCATTTTGGGCATATCCAGAAATCAAAGCAGACCAAGAAACCAAGTCTGGTTCAGGACTTTCGTCGACCAGTTTCCTGGCATAGCCAAAAAGTTTACATTTTGCATACAAGCTGATCAAAAAGTTCCTACTTTTAGGGTCATTGGTTGAACCAAATTTGAGTGTATTGGCATGGATTTGCATGCCTGGATATAGGGTCTTGGAGGCATTGCATTTTGACAAGAGTTTAGAGTAGCGGGGAACAGAGAATGATGTGGGATTGGGGTCTTGGGTTAAGCTGAGGAAAGGGTTGGATTTTTTGGCGTGGCTTGAAGTAGCTGAGGTTTGAAAACGGTGAAAAGAAGAAGGGTAAGATCGTTGGAGATGAGATTTTTGGAATTGGAGGGAATTGAAATTACGGATTTTCATGATTCATTTGTTCATTAACCTGGTTTGGTTAATCTTCTCAACCGCAACTGACGCCACTTTTGACGCCATTACTCCCACAACAGCACTAACGAAAGCTTCAGCCATCTTTGCTTCAAAGATAACAAGCTTGAAATGTTAGAAAAAACTGTTAACCCTGTATCAGAGAAGCGAAGAACAATTGTAAACGAAAAGCAATAGATGATTGAAATGGGTAAATTACATTCAAGATCCTTATACTATTATTATGTTTACGTTTTGTCCATTTAACTTTAAATAGTTTTCCTTTTGTCTTTATTTTTGATAAATTAACTCAAGCAGAAGTCCTTTTTGTGCGGTTTTCCTTCGTCGATTAAAGGCGGTGGTTTGCTTCTCCAAGGGTTCTTTATTTTTTGGCAGTGTTAGGCTGCTTTTAGTTTCCTCGACTTCTGTTTTTAAGGTTACAATAAGTTAACTCCTAATACAAGTATTACTGTACTATTATCATTTATCATCAGCATCAGAACTCTTAGCTTTTACCTAAAACCTAAATTTTCAGTGTCAATTGACTTTGAGAAGAGATTTTGGACCTTCCATAAACGAAAGAAGTTCAACCAGGGCTGATTTCAAGCATATCCTTTGGAAATTACTTTCTTCATCTCGCTTTTGGATGTATGGATGAAAGATGAAAGCTTTGAAAATTGTCGATTTTGCTTATTAAATATTTGTTTGGTTGCAGCTGGACAAAGTAACTATTAGAAGAATAATAGAGATGGACATCAGAATTGTTTATGCAATTCGGAAATTTCCTACGTCTGCGGAGCCTTGCTCAGAGGTTAATCCACTATAACAACAGTTACAAGTTATGGTTTAACTCCAACAGCCAACTCACTCAGTAAGTTACAATCTCACTCCTATACTTCTAACTAAATAACTCCCCATCTAAATCTTTTCCCCTTGAAAGCTTAGATCCAAGCTGATGAACACAATTCAGTTTACTTACAATTTTGTACTAAAAAAGTAGTTCCTGATTTAACAAATAAAATGCTCTCAAATTTCTACAATTAACCTACGCTAGTCGTTCACTATATAAAAGGGGCGTTCAAGTACAATCAATGACATTCGCTAATCCCACTAAAAACATCTTACTGTCATTAAATTCCTTGAAGATCAAATCTTCTATTTAAGGGAACTTTGATTGTATTGAAACAATCTTTACTTGGCTTGATTCTCGCATGTAAAGTCTGCACTGATGTACCACCACTGAAGCTGACAATTATAATCGGCACTAACAAGCTCTCTTTTATATAAATACAGGGTAGCCAACTTTTTTTTCTGATGATTTTGGATTATGACATGGAAGCTCAAATTTTCAACTTAGCTCGATACACAGATGCTAGCTCCTTTACCTGATAAAATCCAAACACAGTATTTATGATAAACTAAGTTACTATTTTTATTTCCAAGGCAATCCAATTGGTGAACTCAAAAAGTTTTAGCTCCTAGAAATTCTGTGAAGGAAAAGTACCTATGTGAATAGCTTTTCCATTCATATTTGGTGCTGGTCCTCTCCGGTCTTGGCTAAGGCCTTCTAGCTTACTACCCCATCAGATAAAGCAAAATCATAAATCTTTACATGAAGAAAAAATTTAAACCCTTGGATTAGAATTTTAGTTGTTTTATCACTGACCTATGTGAAGCACGTGTGGATCTCTCATATCAAAGAGTCTTGCAAGAGACTTCCTCTATTTACCTTAAGTAACACCACTTCTCTACAGGGAGACACTTTACTATAGTTAGCTCCTCAAGAACCGTGGAAGTAGCTAGTCCATCCCCTATACTGCTTAATCGTGAACAATCCTCAATACAGAGCTTTTTAAGAGATAAACATTGTCCCGCCAGGGGAACACTTTCCAAAAAGGGACAGTTAGAAACAAGCACCTCTTCTAAGCAAGGAAACATGATTGCTGCTGTCGTTGCTGTCCATTCTTTCAGATTTTTCATTTGCCGTAGGATGAATGTTTTTAATGCAGGAAACACCTCAATCGCACCTTGACTATTTCCATCGCAATAAAACTCATTACCCATGCTTTTCACCTTCTTCATATTCCTCAGTGCAAGAAATTTGAGACTGTGCAGTTGGCCCAATGGTGGAAGACTTTTACAATTGATGCAATTGTTTAATTCCAACTCCATCAAATTGTCAAGAATCAGTGAACCAATATTAGAACCATGAACAGGTCTTGACATCCAAGATGGGAGCTTTTCTCCTCCATAATTCCAAACAATTAAGCTTTGCAAACCTGAGTGAGGTTGGAGACCTTCCAGCACTTCCTCACAGGCATCATTGCTAAAATTTGTCCATTCAAATACTACCTTGCTCAATTTTGTTTTAAGCAGTAGATTTGCTTTGCGAGCCTCTTCCTTGTCTCTAACACTTTGAAGATCGCATATCTTCAATTGTCCACCAAGTTCGTTGAGGAGTTCTAGAGCATCAAGATGAAGTTCGTTATCCCTAACAGAAAACATTGGCAATGTTTGGAGAGAAATTAGGTGTCGAAGCTCAAATGGTTGAGAACTTCGCTGGTCAAAATGGATGTGCTTCAAGCTTATCAAATTTCTCAATCCATCTGGAAATGCTAGCTCCCTACAACCCATGAACCTTAATGTTTGTAACATGTAAAGTTTGGTTATGGATTGAGGCAGCACTTTAATAAATGTCTTCGAGATGTCCATATACCTCAAGTGCTTCAATTCGCCGAGGGAAGCAGGCAACTCAAGAATATCAGCACCGGAAAATTTCAGGACTTGTAAGCTTGTGAAGGTTCTTTACAATTTCTTGAACACATCAATCTCTGAGAACAAAGAGTGCAATTTTGGAGCAGCAGCTGTTAAAATTATTGGTAAGGATTCCCCATCATAACCAATACTGAGATGCCAAATATGAGAAACTTCATCTGTGCTGGAACTGGGATTTTCTTGGAAAATCAAAGTCTCAAATTTTGAGACAGACAAAGCCAGGTCATGCACCAAGTCATGCATCTTGCACGTCAAAATATTTCCGCACCTGTCCTTCCCCACATCTTGAAGTAACGAATTTGATGACAATTCATGGAAATATTTGTTACCAGTATCCATCATTTCTTTAGAACCACCAAGAAATCCTTCAGCCATCCAGAGTTGGATTTAATTGCTCCTTTCTAAAGCAAAAATCTTTAGGAAACATGGCGCAGTATGCAAAACACTTCTTCAAACATGGAGAAGACAAGTGGTCGAAACTTAACCTCAGCACACTATAAACCGAATCCCATACATCACTTTTTTGAATTTTCAACCATGAAGCCCGACTCCTTTCGATTTTGCGCATTGTCCCTCCAATAACTTTTGCTGCTAAAGGCACACCATGACATTGTTTAGCAATTTCCTCGCCGATTAACACTAAGCTTGGAGATATTGGGGAGTCCCCACATGCTTTTTCTTTAATTATGGACCAGCACTCCTCATCTTTTAATTTTCCAGGCTGATGCCTTTGATTAGGAAGTGTTTTCCACTTTTAATGCCACATCTTCAATGCGGGTTGTTACAATAATTTTACTCCCCCGATTCTTATTAACCCCTTCCAAACACCACATTAGTTCATCCCATTGTTCAACATTCCACACATCATCAAGTACAAGAAGATATTTGATCTGTTCATTTCCCCTTTTGGCCTGCTCAATCTTCCCCTTCAGTTTTGAGGTATCGGGGTCTGCTGATAATTCATATCATGCTCCAGCATTTCTCTTAAAATTCTTTTGACATTGAAATCATCCGAAACACACACCCAAAATCTTACATCAAAACGCCTTTCCATATCCACATCATGGAAAACTAGCCTTGCTAAAGTAGTTTTCCCGATACCCGCCATTCCAACTATAGGCACAACAGAGACAGTTCGATCATCTTGGGGACTGAGTAACATGTCAATAACTTTTGAGACATCATTTTTCCTTCCAACAATGTTTGAGTCATCCAGGAAGGAGACTGTCTCCACATTTGATGGAATAAAAATTCTTTGATCTATGGCTAATTGTTGGAGACCATAGTCTTTGGCTATTTTGTTAAGGTCGTCCAAGGAATTAAGGATGTCCTTAACTTTATTAGCCATGTTGTGCTGAAACGTGACAGTAGATTCAGTGTCTTGTAGCTTTCTCCACATCTGATCCCCAGTCTCCACTTTCCTTCTGAGAAACTCATAAGCAATCTCATCCAGGACCTCATCAGCCTCATAGGCAACATCTCTGAGCCTCTTCAACCAAAGCTTCGCTGAGTTCATTTGCTTTTGCTTTCCCTCTGCATCTTGCAAGAAAGCTCCAATCATTTCTAGTGAGTTACCAAGCCTCTGCATCTCATCCTTGAAGCCCCATCCAAGGCTTATTATCTCATCCGCAACTGACGCCGCTTTTGACACCACTTCTCCCACAACAGCACTAACGAAAGCTTCAGCCATCTTTGCTTCAAAAATAAAAAGCTTGAAATGTTAGGGAAAGCTCTTAACTCTATATCAAAGAAGCGAAGAACATATGTAAATGAAAACGAAATTAAAGCAAAAGATAATTGAAAAGGGTGAAAGATCATACCGAGTCAAGGAAACGAAATGCAGGAGAGATTTGAAGATAATTGCTTATGGTAACTGCAAATTGCAAAGTCAATGAGCATTAAACTATTATTAATAGGTAATTTTGGATGGGGTAAATTACACTCATGACCATTATACTATTATTAGGTTTACGTTTTGTCCATTTAATTTTAAGAAGTTATAAACAGACCATTAAACTATTTGAAAGTTTTCGTTTAAGTCACTTAACTATTCAAAAATTTTTGATTAAGTCATTAGGTTATGTTCTTTTTATTAAAAGTTTAGCCGTTTGATAATCGGTACGATGGATCAATACTTATCGAAGAGTAGAAGAAGAAAACTGTTTAAATTTTGGTTTATAGATTTATGACATTCGAAGTTGTTTCATGAGAAAGAAATTAATTGTAGAAAAGGAGAATGAGAGTTTTTATTTACTTATTGGTGTAGCCGGTACGAATAGAGAACTCCACACAATAATGATTTTAGCAACTCAATGACTTAAATAATATTTTAATTATCTTTTTGTAAATTTTAAAATTTGAGTGACTAAAACGTAATTTACTAATAATTTAGTGACCTTTGTGTAGTTTAACCTAAAATAATATAAACCTAATTCTAATATTATTTAATAAATTTTATTGTAATAAAAAATATAAGTTAATTTAAAATTAATATAAAAATATTAAATTAATATATATAATAATTATTTAAATGTTAGTAGTTAAATTGTGCTATTAGTCTTTATACTTTGTGAAAGTTGTGAAACTTAGTTCATGTACTTTAATTTGATCAATTTTAATCTCTTTACTTTTCAAATTGGTTGGTTTAGTCCCTATACTTTTCACACAAAAAATAGTAGTTAAATTCGATTGGTTAAATTCAATTACTAAGTTTGTACTATATATTTAGTTATAAATTTAGTCTGTTTTCTCCATTTGAACCATTCTAAGTCCTTATACTTTTTAAAATTTGAAATTTCAATATTAATGGAAATTTTAGTAAGTAATATCTAAAAATAACGAGCAACATAACATTACACATATGATAATTATTTTGACGAATTAGATTTTGAAAATAATAAAACTTAATAAATTTAATAGTTATCATTTTGGTGAGCACTTAAATTTTAAAATTCAAAAGGTATATGGGCTAAAAATGATGAAATTAAAATTTATGGAGTAAATAATAACGTTCATAAAGTACAGGGACTAAGAATAGAATTTAACTAGTAATAATATATCTAAATCATATTTGTATAAGGTTTTATCGAAATAAATAAATAAATATTATACCAATCGACAGAAAAAATTCATCTTCCTCCCCTCCCCTCTCCCCTATTTTCTCTTCTTTCTATTCTCAAAACCCTAAATTTGATTTGAAGATTGAATTTCTACTTTTTATTTATAAGATTTTTAGTTACCTTCGGCTCTGCCCCGCCTCTGCATCGCTCTGCTATATTTTGATTTGAGATACCGAGATCCCGATCGAAAATCTTTGTGATCTTCAAAGATGGGAGAAAGAAAAGTACTGAACAAATATTACCCGCCGGACTTCGATCCGTCGAAGCTTCCGAGGGTCCGGCGACCGAAGAATCAACAGATGAAGGTTCGTATGATGCTTCCGATGAGCATACGTTGTAATACCTGCGGAAACTATATTTATAAAGGCACCAAGTTCAATTCACGCAAAGAAGATGTTATCGGCGAGGTTTGTTTTGAGCTTTCTTTTTACACTTTAGCTTCGGTTTATTTGTTTAGTAATATTAGGTTTTTTTTTTTTTTTTTCAATTCTAACTTTAAATTTAAGAAAAAAATACATAGAAGCTGCAATAATTAGAAGTTATTTTATGCGTTGTAGTGCATTTAGTTACTTTTTTCTTATTTGCAGACATATTTGGGAATCCAAATATTTAGGTTTTATTTCAAATGCACCAAGTGCTCTGCGGAGATGACGATAAAGACTGATCCACAAAATTCAGATTATGTTGTTGAATCGGGTGCAACAAGAAATTTTGAACCTTGGCGTGCTGAAGATGAGGTGAGAGCTTTGTGTATGAAGCTAAATATAGATATAGTTCTTTTAACATTGCTGGATATGTATAATAATATTCTTTCATCTTTCCTTTTGTTAGGAAGCGGATAAAGAGAGACAGAAAAGGGAATCTGAAGAAATGGGGGATGCGATGAAATCTTTGGAGAACAGAACGTTGGATTCAAAAAGAGAGATGGATATCCTTGCTGCGCTTGATGAAATGAAGTCTATGAAGGTAGCTAAACACTTAAACCAACTTTTGTTTAACATGCAGGAGATAACTGCAACATTGCTGTCATAAAAAGAAAATAAAGCTTTTACCTTGTTTTTGATTGTTGTGGATGTCGAATGAACCAGGTTTTTGAGTCTTTTATTTTTAGAATCTGAAGCTAGGAAGAGCACATGTTGAGTTTTGATTGATATGATCAAAATAATCTCTGTTAACGGGTCTACTGTTAGACATTTGTCTATCAAAATGGGAATAGGTACAATTTTCTTTTCTCTGATGCTAATGGTAGTCTATCTTACTATCTTATATTGCAGTCCAGACATGCTACGGTGAGCGTAGATTCAATGCTGGAGGCCTTGCAACGCACTGCTGCAGAAAAGGTAAGATACTTCTACTTATTTCTTAATAGCTTAAGCGGCTTCTTTGAATAGAAATCTCATGATTGTGTTTCGTTTGTATTCTATTTGAAAATTTCCAGTTTCTTCTAAATCAAAGGTGCATCTTTGGTTGCAATTGCGAATCCTGAATGGAATTTATGGTTTCGCTGAGAACACTTTTATGCTGCATTTCTTTAATTATACATAATCCTAGAAAATAGGGGAAAAAGTTGAATTTGCTTTCTATGGATAAATCTTTCCCCTGAAATATGCCAACTTAATTTTATTCTGATATTAGAATCTTTATGAATGCTTGCATTATTTACCTTAATACTTGATGTGAGAGGGAGATAAGTACAAATACATACAAGTGTGATTGAAGTGATAAGTAGTAATCACGTCGCTTAGCATGCTTATATTTATTCTCTTTTGTGATTCTGACTTCAAGTTTATAATGCTAACAGGAAAAGAAAATAGAAGAAGAAGATGAAGCTCTCATTAAATCGATTTTCCAGGTTAGAATCGGTGTATTGCTTTTAGTATCACCAGTTGTGATTGCTCCTTGTTGTAGGCGGGCATGTTTCTAACATTGGTGTCATCTTTAATGCAGAAGCCAAAGGAATTTGTTCGAAGGATTTCAGATGATGTTTTCAACGATGATGAGGATCTGACCCGTTTATTGAGTGGCAATAGTGAAACCTCAAATGATGGCTTAAAGGTATATGGTGTGAATTTAGTCAACAAACACATCCTATACTCATGGTCAAAACTTCTTTTAAATGCATACAAGTTTTAAGTAAATTATCTATATTTAAGGCAATTTTTATTTAACACCCAAATTGATTACTGACTGTTAGTAATAGTTTTCATGTAATATTGAAGATAGAACAAGATTTTCTTAGGGTGGTAAAGGGTTAATGATATCGCATAGACTAAGAGGGTCAAGTGTTAGATATGTTTAATGTTTTACTGTACGTGAAGGGACAAGATCCAAAATACGATGTTTACTTGAGTTGTTGAAATCAGCAACTATAGGAGCAATTGAGAGTCAATTTAATATAGAGGAAACCATATGGAGGAAACCAAGCTGTCCGAATGAATTATTATCTCATGAAAAGATGGATGTGCTTGAACTTTCAGTTTTAGTTTCAAAATGGAATAGGCTTGTTCGAGAATATACCATTTGGTAGTCAGTTTGACCTGCATCAATGCAAAGTTTCACATTACGATTTATGTTTGTAGAACTGGGATTTGCTGTATTTTTCCTTTTTTTACCTCAATTGTTGAAAATAAAATTGCTATTATTGAATCCGTGAACTCATGCTTTGGTGTGTATGGTTTGCAGAGGAGAAAGGTGTCGGAAGAATCTTCAAGTAACCCTACAGATGCTTTGACAAAAGCTAGTTTGGCTGATGATTCCAGCAGTAAAGGTATTTGCAGTATTCATCACCAATTCATTTTTTTCATACATTCCATAACACCGAAATTGTAAAGAAAACTAAACATTTTATGAATGTTTTTAGAATCAGACTGGTGGTCGAACTGGTCAGGTAATTGGTTTGTGGGTCTGACCAGTCTGATTAAAAATCATTAAAAATTCAAAAATATAAAAATAAAAAAATACAGTTCAACTGGCATTTTAGCTGGTTCAACCGGTTTTTTAGCTGGTTCAACCGGTCCGCACTAGTTACCAGTCTAACTGGTTTGAAACCGTTCTCTGGACTGATACTCTGGTCGATTCAAATATCGACACCCTGCTAAAATACGTTAGCACCAAGGCTTCACTGCCTCATTAGTGCTTTCTGTCAATCTTGCTATCCACCTACTGCCTGCTATCACGCACCATAGTATGTATCTGTAAGAATTCAAAGATCCTTGAAAAAAAATTTTGGAAATGATTTACTGGCTAATGTTTTTAACTTGTTTGAATTGGTGTATATTGATTTTATATTGCAAATATGATAATGAGCGTATTTATTCAATAACAGAAGGTTCAAGTGGCTCGGGGAGTCATCAAGTTAAAGCTCCATTCAAGTCGTCGGTGATAATCTCGGTTGTGAAGAAGAAACCAGAGAAGAAAGAAGAAAAAGTTGGTAATGACACAAGCACCGGTCTCCTATCCCTTTGCCAAAGCTACGGTGAAAGTGATGATGATTAGTGCTACTTTATTTTAGTCAATATTCTTGTAATTTTAAAACTTGATTTTCCATTTCCGAGTACTCAATATAAAATTTGAAATTTCAATCCTAATCTAAATATTAACAGTAAAATCTACTTGGTTGAATTTTATTATTAGACTTGCATTCTGTGAAAAGTTATAAATTTAATTCATATTTTTCAATTGAATTATTTTTAATTTCTATACTTTTCAAATTTTCAAAAATTTAATCTTGATTTAAATAGTATCTATTAAATTTATTAATTTTTTATGCTTAATAATAAATGAAAATAATAATTGGACGTGACATTTCATTTATAATAATATGTTTGTTGTATCAAAATTTAAAAATGATAAAATTTAATGAATTAAATAATTATTGTTTAATTGACACCGATATTTTAAAACTCAAAATGTATATAGGGTTAAAATGGACTCAACTAAAATATAAAAACAAAATCTATAATTTACATAGAATGTAAGGATTAATAGCATAATTTAAACCAAATAAAAACAGGTTAAATACATCATGGCTATGTATCATTGGATGAGACTCATAAAAGTTTCTGCATACGACCGCAGAGAATCTTTAATTCTTTATTGGTTACTGTTTAAACATTTCTCCGGCATTTTTTGATTTTCCCCGCGCTTTTTTCTCTGCGATGCTGGATGCTCTAACTTTCCGCTAAGTTCATCTTTTACTTTTCAAATTTTAATTTTATATTTCATTAATTATGAGAAGTAAATGTATTGCATAATTTTTATTTTCAATGCATTCTTTGAATTGAGATTGTTATAGAAGAACATGAATCAAGCGGTCTTAGTTTTAGCTCAAGTATTTCCTTGTTTCTTAATCTCATTTTTTTTTTCCTTTTTTTTTTTGGCATGCTTTTGATGATAGGAATGAGAAATTCTGAACCTTGTGATCTTGATTTAGTGAATTTATTTATTCTTATATTTAATCAATTTATTGATCGTTGTAATTGATTTTGCATTTTGATGGATTTATTGGTTATTTGACAGAGTTCCACAATTTGTTCACGTAAATAAGAGAAAAGTAGAGAAATTGACTTTTTCCTTTTTTATAATTTGTGGCTTAGTGTGGTTTTGAACAGGCTATTGAATTCCTCCTTTATGGATACTAAAGTTTGTGGATTTTCAGGAAGTTTTAAGCTAGTAGTTTCATTTTAAGAGCGCATGGAATCACCAGGTGATAACATTTATGTATTTATTGCGCTGATTTAATCGTGTTTTCAGTGATTGGTTTAGTTGATTGTGTTTATTTTTACTTGTAGTCGGTGGTTCAAGAAACACATCAGTTGTTGTGGTTGGGGTGGATCCTGGTGAAGTTTATATTGTTGTTAGCTTGTCTACTAGGATTGACACTCAGGTGATTTATGTTGATCCAACAACTGGGGTGCTTCGTTATCATGGGAAATTTGGTTTAGATGTTTTTAAGTCAGAGAAAAAAGCTTTAGATTATCTTACCAATGGATCACCCTGGTTATGTAAGAGTAAAATCCATGCCAAGGCAATATTGGGCTATGCTGCTTTGGGAAGTTATGGGTTGCTTCTTGTTGCTACAAGATTAGCTGATACCATTCCCTCTTTGCCTGGTGGGGGATGTGCCTTTACAGTCATAGAGAGTCAATGGATCAAAATACCACTTCATAATCCTCAACCCCAGGGTAGAGGGGAAGTAAAGAATATACAAGAATTGACTGAGCTAGACATTGATGGGAAGCACTACTTTTGTGAGACAAGAGATCTTACTCGACCTTTTCCAAGTCGGATGCCTGTGCTTAGTCCTGATAATGAATTTGTTTGGAATGGATGGCTTTCAATGCCTTTTAAAAACACTGGGTTGAAGCAGCACTGTGTTATTCTTCTACAGGTTTTGCTTCATACTCGGTATCTTTATTTTAATGCTAGTTTGCTTGTTTCTTTTGTTTTCTTAAGAAGTTACAAGCTTATGGCTATGTCCTAAACTCCTTTTAAAGTTTTTTTCTCATCTCTAGTTGTTTACACTCCCCTTTTAGTTCTTGTAACCTGTGTTTGGATAGTCTAACTTGTCTTTTCTTACATTCTCTGCCTAATCTACTACTTTAATAATGGTTTATCATTGTTTACGACACAATGCTATGATGTATTAGATTTACTTGATATTTTGATACTTCTTACTTTATATTAATGTATAGGGTTTTGCAGAAAGTCGAAGTTTTGGTAGTTCAGGTCAGGCAGGTGTTGTTGCTCTCATAGCTCGTCGAAGCAGGCTGCATCCTGGTACTCGATACTTGGCTAGGGGTATAAATTCATGTTTCAGCACAGGTATGATAATCTGTCTTAAAACAGATCCATTCTCTTAGAACCTTTCCAGTTGTTGGTTATCATGAGGAATTTTTTTTTTTCTTTTATACAAATAGTTAGCTACAGTTAATCAACGCATTCTCTTATTGTAACTATTCTCTTTTTCCTTTTCGGTCAGCTTTTTGTATTTCAAACTAGGAGGAGATTGACAATAGCTTACAGTGCATAGCTATATTGTTTCTTTGGGTTACAATGATGATTAGTTATCCACATAAGTAGCATGCATGAGATGTGGCATGGCACCTTTTGTTAGAGCTTCATTTGTAAATGTTTTCAGCTTTATGCAACATAACTGGTTTTGCAATCTCTTAATGGCAATACCCCTGATCTATGTAAGCTATTTTGAGCAACTGGAATGGAAACAAAAAAATGAGTTCAAGATGTGTATAACCTGAAGGTAAACCTTCTCTTCTAGTGTCTCCATCCGACTGCATCTCGTATAACTCAGGATTTGTATTGTATGTCATGTCATGTCATGTAGATCTAAGTTTCTTTATTTTTGTTTAAATTAACTTGTTTTTCATTTCATTTTGCATTGCTAACTTTATCATAAATTTTCATCACGGTTTGTTATTGCATGTTTTACTTGTAACTTATCAAGAATGTTCATATTCATAGGGAACGAAGTAGAGTGTGAACAACTTGTATGGGTGCCTAAAAGGACTGATCAGAGTGTACCTTTTAACACATTCACTTGGCGACGGGGCACAATTCCGATCTGGTGGGGTGCAGAACTAAAGATCACTGCTGCTGAAGCAGAAATATATGTTTCAGATCGGCATCCCTATAAAGGAAGTCTACAGTATTATCAAAGATTAAGTAAACGATATGATACTCGTACCTTAGATGGTGATACTGGGGAAAATCAGGGCAAAAAGGCTTTTGTTCCAATTGCATGTATCAACTTACTTCGAAATGGTGAAGGAAAGTCTGAACGCATTTTAGTTCAGCATTTTGAGGAATCATTGAACCATATTAAATCCACTGGCAAACTTCCTTGTACCCGAATTCATTTGATGAATTATGATTGGCATGCTCGGATAAAGTTACAAGGTGAACAACAAACAATTGAAGAATTATGGAAACTTTTAAAGGCGCCCACACTGGCTATAGGCATTTCTGAAGGTGATTATTTGCCATCGCGACAGCACCTTAAGGATTGCAGAGGTGAAATCATCTACAATGATGACTTTGAAGGGGCTTTCTGCTTAAGATACCATCAAAATGGCGTGTTTCGTTTCAATTGTGCAGATTCTTTGGATAGAACCAATGCTGCTAGTTACTTCGGGGCACTGCAAGTGTTTGTGGAGCAGTGTCAGCGACTACAGTTATCTCTTGATAATGATTTGGCATATGGATACCAGTCAGTTAAGAACTATGATGGCTATACTGCACCACTCCCACGTGGTTGGGAGAAACGATCTGATGGAACAACAGGGAAAACTTACTATATTGATCACAATACGAGGACCACAACGTGGAATCATCCATGTCCAGATAAACCATGGAAGAGATTTGAAATGACATTTGACAAATTCAAGAGATCAACAATTCTATCACCTGTATCTCAGCTAGCAGATCTTTTCCTGCTTGCTGGTGATATCCATGCAACACTATATACAGGTTCCAAAGCCATGCATAGCCATATTCTAAACATATTCAATGAAGAAGCAGGAAAATTCAAGCAGTTTTCTGCTGCACAAAATATGAAAATTACTCTTCAAAGGAGATATAAAAACGCAGTTGTGGATAGTTCACGTCAAAAGCAGTTAGAGATGTTCCTTGGAATAAGGCTTTTCAAGCATCTTCCATCTGTTCCAATTCAACCTTTGCAAGTAGGTAATTCTAGTGCATGTCTGGATTTTGAGGTTATTGTTACAATCTGACCATGATGATAGTCCTGTACTGTCCTGGGATTGCAGTACATGTTTGGTTTTTCTTTTACTTCATATGCCTCTTCTTTATTATATATTTAGCTTGACCTTATATAGGTAAAATGAATTTTTCAAAAAAATTGAAAATGGCCTTGGATACTAAACTCTATTGCTGAAACCAAACTCATTGCTACCTTGTCAGCTACTTTTGGTGCTAATTGGTTATAAGAAGACAATAAGCCAATATGTTAGTACATGGATTTAGTATTCGGAGTTACCTTTTGCATCCTTTTAACTTGGAATATTAGTTTTAACTTATTAGAGATTTTGATTTTGTTTTAAGTGTACATTTTGTTTCATCATGAAGGATTTTTGTTCTTGTCTAAAAACAATTTTCGATTTGGAAAGAAAGTCACAGGTGATTTTGCTGTTTATTTGTATCAGCCCGCATTACTTATCATGCTGCTCATCACAGGTACTTTCTCGTCCATCTGGTTTCTTTCTTAAGCCAATCAGAGGCATGTTTGAAACCTCTAATGGTGGAGATAGTCTGCTGAGTTTCAAGAAAAAGGATCTAATCTGGGTACTTACAGTTCCCTCTTCATCATCTAGGAAAATTCCATGCAACTTAGCAATTGTTATTTGCAGGGAGATATGCCCTTCTTTATCGTGTTGTTTTTATTCTATGTTGGAATGCATTTGCAGGTTTGCCCTGAAGGCGTTGATGTTGTTGAAGTTTTTATCTATCTTTGTGAACCCTGCCATGTCTGTCAGCTGCTACTCACAGTTTCCCATGGTGCAGATGATTCAACATATCCTTCAACTGTCGATGTGAGAACAGGGCGCAGCCTAGATGGGCTTAAACTGGTTGTCGAGGTTTGTACACTTATATTGTTGCCCTCTGCGAATTGCCCAGTTTACTTTGGCTTATCATATTGTAGCTTAAAGTGTCTACCTTGAAATTTATATAAACTTCTCTAAAGTTCCCTCCCCTTAAATAGCATGGTTTTTTCATACTTACTGATTTATTTGAATTCAACTAGTGTTCTAATCTTATTTTTGACTGTGTTGACAGGGGGCTTTCATACCCCAGTGTGGAAATGGGACAAATCTTTTGATTCCATTAACAGGCCCAATTAGTGCAGATGACATGACTGTCACTGGAGCTGGTGCATACCTTCCCAATGAAGCTACATCTTTATCATTATTGTATGGTTTTGAGGAATTAGAGGGAGATTTGGACTTTCTTACCCGTATAGTGGCACTTACATTTTATCCTGCTGCTTCTGGAAGTCCTATAACTCTTGGTGAGGTAACAATAGTCCTCAGAAATATGTTGCTTGATGTACTTAATGTCTTTTGTTCTAAGTTTGCATCTCATTGTGCAATTATAATAAACGTGTGCTTGCTGAACTGTGTGGCATCTGCATGTAGGTAGAAATCCTTGGAGTTTCTCTCCCCTGGAATGAAGTGTTTGCTAATGAAGGGCGTGGGGCCAAACTAACTGAGCTTGCAACGAAATATCAAAAGGAAGCCAATCCTTCTTTGTCTGGTTCTGACACAAACCCATTTTCTAGCACTAGTATATCCAATGAAGCTGTGCCAGCATCAGCAAAGCAGGGTGCTGCCTATAAAGAGTTTGACCTCTTAACTCCTGGTGACCTGTCCTCTGAACCTGTTTCTTATCCAGTTACAGATCTCGACCAAGCTTTCGTTGGTGGCTGTCATGGTCCTGAAACAGATTGTAAATCCTCTACATCCCAGGATAGTAAGCCTCAAGAGAATGGTTCCGAGAAGTACTTAAATTGCCTAAAATCCCTTGCTGGGCCAAATATGGTATGTGACTACTTGTTGCTTGTATGTTTCCTTGACCTCATATGTTTCCCATGAAACACTAAATTGGTCCTCACTGAGTCAACTGAGTGCTACTTATGGTTCCTTCTTGTCTCCATTTACTTTTTTTTACCTTTGATCATTCCTGTTTCTTGATGAAGTGGTTGCTCTTGTGTATTAATGGGTTTATAGATGAATATTTATATATATTCAACATCCTATATCACAAATAGAAGATAAATAAGAATTGGTCATGGAAAGCATATGATGGGATAAAATTCCCATAGTTATCATATCTGTATTGAAGGTCATCTCTGATTAGAGATTTGCTCAATGGTTTGTTGTTTCAATTTATATGCACGCACATGAGGGAGTGTGAGGATATAGAGCTTTGAATTTTTGTTCTCTGAATCCTCTTACATTTTTTACTTGGAATGATCTCTACTCCATTATTTGATGTCACTTTGCTATTTTGGCTGATCATCTCTTTTCCCCATCCAAACAGTCTTTTGCTGATGAAAAATACTTTTAACCAAAAATACTGTAAAATGATCAGTAGTTAAACTTGAAAATAATCCCTTAAGCAAGAATTAGTCTCTAATGTGAAAGATCTGCTCAATTGAAATTTCCACTGTATCTCCTCGTCAACTCTGCAAGAGATGTGCTGAGTTTTTCTTTTTTCTTTTTTTGGTCACAGTCATTTTTAGCTTTTCCTTTCTGCAATTAGCAATGAGCTCCCTGTTTGTTTGAAGCATAACCCAACTAGCACAAAAAATGAGATGAATTCCTAGGAACATTGCTGTGAGGCTAAAGATGATATATCTAGGGGCTTCAGTTCCCTGCTTATCTCAATAGCAGTATCTCTTCTAAATTAAGGTTCAAAATGTTATGAATATTCCATCTCTTCCTCTTTTGGATTTCATTGTACCACATTGCTTTCAACGTTTTCAGTGCTGCATGATCTGAATGCATGTATTTTTTTATCTTGAGGATTAAATAATGCATATTATAATCATTTGGATCACTTAGACGGATATACAATTTTTAGGTGCCAATTGTCAACCTGATTGAATATAAAACTTGCCATTCAATTTATCCAATTTTGCAGGAAAGAAACTTACACTTCCTTGAAGCAATGAAATTGGAAATTGAACGTCTCCAGCTTAATCTTTCTGCAGCTGAAAGAGATAGAGCTTTGTTGTCTATTGGAACAGATCAGGCTAGCGTAAATCCAAATATTTTGCTTGATGAATCATACATGGGAAGATTATACAGGGTTGCAAATATCCTTGCATTGCTTGGACAAAATGCTCTTGAGGACAAGACGATTGGTGCTATTGGTCTTGGGAAGATCAAGTATAATGTTATAGATTTCTGGAACATTAGTAGAATAGGCGAGAGCTGTTCTCGTAGGATGTGTGAAGTGCGTGTTAAGACTAAGGCAACTATATCCTCATCCTTGATGGAGTCATATAAAGAAGGCTCGGAGTCTGTTTTCATGTGTTCTCAATGTAAGAGAAAGGCTTGTCGAGTTTGTTGTGCGGGGGGAGGAGCCCTTCTTCTGCAAAATTATATCCAGGAAGAAACAAATTGTAATGGCTTGTTAAGTCATGGTAGCCAAGTTGATCGTACAGCAAATCATTCAGTGATACTGGACACTTATATTTGCAAGAAGTGCTGTCATAAGATAATTCTTGATGCATTGGCCTTGGACTATGTTAGGGTGTTGATTAGCTCACGAAGAAGAGCCCGTGCCTATAGTGCGGCCAATATGGCTTTGGATGAGGTAATGGGATCCTCATTCCTGGATGGCCTTCCTGACAGAAGTCATCCCTATCGTAATCAGCAAGGTGTTAAAGTTTTGGAACAATTACTTTCTGGGGAGAAATCACTTGCTGAGTTGCCATTCGCCAGCTTTCTACACCCGGTATAACCTTGGCTTCTACTTTGATATGTTTGTTCATTGTTTTACTATTGATGTGATGTCTGGATAAGTTGTAGATTGCTTCATGCTTGGTCTAACCACTTCCAGAAAACTGTAGGTTGAGACAGCTAAAGATTCAGCACCGTTCTTGTCGTTACTCACTCCACTGGATTCTGGATCATGGCATTCATATTGGAAGGCTCCCCTTAATACTACCTCTGTTGATTTTGTTATTGTGCTTGACACACTTTCAGATGTCAAAGGAGTCATATTGATTGTAAGTCCATGTGGTTATTCTGAAGCTGATGCTCCCATGGTAAGTGTAACTCTTCCTTCTATCTTGTTAAAGGCTAAGGTCTAGTAGTATCCTATCCATAATAAACCCTTTTTTGTGCATGTATCATTCTTAAAAGCAACTTGAAATTAATATCTATGATCTAATGTTGAACTGTGGTTGCCGTCTTAAGTTAGTATCTTTTCTCTTTTATGTTTTACTGTGGCAATGTTGAGCTTTAGTTACAGTACATGAACAAGGAATCTGTTTGTTTTTGTTATAGTACATATGAAATGAGCTACAATAGGAATATAGGATAAACCCTCTCCAAGGCCATTAATCCCCATTCCCCTCTTTAATATCCTATCCAAAGACCTCTAATTGAGAAATGAATTTGATATTGCTATCATGGCTTAGAATGATTCTTGGATATGCTTTCTTTCTGTTTTCATGCTCAAATATTAAATTCTAAATCATTTTTGCCCTAAAATTTTCTTATAAAGGAATGCAAGATAGTAATTTAGTAACACATTTGTATATTCATGTTGTGTTCGTGCTATAGAGGTTGATGCTTTTATGCTCAGTCATTCCCTGTCATTTCTTTTTGTTCTGTTTAAACGTGAGTTAATCTTGTTTCATTGCTCAATGTGTCATACACCTTGAGTTTCTTTTCCTCTTGTCTAGCGATTGATTTTGGTTCAATTTCTCTTATTATTCCATAGGTGCAAATCAGGGTTTGCAAGAAACTTGAGAGGGAAGAAAGGTCCTTTATAGGAAAATGGGATGTCCAGTCTCTGATCAGCTCTTCACCGGAATTTTACGGACCTGAAAAGTCCGGTAGAGACAATAAGCTGCCTCGGCATATAAAATTTCCTTTCACAAATCCTGTTAGATGCCGCATTGTTCAAATAACACTAAGCCTTCCCCTTCAGCGGCCTGGTTCAAGCTCCGTGAATTTTGATAAAGACATTAATCTCTTGTCTCTAGATGATACTCCCTTTCCTCAAGAAACTCGACGTTCATCTTTCGAAGCAGCAATGCCACGGTATCCATGCCTTCATGCCAAACGAATCGTGATAGCTGGAAGCCCTGCAAACGAAGAGGTAGGACTTAGATCATCACAAAGTACTGATCAAATAAATTATATAAACCGGTTGAACCAAACTCCGCAGTTAAGATTCAAGGTAATAATTGTGCTTTAGTGATCTCCAAGTTCATACTCTGTGTGTGTGTGCATTGCTTTTGTTAATCCTTTGTTCACTTTTAGGTTCCGATTGAGGCTGAGAGGCTAATGTACCATGATCTCGTCTTAGAACAGTATCTGCCTCCTTCTTTACCGTTGCTTGCTGGATTCCAACTGGATGCTTTCAATGCGATAAAGCCTCGAATAACTCATTTACCGTCTTCAGATGCAGATATCTTGGATATATCAATAACAAGCTTAGAGGACAGGCATATCTCTCCAGCTGTTTTATGTATTCAAGTATCTGCAATCCAGGTATCTCTCAAACCTGCCTTTATGGTACTTGTAAATTTTTACATGGAAATTGATGAATGGATGTATGTGTCCGACATGGTATGTTCAATTCTTTTCAAGATTTTCGTGTATTTGTAGGATTCTATCTCTATACCCCATATCGAGATATATACTAGGCATGGTTTTTCCAACGTAGCTTTATTCTCGTTCTTTTTACTAGAGGAATGCACTTTTTAGTGAAAACCGGACAATGGAAAGATTCCTTGGCAGCTGAATCTAGCAAGTCACAGTAGTTTCAACTTTCAATAAGTCTTGGACTTCGCTAACTCCAACTCTTTGCCCATAGTCAATTTTGAGACAGTAACGGGGCGGGTTGAGTAGCTTTTTGCCCGCCCCAATCGTAATATACCCAACATATCAGACCTCGACTCAACCTGAAATTAAATATTAATTTACCTATTTTGAACTCGTCCCGAAAAAACAAAACTATACCAACTCAATCCAGTCCAAAAAATCAAAGCTATACTCAACTTCCAGTCATCTCTAATAATAGAGATATAGTTTCATATCATGACTTATGACTGAAATAATACTAATATATTCAACTGTGCTTAAGGTCATTGACTGCCCTATTACAAATGTTGCCACATTGACTAAACTTGGGAAATTTTCATTGTGCGGATTAACAAAAAACTATTCGTATTTTCGATTTAAAAAAAGAGTTGCAGATATTAAGATTCAAATCTCAAATTTATTAGATATCATTTTTTAAAGATAGCGATAAGAATACCAATTAAGTTATTTCTCCAAAAATACAATCCACCTATTCACTTGCAATTAGATTCAATCTCAACTTAACCCTGCTTTCATCTGTTTGTCCCTATTTCCTACGACTTACCACATATTTGCAGGAAGGAAAAGGGTCCAACATGGTACCTATTGCGGAATATAGATTACCAGAGACCAAACCAGGAACACCTATGTTCTTTGATTTCCCTAAACAAATACAAACTCGAAGAATCTGTTTCAAACTCGTCGGAGATGTGTCGGCATTCGCAGACGATACGACGGAGAAGGATGGTTCGGGTTTTAGAGCTCCACCTGCAAGTTTATCTCTATCAAATAAAATTAAGCTGTATCACTATTCATATAATCATTACGATACCGGTATGCATCGTTACTAAAATATCTACACGTATTAGATTATATATGTTTGTACTCTATAGTTTGTATGATAAGTATCGATTCATATGAATAAGTATCTATTTATATTGGTTAATATCAGAATTTGATTTTTACTAAAGTATAATATTTTCAATGGATATAATATATATGTTGGATTTATTTGAAATTTTATGCATATATCAAGTGTACTAAATTTGATCTATACGAACTATGTGAATAGAAAATAAAATTATATAGTAGAATTAGTCATTGGTTGTGAATAAAATCGACTAAGATGAGTGGGTGTCAATTAAAGACGGTTATTTTTGTAGAGTTTTTGAATGTCAATTCGAATCTCAAATTTATTATATGTCAGTAATTAAATTAAATTTCGACTCCTTCAATATATAACCAGTCTATATGTATGGCATTCGCTCATGCCCACAGATCAACTTAACCTTATGCAAATATGCTCTATTTTAAACTTTTTTTATAGGAAGCTTGCTAGAATATTTTTAACCTTATCAAATTGAATCAAGTTGTATATGTATCAATATTATAAAATAATATATATTTGTCTATTAATATCGATCAAATTTAGTGTATAAATATGTGTTGATATTAAATTATATAATTTTTTATACATTTACATATAATGATTGTCGAAACCATCCTTTTTTTGAAAAGGCGAGAATCGATATTGGGTTTTGAAAATAAAAATGGGAGTCGCCACCGATCTTTTAGGTGCGATCGGATCACCTTTGTTTTAATAAAACATTTTGATTTACTAAAACAATGCTTTTGGTCTACGGAAATTTGAGAAAATGGGTTCGGGAGTCGGTTACGTGCGAGGAAGGGTTAGCACCCTCGTCACGCCCAAAATTGGTACCAAATTGATCAATTAATGTCCTTATGTCAAAAGTTAAAAATTGGAAAATAGATTTAAAAAAATAAAAAATCCTCGGATCTAAGATGAATATTGCCTCATTTGGAAAATCTTATCTCGAAATAACGAGATGCCCCGTCCAGTAAGTTAGGACACAACATATCGAATTCTCGAAAATAAGCTTTTATTTTTATTCAAAACCTTTTATTTTAAAAGATATTTCGCTATTTAGGTTAAACGAGAAAAATCGAAACCTAGTAAGTTAAGGCACGATTTTCTTGAATTTCTAAATACGAAATGTTGCCTTTCTTAAAGAAATCGATTTTGTATTGATAAAATGGAACACGAATTTGTAAAAATATGATGATACGAATGAAAATAAGAGTATACGTGAAATGATATAAACGCAAATATATGAGAAAGCTAAAGCTAAATAAATAATAATATATACGTATATATGTAATGTAACAAAGTGACAAACATAATAATAATAATAAATATTAATAATAATATACATAATATACATAATATATACAATATATTAACATAAATGTAATAGTTATGAAAATATAATAATAATAGTATAATAATAAAAATAGTAATAATAATAATAGTAATAATAACTATACGAGATATGTGCAATATAATACTATACAATAGCAATAAAAAAATGAAATATGTACAATATAATAAAAATAGCAATAGAAATAAAAAAAAATAAATAATAATAATAGTAATAATAATAATAATAGAATAACATAAAATATATATACAACATAATAATGATATAAATATGGCGATAATAATAAATATATAAATAATATAATGATAATATAAATATAACAATAATATAATAAAAGATTAGAAAGATTACAAAATAACTCAAAAAGGATTAAATCGAACTTAAAATGACAGCTTAGGGTCGATTTGAAATAAATTAAAAGGAAAAGGACTAATTTGCGACACGCGCCCAAATTGGAAGGACTGAAATAGCAATAAATCCCTTTACTGAAACGCTGCGTTGGAAGGATGACTAAATTTAAAGCGGCGCGAAAGTTCAGGGCTAAATTTGAAATAATAGAAAACCTGATTGCAAAGACTGAAATGGCGAAAGGATTGAAAGGGAAATTATCCCAATCAACGAAAACACGCGGACCCTCAGGCCGGGTCGGGTAATGCGCCGGGTTGATGCTTAAACGGCGCCGTTTTGGGCCTTTGAGGAGGGTGCTAAAACGCACCGTTTTGCTCGACTATATAAAGCAATTTTTTTATTTTTGCTTCATTTCTCTGTTTCTCTCAAAAAAAACTAACTCTTTTCTCTCCTTTTCTCTGCAGGTCCATTCTCCGGCGAAGTGAACCGCCGTGCAGTCACATCGCACACACCACCACATGACGTGGTGGGCGGAATTTGAAAAACCGTGAGTTTTCCCCTTTTTTTTTAATATTTTATGTATATATATATGTATATATTTTCGAATAAGAAAAATAAAAAAGGGAATAAAATAAAAATATACCTCCGAAAATCACTTCTCCGTTTTCGGCGTTTTAGATTTTTGATCTACTACCTTTTTCTGTATTGCCTTGAATCTGTTTTTTATTGATCACCGAAAAAAAAAAGACCCCCGTTACATTGTTTTGAGTTGGCTTTTATAGCCGAATAAGAAATAAAATGATAGTACAAAACATCTTTTGCTATTGTGGTTTTCCCTGCTGTTGCTTTGTCTGTTTTCGCAGGTATGGGCGCGATAGTGGAGACGGCGTGATGGGCGACGATGGTGCGCGCTGCGATAGTGGAGGTCGAGCGCGCAGCGCGGGGCGCATATGGGTGTGGTAGCCGAGGGGGTTGCGGCGCCAGGGTTCTGGAACCCTAGGTTTTCCTGATGTTTTTAATTTTTGGGCCGTATTGGGCCACTCGTAATTGGGCCGCATACATTTTTTAATTTGATTGGGCTGTTTGTACTGGACTTTCAGGACTATTTTTATTAGGTTTTTTATTTGATTTTTGGTTTAATATTTGATGGGCTCGGCTCAATAGGCCCGGACAAAATTTGGGTTCTACAGCTGCCCCTCTTTGTTCATTGTCGTGAAACGAGAATAGAGCAAAGACAATAAAAGGACCAATTTTGTCCGGGCTTGACCAAGCCTTGACTTCCTGATCCGAGTCTTCTTCAAACAGCTTCAAACTTCACTGTGACTTTTGCTCTGGTCCGTTATACTGCTGCTTACGAGAGATGGGGATTGTAGCTTCAATTTGCCCCTACTCAATCTTCTTTGTTCGAGATTTCCACAAATAAGGATTGGATCTTTATTGTAGGCTTGTGGGGAAAGGATATGGGGTTTGTATTCTTCGATCTGCTCCTGCCTGCCATGAATGCCAGACCTGTTATCTTCAATCTGCTCCTGCGTGCCAGGAATGCCAGATTTGCCGTCTTCAATCGCTTCCGCGCGTGCCGAACGCCAGACTTGTTATCTTTGATCCGCTCCTCGCGCGCGCAGAACGCCGACTTGTTATCTTTGATCCGCTCTCGCGTGCTGGGAATGCTAGACTTGTTGTCTTCAATCTACTCCTGCGTGCCAGGAATGCCAGATTTGCCGTCTTCAATCTGCTCCCTGTAAAGCTCAGGGAGGCCAAATTTGTGGTCTTTGACCACTCTACTGCCCTTCTTGAGGACATGGCGTGTAGAATGGGCGCCTGCTTATGCTAAATGATTAGGATGTCATGATTAAGGTGAGTCAGATGCTCCTATGCTATGATGCAAGTATGTTATGAGTTTGATTTCTTTTCGAGACGTTATCGTTTATTTATCATTTTCTTGAACACTTGACCTTTATAGTAATATTAGGGCTCGTGAGCTGTAAGTCATATGACAGATTGTCACCCCCTTACAACCTTTTTTGTTCATCGCTCGATTCACAGTTGGCTTGCCATACCATCCCCTAAATGACCCCAAAGATATATTTCAACCCTAATTGCTGAACTGCTCCAAGAATTCAGTTCTGTCACGTGCTTGGGGAGTTTTGAACAACCGTCCTATTTGGTTTTCCTGTTTTATTTAGAAATTTTTAAAGTAATATATGGAACTTCTTTTGTGAAGTTATTAGTTCAGCACTCATTATTTTAATGCAACATGTGGCAAGGAATTGAGAAGAAAGTTGAATTAATTGTCCGAAATACAAAACTATCGGAGAACATGTCTCGAAGAAGAAAAAATGTCAAAGATAACAAAGGTCAGGTGCCCTGGATATCGTTGATCGGGCTTCTACATACAAACTTCATGAAGACTATTTTGGGCTTTAGCATGTGTTTAGATGACTCAAAGTGTTCTTTGATGCCCCAACTTCATTTCTTGTCTATTCGTGTGTAGTGAGATCGTTTGAATCATGGTGCCTTTTATGAGTTTGAATCCGCGGTGCCTTTTTATGAGTTTTCATCCGCGGTGCCCCCTTTTTTTTTTTTTTTTTGAGACCCAAAGCGCCCTTTGCAGGTTTTCACTTTGGCCTCTTCAAGCGTAGTATTTCTTGACCGAATCCGAGTTTACGGGATTGGGCAGGCTTTTTCCATCCATTTCAGTCAGGATCAATGCACCTCCAGAGAAAGCTTCTTTTACCACATATGGTCCTTCCCAGTTTGGCATCCATTTTCCCCTGAAGTCCTTTTGTATGGGAAAGATCTTTTTTAGCACAAGGTCTCCTTCTTTAAACTCTCTTGGGCGAATCTTTTTATCATAGGCTCGCATCATTCGTTTTTGGTACATTTGACCATGACGGATAGCCCTCAGCCTCTTCTCTTCGATTAAGTTCAGCTGATCGTATCGAGCCTGGATCCATTCAGCTTCATCCAGTTTTATTTCTGACAAAACCCGAAGAGAAGGTATTTCCACTTCGATGGGTAGGACTGCTTCCATCCCATAAACTAACGAGAAAGGTGTTGCCCCAGTAGAGGTTCTGACCGACGTTCGATAAGCGTAGAGTGCGAATGGTAATTTCTCATGCCAATCTTTATAAGTCTCGGTCATCTTCCCTATTATCTTCTTAATATTTTTATTAGCTGCTTCTACTGCACCGTTCATTTTTGGGCGGTATGGGGACGAGTTATGGTGTTTGATACCGAATTGACTGCAAACATCTGCTATGGTGCTGTTGTTCAGGTTCAAAGCGTTGTCAGATATAAATTTCTCAGGCATTCCGTAACGACATATGATCTCCTTTTTTAAGAATTTACTGACTGCCGATTTTGTGACATTGGCATACGAGGCAGCTTCTACCCACTTGGTGAAGTAATCAATGACTACGAAGATGAATCGATGTCCGTTAGAAGCCTTTGGTGAGATTGGCCCGATAACATCCATGCCCCACATAGAAAAGGGCCACGGGGAAGTCATTACGTGTAAAGGTGACGGGGGCACATGAATTTTATCTCCGTAAATCTGACATTTATGGCATTTCTTGGCATATTTGATGCAATCCCCTTCCATGGTGGACCAATAATACCCGAATCTCATAATCTGTCTGGCCATTGTAAAACCATTAGCATGCGTTCCACAAATGCCCTCGTGGACTTCTTCCAAGATCTGCTTAGCCTCAACAGCATCCACACACCTAAGTAGTACTTGATCCTTTCCTTTTTTGTACAGGATGTCGCCATCTAGGACGTAGTCAGAGGCCAATCTTCTGAGCGTCCTTTTCTCATTCTCCGTCGCATGCTCTGGGTATTCGCCGTTTTTTATATATTGCAACACATTCTGATACCAAGGGCGATCATCTTTTTCCTCCTCTTCCAGATTACAACAATGAGCTGGGGCTTCGAGAATACTCATCTGAATGGGTCTCATATCTTCTGGCCGGTTTATCTTGGTCATAGAAGCCAGAGTTGCCAAGGCATCCGCTATCTGGTTTTCATCACGCGGGAGATAATTGAAAGTGATGTTATCAAACTCCTCAATCAATCCCAAAACTATCTTTCGATATTCAATTAGTTTAGGGTCTCGGGTCTCCCATTCCCCTTTGAGTTGATAGACCACTAGTGCAGAGTCTCCGTACACTTCTAACACTCTGATCTTCCGCTCCATGGCCGCCCGGATTCCCATGATACAAGCTTCATATTCGGCCATGTTATTCGTGCAATCGAAATCCAATCTACACGTGAACGGATGATGATCACCACTAGGAGACACCAAGATTGCCCCAATTCCATTTCCCACAGCATTAGACGCTCCATCAAAGTTCAACTTCCACGGCATTTCTTCAGCATTTGCCACATACATCAATTCTTCATTAGGGAATTCAAAGCTCAAATGCTCGTAATCTTCCAAGGCTCTGCTAGCCAGAAATTCTGCTATTGCACTCCCTTTTATGGCTTTTTGACTTACGTAAACTATGTCAAATTCAGATAGCAAAATCTGCCACCTTGCCATTCTCCCATTCAGGGCAGTCGACTCCATCATATATTTCAACGGGTCAAGCTTTGAAATTAACCAGGTTGTATGGTATAACATATATTGCCTTAGTTTTCGGGTTGTCCAGATCAAGGCGCAACATAGTTTTTCGATCGATGAATATCTCATTTCACATTCGGTGAACTTTTTGCTGAGATAGTATATCGCCTTTTCTTTCCTCCCTGACTCATCGTGTTGTCCAAGCACGCATCCCATGGAATTATCGAACACCGATAGATACAGTATCAATGGTCTATCTGGATTTGGTGGGGATAGTACTGGGGCAGTCGACAGATATTGTTTGACCTTGTCAAAAGCTTTCTGGCATTCTTCGTTCCATATCCCTTGGTTGTGTTTCTTGAGGAGACGGAATATAGGATCGCACTTCTCGGTTAACTGTGAAATGAACCGAGCAATGTAATTTAGTCTTCCAAGAAAGCCCCGAACTTCTTTTTGAGTACGTGGTGGAGGCAAATCTTGTATGGCTTTGACCTTGTCCGAGTCAACTTCAATCCCTTTCTCGCTGACCACGAAACCCAGCAGTTTCCCTGACCTAGCTCCGAAAGTACACTTGGTTGGGTTGAGTTTTAATTGGAACCTCCTTAATCTTAGGAACAATTTCTTCAAAACTTCAACGTGTTCCTTTTCCGTTCGAGACTTGGCGATCATATCGTCAACATACACTTCTATCTCTTTGTGCATCATGTCGTGGAACAAGGCCACCATGGCCCTTTGGTATGTTGCCCCTGCATTCTTCAACCCGAATGGCATTACTTTTTATAATGTAAGGTACCCCATAACGTTATGAAGGTGGTCTTTGCCATGTCCTCGTGGTGCATCTTGATCTGATTATATCCGGAGAATCCATCCATAAAAGAAAACCATGAGTACCCCGCCGTGTTATCTACCAATGTGTCAATATGGGGCAAGGGGAAATTGTCTTTTGGGCTGGCTTTATTTAGGTCTCTATAATCTACACACATCCGAACCTTTCCATCCTTTTTTGGGACAGGAACGATGTTGGCCACCCACTCTGAGTATTTGACCACCTGTAGAAAACCAGCATCATACTGTTTCTTTACTTCCTCTTTTATCTTCAATACTACGTCAGGCCTCATCCTCCGTAGTTCTTGCTGTACTGGCTTACATTCTTCCTTTATGGGGAGGCAATGCACTACAATATCAGTACTCAGACCAGGCATGTCTTGATATGACCATGCAAAGACATCTTTGAATTCCCGAAGTAGTTCCACTAGATTTTGTTTCGTTTCCTCGGTTATGCGTGCTCCGATTCTCACCATCTTTCCTTCTTCTAGGGATACGTTCTCCACCTCCTCGTCGTGGGATAGGATTTGTTTCTCTTCCTGTTGTACCATTCTCAACAGATCCGGGGATAAGTTACCATCCCTGTCACCTTCAAACTCTTGAGGTTCTTCCAAACACATGTCTTGTTCAAAATGGGCCTCTAAGCTTGTAGTGTCGTCGCTTACGTCGTTGATATCTAGGAACCTGTGATGGGTGCCAAAATGTATGAAGAATGAATTTGCGGACAATTATTCATGCCATGGATGAGCAAAAAGGAAAAGAAAAACAAACAGAAATTTGCTTTAGAGGAAAACACGGAATATTTGTGATAATAAACCAAAATGCATTTCATTCAAAAGATTTCTGAACATTAGCCCGTTTCTCAAAAAGAGATTTTATTGTTCTTAGGCTTAAAACAAACGCGTTCTCGAATATTACTCTGTGGAATTTCTAAAAACTACAGGTAATTCCTCCACAGTCCAATTGTTCAAAATGCTTCCAAGTTCACAAGGACGAATGCCCGATAGGTTCCTTGGTCCAGCTTCTCCTTCATCTATAGTGTTGATGTGAGGACCTCCATTCGGCAACCCTCTCTCGAAGTGAATTATTCCTCCTGATACGAAGGTTTGGGCTATATGGGGGAACGTCATTGGTTCTCACATGGTTTCTTCTCCCTTCAGTCGTGCTCTTCTTCTCTCCTGTTTCTTCTCCATTTCCCTTTTCATCTCGTTGCCATTTGGCTTAAAACCCAGGCCGAAACGGTCTCTCTTTTCTTTCGGTGATGGTACTTGAACTTCTCCCTGGAGGCATCTGCCTAGCCCTCTTCCTGGTAAGGCCCCCTTACTGATCATCATTTGTAGGCCCATCCTCGTGGTTTTGGATATCTTGGGTACCGAAATTTTAGCCCCCTCAGGAACGAATGTCGCGTTGACAAACTCTAAAGACCGAAACGAGCATTCAATGGCCTCCTCGTTTGCCTCCACATATGGCGCGTCATTGGTAACTGTTGCTATGATGTCTTCTTCCGCGTTAATAGTGACCAATCGACCATCTGCCACCAGCTTTAGTTTTTGATGGAGGGATGAAGGTACTGCCCCTGCCGAGTGAATCCAGGGTCTTCCCAATAGGCAAGTGTATGAGGGATTGATATCCATCACCAGAAAGTCGACTTCATATGTATTCGGCCCGATTCGTAATGGTATGTCTATCCTTCCCATCACTCTTCTTTCGGTGCCATCAAACGCTCTCACTATGTTTTGGCATGTCTTCATGTGAGAACTGTCTATTGGCAACCTTTTCAAGGTCGACAATGGTAAGACATTCAAGGCCGACCCATTGTCAACTAACACGCTAGGTAGGATGGATCCCTTACAGTGAGTAGTTATATGCAGGGCCTTGGTTGATCCCATGCCTCCAGATGGAATCTCATCGTCGCTGAAGGAGATAAAGTTATCAGCACTTATGTTACCAATTAATCGGTTAAGTTTACTGACGAATATATCTTTGGTAACGTAAGTCTCGTTCAGTACTTTCATCAATGCTTTGCGATGTACTTCCGAGCTTAATAGTAAAGCTAGCACCGAGATACGGGCCGGTTGCTTATGCAATTGCTCCACCACGCTGTACTCACTGTGCTTTAAGAACTTCAAGAATTCTTTCGCCTCTTCCTCTCTTACAGGTACATTGATGAGGGTGCTAGGTTCTTCTTCCGGCTCGACTGTCATAGCTTTTGATTTTGCCAGGTTTATTCTGACGCCTGTTGGGTCATAACGTCTTCCACTTCGTGTATGGAACCCTTCCTTTTGGTTTTTATTTTCCGTGCTGGTTGAACCTCCTACCCCGGGCATTGCCACGTTACAATTATAGCTCCATGGTACCTTCTTGTCCTCCTCGTAAGGGAAGGATGCGGGTTTCTTGATTATAATCTTAGGTATCGCTTGAGCTTTTTGCTTCCGAGTTGTTTCCAAGGGAAATGATAATCTTTGGAAGCTTGGCCTTTTGGCGGGTCAGTTCTCCCTCTGTTGCATGTATGTCCCCCTCCTCCGAGTTTTCTTCATAAAATTCTAATTCTTTATTGTCCATAAAGCCTTGCACCAGTAGTCTAAATTCTGTGCAGTCTTGGATCTTATGCCCTTCCGCTCCGTGGAACACGCAGTAATTTCTAGGCTTTTCGCTTCTTCCTTCGAGACTTGACTTTATCAGCCCTCTTTTGACCATTTCCCCCCATACGATTATTAGTGGGGTCTTCACATCCGAGATGTCTTCCTTGGTCTTTCTTGCTCTATCCTTCCCGATCATGTTTGCCGCTCCATTCCCATGATTGGGTAATGGGTTCCCAGGCAGATCGTCGAGCTCTATGATCCCCATCTTAATGAATTTTTCGACTATCTTTTTGAAGGCAGTGCAATTTTCGATCGAGTGGCCTGTTATTCCTGCATGGTACTCGCATTCGGCATTCGGGTTGTACCATTTGGGGAACGGGGGTTGTAATGGTTTTAGATAATACGGGGCTACAATGTGTGCGTCGAATAGGCGTCGATACATCTCTCCGTATGTTATCGGGATTGGCGTAAACTGGGGCCTTTCAAAATTCGGTCTTAGGCCTGGCTCTTGCCGTCGTCTGCTCTCTTGTCGTTTAAACACCACGACTTTTGGTGAATTGTGATGTTGATCTTTGGGTATCCTTTCATCAGACGTACTCATGTTGTTCACTTCATTATCCTTTTTTCTAGGGACGGATCTCCTTGTAGCCTCACCTACTTCGATCCTTCCACCTCTTATGGCATTTTCAATCATCTCCCCCGCCAGGACTATATCTGTGAAGCTTTGAGTTGTGCTCCCCACCATGTGGGTGATAAACGGGGCCCTCAAAGTACTGATAAATAGCTTAACAGTTTCTTTCTCTGAGAGGGGTAGTTGGACTTGTGTAGCTACTTCTCTCCACCTCTGGGCGTACTGCCTAAAGTCCTCACTCGGCTTCTTTTCTATATTTTGCAATGTTATTCTATCCGGCACTATATCCGTCACGTGACCATATTGTTTCGTAAAAGCTTGTGCCAAATCTTCCCATGAATTAACTTGAGTAGCGGGTTATTTGGTTATACCATTTGGCCACCGATCCGACTAGACTGTCTTGAAAGCAGTGAATCAACAGTTGATCATTCTCGGCGTATCCCGCCATCTTTCGACAGAACATCGTTATGTGGGCTTCTGGGCAACTGGTCCCATTATATTTTTCGAACTCCGGCGTCTTGAATTTTGGCGGGAGTATTAGGCCCGGGACTAAACTCAATTCTTTTACCTTAACACCAGGGCGATGACTGGCGTTTTTCAAAGCCTTGACCTCTCCTCCAACCATTTACAACGATCCTCTAACTGTCTTGAGGATTCGGCTCTTGTCTCTTCCTTCTCTATCATGTCGAAATCAGGGACAACCAAGTTAACCGCGTTATCCCCTAGGTTGGATCCGGAACCCGCTTGGAGATTCGCGGGTGGTCTGATATTATTTTGACCTTGTCGGGGCTTAATCGTGACAGGCGGCCTCGGAAGATATTCTTCAGGCAATACAGGTGCGTGTGGTGGGGTAAAACCCGAAGGAGTGCCTTCGTTTTCTTCCCCGGTAATAGCCATAGGGCCTTTTCCTTTCTCCACAAGTCCATTCAGTAGTTGGGTCATTTGGGCCATTTGGGCCATCAAGTTTTTCTGATTCCGCCATCTTGTTCGTCATGTGTCCGCTTGATTTGTGCCAACTGTTCTTGTGTTTGTGCCATTTCTTTTGAAGTTGCTCATATCTTTGATCCATTTTCTTAGACTTAGCTCGCGTGCCGTATGGGTGTTCAGCTTCCAGGTTTCACTTTTCTCCTTATTGTCTGATAAGTTTAACCAATTAGGTTCTTTTTATAAACTTAAATGCATGTAATGTGATGCGATGCAAATGCATGAATATAAAAAGAAGGCATCGATTCTCGATCAACTTCATTTTAGAAGACTTTATTAGAAGGCAAGATCCTTTACATAAAACGGATTACAAATATGCTTTGGCCTTTAAGCCCAAAGTTTTGATTTTTCTAAGTAGAGAAATCAGCTCCCGTTACGATCTACTTGTAGCTCGATTTCATGCTTACGATCTCACTTGAGATGCTGGGGGCTCGCGGTGATCCGCTACTTCCGAATCGAATTATCGTCGCCCATGAAGTAGTCTCGATCTCTAACTTGCTTGTGGGAAAGGTGAAGTTCCTCCTTCCATTGCCCTTCTCTTGCCTCTAAAAGTTCAATTCAAGCTCATGACCATGTAATGTTGCCTCTAATCCTTCAATCTTTCCTTTCATTTCTTCGATTTTGTCCAGACTCAACTTCAGTTCATCTTCCGCATTGCGACTTTGGTAGTGATGTAGGGACCGCCCAAGCTCGGCCACCTTAGCTCTTAACCCTTTCTTTTCTTTGTGGCTTTCGGCTATATCCTTTCTCAGAATATCATTTTGTGTTTGCATTTCCCGGAACTTTTCCTCCCAGCTGCTAGCTTTGGCTTTTTCCTCCTGGATCTCGCGTCGCCATTGTTCCGGAGTTTTTCTTAATCCAGCGTTTTTTATTGTCAAGCGCATTTTCTTATATTCCATTTTTAGGTCATCTCGGTCTTCCTCTATTTTCTCTTTTTCTTTTCTTAACTTCTCGGCTTTCGACTTTTGCCCATCCACGTCTAGCTTGAGGAGCATCTTCTCTTCTTCCAACTTCTCTATTTTTCTTTCAAGTTCCGCACTCATCTTATCGAAATCTCGCTTCACAATCTCCAGTTCTGATGGGACTACTCGCAAATGTTCCTCTCTTGACCGGACATTCTCCGGATTTGGCTCAGGGATGTTGTCATTGATCCTCCTAGCCCTCCATTCTCTATACTCCGATGTCGTCATTGGGCCTCTAGATAGTCTCTTCATTCTATGAATCTGATTCCATGCACTAGAGATCTCTTTAACCTTTTTCTTATAGCTCCCTCCTTCGTATGAGAACTCACATTGAGCCAACCCATATGTTGTTGGCACGAACTGTCTTGAATTATATTGTCTCGGGACCAGCAGGGGGCATATGCAGTGGCACCCCAAATTCCTAGTAAAGGAACCCAATCGAAGCTTCCACAACGATAAAGGATTTGGTGGTAATCAACCACGGGACCTTCCACCCGATATCACCTTCTTGAAGGTTTTGAAAGAGCGCGATCCAACTTTCTTCGGACACATCCTCTCTTCTAGGTGTAGCTGCTATTTCTTCTAGCGGGGAGTAATTCTCTGTTATAAACCGACAGGACACCTTCTCCACTTTCCAGAAGTGACTATGGAACCAAGCCAATAATAGCTGCGCGCATCCAATAAACCTGCCTTCACCCATTCTCCTACATGCATTTAGGGACCTGAACGTTTCGGCTAAGATGGCAGGAACGGGCGTGATCCCTTTATCCAATCGGCTGAATAGATCAACGATCGCTTTGGCCGACGTGCCTTAGAGCTTTTGGGAAGATTATCGGATCAGTAAACACACAGGGCAAAGACGTCACTCCTTTTCTTTGCGTCGGGGTGCGCCAAGATTAAGTCTCTCAAACATGTCCAGGGTATGCACTTACCTTCCCCTTTCTTTTGCATTCTAGCTGAGACCCATTGTTCGCTCATTCCGGTGATGTTCATTAATTTCTTCACGAAGGTTGGGCCGTTAACTGCTTTGGAATAGGCTTTGTCAACCTGAATTCTCGGGCAACATAACAAGGTCGTATATTCTTCTACCGTGGGGACTAAATCCACCTTCCCAAAGGAAAAACAGCTATAAGCAACATTCCAAAACTGGGTCATTGCTCGGAATAGGTGCTTATCTATTTTGATGTCAAGCAGGTAAGGCAGGTCACCGTAAGTACCATAGAACAGCTGCTTTGTCTCGTTATCCCACTGAGTCCAGATTTCTTTCAACTCTTGGAGCTCGTTCTGTGTGACACTGATATTGGTAAAATCCCGTAGTTCCGACACATACCCCTTGACCAAGCTATCGCCTTTTTCTATTTGGCATTGCTCTGACCACACGCGGACGGCCGCATTGTCTTCCACCTTATCAAGGAATTTGCTTTCTATAACCAGCTTTCTAACTCAGAAACTGACCGAGAATCGATGCTTCTTAAAATATGAAATGATATGCACAAAGAGAGTAAAACACAAAAAGTCAGTACCCTGGAATACCAAACGAGTGAAATAATAAAACACCTATATGGGTAACTACTAAAGTTTGACATAGTTTATCTTGGGGCGGGTTCCTAGGCTCTTTACATGTGGTTGAGTTCTAAAGTTCGAGGTACCCGAATCAGCAGATTCCTCGATCCTCACCCATTATAGGCTCATATAGACCGAGTTCGATTCAGGGGAAAACATTTCCCTATGGCCATGCGGAAGTGAAAACTTCACGAAGACATAGGTACGGATGTATCCCGAAAGCAGTCCACTAGCCCATGCGGAGGTGAAAACCTCACGAAAGCATAGCTTCTCGCTCCCACTTAAAGGTGTGACCGCCATGGTCATGCAAATATGAATGCAGAAATATCAACATCATCGCAGCCTTAGCACCCATAGAATTGAAAATGGAGAAAAACGGCCATTTTTATTGATTTTAAAAAACTCAAGTGAATTGGAATAAAAAGCCTTCTCATCTCGAAGTATCGGGATGCCATATCCAGTAAGTTAGGACACAACACGCCAAATTCTTGAGAGTAAGATAGGATACGATTCGGATCATTGCTATTTTGAAAATTCTTACCTCGAAGTAACGAGATGTCACACCCAGTAAGTTAGGGCGCAACACTTCGTACTCTCGAGGATAAGTTTTTTTTATTTTAAATCAAGAGAAGAATAATTTTTGAAAACGATTTTCCAAATTTTTGACAAAAGGACAAAAAGTAATCAATTTTATGGCCTGACTCTCTTATATGTTCCCCAGTGGAGTCGCCATGCTGTCGAAACCATCCTTTTTTTGAAAAGGCGAGAATCGATATTGGGTTTTGAAAATAAAAATGGGAGTCGCCACCGATCTTTTAGGTGCGATCGGATCACCTTTGTTTTAATAAAACATTTTGATTTACTAAAACAATGCTTTTGGTCTACGGAAATTTGAGAAAATGGGTTCGGGAGTCGGTTACGTGCGAGGAAGGGTTAGCACCCTCGTCACGCCCAAAATTGGTACCAAATTGATCAATTAATGTCCTTATGTCAAAAGTTAAAAATTGGAAAATAGATTTAAAAAAATAAAAAATCCTCGGATCTAAGATGAATATTGCCTCATTTGGAAAATCTTATCTCGAAATAACGAGATGCCCCGTCCAGTAAGTTAGGACACAACATATCGAATTCTCGAAAATAAGCTTTTATTTTTATTCAAAACCTTTTATTTTAAAAGATATTTCGCTATTTAGGTTAAACGAGAAAAATCGAAACCTAGTAAGTTAAGGCACGATTTTCTTGAATTTCTAAATACGAAATGTTGCCTTTACGAAAGAAATCGATTTTGTATTGGATAAAATGGAACACGAATTTGTAAAAAATATGATGATACGAATGAAAATAAGAGTATACGTGAAATGATATAAACGCAAATATATGAGCGAAAGCTAAATAAATAATAATATATACGTATATATGTAATGTAACAAAGTGACAAACATAATAATAATAATAAATATTAATAATAATATACATAATATACATAATATATACAATATATTAACATAAATGTAATAGTTATGAAAATATAATAATAATAGTATAATAATAAAAATAGTAATAATAATAATAGTAATAATAACTATACGAGATATGTGCAATATAATACTATACAATAGCAATAAAAAAATGAAATATGTACAATATAATAAAAATAGCAATAGAAATAAAAAAAAAATAATAATAATAGTAATAATAATAATAATAGAATAACATAAAATATATATACAACATAATAATGATATAAATATGGCGATAATAATAAATATATAAATAATATAATGATAATATAAATATAACAATAATATAATAAAAGATTAGAAAGATTACAAAATAACTCAAAAAGGATTAAATCGAACTTAAAATGACAGCTTAGGGTCGATTTGAAATAAATTAAAAGGAAAAGGACTAATTTGCGACACGCGCCCAAATTGGAAGGACTGAAATAGCAATAAATCCCTTTACTGAAACGCTGCGTTGGAAGGATGACTAAATTTAAAGCGGCGCGAAAGTTCAGGGCTAAATTTGAAATAATAGAAAACCTGATTGCAAAGACTGAAATGGCGAAAGGATTGAAAGGGAAATTATCCCAATCAACGAAAACACGCGGACCCTCAGGCCGGGTCGGGTCACGCGCGCGGGTTGATGCTTAAACGGCGCCGTTTTGGGCCTTTGAGGAGGGTGCTAAAACGCACCGTTTTGCTCGACTATATAAAGCAATTTTTTTATTTTTGCTTCATTTCTCTGTTTCTCTCAAAAAAAACTAACTCTTTTCTCTCCTTTTCTCTGCAGGTCCATTCTCCGGTGAAGTGAACCGCCGCAGTCGTATCGCACGCCACCACCACAGACATGGGTGGCGGAATCAAAAAACCCGTGAGTTTCCCCCTTTTTTTTTTAATATTTTATGTATATATATATGTATATATTTTCGAATAAGGAAAATAAAAAAGGGAATAAAATAAAAATATACCTCCGAAAATCACTTCTCCGTTTTGCGTTTTAGATTTTTGATCTACTACCTTTTCTCAGTATTGCCTTGAATGCTTTTTATTGATCACAGAAAAAAAAAGACTCGTTACATTGTTTTGAGTTAGCTTTTATAGCCGAATAAGAAATAAAATGATAGTACAAAACATCTTTTGCTATTGTGGTTTTCCCCGTTGCTTTGTCTCTGTTTCGCGGTATGGGCGCGATAGTGAGAGGCAGCGTGATGGGGGCGATGGTGTGTGCGCTGCGATAGTGGAGGTCGGGCGTGGCTTGTTGGGCTGGGCGCACATGGGTGTGGTAGCTGAGGGGGTTGCGGCGCCTAGGGTTCCTGGAACCCTAGGTTTTCCTGATGTTTTTAATTTTTGGGCCGTATTGGGCCACTCGTAATTGGGCCGCATACATTTTTTAATTTGATTGGGCTGTTTGTACTGGACTTTCAGGACTGTTTTTATTAGGTTTTTTATTTGATTTTTGGTTTAATATTTGATGGGCTCGGCTCAATAGGCCCGGACAAAATTTGGGTTCTACAATGATTGTACCATTTAGTACAAGCTTTTGATTTTTTTTTTTTAAAAAATCAATTTAACTTCTATAAATTTTAAGTATTATAATAATTCTTACATGGAATAAGTAAAGAGTTTTATTTTATATTTAAAAGCTATGTTTTTTTAAGTTTATTTTTAATAATATTTATTATTTATTTTATAAATTATGATTATTTCTAAATAAATATAACTTAATTAAATAATTGCTTGAATTTGATTTAATTTAATATTAAATTGAATTTAAAATATTTGAACAATCGACACAAATAATAAAAATGAAAAAAATATAAATAATTTAAAATTAATATGATTTGAATCAGAATAACTTAAACTTAAAAAATCGAGTAGATTTAGAAATATAAAATGATTTAAACAATTTAAACTCAAATCAATAGAAAACTTTACATGAATCCAATTGCAAAGTGATCAAAATTTGAATTGATTTAAACATAAAAATAATTTAAAAATTGTAAAGTTCGAAATGATTTCACTCGAAATAAATCACAGTTGTTAATGATAAATTTTTTTGTGTTAAAATTTTTCATGATCGGTTCGAGTCAAAACTCTATTACAAAAAATATTTTTCAGCCTAAACCCGAGCAGAGTCGAGCCCAAAAATTAAATAAAAATAATAAAATACTTAATTATGACCCTAAAATTGCAAAAAAAAAAAATCGTTATTCAAGCCCAGCTCAAAGTGGATCTGATCAAATGGGCCAGTCCGGGCCACTTTCCCGAAAGCTGGTCTGCTCTACCCATCATCATGGCCCTTCATCTTTAGGGTTTTAAAGTTCTAAACTTCGCCCTATATACGCTACTCTCCTCTTCTCTCTCTCCTTCTCTGTTAGCCGTCTCTTCCTCCTTCACTTTCAGATCATCCAAACTTTCAACAATGGTAACATCAATTTCCCTTTTTAACTGAAAAAATGATTCTTTTTTTATGAAGGGTTTTAAGCTGAGTTCATATTTCTCCTTTTTAAACGATCTTAAAACAGCTTGAATGTAGTGAAATCTCATGGAGTTTTTTATGTATTTGATCATTTTCCAATCTGGGACTTTTTCAATCTTCCAATATTCACTTCATAATTTGCTTATTAATGGACGTTTTCTTCTGGCTATTACATTACAGTCATTTTATTCAAAAAGTTCAAACCTTTTTGGTTTCTATTTCTTTGATAAAAACTTTAACAACAGTGGATGTTTCTCTTTGTTGATTGTAGGGCTTTGTTAAGGCTCAAAAAACCAGAGCTTACTTTAAGCGTTTTCAGGTTCCATTCAAGAGAAGGAGAGGTATTAAGTTCATATTTTTTGTGATTATTTTATGTTCAATTTTTTCATAGAAATGCTATTGAATTTTGGAATGTTGAATTTTTTAGTCCTTTGAATGCCCTTATAATGTTAATGATTTGTTGAATTTATTGTGTGTAGAGGGAAAGACTGATTACAGGGCTAGGATCCGCTTAACCAATCAAGACAAGAACAAATACAACACGCCTAAATACCGATTCGTTGTTCGATTTGTATCCGAAAATCTGCTTGTTCTAATGATATGTTTCACTGACTTTATTATGTGTAGAGAGTACATAATGTAGCCTTTGAAATTGATATGTATTGACTGGACCGGTTGGATTGAGAACTGGCTGGGGTACTGGTCTGGAAAGATGTCTTAGACTGGTTGACCTAGAAACTCATACGGACCGGTTGAATTGGAATTTTTTAATGATTAATAGAACTGGTTAAACCGGCAAACCAGTGGCCTGACCAGTTTGAGTACCAGTCCGATTTTGAAAATTTCGGGCAAAAGCTTACTAGTTCAAACAGTTGCATTAGGTTCTCTAAACTGATTCGTTCTTCGATTTGTATCTGAAAATCTGCTTATTTTTTACAATGTCTCATTATAGTTTTAGCCCAATGAACATATAGTTGATAAATCTTTTGTTTTCATACCATGGTTTTATGTTGTCTAAGCATAGCTCGTTGAGTAATTTAATTATGCAACCATTGCTGACATGGATCACCATGTCTTTGTTGGGTTCAATTTTCTAGTTTGTAACTTTATTTTGATTTATGTTTCGAACCTTAACCTTTGTGATTAGAGCAACAAAGATATCACTGCACAAATAATTTCTGCTAATATTACTGGTGATATGGTTCTTGCTTCGGCTTACTCACATGAGCTTCCTCGTTATGGACTTGAAGTCGGTCTTACAAACTATGCCGCTGGTAAGCTATTTGTTTGACCTGGATTGTGTATCGATATATCAGTTCTGTTTCTCATATGTTTTTTTCATACATTTGGCCAGCTTATTGCACTGGATTACTTTTGGGACGCCGTGTCCTTAAGTTGCTTGAAATGGACGATGAATATCAAGGCAATGTGGAGGTATTTTACATATACGATCTTGCTACCATACTATGGTCTATTTCGTGTAGTTTCTTTATTGAAGGTTTATATATTCCTAGGCTACCGGAGAGGATTTCTCAGTTGAGCCAACTGACACAAGGAGGCCTTTCCGAGCTCTCCTTGATGTAGGACTGATCAGGACAACCACTGGAAACAATGTTTTTGGTGCACTAAAGGTATCATAAAAATTTAATCACAAGTTTATCTGTTTTAGATATAAAGCTGTTGGCTTATAGATGTGATTCAGAGTGATCGTTTCATTGCTTTTTTTGTCACGAATTGTCCACTTTTGTGATGCAATGGTAGTTAGTTTGTACTTTTTTCCTTTGAGTTACCCTGTTCTTTGTAAGCTTGGATCGTGGTAAGAGATCACTTCATAGCTGAAACATTTATGCGTGCCTTTTAGGCATTTGATTTTCATTTTTGGTCAAGACTTCAATCTAATGTAATTGGTTAGGGCTTTTGATTTACTTGAGTTTTAAACTATCGAGTTAATAGAATTTGCTTTCGTCAGGGAGCTTTGGATGCCGGTTTGGATATTCCTCATAGTGATAAGAGATTTGCCGGGTTCTCCAAGGATAGTAAGCAGCTCGATGCTGAAGTTCACCGCAAATACATTTACGGTGGTCATGTAGCTGCATATATGAGGGTAAAAAAAAGCTCTCCGTGTATCATTGTTCATCCCATTTGTTTGTCATATATATAGTTTTGTTAGTTAATATAATATATGTTCGTGTCGTAGATTTTGATGGAAGACGAGCCAGAAAAGTATCAGTCTCACTTCAGCGAGTATATTAAGAGAGGAATCGAAGCAGATAACATCGAGTCCTTGTACAAGAAGGTTCACGCTGCTATCCGTGCCGATCCTTCTGCAAAGAAGTCTGAAAAGGCTCCTCCTAAGCAACACAAGAGGTCTGTTTTCATCTGCAAACTGTTTCGTTCAGATGCTACGAAACTCGTACAGCTTGAAATTTCTCTATGCTTTGTTTTACCTTGTTCGTGTTTTCTAATTGCAGGTTCAACTTGAAGAAGCTGACGTACGAGGAAAGGAAAGCTAAGTTGATTGATCGATTACACACCCTTAATGCCGCTGTCGGTGCCGATTCCGAAGACGAGGATTGAACGTAGGATGCTGATTACGAAAAATACTGAACTTTACCTGCTTTTAATTTTACTGTTCCATAAAGAACTGTTTGAAGTTAATTTCTTTTTTTGTTTAGGTTGAGCTTATTTACTTCTCAATTTCAATTTTGTTATTAGGAGTTCTGTACTTTTTTTTAAACAGTTTTTGAAGGCAACTGAATGATCAGATTTTTTTTTTTTTTTTTTTTTTTTTTTTTGCATTTTTGTGGGTAAAGATTGTAAAATTTATAATCTAATCCATCTTTCTTTTCTTATTTGTGAGCAACTTATGATTAAATTTTGAATTAAATAGTTTGAGTTATTTGAGTTAATTAAGTTATTCGGATCAATTCGAATAAAAATTTAAGTTTTTCGATTTAACTTGAATATGAATTTATACAATTGGAGTTATTTAAAAATCTGAATAAGAAAATGTAAAATTATGTCGTTTTGATAAATGTTTACTTTTTTTAAGTTAAAAGTTAAAATTATTAAGTCAAAAGGTAAAATTACATGTTTTAATAAATGTTTACTTATATAGTTTAAAAATAAATTTATTATATTATTTATTTAGTTAAATAATTTTATACTTTGTCTACTAGTTTATAAATAGTCAGTCTATGTAAATGAAATATTGAGTATAAATAATAGTATTTGTTAATTCGACTCAAAATTTTTTTACTCGATTCAAAAAAAATTTAAATTGAGTTTGATTGCAAAAATAAGATTTATCAATTCGATTAAATCAAAAATTTTTAACTCGATCGAATAAACACAACATTGAGTATAAATAATAATATTCGTAAACTTGACTTGATTTGGCTCGAACTTTTTTGATTCGATTCGTAAAAAATTTAAATTGAATTTGATTGCTAAAATATGATTCGTCAACTCGACTAACTCGAAAATTTTTAACTCAATCAAATACTCACCCCTACTTATGGTTTGTATATGGTGTTTTTGTGATTCAATGTCAAATATGCAGCAACATGTGATTTTATCAGTAATTTTCAAAAATATGTATAGAAAAATATTTATATATAGGGTAAATTATATTGAAGGTCGTTAAATTGATCAAAAATTATAATTTAAGTTATTGAACTGTTAAATTTTTTATTTCTCTTTACAGTTCAAATTTTTTATGAAACAATTTTAAGTGTTTTGAAAGTGTGAATTAAAATTCAAATAATCTTTTAATACTGACCATCAAAACGATACGGTAATGTGAAGTACAAGCATTGGTGGTGTGAGTTCTATAGTCAAATCAAGGGTGTTGATGTCCCATTATCTTCAAACATAGAGGCTAAATTCCAGTATTCTAATAGGCTAAATCCCAGAGTTCTCAAACTTTCATCTTCAATGGCTTGTCTTGAACCAAAGTTAGTAGCCTGTAACAGGAACAATAGTTATTGAACTATTCAAAATTTTTTTCTACTTATAAGAATGTACAAATCTCCGTAGCTTGATATTCCTTATTTCTCATAGCTTCTTATGTAATGTACAAATCATAAAATGATTAGTGAATTATTCAAAAATTTTCATTTAAGTTAATGATACTTTTATAGTTTTTTGAAATTAATTGAGCGAAATATAAAATTACTAGTCATTTAGCAACATTGGGGGTAATTTACTTTTTTCTTATTTAAATTTTCGTAACTTAACATAAACAAATCAAATTTCAAGTAATCTAATAAGATTTAATTTTTTGATGATATATGATGTAAGCATACCCGGGGCAACCAAGGATTCGAATTCCGATTTTTTCGAGCTTCCCAAAGGCCCTATGACTCGAGCTCGGACTAAATAATTGCATGAGGCCGTGGCAGCTTTATCGAGTCATTTGTGGCATGAATTTCAATTCGAAGACAAAGGACCAGCTCGGGCCCAAATGTTGAGCCTTTTGTGCTGTGTCCCATCAATATATATGTTTTGATCTCATTCGCCGATATGTAATTTGATCTATAGCGTCGATTTTGACAAATTTAACTATAAATAGAGAGTCCGCACCGACATTTAACCCTAAATTTTTATATATCTAGCCGCTTCTACGAAAGCAAAAACCTTTCTCTTCCTTCCTTCAACTCTCACCGCCACCCACGACCGCTGTCAGCTTTCTCAGCTCAGCTTCCCGGACCTCCTCTCTATTCTCAAGTCTCCAAAGTTTGCTCCGAAGCCAAACATAAGCTAGTGAAGCCGAACCACAAAACAAAAGCGAAACACTCTCCGGTTCCTATCGCCGGCGGTCGGACAGGTCTGTAGTTTTCTTATCTTATGGCGATGTGTGCCGAAGACAGAATTAGTAGTTTTCCGGATCATATTCTTTGTCATATTTTGTCATTCCTTCCCATTAAAGAAGCAGTTCGAACCTCTATTATTTCAACCAAGTGGAGATGCCTCTTTTCTTCCATTTCTACCATTGAAATTGATCGTTGTTTACTGAGTGGTTTGACTGACAGAAATGTTGATAGCTTCAAGAACTTTGTTGATAGGTTATTGAAATCCCCCGATCAAGTACGTTTAGATTGCTTTAGGCTAATTGATGAGATTTCTTCATGGAATGATGAAGATCATGATTTTGACGTTTCTGGTTGGATATGTGCTGCATTGTGCCGTGGCGTTAAGGAAATTGATTTGCAATTAGATAATCTTGGGGATGCTCCGCCTGTTTTGTTCACTTGCCATTCACTGGTGAAACTGACATTGGAAGGAAACGGTTCTAAGCTTGAGGTCCCACCTGACGTTTGTTTAGGGAATCTGAAGACTTTGTGGCTTGAACACTGGGTTCTTTTCGGTGATTCCATCAATAGATTGATTTCCAATTGTCAGGTCTTAGAAGATTTGGCTTTTACTGACTGCTCTGTCGCGAATACAAGTGAGCTTACTATCCAAAGTCCTTCGCTTAAGCAATTGGTTTTAGATTTTTTTTCGCAAGACGTCGGAGATTTCAATTATGTGCTGGTGATTAATGCTCCAAATCTTGTTTATTTTCGATATTACTCCAAAATAGTTAATGGTTATACTTTGAGTAACATGAACTCCCTAGAAAATGCCGATATTCGCATCGACGCGTTTGATTTCGAAGATGATGAAACTACTGCAACTCATCTTTTCAGTGCTGATGAAATAAATGCAACTCGTCTTATTCAAGGAATTTGCAATCTTCAGTCTCTAACCTTAGTCATCGATGGAGTGGTTAGTAAACTTAGTATTCATGTGTTTTTTCTTCTTTCAACATTATATAACAGCTCCAAATTTTCGTGTGCGCAGATTCCCCCAATAAGTCCATTTCCTATATTTGACAACCTTATTGAATTCAACTTTTATGGGAGAGAAACTTGGCTTGTGGAGTTTCTATATTGTGCTCCTAATCTGAAGACACTTAAATTCAGTTTTTCGGTACGTAAATCTCTGTTTAAAAGCATGCGAGATCACCTAAATTCATGGTACAAACCAAATAACTTTTCTTCTTTTGTCATGAGTTTAGGATGTTGTAGGAACTCGATGGAAGACTTTACTTACAGACGTTCCTTCTTGTCTGTTATTTCACCTCAAGGAGATTGAAATGCAAATTTCATGCTCTGACAGGCATATCATTTGTTATTTCTTGGATAATGCAATCGTTCTAGAAAGGCTCATAATAAGGGTGAGGGGTCTGACTGCGACACAAAGAGAGAAAGCCCGCAACCAATTATCACAATTACTAAAAAATTCAAAGAAATGTTCAATTGTAATTTTGTAGTACTAAATTATCATGTGAAATACAAATTCGGTTTTGAGTCGAAATTTTTATTTTTTTTGCATTTTTGAGGATGAAGAAATTTATATTTTAATAATCTTTCTTCTCTTATTTGTTGGCAACTTGTGATTTTATTAAAATTGTTGGAAAATATGTATATAAAAATAATTATATATAGGGTAAATTACATAGGTCATTAAATTGGTCACTTAATTGAATTATTTAAAAATTTTAATTTAAATTGTTAAAATAGTTGATGTATGATTTTTTATGTTCTCGCTACACTTTTTTTTCCCCTTAATTTTTTCATAGAACGTGTTTTATTTAAAAAAGTTTAACATCTCAGTAATTTAATTTTAAAAAATTTAAGTAGTTCAGCTATTTAAAAAAATATTTTTGAATAATTAAATAACCATTTTATAGCTTTTTAAATTTGAGTAAATAAAGAATTTCAAATAATTCACTAATTTAAAAGAAATTTTTTGAATATTTCAAAAACTATTTTGGAACTTTGACCGACAGATTGCTTTAGGCTACGTGGTGATGGGATTTCTTCATGGAATGATGGAGATCATGATTTTGATGTCTCTGGTTGGATATGTGCTGCATTGTGCCGTGGTGTTGAGGATACTTTACCAGCTCTTTTATTCACTTGCCACTGACATTGGAAGCAAAATGTTTCCAAGGTTCTAAGATTGAGGTCCCATCTGACGTTTGTTTAGGTAATTTGAAGACTTTGTACCTTACAAGCTTGGTATTTTTCGATGATTCCATTAATAGCTTAATTTCCAATCGTCATGTCTACAAGATTTGGCTTTTACTGAATGTTCGGTTGCGAATGCAAGTGAGCTTAATATCCAAAGTCCTTCGCTTTCGACAGACCATGTGGTGGTGATTAATGCTCCAAATCTTCGCTTTAGAAATTATGCTGTGTATTTTTAGATTTTATTAACTCTTTTGCATTTTTATCTTCTCTTATCTGCTAGCAACTTGTGATTTTATCAAAATTTTTGAAAAATATGTATATATATAGGGTAAATTAGATGGATTAACAAGTATACCAAGTGGATTGCGAACCTGTACTTGTCTTCAGTTTGAAGACATTGAAATTGGGTCCTTTCTCACAAGAGCTAGATGAATTCCCACCACCTCCACTCTTCCCTGGATGAGATGATCAACTTCAACACCTAGCCGCACTCAAGTATTTAATTATTTCTGGATTCGATGGAATCACAACTTTACCTGAGTGGTTGGGAAACCTCTCCTCTCTTCAAGATTTGACAATAGATTTTTGTCGAAATCTGGAGCATCTGCCATCTAAGGAAGCCACATATCGTCTCTCCAATATTCAACATCTTTCTATTACAAACTGTCCACCATTGAAAGGAGACCGGACTTACATCAGCAAAAGGTTCAAGATCCCTGCCAACCAAATACAAGTCTATGAACATTAAGAATGCAAGTTCAAGTCTCACCGATGTGCTCCTATAATATTCACAATACATCCTTGTGAAAGAAATTTCTTTCATGCAACACTACTGATATTTTGACTGAAGGATTCCTAGGTTGCAGTCAACTACAACATCCCCGGCCACCACCTCAACTCATCCCTTCGAACCCATGAGATTGAATGGATCGGAACAAGCAAGCTCTCTTCCATGTCAACTTCAACATCTCACTGCATACCGGCATGGAAAGGACTGAAAAATCTCTCTGCTGCTTCAGTTGAACCAACAAATTGATGGCTTGAACATCATATTTAAATTATCTACGTAATAGATTATTTTAAGTCCATTGTTAAGCAAATATTTGAGAAAAAAGAGTCAAGTTTGGATACAAAATTGGATTAAAAAAATAGATATTAAATTAAGAAAAAATATGTGAAGTTTAGATACCAGATATTATATTAAACTATTATTTTAAGAACCCATTATTAACTAGAAATTTAACTGCTTATTATTTTAAGTGAATTTCCCAACTATTTTTTAATTTTTATTAAATTTATAATTTATTTAACATATTTATTTGATAAGATTTGATTTTGTAATATAAGAAATTAACATAATCTGATATGCTTTGATCTCATCCATTGATGTAACTCGATTTATATACAGGAGACCTATTGTATTCCATGACTATTCTATTCTTTTGAAAAAAGGTTAAGCCACCGATTTTGACATTTAACCCTAAATTTTTGTATTTCTAGCAGCTTCCAATCGCGGCCGTCTCACCGGTCTGTAGTTTTCTTATCTTATGGCGATGTGTGTCGAAGACAGGATCAGTAATTTTCCGGATCATATTCGTTGTCATATTTTGTCATTCCTTTCCATTGAAGAAGCAGTTCGAACCTCTGTTATTTCAACCAAGTGGAGAAACCTCTTTGCTTCAATTTCTACCGTTGAAATTGATGCTTATTTACTGTGTCGTTTGACTGACAGAAACGTTGACAGCTTCAAGAACTTTGTTGATAGGTTGCTGAAATTCCCCGATCAACTAAGCTTAGATTGCTTTAGGCTACGTGGCGATGAAATTGATCCATGGAATGATGGAGGTCATGAGTTTGATGTTTCTGGTTGGATATGTGCTGCAGTGTGCCGTGGTGTTAAGGAAATTGATTTGTACTTTGATAATTTTTGTCATACTTTACCACCTCTTTTATTCACTTGCCACTCACTGCTGACACTGACATTGACTGCAAAAGATTCTAAGATTTTTGAGGTCCCATCCGAGGTTTGTTTAAGGAATCTGAAGACTCTGTGCATTACGAACTCGGTACTTGTCGGTGATTCTCTTAATAGGTTAATATCCAATTGTCATGTCTTAGAAGAGTTGACTTTTGATGAATGTTCTGTTGAGAATGCAAGGGAGATCAACATCCAAATTCCATCACTTAAGAGCTTGCATTTAGGCTATTTTCCCCCGATCGGAGAGTTTAATTATGTGTTGGTGATTAATGCTCCAAATCTTGTTTATTTTCGATATGATTCCGTGATAGTTAAAGGTTATAGTCTGAGTAACATGAAATCCCTAGAAAAAGCCGAGATTTGCATCTGTTTTTATTCAAGTAATTATGAAACAAGTGCAACTCATCTTTTTCAAGGAATCTGCAATGTACGGTCTCTCAGGTTAACCATTCCTGAAGTGGTTAGTAAACTTAGCATTCATGTGTTCTTTTATCCTTTTAACATTATATAATATAACAGCTCCAAGTTTTTGTGTGTGCAGATTTCCCTAACAAGTCGATTTCCTATACTTCATAATCTTACTGAATTAGAATTTTTTGGGAAAGAAAGTTGCCTTTTGGAGTTTCTACATTATGCGCCTAATCTAAAGACACTTACCGTCCTACTTCAGGTATGAAGTCTTTGTCTAAGTATGATAAACTTACTCGATATCACCTAAATTCATGGCCCAAATCAAATAACTTTTCTTCTTTTTGTCGTGAGTTTAGGGTGTTGCGGGAACTCGGTGGAATATAGACGCTCCTTGTTTGTCATTTCACCTCAAGAAGATTGAAATTTCAGATTATACCACAGATATGATTGAAATAGTTCGTTATTTATTAGATAATTCAATGGTTCTAGAAAAGCTCATAATAAAGGTGAAGGCCATGAATGCGGCACGTGAATTTAAAGCACGCAACCAATTATTGCCGTTACTAAAGAGTTCAAAGAAAGGTCTAATTGTGATTTTGTAGTACTAAATTATCAGATTCTTGTGAAATACAAATTCAGTTTTGAGTCAAAATATTTTAATTTAACAGGGGTTTGGATTTTTTTTTTTTTTTACATTTTTGTATCTTTCTTCTCTTATTTGCTAGCAATCATTTAATTATTTAAAAATTTTCATTTAATTAGTCAGTTAAAATAATTTATGTATGATTTTTTATCGTCCTCGCTTATAGAACCGACAGCTCTTATTATTTATTTTTTTCTCAATTTTTTCATAGAGCTTGCTAGACTTAAAAAAAATTAACATGGCAATGACTTACATAAAATAGTACCAAAAAGCCCCTCTACTGTAATATAACATCGACAAGAGGCTGAAGATCCCTGTCAAGCAAAATTGTACTCTAATAATAATGACAGAAATTTTTTGGTAGAAGTACAATGAATTCTTTTAACATTTTCATTTTCATAAAGTAGGTGGAATAAAATTGAATTTAACATTGTTTTTCATCGATTAAATAAATGCTTTTAGAAATAAACTAGATCGTCCAGTTGAAAATTTAATTGATTACGGTACTGGTTCGAAACTGAAACAAATGACGAAGCTTAGGAAAATCTATGAACTAGTCGAATTGTTTTTTTCTATTCTTTAAATAATTTATTTTTTTATTTTATGGTTTTTTTTAAAACAAAGAACCCAATCTTAAACCTCCCGCCAATGCAAGTCCGGTCTGCATTAATCGTCAACCGTGTATGATAGTAAGACTGTATATCGGATAGACGACACACTGCTCCTTTGGATGGCAGATGGTCCAGATTTAATGAATCGCTAACTATTGAAGAGAGGAGAATTTGTTATCTCTAATGTTTCCAACCTTGTGAATGCAGGTAATGCTTCCTCTTATCTCTTATCCTACTATGAACATATCTGCAAATGGTAAGAGTTGTCTGCTGGACATAGGTAATCTGCATATGTAATGTAAGTTCTTGAAATGTGATCATCACAGAAGTTAAAAACTTAGGTCCTTTAAACTATGGCTTTACCAGTCTAATATGAGAAATGGATTGTCCATTAATATCATGTTAATTATGCATCTTAGATCGCAAAAGCTAGCTTCTGGGAACCATTGTTTTTAAAACTGGACGAGCTAGTTGGACCGGGATATTGATATGGAATACGAGGTTGAATCGTCTGACTTTCAAAACGATATGAACCAATTGAACCAACCGTTGGAGTAAAAATCTTAAAAATCTTATTGGGAACTTATCCTAGACCAAAGTTGGGTTCAATCAAATTTTTTCAAGAACCTAAATTCATGAGAGAAGAAAACGAGAAATGTTATCGTTGAAAATAATCAATTGCAATAAAAGATAAGTGTCTTTAAATTAGATACACCACTTGGAGATATTGGGGGTTACATACTTCATACTTGATCAATTAAGAAGACATGAAGGAATAGTACAGGTATTAACTTTGACATTTACTTTGTATATGTATTACATTGCACACTGGGTAAACGTTGAGGGATTAATTTTGATATTAAACCTAAATCTTATATACAGCTACGGAAACAGATATCTCTTTTGACATTATAATTGTCCTACAATTATAATTGATATTAACCCTAAATCTTATAATTGTCTTACCAAATTTGTAGTGCTTAGATCAAAGATGATTGAGCCTAGGTTGGCTTCTACCCATCTCTTTAATCAGCTTCCTTTCTATATCCAAATTATTACTTCCATGGGAAATCCACCAACCCCTGCAAATATTATTAAATTATTTGTGAACCTACTGAGCTGGTTGAATCTAAATTTAATTTAATTAGAACTCAAAATAACTCGAATAACTAAACTCAGGGCAATGTTGGTGGGAGGTAGGCACCTGATCTTCTAAAATGAAAATTTTCACTTTTGGACATTTAGAATTGATAAGATTTTAAGTTAGTACATGATAAAATTATACTTTGACCCCTCATGATAAAAAGAAAAGATTATGTGCCAAATTAGGAAAAAGAGTAAGTTCGGGTACTAAATTAGATCCCAAAAAATATAAGTACCAATTTAAGAAAAAAGAATCAAGTTTGGATACTAAATTGAACAAAAAAAAATAGATATCAAATTAAAAAAAATGTGAAGTTTAAATACCAAATATTATATTAAACGATTATTGTAGGAATCCGTTATTAACCGAATGATTTGATAAGATTTGATTTTGTAATATAAGAGATTAACATAATCTCAATATGCTTTGATCTCGTCCACCAATGTAACTATACCCTTATAAGTCGGAGTATAAATAGAGAGCCTCGCTCGCCCATTATATTCCCTTCCTATTCTATTCTTTTGAGTAAAAGTTAAGCACCAAGTTTGACATATAACCCTAAATTTTTGTATCTCTAGCAGCTTCCTATCGCCGGCCGTCGCACCGGTGTAGTTTTCTTATCTTATGGCGATGTGTGTCGAAGACAGGATCAGTAATCTTCCCGATCATATTCGTTGTCATATTTTGTCTTTCCTTCCCATTGAAGAAGCAGTTCGAACCTCGGTTATTTCAACCAAGTGGAGAAACCTCTTTGCTTCAATTTCCACCGTAAACTTTGATGCTTATTTACAGTGGCGTTTGGCTGACAGAAACGTTGACAGTTTCAAGAACTTTGTTGATAGGTTGCTGAAATTCCCCGATCAACTAAGTTTAGATTGCTTTAGGCTACGTGGTGATGAATTTGATGCATGGAATGATGGTCCTGAGTTTGATGTTTCTGGTTGGATATGTGCTGCAGTGTGCCGTGGTGTTAAGGAAATTGATTTGTACTTAGATAATCTTTATCATACTTTACCACCTCTTTTATTCACTTGCCACTCACTGCTGACACTGAAATTGACAGGAAAAGATTATTTTTTTGAGGTCCCATCCGAGGTTTGTTTCAGGAATCTGAAGACTTTGTGCATTACAAACTCGGTACTCGTCGGTGATTCTCTTAATAGGTTATTCTCCAATTGTCATGTCTTAGAAGATTTGACTTTTGATGAATGTTCTGTTGAGAATGCAAGGGAGATCAATATCCAAATTCCATCACTTAAGAGCTTGCATTTAGGGTTTTTTTCCCTGATGGGAGTTTTAAATTATGTGGTGGTGATTAATGCTCCAAATCTTGTTTATTTTCGATATGATTCCGTAATAGTTAAAGGTTATAGTTTGAGTAACATGAAATCCCTAGAAAAAGCCGAGATTTGCATCTGGTTTTATTCTAGTAAGTATGAAACAAGTGCAACTCATCTTTTTCAAGGAATTTGCAATGTACGGTCTCTCAGGTTAACCATTCATGAAGTGGTGAGTAAACTTAATGTTCATGTGTTCTTTTTTCCTTTTAACATTATATAATATAACAGCTCGAAGTTTTTGTGTGTGCAGAATTCCCTAACAGGTCAATTTCCTATACTTCACAATCTTATTGAATTAGAATTTTTTGGGAGAGAAAGTTGGCTTGTGGAGTTTCTACATTATGCGCCTAATCTAAAGACACTTACCGTCCAATTTCTGGTATGAAGTGTTTGTCTAAGTCCGATAAACTTACTCGATATCACCTAAATTCATGGTACAAACCAAATAACTTTCTTCTTTTGTCATGAGTTTAGGATGTTGCAGGAACTCAATGGGATGTAGGCATTCCTTCTTGGTTGTCATTTCACCTCAAGAAGATTAGAATTTTCAGAGTATATAATACATGCCACAAATATGGTTAAATAGTTCGTTATTTAGTAGATAATTCAATGGTTCTAGAAAAGCTCATAATAAGGGTGAAAGCCATGAATGCGACACGTGGATTTAAAGCCCGCAACCAATTATTGTCGTTACTAAAGAGTTCAAAGAAATGTCTAATTGTGATTTTGTAGTACTAAATTATCATATTTTTGTGAAATACAAATTCGGATTTGAGTCAAAATATTTTAATTTAACAGGGTTTGGATTTTTATTTTTATTTTACATTTTTGTATCTTTCTTCTCTTACTTGCTAGCAATTTCATTTAATTATTTAAAAGTTTTCATTTAATTAATTAGTTAAAGTAATTTATGTATGATTTGTTATCGTCCTCGCTTATAGAATCGACAGCTCTTATTCTTTATTTTTCTCAATTTTTTCATAGAACTTGCTAGACTTAACAAAAATTAACACCGCAATGACTTACATAAAATAGTACCAAAAAGCCCCTCTACTGTAATATAACATCGACAAGAGGCTGAAGATCCCTGTCAAGCAAATTGTACTCTAATAATAATGACAGAAATTTTTTGGTAGAAGTACAATGAAAGTCCTTCTATTAAGAGTTAAAATTGAATTTAACATTTTTTTTCATTGATTAAATAAATGTTTTTAGAATTAAACTAGATTCGATTGAAAATTTAATTGATTGCGGTACTGGTTCAAAGATAAAGGTTGAATCATTTAGCCTGTGAACTGAAACAAATGACGAAGCTTAGGAAAATCTATGAACTAGTTGAATTGTTTTTTTTTCTATTCTTTAAATAATTTATTTTTTATTTTATGATTTTTTTAAACAAATAACCCAATCTTAAACCTCCTGCCAATGCAAGTCCGGTCTGCCTTTTGTCGAAACCACTCCTTTCGAAAAAGGCGGGAATCGGACTTGGGTTTTGAAAATAAGAAATAGGAGTCGCCACCGATCTTTTATTAGGTGTGATCGAATCACCTTTGTTTTAATAAAACATTTTGATTTACTAAAACAATGCTTTTGGTCTACGGAAATTTAAAAAATGGGTTCGGGAGTCGATTACGTGCGAGGAAGGGTTAGCACCCTCGTCACGCCCAAAATCAGTACCAAATTGGTTAATTAATGTCCTAATATCGAAAGTTTAAAAATTTTGAAGGAATTTAAAAATCTGACCCCTTTTGGAAATATTCGTGTTTTAAGTCGAGGTTTTCTCATTTCGAAGAAATAAAGTATCACATCCAATACTTTAGGACACGATAGTTTAAGTCTTCGATCCTAAGATCATCTCATAGTTTTTCGGAATTTGCAAATCAAGACTTTCTCGTTTCCAAGGGATCAAAATATCACATCCAATACTTTAGGACACGATAATTTTAATCTTCGGATCAGAGATCATCCCATAGTTTTTTTTTTTGAAATCAAGATCTTCTCGTTCCAAAAGACTAAAATATCACATCCAATACTTTAGGACACGATAGTTTCAATCTTTGAATCCAAGATTATCCCATCGAATTAAAAATCAAGATCTTCTTGTTCCAAAAGAATAAAGTATCACATCCAATACTTTAGGACACGACATTTTAAATTTTTGAATCCAAGACCATCTCAAAACTGTCGATTTACATAAATGATGCAAATGAAAATAATCATAAAATATCGAAACAAAAACAAAGAAATAAAATATAAAGGTTAAAATAAGGCGAGAGATTAAAAAAACAAAACGATGTCAAAATGATAGAATTAGTAACAATGAGGATAATAAACATCATAATATGAGTGCTATTAATAACAACAATGCTAATAATAATAATAATAATGATAATGATAATAGTAATATAGTAATAATAATAAAACAAAAGTGATACAAAATATATACAACATAGTAATATAGTAATAATAATAGCAATAGTAACTAATATACTAATGATAGTAAAATAATAATAATACAAAATATGTACGATACAATAATAATAGTAATGATAGTAGTATTAGTATAATAATATACAGATATGCAATATACTAATATAGATATAGTAACAATAATAATAATAATACAACAATAAAATAATAGTAAAAATAATGGTAATACAGCAATATAATAATAATATAACAATAACATAGGAATAATATAAATAAAAGAATTTACAAAATAACTAGAAAGGGGTTAAATTGCATTTGAAACAAACGTTTTGGGGTCAATTCGAAATAACATAAAAAGGAAGAAGGACTAATTCGCGACGCGCACACAACCTAGAAGGACTGAAATAGCAATAAACCCCTTTTATCGAAACGATGCGCTGGATGGAGGATTAAATCTGAAATCGTGATGAATCATTGGGCCAAAAACAAATTGCGCAGTCTTGAAAAAGCGGAGGGGCTAAAAGTGCAATTAGCCCCTCTATGATAAAACATGCGGACCCTGGGGTGGATCCGGGTCAACACGCGGATCCTCCCCTATTGAAACGGCGCCGTTTAATCACCCTATAAAAGGGGTGAATCCTTCACAAAAAAAATCATTTTTAACACCCTAAAAAAAAACTGACTTCCTTGTTTTTCTTTTCTCTGCAGGTCTGACCGGGGAAGACTTCCAGCGATTCACGCCACCGCCGTCGCCGCCGTATCGGCCACCGTGAAAGGTAAAAAAATATTTTATATTTTATATTTTTTTATCTGTATATATTCATATATTTGCGGATAAAAAAGGGCAAATAAAAATAAAAAAATGAATAGAAAAAGAAAAAAAATAAAACAGAATACCTTCGAATATGTTTGTACTATTTTTTGCTTTTGGATTTTTGGTTGTTTGAATCTGTCTAAACTTTTGATTGATTGATCTCTTCTTTTTTTTTTTCGAACCCCTATTACATCGGTTTCTCCTGGCTTTATAGCCAAATACACAAGTTTTTATTACTATTTGTTCCATGCTCCTTGGTTTCTATTGCTCCTGCGTTTGGTGCCGTTTGCAGGTGATGGGTGAGGCGCTGGTGGAGACGGGGGTCGAGGCGCACGGGGCGTGCGAGATCGAGGCGCGCGTGACTCGGGAAACTACGTGCGCGTGGAGTAGACGCGCGTGGGGGGATGCGCGCTGATTCAGCGTCGCGCGCAAGATAGCGTATACGCGCACACGCATCAAAACGCACGGATCTGAAGTGGTACGCATGGTGTCTGCTGGGGGAGCGCGCGTGGGGTCCACGCGGGAGGCCAAAGGCCGGCGGCGCATTAGCTGAGGCAACTAGGGGCTGCGGCGCTTAGGCTAAGGCTTCCAGAAACCCTAGCAAATTTTTCCATCTTTTTGGGCCTTTTGTATTTGGGCCAATCGGGTTTGTTTGTTTTTTGTAATTGGGGTGATTTGGGTTGAGAAATGGGTTTGGTTTGTAACAGAACATTGGGCATTTTAATAATATTTTGGGTTTTTAATTTGGTTTTGGGCTTAATTGTACTGTTATTTTGGACTGATTCCATTGGTTTTTTATTTCTATTTTTGTGTGATACTTGATGGGCCCGGGCAGAAATTGGGTATTACAGCTGCCCCTCTTTGCTCATTGTCGTAAAACGAGAATAGAGCAAAAACAATAAAAGGACCGATTTTGCACGGGCCTAGCTAAGCCTTGGCTTCTTGATTCGCGTCTTCTTCCAACAGCTTCAAACTTCACTGTAACTCTTTGCTTCGATTCATTCTACTGGGGGTTTGGGGTGATAAAAATTCAGAAAGAAGAGATCCGCAACTTTGATCTTCTTACTGAAACTTCTCGAAAACGAACGGTGATAGGAATCCAGAAAAGATCCGTAACTTGGATCTTCTTGCTGAAACTTCTCGAAAATGAACGGTGATAGGAATCCAGAAGAGACCCGTAACTTAGATCTTCTTGCCGAAACTTCTCGAAAACGAACGGTGATAGGAATTCAGAAGAGACCCGTAACTTGGATCTTCTTGCTGAAACTTCTCGAAAACGAACGGTGATAGGAATCCAGAAGAGACCCGTAACTTGGATCTTCTTGCTGAAACTTCTCGAAAACGTAGTTGATTCTTAACTTTTCCAATTTGCTTCCTTCGATGCTGTTGTGCTGTTCTCTGAGGAGCCTGTCCTGTAGGACGTGCTTATGCTTATGCAGATGATGAGGGTGTCATGATCGAGGTGGCTCAAATGCTCCTAACTATGTGTGCCATTTACATGAATACTGAATGTTACGCGAATGATGATTTATTACAGTGTAAAAATGACTGGGATGCAATAATTGTAATGAATGTTCCTAACTGGATGCGTATGAATTCGTGAAAAAGGACCCCATTTATGGTTTAGGTTGTCATTGCTCCTAGCGAGATCCTATTACTAATGCACTATGATTGTGGCAGATATAGGAAACCCAAAGAAACGAGCTTGCCCTGCTGCAATTTTGTCATCACTTCTATTGTACTCTCTGAGATCTAAAGTCCATACCTCTTACAGCAATCTCAGGAGTGTAACATTTCTTTGTTCAAATAGACAGTTATTCGTCATTTTTCAATATTTCTAAACCTTAGGTGGAATGAATTTTGAACAATAGACATGTTTCAGGTCCTTGCATTATTCAAAGGCTTTCAGGATAATATGTAGGACTCCTTTTATGAAAGTATTTATTAGTTCCGTAATCGTTATTTCAATATAAAATGCCTTGAAAGGATTGTAAGGAAGAGATTATTGGGAATACAACTCGAAATAAGACAGGTTAATCCAAATCGGCCAACGCAATTTAAGGAAGAAATTTATTGAATAGGACGGTCACAAGTTTCGAGCTTGAAATGGGTGGAACAGAAATTGGGTGCCCCAGGTATCACAGCCTGAGCTTCTCTACCTGAGGATTTAGAAGACCATTTCGATTTTGATATGTGCTTAGGAGATCTTTAGTGTTTTGTTGGTGCATCGAGGCACAACTTACCCCTTCCTCGTCCATTCCCGTGTAGCGAGGTTTTTCTTTACAATTCAAGCCGCCTTTTTCAGGTTTTCGACTCAAATCCCTTTGGTCTCAAAGCGCCCTTCGCGGGTTTTCGCCTTGGCCTCTCTTTTTTTTTTGGGGGAAACAAGTTGTCCTCGGCGTGTTTTCGTCTTAGCTTGTTCAAGCGAAGTATCTTTTGACTGAATCCGAATTCACGGGGTTGGGCAAACTTTTCCCATCCATTTCTGTTAAAATCAGGGCCCCTCCAGAGAAAGCCTTCTTCACTACGTACGGCCCCTCCCAATTCGGCATCCACTTTCCTCTGAAATCTTTTTGTATGAGGAGGATCTTTTTCAGTACCAAGTCTCCCTCGTGAAACTCTCTCGGGCGAACCTTTTTGTTATAGGCTCGCATCATACGCTTTTGATACATCCGACCGTGCTAGATAGCCCGTAGCCTTTTTTCTTCGATTAGGTTCAATTGATCGTATCGAGCCCGAATCCATTCGGCTTCATCCAGCTTCACTTCCGTCAAAACTCAGAGAGAAGGTATTTCCACTTCGATGGGCAGGACCGCCTCCATTCCATAGACAAGTGAGAAAGGTGTTGCCCCGGTAGAAGTCCTGACAGATGTTCGATAAGCGTAAAGTGCAAATAGTAGCTTCTCATGCCAATCCTTGTAAGTCTCCGACATTTTCCCCACTATCTTCTTGATGTTCTTATTCGCTGCTTCCACTGCCCCATTCATTTTTGGACGGTATGGAGATGAATTATGATGTTTAATGTTGAATTGACGACAAACATCCACTATCATGCTGTTGTTCAAATTCAATGCGTTGTCTGATATGATCCTTTCGGGCATCCTGTATCGGCAAATGATTTCCTTCTTTAAAAATCGACTAACCGCTGATTTAGTAACATTAGCGTATGAAGCCGCTTGTACCCATTTCGTGAAGTAGTCGATGACTACGAAGATAAATCGGTGTCTGTTTGATGCTTTCGGTGAGATTGGTCCGATGACATCCATGCCCCACATAGAAAAGGGCCACGGAGAAGTCATGACGTGTAGGGGGGACGGAGGCACATGGATCTTATCCCCATAAATCTGGCATTTGTGACATCTTTTGGCATAGCTGATACAATCTCCTTCCATGGTGGACCAGTAATATCCAAATCTCATTATCTGCCTAGCCATCGTGAATCCATTAGCATGTGTTCCACAAACGCCCTCATGAACTTCCTCTAGGATCATCTTAGCTTCTGAAGCATCAACGCATCTCAACAATACTTGATCTTTTCCTTTTCTGTATAAGACATCCCCATCCAAAATATATTCAAGGGCCAATCTCCTGAGTGTCCTTTTCTCATTCTCCATAGCATGATTCGGGTACTCGCGATCTCTCACATATCGTAGTATGTCTTGGTACTAGGGGTGATCGTCCCTTTCTTCTTCTTCTACGTTACAACAATAAGCTGGGGCCTCGTAAATACTCATTTGAATGGGCGTTACATCTTCTTGCTTACTTGCCTTTATCATGGAAGCCAAAGTAGCCAAAGCATCTGCTATCTGGTTTTCTTCTCGTGGGAGATAATTAAAGGTGATATCGTCAAACTCCTCGATTAATCCCATGACTATCCTTCGATAGTTGATCAATTTGGGGTCTCGTGTTTCCCATTCGCCCTTTAGTTGGTAGATCACCAATGCGGAGTCTCCATATACTTCCAGTGTTTTAACTCTACGTTCTATAGCAGCGTGGAGTCCCATGATACAGGCTTCATATTCTGCCATATTGTTTGTACAATCAAAACCCAGCCTGACTGTGAACGGGTAGTGACCTCCTTTTGGGGATACCAAGACTGCCCCAATCCCATTTCTGACTGCGTTTGATGCTCCATCGAAATGTAATTTCCAGAGGCAATCTTTTGCCGTGTCCTCTTCCACTGCTGCCGCATACATCAAAGTTCAACGGCTCGTAATCTTCTAAAGCTCTGCTAGCTAGGAAGTCGGCTATCGCGCTCCCTTTTATAGCTTTCTGGCTCACATATACGATATCAAACTCAGACAGTAGGATTTGCCATCTAGCCATCCTCCCATTCAAAGCGGTCGCCTCCATCATGTATTTTAGGGGGTCTAACTTGGAGATTAGCCAGGTCGTGTGATACAGCATGTATTGTCTCAATCTCCGGGTTGTCCAAATCAGTGTACAACACAATTTTTCAATCGATGAATATCTCATTTCACACTCAGTGAATTTCTTACTGAGGTAGTATATTGCCCTCTCCTTTCTTCCTGAATCATCATGTTGACCTAGCACACATCCCATAGAGTGACCTAGCACCATCAGATATAGGATTAATGGCTTATCAGGGCGTGGAGGTGACAGTACTAGAGGGTTTGACAGGTACTGTTTGACCCTATCGAAAGCTTCTTGACATTCATCATTCCACATGCCCGGGTTATGTTTCTTTAAGAGACGAAATATGGGATCGCATCTCTCAGTTAACTGTGAGATAAACCGAGCGATGTAATTTAATCTGCCTAGGAAACCTCGAACTTCTTTTTGAGTATGAGGCGGAGGCAATTCTTGTATAGCCCGAACCTTATCTGAGTCGATCTCAATCCCTTTCTTACTAACTATGAAGCCCAACAGCTTGCTAGATCTAGCTCCAAAGGTACATTTCGTAGGATTGAGTTTCAATTGGAACTTCCTTAATCTCAGAAATAGTTTCTGCAAAACTTGGATATGTTATTCTTCTGTTCTGGACTTTGCAATCATGTCATCTACGTAAACCTCAATCTCTTTATGCATCATATCGTGGAACAAAGTTACCATAGCCCTTTGGTATGTAGCTCCTGCGTTTTTCAATCTAAATGGCATAACCTTATAACAGAATGTGCCCCACAATGTTATGAAGGTAGTCTTTCCCATATCCTCAGGGTGCATCTTTATCTGATTGTACCCAAAGAAGCCATCCATGAAGGAGAATAGTGAAAAGCCCGCTGTGTTGTCTATTAGAGTATCGATATGAGGCAGAGGAAAATTATCCTTCGGGCTAGCCCTATTTAGGTCTCTATAATCCACGCACATTCGCACTTTTCCGTCTTTTTTAGGGACAGGTATGATATTGGCCACCCATTCTGAATATTTGATCTCTTGCAAGAATCTAAGCATCGAATCGCTTTTTTGACTCTCTTCCTTTATTTTCAAAGACAATATCCGGTCTCATCCTTCGAAGCTTCTGCTGAACTGGCTTGTAATCCTTCTTTATGGGTAAGCGATGTACTGCGATATCGGTGCTTAAACCGGGCATATCTTCATAAGACCATGTGAAAATGTCCTTGAATTCCTACAATAATTTGATGAGGTTCTGCCTAGTTTTCCCGGCTGTACATGTTCCAATTTTTACCGTTTTCCCTTCTTCTAACATCACAGTCACTACTGTCTCCTTATGGGGCCGAATCTGTTTCTCCTCCTGCTCTACCATTCTTAACCAATCAGGGGACAGATCACCTTCCGTGTCATCCTCAAAATCCTGTAATTCTTTTAAGCACATGTCTTGCTCAAAAGGATACTTCGAATCCAAGGTAGCATTGCTCAGGTCATTGATATCCGGAGACCTGTTGCAGTGTAAGAAAATACAGATGGAATGAATGATTTTGTAAATGAACAATTGTATGTATGGTAATGCTGACAGAATGATCGAAAAACAAGGAAAGGAAATGTTTGCTTCAAACGATGCATTTTATTGATATAACGATACGTGAACATGCGCCTATTTCACAAAAGAAATCTTGTTGCTTTTAGGCTTAAAGCAACAAGTGTGTCCTGGACATTACTCTGAAGGAGCCCTAAATACTACAGGGATTTCTTCCGCAGTCCAATTGTTCAAGATGCCTCCTGATTCATAAGGTTGAATGTTTGACAAGGCTCTTCGTTCAGCTGTCTCCTCGGTTATGGCACTAATGTAGACATCGCCCAACATTGCCGCGAGGTCTTCTCCCTTCGGTGTCTTCAGCTCAGAGTGGATTACCCCTCCTGACACAAAGGTTTTGGATATGTGCGGGATTATCCTGGGTTCCCACTTGGTTTCTTTCCCACTCAAACGAGCGCGTCTTCTTTCCTGTCTCTTTTCTAGCTCCTTCTTCTTTTGTCTTGCGTTTGGCTTGAATCCTAGGCCAAAGCGATCTTGTTTTTCTCTCGGCATCGGGCCCGCTATTTTCCCCTGAAGGTACTTTCCAAGCCCTCTTCCCGGTAAAGCGCCTTTTCCTACGGTCATTTTCAATCCCATCCTTGTAGTCTCAGAGATTCTTGGCTTCAAGATTTTGTTTCCTTCCATGAAAAAAGTTGCATTCACGAACTCGAGAGATCGGAAAGAGCATTCGATTGCCTCGTCGTTTGTCTCCACGTAGGGCATGTCGCTGGTTACGGTGGCAATAATGTCCTCCTCGGCTTTTATTGTTACCAATCGGTCATCTGCTACTAACTTTACCTTCTGATGTAATGATGAAGGTACTGCTCCAGACGAATGTATCCATGGTCTCCCCAATAGGCAGTTGTAGGAAGGTTCGATGTCCATAACCAGAAAATCTATTTCGTAGGTGGTTGGGCCAATTAGTAAGGGTACCTCGATCCTCCCCATGACTCTCCTTTGAGTGCCGTCAAAGGCCTTTACCACGCTCTGACATTCCTTCATATGTGAACTATCCACCGGTAATCTGTTGAGGGTGGACAAAGGTAACACATTCAATGCAGACCCATTGTCTATCAAGATCCCTGGTAATATGTGCCCTTTGCATCTAGCGGTAATGTGCAGAGCCTTGGTGGATCCTCTACCACCTGGTGGTATTTCATCATCATTAAAATGAATGAAATTGTTTGTGCTTATATGGCCGATCAATCGATCCAACTTGTTAACCGAAATGTCACTAGCGACATAGGTTTTATTTAAAGCTTTCATCAGTGCGTTCCTGTGTACTTCTGAGCATTGAAGTAAAGCCAATATAGATATACGTGCTGGCTGTTTGTGCAGCTGTTCTACCACGCAATATTCACTGTGTTTTAGAAATTTCAGGAACTCTTTGGCCTCTTCCTCAGTCACAGGCTCTTTGGTCCTTGGTTCGGGCTCGACTGGCTTTCCTTTCTCTTGTTCCGCCATCGGAGCTTTCCCCTTTACTACGTCATAGCGTCTCCCACTTCGGGTATGGAAGCTTTCATCTAAATCCTCTTTTGTCCCATTAGCCGAGTTCTTTGTGACGGCTACATTACACTCATAGTTCCAGGGAACTTCCTTGCTATCTTTGTAGGCGAAGGCAGTGGGCCTTCGTATTATTACTTTCGGCGTTACTCGTGTTCCTGCCTCATTGCTAGCTGAATTCTCCTTTTCGGGGGCTACTATATCACATTCATGGTTCCGAAGAGCGTCCCCATTATTTTCAACGGTAGCAGGCCTCCGTATGACCACTCTCGGTGCTACCTGCGTCCTCGCTTTATCACTTTTGGGACGTGAAATAACGATCATCAAAAGATTAACTTTCAAACTCTTTACTGCTGACTCAGACGCGCATATGTTCTTATCCTCTGTGCCTTCACCATAAAATTCGACTTCTTTATTGTCCATTAAGTTTTGCACCAGAGTTCTGAACTCTCCACAAGTCTGAATCTCATGTCCCGACTCTTGATGGTGTTCACAATAGTTTGTCAGTTCTCCTCGATTTTCCTCCGCAATGATTAGTCCATGTTTAACCATTTCTTTCCAGACCCGTCTCAAGGGAGTCTTAACCTCCGCAACATTTATTTTGATCCTTTTTTCGGAGCTTTCACTGATTGCATTGACTCCGCCTTTAGTGTGATTGGGTAAAGGATTTGCTACGCTTGGCATGTCATCCAACTCGACCACACCCATGTTAATAAATTTCTCTACCAACTTCTTGAAAGCCAGGCAATTCTCAATTGAGTGCCCCGTGATTCCTGCGTGGTATTCACACTGTGCGTTCGCATCATACCACTTGGGATACGGAGGTTGCATTGGTTTTAGATGAAAAGGGGACACAATATGTGCATCGAACAGGGTTTGATACATTTCCTTATACGTCATTGGTATCGGTGTGAATTGGGGTTCTCATTATCTCGTCTTGAGGTGCTAGGTTCTTTCTGGGGTAACCCCTACTGCCCCGTGGTTGTTGCTTTTGGCTGGTTAATGGTGATTGACTTCGGGTGTCTTATGCTTGTGTTATTCACCTCATTTTCTTTCTTTCTTGGGGGCATTCTTTTGGCACTTTCCCCCATTTCGATCCCTCCACTCTTTATGAGGTTCTCGATCATTTCTCCGGTCGTCACGACGTCTGAAAAGCTCCGGGTCGCACTGCCTATCATATGCATGAGGAATGGGGCTTTCAATGTGCGGATGAAGAGCATTGTGGTTTCTTTCTCTAGAAGTGGTGGCTGGACTTGGATGGCAACCTCCCTCCACCTCTGTGCATATTGCCTAAAGTTTTCATTCCCCTTCTTTTCTATATTTTGAAGAGTGATCCTATCGGGGGTTATGTCCGTTACGTGGTTGTATTGCTCCAAGAATGCTTGAGCCAAGTCATCCCATGAACAAATTTTGGCACGACTCAATTGATTGTACCATTTGGCTGCAGCTCCTACCAGGCTGTCTTGGAAACAATGAATCAATAGTGGGTCATTATTAGTGTAACCTGTCATCCTTCTACAGAACATGGTAATATGGGCCTCTGGGCAGCTTGTCCCATTGTACTTTTCGAACTCAGGTGTCTTGAAGTTGTACGGGAGTACCAAGTCAGGGACCAAACTTAAGTCATTGGCTTTTATTCCCCGGCGTTTACCAGTATTTTCTAGAGCTTTGAATTTCTCCACCAACCACTCATACTTATCCTCTAGCTGTTTTGGTAGTTCCAATTTCGCCTTTTCGGCCATCTCATCTAAGTCGGGGACGTTGGGATTGATCAGACTTTCTCCTGGGTTGGTACCCGAACCCGTCGGGAGGTGAGTCGGTATTGCGGTATCAGCCCGATACTGCGACCTGATAGTGACAGATGCTCTCTGAGGATACATGTCCGGTGGCGTTTGGGCGTTCGGTGGGGGGCGCGAGAGGGTTATCACCGCTGTTCTCGAGCTGTAGCAACGCCTCTCTCTTTTTCGCGCTCTTTAGACATCAACTGCATTAACTGGCTTATCATGTTATTTTGGGATTCTTGCATCCGCTCCATCATGTCTTGCTGGTTTTTGGCCAGCTGCTCTTATAATTACGCTTGTCCTTTCATTTGATCCTGGATTTCTTTTTGCATCTGTTCTAGTCTTTCCATTCTTTGATCCATTATTTTTGTTTTGCCCCTTGTACCGTAGTGATGTTCCAGGGTAACTGCCATAATTTTTAGGGTCCTTTTGTGAGATTCGATGTATATGATGTAATGTAATGCTAATCTATGAAATGCATACAAAAATGTTGATTCCAATTCGATTTCCATTAGAATAGCTTTTCTAGAAAACAAGTTTCTTTACATAAAATGGATTACATAAAAAGCCTGGCCCTAGTACTTAACGCCTTGACCTCTCCAAGAAGCCAAGCTAACTCCCGACCCTTTTCTGACTCTGACTCATACATCAAACCTAATACATCAGCTCGAACTGCCAAAGTTTGCAAGTGGTCCGCCACTCCTCGTATTTGAGTCACGGCTTCTCCCATAACATAATCCCAGCTTCTGACTTGGCTCTGAGAGTGATCCAGTTGCTGCTTCCATCGCTCCTCATTAGCTTTGAAGAGTTCTTTTCGTAACTCATAGCCATGCACGGTAGATTCTAGCTCTTCAATTCTTGCTTTCATTTCTTCGATTTTGCTCAGACTAGCCTTTAATTCGGCTATGGAATTACGGCTTCGATACTGATGCAGCACTCTTTCTAGTTTCAACACTCGCATTTTCAATTTCTCTTTCTCATCTTGGCCTTCCATTAAATTCTGTTTCAGGGCGTCTTCTCGCTCATGTGCATCTTAGAGTTCCCTTTCCCACTGGCTCGCTCTGTCCTTCTCTTTTTTAATCTCTTGACGCCACTGCTCTGACGTTTTTCCCAGTCCCGCCATTCTCATTGTCCTTCGTAGTTTCTTGTAGTCGGTCTTTAAATCGTCTAAATCTTCTTCGGCTTTAGTCTTTCCTTTCCTCCACTTCTCGGCTTCTGATTTTTAGATATCAACATCCAAACCCAGCTACATTTTCTCTTCCTCTAGTTGCTCTATCCTTTTCCTTAATTCCCGGTTCCTTTCTTCGAAGTCTTGTTTGATGATTTCAAGCTCGGAAGGGATCACTCGTAACTGCTCTTCTAGTGATCGGGTGTTTTTTTGGTCAGGTGTGAGGATGTTGTCATTGATTCTTTGACCTCGCCATCGAACATACTCAGAGGTCGTCATCGGATTGGCAGCAAACCTTTTCATTCTATAAATTTGGCTTCAATCTTTTGATATCTCACGGACTCTCTTCTTGTAATTTTCCCCTTTATATTCAAACTCGCACTGGGCTAACCCTTGTGTAGGCGGTGTAAACTGTCTTGACCTATACTGTCTTAATACTAGGAGAGGAGTGTATCCAGCGGCTCCCCATATTCCGAGCATGGGGACATAATCGAAGTCTCCACACTTATATAAGATTTCGTCAAGAATCATCCAAGGAGCTTTCCACTCTACGTCTTCTTCTTGTAGGTTTTGCAAAATCACCATCCAACTTTCTTCTGTGATGTCGTCTCGTCTAGGCGTTGCTACTATATTTTGTAGCGGGGAATAGTCTTCGGTGAAGATTAGACACGATACCTTTTCTATTTTCCAGAAATGACTGTGAAACCATGCCATTAAGAGTTGGGCGCAACCGATGAATCTTCCTTCGCCCGCTCTTCGGCACACGCTTAGAGACCTAAAAGTTTCGGTGAGAATCACAGGAATAGGAGTGATCCCTCTGTCTAATTTGTCGAATAGATCAGACACCGCCTCATCCACATGTCCTAGTGCTTTGGGGAAGATGACCAATCCGTAAATGCTCAAAGCCAAAACATCGACCCTCTTCTTTTCCTCAAGATGTGCCATGATCAAATCCCTCAGATTCTTCCAAGGGATGCACTTACAATCTCCTTTTTGTTTTGTCCGGGCCGTAACCCACTGCTCGCTCATCCCCGTAATATTCATCAACTTTTTTGTGAATGTAGGGACATTAACGGCTCTCAGATAAGCCTTATCAATTTGGATTCTTGGGCGCGAATCGAGTGTGTACTCCTCTATGGTAGGAACCAAGTCTACTTTCCCAAAAGTGAAGCACCCGTACGCAGGATTCCAAAACTGAGCCATTGCTCGAAACAAATGTTGGTCTATCTTGACGTCAAGTAGATAAGGCAAATCGCCATAATGATGGTAGAATAACTGCTTGATCTTGTCGTCCCACTGATTCCAGATCTCCCTCATTTCTTGCAGATTGTTTTGAGTCACACTGATGCGTGTGTAATCCCACAGCTCTGATGTGTATCCCTCCGTGAGGCTATCCCCTTCTCTCATTGCATCGCCTCACCATATCCGGATTTGACGCATTGTCTTCCACTTTATCAAGAAACCCCTTTTCCATGATAAGCTACCTATTCAGCAATTGAACGGGAATCAACACCCTTTTAATGTATATGCTAATACGAAGAGATGAAGATAAAGCAAGTCATTATTTAGTACTCCATAAGCAACAAAAACTTAATTGGGTAACCACTACAGTTTGGCGCGGCTCTATCTAGGATGGCTCTTACGGTTCGCTATATGGGGTTCGGTTCTAGAGTAAAGGTACCTGAACTAGCAGATTCCTCGATCCTCACCCATTATAGGCTCATATGGACCAAGTTCAGTTCAGGGGAACACATTTCCCTATGGCTGCACAGAGACGAAAGTCTCACGAAGACATAAGTACGGATGTATCCTGAAAGCGATCCACTATCTTGCACGGAGGTGAAAACCTCACGAAAGAGTAGCTTCTCACTCCCACTTAAGAGGGTGTGACCCAACGGTCATGCAATGTGATCCCAAAGTACAAGACTCGATACTGTAACGCAAGCAAATACATCAAAGAGAGACATGCTTTTTCAACACGATATTCCAAACTTTCGGCAAAAGGACAAAAACTAGTCAATTTTCGGTCTGACTCTCAAAAATCCCCAGTGGAGTCACCAAGCTGTCGAAACCACTCCTTTCGAAAAAGGCGAGAATCAGACTTGGGTTTTGAAAATAAGAAATAGGAGTCGCCACCGATCTTTTATTAGGTGTGATCGGATCACCTTTGTTTTAATAAAACATTTTGATTTACTAAAACAATGCTTTTGGTCTACGGAAATTTAAAAAATGGGTTCGGGAGTCGATTACGTGCGAGGAAGGGTTAGCACCCTCGTCATGCCCAAAATCGGTACCAAATTGGTTAATTAATGTCCTAATGTCGAAAGTTTGAAAATTTTGAAGGAATTTAAAAATCTGACCCCTTTTGGAAATATTCGTGTTTTAAGTCGAGGTTTTCTCATTTCGAAGAAATAAAGTATCACATCCAATACTTTAGGACACGATAGTTTAAGTCTTCGATCCTAAGATCATCTCATAGTTTTTCGGAATTTGCAAATCAAGACTTTCTCGTTTCCAAGGGATCAAAATATCACATCTAATACTTTAGGACACGATAATTTTAATCTTCGGATCAGAGATCATCCCATAGTTTTTTTTTTTGAAATCAAGATCTTCTCGTTCCAAAAGACTAAAATATCACATCCAATACTTTAGGACACGATAGTTTCAATCTTTGAATCCAAGATTATCCCATCGAATTAAAAATCAAGATCTTCTTGTTCCAAAAGAATAAAGTATCACATCCAATACTTTAGGACACGACATTTTAAATTTTTGAATCCAAGACCATCTCAAAACTGTCGATTTACATAAATGATGCAAATGAAAATAATCATAAAATATCGAAACAAAAACAAAGAAATAAAATACAAAGGTTAAAATAAGGCAAGAGATTAAAAAAACAAAACGATGTCAAAATGATAGAATTAGTAACAATGAGGATAATAAACATCATAATATGAGTGCTATTAATAACAACAATGCTAATAATAATAATAATGATAATGATAATAGTAATATAGTAATAATAATAAAACAAAAGTGATACAAAATATATACAACATAGTAATATAGTAATAATAATAGCAATAGTAACTAATATACTAATGATAGTAAAATAATAATAATACAAAATATGTACGATACAATAATAATAGTAATGATAGTAGTATTAGTATAATAATATACAGATATGCAATATACTAATATAGATATAGTAACAATAATAATAATAATACAACAATAAAATAATAGTAAAAATTATGGTAATACAGCAATATAATAATAATATAACAATAACATAGGAATAATATAAATAAAAGAATTTACAAAATAACTAGAAAGGGGTTAAATTGCAGTTGAAACAAACGTTTTGGGGTCAATTCGAAATAACATAAAAAGGAAGAAGGACTAATCAGCGACGCGCACACAACCTGGAAGGACTGAAATAGCAATAAACCCCTTTTATCGAAACGATGCGCTGGATGGAGGATTAAATCTGAAATCGTGATGAATCATCGGGCCAAAAACAAATTACATGATCTTGAAAAAGCGGAGGGCTAAAAGTGCAATTAGCCCCTCTCTGATAAAACACGCGGACCCTGGGGTGGATCCTGGTCAACACGCGGATCCTCCCCTATTGAAACGGCGTCGTTTAATCACCCTATAAAAGGGGTGAATCCTTCACAAAAAAATCATTTTTAACACCCTAAAAAAAACTGACTTCCTTGTTTTTCTTTTCTCTGCAGGTCTGACCGGGGACGACTTCTGGCGATTCACGCCACCGCCGACGCCGCCGTGCCGGCCACCGTATTTTATATTTTTTTATCTGTATATATTCATATATTTGCGGATAAAAAAGGGCAAATAAAAATAAAAAAAATGAATAGAAAAAGAAAAAAAATAAAACAGAATACCTTCGAATATGTTTGTACTATTTTTTGCTTTTGGATTTTTGGTTGTTTGAATCTGGCTAAACTTTTGATTGATTGATCTCTTCTTTTTTTTTTTTTTTCGAACCCCTATTACATCGGTTTCTCCTGGCTTTATAGCCAAATACACAAGCTTTTATTACTATTTGTTCCATGCTCCTTGGTTTCTGTTGCTCCTGCGTTTGGTGTCGTTTGCAGGTGATGGGCGAGGCGCTGGTGGAGACGGGGGTCGAGGCGCACGGGGAGTGAGAGATCGAGGCGCGCGTGACTCGGGAAACGACGTGCGCGTGGAGTAGACGCGCGTGGGGGGATGCGCGCTGATCTGAAACGGCGCGCGTGCGGAAAACGCGCGGATCTGAAGCGGTGCGCGTGGTGTCTGCTGGGGGAGCGCACGTGGGGTCCACGCGGGAGGCCATAGGCCGGCGGCGCATTAGCTGAGGCAACTAGGGGCTGCGGCGCTTAGGCTAAGGCTTTCAGAAACCCTAGCAAATTTTTCCATCTTTTTGGGCCTTTTGTATTTGGGCCAATCGGGTTTGTTTGTTTTTTGTAATTGGGGTGATTTGGGTTGAGAAATGGGTTTGGTTTGTAACAGAACATTGGACAGTTTAATAATATTTTGGGTTTTTAATTTGGTTTTGGGCTTAATTGGACTGTTATTTTGGACTGATTTCATTGGTTTTTTATTTCTATTTTTGTCTAATACTTGATGGGCCCGGGCAGAAATTGGGTTTTACACCTTTAATCGTCGACGGTGTATGATAGTAAGACTGTATATCGGATAGACGACACACAGCTCCTTTGGGTGGCAGATGGTCCAGATTTAATGAATCGCTAACTATTGAAGAGAGGAGAAATTGTTATCTCTAATGTTTCCAACTGTGAATTCAAACTTCCTCATATCTGTTGTAAACAGCCCAAATTATCCAGGCTCTAATCAAAAAATAAAATAAAATAGGCCCAATTTACAAGAGGCCCAATAAGCCCGAAAATTAAAAAAATTCTTCAGAAAAACCTAGGGTTCCAGGAACCTTAGGCGCCGCAATCCCACTCAGCAGCACCCACTCGCGCACTCGCCACTGTCGGCCATCGAATCCTCCACTGGCGTCGTTCATTCACCTGCAAGAAGAAGACAAAGAACAACAAAACTACAATACAAAACAGATTTTACTTATTTATTTATTTTACTTACTGTTATTCGGCTATAAAGCCTTCAAAAAAGAATGTATTCGTACCTTTCTTTTCTCTTCACAATCAACCAAAAAACCCCAAAAAAACAGTTTCAAAAAAACAAAAATATAGTAGCAAAAGAATCGAACAAAAGAATCAAAAAAACAAAATCAGACGAGTAACTTTGGAAGGTATTTAGTCCATTTCAAATCGCTTTTTTTTTCTTTTTCTTTTTCTTTTTCCTTTCCTTTTTTACAAATATATACGCATATACAAAAAAAAAACAAAAAAAAAACAACCTCGGTGGCCGGCGACGGAGCCCACGGCGGGGCCTGGCCGGAGCGACGCCGGAATCCCTCCCCTCCTTGCTCGGACTTGCAGAGAGAAAAGAGAGAAAGAGAGATTTTTTTTTTTTAAGAAACAGCACAAAATGGAAAAAAAAAGAAGGAAAAAGATGTTTTATACTGGATCAAAACGGTGCCATTTTAAGGTTGGGAGCCCAGGAGCCAAAACGACGCCGTTTAGGCCTCAACCCGCGCGCGCGACTTGACCCGGCCAGGGGATCCGCGTGTTTTCGTTAAATGGGCTAATTGCCCTATCAGTCCCTCCGCTTTTCCATGTCTGTGCAATCGTTTTCTTTATTTCGATTTTGATCCGAAAATTTTCCCACTATTTCAAATTAACCCCATTCGGTCTGCATCGTTTCAAATGAAAGGGTTTCTTGCTTTAAACCCTCCAGTTACTGCTGCGTTGCAAATAAACCCTTCTCCCGTCTCATTTTACTTCGAATTTACCCCAAACATTTTGATTTTATTCGATTTTAGCCATTTTTAATTGTTTTTAGTTAAATTCATTGCTTTCATTATATGTAATATTAATATGTATGTCATTAGTGTTTATTATTATTATTATTATTATTATTAGTCACTATTATTATTATTAGTTTTTATTAGTAATATTATTAGCTGTATATATATATTTACTATGAACATATGTCTGCAAATGGTAAGAGTTGGCTGATGGACATAGGTAATCTGCATATGTAATGTAAGTTCTTGAAATGTGATCATCACAGAAGTTCAAAACTTAGGTCCTTTACACTATGGCTTTACTAGTCTAATATGAGAAATGGATTGTCCAATATCATGTTAATTATGCATCTTAGATGGCAAAAGCTAGCTGCTGGGAACCATTGTTTTTAAAACTGGACGAGCTAGTTGGATGGGCATATTGATATGGAATACGAGATTGAATCGTCTGATTTTCAAAACGGTATGAACCAATTGAACCAACCGTTGGAGTAAAAATCTTAAAAATCTTATTGGGAACTTATCCTAAGCCAAAGTTAGATTCAATCAAGTTTTTGCAAGAACCTAAATTCATGAGAGAAGAAAACTAGAAATGTTACTGTTGAAAATAATCAATTGCAATAAATACGAGTACTTAAACAAAACTTCATACTTAATAGAGGATAAGTGTCTTTAAATTAGATACACCCATTGGATACTTCATACTTGATCAATTAAGAAAAGACATGAAGGAATAGTACAGGTATTAACTTTGACATTTACTTTGTATATGTATTACACACTGCACATTGGGTAAAAGTTAAGGGATTAATTTTGATATTAACCCTAAATCTTATATAAAGCTACTAAAATAGATGTCTCTTTTGACATTATAATTATCCTACAATTATAATTGATATTAACCCTAAATCTTATAATTGTCTTACAAAATTTGTAGTGCTTAGATCAAAGATGATTGAGTCTAGGTTGGCTTCTACCCACCTCTTTAATCAGCTTTCTTTCTATATCCAAATTATTACTTCCATGGGAAATCCACCAACCCCTGCAAATATTATTAAATTATTTGTGAACCCCTGCAAAAAAATAGATATCAAATTAAAAAAAATGTGAAGTTTAGATACCAAATATTATATTAAACGATTATTGTAGGAACCCATTAATAACCGGAATACATTTGATTTTGTAATATAAGAGATTAACATAATCTCAATATGCTTTGATCTCATCCACCAACGTAACTCAATCTATAAGTCGGACTATAAATAAAGAGTCTCCCTCGCCCATTGTATTCCCATACTATTCTATTCTTTTGAGTAAAAGTTAAGCGACCAAGTTTGACAACCCTAAATTTTTGTTTATTTTCGATATGATTCCGTAATAGTTAAAGGTTATAGTCTGAGTAACATCATAGAACAAGCCGATATTTGCATCTGGTTTGATTCCAGTAAGTATGAAACAAGTGCAACTTATCTTTTTCAAGGAATCTGCAATGTACGGTCTCTCAGGTTAAACATTCATGAAGTGGTTAGTAAACCTAATGTTCACGTGTTCTTTTTTCCTTTCAACATTATATAATATAACAGCTCCAAGTTTCTGTGTGTCCTCTAACAAGTCGAATTCTTATATTTCATAATCTTATTGAATTTGAATTTTATGGGAGAGATAGTTGGCTTGTGGAGTTTTTACATTTTGCGCCTAATCTAAAGACACTTGCCGTCAAATTTCAGGTATGAAGTCTTTGTCAAGAAATCAAAAACATGCTCGATATCACCTACATTCATGGCCCAAATCAAATAACTTTTCTTCTTTTGTCATGAGTTTAGGATGTTGCGGGAACTCGATTGAATATAGGCGTTCCATCTTGTTTGTCATTTCACCTCAAGAAGATTGAAATTTTAGACTATGCCACATACATGATTGAAATAGTTCATTATTGGACGCCTCTCCAGATCCTTAAAGCATCAATCAGTTGGGCTCAGAATCTTGAATCTATTTTCATCAAACCCAAGGAGGCCGCAGCACTATTCGGGACTGGACTATCAGAAGAATTAAAAGATTTCTACATTCTGATGGCGACTGGAGCATCACACACGTTCCTAGAGAGCACAATTTAGTAGCGGATCAAATGGCAAAGATTGGCCTTTCTTGGCAAACTTCGCTTCGGATTTTTGAAGTACCACCTGCTATAGTGGCAGAGGCTTTTCTCCACAGAACAGATAATAATGTACTTTAGGATTTCCTAATTGTCACTTGATTTCCACCAAAAAAAAAATAGTTCATTATTTATTAAATAATTCAATGGTTTTAGAAAAGCTCATAATAAATGTGGATGCCATAACGCAAGAAAGTGAATCGATTTACCTAGCAACTTCATTTGGATTTTGTTTTTGCATAAATGTGGATGCTCATAATAGGGGTTTGGATTTTGTTTTTGCATTTCTATATCTTTCTTCTCTTATTTCCTAGCAACTTCATTTAATTATTTAAAAGTTTTCATTCAAATCATTAATTAGTTAAAATAATTTATGTATAATTTTTTATTGTGCTCGCTTGTACGAATTGACAGCTATTATTTTTTTTGTTCCATCATTTAAATAAATGTTATTAGAATCAAACTAGACGGTTCGGTTGAAAATTTAATTGATTGCGGTATTGGTTTGAAGATAAAAAGTTGAATCGATTAACCTGTGAACTGAAACAAATAACCAAGCTTCTTAACCTCCCGCCTATTCAAGTCCGGTCTGCCTTTAATCGTCGACAGTGTATGATAGTAAGACTGTATATCGGAGAGACGATACACAGCTCCTTTTCATGGCAGATGGTCCAGATTTAATGAATCGCTAACTATTGAAGAGAGGAGTAACTGTTATCTCTAATGTTTCCAACCTTGTGAATGCAGGTAATGCTTCCTCTTGTCTCTTATCTTACTATGAGCATGTCTGCAAATGGAAAGAGTTGGCTGATGGACATAGGTAATCTGCATATGTAATGTAAGTTCTTGAAATGTGATCATCACAGAAGTTAAAAACTTAGGTCCTTTACACCATGGCTTTACTAGTCTAATATGAGAAATGGATTGTCCAATATCATGTTAATTATGCATCTTAGATCGCAAAAGCTATCTACTGGGAACCATTGTTTTTTAAACTGGACGAGCTAGTTGGACCGGGATATTGATATGGAATACGAGGTTGAATCGTCTGACTTTCAAAACGGTATGAACCAATTGAACCAAGTTGGAGTAAAAATCTTATTGGGAACTTATCCTAGGCCAAAGTTGGGTTCAATCAAATTTTTGCAAGAACCAAAATTCATGAGCGAAGAAAAAGAGAAATGTTATTGTTGAAAATAACCAATTGCAATAAATACGAGTGCTTAACCAAAACTTCTTACTAAATCGAGGATAAGTATCTTTAAATTAGATACACCCATTGGAGATGTTGGGGGTTACATACTTCATACTTGATCAATTAAGAAAAGACATGAAGGAACAGTATAGGTGTTAACTTTGACATTTACTTTGTATATGTATTACATTGCACGCTGGGTAAAAGTTAAGGGATTAATTTTGATATTAACCCTAAATCTTATATGCAGCTACGAAAATAGATGTCTCTTTTGACATTATAATTGTCCTACAATTATAATTGATATTAACCCTAAATCTTATGACTATAAACAGAGAGCCCCTCACCCATTATATTCCCATACTATTCTATTCTTTTGAGTAAAAGTGAAGCGACCAAGTTTGACAACCCTAAATTTTTGTATCCCTAGCAGCTTCCTATTGCCGGCGGCCGCACCGGTGTAGTTTTCTTATCTTATGGCGATGTGTGTCGAAGATAGGATCAGTAATCTTCCGGATCATATTCGTTGTCATATTTTGTCGTTCCTTCCCATTCAAGAAGCAGTTCGAACCTCGGTTATTTCAACCAAGTGGAGAAACCTCTTTGCTTCAATTTCTACCGTTGACTTTGATACTTATTTACTGTGTAGTTTGACTGACAGAAACGTTGACAGCTTCAAGAACTTTGTTGATAGGTTGCTGAAATCCCCCAATCAACTAAGTTTAGATTGCTTTAGGCTACGTGGTGATGAAATTGATTCATCGAATGATGGAGATCATGAGTTTGATGTTTCTGGTTGGATATGTGCTGCAGTGTGCCGTGGTGTTAAGGAAATTGATTTGTGCTTAGATAATTTTTTTCATACTTTACCACCTCTTTTATTCACTTGCCACTCACTGCTGACACTGACGTTGACTGCAAAAGATTCTCAGATTTTTGAGGTCCCATCCGAGGTTTGTTTAGGGAATCTGAAGACTTTGTGCATTACAAACTCGGTATTCGTCGGTGATTCTCTTAATAGGTTAATTTCCAATTGTCATGTCTTAGAAGATTTGACTTTTGATGAATGTTCTGTTGTGATTGCAAGGGAGATCAATATCCAAATTCCATCACTTAAGAGCTTGTATTTAGATTTTTTTTTCCCGAAGGGAGCTCTAAATTATGTGGTGGTGATTAATGCTCCAAATCTTGTTTATTTTCGATATGATTCCGTAATAGTTAAAGGTTATAGCCTAAGTAACATGAAATTCCTAGAAAAAGCCGATATTTGCATCTGGTTTGATTCCAGTAAACATGAAACAAGTGCAACTCATCTTCTTCAAGGAATTTGCAATGTACGGTCTCTAAGGTTAAACATTCATGAAGTGGTTAGTAAAATTAATGTTCATGTGTTCGTTTTTCCTTTTAACATTATATAATATAACAGCTCCAAGTTTCTGTGTGTGCAGATTCCTCTAACAAGTCGAATTCCTATATTTCACAATCTTATTGAATTTGAATTTTATGGGGGAGATAGTAGACTTGTGGAGTTTCTACATTTTGCGCCTAATCTAAAGACGCTTACTGTCAAATTTCAGGTATGATTTCTTTGTCAAGAAATCGAAAACATTCTTGATATCACCTAAATTCATGGTACAAATTAAATAACTTTTGTCCTTTTGTCATGAGTTTAGGATGTTGCGGGAACTCGATGGAATGTTGGCGTTCCTTCTTGTTTGTCATTTCACCTCAAGAAGATTGAAATTTTAGACTATGCCACATACATGTTTGAAATAGTTCATTATTTATTAGATAATTCAATGGTTTTAGAAAAGCTCATAATAAATGTGGATGCCATGACTACGACGCAAGAAAGTGAAGCTCGCAACCAATTATTGCCGTTACTAAAGAGTTCAAAGAGATGTCTAATTGTAATTTTGTAGTACTAAATTATTAGATTTTTGTGAAATTCGGTTTTGACTTTAACTATTTTAATTTAATAGGGGTTTGGATTTTGTTTTTGCATTTTTGTGAATCGATTAACCTAGCAACTTCATTTGGATTTTGTTTTTGCATAAATGTGGATGCTCATAATAGGGGTTTGGATTTTGTTTTTGCATTTCTATATCTTTCTTCTCTTATTTCCTAGCAACTTCATTTAATTATTTAAAAGTTTTTATTCAAATCATTAATTAGTTAAAATAATTGATGTATAATTTTTTATTGTGCTCGTTTGTACGAATTGACAGCTATTATTCCTTTTTTTTCATCGATTAAATAAATGTTATTAGAATTAAATTAGACGGTTCGGTTGAAAATTTAATTGATTGCAGTTTTGGTCTGAAGATAAAAGGTTGAATCGATTAACATGTGAACTGAAACAAATAACCAAGCTTCTTAAACCTCCCGCCTACTCAAGTCCGGTCTGCCTTTAATCGTCGACAGTGTATGATAGTAAGACTGTATATCAGAGAGACGATACACAGCTCCTTTGCGTGGCAGATGGTCCAGATTTAATGAATCGCTAACTATTGAAGAGAGGAGAAACTGTTATCTCTAATGTTTCCAACCTTGTGAATGCAGGTAATGCTTCCTCTTATCTCTTATCTTACTATGAGCACGTCTGCAAATGGTAAGAGTTGGCTGATGGACATAGGTAATCTGCATATGTAATGTAAGTCTTGAAATGTGATCATCACAGAAGTTAAAAACTTAGGTCCTTTACGCCATGGCTTTACTAGTCTAGTATGAGAAATGGATTGTCCAATATCATGTTAATTATGCATCTTAGATCGCAAAAGCTAGCTGCTGGGAACCATTGTTTTTTAAACTAGACGAGCTAGTTGGACCTGGATATTGATATGGAATACGAGGTTGAATTGTCTGACTTTCAAAACGGTATGAACCAATTGAACCAACTGTTGGAGTAAAAATCTTATTGGGGAATTTATCCTAGGCCAAAGCTGGGTTCAATCAAGTTTTTACAAGAACCTAAATTCATGAGAGAAGAAAAAGAGAAATATTATCGTAGTTGTGAATATCAAAAATAGTCAATTACAATAAATACGAGTACTTAAACAAAACTTCATGCTAGATCGAAGATAAATGTCTTTAAATTAGACACCCATTCAGGAGATGATGGGGGTTACATACTTCATACTTGATCAATGAAGAAAAGACATGAAGGAATAGTACAGGTATTAACTTTTACTTTGTATATGTATTATATTGCACATTGGGTAAAAATTAAGGGATCAATTTTGATATTAACCCTAAATCTTATATAAAGCTATGAAAATACGGCATTAACACGAACTTTTTAGTATCTCTAACAGCTCTGCCAAAGGTAAGAACTTTCCTTTTCTTCCTTCCACAAATCCGAGTCGGTGGCTGTCACCGCCACCCACGGCCGCCATCAGAGTTCGAAGCCAGACATAAACTAGTGAAGCCGAACCACAAAACAAAAGCGAAAAACCCTCCGGTTCCTATCGCCGGTCGTCGGGCAGGTCTGCGGTTTTCTTATCTTACGGCGATGTGTTCCGAAGACAGAATCAGTAGTTTACCGTATCATATTCTTTGTCATATTTTGTCTTTCCTTCCTATTAAAGAAGCAGTTCGAACCTCTATTATTTCAACAAAGTGGAGATACCTCTTTGCTTCAATTTCTACCATTGAATTTGATCGTTGTTTACTGAGTGGTTTGACTGACAGAAATGTTGACAGCTTCAAGAACTTTGTTGATAGGTTATTGAAATTCCCCGTTCAGGTAACTTTAGATTGCTTTAGGCTAAGTGATGGGATTTCATGGAATGATGAAGATCATGATTTTGATGTTTCTGGTTGGATATGTGCTGCATTGTACCGTGGTGTTAAGGAAATTGATTTGCACTTAGATTATCTTGGGGATGTTCTCACTTTACCAGCTGTTTTATTCACTTGCCACTCACTGGTGACGCTGAAATTGAATGCAGAAGGTTCTAAGATTGAGGTCCCATCTGACGTTTGTTTAGGGAATCTGAAGACTTTGCAGCTTAGAAACTCGGTAGTTGACGGTGATTCCTTTAATAGGTTAATTTTCAATTGCCATGTCTTAGAAGATTTGGCTTTTTTTGAATGTTTTCTTGCGTATGCAAGGGAGCTCAATATCCAAATTCCTTCTCTTAAGAGATTGGTTTTAGATTTTGATGTGGTAGAATACAGAGATTTCAATTATGTGCTGGTGATTAATGCTCCAAATCTTGTTTATTTTCAATATACTGACGCGGTAGCTGAAGGCTATGCTTTGAGTAACATGAAGTCTCTAGAAAAAGCCGATATTAGCATCTATCGGTTTGATTCCAGTGATTGTGAAACAAATGCAACCCATCTTATTCGAGGAATTTGCACTGTGCGGTCTCTGAGTTTAACCATTGATGAAGTGGTTAGTAAACTTAGTATTCATGTGTGATTTTCCTTTTAACATCATATAATTTAACATTATATAATAGCTCCAAGATTTTGTGTGCGCAGCTTTTCCGATCGTGTCTACTTCCTATATTTCACAACCTTATTGAATTCGAATATGGTGGTCTTGGTTTTAATGGCAGAGAAACTTGGCTTGTGGAGTTTTTACATTGTGTGCCTAATCTAAAGACACTTACCCTCAATTTTCTGGTATGAAGTCTTTTTCTGAGTGCGTGTATTCGTTGCGATTGATTGTTTTAGTCTCAGTTATATTCATGTTACAAACCAAGTAACTTTTCTAAAAGAAATCGAAAGCATGTTTGGGATCAACTAAATTCATGGTTCAAACCAAGTAACTTTTCTAAGTTTCCTTCTCTTGTCATGAGTTTAGGTTGTTGCGGAAACTCAATGGAAGGTTTTACAGATGGAAGTTGCTTCTTGTTTGTCTTTTCACCTCAAGGAGATTAAAATTTTGAACTTTCAGGGAGGCACGCTAATGTTTGAAATGATTGGTTATTTCTTGGATAATGCTATGGTTCTGGAAAAGCTCATGATAGGAATGAAAACCCTGTCTGAGACACAACAATCGACTGTCTTCAACCAACTATTGCAGTTACCAAAGAGTTCAAAGAAATGTCAAGTTGTGATTTTCTAGTACTGTTTTATGTTATGGTTGGAACTGATCAGTGTCTGGTTTGGTTTTGTATAGATGTGTTGTCTGAAATATACATTTTAGTGTTAATATCCTAGAGTTCAATCGTTATTGTTAGTTTGTACTGTTTCCCATTAGTATTTCCGTGTATAGCTTTCCTTTGAGTTACCCTTTTCCTTGTATGCTTGGATCGGGCTAAGGAAACCACTTCATAGCTGAAATATTTATGCGTGCGATCAACTTGAAGAAGCTGACGTATGAGGAAAGGAAAGTTAAGTTGATTGAACGATTACACACACTTAATGCCGCTGCCGGATTCCGAAGACGAGGATTGAACATAGGATGCTGATTTCGAAAATACTGAACTTGTTTACCTGCTTTTAGTCAAATCAGGGGTGGTGATGTTCCATTATCTTCAAACATCAGTTCATCACGGAGAGGCTAAATTCCTGTATTCTAACAGGTTAAATCCCAAATTTCTCAAACCTTCATCTTCAATGGCCTGTCTTGAATCAAAGTTAGTTGCCTGTAACAGGAACAATGGAAGCCTTCTTTGATGCTTATAAGAATGTACAAATTTCCATGGCTTGATGTTCCTTTTCTCTCATAGCCTCTTCTGTAATGTAGATCAAACATATGTGTATCTCCTTGAATTGAAATGATAAACAAGAAGAAACTTCTCTTGGTAAAGCCTTCAATCGAGTTTACGCGACCGCCTAAGATCATGTGAGAAAAGAAGAGAAATGCTATATGGTTGGTAATATGAATTTTGGTGATCTGGGACATGTTTTGCTTATAACGAACATGAGTACTTAAATCAAACTTTATACGAGATCGGTAATAAGTCTTTAGAAGATTAGGCACACATATCATGCCTTGTTCATTTCTTCTGGGGACTTGATCAATCAATAAAAGACGTAAAAGAATAGTACAGGTATTAAATATTACAGATTAGGTAAAAGTTGAGGGACCAATCTTGATATTAACCTTAAATCTTATATAAGATTTAATACGGAAATATAGTACTTGTCTGTTCTGACAGTTAACACTAATTTTTTTTGCATCCCTAGCTCTTCTACTAAAGCAAAGATATTTCTCTTTCTTTCTTCCACAAATCAGATCCGGTGGCTGTCACCGCCACCCACGGCCTCCGTCAGCGTTTTCAGCTGTGCTTCCCGGGCCACTTCTATTCAAGTCTCCAAAGTTTGCTCAGAAGCCAGAGATAATGCTAGTGAAGCCGAACGACCAAACAAAAGCGAAAAACTCTCCGGTTCCTATCACCGGCCATCGGACCGGTCTGTAGTTTTCTTATATTATGGAGTTGTGTGTGGAAGACAGGATCAGTAGTTTTCCTGATCATATTCTTTGTCATATTTTGTCATTCCTTCCCATCGAAGAAGCAGTTCGAACCTCTATTATTTCAACCAAGTGGAGATACCTCTTTGCTTCAATTTCTATCATTAAATTTGATGGTCGTTTAATGAGTGGTTTGACTGACAGAAATGTTGACAGCTTCAAGAACTTTGTTGATAGGTTATTGAAATTCCCCGATCAGGTAAGTTTAGATTGCTTTGGGCTAAATGATATTGTTTCATGGAATGATAAAGATCATGATTTTGATGTGTCTGGTTGGATATGTGCTGCATTGTGCCGTGGTGTTAAGGAAATTGATTTGGACTTAGAGAATCTTGGGGATATTTTACCGGCTCTTTTATTCACTTGCCACTCACTGGTGACATTGAAATTGGTTGCTGTAGGATCCGAGATTAAGGTCCCATCTGACGTTTGTTTAGGGAACCTGAAGACTTTGCAGATTAGAAACTCGGCATTTGTAGGTGATTCCGTTCATAGGTTAATTTCCAATTGCCATGTCTTAGAAGATTTGGCTTTTATTGACTGTGAGTTTGAATATTTGCGTGAAGTCAATATCCAAAGTCCTTCGCTTAAGAGATTGGTTTTAGATTTTGATCTTCGAGAATTTGGAAATATAGATTATGTGCTAGTGATTAATGCTCCAAATCTTGTTTATTTTCAATATACTGACGCAGTAGTTGAAGGCTATACTTTGGTTAACATGACGTCTCTAGAAAAAGCCCATATTTACATCTGCGAGAGTGATTCCATTGATTGTGAAACAAGTGCAACTCATCTTATTCAAGGAATTCGCAATGTGCGGTCTCTAAGTTTAACCACTGATGAAGCGGTTAGTAAACTTAGTATTCATGTGTGATTTTCCTTCTAACATTATACAATTTAACATTATATAATAGCTCCAAGTTTTTGTCTGTGCAGATTTTCCGAACAAGTCGACTTCCTATATTTCACAACCTTATTGAATTCGAATATGGTGGTCGTGGTTTTAATGGGAGAGAAACTTGGCTTGTGGAGTTTCTACATTGTGCGCCTAATCTAAAGACACTTACCCTCAATTTTCCGGTATGAAGTCCTTGTCTAAGTTCATGTGTATTCGTTGCAGTTGATTGTTTTAGTGTCAGTTACATCCACAGTTACGATAAATTCAAAAGAAATCGAAAGCATGTTCGAGATCACCTAAATTCATGGTACAAACCAAATAACTTCTCTTATTTTTTCATGAGTTTAGGTTGATACTAGAACTCAATGGAATGCTTTACCTATACAAGTTCCGTCTTGTTTGTCATTTCATCTAAAGGAGATTGAAATTTCATGCTTTGAGCCACATATGATTGAAATGGTTAGTTATTTCTTGGATAATGCAATGGTTTTGGAAAATCTCATAATAAGAATGAAGGCCATGACTATGACACAGAAAAGGAAAGTCAGCAACCAATTATTGCAGTTCCTAAAGAGTTCAAAGAAATGTCTAATTGTGATTTTGTAGTACTGTTTTATATTATGGTTAGAACTTATCAGTGTCTGGTTTGGTTTTGTATTGATGTGTTGAAATATATATTTCACTGTTAATATCCGGTACATTCACTAATGGCAATAGACTATACCTGATGGTTGGTTTATATGTATGTGTGTATGTATACTTGTGTATATAATGTATTGTAGCCGAAAGTAGCCTTTGAAATTGATATGTAGCCCCATGATTGGCAAAATAGAAACATATTTTAATTTGTAAGAAACAATCGTATGATATGCGTTACACAACAAGCTCTAATAGGAAGAACATCAGATTTATTTGGAACTATTTGAGAACAAGAAAAAGGGGAGCTCTCTAGTTATGGGGATTTGTACATTCTTACCAACAGCAAAGAAGGCTTCCATTGTTCCTGTTATAGGCTAGCTTTGGTTCAACACAGGCCATTGAAGAGTAAGGTTTGAGAACTTGAGATTTTAGCCTGCTAGAATGCTGGAATTTAGCTTCCTTAAGACTGAAATGATGTTTAAAGATCCCTTGATTTGACTATGGAACTCACACCATTGACAACAATGCTTGCGCCTTACAGGTCAGTCAGTGTTGATAATATCCAACTCTAAACTCGTCTCCCTGGTGCATTCCTCTGTCAAAATATCATCTGAAAGTTTCGGTGTTGCGTGAAAGAAATTTGGTGAAATTATCGAGGTCTCTTTATTTAAAAAAATGAGTAAATTAATTGTGTAGGTAAGAAAATCAAAGAACAAAGTGATTATCCTATTAAGAAAGAAGCTTTAAGTAACAGAAAAGACAGCGTTGTCCTGGTCATTGGTGGTGGTAGGTTGGCTGGTGGGATCACCATAAAGAGCGGAGACATGATCATGGTTCGTTATCATTGTCATTGGATTTATTGAACAATTTATTTATATTTAACACTTATCTTTTAATAATAGGCAAAACAATTTTTTAAAGGGTAAATTACACTCAACGTCACTTAATTTTAAAAAATCACAAAATGATCGTTTTAGTTTTCCCTCTCACAAACTTGAATAGATGAGGCTCATTTGACCCACGAGATTGTCTACTTAAATATGAGAAATTAAACTGATAAGATTATGTAAAAGGGATAGGTAGTATGATAAGATTTGATTTTATAATCTAGAAAAGTATGTAAATCCCTTAATTGTTGATAAATCATACAAATAACACATTTTAATCCCATGCTTAGTGTGTTTTTAGATGTTTTATTATACAATTTTGTGAATTCGATACTCCTAAATCCTTTAAATTCATGTTTCTATACTTAGGAGAGCATAGGGGAGCGAAAGGAAAGGAAAACGGGCCAAAATCGGACAAAACAGTCCATCTTAAGGATCCACACGGCCAAGCCAGTTCCACACGGGCTAAGCACATGCCCGTGTGAACCACACGGGCTGGACACACGTCCGTGTGCCAGCCCGTGTCAATCGCAAGCCATGCAAATTTTCACACGGCCTGGGCATCCTCACACGGGCTGATCACACGCCTGTGTCCCTATCGTACCCTATTTCATTTTCACACGGAAAAAGCCAATTTTTAAAGTTTCTGAGCTTTCTAAAGTCTATAAATATACATCAGAAGAAGACCTAAAGGAACACGCAGAGTAGAACAAAGAAATTACTCGAAGGAAGCCGTCGGAATCATCTCAGAATTAGATCCACTCCAAAATTGAAGATCTCCATCAAGTTCTTTAGAAGTTTTTGGGATCTTTATGTCTTGTTCAGGATATTAATTAAAGTTTAATGTGCTTATTCAGTGGAGCAAAAGTCCCTGTTTAAGAGAAGATTTAGCATAATTAAGCGAAGTTTATTACAAACCTATAAATAGGATGACATAAATCTGCCGCATTAGAGTCAAATCTAATAAGAGAATCCATAGATCAAGTTAATACGATGATAGGGGTTTTAATTAGAAAGAGATTTTAGTTAACCAACCTAGAGTCAGTTGTTTGGATTCTTCCTTGGTATTGTCTTTATTCATTGGTTTATTCGATTACTCTCTTCACTCTCTATCGCGTTCATAGTTAATTAGTTAGTTAAATTTTAGATTAAAACAAATCCCCTCAATTATTAGGTTAAATAATAAAAAGATAGTTAGCTATATTATTGTTCGATAGGTGCGCTTGCCTTTGTCAAAATATTAGTTAGTTTCGAGCCCATCAATTGTATATATACTTCGATCTCATCCAATGATTTAATTCGATTTATACCGTCGATTTTGAATAACTTGATTATAAATAGATAGCCTCCCAGACTAATTTTGACATTTAACCCTAAATTTTTTTTTTCTTTCACAAATCCAATTCGGTGGCTGTTACCTCCACCCGCGGCTGCTGTCAACATAAGCTAGTGAAGCTGAACCACAAAACAGAAGCGAAAAAGTTTCGATTCCTATCGCCGGCCACCGTCTGTAATTTTCTTATCTTATGGCGATGTGTAACGCAGACAGGATCAGTAATTGTTCGGATCATATTCGTTGTCATATTTTGTCTCCCCATTAAAGCAGCAGTTCGAACCTCTATTATTTCAACGAAGTGGAGATACCTTTTTGCTTCAATTTCTACCATTGAACTAGATCGTTATTTACTGCGCGGTTTGACCCACAGAAATGTTGATAGCTTCAAGAACTTTGTTAATAGGATGTTGAAATTCCCCGATCAAGTAAGTTTAGATTCCTTTAGGCTACGTGATGGGATTTCATGCAATGTTAGAGATCATGATTTTGATGTTTCTGGTTGGATATGTGTTGCACTGTGCCGTGGTGTTAAGGAAATCGATTTGGAACTACATAATCTTGGGGATGTTCCACCTATTTTATTCACTTGCCACTCATTAGTGACACTGAGATTGGATGCAAGAGGTTGTAAGATTGAGGTCTCATCTGAGGTTTTGTAACATCCTGAAATAGGGCCTAAATGGAATAGTGGTTGCGAAATCACAAATTCGAGCTATAAAAGTTTAATACAATTATTATTATGATTTACAGAGTGATTAAATGCATGTGTTAGAGTATTGATAAGAAATTTTATTGATTTCATGCTTAAATTGCCTATTAGGACTTGTTTGCAAAAGTTGCTAAATAGGGGTTCTAATTTATAGAGTACTTGATTGAAATGGGGGTTTGAAGTAGGAGTCCTTAAATGGTAATTAGACCATTATATTTTCATGGACAAAAATGGACATATATAGGAAGAAAGAACCAAAGTTTTTAATGAAGGGTAATTTAGTCATTTGGTAATAAAAATGAATTAAAAGGGAAAAAGATGGCAAAATATGCTCATCTTCTTCATTAGGCCGAATTTTCAAGTGTTCACCATAGCTAGGGTTTGTTTCAAGCTTCCAAGCTCCATAGTAAGTGATTCCAAGCCTCGTTTTTAATGTTCTTTACATTTTTGAAGCCCCGGTAGCTTGATTTAGCTTATTCTATTAATAATTCATGCTAGGGTTCATATTTGGAAAAACACCCATAGGTGAAATGTGTTTATTTTGATGTTTTATGATAGTGTATGAAGTCTAAAATTATGTTAACCAACTTTTGCTAAGTGATTTTAAGTGAAAACGAGTAAAACGGCTTAATCGGTAAAAATACCTAATGCTCATAAGTACAAGTTAGAGTGAGAATTTGATGTTTCCATAGAAGGGAAAAATGATCAGCATGCCATAAAACATAAGAATAAGGGATAAAGTTTAATTTTCAGCTTTGGGGCAAATGTGCAAATATATAAAAGTTTAGGGGTAAAATTGTAATTTTACCAAAGTTAAGAGTTAAGGACTGTTTTGATGAATGTGAGTATTAAATAAGCTAAATTTGCTATTATAGATCAAGAAAAACGAAATCCAGAATTAGATCGGGGAAAGAAAAAGATAGAGGACTAAATTGATATAGTTGATCGTATTTTGTTTCGAGGTAAGTTTGCGATAAATAAATACAATATTCTATTATTTTACATTTAATACTATTAAATTCCAGCATTTACATATTTATTCTATAAATTTATTATTTAAAGACTCAATTATGAATTGACGGAGAAGCAATATCAGAAAGTTCCGGTTGAACCTTAGGAATATGTAGGATACAAATGTCATGACATTAGGGTTTAAGGAAATCATGTAAGACCATGTCAAGACATGGCATTGATATGTTACTATAAGGCAAAGGTCCCATGTAAGACCATGCCAAGGCATGGCATTGGTGAGTTCATAAGGCAAGGATACCACGTAAGACCATGTCAAGATATGGCAATGGTTAAGTTTCATAAGGAAAGGTACCCGCGTATCCTTAGTATTCCAAGTGGTTCAACAGAAAAAAAAATTCAAGAGTACACCAAAGTAAAGGTAAGACAAGTTTAAGCTAAAAAGGTAAGGTAAGACAAATTCATGTTAAAAGGTACAGGTAAGAATACAAGTTTAAAAATATTGAGTTAAAAGCTTAAGTGATCTTGATAAGAAAAGAATAAAATAATTCATTAAGAATTGTTGTTATCTATTTACTTGTAAACTTACTAAGCTTTATGCTTACGCCCATTCTTTATTTTTTTTATATAGTATTACAAGCCAACTCAGAGATCGAAAGGACGTCTGAGATCGTTACACACTATCAAAGGATTATCTTGGTATTTTGTGATTCGAACGTTTTAAGTTATGGCATGTATAGGGACTTAGCTATCTTGTGTGTATAACCTTATAATATGGCTTAAGATTGGCTTGTAAATGTTTGGTAATTATTAGCTAATAAAATGGCTAATTAAGAGCGTGTTTTGGATATTGTAATGCCTAGCTGGTAGTTATTAGAAAGAAATTTTGTAATTATATGCAGGGGAACAGTTTGGACAGCAGCAGTGACGTGGTTTTGAAAAATCACCAAAAATAGTAGGAATGGAATTAGGTTGTGCATGAGATATAGAATTAAATATTATTGAGTCTATTTTTATATGAAAGAAACGGTGTAAGCAAAAGAATTGTATATTATGAGATAATTGATTTTTAGTACAGAGGAGTCAAAACTGTCGGTCAGTGTAACAGGGGATACTTTAACTAATAAACTGTACTAATTGGCCACACCAAAAATTCTGGAAAAATTATAGTAAGAAGATATATGAGTCTAGTTTCAGGAAAAATTTACGGATCTAGATTTTGAGTTTCGTAACTCAAGTTATAATTGATTAAGTGAACATGACGCAGATGGACAGTTTCAATTTTTATGCCCCGAATTAGTAAGTTAAGTTTAATAATGCCTCGTGCTCGACTCCGATAACGGTCTCGGGTAAGGGGTGTTACATTTATTGGTATCAGAGTAAGGTTTAGTTGGTTCTCGGAATATTTAGTATGAGTAAGAGACTATCTATACATGCCATACTTATATTTTGATAGTGTGACGACTCTTGACGATTTAAAAATGTTTTTCTTTTATAGTTATGGATCCCAAACGAGCTGGTGTAGATGATGTAGAGAGTAGTGCATCCACTCCCGCTGAGGGGACGGTGCCACAAGATAGTCATGAAAGGCCCGTTACAGTTAGTCAGGGAGGAGGGGCTCGAGAAGCCTTCTTCCAGGCTATGAATGAATGGTTTGCTGAGTTCGTTCGTACGAACCCAGCCGTTAGACCTCCACCCCCTCATGATCCACAGACCACCCATGTAGCTTCCCCTATCACAGATACAGTCAAAAGAGAGAAGCCACCTGTTGGCAAGATCAGAAAACAAGGTGCTGAAGAGTTTCGGGCTACCAAAGATGATGATGCAGAGAAAGCTGAATTTTGGCTCGAAAATACTATCAGAGTTTTTGACGAGTTATCCTGCACACCGGAAGAGTGTATTAAATGTGTAGTGTCACTTCTTAGAGATTCAGCCTACCAGTGGTGGAAGACACTTGTATCAGTAGTATCGAAAGAAAAAGTTACCTGGGATTTCTTTGAGGAGGAGTTCTGTAAGAAGTATATCAGTCAGAGGTTTATTGAGCAGAAAAGAAAAGAGTTCCTTGAATTAAACAGGGTAAGATGACAGTGACTGACTATGAACGTGAATTTGTCGGACTCAGCAATTATGCTCGAGAGTGTGTGTCTACAGAGGCTATCATGTGCAAAAGATTTGAAGATGGGCTCAATGATGATATCCGACTGTCAGTTGGTGTACTAGAGATAAAAGAGTTTGTTGCTTTAGTTGAACGAGCCTGTAAGGCAGAAGAGTTATTAAAAAAAATGGTAAAGCTAAAATTGAGATGCAAGACATGAAGAAAAGACAGATGAGCAAGTCATTTTATTCTACATCCAAGAGGCCTAGAGAGTATTCTACGAGATCTAATTTTTCAGTCGGGTATTCTAGTCGAAACAGAGGTGGAAGATTTATGGATCCAAAAGCTCAAACCACTTCGATTGCGAGTGTTGGTAGTATTCAGCCTGATAGATCCGAGTGTCCTCAATGTAGTCGACGTCATCCAGGTCAATGTCGAGCAACTGAGACTGGTTGTTTTCGATGTGGTGCACCGGATCATTTCATTCGAGAGTGTCCTGAGATGGTTAAAAGAGAAGTAATACCGAGTGCAAGATCAGGTAATGCCCCCGTTAGAGGCAGACCTCAGAGAAATCCGGGAGTAGGGGCAGGTAGAGGTACATTTAGAAATACAGCAACGAGATCAGATGTTAGGGCACCCGCAAGGACTTATGCTATTCGTACTCGTGAAGAGGCGTCCTCCCCCGACGTAATTACAGGTACATTTTCTCTTATGATGTTAATGTTAATGCTTTGATTGATCCAGGTTCAACCTATTCCTATGTTTGCATGAAATTAATGCCTAGTATAAACATGCCCATAGAGTTTACGAAATTTGTGATTAAAGTATCGAATCCATTTGGTCAGCATGTGTTAGTAAACAAAGTATGTAAAAAATGCCCTTTGATGATTAGAGGTTACTATTTTTCGGCTGATCTCATGCTATTGCCATTTGATGAGTTTGATGTGATTCTTGGTATGGATTGGTTAACTGCACATGATGTGATAGTGAATTGTGGAAAGAAATTCATTGAGTTGAAATTTGAAAATGGTGAGATCCTTCGGGTTAATTCAGATGAGTCAGGTAGTTCAATTTCCATGATTTCTGTTATGTCTGCTCAGAAATATTTAAGGAAAGGATGTGAAGCTTATCTTGCTTTTGTGTTGAATACTAAAGCTCCAGAGTTAAAAATTGAATCAGTGCCTGTGGTAAATGAGTTTCCAGATGTATTTTCAGAAGAACTACCAGGTTTGCCTCCTATCAGAGAAGTTGAGTTTGGTATTGAATTGATTCCAGGTACCACACCTATTTCTATTGCTCCTTATAGAATGGCTTCAATAGAATTGAAAGAATTGAAAACTCAGCTACATGAATTAACTGATAAAGACTTTGTAAGACCTAGTTATTCACCATGGGGCGCGCCAGTGTTATTTGTGAAAAAGAAGGACGGTTCCATGAGATTGTGCATAGACTATCGGCAACTTAACAAGGTAACCATCAAGAACAAATATCCACTGCCTAGAATAGATGATTTGTTTGATCAATTGAAGGGAGCCACTGTGTTTTCTAAGATAGATTTGAGATTCGGATACTATCAGTTACGAGTTAAAGAGTCAGATGTTCTGAAGACTGCTTTCCGAACTAGGTATGGTCACTATGAGTTTCTTGTGATGCCATTTGGCTTAATCAATGCTCCTGCCATCTTCATGGATTTAATGAACCAAATTTTAGACCTTACTTGGACAAGTTTGTAGTTGTGTTCATTGATGATATCTTGGTTTATTCTCATGATGAGATTGAGCATGCAGAGCAATTGAGAATAGTTTTACAGATTTTGAGAGACAATCAGCTTTATGCCAAGTTTAGTAAAAGTGAATTCTGGTTACGGGAAGTTTGTTTTCTTGGACATATTGTCTCAGGTGAAGGTATTAAAGTTGATCCGAGTAAGATTTCAGCCATTATTGGTTGGAAGCCTCCCAGGAATATATCAGAGGTCAGAAGTTTTCTTGGTCTTGCCGGTTATTATAGACGATTTGTAGAGGGATTTTCCATGATAGCTACTCCATTGATAAGATTGCTACAGAAAGATGTTAAGTTGGAATGGACTGAGAAGTGTCAGCAGAGTTTCGACAAGTTAAAGGCATTGTTGACTGAAACTCCTGTCTTAGTACAACCAGAACCGGGTAAAGAGTTTTTGATTTACAGTGATGCATCCTTGAATGGACTAGGCTGTGTACTTATGCAGGAAGGAAGGGTAATTGCTTATGCCTCTAGACAGTTAAAGCCACATGAGAAAAATTATCCGACACATGATTTAGAGTTAGCTGCTATTATATTTGCATTGAAAATCTGGAGACACCATTTGTATGGTGAGAAATGCAGAATATTCACTGATCATAAAAGTTTGAAATACTTGATGACTCAGAAAGATCTAAACTTGAGGCAAAGAAGATAGCTAGAGTTGATTAAAGATTATGAACTAGTGATCGATTATCACCCGGGTAAGGCAAACGTTGTTGCTGATGCTTTGAGTAGAAAATCGTTATTTGCATTGAGAGCTTTGCACACTAGTTTGGCTTTGTCAGATGATGGTTCTATTTTAGCTGAGTTGAGAGCTAAACCGATGTTTCTTGAAGAAATTTGTGAAGCTCAGAAAGATGACAATGAGTTGCAAGCCAAAAGGGTTCAGTGCGAGTCAGGTGTAGAGTCTAATTTTCAGATCAGATCTGACGGTTGTTTGATGTTTAGAGATAGGGTATGTGTACCAAAGAATGATGATCTTATTCGGAAGGTTTTACAGGAAGCACATAGCAGTTCTTGGTCTATTCACCCAGGTAGTACAAAGATGTATAATGATTTGAAGAAAATGTATTGGTGGAGAGGAATGAAAAGAGATATTTCAGAATTTGTTTCTAGATGCTTGATCTGTCAACAGGTAAAAGCTGAACATCAGGTACCTTCAGGTTTATTGCAACTTGTATTAGTTCCCGAGTGGAAATGAGACCGAGTTACTATGGATTTTGTGACGGGATTGCCTTTGACACCGAGAAAGAAAGATGCAGTATGGGTTGTGATTGATAAGCTAACGAAGTCGGCTCATTTTATTCCAGTTCGTATGGATTATTCACTTGACAAGTTGGCTGAGTTGTATATTTCAGAGATAGTTAGACTACATGGAGTACCATTATCGATTATCTCAGATAGAGATCCGAGATTTACTTCACAGTTTTGGAAGAAATTGCAGGAAGCTTTAGGTACAAAGTTGAGTTTTAGTACAGCTTTCCATCCTCAGACTGATGGTCAGTCAGAGAGAGTTATTCAGGTACTTGAAGATATGCCTAGATGTTGTATATTGGAATTTCAAGGTAGTTGGGATAAATATTTGCCGTTAATAGAGTTTGCTTACAATAATAGTTATCAATCAAGTCTAAAGATGGCACCTTATGAAGCTTTGTATGGACGTAAATGTCGCACGCCTCTGTATTGGATAGAGCTTAAGGAAAATCAGATTTACGGGGTTGATCTAGTCACAGAAACAGAACAAAAAGTAAAAGTCATCAGAGATTGCTTGAAAGCAGCTTCAGATAGACAGAAATCCTATGCATATGTGAAAAGAAAAGAAATTGAATTTCAAGTTGGTGACAGGGTATTCTTGAAAGTATCCCCTTGGAAGAAAGTTCTCAGATTTGGCAAGAAAGGCAAATTAAGTCCTCGTTTTATTGGACCGTTTGAGGTGATCGAGAGAGTTGGGCCATTGGCATATCGGTTAGCTTTGCCGACTGACTTAGAGAAGATTCATAATGTGTTTCATGTGTCTATGCTACGTCATTATTGTTCAGATCCATCGCATGTAATTTTGCAGACAGAGGTCGAGATTCAGCCAGATATGACTTACGGTGAGGAACCGGTAAAAATTCTAGCTCGAGAGGTTAAGCAATTAAGGAACAAAAGTATTGCACTTGTGAATAGGGGTGAGCAAAACTCGATTCGATTCGAAAAAATCGAAAAAATTTCGAATTTCGAATTATTCGAATCGATTTAATCGAGTTAATCGAATTAATCGAATCAACTCGAATTTTGAGTTCGAATTGAGTTGAATTTTTGAATTCGAATAACTTAAATAATTCGAATAAACCGAATATATATTTTTTTATTTTTTAAAATTTTAAGTTTTTACTTAATTTATTTTAACCCAATTTCCTCAAGCCCAAACCCAAATATTTATTTTCCCAAACCCAACCCAATTCCTCCCCCAAATGAAATTTCCTAAAGGCACGATAAAAATGAAACCCCAAAATGAAAATGAAAATGAATCCCTAAACCCCCAAATTCCATCGTCTCTATCTAGCCTCTAGGTAACAAATCCAAACCCCAAATTAATTTTCTTCTTCTCTGTTTCTAACTCTCCCTCGGTGCTCTCAATGCGCTTTCTCCGTAAGTTATCTAATCTCTTTTTCTACTCTTCATTTCCATTTTTCTTACGTTTCTTTTCTTCCTAGTTCCTAGTTCCTACTTACTTTCGGTGTATGTATATATATTCATAACCCCCCCAAAAAAAAATTACATGCTTGGGGACTTCTAAAATACATACATAAGTGGATGAATGATGATGCTTATGTATGTATGTATAAAAGAGGAAGAAGCAGAACTTATTTTTGTTTTGAATAGAGCCCAAGAAGGAAAAAAAATAGAGTACAAGCTTTGGGTACTTCTAAAAAAATGTAAATGTTTGATTATGCATACATAGAACATGTAGATGATGCTTATGTATGTTATGTATGATGGATGTATATAAGAAAAAAGAGAGCTTGAGAGAGCTTATTCACTGTTTCTTTGGATAGAACCCAAGAAAAAAAAATAGTAGTTTATTATATGATTATTTGCAAAGCTGAAATTCGTTGTTATCCATGGATAGCAGCAAGTAGGAAAAATAAAGGTGGGAAGATCTTTTACTTTTAACCTTTCAGCGAGTATATGTCCAGGGCAGTCACTTCCTTTTGACTCCTGCGGTGCTTATTCTGAGTTAACCAAACCAAGCATATTCTAGTATTGCTGACTGAATGCTTTTCCTTTGCAACAAATCTTTTGGGTGAGCAAATTCGACACTAAGAGAAAGGAGCTCCCTAAAATAATATTTTTTAATTCAGTCCCTTTAAAAAATAATATTATAATTACATTTTAATTTTCATAAATATGAAAAATTCTATTTAATTTCTTCAAAAATAATAGAATTATAAATTAATATATGAACCTCTTTACAATTTTATAAGATGAATATCAAAAACACAAATGTCGGATCTCAAACACCCCCTACCTTATATTCTACTTTCATTACAACATTAATTAGAAAGGATGTTCCAGAAGGACAACCACCTGGATTAATAATATTTTCTTTTTTACATGTCAAAACCTTCTATCATTTGCCTTCTTCAAGCATGGCCATTGTTTCATGTGCAGCTATTGATTTCTATTAATGGCATCTTTTGGATAGAACATGTAAAAAGATGTTCCATCTTTTGCCTCTCTTGCTTTATAAATATATACCTCACCTTCTACATTTCTTTCATATCATTACTATTATATTTGATTGTTTAAATTCCACGTTATTAAAATATAAACATTAAATTTTGGTATATTTATAATAAATGCATAACTTAAACTTATTTAAATCTATTCATTTTATTTTTAAAAATTTTAAATTTATTCTTTAGTAATTATTATATGGATATGTCTTTTATTTCATTAAAATTTCAAATGCAAATAATTTACCATATTTTTAGTCTTTGGTACACTAGCAATGTATCTTTGTTTCTATTATACATGCACCTTATAGTATAGTATAACATAATTATCTTTGAGTGATATAAATTACTTAATTTGAAGCTAATGATTTTGGAGGAAAATTATTTCGTTGAATTAGTTGAATGGTTGGAGTTGACTTGCTTTTTGTTTATTTTTATTGGAGAAGCTTATTTGTTTATTTTTAAATGGTACAGCTTGCATAGGGAGAGGATTGCCGAAAGAATTGGGCATTGCAGAACTTGTTCCTAGTGTTAACAATGTCAGTTCCTTTTACTTGAGAAATGATGTGTATTTCAATATACTGAAGTTCTAGCTGTCCTCCCTTTTCCTATGTATTGAATTACATAATTTCATTGTTTTTTTTTTACTTCCACAATTTCATTATTTTTTTTTACTTCGCAGTAATTCGGGATTTAATCCTATAAAGATAATAAATTTATCACTTGTTTAAAAGAACAATAATTAATATGCCATTTAAGAAGTATGGGATGGGAAAAGAATTAAATTTAATATGCCCTTTTTTTGATAATTCTATGTACATTTGAGATATACATAGAATTATCCTATAAAGATGATTTGTGTTATGTTTTGTTAACAACAAAGTTTGATTGGTTAATTGCTAGAAATATTAGTGTTGTTGGTTAATTGCTAGAAATATGTTGGGCCGTAAAATGCAGATTTTTCTTGACCCGCATCTACATCTGCTATATTAATGTCAAACCATTAGTGTTTCACCCAAATCTGTTTTGTACCCATTTTCTTTCAATAAAAAATATATATGGAGTGAGTCTAACTCTTTTATTAAAAATTTGAGATATTCCTTTGTATAACAAGTATATTCAATTATTGGTCATCATTAGTGATTGCAACAAATGTTTACTTGTAGATGAGTGATCCAAAGCAAGATGGTTCAACTCAAAGTTCACAAAATTCTTCCCCAAGTAGAGATGATCAAACAATCACCAAGGAAAATATTCGAAAAAAGATTACTCCAAGGGCAGCTTGTTGGAACCATTTCACCAAGTATGTGACTAAAGAGGGGGAGAAGAGAGCAAGGTGCAATGCATGTGATGTTACTTACACCATGGAAACAACTATGGGTTCTACAACAAATTTGAATAACCATTTGAAAACATGCCTAAAAAGACCTCGAGGTAATACTTCGATCCAAGCAATCGAATTAACATTTGTGAATGTTAGGCAAGAAACAACGGATTTATCAACTTGGGTGTTTGATAAAGATGCTATTAGAAAAACATTGGTTCGTATGATAATTGTGGATAAACTACCTTTTAAAATTGTAGAGGGAGAGGGCTTTAAATACTTTCTTTCTATAGCATGCCCACGTTTTAGTCTTCCATCTCGTTGGACAATTAGAAGGGATTGTCTTGATTTATTTAACTCCATGAAGAGTGTGATGAAGAATTGTTTTGAAAAGATATAAGTAGAGTTTGTTTGATGACGCATGACACTTGGACTTCATTGCAGAGGATATCTTATATGGTTTTAATAAAGACATTGGGTGGATGATGAGTGGAGGTTGCAAAAAGAATTATAAATTTTTGCCCAATATCTCGCTCATAGAGGTGAAAGCATAGGTCAAGCTATTGAAAAATGTCTTCGAGATTGGGGAATTGAGAGGGTCTTCACTATTACTGTTGATAATGCATCCGCCAATAATGTTGCCATTGAATATTTGAGAAAGAAATTGAATCATCGAAATGCTTTTGTTGCAAATGGAAAATTTATTCATATGAGATGTGTTGCACACATTCTTAATCTCATTGTGCAATACGGTATTAAGGATGTTTCTGTGTCTATGGATCGAGTTAGAGGTGCTGTGAGGTATATAAGAGCATCACCATCGAGGTTGATAAAATTCAACCAACGGGTAAAAGAAGAAATGATAGATAGTAAGGCTCAATTGTGTTTAGATGTGCCTACTAGATGGAACTCAACATATATGATGTTAAAGGTGGCCGAAAAATATGAGCGTGCATTTGAATCATATATGCGTGATGACCATAATTTTTTCTTGACCTTATGCTGGAGATGGAGTTCCTATATTTGATGATTGGGAAATTGTTCAAGAGTTATAAAAGTATTAGAGCCTTTTATCATCTTACATCGAAGGTGTCCGGATCTTTGCATGTTACCTCTCATTCACTTTTTGAAGTATTGACGGATGTGCATTGTCTTTTTGATGGGTGGCAAAGTTGTGGAGATCTAGACATAGTTTCTATGACTTCCAAAATGAGAGATAAATATAATAAGTATTGGGGTGAAGGAAACAAGATCAACATGCTAGTTTACTTGGCGGTCATCTTTGATCCACGATGTAAAATGAGTTTTTTAAACTTTGGGGTCAACTTGCTTTTTCCTAATGTTGCTAATAACATTATGAAAATGATTGATAAAGAATTGCATTGCTTGTTCAACGAGTATTCTTCTAATGCTAGGAGAATTCAACAGTTTGAAGATAGATCTAGTTCTTCGACAAATCTTTGTAGTTCAATGGAAATAGATCATTCAGAAATAAAAACGGGCTTGGCCAAACAAAAATACCTTCAGAACAAGAAACAAGTTGGATTAGAAAGCAAATCTGAGTTGGATAGATATTTGGGTGAGGATGAAGAAGTAAACAATTCAAGTTCATTTGATTTACTGTTGTGGTGGAAAATGAACAGTCCTAGATTCCCTATTCTTTCACAAATGGCTCGAGATATTCTTGCTACTCCTATTTCAACAGTTGCCTCGAAAAGTGCATTTAGCATGGGTGGACGTGTTCTCAATAGTTTTAGAAGTTCTCTAACTCCTCTCATGGTCGAGGCTTTGGTTTGCACACAAGATTGGCTTCGGAAATCTAATTATGCCATCAATCTTGAAGATTATGTTGATGAACTTCAAACCATGGAAGATGGTAATATATAAATTTTAATTTATAAAATAAGTTTTTTTGTTATTTATATTAGTAAGCATAATTTAACTAACACTTTTGTTTTTAAATTTGCTAGACTTGTCAAAAATACCTGAAGATCAAGAAGGTAATATACTTAGCATTAGTTTATAAAGTTAAATGTTTATTTAATTTTTTTTGCGAACATTTTTATCATCTAACTAACTCATTCAATACTTTTACTAGATGTTTCAAGATTATCAATGCCAACGGTGTTTGAAGCACAAGAAGAAACTTAAACTATTCAATAATGGTTTTTGAACTGATGTGTTATTGTTATTAGTTTGGTTTGGTTTGTTGTTGTTGGTTAATTTAGGTTGATGTTGTGTTGCTTTTGTTTATTCACTTGTTTACTTTAATTTTTTGTTGTATGATCATGTTTAAAAACTTTAAAGAATATTTTTGAAAAAAATTACATAAAAATTAAAAACACTAAAGTCATTTTTTTAAAACTTAACTCGAACAAATATATTCGATTCGATTCGATTCAAATTTTGTCTCACTCGACTCGATTCGAAAAAATTTTAAATTAGGTTAGGATGATAAAATACGATTCGAAAACTCGATTAACTCGAAAATTTTCGATTCGATTTGATCGAATGCTCACCCCTACTTGTGAAAGTATTATGGAATAGGCATGGGATAGACGAGGCTACATGGGAGCCCAAAGAGATTATGCGAAAACAGTACCCAAATCTATTTACAGGTAAGATTTTTGGGGACGAAAATCCCTAAAGGGGGGAGAAAATGTAACATCCCGAAATAGGGCCTAAACGGAATAGTGGTTGCGAAATCACAAATTCGAGCTATAAAAGTTTAATACGATTATTATTATGATTTACAGAGTGATTAAATGCATGTGTTAGAGTATTGATAAGAAATTTTATTGATTTCATGCTTAAATTGCCTATTAGGACTTGTTTGCAAAAGTTGCTAAATAGGGGTTCTAATTTATAGAGTACTTGATTGAAATGGGGGTTTGAAGTAGGAGTCCTTAAATGGTGATTAGACCATTATATTTTCATGGACAAAAATGGACATATATAGGAAGAAAGAACCAAAGTTTTTAATGAAGGGTAATTTAGTCATTTGGTAATAAAATGAATTAAAAGGAAAAGATGGCAAAATATGCTCATCTTCTTCATTAGGCCGAATTTTCAAGTGTTCACCATAGCTAGGGTTTGTTTCAAGCTTCCAAGCTCCATAGTAAGTGATTCCAAGCCCCGTTTTTAATGTTCTTTACATTTTTGAAGCCCCGGTAGCTCGATTTAGCTTATTCTATTAATAATTCATGCTAGGGTTCATATTTGGAAAAATACCCATAGGTGAAATGTGTTTATTTTGATGTTTTATGATAGAATATAAAGTCTGAAATTATGTTAAACAACTTTTGCTAAGTGATTTTAAGTGAAAACGAGTAAAACGGCTTAATCGGTAAAAATACCTAATGCTCATAAGTACAAGTTAGAGTGAGAATTTGATGTTGCCATAGAAGGGAAAAATGATCAGCATGCCATAAAACATAAGAATAATGGATAAAGTTTAATTTTCAGCTTTGGGGCAAATGTGTAAATATATACAAGTTTAGGGGCAAAATTGTAATTTTACCAAAGTTAAGAGTTAAGGACTGTTTTGATGAATGTGAGTATTAAATAAGCTAAATTTGCTATTATAGATCAAGAAGAACGAAATCCAGAGTTAGATCGGGGAAAGAAAAAGATAGAGGACTAAATTGATATAGTTGATCGTATTTTGTTTCGAGGTAAGTTTGCGGTAAATAAATGCAATATTCTATTATTTTACATTCAATACTATTAAATTCCAGCATTTACATATTTATTCTATAAATTTATTATTTAAAGACTCAATTATGAATTGACGGAGAAGCAATCTCAGAAAGTTCCAGTTGAACCTTAGGAATGTGTAGGATACAAATGTCATGACATTAGGGTTTAAGGAAATCATGTAAGACCATGTCAAGACATGGCATTGATATGTTACTATAAGGCAAAGGTCCCATGTAAGACCATTCATTCATAGCTTGAAAGAAGGCTTCTCGAGCCCCTCCTCCCTGACTAACTGTAACGGGCCTTTCATGACTATCTTGTGGCACCATCCCCTCAGCGGGAGTGGGTGCACTACTCTCTACATCATCTACACCAGCTCGTTCGGGATCCATAACTATAAAAGAAAAACATTTTTAAATCGTCAAGAGTCGTCACACTATCAAAATATAAGTATGGCATGTATAGATAGTCTCTTACTCATACTAAACATCCCGAGAACCAACTAAACCTTGCTCTAATACCAATAAATGTAACACCTCTTACCCGAGACCGTTATCAGAGTCGAGCACGAGGCATTATTAAACTTAACTTACTAATTCGGGGCATAAAAATTGAAACTGTCTATCTGCGTCATGTTCACTAAATCAATTGTAACTTGAGTTACGAAACTCAAAATCTAGATCTGTAAATTTTCCCTGAAACTAGACTCATATATCTTCTTACTATAGTTTTTTGCAGAATTTTTGGTGTGGCCAATTAGTACAGTTTATTAGTTAAAGTATCCCCTGTTACACTGACAGACAGTTTTGACCCCTCTGTACTAAAAATCAATTATCTCATAATATACAATTCTTTTGCTTACACCGTTTCTTTCATATAAAAATAGACTCAATAATATTTAATTCTATATCTCATGCACAACCTAATTCCATTCCTACTATTTTTGGTGATTTTTCAAAACCACGTCACTGCTGCTGTCCAAACTGTTCCCCTGCATATAATTACAAAATTTCTTTCTAATAACTACCAGCTAGGCATTACAATATCCAAAACATGCTCTTAATTAGCCATTTTATTAGCTAATAATTACCAAACATTTACAAGCCAATCTTAAGCCATATCATAAGGTTATACACACAAGATAGCTAAGTCCCTATACATGCCATAACTTAAAACGTTCGAATCACAAAATACCAATATAATCCTTTGATAGTGTGTAACGATCTCCGACGTCCTTTCAATCTCCGAGTTGGCTTGTAATACTATATAAAAAAAAATAAAGAATGGGCGTAAGCATAAAGCTTAGTAAGTTTACAAGTAAATAGATAACAACATTCTTAATGAATCATTTTATTCTTTTCTTGTCAAGATCACTTAAGCTTTTAACTCAATATTTTTAAACTTGTATTCTTACCTGTACCTTTTAACATGAATTTGTCTTACCTTGCCTTTTTAGCTTAAACTTGTCTTACCTTTACTTTGGTGTACTCTTGAATTTTTTTTTTCTGTTGAACCACTTGGAATACTAAGGATACGCGGGTACCTTTCCTTATGAAACTTAACCATTGCCATGTCTTGACATGGTCTTACGTGGTATCCTTGCCTTATGAACTCACCAATGCCATGCCTTGGCATGGTCTTACATGGGACCTTTGCCTTATAGTAACATATCAATGCCATGCCTTGACATGGTCTTACATGATTTCCTTAAACCCTAATGTCATGACATTTGTATCTTACACATTCCTAAAGTTCAACCGGAACTTTTTGAGATTGCTTCTCCGTCAATTCATAATTGAGTCTTTAAATAATAAATTTATAGAATAAATACGTAAATGCTAGAATTTAATAGTATTAAATGTAAAATAATAGAATATTGCATTTATTTACCGCAAACTTACCTCGAAACAAAATACGATCAACTATATCAATTTAGTCCTCTATCTTTTCTTTCCCCGATCTAACTCTGGATTTCATTCTTCTTGATCTATAATAGCAAATTTAGCCTATTTAATACTCACATTCATCAAAACAGTCCTTAACTCTTAACTTTGGAAAAATTACAAATTTGCCCCTAAACTTCTATATATTTACACATTTGCCCCAAAGCTTGAAAATTAAACTTTATCCCTTATTCTTATGTTTTATGGCATGCTGATCATTTTTCCCTTCTATGGAAACATCAAATTCTCACTCTAACTTGTACTTATGAGCATTAGGTATTTTTACCGATTAAGCCATTTTACTCGTTTTCACTTAAAATCACTTAGAAAAAGTTATTTAACATAATTTTAGACTTCATATGCTATCATAAAACATCAAAATAAACACATTTCACCTATGGGTATTTTTCCAAATATGAATCCTAGCATGAATTATTAATAGAATAAGCTAAATCGAGCTACCGGGGCTTCAAAAATGTAAAGAACATTAAAAACGGGGCTTGGAATCACTTACTATGGAGCTTGGAAGCTTGAAACAAACCCTAGCTATGGTGAACACTTGAAAATTCGGCCTAATGAAGAAGATGAGCATATTTTGCCATCTTTTTCCCTTTTAATTCATTTTTATTACCAAATGACTAAATTACCCTTCATTAAAAACTTTGGTTCTTTCTTCCTATATATGTCCATTTTTGTCCATGAAAATATAATGGTCTAATTACCATTTAAGGACTCCTACTTCAAACCCCCACTTCAATCAAGTACTCTATAAATTAGAACCCCTATTTAGCAACTTTTACAAACAAGTCCTAATAGGCAATTTAAGCATGAAATCAATAAAATTTATTATCAATACTCTAACACATGCATTTAATCACTCTGTAAATCATAATAATAATCGTATTAAACTTTTATAGCTCGAATTTGTGGTTTCGCAACCACTATTTCGTTTAGGCCCTATTTCGGGATGTTACAAGTTTGTTTAGGGAATCTGAAGACTTTGCAGCTTATACACTAGGTCCTTTTCGGTGATGATTCCATTCATAGGTTAATTTCCAATTGCCATGTCTTAGAAGATTTGGCTTTCATTGAATGTTTTGTTGAGAATGCAATGGAGCTCCATATCCAAATTCCTTCGCTTATGAGCTTGGTTTTACATTTTGTTGCGAGAGGAGACCGAGATTTAAACTGGGGGTGGTGATTGATGTTCCAAATCTTGTTTATTTTTGATATAATGCGGCACTTGTTGAATGTTACAGCCATATGAAGTCCCTAGAAAAAGCTGATATTTACATCTATGGCTTTCATTCCAATTTAAGCATTGATGCAACTCATCTTATTCAAGGAATTTGCAATGTACGGTATCTAAGTATTATGTGTTTATTTTCCCTTTTTATCATTATATAACATAACATTATATAATAGTTCCAAGTTTTTGGGTGTGCAGATTTTCGGAACAAGTCGACTTTCTATATTTCACAATCTTATTGAATTCAAATTTTGTGGGAGAGAAATTGAGTTTCTACATTGTACGCCTAATCTAAAAATCCTTACCATCAAATTTATGGTATGAAGTTTTTGTCTAAGTACATGTGATTTATAAATTAAAAAAAAAAAACTTGCAAGCATGTTTGAGATCACTTAAATTCATGATACAAACCAAATAATTTTTCTTCTATTTTCTGAGTTTAGGATTTTGTAGGAACTCGATGGAAGTCTTTAACTATAGAAGTTCCTTCTTGTTTGTTCTTTCACCTCAAGGAGATTGAATATTCATGCTTTGACATACATATGATTGAAATGGTAAATTATTTCTTGGATAATGCAATGGTTCTAGAAAAGCTCATAATAAGTATGGATCTCCTGACTTGGATACAGATCGCAACCAATTATTGAAGTTACTAAAGACTTCAAATAAATGTCCGATTGTGATTTTGTAGTACCGTAATTATCATTGCAGATTCTTGTGAAATGTAAATTCGGTTTTGAGTCAAAAGATTTTAACTTGATTTTTTTTAAACCCAATAACTTAAATAAAAATTTCAAATAGTTCAGTGATTAAAAGAATACTTTTGAATTGTTAAATAAATAATTTCAAATACCATTAAATTTTAATGACTAAAATGTATAATAACTTTGGATGTAATTTATACAAAACTAAATCGGGAACCAATAAGGTATAACCATAACATAAAATAGTATCAAGAAGCCCCTCTACTTAGGGGTGTGCAAAATTTGGGTAAAATCGAAAAAATTCGGTTAACCGACCGAATTCAGTTAATCGATCGGTTAACCAAATTTTTTCGGTCGGGGGTCGGTTAATTGTTTTGTGATTTTTTAGTTAATGGTTAATTCGGTTCGAAACCGGTCAGTTAACCAAAAAAATTAATAAATAAAATTATAATATATAAATAGGCCCACTATTCACCTAAACTCAATCCCTAAACCCAATCCAAACCTAAATATCCAACTCAATCCAACCTAATCATAAAAATTACAAATAATTTAATAAATAAAAATATTTAATTATGTAGTGATTCATTTTGGGGTAATTCAGTTAATTTTTAACCAAAAATAAAATATATATAATTTTCAGTTAATCGGTTGAATTAACCGAAAAAATTTCAGTTCGGTTACTTTTTTGAAAAAATTTTAATTTAATTAACGGTTAAAAATTTTAAAAGATTAATTAATTTGATTAATGTTATTTCGAATCGATTAATCGACTGAAGACCCCTACCTCTACTGTAACATAACGCCGACAAGAGGCTGAAATTCCCTGCCAAGCAAATCGTACTCTAATATGCTCCTATAATATTCACAATACATAATGATAGAATTTTTTTTTGGTTGAAGTACCCGTTCTATAAGAGTAAAATTCTTTTAACATTTTAATTTTCATAAAATAGGTGAAATAAAATTGAATTCAGCATTTTTGTTTTTTCAAAGATTAAAATAAATGTTTATTTAAAATTTATAAATAAAATTGCCACGTGTCAAAATTCGAAACTACCACTTGTCCTGATTAAAAAAATAGAAACCCGGCAAGCAGCAGACGCTGGGAAATGCTAGTAATAAGTAAACAAGCATTTCACAGTACCATCTCTGCTTTGTTTCTTGCATACTTGTTCGTTGACTTGCTTTCTTGACTACTGGGAACCAGGAATGACCGAAGCTATAATCGGTGCATCCATAGAGGTGGCTTTGTCCAAGGCTATCTCTATCATCGAAGACCAAATCAACCTGGTAGTGACTTGGGATTTCAAAGACGACCTCAACAAACTTCGTTCCTCACTAGATCTCGCTCGAGCTTTCTTGCAAGACGCGGAGAGTAGGCGAGTCGATGAACCCATCAAGGTTTGGCTTCAACAGCTAAGGTATATCGCCTATGCTGCCGACGATGTATTGGATGAGCTTGCTTATGAAAATCTCCGAAGGACGACGGAGGCTAACCAAATGGCTAAAAAGGTTAGCAATTTCTTCTCCCTCTCCAAGAATCCCATGGCATTTTCTGTAAAGATGGGTAAAAATATTAAGAATATTAGCATATCCATGGATGAAATTATTGATCGAGCCTTGAAATTCGGACTCCAACAAAGAGTTCAAAGTATGGGTCCTGTGTTTAGTGGAATTGGAGGCACCCATTCCTGTAACTCATCACGAGTTGTTGGAAGGGAAGCTGATGTTCAGAAAATAGTTGATCTTTTGATTGGCTCAAACACTGATCACCATGGGTTTTCGATGGTGTCCATAGTAGGTATGGGAGGCTTGGGGAAAACTACTTTAGCCAAGTCTGTTTGTAACAATGAGAAAGTGCAGAACTGTTTTGGTGAAATAATTTGGGTGTGTGTGGCTGAAACTTTCGATGTTCGAAGGATTTTATTGGAGATCTTAGAATCTCTAACTAGAAAACCTTGTGAGATCAAGAATGATGATGTTGTGGTTAGAGAAATACAGAAGAAGTTGAAAGGCAAAAGCTTCCTTCTTGTGCTTGATGATGTGTGGGATGAGGATATTAAAAACTGGGGGGACTTAAAAGGTAGTTTGTTGGGGATAAATGAAAGTAAACAAAGTTGTATTCTTGTTACTAGTCGTAGTGAAAATGTGGCAGTGGTGAAAGAAACCCTCCCTGAGTACAGGCATCATCTGAAGACAATGGTGGATGAGGAGTGTTGGTCCATAATCAGAGATAGTGCCTTCGGAAACTCTTCTGTATCACAAGAATTAGAAGTTATAGGGAGGGATATTGCCAGTAAATGCTCAGGTGTGCCATTGGTGGCAAATGTTATAGGGAGCACAATGTGCAACAGATGGGATAGGGATGAATGGGTGTCACTCAGGGATAGTTCTCTTTGGGGTTCTTTGGAAAAGAATGAAGGGATTGTACGTGTTCTGAGATTGAGTTTTGATCGCTTGTCTTCCCCATCTTTGAAGCAGTGTTTTGCATATTGTTCCATCTTTCCTAAGGATTTTAGGATCCAAAAGGACCAATTGATCCAGCTTTGGATGGCTGAAGGCTTTCTTCAGCAGTCCAGGATAAGTTCCCAGCAGCCAGCCATTGAGGATATCGGCAATGAATACTTCAATGCGTTGCTATCAAATTCCTTATTGCAGGATGTGGAGCCGGATCAATACGGTCGCATTACAACATGTAAGATGCATGATTTAGTTCATGATCTTGCACAATCCATTTCTCATATTAGACAAGGAAACATCGTTAATGGTGTGAGATTGTGGCACTCTTTGTTCTCCAATTCTAGCTCCATCCATGCTGTAAGGGACTTCAAAAGCTTACGAGTTCTTATTTTTTGCGGTGCTCCCATTGTCTCCTTGTCACACTCAATTGGCAGGCTAAAGCATTTAAGGTACTTTGACATTTCAAGAACTTACGTATGTAGATTACCGAAGTCCATCAGCCAGCTTTACCATTTGCAGACATTAAGATTATCGGGTTATGAAGGGCACATGCCTGAAGGAATGGAAAATCTAGTAAACTTGAGGCATCTGTATATTGGTCATTATAGAACTGTTCCTTATAAGATAGGATGTCTAACTAATCTTCAAACTTTGCCAATATTTAGAGTGGGTACAGAAAGGGGAAGTAGAATTGGTGAATTAGGAGGTTTGGTTGAACTTGGCGGAGAACTAGTCATATTCAATCTTCAGAATGTTAGAAATGAAGGAGAAGCTAGGGAAGCAAAATTGTTGGAGAAAAAGAAGCTACATGAGTTAGAATACCTTTGGGGCTATAACAGGGAAGAATCTTGCAATGACGAGGAAGTACTGGAAGGATTGGAACCTCACTCAAATTTGAAAAGCTTAAGCATTATGTACTATAACGGAAAGCACTATCCATCATGGTTGGCAAGGTTTACTAATATTAGTGGTCCAAGTGCTTGTTTTCAACCCATCAATTTGGTGAAGTTGAAGCTGTCTAATTGTAAGAATTTAGAGAAACTGCCAACTCTTGGGCACTACCCCAATCTAAAAATTCTTGAAGTAGAAGGTTTAAATAATGTGAGGTGCATTGGAAAAGAATTTTATTTCAGTGATGATGATAGTAGTTCTGATAAGAATAAGCCAATCACCTTATTTCCAGCATTGGAAAAGTTGAGCCTATGGAATATGGAAGAAGTAGAAGAATGGTTAGAAGTGGAACCAACAGTTACTGTGTATCCTTCACTAAAAGAGCTACATATTGAAGGTTGCCGTAAGCTAAGCAGTGTTCCAAGAATGAGTAGACTTTCTTGTCTTGAGGCACTCACTATTACAGGTAACAATGCATTAAGTTGTATAGGAGATGAACAATTTCCCTTTCCCCCTAGCCTCAAAAAATTAACCATACAGAGGTGCTATAAATTAACGACAGTTCCAAGTGTAGAGGGCGGTATCTCTTTTCTTCAGCATCTTGAGGTGAAGCTTTGTGACCAGTTATGTAAAATAGGACAAGGATTACTTACTTCCACATGTCTAAGAGTTGTGGTCATATGTGACTGTCCTAATTTGACCTCCATTCCAGTATATGGCATATCTGAGTCTCTTGTGAAGCTTGAGTTGGATCATTGTCGAGGATTACGGGAGATAGAGGGTGCGTTATCTGCATTCACAAGGTTGGAAACATTACGAATAGGAAACTGTCCTAATCTGATTCCCATTCCCCTTCCCTGTTTAGATGTTTTCTCCTCTCTTATACAATTATCGCTGGAAGGATGTCATGGACTGACAAGTCTACCAAGTGGATTGCGAAGCTGTACTTGTCTTCAGTTTTTGGTCGTGGACTATTGCACTGATCTGGAGTCGATTCCAGAAGATTTAGGGCAATTGCATTCTCTGAAGGAACTGTGTATCTTGAGTTGTCAAAACTTGAAGAGTGTTCCAGAGGACAGCCTTAGGTGCCTCACCCGTTTGAAGACATTGAAATTGGGTCCTTTCTCACAAGAGTTAGATGAATTCCCAGGTCTTAGTTCCATCCACCACCTCCACTCTTCCCTTGAAATTTTGACATTGAATGGATGGGAAAAACTATGCTCGCTGCCTTATCAACTTCAACACCTAGCCGCCCTCAGGTATTTAATTATTTCTGGATTTGATGGAGTCACAACTTTACCTGAGTGGTTGGGAAACCTCTCCTCTCTTCAAGATATGACAATAGATTTTTGTCGAAATCTGGAGCATCTGCCATCTAAGGGAGCCACATATCGTCTCTCCAATATTCAACATCTTTCTATTACAAACTGTCCACGATTTAAAGGAGACCGGAGTTACATCAGCAAGAGGTTCAAGATCCCTGCCAACCAAATCGAAGTCTATGAACATTAAGAATGTAAGTTCAAGTCTCATCGATATGCTCCTATAATATTCACAATACATCCTAATGAAAGAAGTTTCTTTCATGCAACACTGAAATTTTGAGATGATATTTTGATTGAAGGATGCACCAGAGAGATGACGAATTCCGAGGTTGCAGTCAACTTCAACATCCCGGGCCACCACCTCAACTCATCCCATTGAACCCTTGAGATTGAATGGATCGGAACAGCCAAGCTCTCTTTCATGTCAACTTCAACATCTCATTGCATACCAGCATGGAAAGGACTGAAAAAGCTCTTTTCTGCTTCACTTTTGAGAATTTCTGATTGTAAGAACCTTGTGCAACTGTCATCTGATAAAGCTATACAACACCTCTCCAATCCAGTTGAATACCTTAAAGTTTTAGTCATCCTTGATGAAACCAATGCTGGTAAGTTCCTCAAATTTTGTTCTTGTTTTTCCCTTGTCAGAAAATCTTTTGTTCAAAAGCCATGTTCTTTTCCAAAAAGTAGATTAATTGTATGTTTCTCTACCTTATATGCATAATCTTTGCTTTGTCTTTTTTTCCTTTGTCTTTGTTTCAGTTTTGTGGGGGCAACAAATTATTATTTGCTTGTATTGAGCTTTTTGAAGAACCTGAGATTATATGATAAACAAAGTTGGACCAGTTGACCTAGGAACTATTATGGACCGATTGAACCAAGAAATGGTTGAACCGGAAATTTTTTTGTTTTTATGAATCTTTTGATAATTTATTTAATCGAACCGGTTGAACCAACAAACTGGTGGCTTGACCAGTTATGACTGGTCCGATTTTGAAAACTTTGGTCAAAACCTTACTAGTTCAAACAGTTGTTTTAGGTTCTATAAACTGATTCGTTGTTCGATTTGTATCCAAAAATCTGCCTATTCTTATAATGTCTTGTTATAGTTTTAGTCCAATGACCATATAGTTGATAAATCTTTTGTTTTTATACCATGTTTTTATGTTGTTTAAGCACAAACGTTGCTGACATGGATCACGTTTTTGTTTGAAGTTGTTTGAGATTCGACTATTTTCTGGATTCGTTTTTCTAGTTTGTAACTTTATTTCTATTTATGTTTCAAACCTTAACCTTTGTGATTAGAGCAACAAAGATATCACTGCACAAATAATTTCTGCTAACTCTGGTGATATGGTTCTTGCTTCGGCTTACTCACACGAGCTTCCTTGATATGGACTTGAAGTCGGTCTTACAAACCATGCTGCAGGAAATGTTATTTATTTCACCTGGATTGTGCATTGATAAATCAGTTTCGTGTCATATGTTTTTTTTTATATATATTTGGCCAGCTTATTGCACTGGATTACTTTTGGGACTCCGTGTCCTTAACGTACTTGAAATGGACAATGAATATCGAGGAGTGTGGAGGAATTATACATATATGATCATGCTACGGTATCTGGTTTATTTTTGCATAGTTTCCTTATTGAAGGTTTGTATATTTCTAGGCTACCGGAGAGGATTTCTCGGTTGAACCAACTGACACAAGGAGGCATTTTCGAGCTGTCCTCGATGTTGGACTGATCAGGACAGCAACTGGAAACCATGTTTTTGGTGCACTAAAGGCATCATAAAAATCGAATGGCAAGTTTACCTGTTTTAGATAAGGCTGTTGGGTTTGGCTTATAGAAGTGATTCAAAGTGATCATTTCATTTCATTTTTGTTGCGAACTGTCCACTTTTGTAACATGATCGTTGTTAGTTTTTACTGTTTTCCATTAGTATTTCGGTGTGTAGCTTTCCTTTGAGTTACCGTTTTCTTTGTAAGCTTGGATGGGGCTAAGGAGACCACTTCATAGCTGAAATATTTGTACATGCCTTTTAAGCATTCAATTTTCAATTTCCGACTTTGGCCTATGTTAGTTTGTACTGTTTCCCACTAGTATTTCCGTGTATAGCTTTGCTTTGAGTTACCCTTGTCCTTGTATGCTTGGATCGGGCTAAGGTGATCACTTCATAGCTGAAGTATTTATGCGTGCGATCAACTTGAAGAAGCTGACGTATGAGGAAAGGAAAGCTAAGTTGAATGAACGATTACACACACGTAATGCCGCTGCCGGTGCTGATTCCGAAGACGAAAATTGAACGTAGTATGCTGATTTCGAAAATACTGAACTTGTTTACCTGCTTTTATTTTTACTGTTTTACTGCTGTTCTATAAATAACTATTTGAAGTTATTTACTTTTCAATTTCAATTTTGTTATAGGGGTTTGGATTTTTTTTTTGTGGGTAAAGATTGTAAAATTTATAATCTAATCCATCTTTCTTCTCTTATTTGTGAGCAACTTGTGATTTGTATATGGTGTTTTTGTGATTGAATGTCAAATATGCCAGCAACATGTGATTTTATCAATAATTTTCAAAAATATGTATAGAAAAATATTTATATGTAGGGTAAATTGCATTGAAGGACATTAAATTGATAACTCAATTTCATTGAATTATTCAACAATTATCATTTAAAATTCTTTTAGTCAAATCAGGGGTGGTGATGTTCCATTATCTTCAAACACCAGTTCATCATAGAGAGGCTAAATTCTTGTATTCTAACAGGTTAAATCCCAAAGTTCCCAAACCTTCATCTTCAATGGCCTATCCTGAATCAAAGTTAGTTGCCTGTAACAGAAACAATGGAAGCCTTCTTTGATGCTTATAAGAATGTACAAATCTCCATAGCTTGTTGTTCCTTTTCTATAATAGCTTTTTCTGTAATGTATATCATTTCAAACATATGTGTATCTCCTTGAATTGAAATGATAACCAAGAAGAAACTTCTCTTGGTAAAGCCTAAGCTCATGTGAGAAAAGAAGAGAAATGTTATATGGTTTGTAATATGAATTTTGGTGATCTCGAACATGTTTTCCATTTCTTTTTAATTTTATCGTAGTTGTAAATATAACTGACATTAAAACAGTCAGTTGCTTGTAACGAATACGAATATTTAAATTAAACTTCATACGATATTAATAATAAGTGTTTTTAAATTAGGCACACATATCATGTCTTGTTCATTTATTCTGGAGATGATGGGCTTACATGCTTCATACTTGAACAATCAAGAAAAGACATGAAAGAATAGTAGAGGTATTAAATATGTCATTCACTTTGTATAAGTATTATATTGCAGATTGGGTAAAAGCTAAGGGACCAATTTTGCTATTAACCTTAAATTTTTGTAAAGGTACGGAAGTACGAAAATACTTGTCTCTTTTGGCATTTAACACTAACTTTTTGCATCAGTAGCCTCTTCTACGAACGCCTCTTCTACGAAAGCAAAGACATTTCTCTTTCTTCACCGCCATTCACAGCTGCCGTCAGCGTTCTCAGCTCGGCTTCCCGGACCTCCTCTATACTCAAGTCTTCAAATTTTGCTCCGAAGCCAGATATAAGCTAGTGAAGCCGAACCATAAAACAAAAGCGAAAAACACTCCGGTTCCTATCGCCGGCCGTCGGACAGGTCTGTAGTTTTCTTACCTTATGGCGATGTATGTTGAAGACAGGATCAGTAGTTTTCCTGATCATATTCTTTGTCATATTTTGTCATTCCTTCCCATCGAAGAAGCAGTTCGAACATCTATTATTTCAACCAAGTGGAGATACCTCTTTGCTTCAATTTCTACCATTAAATTTGATGGTCATTTAATGAGGGGTTTGACTGACAGAAATGTTGACAGCTTCAAGAACTTTGTTGATAGGTTATTGAAATTCCCCGATCAGGTAAGTTTAGATTGCTTTGGGCTAAATGATATTGTTTCATGGAATGATAAATATCATGATTTTGATGTTTCTGGCTGGATATGTGCTGCATTGTGCCGTGGTGTTAAGGAAATTGATTTGGACTTAAAGAATCTTGGGGATATTTTACCAGCTCTTTTATTCTCTTGCCACTCACTGGTGACATTGAAATTGGATGCAGTAGGTTCTGAGATTGAGGTCCCATCTGACGTCTGTTTAGGGAATCTGAAGACTTTGCAGATTAGAAACTCGGCATTTGTAGGTGATTCCGTTCATAGGTTAATTTCCAATTGCCATGTCTTAGAAGATTTGGCTTTTATTGAATGTGATTTAGATTATTTGCGTGAGGTCAATATCCAAAGTCCATCGCTTAAGAGATTGGTTTTAGTTTTTGATCTTCGAATATTCGGAAATATAGATTACGTGGTGGTGATTAATGCTCCAAATCTTGTTTATTTTCAATATACTGACGCAGTAGTTGAAGGCTATACTTTGACTAACATGAAGTCTCTAGAAAAAGCCCATATTAACATCTGCGTGAGTGATGCCGTTGTTTGTGAAACAAGTGCACCTCATCTTATTCAAGGAATTCGCAATGTGCGGTCTCTAAGTTTAACCACTGATGAAGCGGTTAGTAAGCTTAGTATTCATGTGTGATTTTCCTTTTAACATTATATAATTTAACATTATATAATAGCTCCAAGTTTTTGTCTGTGCAGATTCTCCGAACAATTCGACTTCCTATATTTCACAACCTTATTGAATTCGAATATGATGGTCGTGGTTTTAATGGGAGAGAAACTTGGCTTGTGGAGTTTTTACATTGTGCGCCTAATCTAGAGATACTTACCCTCAATTTTCCGGTATGAAGTCTTTGTCTATGTTCATGTGTATTCGTTGCAGTTGATTGTTTTAGTGTCAGTTACATCCACGGTTACGATAAATTTAAAATAAATCGAAAGCATGTTCGAGATCACCTAAATTCATGGTACAAACCAAATAACTTCTCTTCTTTTTTCATGAGTTTAGGTTGATACGAGAACTCGATGGAATGCTTTACCTATTCCTTCTTGTTTGTCATTTCATCTAAAGGAGATTGAAATTTCATGCTTTGACCCATATGTGATTGAAATGGTTAGTTATTTCTTGGATAATGCAATGGTTTTGGAAAATCTCGTAATAAGAATGAAGGCCATGACTATGACACAGAAAAGGAAAGTCAGCAACCAATTATTGCAGTTACCAAAGAGTTCAAAGAAATGTCTAATTGTGATTTTGTAGTACTGTTTTATATTATGGTTAGAACTTATCAGTGTCTGGTTTGGTTTTGTATAGATGTGTTGTAATTATATTTCACTGTTAATATCCGGTACATTCACTAATGGCAATAGACTATACCTGATGGTTGGTTTATATGTATGTGTGTATGTATACTTGTGTTATAATGTATTGTAGCCGAAAGTAGCCTTTGAAATTGATATGTAGCCCCATGATTGGCAAAATAGAAACATATTTTAATTTGTAAGAAACAATCGTATGATATGCGTTACACAACAAGCTCTGATAGGAAGAATATCAGATTGATTTGGAGCTATTTTAGAACAAGAAAAAGGGGAGCTCTCTAGCTATAGAGATTTGTACATTCTTACTAACAGCAAAGAAGGCTTCCATTGTTCTTGTTATAGGCTAGCTTTTGTTCAACACAGGCCATTGAAGATGATGGTTTGAGCACTTGAGATTTTAGCCTGCTAGAATACTGGAATTTAGCTTTCCTAGGACTAAAATGATGTTTAAATGATGCTTGCGCCTTACAGGTCAGTCAGTGTTGAACAGTTTTTGAAAGCAACTGAATTGTCAGATTCTTGTGAAATGCAAATTCGGTTGAGTCAAAATATTTTAATTTAATAGGGGTTTGGATTTTTATTTTTTTTTGCATTTTTGTGGCTGAAAATTATAAATTTTATAATCTAATCCATCTTTCTTCTCTTATTTGCTAGCAACTTTTGATGTATATATGGTGTTCTTGTGATTGAATGTCACAAATATGCTAGCAACATGTGATTTTATCTGTGGTGTTATCAAAATTTTGAATAATCCAATGATTATTTTATAATTTTTAGTAATTTTGGATGTAGTTTATACAAAAGCAAATCAGGTACTAATAAGTTTTAACCATAACATAAAACAGTACAAAGAAACCCCTCCAGTGTAAGCAAATTTTACTTTAATACGCTCCTATAATATTCACAATACATAATGATAGAAATTTCTTGGTAGAAGTACCATCAAGGTCCCTCTACTAAGAGTTAAATTTTATTTTACCTCTTTTATTTAAAAAAAATGAGTAAATTAGTCTCTGCTAAAAATATTATCCCTAAAACTAGACATGATTGACAAAATAATCACGTTACGACTCACTGTATCTCAAGCTAATGATTTATAAGAATAAGTTTTTAATAGTAGGAATGGATGAAAATTTTAGTAGAAAGATCAATTTACTTTTTAATTTAACATATAAGAATGAATTTACTTAGTTTTTAAGTAAAGGGGTCAAAATACAATTTAACTCTTAGTAAAAAGGCCTTGATGATACTTTTCCCAAATTAATTTCAGGTACCAACAGAAAATTTGTGATAACCTTGTCACCTGTGGGAGTGCATATCAACACTTCCCCTCTTCCTTCAGCCTTGATAAACTGACCATTTCCAACTTTCACCTTAGTTTTGTAGCTTGTATACAAGGTTTTGAAAATGGTTGCATCTGGTGACATGTGATTAATGCAGCCACTGTCCAATAGCCATCCTTTTGAGCCCTTCTTCTGACAAGCTGAGCATGACACAGCAAAGACCTGCTCCTCATGGTCACTATTGTCTTCAGCTACTTAAGCTTCAACATTTTTCTGTTGTGCTTGATTCTGCCTAGGTCTGCTTTTGTTCTTGCAGACCCTTTCAACTTGCCCCTTTTTCTTGCAATATTGACATATTGCATCTGGTCTAAACCAGCATCTATCTTCAAGATGACCTGGTCTTTTGCAGTGCCTGCAGAGTTGGTTCCTTTTTCTTGCAGTATCAGGCTTAGGCCTGTTTTTCCAGTTCTTTTTGCCTTTATAGGCATTGGTGCTCGAGGCAACCTTGGCCTTGGCTTGAAAAGCACCTTTTTGATGCTCGTCTATTCTGCTGGCTCTCCTTTGCTCCTGAGCATAAAGGGCATTGATTGTACAAACCAAATAACTTTTCACCTTTTGTCATGAGTTTAGGATGTTGCGAGAACTCGATGGAATATAGGCATTCCTTCTTGTTTGTCATTTCACGTTGAGAAGATTGAAATTTTAGACTATGCCACATATATGATTGAAATAGTTCGTTATTTATTAGATAATTTAATGGTTCTAGAAAAGCTCATAATAAGAGTGCATGCCATGACTACGACACAAGAAAGTAAAACCCGCAACCAATTATTGCCGTTACCAAAGATGTAACGCCCCCTACCTGTATTCGTTGTCAGAATAAGGTACGAGGCATTACCAGAGTTTACAATTTTTTTTTTTTTTAAACCGATGCCAGTCTAATTCAACATAGTTTCAAAATAATTCATGCATATTTATAAGATAACTTTAACACATAGGCCATACCAATGGCCGACCTTACATTACATTCATTTCATATTAACATCTATTTTATTAGCTTATACATGCCATTAATTTCTAAAATAAAGTTTCTTAAAATACCGAAATCTTGGGGTTGATAGTGTGATGAGTCTCCCACCAATCCGACCTCCGAGCTCTTAACACTACAAAACAGGGAAAAAGGAAATAGGGTAAGCACTTTGTGCTTAGTAAGCTCATGTAACAAGAATTATACTTACCTAGTATTTTCATTACAAGCAATAAATATTCATATGCTCATTCAATGCATTATTACCCTAACATTCACAAACTCAACATCCAAGTTAGTCGATTAATTTCCATATATCAATAATATACACACCATGATTGATGAGCTCATCAATATCATGATTTCCATTTCCTTGTTATTTTTCCATATTTATCCTGTTAAATTACTCGGAATTTCGATGGATTTTCAGAGGTACACTTTAGTGTACAAATCCGGGTCCGTCAATTCATATTCATGTGCGCACATTTTCATTTCAGAGAGCACACTCCCGCGAACCTCATCTTTACAGCGGGATTACCAGTCCAGGCTAAATCCCCTGCAATATAAACTCATAGAGTATTGTCGGGATTACACCCTAGCTAAATCCCCTGCAACGACAATTACTCTAATGAGCTTGGATCCGAATTACAGTCCAGGCTAAATTCAGACCCTAATTCGGATTACCCGTCGGGCTAAATCCATTTTCCACATATTCTTCGGGAGGGCTATATCAAGATAGGATCACCCGTCCGGGCTAGATCCTTTTTACCGTCAATTCCTTTTCAGAGATCCATCGAATTTTCCTTTCATTCAACCGGGATTTCTTTCCCTTTTTATCAAATATACCAATGTTTCATCAAATTTCATACAATGGACATTCAAATCATATTCATATCAATAACATACATTTCAAACATTTAAGAGTATAATTCAAGTTACATGAACTTACCTCGATACTAGTTCGTTTACAAAATCTACTAATCCGGGACTTTTTCCTTTCCTCGATCTAGCTTCGTATTTGAGTTTTCCGGGTCTAAATAAATAAATTCAATCATCAATTCAATACATTTCATGTTCACATGTTGCATTTTCTATAATTCTATTATTATTTTTAATTTATTTAAAGCTGTCTACTTGAGTCACAGTCACTAAATTATTTATTTCTCGAGCTACAGAGCTCCAAATGAAGAACCGTTAATTTTCTCTGAAACTAGACTCACATATCTTCTTCCCATAAAATTTTCAGAAGTTTTGGTATGGCCAATCAATACCAGATTATTCTTAAAGTTTCCCCTGTTTTACTGTTTGACTGTTCTGACCTCTCTTCATTACGAATCAAATTACTCTTCTTACAGAATTCATATGACCTTCTTATTTGTTTCATTTGAAAATAGACTCATTCAGGATTCTAAACATATAAAGTTAAGCCCCTAATTATTTTTCTACAATTTGTTATGATTTTTCAAAGTCAGAACAGGGGATCCCGAAATCCCTCTAAACCAGTCTTACAAAAATATAAATATCTCAAATTACAGAATTCCTTTGCTTTCCCTGTTTCTTTTATATGAAACTAGACTAAATAAGCTTTAATTTCATATTTTGTTCATCTTCTAATTCAACTTGTACAATTTATGGTGATTTTTCAAAGTTAGACTACTGCTACTGTCAAAAACTGTTTTAGTGCAAAGTGTTGATTTCTATTTTGCCCCAAATTTCAGAGTTCATACAATTCAGTCCTTGATCAATTACCCTCAATTAAGATAATTTTTGTAAATTAATACTTTACCTAATTATTATGAGTTATTTCAAACCTATTGGAATTCAGAATTTCCACATAAAAACCCTCACTTCATATTCTTTTAAAATTAGGTCCCAAACATTCACTTTCTATGCAATTCTTTCAATAAAATCAGCATATAAACCATTTAAAGTTAAAATTCCATGCTAAATCATCATATACTTCCAGAACATATTCATAGCAACTTCCAACTTTATTCATAAAATCTAAAACTAATGAATTCAACAAGTGGACCTAGTTGTAAAAGTCACAAAAACACATAAATTTCAAGAAACAATCAAGAATTGAACTTACTTGCAGTAGAATTATGAAAAACCAGCTTAGGGAAAACCCTTCTATGGTGTTTTTCTGATGAGAATGCAGAAAAATAAAGAGGAATCTAGATAATTCCACTTTAGTCCTAACTTTATTAAGTAAATTTTGCAATATTCCAATTTTACCCTTATTTCTCCTTATTTTCTCTGATTTCATGCCCTTGCCGTCCGGGCAAAAATCTCAATAATACCAAAAAAAAACAAAATTAACCGGAAAGTACAGGGTTCAGGAAAATTGACCGGAAATGGCAATTTCCCCCAAAAACGCGTCCCCGTCAGCGCGTTTTTTGGGGAAAACGGCCTAAAGCGCGTCCCCGGGGGAGCGCTTTTGTCCACCTCAGCAAAAACGCGTCCACGGGGGCGCGCTTTCGCTGAGGTGGACAAAAACACTCCCCACGTGGCGCGCTTTAGCCCATTTTTAAAAAAAAAAAAACTATTCTCAAATATTTTAAAAATTTACGAGAATAAACCTTTATAAAGGCTCAAAGTGACAACACCATTTTTTTTAAGGTATCATCAATTAATAAAAAATATAACTTACAAAGGAAATCTTTATATAGACCCAAAGTCTCATTTTCCTTATTTTTTTGAGTAAAGTGGGATATGAGATATGTGTATTTATAGACTCATAAATAGCTTTGCAGCTTGTTCCTAAACAATGTGGGATTCCTTCCTCTTTTAACTAACAACATAAGAAAACAAGGAACAATGTGGGATGACATGTTGTTAGTTAAAAGAGGAAGGAATCCCACATTGTTTAGGAACAAGCTACAAAACTATTCATGAGTCTATAAATACACATACATATCCCACTTTACTCAAGAAAACAAGGAAATGAGACTTTGGGTCTATATAAAGATTTCCTTTGTAAGTTATATTTTTTATTAATTGATGACACCTTAAAAAGATGGTGTTGTCACTTTGAGCCTTTATAAAAGTTTATTCTCGTAAATTTTTAAAATATTCGAGAATAGTTTTTTTTTTTAAAAATGGGCTAAAGCGCGCCACGTGGAGAGTGTTTTTGTCCACTCGTCAAAAGCGCCCCGCGGACGCGCTTTTTGCTGAGGTGGACAAAAGCGCTTTCCCGGGGGACGCTTTAGGTAGTAGATTTTCCCAAAAACGCGCTGCGGGGGCGCGTTTTTGGGAAAATTGCCCTTCCGGTCAATTTTTTTCGAACCTTGTACTTTCCGGTTAATTTTGTTTTTTTTTGGTATTATTGAGATATTTACCCCTTGCCGTCCAGCCCAAATAGACCTTAGGTCTATTTGCCTTTTAAGACCTCCTTCTTTTATCATTTAAGCTATTTAATCATTTCTCATAACTTTACATTTGTTACAATTTAGTCCTTTTCATTTAATTACATACTCAAACGTTAAAATTTTACTTGAAATTTTAATACTATATTACTAACATTTTATAAATATTTATAAAAATATTTCCTACTCAATTTTATGAGATCAAGGTCTCGATACCTTGTTTTTACCCAATTCCTTCAATAATTCCTTTTTCTAACTAACCACTAAATCGGTAAAATTTTTCTTTCGATATTTTAATACGATTTCCTATCATATAAATATTCATGCAAAAATATTAAAATAAATTTTTCTTTAAATCGGATTTATGGTTACGAAACCATTGTTCCGATAACCTTGAATTTAGGCCATTACAAAAGAGTTCAAAGAAATGTCTAATTGTTATTTTGGAGTACTAAATTATAAGATTTTTGTGAAATTCGGTTTTGAGTTAAACTATTTTAATTTAATAGGGTTTGGATTTTGTTTTTGCATTTCTGTATCTTTCTTCTCTTATTTCCTAGCAACTTCATTTAATTATTTAAAAGTTTTCATTTAAATCATTAATTAGTTAAAATAATTGATGTATAATTTTTTATTGTGCTCGTTTGTACGAATTGACAGCTATTATTCCTTTTTTTTTCATCAATTAAATAAATCTTAATAGAATCAAACTAGATGGTTCGGTTGAAAATTTAATTGATTGCGGTTTTGGTTTGAAGATAAAAGGTTGAATCATTAACATGTGAACTGAAACAAATAACCAAGCTTCTTAAACCCCCCGCCTATTCAAGCCCGGTCTGCCTTTAATCGTCGACAGTGTATGATAGTAACTGTATATCGGAGAGACGATACACAGCTCCTTTGCGTGGCAGACGGTCCAGATTTAATGAATCGCTAACTATTGAAGAGAGGAGAAACTGTTATCTCTAATGTTTCCAACCTTGTGAATGCGGGTAATGCTTCCTCTTATCTCTTATCTTACTATGAGCATGTCTGCAAATGGTAAGAGTTGGCTGATGGACATAGGTAATCTGCATATGTGATGTAAGTTCTTGAAATGTGATCATCACAGAAGTTCAAAACTTAGGTCCTTTACGCCATGGCTTTACTAGTCTAATATGAGAAATGGATTGTCCAATATCATGTTAATTATGCATCTTAGATCGCAAAAGCTAGCTGCTGGGAACCATTGTTTTTTAAACCGGACGAGCCAGTTGGACCGGGATATTGATATGGAATACGAGGTTGAATTGTCTGACTTTCAAAACGGTATGAACCAATTGAACCAACCGTTGGAGTAAAAATCTTAAAAATCTTATTGGGAACTTATCCTAGGCCGAAGTTGAGTTCAATCAAGTTTTTACAAGAACCTAAATTCATGAGAGAAGAAAAAGAGAAATATTATCAGAGTTGTGAATATCGAAAATAGTCAATTGTAATAGATACGAGTACTTAAACAAAATTTCATACTAGATCGAAGATAAATGTCTTTAAATTAGACACACCCATTCAGGAGATGATGGGGGTTACATACTTCATACTTGATCAATGAAGAAAAGACATGAAGGAATAGTACAGGTATTAACTTTGACATTTACTTTGTATATGTATTATATTGCACACTGGGTAAACATTAAGGGACCAATTTTGATATTAACCCTAAATCTTATATAAAGCTATGAAAATACGGCATTAACCCCAACTTTTTAGTATCTCTAACAGCTTCTACCAAAGTCGAAAGGTAAGAATTTTCCTTTTCTTCCTTCCACAAATCCGAGTCGGTGGCTGTCACCGCCACCCACGGCCGCCATCAGAGTTCGAAGCCAGATATAAGCTAGTGAAGCCGAACCACAAAACAAAAGCGAAAAACTCTCCGGTTCCTATCGCCGGCCGTCGGGCGGGTCTGCAGTTTTCTTATCTTATGGCGTTGTGTTCCGAAGACAGAATCAGTAGTTTCCCGGATCATATTCTTTGTCTTATTTTGTCTTTCCTTCCTATTAAAGAAGCAGTTCGAACCTCTATTATTTCAACCAAGTGGAGATACCTCTTTGCTTCAATTTCTACCATTGAATTTGATCGTTGTTTACTGCGTGGTTTGACTGACAGAAATGTTGACAGCTTCAAGAACTTTGTTGATAGGTTATTGAAATTCCCCGATCAGGTAAGTTTAGATTGCTTTAGGCTAAGTGATAGGGTTTCATGGAATGATGAAAATCATGATTTTGATGTTTCTGGTTGGATATGTGCTGCATTGTGCCGTGGTGTTAAGGAAATTGATTTGCACTTCGATATAGATTATCTTGAGGATGTTCGCACTTTTCCAGCTGTTTTATTCACTTGCCACTCACTGGTGACACTGAAATTGAATGTAGAAGGTTCTAAGATTGAGGTCCCATCTGACGTTTGTTTAGGGAATCTGAAGACTTTGCAGCTCAGAATGTCGGCAGTTGACGGTGATTCCATTAGTCGGTTAATTTCCAATTGCCATGTCTTAGAAGATTTGTCGTTCTTTCAATGTTTTCTTGCGTATGCAAGGGAGCTCAATATCCAAACTCCTTCTCTTAAGAGATTGGTTTTAGATTTTCATGCGTTAGCGTTAGAATACAGAGATTTCAATTATGTGCTGGTGATTAATGCTCCAAATCTTGTTTATTTTCAATATACTGACGCAGTAGCTGAAGGCTATGCTTTGAGTAACATGAAGTCTCTAGAAAAAGCCGATATTAGCATCTATCGGTTTGATTCCAGTGATTGTGAAACAAGTGTAACCCATCTTATTCAAGGAATTTGCACTGTGCGGTCTCTGAGTTTAACCATTGATGAAGTGGTTAGTAAACTTAGTATTCATGTGTGATTTTCCTTTTAACATCATATAATTTAACATTATATAATAGCTTCAAGTTTTTGTGTGCGCAGCTTTTCCGAACGTGTCGACTTCCTATATTTCACAACCTTATTGAATTCGAATATCGTGGTCTTGGTTTTAATGGCAGAGAAACTTGGCTTGTGGAGTTTCTACATCGTGTGCCTAATCTAAAGACACTTACCCTCAATTTTCTGGTATGAAGTCTTTTTCTGAGTATGTGTATTCGTTGCGATTGATTGTTTTAGTGTCAGTTATTTTCACAATCATGATAAGCTTAAAAGAAATTGAAAGCATGATCAGGATCAACTAAATTCATGGTACAAACCAAGCAACTTTTCTAAGTTTTCTTCTCTTGTCATGAGTTTAGGTTGTTGCGGAAACTCAATGGAAGGTTTTACAGATGGAAGTTCCTTCTTGTTTGTCTTTTCACCTCAAGGAGATTAAAATTTTGAACTTTCAGGGAGGCACGCGAATGTTTGAAATGATTAGTTATTTCTTGGATAATGCTATGGTTCTGGAAAAGCTCATGACAGGAATGAAAACCCTGTCTGAGACACAACAATCGACTGTCTTCAACCAGTTATTGCAGTTACCAAAGAGTTCAAAGAAATGTCAAGTTGTGATTTTCTAGTACTGTTTATGTTATGGTTAGAACTGATCAGTGTCTGGTTTGGTTTGGTATGGATGTGTTGTTTGAAATATACATTTTAGTGTTAATATCCTATACGTTCACTAATAGCAATACTGAAAATCTGATAGTTGGTTTATATATGTATGTCTGTATGTATATTTATGGGTATATATATGTATTGTAGCCAAAAATAGCCTTTGAAATTGATATGTAGCCCCATGATTGGCAAAATAGAAACATATTTTAATTTGTAAGAAACAATCGTATGGTATGCGTTACACAACAAGCTCTGAGAGGAAGAACATCAGATTTATTCGGAACTATTTGAGAACAAGAAAAAGGAGAGCTCTCTAGTTATGGGGATTTGTACATTCTTACCAACAGCAAAGAAGGCTTCCATTGTTCCTGTTATAGGCTAGCTTTGGTTCAACACAGGCCATTGAAGATTAAGGTTTGAGAACTTGAGATTTTAGCCTGCTAGAATGCTGGAATTTAGCTTCCTTGAGACTGAAATGATGTTTAATGATCCCTTGATTTGACTATGGAACTCACACCATTGACAACAATGTTTGCGTCTTACAGGTCAGTCAGTGTTGATAATATCCAACTCTAAACTCATCTCCCTGGTGCATTCCTCTGTCAAAATATCATCTGAAAGTTTCGGTGTTGCGTGAAAGAAATTTGGTGAAATTATCGAGGTCTCTCTATTAAAAAAAAATGAGTAAATTAATTTTGTATTAAGAAAGAAGCTTTAAGTAACAGAAAAGACAGCGTTGTCGTGGTCATCCGTGGTGGTAGGTTGGCTGGTGGGATCACCATAAAGAGGGGAGACATGATCATCATCACTGTCATTGGATTTATTAAACAATTTGTTTATATTTAACACTTATCTTTTAATAATAGACAAAATAATTTTTTAAAGGATAAATTACACTCAAAGTCACTTAATTTTAAAAAATCACAAAATGATCGTTTTAGTTTTTCCTCCCACAAACTTGAATAGATGAGGCTTATTCGGCCCATGAGATTGTCTACTTAAATATGAGAAATTAAACTTATAGGATTATGTAAAGGGGATAGGTAATATGATAAGATTTGATTTTATAATCTAGAAAAGTATGTAAATCCCTTAATTGTTGATAAACCATACAAGTAACACATTTTAATCTCATACATAGCATGTTTTTGGATGTTTTATTATACAACTTTGTGAATTCGATGCTCCTAAATCCTTTAAATTCATGTTTATATACTTAGTAGAACATAAGGGAGCGAAAGGAACGGAAAACGGGCCAAAATAGGACAAAATGGGCCATCTTAAGGATCCATATAGCCAAGCTAGTTCCAAACGGGCTGAGCACATGCCCGTGTGTACCACACGGGCTGGACACACGCCCGTGTGCCAAACAGTGTCAATCGCGAGCCATGCAAATTTTCACACGGCCTGGGCATCCTCACACGGGTTGATCACATACATGTGTCCCTTTTGCACCTTGCTTCGTTTTTACGCCAAAAAAGTCAATTTTTAGGGTTTTTGAGCATTCTAAAGTCTATAAATATACACCAGAAGAAGACCTAAAGGAACACGCAGAGTAGAACAAAGAAATTATTCGAAGGAAGCCATCGGAATCATCTCGGAAGTAAATTCACTCCGAGATTGAAGATCTCCGTTAAGTTCCTTAAAAGTTTTTGGGATTTTTATTTTCCTTTTACGTTATGAACTAAACTCCCTAAATACTTAAAGGAGGATGAAACCTAGATGAATCTTATCATTCAATTATCTAAATTGCATGATAAATACTTATTCTTGTTTTTAATTATGTGTTCTTAACCCTTACTTTAATATTTTCAGGATATTAATTCAAATTTAATGTGCTTATTCAGTGGAGCAAAAGTTACTATTTAAGAGGAGATTTAGCATAATTAAACAGAGTTGATTGCAACCTTAGAAATAGGATAACATAAATCTGCCGGATTAGAGTCAAATCTAATAAGAGAATCCATAAATCGAGTTAATGCGACGATAAGGATTTTAATTAGAAAGAGATTTCAGTTACTCAACCCAGATTTAGTTATTTTTAGTCTTGAAAGAGATATTAACATAATTTAGTTATTTTTACAGGTCAAGGCAAGTGAATAAATCGTTTAATTCAGAGTCAGAATAATAAGTAAAGTCTAGGTGGATTCTTCCTTAGGTATTGTCTTTATTCATTGGTTTACTCGATTAGTCTCTTCACTTTCTGTCGCTTTCATAGTTAATTAGTTAGTTAAATTTCAGATTAAAACAAATCCCCTTAATTATTAGGTTAAATAATAAAAAGATAATTATTACTAGTAATTTTAGTTCTTGTGGAAATGATATTCCAGACTCATCAAAGCTATACTACTGTTCGATAGGTGCGTTTGCTTTTGTTGCAATAACCTAAACTCATGAGAGAAGAAAAAGAGAAATATTATCGTAATTCTGAATATCAAAAATAGTCAATTGCAATAAATACGAGTACTTAAACAAAACTTCATACTAGATCGAAAATAAATGACTTTAAATTAGACACACCCATTATGCCTTGTTCATTTCTTCAGGAGATGATGGGGGTTGCATACTTCATACTTGGTCAATGAAGAAAAGACATGAAGGAGTAGTGCAGCTATTAACTTTGACATTTACTTTGTATATGTATTATATTGCACATTGGGTAAAACTTAAGGGATCAATTTTGATATTAACCCTAAATCTTGTATAAAGCTATGAAAATACGGCATTAACACCAGCTTTTGAGTATCTCTAACAGCTTCTACCAAAGGTAAGAACTTTCCTTTTCTTCCTTCCACAAATCCGAGTCGGTGGCTGTCACCGCAACCCACGGCCGCCATCAGAGTTCGAAGCCAGACATAAGCTAGTGAAGCCGAACCACAAAACAAAAGCGAAAAACTCTCCGGTTCCTATCGCCGGCCGTCGGGCAGGTCTGCAGTTTTCTTATCTTATGGCGATGTGTTCCGAAGACAGAATCAGTAGTTTCCCGGATCATATTCTTTGTCATATTTTGTCTTTCCTTCCTATTAAAGAAGCAGTTCGAACCTCTATTATTTCAACCAAGTGGAGATACCTCTTTGCTTCAATTTCTACCATTGAATTTGATCGTTGTTTACTGAGTGGTTTGACTGACAGAAATGTTGACAGCTTCAAGAACTTTGTTTATAGGTTATTGAAATTCCCCGATCGGGTAAGTTTAGATTGCTTTAGGCTAAGTGATGGGATTTCATGGAATGATGAAGATCATGATTTTGATGTTTTTGGTTGGATATGTGCTGCATTGTGCCGTGGTGTTAAGGAAATTGATTTGCACTTAGATTATCTTGGGGATGTTCTCACTTTACCAGCTGTTTTATTCACTTGCCACTCACTGGTGACACTGAAATTGAATGTAGAAGGTTGTAAGATTGAGGTCCCATCTGACGTTTGTTTAGGGAATCTGAAGACTTTGCAGCTTAGAAACTCGGTAGTTGACGGTGATTCCATTAATAGGTTAATTTCCAATTGCCATGTCTTAGAAGATTTGGCTTTTATTGAATGTTTTCTTGCGTATGCAAGGGAGCTCAATATCCAAAATCCTTCACTTAAGAGATTGATTTTAGATTTTGATGTGGTAGAATACAGAGATTTCAATTATGTGCTGGTGATTAATGCTCCAAATCTTGTTTATTTTCAATATACTGACGCAGTAGCTGAAGGCTATGCTTTGAGTAACATGAGGTCTCTAGAAAAAGCCGATATTAGCATCTATCGGTTTGATTCCAGTGATTGTGAAACAAGTGCAACCCATCTTATTCAAGGAATTTGCACTGTGCGGTCTTTGAGTTTAACCATTGATGAAGTGGTTAGTAAACTTAGTATTCATGTGTGATTTTCCTTTTAACATCATATAATTTAACATTATATAATAGCTTCAAGTTTTTGTGTGCGCAGCTTTTCCGAACATGTCGACTTCCTATATTTCACAACCTTATTGAATTCGAATATCGTGGTCTTGGTTTTAATGGCAGAGAAACTTGGCTTGTGGAGTTTCTACATCGTGTGCCTAATCTAAAGACACTTACCCTCAATTTTCTGGTATGAAGTCTTTTTCTGGGTATTTGTATTCGTTGCGATTGATTATTTTAGTGTCAGTTATTTTCACAATTACGATAAACTTAAAAGAAATCGAAAGCATGTTCAGGATCAACTAAATTCATGGTACAAACCAGGTAACTTTTCTAAATTTTCTTCTCTTGTCATGAGTTTAGGTTGTTGCTGAAACTCAATGGAAGGTTTTACAGATGGAAGTTCCTTCTTGTTTGTCTTTTCACCTCAAGGGGATTAAAATTTTGAACTTTCAGGGAGGCACGCGAATGTTTGAAATGATTAGTTATTTCTTGGATAATGCTATGGTTCTGGAAAAGCTCATGATAGGAATGAAAACCCTGTCTGAGACACAACAGTCGACTGTCTTCAACCAACTATTGCAGTTACCAAAGAGTTCAAAGAAATGTCAAGTTGTGATTTTCTAGTACTGTTTTATGTCATGGTTGGAACTGATCAGTGTCTGGTTTGGTTTTGTATAGATGTGTTGTCTGAAATATACATTTTAGTGTTAATATCCTAGAGTTCAATCGTTATTGTTAGTTTGTACTGTTTCCCATTAGTATTTCCGTGTATAGCTTTCCTTAGAGTTACCCTTTTCCTTGTATGCTTGGATCGGGCTAAGGAGACCACTTCATAACTGAAATATTTATGCGTGCGATCAACTTGAAGAAGCTGACGTATGAGGAAAGGAAAGCTAAGTTGATTGAACGAATACACACACTTAATGCCGCTGCCGGATTCCGAAGACGAGGATTGAACATAGGATGCTGATTTCGAAAATACTGAACTTGTTTACCTGCTTTTAGTCAAATCAGGGGTGGTGATGTTCCATTATCTTCAAACATCAGTTCATCACGGAGAGGCTAAATTCCTGTATTCTAACAGGTTAAATCCCAAATTTCTCAAACCTTCATCTTCAATGGCCTGTCTTGAATCAAAGTTAGTTGCCTGTAACAGGAACAATGGAAGCCTTCTTTGATGCTTATAAGAATGTACAAATTTCCATGGCTTGATGTTCCTTTTCTCTCATAGCCTCTTCTGTAATGTATATCAAACATATGTGTATCTCCTTGAATTGAAATGATAAACAAGAAGAAACTTCTCTTGGTAAAGCCTTCAATGGAGTTTACGCAGCAGCCTAAGATCATGTGAGAAAAGAAGAGAAATGCTATATGGTTGGTAATATGAATTTTGGTGATCTGGGACATGTTTTGCTTATAACGAACATGAGTACTTAAATCAAACTTTATACGAGATCGGTAATAAGTGTCTTTAGATTAGGCACACATATCATGTCTTGTTCATTTCTTCTGGGGACTTGATCAATCAACAAAAGCCGTGAAAGAATAGTACAGGTATTAAATATTACAGATTAGGTAAAAGTTGAGGGACCAATCTTGATATTAACCTTAAATCTTATATAAAGGTACGGAAATCGAAAATACTTGTCTGTTCTGACATTTAACACTAATTTTTTTTTTTTGCATCCCTAGCTCTTCTACGAAAGCAAACATATTTCTCTTTATTTCTTCCACAAATCAGATCCGGTGGCTGTCACCGCCACCCACGGCCGCCATCAGAGTTCGAAGCCAGACATAAGCTAGTGAAGCCGAACCACAAAACAAAAGCGAAAAACTCTCCGGTTCCTATCGCCGGCCGTCGGGCAGGTCTGCAGTTTTCTTATCTTATGGCGATGTGTTCCGAAGACAGAATCAGTAGTTTCCCGGATCATATTCTTTGTCATATTTTGTCTTTCCTTCCTATTAAAGACGCAGTTCGAACCTCTATTATTTCAACTAAGTGGAGATACCTCTTTGCTTCAATTTCTATCATTAAATTTGATGGTCGTTTAATGAGTGGTTTGACTGACAGAAATGTTGACAGCTTCAAGAACTTTGTTGATAGGTTATTGAAATTCCCCGATCAGGTAAGTTTAGATTGCTTTGGGCTAAATGATATTGTTTCATGGAATTATAAAGATCATGATTTTGATGTTTCTGGCTGGATATGTGATAAAGATCATGATTTTGATGTTTCTGGCTGGATATGTGCTGCATTGTGCCGTGGTGTTAAGGAAATTGATTTGGACTTAGAGAATCTTGGGGATATTTTACCGGCTCTTTTATTCACTTGCCACTCACTGGTGACATTGAAATTGGTTGCTGTAGGTTCTGAGATTAAGGTCCCATCTGACGTTTGTTTAGGGAACCTGAAGACTTTGCAGATTAGAAAGTCGGTATTTGTAGATGATTCCGTTCATAGGTTAATTTCCAATTGCCATGTCTTAGAAGATTTGGCTTTTATTGAATGTGAGTTTGAATATTTGCGTGAGGTCAATATCCAAAGTCCTTCGCTTAAGAGATTGGTTTTAGATTTTGATCTTCTAGAATATGAAAATATAGATTATGTGCTGGTGATTAATGCTCCAAATCTTGTTTATTTTCAATATACTGACGCAGTAGTTCAAGGCTATACTTTGACTAACATGAAGTCTCTAGAAAAAGCCCATATTAACATCTGCGAGAGTAATTCCATTGATTGTGAAACAAGTGCAACTCATCTTATTCAAGGAATTCGCAATGTGCGGTCTCTAAGTTTAACCACTGATGAAGCGGTTAGTAAACTTAGTATTCATGTGTGATTTTCCTTCTAACATTATACAATTTAACATTATATAATAGCTCCAAGTTTTTGTCTGTGCAGATTTTCCGAACAAGTCGACTTCCTATATTTCACAACCTCATTGAATTCGAATATGGTGGTTGTGGTTTTAATGGGAGAGAAAATTGGCTTGTGGAGTTTCTACATTGTGCGCCTAATCTAGAGACACTTACCGTCAATTTTCCGGTATGAAGTCTTTGTCTAAGTTCATGTGTATTCGTTGCAGTTGATTGTTTTAGTGTCAGTTAAATCCACAGTTACTATAAATTTAAAAGAAATCGAAAGCATGTTTGAGATCACTTAAATTCATGGTACAAACCAAATAACTTCTCTTCTTTTTTCATGAGTTTAGGTTGACAGGGGAACTCGATGGAATGCTTTACCTATAGAAGTTCCTTCTTGTTTGTCATTTCATCTAAAGGAGATTGAAATTTCATGCTTTGAGCCACATATGATTGAAATGGTTAGTTATTTCTTGGATAATGCAATGGTTTTGGAAAATCTCATAATAAGAACGAAGGCCATGACTGTGACACAGAAAAGGAAAGTCAGCGACCAAGTATTGCAATTACTAAAGAGTTCAAAGAAATGTCTAATTGTGATTTTGTAGTACTGTTTTATATTTTGGTTAGAACTTATCAGTGTCTGGTTTGGTTTTGTATAGATGTGTTGTAATATATATTTCACTGTTAATATCCGGTACATTCACTAATGGCAATAGACTATACCTGATGGTTGGTTTATATGTATGTATGTATGTATACTTGTGTATATAATGTATTGTAGCCGAAAGTAGCCTTTGAAATTGATATGTAGCCCCATGATTGGCAAAATAGAAACATATTTTAATTTGTAAGAAACAATCGTATGATATACGTTACACAACAAGCTCTGATAGGAAGAATATCAGATTGATTTGGAGCTATTTTAGAACAAGAAAAAGGGGAGCTCTCTAGCTATAGAGATTTGTACATTCTTACCAACAGCAAAGAATGCTTCCATTGTTCCTGTTATAGGCTAGCTTTGGTTCAACACAGGCCATTGAAGATGAAGGTTTGAGCACTTGAGATTTTAGCCTGCTAGAATACTGGAATTTAGCTTTCCGATAACACTCTAGAATGTCATGTTTTTATATGCTAATTGTATATTAATTTTGAGTGTGATTCTACTAATTTGGGCTATTTATGGACTTTTATCTTATAGGGACTAAATTGGAGGCAAAAGCAAAATTGAAGGCCAAAATTGTGAAATTAAAGATAAAAATGGACCAATGTGCAACAAAGGGAAAATATGGTGCCAAAAGTGCAAACATGAAGGGCAGAGGGATTGAAATACAAAAAAAAAGAGACTTTGCTTTATCAAACTCTATTTTTAATTATATTAGGATAATTAATATTACGATAATTATTTAAGATTATTTAATTTCTCTATTTATCTTTAATTAAATTGTAATTATCTTTGGGAGTTTGAGTAGGATTAGTCCATTTACCTTAGCACTATAAATAGGGGATGAAGTGACTCATTTTGGGGAGGATCTTTTTCTGTGCACTCTCCTCCCATAAGTCTTTTGTGTTTCCTTTATTTTTCTTCTAATAAAAATTCCTTTTTCCATACTTATATATTTATTTATTTTTCCACCACAAATATGAGCCACTAAAATCTATCTAGCCGAAGGTTGTCGAATTCCCCAAAAAGGTTCTTGAGGCTTAGAACCCGCACTTAACTTTCTCACCCAAGTATTCGTCGTTTCTCCGCATTACAGGGCTGAAGCTTCCGTCCAGGTCCCTTTAAAAGTAACCCTTTCAATGTATGCAAAGGCGGCCACTTTGTGTGTTTTGGGAAGATTGCACCGTCGGTTCGTGAGCTTACTGCGTCAGAGGTTAGCGAGCCCAAGAGACAAAATGGCGTGGGATTCGCCATTGAGAAACGTTGATCTAGCGTAAATGACTCCACAAAAGCAATTGCAGGCTAGAGTCAGGCTCCATAAATTCGTAAGTTTAAACTCTTGGAGTTGGTGGCCGTAGGCGTCCTCTTCCACTATAGCTGGCTTACTTGGGTAGAGAAGGGTTATCCAAAAGCCGAAGATGGAACCCAAGGAGGAACGAGACAACCGGAGGCTGGAATCTCCCCATAAGAATTTCTTTAACTCAACTTTATTTTCTTTTTAATTTTAGCAATTTCAATTCGACTTCCCAACTCTTTATTTTATTTTACTTTATTTTCGTTTCTAGATCCACCGTTTTAATTTTGTCATTTTTATTTTTTCAGGAACGCAGGCTTTCTTGGGTACGATTCTGCCCAGGATTTCGAGAAACAAGTATTCGTATAATCCGGTCCCTAAGGATTCGACCCTACTTCCCCTTTACTGTTATTTTTACCATTTTACAGGGAATAGGATATATTTGGTGCTTTCAACGATGCAATCACTTTCCTAGGGCTGAAATGATGTTTAAATGATGCTAACAGTTTTTGAAGGCAACTGAATTGTCAGATTTTTGTGAAATGCAACTTCGGTTGAGTCAAAGTATTTTAATTTAATAGGGGTTTGGATTTTTATTTTTATGCATTTTTGTGGCTGAAAATTATAAATTTTTTAATCTAATCCATCTTTCTTCTCTTATTTGCTAGCAACTTTTGATGTATATATGGTGTTCTTGTGATTGAATGTCACAAATATGCTAGCAACTTGTGATTTTATCTGTGGTTTTATCAAAATTTTGAATAATCCAATGATCATTTTATAATTTTTTAAAATTTAATGATTAAAATGTATATTTAGTAAAAGATTAGTAATTTTGGATGTAGTTTATACAAAACCAAATCAGGTACCAATAAGTTTTAACCATAACATAAAATAGTACAAAGAAACCCCTCCAGTGTAAGCAAATTTTACTCTAATACGCTCCTATAAGATTCACAATACATAATGATAGAAATTTCTTGGTAGAAGTACCATCAAGGTCCCTCTACTAAGAGTTAAATTGTATTTTACCTCTTTTATTTTAAAAAAATGAGTAAATTAGTCTCTGTTAAAAATATCATCCCTAAAATTAGACATGACTGACAAAATAATCACGTTACGACTCACATGTATCTCAAGCTAATGATTTATAAGAATAAGTTTTTAATAGTAGGAATGGATGAAATTTTTAATAGAAAGATCAATTTACTTTTTAATTTATAACATATAAGAACAAATTTACTTATTTTTAAGTAAAGGGGTCAAAATACAATTTAACTCTTAGTAAAAAGGCCTTGATGATACTTTTCCCAAATTAATTTTGAGATGATATTTTAACGGAAGAATGCACCAGAGGTCCAGAGATGAAGATTAGAGTTGATATTATCAACACTGACAGACCAGTAAGGCGCAAGCTTTGGTGTCAATGTTGTGAATTCTATAGTCAAATTAAGGGATCTTCAAACATTATTTCATTCCTAGAGAATCTAAATTCCAGTATTCTGGCAGGCTAAAATCTAAAGTTCTCAAAGCTTCATCTCCAGTGGCCTGTGCTGAATCAAAGCTAGCCTACAACAGGAACACTGGAAGCGTAGGCTTTCTTTTGGTTACAATACATATATATTTATGCATATACTTTTATTTGAATTACTTGGTAACTGCAATAATTGTTTGCAGACTTTCCATTACCGTCTCCCAGACAGGGCTCACATCCTTATCATGAGCTTTTCCAGTACCATTGCATTATCAAAGAAATAAGTAATCATTTCAAACAAACAAGAAGGAACTTGTATAGGTAAAACCTTCCATGGAGTTTCCACACCATCCTAAACTCATGAAAAAGGTGATTTGGTTTGTACCATGAAGTTAAGGTGATCTCGAACATGCTTTTGGTTTCTTCGAAGTGTGAGGGTAAGTGTCATGGCAAGTAAATGAAAGAGCTGGTGAAGTGAGAACATCCCCAATATTAGCTAAATGTAAATCACTTTCCTTAAGATCATGGCACAAGGCGGTCATTCCAAGAAATCCCATCACTCAGCCTAAAGCAATCTGAACTTACCTGATTGGGGGATTTCAATAACCTATCAAGAACTCACACCATTTCTGTCAGTCAAACTTCAATGGGTTGCTATCATATTCCTTATTGCAGGAGGTGGAGCAGGATCAATATGGTCGCATTACAACATGTAAGATGAATGATTTAGTTCATGATCTTGCAAAATCCATTTCTCATATTGACAAGAAAATGTTGTTAATGGTGTGAGATTGTGGCACTCTTTGTTTTCGAGTCTAGCTCCATCCGTGCTGTAAGGGACTTCAAAAGCTTACGAGTTCTTATTTTTTGTGAGTCTCCTTGTCACATTCTATTGGCAGGCTAAAGCATTTAAGATACATTGAGATTTCAAGAAGTTACATTTGTAGATTACCAAAGTCATCAGCCAGCTCTACCATTTGCAGACATTCAAGATTACTTGGTTATCAAGGGTGCTTGCCTGAAGGGACGGAACTACTTGTTCCAGTGACTAACCAATTTGGTCTGTTCTGGTTGAACTATGTAAGGTGACATCCAATCATCCATGTCGTACTAAACTGACCAACCTGTGAAGCACAAGCCTTGGTGGTGTGAGTTCCATAGTCAAATCAGGGGTGGTTATGTCCCATTATCTTCAAACATCAATTCATCAGAGAGAGTATTCTAACAGGCTAAATCCCAAAGTTCTCAAACCTTCATTTTCAATGGCCTGTCTTAAACCAAAGTTTGTAGTAGCCTTTAACAGGAACAATGGAAGCCTTCTTTGCTGCTTATAAGAATGTACAAATCTCCATAGCTTGATGTTCCTTTTCTCTTACAGCTTCTTGTCTAATGTATATAATTTCAAACATATGTGCATCTCCTTGAATTGAAATGACAAACAAGAAGAAACTTCTCTTGGTAAAGCCTTCAATATAGTTTTCCCAACAGCCCGAGCTCGTGAGAAAAAAGAAGAAAAATATTATCTGGTTTGTAACATGGATTTAGGCGATCTCGAACAGGTTTCCATTTCATTTTAAGTTTATCCTAATTGTGAATCTAACGGACACTAAGCCAATCAATGGATCGCTGATAAGTATATTTTGATGAGGCACACATATCATGTCTTGTTCATTTCTTGTGGAGATGAGGGGGCTTACATACTTCATACTTGATCAATCAAGAAAAGACATGAAAGAACAGTACAGGTATTAAATATGACATTTACTTTGCATAAGTATTATATTGCACATTGGATAAAAGTTAAGGGACCAGTTTTGATATTAACCTTAAATCTTATATAAAGGTACGGGAAAATGAAAATAGTCGCCTCTTTTCACATTTAACACTAATTTTTTGCATCCCTAGCTGCTTCTACGAACACATTATTCACAGCCACTCACGACGGTCGTCAGCGTTCTCAGCTCAGCTTCCCGGACCTCCTGTATACTCAAGTCTTCAAAGTTTGCTCAGAAGCCAGACATAAGCCAGTGAAGCCGAACCACAAAACAAAAGCGAAAAACACTCCGGTTCCTATCGCCGGCAGTCGGACAGGTCTGTAGTTTTCTTACCTTATGGCGATGTGTGCGGAAGACAGGTTCAGTAGTTTCCCTGATCATATTCTTTGTCATATTTTGTCATTCCTTCCCATTAAAGAAGCAGTTCGAACCTCTATTATTTCAACCAAGTGGAGATACCTCTTTGCTTCAATTTCTACCATTAAATTTGATGGTTATTTAATGAGTGGTTTGACTGACAGAAATGTTGACAGCTTCAAGAACTTTGTTGATAGGTTATTGAAATTCCCCAATCAGGTAAGTTTAGATTGCTTTAGGCTAAATGATATTGTTTCACGGAATGATAAAGATCATGATTTTGATGTTTCTGGCTGGATATGTGCTGCATTGTGCCATGGTGTGAAGGAAATTGATTTGGACTTAAAGAATCTTGGGAATACTTTACCAGCTCTTTTATTCACTTGCCACTCACTGGTGACACTGAAATTGGATGCAGTAGGTTCTGAGATTAAGGTCCCATCTGACGTTTGTTTAGGGAATCTGAAGACTTTGCAGCTTAGAAACTCGGTAGTTGACTGTGATTCCATTAATAGGTTAATTTCCAATTGCCATGTCTTAGAAGATTTGGCTTTTATTGAATGTGGTTTTGATAATATAAGTGAGGTCAATATCCAAAGTCCTTCGCTTAAGAGATTGGTTTTAGAGTTTGATGTGACAGAAGGCAGCTATTTCAATTATGTGGTGGTGATTAATGCTCCCAATCTTGTTTATTTTCAATATCATGCTGCAGTAGCTGAAAGTTATACTTTGAGTACCATGAAGTCCCTAGAAAAAGCCGATATTAGCATCTATCAGTTTGATTCCATTGATTGTGAAACAAGTGCAACTCATCTTATTCAAGGAATTTGTAATGTACAGTCGCTAAGTTTAACCATAGATGAAGTGGTCAGTAAACTTAATATTCATGTGTTTTTTTTTTTTTTTTTCCTTTTAACATTATATAATATAACATTATATAATAGCTCCAAGTTTTTGTGCGTGCAGATTTTCAGAACAATTCGACTTCCTATATTTCACAACCTTATTGAATTCAAATATCTTGGTGTTGGTTTTAATGGGAGAGAAACTTGGCTTGTGGAGTTTCTACATTGTTTGCCTAATCTAAAGACACTTACCCTCAATTTTCCGGTATGAAGTCTTTCTCTAAGAACGTGTATTCGTTGCAACTGATTGTTTTAGTGTCAGTTACATCCACAATTACAATAAACTTAAAAAAAATTGAAAGCATGTTCGAGATCACCTAAATTCATGGTACAAACCAAGTAACTTTTCTTCTTTTTTCATGAGCTTAGGATGATGCGGGAACTCGATGGAAGGCTTTACGTATGAAAGTTCCTTCTTGTTTGTCATCTCACCTCAAGGAGATTGAAATTTCATGCTTTGACACACATATGATTGAAATGGTTAGTTATTTCTTGGATAATGCAATGGTTCTGGAAAAGCTCATAATAAGTATGGCTGCCCTGACTTGGAGACAGGAATGTGAAACCCAGATCAAATTACTTCAGTTACTAAAGCGTTCAAAGAAATGTCTAATTGTGATTTTGTAGTACTGTTTTATATTATGGTTAGAACTTATCAGTGTCTGGTTTGGTTTTGTATAGAGGTCTTGTTTGTGATATATATTTCACTAATGGCAAGACAGTATATCTGATGGTTGGTTTATATGCATGTGTGTATGTATATTTATGTAGCTTTTGAAATTGATATCTTAACCATTGAGGAACCGGCTAGTTAACTTTGTTTTTCATGTCAGTGTATTGAGTATTGAATATCTTAACATTGTATAATAGTTTCAAGCTTTTGTATACTTCTTCTCCAAACGAGTCTCGATCCAGTGCTTGCATGTCATAACCTTGTCGAATTGGAATTTCATAATAAGGGTGCTGATTGGAGAGGAACTTGGCTTGTGGAGTTTCTACATTGCGATCTGGTATGAAGCCTTGTTTAAGTATTTGTATTCGTTGCAATTTACGTTCACAATAAAAAGAAATCGAAAATATGTTCACAAACCAGATAACATTTCTCTTGTTTTCCATCGAGTTTAGGCTGTTAGGAAAACCAGATTACTTTCCTCTGCATGTCTAAGTTCTGTGGTCATATGTAAGTGTCCTAATTTGATCTCCATTCCAATATATGGCATATCAGAAAATCTATTGTTCACAAGCCATATTCTTTTCCAAAAGCACATTAACTGAATGTTTCTTTTCGAACCATTTCTTACCTGCATGTGATTTTATGATAAACAAAGTGAAACAACACTGCATGTGATTTCCATTTATGCATGGTTTAACAAATGTTTCGATTTCTGGAACTACTTGTTCCAGTGACTAACCAATTTGGTCTGTGCTGAGACTCGGCATTGGGTGACATCCATGTCGTAATAAACTGATCAACCTGTGAAACACAAGCATTGGTGGTGTAAGTTCCATAATCAAATCAGGGGTGGTGATGTCCCATTCTCTTCAAACATCAGTTCATCACATACAGGCTTAATTCCAGTATTATAACAGGCTAAATCCCGAAGTTCTCAAACCTTCATCTTCAATGGCCTGTCTTGAACCAAAGTAAGAATGAATGTACAAATCTCCATAGCTTGATGTTCCTTTCACAGCTTCTTGTGTAATGTATATCATTTCAAGCATATGTGTATCTCCTTGAATTGAGATGATAAACAAGAAGAAACTTCTCATGGTAAAGCCTTCAATCGAGTTTTCCCAACAGCCTACACTCATGAGAAAAAAGAAGAGAAATGTTATCTGATTTGTAACTTGGATTTAGGTGATATCTAACATGTTTTTCATTTCTTTTTAAGTTTATTGTAATTGTAAATGCAACTGGCACTAAAACAATCAATTGCTTGCAACAAATACGGGTACTTGAACAAAACTTAATACTAGACCAACGATAAGTGTCTTTAGATTAGGCACATTTATTATTTTGTTCATTTCTTTTAGAGCGGCTTACAGGCTAAGGTGCAAAGTTTGTGATCATTGCATAAATGCGTCTCATGGAGGTCAATTGGTTGGATACGGTTTAAAATTGTTACAATTTAGCCCTTTGTAGATATACTATAGCCCTCTCAAAAATATAAGTAGGTCACCCAAGATTTAAGAATTTTGTAATTTTCCCCTTTGTAAATATACTATAGCCCTCTAAAAATATAAATAGGCTCCCTCCAATTTTTTTAAAATATTAAAAATATTATTTAGAAAATTATTCTTTGTAAAAATAAAAGGAAAATCTTCTTGAATATTGTAAACTATTCATGATAACTTTTAAATAATATTTTTGTTAAATAATAATTTAATATTTATTTAATATTGTACTTAAAATAATAATATATATATATAGAAAAGAAAAGATGAATATATTTTTATCATATTTTTTCTTCATATTCGTGCCTAGCTTTCCCCATCATTTTTCCTCCAAATTTTAAGTATAAGCTATGTTTTTCTTCAAATTTTTCATAGATTTTTGAATATTTAAACCTTGTTTTATATATATATATGTATTAATAGTTTTTTATTTTGTTTTATCAAGTGTATTAAAAGTTGCCATTAAAGGATATTGATAGAAGCTTATAAAATTAAGAGAAATATGTATGTTTTTAGATAAAAAATAATTAAGAGACGTTTTCTAACTTGTTAGAACTGTAAAAACGAAACAAAAATAGCTAGATGATGTTATAGTAAGTTTCGGCCAAAGTGAAGGAGAGAAAGAAAACCTTAGCTGCTTTGTTGTTTAAAATTATATCAAATGATAGCTTGTGAAACAATGAGTATTCTGGTGAAAACGAAATAAAAATGGTTAACTGAGTCGAAAGTTATATGAATTTCGAATCAAGAAACTTAAGATGTCAACTTGATAAACCATGTGTATTCAAGCTTGTCATCTGTAGTTAATTTACTATATCTAACTATATTAGTTTTATTTTTTATGGATTTTGAATGATTTAATTAGTATTTAAAAGATTATGTTTCGAATTGAAAACTATGATTTCAATTATAAACCGAGTAAATTCTTGATTTTAATTTTAAATTGAATTTGAATATTATGATTTCGAATGTTTGAATAAACACAAATATGAGTATGTTCGATTAAAAGTAAATATTGTATATTATCGATTTATGATTTTATATTTTATAGCACATCATTCAGCCATGTTATCTTTAAAAAAATAATTTTCTGGCTTTGCCCTTGTAGCTTATCTTTGAAAAATGAAATTAATAGCCTAATGGCTTAAACAAAAATTTTATGACTTAAATTCCAATTTTTGAATAATTTAAGGATCATTTTATAATTTTTTAAAATTAAGTGACTAAAATATTAATTTATTAATAAATGAATGACCTTGGTGTAATTTACCTAAAAGAAACTAAAAAGGGAAAATAAACAGCAAAACAAATGTACGGGACAGCAAAATATTCCCCACCAAAAATAAGAACAGATCCATTGACCAATAAAATACCCTAAACCATCCACCTGCTCCCAATTTGTTTCATTTTCACCTAATAATGGAAGGAGGTGGACCACCACAGGCGGCGGACACCGAGATGGCGGAGCAACCCAACCCACAACACCACCAGCAACAGCCGCCACAAATGGCAATTGGGTTGGAGAATATCCCGGCAACTCTTAGCCATGGCGGGAGGTTTATTCAGTATAATATATTCGGTAACATTTTTGAGGTCACTGCTAAATATAAACCTCCTATTATGCCCATTGGCAAAGGAGCCTATGGTATCGTATGGTAAACTCTTCATCTTTCTGATTTCACCTAAGTTATTTGATTGGGTTTTGTTAATTAATGAAATTATGATTTTTAAATTTTTTTCCCGATTTTTTTGGGTAGTTCTGCGTTGAATTCCGAGACGAATGAACAAGTGGCGTTGAAGAAGATAGCGAATGCTTTTGATAACAAAATTGATGCTAAGAGAACTCTTCGTGAGATCAAATTGCTTCGTCACATGGATCATGAAAACGTCAGTGAGTGGAAATTGATTTAATTCCCCCCCTTTTGTAAAAAAAAAAAGCATTTAATTTGATACATTTGTTATTAATTCTTTCTGTATTTGGTGTTTATATTTCCCTTCTTTTTGGCTGTGTTTTGGCCGTTTAAACGTTGTTGATTGATGGCTATGTTACTCAAATTTAGGTGTGGATGTGGATATGGGTGCATTTGTTTTTTAGCTAAAATTTTTCATATATTTGAAGTATCATAACCTGTTTTCGTTTACATTTTGAGGTGTTGAATATGTGGCCGACATAGGTACTTTAGCGAAAAACAAAGGATTCGAAGAATCATAGGTGTATTAAGTTAACTTTAACTTGAGAGTTCAACAGGGTTAGAGTTAATAACGTCTCATAATGACGAATGAGCTATGCTCAGGTGTTATTTCATATGAAAGTAGCTTATTTAATTCATTAGTGTCATACGTTTTCCGCTTGCATGGACATAACTAATACTTTTTCTATAATTATCAGATACATTCAATGTGCATCATGTTAGTTGTAAATGATTCAAGAGGGGAATTGCAATGATAAGTATTTTTATGCTGTTTTACAGCATTTGGAAACCTTGAATGAAGAACAGGGATTAAGAGCTTTTCTATGTTACCTTAGAAGTTGGGTTATATTTAACATTAAAAAGCTTCAAAGCCCTTAAATTGTATTACCAAGTTGTAAGACAGTGTTGTTTGATCTTACAGTGGTTACATTAATCTGATTATTATGTATAAATAGGATCCATGTAGGTAAAAGTATCATGGAGGCCGAATTGCATTTTGCCCCCTCTACTAAAAAAATGAGTAAAATAGTCTTTGTATGTTAGGTTAAAGAGCAAACTAGACCTTCTGTTAAAATTCCATCCATTTCTGTTGTTAAAAACTGGTATTTGTACGTTAACATGAGTTTCACGTGGCATACCATGTGTCACTGTCTGATTATACCATCAACCGCGTCAGTTTTTAACAATATATAAATGATTGAAATTTTTAATAAAATGGACCAATTTGCTCTTTGTTCTAAGGTACAGGGATTAATTTGCCCATTTTTTAAGGAGGGGCAAAATGCAATCTGACTCCTAGTACAAAATCTCTATGGTGCTTTTACCGATCCATGTATAAGTCTTCTTTGGGCAAAACTTGATTGTTCAATTGTTCAGGTTGATGAACACTCTTGTCAGATTTGTGTTTGCTAATGCCAATGTTAGTGCTAGCAGTTTTTGTTTGAATGTCAGCTTTCCCATCTAAACCTTGAAATTATATGATTATAACTTTTTATTTCTTTGTACCAATTCTTTTTTCTGTAGTGATGAATACACAGAAACAAGTATTATATTTAGAGAGAGACACACATAGGAGTGCAATCTCGATTTTGTTATAATTGTGAGTTAGTCTCATTCGTATTTTCCATTGCAGGTAGTTGCAATCAGGGATATAATCCCGCCACCAAAGAGAGAATGCTTTAATGATGTTTATATTGCATATGAGCTGATGGATACTGACTTGCATCAGATAATTCGTTCTAATCAAGCTTTATCAGAAGAGCATTGTCAGGTTCGAATGTAAACATTCAGTTGCTTTTTATGTTAAGAATTATATTCCTTAAATCACTAGTTAATATTGTATGTGATGTCTATATTGCATATGAGAAATTTGAAGTTTTATGAAGTTGTGTAGATTCTGCCTTGTTCTGAGGAACAATGACCTTGGTTTTAGATCGGAATGATTACTGAAATTGAAATGATAAGCAAAAACGAAAATGAAGACAAGCAGTTTTCGACCCCTTTATTTTCTTAGGTCTCTAGTTTAAGGCACCAAAGGCTTTGTACATAGGATTACGGTTGATTCAAACAATTTCGCAGGAAAGCATTGCAAAAAGTAAAGCAACCTTTTGTAATACGAAGTTCTAGTAATTTTAATCTTATCAAAATTTGAACTTGAATAATGAACAAATGGCTAAAAGCAACACCATTTCTAACATAACTAGCCTCTAACTAATGGCCTCTTTTTGGTGTTCTGCAGTATTTTCTTTATCAAATCTTACGAGGGCTCAAGTATATACATTCTGCAAATGTTCTGCACAGGGACTTGAAACCTAGCAACCTTCTCTTGAATGCTAATTGTGACTTGAAAATATGTGATTTTGGACTGGCTCGTGTCACCTCCGAAAGTGATTTTATGACAGAATATGTTGTTACAAGATGGTATCGTGCACCGGAACTGTTGCTAAACTCTTCAGATTATACTGCAGCTATTGATGTATGGTCAGTAGGTTGCATTTTTATGGAATTGATGGATCGGAAGCCGTTATTTCCTGGACGAGATCATGTGCATCAGCTGCGATTGCTTATTGAGGTAAATTCTTTTTATCCTCCAACCAGTATAAAATTTTCTGAAATTCAAACAAATAAGTTGCTAAGTAGGTTCACACGATAAACTAATAAAATGCTTGTAACATTTCACCATGAATGATTGACTCTTTGCGTGCAGCTGATTGGCACCCCATCAGAGGCTGAGTTGGGGTTTTTGAATGCAAATGCCAGGAGATACATCCAGCAACTTCCTCTTTATCACCGACAATCTTTCACCGAAAAGTTTCCAACCGTCCACCCTTTAGCTATTGATCTTGTTGAAAAGATGTTGACATTTGATCCTAGACTAAGGATTACCGGTGAGTTCTTGTACTTTTTCTTTTTCAATTCTCTTACGAAAGTTCGCCAATGCATGCAAAATAGTCACCTTTTTTTTAGTTAATTTTTTCTTGCCTCTAGCTTATTCCATCTCACAATTCTTTTCACTCTTGAGCTGGAAATCAGGTAAAAGTACCATGAGACTCCTCTATTCAAAAAATGGGAAAATTAGTCACTGTATATTAGATCAAAGAGTAAATTGGTCATTTCTGTTAAAAATTGCATCTTTTGTACTGTTAAAAGCTAAGTTGACTGACGGAATAACTAGACATAGACATGTGGTGTGCCATATGTACCTTATGTTGGCGTACACGAACCAGTTTTTAACTGTAGAAATAGATGAAATTTTTAATAAAAAGACTAGTTTGCTCTTTGATCTAATATATAGGGGCTAATTTGTCCATTTTTTGAGTAGAGGAAGAAAAATGTAACCTGGCTCCTACTATAGGGGCCTCCATAGTCCTTTTACCTTGGAACTCATGTACCATGCTTCTTGTATATGTTGCAGTTGAGGATGCACTAGCTCATCCTTACCTATCATCGCTGCATGACCTAAGCGATGAGCCTGTCTGCATGACCCCATTTAACTTCGACTTCGAGCAACATGCATTAACCGAGGAACAGATGAAGGAGCTAATATATCGGGAAGTGCTTGCATTCAACCCGGAATACGTGCAACCGTGATGATTTACATGGCATCTATTTGTCGATCGGTGTGGTTAAAAATGCTTTATGATTGGCTCCTTCCTGTATATATGTTCCATCCATGACGGGATGAAATCTTGAAGGGAAGATAACTTTAATTATTGGCAGAATGCGGGAAACTAAAACAGTTCTGTTGGTGTTTGTAATGGCTCTCTTGATTTCTTTTGTTGTTTAATCCAAGCGCTGGATATGTATTTAACATGAATATATTTAATTCTTTTAAAGGCTTTTTGTTTACTTGAAGGCTCTTTGGAAAATTATACCTTTTACCCTTCTCGAAAATTAATAATTTAATTTAATTATTTTTAATATAAAATTTGTATCATTGACCTTTTTCCTTTAAAATTAGAGCTCATCAAAAGAAGGAATTGTCTAAATAAAGGTTTTCTATTTGCTCTATGGACGTTTGAATCTGAGTAAGTTTTATGGTTGAACATTTGGATCAAATTAGAATTAATTTCACAAAATTACGAATAAGGTTGTTTCAAATTCAAAGATGCTGATGGTGGTCTATTGATGTTTTGAGAAAAGGAAACCTAAAATGGTGCTTTTTTTCAGTTTATTAGTATTTTAGTTTTGGGCCGATTAGACAAGGGGCATTAGGATTGCTTTTAGGTTGATTTTTTCCTTTTAGAATAGTTTATAACTCTAGGATTTATATAATGTTGGGCTTGGCCTTTTAATAATGAAAAAGTCCCAGAATTATTTTCCAAAAATAAAATCGTTTGAGTAGGTATTAGGGTTAAAACATGATTCTTAACAGCAGGAGGACTCTTGCCGCCCTATTCACTGCAACTCTCGAGTGTTTTTCTTCTCTCCTCTTTCCCTCCGAGTCTATTAATTAAGAATTTTTGTGTGTTTTTAGAAAGGAGGAGGAATTAGGGTTCCATGGCCAAGTGTAGATCCTCAACAGCTGAACAGGAGGTACAATGGTGTAACCTCCCTGGTGATCTTTTAACTATCGTCCTTTCTCATCTTTTTGGTAAAGATTATGCCAATTTGCTATCTGTTTGTCGTTCATGGAGGTCAGCTCCACCTCCACTGAGATCCATCCCCAACCCTTCTGCAAGTCCGTATCCGTCTCTTTTCCACTTCTCCGGTAACAATTCCAAGTGCAAATTCTTTGACCCTTTTTACAATGGCACATATGTTGCTCAGATTCCTGATGAATTGATTGATGCAAGAATTTTCTTCTCCAACTACGGCTGGTTGCTCATGTGTCAAGATACTCAACTCTTTTTCTTCCATCCATTCTCCAATCAAAGGATTGACTTACCAAGCATTCAACGTCTCAACTTAGAAGAGTATGGCAGAATGTGCTTCTCCACTCCACCCACTTCACCTAATTGCATGGTTTTCGGTATTCTAGATGATTCTCCAACAGTAAGTGCCGTAACAATCATCCATCGAGGAGAAAGTTCATGGCCAGACATCGGTTACGAGACAAATAATGTAAGGTTCTATTCATCTCATGGTAATCCTGTTTTCTACAGGGGTGCTTTCTATTGTTTGGGCATAGATGGAAAATTGGGCATCTTCCATCCCAGCAAAAGGGGAAGCCGTTGTTGGAAGATAATTGACAAGCTAAAACATCCTTGTGACTCAATTCAAGAGAACTTTTTAGTTGAGTCCAATGGAGAACTGATTTCGATCTGTATGGGCCATATTGGAGAGTATGTCAGGGTGTTTCGACTTAATTATCACTGTGATATTGGGTGGGAAGAAGTTCACAACTTGGGAGATGAGATGATTTTTGCTAGTCGAACAGGTAGTACGTGCATGCGAACTCATTCTATGGGGAATACTATATATTTTCCGAACTTCGACAATGGAGGTAATGGGCTGTTTTATTCTCTTGCCTCACGTAAATTTCACTCACTTGGGGCAGCATTACCTAGAAAAGATTTGTATAATACCAAACGGATGTTACATTGTGCTTGGATTACACCAACCGCTTTGGAAGTTTATACGGACGATGAGCTTAGATGGTTTCCGAATGGTGAGAATTTTATTCCTTCTAGCGGAAGAGTGAGCGTCATGGGGGCAACCCACACACATCCCTCATTTGTCCTCACAAATCTTGAGCACTCGAACAATCAACTCTTCTTTAACATGTTCAATACCCCTCACAATGCTAAGCAGATACTTGAAGTTTGCCAAATGCGGACGGAAAAATGTGCTTTCGGTTGGTTATTTCAGGTTGACTGGGGCTGTTCGGATTGTTTGTTAATTAATCCGCAAACCATGGAGAAGATCCACCTCCCTCGACTACCCAAAATATTCAATGAATGTGGAATCTCGTCGTCTCCTAAAGATCCTAGTTGTATTGTCTTGCTTATTGATTATTATTCTTTTGAAAATGGTAGTAGGGTCGATTTTATTTACTGTAGGCCTGGTGAGAGTGAATGGACAATTGTAACGGTATCGGAAGAGGTGAGTTCTAGCTCGGATGAATCACAAAATTCAACAGATTCTGATAATGAGGAAGACGAGGAGGAAGAGGTGAATTCTAGCTCGGATGAATCACAAAATTCAACAGATTCTGATAATGAGGAAGACGAGGAGGAAGAGGTGAATTCTAGCTCGGATGAATCCGAAAATGCAACAGATTTGGATTATGATGATGAGGAGGAGGACGAGGAAATAGAGCCGAAGATCCTAACTATAGGTAGCATCGCACATTTAACTGGCTACCAAGGTAAGATTTTTGGGCTAATGGCTAGGTCAGACTTGGTGAAAATAGATTTTGATCCAATTTTTCAAGTGAAGTTTGTGAAAAGAGGTGCATGGGATAGAGTTGAGTTACCCTTGGCAGCCTCTCTTGGAACCGTAGATAATAAGATTTACATGGTTGAATCATGTGACGAACTTTTCGTGGTTCGAATAAATTTACGTGGCGAGTGTACTGAAAATGCAAGCAAAATTACAGAAGTGGAAGTTTTCAAGTTAAGTTTGACGAGAAAAATATGGGAGAAGGTGGGATGCCTAGGAGAGAATATTGCTTTCTTTTGTTATGGACACAGTTGCTGCGTAGCAAGCTCATGCATGGAGAAAGGAAAAGGAAACTGCATATACTTTATCGACTCTTTTCCAGACGATGAAAACGTTTATGCTTTTGACTTCGAAGATGGAAGTATTTCTGTTTCTTTGCCATTTCCACAAGTAGATATGAATGGTTTTGAGTGGACTGCTCTAACGTTAAGCTAATCTAGTGCATGTAGTTTTATAGTTTTATGTTTTATCATTATTACTATTTGTATCTAAACATTAATCTTTCCCTTTTTCTATACAAGAACAACTATGTTTTCTTATTTCAGTTGTCTGCACCTTCCATATCAGCTATCAAAAGCATAGTGATGGCCATTATATTTTATAAATAAGTGTTCTGTTAGCCAAATAAGTCGTCGCTTCTTAGTTATTGACCTCACCCAGTAGCTGGAACGAGTGGGATCCAACGATTCATGTGGCCAAAATCACTAGTTCAGGTGACACCACATTGCATATAACAGTCTCCACATCCAGGAAGTCATTGTAAAACAGCTACTAGACTTGATTTTCATCGAGGAAAGCACTGGAAGTGAGGAACGAGCGGGGGAATACCTCCTCTGCTTTAAGGATTATTGAGCGAGTGTAGCCGTTGTTACTCGAAATCTGAAACAATATCAGATAAACATGCTTTTTGTGGCTGCTCTTCACCTCCTTTGTCTCAACTCTTCATATTAAAGTCAAGAAGAATGCTATTCTTATTGCTTGAGAAAGGGTGGTGAAAATGTTCTCCATCTTTATGGGGACCTCGAATTGCTTTTTCGGTTGTGTTGAAACTAATAAGATCTAAATATTCTATGAATAATTTTTTCCAGCGAAGGGAAACTAAAAATAAAAATAAAAATTAAAGATCCAAAATTTTCGTTTTAACTCCATTCACATTATAAACATTCTACAAAGAATCTTTGTAAACTTTAAACACCTATCAAATACCACTGCCATAGCTATATGAGTATGCAATCTCCAATAAATCCCTTGGATACCTCCAACATTCCATGTAGTAAGTCATATATATGGAAATGCTCATGAGAGAATTTGAAGCCGAAGATTCATGACCCTGAGTGAGATGAGTTCTATGAATTGCAAAAAGAAAGTTCCATAGTTTCAATGGTTGCTGACAGGGTGGAGAGGATTCGCTGGATGTAATCATGTACATTTCTTACCATCAGGAATATAAGCCTCAATGTTTTGATTTCCTGTTTAGCTATTTTAACTTCAAATCGTGCTAGTCAAGGGAAAAACAGGATTTTGCTTAAATCGAATTGTCAAGTTCTTTAGTGCTCCATTTTGGGTCGCATTTTCATCTCCATATAACCAGTTTTATGGATTAACAAAGTGCACTTGACCGGCAACTATCGTAAATTAAGCCTATTAAAAAAAAAACATAAATATTTTGAAAATTAATTATTAAAATTGAATGCTTTATTTTTAAATTAAACTAAAATTTAATCAATTTACTCGTTAAGAGTTTTGACTACAACTTCAACCTTTACCGAAAGGGTCATTAGCACTTCAAATTCAACAAGCATCAACAAAACCAACTCATTTTTTCCCGACCTATAAGTCCATAAGTTCCTTTAAAACATTATAAACATTTTCTACCATCTCATCTTAAAACAGACATCTCATGTCTTGTAACCAATTAAACCATACCCATGATCTATCGACTATCAATCTTGCTAAGCTCATTCATTTGCACAACTTGGGTCCTATGAGATAGCTGCCTCATTCTCCAACCTTTCAAGTTATTTAACTACCATGCTACTCCGACTCTTTCCGAGATCCATATCCGACATATCCGGACATGTTAAGGAGATACGACAATCCATAGACCTTTTAAATACAACCATACTGATCAAACACATATCCTTATACAACATTCTAGTTTGCTCTAAGTAACAACCGTACTGATCAAAGTAAATTTTATTTCAAACTACTACAGCCTCTCCTTTGTGTAGGAACACAAAACAAAAAGTATTTGCACTTTAAGGCAAACTTCACGATCATCTTAAACAGACATGACGGTCTACAAACCATTAATCGAAGATTTAAAGTTCTCTTCCTGGCTATTTTAAACCAAATTCCCACTCTCTCTATTGACTCCGATAACTCTTTTAATGCAGCAAGGCATGTCACTCAGAAAAACAGAATCAGTTATCGCTATCGTTACCCAGTGTTGTCAATGGCACCAGGTGCAGTCTAGGCGCCGGAACCCTTACATTGGCTCCAGCGCAAGGTGCAAAAGAAAGCATTAGCCTCTGTAAAGTAAAGCACAATATATACGTTTGAGTTCTTGTATGTGTTGTATGCACATGTGTGTATATATATATATATATATGTATACAAGGCTTAGACATAATGAACTACTAAATGTGGTATAGTTCATCTGCAGGGTAGTTTTTTTATTAGTCAAAACTGATGATCTCCTTACCGTCAATGTCTACATTTCAATAGTGAGAAGTATACTGTCAAGAACTACATTTCAAAACTGAAATACTGAGAAAAAAAGAAAAACCAAACACCATCGCACATTCACACCTCCCTCTCGTTTGAGGCTTATTTCCGGTCGCCTGAAATACGAATGAAAATAAGTTAGATATTAATATTCACTAAAAACCAGAAACTATTAGAATTTTTAGTACCTTTCTTGGAGCCAGATTTCTTCTTCTCCTTCTTCTCGTCCTGGTTTTGTTTCTGCTTCTGTTTCTTTTCTTTCTTTTTTCGGATTTCTTGAGCCAGGTTCCTGTTCTTCTCTTCACGTTGCCTCTGCTCCTTCCGTGCCTCTTCTTTTCTATTCAACTCACTAACTCGGTTCTGTTCTCTCATGCACATCTCTTTACTATGCACCTCAGCCACGTCGTGTCTCATCTCGGCGAAAGAATAAAAAAGTTTCTTGCAACGACTGCATCTGTAGCTGCCAGTACCATGTCGGTTGGGAGCCATTTGCAGGAGTTCTTTTCTTTCTTGGGTAAAAGAAATGACAGAGAGAAATTTGAAATGAAAATAAGAGGTAATTTGCAGAAAAAACAGAGAGAATTCTGTTATGAAATTGCTACCCTTGTTCTCTTTATTACCCCTGTTGTTTGTTGCTTTTAGTTTTTAGTCTTAAAGGAAGAAAAAAACAGAGGGAAGAATGGAAGGAGTGCTTTTTTACGGTTTGATTTTGGGCCGATTACACAAGGGCCATTAGGATTGCTTTTAGGTTGGCTTTTTCCTTTTAGAACAGTTTATTACTCTAGGACGGCAAAAAAAAAAAAAAAAAAAAAAAATCATCTCATCTGAGTAGTGAACTTCTTCCCACCTAAACTCATAGTGATTAGAAGAATATCCAATTTTTATTTTTATTTTTATATATTGAAGCTTTGATTTTATTTTTATTTATTTCCTACCAGAAGCCCAAGAAGCTATTCCACTGGGTTTTCAAATGGTAAGTAATTTTCACTTTGTAAGTTTTGTTTATAACATGAGTTAGTTTTCATATGCCACCAAAATAAATAGAAAGTATTTCTTTTGATCATAAATTTATAGGCTTTTCATTGTTCTCAGTATCTCAATTCTACGGCCAAGGTGTAACTTCTTGCTTATAGAAGACACAAACTAATGCTCTTCCTTGAACATGTAGAAACACACTGACACTTCGTTCAACCATGGTAACATTCTCAAGTATGAAATGCATAAATTAATTTATTTATTATTTAGTTTTTAGACCTCTTGATGCTAGATGTTGAGGCAGTGAATGTGGCATCTTTTTCTTTTTTTCCTTTGAATGACAAAAAGTCCTTATCCACACAAGCGCCTAATCAAACACGGAAAGTGGTTTGTAACACCTGAACTGCCCATATTCTATTTTTATTCATTTCTATTCAGGTTCAGAATGATTGTTATTTCCTTCATTGTGCTTTTCTGATTCGTTCTTAGTTGGACCGTAGATTGGAGGGAATTTATACTGGTGTTCTATTATTCTATAATCAGGTTTACAAATTAATTTAAGCCTATGCTTGCATCGTTTTTAATTTCAGGATTTGTGTATGAACCTTATGCACTTCGTGAACCGATCCCATTTTGGAAGAGGTTAGTCTGGCTTTCGTGAAGTTGTTATCAGACCATGCTTAACAGGAATTCTCCTAAAAGCACCTGTAGCACTATATTGAAAGTCAACTGTCTATTTTATTCAACCCAATATGTAAGCTTTTTGTTTGGACGGGATCGATATTGTGAAGAAGCAGATAAAAAATGCTTGAAACTAAATTGGGTGGTTGTCTTTTCTGGACATAGCTATTTGAGGACAAGGTTAATAAATTTCAAGATTTAGGGCGAACTAGAATTTTAAAAATGGCTTGGTTGCCATGTTAGAACCGGTCCAACTTCATATTGTGTTGAAATTTAGAAAATCGCTCGGTTCATTCTCATTAGACCTACGTCTTTGTATGCAGCCTTTTCAACTTATTTTCACATACAAATCATCAATATGCATTTTTCCTCAGATGTCTTCTAATCTGTGGTGTATCAGGTATTTTACAAGCACCGGTTGGAGACAAACAAAAGAAGATATCAAGTGTGAGGTACTTTATACTGTTTATTCTAACTCAACTTTGTAATGTTAAAAAATCTTGCTTTATGATGCCATGACCATCCTTTTGCAACACCATCGGGACATGATATACTATTTTTCTGAACGATCTCTCTTCATATTCAAAATGCATTGTAGAAATGAAGATATGGACTAGAGGAGATCCACTGCATCATTGTCTAGCGAAGTTACATTCTAGTTTCTTGTTTGCAGCTGAAGAGTGCCTATGCAATTGCTAAGTTAAGGAAAACGGGGTACTCAGAACAGAAGTTCTATAAGGAAGCCGTAGCATTATACAAAGAGGTATGCGGATCCAACATCCTGAATTTGCTCTCTTTAAATTTATTCCATTGATGTTCCTTCTCTCCATTGCTGAAACTACTTCTCGTTTCTCACGGATAAGTACTCTAATAGCAAATGGTGACAAAACATCATTACGGGAAATATGTTCTCTGTATGTCTCTGCTCCTTCTACATGTGGTCATTCTGTTGGTTTTCTAAACTTCTCGTGTTTCCTCTTCTAATGGGTTGGTTAGGCTACTAACAGCATATTGCTTTCTAATTTATACCTAATCCTACGTGATTCATCATTTGATATCTGATAGGCACTTAAGAATGAGATTAAGCAAAGGGAATCTATATGGAGTAAGGTTTACTGGGAGTTGGTCGAACCTATTGTTAAAATACGAACTTTGCGAGCCCGATTGGTTGGTACCCAATTCATGATTTCTTTGAAGGTGTCATTGACCCAATACAATTTTAGGTCTTGCATCTTGGCATGGTAACTAAAATATTTCAATCAGCATAATGAATGCTGTCTGTATGCTTGCAATATTCAAATCAGACCCTTTACATAAGATTGTGATATAGTTTTTAAATCATAAAGAATATATTATAAAAATGGAGGAAAAATATAGATTAAACTCCTAATCTTAATTAATTACCGGTGTCACCTTTTCTTTATTCTAACTAGTGGCTTGTCTTTTGGTGTTTCTACATTACAGATTGGTGTTGGTAAGAATGACCTTAATAAAGCTTTCATCCAACTTACTCTCCAGTTCCTGACTAGGGAGGTAAACTGATCCTACTTCAATTTCCTACACATCTTCATATGGTTACATGCTTGTCAATTAGATATCAATTAACCTATTTAAATCAGAACATGGTCGATCCATACTTTGAAGATATCCATCCTTGATATGCTGCTTATATGACATTGCAGCCATATCCTTTGTCGTTTATCGGATAAACTTGTTGCTGTGTTATTGATGGTTCCACAACAATTGTAGAAGACCACTTGTTCATATCATTGGTCATGGATTGACCTTGATATTGTCTCTGTTGTTTTGGCAGAAATTCAAAGCATATGATTCCAAAGGCGCTGTTGTTGCTGGGGATAAAACTAAGGAGGTATTGTTCGTTACTCTTTTATATGATGTGGACCCTCAATTGTTTCCTCCCTTTTTAAGTTCTCCTCTGTTTTCTCGGTTTAATTTTTTGCGACATTCTGACTTCACTCTAGAAGACTTTAAATTCGAATTGCTTAAGAATCTATTATAAGTTGGTCAGTTAGATACTTGGAGATTCTGGAATTAACCTATTTGAAAAGATATATTGTGTCAAAAAAAAGGTCTGTGGAATGAAAAGGCATTCATGAAAAGTCGGGCGCACTTAGATGGTATACCATTACCACTCCATATCCACATGCATTATTGTCGATGGTATACCATTACCACTCCATATCCACATGCATTATTGTCTATATATCCTGTATCACAGCTGCTACCATGACTCTGTCTCCGTGATCTGCAGGTTCCTGTCCGTTCCATCTGGGTGTTCGAGAAGTCTCTTTCATTCCGGGGCTCACTGGCGTCTCTGCGGACGAATTAAAGTGTGAGCCAACTATTATTTACCGCAAAGTTCAAACTGATATTTCTGATGGCAATTACGAATAATTTACGCTTACCCGATTTTGTTTGCCGAGCTTCTTGTACATTAATTCTATGCATATTGATAGATTCAATCGATGGAGTGATTTCTTAAAGAGACTAAAATTGATTAGCAGTTCACAGTTTTCAGAATGACATATATTTCAGGATCTGTGACTTGCCTCAATCAAAATATTGAAAAGTTTTAACCGCTTGAACCAATGTCTATTGGATAGAGTAATAAGGACTTTTGTTTAAGGTTTCGGTTTGAATTTTTTGATATTTTTCATGTCTGAGTTATTCCTCCTAACAATGTTGCATTGTCTCCAAATTTATGAATATCACATTATGGTATACTCATTATGTGGGTGAAAATAGAATTACATAAGAAGTATGTTTATAGAAAAATTAATATGATTAATAAATAAGGCTCTGGTTGAACAATAAGATACAATTATTAAAAATTATAGACATTTTAGTTTAAATCCTATTATTTTTCTGTATAAAATATATGAAATCACAAAAAGTAAAAAAAAAAAGAAATTGAAAGAATATAATTTATTTATTTTGTAAAGTAAAGGTTTTTAATCGTTACTCGAAAGAATTTAGTATTAGTAGGGATGAATAAGTTTAATATCTATAATTATTTTAAATGTTTTATTTGATAAAATTATACAAATTAAATTATATTTTTATGAAGTTTTTTTTTATATAATAACTTGATAAAAATTTGATCATAATAAATTTTGAATCGAGAACATCATGTATGACAAATTTTTCACTCCCTTCGGAAGTGTGCCATAAATTTAATAACTATATACATCGTCAACTTGCGAAGAAATTTGAGGTTAATGTATAAAAAATATCCTCAAACTATTTCAATATATTCAAATAATCTCTTGTACTTAGCTTGTCATAAAAAGAGGTCATAATCATTAAATCTATTAATTTTAATTAAAGTAAAAAAATTATCTTTTTATTTTTATTTTTAAACCTGTCATAATTTTATTAATTACAAATATTTAATCTAAATAATTTACTAAGCTTAATATATCAAAATTTAAAAAAAGGAAAAGGAATAGCATCGACTAGAAAATTGTGCAGGATGTAGAATGATCTTAGGGCTCGTTGGTGTCACTGATATTAATCCTAATACTTACAAATTATTCATCAATTAGATGAATAGAGTTGATGCTATTTTTTAAAGAGTTTTAATATGACATATATAAAAATAAATAAAAAGATAAAAGAATACTTTAATTAAAATTATTTATTTATTTAACTCCAAAATGACTATAGCCAAAACTTGATCATTTTCCTTTGGTTAAAACATGAGGTTAGTCCTTGCACTTTGACAAATTTTGATATTTAGCTCATGTTGTTAAAATTTTAAAAATTAAGTCCTACTTTTTTCAATTTAAAAATCTTAGTTCAATTATTAAAATTTTAAATATTTTTCGTCAAAATTTATCAAATTGACAAGTTGATTAGGCTGTTCCCATGTGACGTGGCATATGATTGAAAAAAATAAACATGTTAAGTTGACAAATGTTCAAACAAATAAGTTGCTAAGTAGGTTCACACGATAAACCAATAAAATGCTTGTAACATTTCTCCATGAATGATTGACTCTTTGCGTGCAGCTGATTGGCACCCCATCAGAGGCTGAGTTGGGGTTTCTGAATGCAAATACCAGGAGATATATCCAGCAACTTCCTCTTTATCACCGACAATCTGTCACCGAAAAGTTTCCACCCGTCCACCCTTTAGCTATTGGTCTTGTTGAAAAGATGTTGACATTTGATCCTAGACTAAGGATTACCGGTGAGTTCTTATACTTTTTCTTTTTTTAATTCTCTTACGAAAGTTCGCCAATGCATGCAAAATAGTCACCTTTTTTTAAGTTAATTTTTTCTTGCCTCTAGCTTATTCCATCTCGCAATTCTTTTCACTCTTGAGTTGGAAATCAGGTAAAAGTACCATGAGGCTCCTCTATTCAAAAAATGGGTAAATTAGTCAATGTATGTTAGATTAAAGAGTAAATTGGTCATTTCTGTTAAAAATTGCATCTTTATACTGTTAAAAACTAAGTTGACTGACGGGATAACAAGACATAGACATGTGGTGTGCCACATGTACCTTATGTTGGCGTACGCGAACCAGTTTTTAACTGTAGAATTTTTAATAAAAAGACTAGTTTGCTCTTTGATCTAATATATAGGGGCTAATTTGTCCATTTTTTGAGTAGAGGAAGAAAAATGTAATCTGGCTCCTACTATAGGGGCCTCTATAGTACTTTTACCTTGGAACTCATGTACCATGCTTCTTGTATATGTTGCAGTTGAGGATGCACTAGCTTATCCTTACCTATCATCGCTGCATGACCTAAGCGATGAGCCTGTCTGCATGACCCCATTTAACTTTGACTTCGAGCAACATGCATTAACCGAGGAACAGATGAAGGAGCTAATATATCGGGAAGTGCTTGCATTCAACCCGGAATACGTGCAACCGTGATGATTTACATGCCATCTATTTGTCGATCGGTGTGGTTAAAAATGCTTTATGGCTCCTTCCTGTATATATGTTCCATCCATGACGGGATGAAATCTTGAAGGGAAGATAACTTTAATTATTGGCAGAATGCGGGAAACTAAAACAGTTCTGTTGGTGTTTGTAATGGCTCTCTTGATTTCTTTTGTTGTTTAATCCGAGCGCTGGATATGTATTTAACATGAATATAGTTAATTCTTTTAAAGGCTTTTTGTTTACTTGAAGGCTCTTTGGAAAATTATACCTTTTACCCTTCTCGAAAATTAATAATTTAATTTAATTATTTTTAATATAAAATTTGTATCATTGACCTTTTTCCTTTAAAATTAGAGCTCATCAAAAGAAGGAATTGTCTAAATAAAGGTTTTCTATTTGCTCTATGGACGTTTGAATCTGAGTAAGTTTTATGGTTGAACATTTGGATCAAATTAGAAAAATAAATGTAACTTACATTTGAAGATATTAAACTATTTGTAAGTTTTTAACTGTAGAAATAGATGAAATTTTTAATAAAAAGACTAGTTTGCTCTTTGATCTAATGTATAGGGGCTTATTTACCCATTTTTTGAGTAGAGTAAGAAAAATGCAATCTGGCTCCTACTATAGGAGCCTCCATAGTACTTTTACCTTGGAACTCATGTACCATGCTTCTGTATATGTTGCAGTTGAGGATGCAGTAGCTTATCCTTACCTATCATCGCTGCATGACCTAAGCGATGAGCCTGTCTGCATGACCCCATTTAACTTCGACTTCGAGCAACATGCATTAACCGAGGAACAGATGAAGGAGCTAATATATCGGGAAGTGCTTGCATTCAACCCGTAAACGTGCAGCCGTGATGATTTACATGCCATCTATTTGTCGATCGGTGTGGTTAAAAATGCTTTATGATTGCCTCCTTCCTGTATATATGTTCCATCCATGACGGGATGAAATCTTGAAGGGAAGATAACTTTAATTATTGGCAGAATGCGGGAAGCTAAAACAGTTCAGTTGGTGTTTGTAATGGCTCTCTTGGATATGTATTTAACATGAATATATTTAATTCTTTTAAAGGCTTTTTGTTTACTTGAAGGCTCTTTGGAAAATTATACCTTTTACGCTTGTCGAAAATTAATAATTTAATTTAATTGTTTTTAATATAAAATTTGTATCATTGACCTTTTTCCTTTAAAATTAGAGCTCATCGAAAGAGTAAGTTGGATCAAATTAGAAAAATAACTGTAAATTACATTTGAAGATAAAACTATTAGTAAGTTTATATTTTAGTCATTTAACTTCACAAAATTACGAAATGATTATTAAGTTATTTGAAAGTTTTCATTCAAGTCATTGAACTATTTGAAAGTTTTTATTTAAATTACTAGGTTAAATTATTTTTCCTTAAAAGTCTAATTAGTAAGTTTCAAGTGACGAATCATCGATATGGTGGATTAGTACCCATCAATAAATAGAAGAATATACCTTAGATCCAAGTTGATATAACGATCAATGGGAGAAATCAGAGAAAAAAATTGTTTGGATTTTGTTTGCAGATTGGTGATATTCAAAATTGTTTCATAAAAAAAATTGGGTTGTAAAAGATAAGGGAAAGGAAAACTTTCGATTGGTGCAAGCAGTGTAAACAGAGAATACCATGGTAACTTAAACAAAAACTTTTGAATGGTTCAACGACCATTTTGTAACTTTCTAAAGTTAAGTGACCAAAACGTAAATTAATTAATAGTTTTAGTGATTTTGGATGTTGTTTACCCAAAAATAAAAGCCTCAAACTCAACCGACAACGTCACCAGCAACCGCCACAGCAAATAGCTGTTGGGTTGGAGAATTTTCCGGCAATTCTTGGGCACGGTTATAGGTTTATTGGGTTTGATGTATACGGCAACATATTTGAGGTCACTGCTAAGTAAAAACCTTCTATTGAACCCATTGGTATGGGGGGCTATGGCATTGTATGGTAAACTCTTCTTCTGGTTCTGTATTGAATTCCGAGACAAATTAAGAAGTGGCATTGAAGAAGATAGCGAATGCATTTGGTAACCTAAATTATGCAAAGAGAATTCTTCGTGAGATCAAGATGCTTCTTCAAATGGACCATGAAAACGTGTGGATAAACACACACCAACACTCTCCCTCTCCAAGCTCTCCTAGTATCATCTTCTTCCTCTCCTCCTCTACTAAAGGGCTGTTAGGATCAGTATTTGATTATAAGTTGTCCTTTCTTTGTCCTGATTCTTTTTTCTCTAGTGATGGATACACAAAAACCTTGAGAGAGACACATGTAGAGAGCAATATCTCTTTTGTTATCATTTGCATCTTTCATTACAGGTAATTGCGATCAGGGATATAATCCCACCACCCAGGATAGAATGCTTTAATGATATTTATATTGCTTATGAGCTGATGGACACTGACCTGCATCAGATAATCTATTCTAATCAAGCTTTATCAGAAGAGCATTGTCAGGTTCGAATGTAGACAGTTGGTTGCTTTTTATGAAGTTGTGTATACTCTGCCTGGTTCTGAGGAACAGTGACCTTAGTTTATGCTGGATATTTTGTGTTTCTGCCGTATTTCCTCTATCAAATTTTACGTGGGCTGAAGTATATACACTCTGCAAATGTTCTTCACAGGGACTTGAAGCCTAGTAACCTTCTCTTGAATGCTAATTGTGACCTGAAAATATGTGATTTTTGAATGGCTGGTGTCACCTCCGAAAGTTGTTTTACGACAGAATATGTTGTTACAAGATGGTATGGTGCACCTGAACTGTTGCTGAACTCTTCAGATTATTGTGCAGCGGTTGATGTATGGTCAGTAGGTTGCATTTTTATGGAACTGATGGATCGGAAGCCATTATTTCCTGGAAGAGATGATGTGCATCAGCTGCGATTGCTTTTGGAGGTAAAACTCTTTTTTATCCTCTAAAAACATATAAGTTGCTAAGTAGGGTCACATGAGTATTTTAGAGAAAATAAAATAGAAGTAATTTTAAATTTAACCCTTCATGTTTGTAAGTTTCGTCAATTTAACCCTTATTTTTTAATTTAAATTTAATTATCAACCTTTTAAAAAAGAATTATCATATAAAAGAAAATATATATATATATATATATATATATATATATAATAAAAGCTTAATAAGAAAAATGTTAAGAAAAAAACTAATTGTTCGATGGGCCCATGTTACCCTTCACCTCACATTTTTCGAGGTTTTTTTTTTTTTGGGTTTATTTGAAAGATTTTTTTTAAATATTATAAGGACTAGATTAAATTAATCCATTTATTATTGAATGGATCAATAGGCTCTATATTATTAAAAAGAAAAAAAAAAGTTTAAATTGTAACAAAATTAATATTTACTATATAAAAAAATATCTTTAAAATCATTTTTTTTTCAATTACAGTTCAATTCTAAACAAAATATTTCTTCTATAGGACCATAAAAACTTCAAAAATATTAATGATGTTAAACAATAAATATTAACTCTATTCTAATTTAACATTATTTGATTTTTTTAAACAATTCAGGGACTAAATTGATTCATTTAATAATAGAGAGACTAATTTTATCAAATCCCTTGAGACACCTCTTAAATACAATTACCTTTTTTTTATTAATAACAAAGGGATAATATCCAATACTATACCTCCCAATATTTATTCCTTTAACGACGAATGTCAACCATAAGACAATATAAACTCGGATTAAGAACACTCAATACACATACATACATACATGCATGCATGCATACCATTAAGTCTTCAGATAGGACCTCATCAGCTTGTTGAGCTCTTATTTTTTGTTGACTTGCTCTTCTTTTTCTTATTTCTTTTAGATTTTGACTTCAATATTCTTGATCTTCTCTCTTCATCATCGCAACTCGAAGATTCTGAGGACGATGATGAATCAGAGTCAGAAGAGGAGGAGGAGGAGGAACTTGAGCTACAGTCCCAAGACTTCACTTTTGACTACTGCGTAACCTGAGGCTTAATCGGTTAAACTGAAAAATGAAAGGTCTAATCGATACCATAAAAATGGAGAAGCAATAAGCGGGTAAAAAAAAAAAACTAGTCGAATCTGGTGAAAATTGGTTAAAAACCTGTTTGAACCGAATTTAAATTAACTTAAATATTTAATTATATTTTTACAACTACAAAATGAATGTTTGCTTTTTCATTATTATTTATTTGTGTATATTAATTTTTTAAAATGAATTTTCTAGATTTTATTGTAATTTTTTATTTTGTAAATAATTGAATGAAAAGTTAAACAAATTGAACTCGAAACTAATGGTTTAATTGGTTTGACAGTCAATTTAATTATTAAAACATTGGTATTAATTTGATGCTAATATCTAAATATGGACACATGACCGACTAATGCATGCTCATTTACTCCGAATTTTCATTTTTCTTGAAGTATCAACGTCTAAAACTAGTATAATATCTGACTAATTCCTCTACTTTTCAGATTTCAAAAATCAGGTTTAACCATTCATTTTGCTAAATTTTCTTTTGTTAAATTTTATTAATTACGATATTTTTTTAATTATATGGCTATCAATTGAGGGATTTTTTTAAAAAAAAAAAATCAAAATGCAGCAACAACAAATTTAACCCAAAGTCTTACAAACTAGATTTGAGTTTTGAAATCTAAAAAGAAGAGAAAATAAAATTTTGGAAATAAAAGTACAAAGAACTGAATTTCAAATATTTGTAAAATACAGGGACTTATGAAATATTTTAACCTTGAAAATACATAAAAGGAAGAGAAATTGTTTGAAAATATGGAAAGGGTACAAACCATGGCATCTTCCATGTCTTCAGGTCCAGCAGAAGAGCCATGCTTTAGTTTTTGCATAGCTTTGTAAGCTTGGTTTTTCTCCATTCTCAGATTTTAGAAACACCAAATTATAAACAATTTGCTTAGCCACACAAGGGAAGAAGAAGAAGAAGAAGAAGTGAAATTGATTCAAGGGGGACCATCTTTAGAAATGATATTTATGGAACATAGAAAATTATACTTCACTCATTTTTTTTTTAATAGCTATCTACAATATTCAACAAGTATGGACCATACACTACTTAATCAGAAAATATATATTTTGTTTCCTAGCTAAAACCCAAATAAATAAGGATAAATGATGACCCAATTTTCATAAGTTTTTATTTTGGGCATTCGGAACTTTTTCTATCATTTGAGGTACTCTTATTTTTATCTGTTTTCATTTTAGTCACTCTATGATATTTCTGTTAACAAAAGCCGAGATTGTCCTAGTGACTAAAATGAAAACAAATAGTAAGAGGAGTGTCTAAAATAAAAACTTATAAGTTGGGTGACCATTTGTGTAGTTTGTCTTTATTCACTCTATTGTAGGCATAATGATAAATTTAGAGACTTTAATGTTGTCAATTTGTCTTTATTTTTTGAGTTAAATTTGACCATTAATTTTTAAAAAGACTTAAAATCGCTACTTTTAAGGGAAATGGTGACTAAAACATTAATTTCTTTTAACAATGTTGGCATGACAATTCACATGATAGTCTACTTGTACTCCATGCTGACATGACACTATTTATCTTATATACACATCAAATAATTAAATTAAAATATTTAAAAAAATAAACAAAAATTCAAATTTTAAAAATATAAAAACTCAAAAAAATTAACATGAAATACATGTGGATCGCCATGTTTAAAAATTTAATATTTTAATTAGTATTTTTATTAAAAAATAATAATTTAACTCTGTGTATTTTTTTATTTATTATAAAAAATTTACGATTGTTAAATATATTATAATGAAAATAGTATTGGATTAATTCAAAATCATAAATTTAAAATACAAATAAATTTTAATAGTTGTGAATGCTACGGGATATTGAAAGGGTTGTCATTCATTGGACCGACAATGAGTATTATTATTAATATAAGAGAAAATATGAAATCTATTACCATAGTTGTTTTATTTCTGCTACTATGTATTTAGTTAAGGAAATTTTGCAGAGTTTGCTTTTATTGGCTTTGGTAGAGTTTATTATATGCTACAAGTTTTTGAGGCTGGAATGGCTTCGATTCTCCATGGCCTTTTTCTGTAATTGTTAATGATTGAGAAAAAACAAAAGGAAAAGTAATTCAGAGGATGAAAACTCTTAATAATGATAGGTTGGTATTGGCTTGAGCTTTTAACTTCTGGAACTAAAGTACATCAGTTCGACTATATATGTCCTCATGTAATTTGAAAATGTTAAAATTTTAGTCTGATTTGTGCTGACATGGATAGTCTAGACGAAACTAGAAAAGTTTTTGATCGGGTAAAATTAGATTGTAATTTTTACCATTTTAATAGTTTGTATATTTTACTGTACATTTCTTTACAGGATTAATTATGAAGTTCATAAATCTAACAAATTCAATTAATTAATATGAATTATTAAATTCAAGTAATTAATTTATAAGTTTGTGAGGTTCCAAATTCATAGTAGAATGTTTAATTAGGGGTTTATTGAATTGATATCTTTAATCCTACTAATTGAAGATTATTTTCATTTAATAAAATATAAAAAAAAGAAAATTTTTGATGTGGAATTTAATTATTTTATTGAAATGATATTTTAATTAAGATAATTTTTGTTTAATAAATTATAGTTAATATGTTTGCTTATATAAAATAGTTATAATTTTACTTGAAATTTTTGACAATATGCTAGTTCGGAGAACGAATTTAATAAAGAATGTACTTCATAACTATAGTTGTTGCTTTTATAAGTGGAAAATTGTTATAAAGGGTTAAAATAAAATATTAAAAATCGATTTTACTAGAAAGTTGGTTGTTATAGCGAAGTATTTTTTTTGGTAAAATAAAACAGCTTTAAGGGACACTGCTAAGAAAACGCATAAGTTCCTTTTACAACCAATATAATCTGCTTGAACTAAATCCCGCACTGAATAAGATGGTTCTTCAGACACTTGGACCTCTGTGAAACTTGTAGCCATAACTTTAGCCATATGGTCAGTAACTGCATTATGAGGTCTTGGAATATGGCTTATACAAACCTTCTAACTTAAATGTATCATTCAATGAATAGAGCGTAATTCTAACATCTTACTATCAGTTGAACCCCATGTGATAGCCTAATGGCAAGGGTGTTTACTGCCCCAGGTCTAGCCTCGATTCAAGTTGCACTAGTCATGTTTGTTGTTCAGACTTTACCCTATTATTATAATTCACCAAATAAATAAAAAAATCTTACTATCAGCTGCTCCACCAGCCACAATCGTCTCCACCAAAAGAGCTCCTGCGAAAGACCTCTCTATATACACTTTTTAGGAACCATGCACTATATTTCAAGCCCCTCATCTCAATCACTAACAGCTCTCCACCCTACACGAGTGAACCGCTCCAAACCACCACCATCTTCTCTATTTTGTTGAAATTTTACGTCTATAATTGATGTGTTGAGCATCAACTCACTCTTGATATTTAGGTGCAAAAAAAATGCGACTCTTCCAACAATTGATCAAAATTACTTGCGTTCACATGATAAAATTTGATCTAAAACAGGTTAGTCTCTTCTATTCAACATACCCACTCACTATTTTCACCCTTTTAAATGCAAAGCTTGATGACTTTGTACCTGTGTTAGTGTGGGTTGGTCTCTTGCCAAGCTGTGAACTCCACTATATTTCGAGCTATTATTAATACATACGTATGTGTAAAAAGAAGAACCCTTCTCCATATTTGAGAGCTCTGCATACGAGAGAGCTCCATCATGTGCTGCTTGAAAACTCATTGCTTCCATGGAAGTAAATTTCTTCTAATTGGATTGCCTCGAAGTTCATATTTTGCTGTGTGAGTTTCAAAACAACACATTCTGGACACTATAATAGAGTATTTGAGCACACCTCACACAAATCTCTTTATTTATTCACATATCAAAAGTACATGATATTATCGATACATAATAAAAATAAAAGTGCACACACACATTGGCTTCCATGAAAGAAGCACAGTTTTATTTAGTTTCGTACATACACACACCCTGCCTGACTCAGATCCTGTCGTGCCTTCCCCGTAGCAGTAGTTGCTTAAACGGAAGAGCTGAGTGATTCTTCTTTGGTTTGAAAGTTGAGACTGTAGTAATTAGAACCAGTGTAAGTACCGCATTGCACTTCAGAGATGACAATGTTGCCATTATAAAGAGTGTCCTTTTGCATGTACGTGAACGGAACATCACATGTACCATTTATTGCAGTCAGATTCACTGTCACCTTAGTCATCGGAGGCACAACAACTTTGTGTAGAACATCCATCACAGAAGTCACTGTCTTGGTATCTTGCCACTCAAATCCTGTCTGAATTTCACCAGATAACTCAATGCTCCCCTCAAAAATTTTTGGAAGGCCGAATTTCATGGTAGCTTTTGCCCCTACCTTTAGCGATACATTAGCCTTCCAAGTACGAGTGTGGGTGTCTGTGTAAGAAAGTTTCAGGTCTAAAGATTCGGATTTCTGGGTATAGTTACTAGCAGAATTCATCGCAATCACAAGTTTGCTTTCGTCGTAGATCCTGCAATTATCAAGATCATACTTGATATTATAAATTTTCCTTTCCAAAACAGGCACTTCCACTCGAAGTTGGACTTCCTTTGTAATAGAGGAGACATCTGCGTTAAGGCAATTAGTCTTTCCCTCCTTACTGAGGCTCTTGCAGAAGTTATTGTTGCCCAAATTGCGAAGAGCTATTGTCTGGTCGTTAACTTTGAAGGGTCGAAACAAGGTGTCCTTGTTGTTGCTGGTAGTGTCATCAGAATCCGCCCAAATCCAATTCGGACTCCGCCGCCAAAACTTATTGGAATCAGCAGGCTTGATGCGAATGCTTCCATCATTATTCATGAAAACCTCCATTGTCACACCCGCATCACCAATATCACCAGATGAAAATTGCAAATACGGATGACCCTCGATCTGACGAAGACAAAGATACTGGCCATTGTTTCCTTTGAATGCCACATGACTTGGCAAAAACACGAGCGATTCCCAATCAATGATTGTGAACGTATCACGGGAATACTCATCGAGATGTTCGGACATGAAGAGGATGGGATTTTCACGTATTACCCATAAATATTTTCTCGATTGCACATGCACAATTTGGACTTCATTTGCTGCATCATCTACAGAGATAAGCTTGAACAATGTGCATGACTTCTTGGATCGGTCTTCCTCAGGCTTCCTGGCGGTCGCGGTGATTCTGGTTTCATCGGAAACCAAATATTTGTTGTTCTGACTGCTCCTTATGTGCACTAAGCCATCTATGCCACCGCGTTGAGCAATCTCAACCTCAAATTTTGCATATGGGCTCGCAACCCGAGTTTCAGAAAATTTGAGATACCCATCTTTATAATCTCCCTTTTCAGGGTCAAAGCCCAAGTATTTGTTATTCTGATGGGATTTGAGCACGATAAACCTTGGCGACGCAAATGGCTTATTCGCAAGCAACTCCCAGTCGATGACTGTGAAGAGATCGCAGGAGCTACCATCGAAAACTTTGTAGTTTGCCAACACACAGTTATTAAACGTTGGAGAATCTAACCGCCATAAACATAAATAGCAACCTGATTGCACATGCATAATTCGGATCTTATTTGTTGCAGTGTCCACCGGGATAAGTTTGAACAACGTGCACGACTCCTCGGATCGGCCTTCCTCCGGCTTGTCGGCTGTTGCAGAAATCCAATACTGCTCTTTTGAGTTTCCAGTGATTGAAACATTTTTGACTCGTTTGCAGTATTTTTTGTTGTGGCAGCTCTTTATGTGCACCAACCCATCTTCTCCGCTGCATTTGGCCCTTTCCACCTCAAATTTTGTGTATGGACTGAAAGCCAAAGTTTCCGAAAATTTGAGATACCCATTACAATCGTAACTCTCATGCATATAGCTCAAATATTTGTTCATCGCCTCACATTTGAGCACTATAAACCTTGGCGACGCAAATGGCTTCGCAACCAACTCCCAGTCGATGACTGTGAAGAGATCACAGGAGCTACCATCGAAAACTTTGTAGTTTGCCAACACACAGTTATTAAACGTTGGAGAATCTAACCGCCATAAACATAAATAGCAACCTGATTGCACATGCATAATTCGGATCTTATTTGTTGCAGTGTCCACCGGGATAAGTTTGAACAACGTGCACGACTCCTCGGATCGGCCTTCCTCCGGCTTGTCGGCTGCTGCAGAAATCCAATACTGCTCTTTTGAGTTTCCAGTGATTGAAACATTTTTGACTCGTTTGCAGTATTTTTTGTTGTGGCAGCTCTTTATGTGCACCAACCCATCTTCTCCACTGCATTTGGCCCTTTCCACCTCAAATTTTGTGTATGGACTGAAAGCCAAAGTTTCCGAAAATTTGAGATACCCATTACAATCGTAACTCTCATGCATATAGCTCAAATATTTGTTCATCGCCTCACATTTGAGCAGCATAAACCTTGGCCATGCAATTGCCATTTTCACTACCCCTCTCTTTCTCTCTTTTTCAATCTAAACTTGAACTGATAGATGAGTCTCTACCAATTAGCTTCTATTTTGTTTCTTTCTTGCTTATGCTTACCACAAACTCCTAGACTTCACAATTTATAACTAAAATTTTGTTTCTATAATTTATCACATTCTTTCCCGCATGTTCAAGCAAAGTACCAAAGGAGAGACCAATAAGAAAATGCAATCCATAAACATTACATTTTTCCAAAGTAAAAATAAAGTAAAAGTGAATTCTGGCATACAAAAGTAGTCAAGTAAAAACAAATAAAATAATTTTTGGTCCTTAAACTTGGTAACTAGATCTATTTTGGTTCTTAAATTTGGATTTTGTCAGATGATATGACTTGTGTTATTGGAACAAGTCTAGGTTGGACAGATTGAGAACTGATTGATATAATAGTTCAAATAAAGGGGTTGAACAAATTAACTTAAAAACTACTTAAAATTGGTTAAAATTGACTTTTATTGTTCGGTGCACAATCCTGTGAAATTGATATGGCCTACTACACGCTCGTGTGGTTTGGCTGTGTGAAATGGTTTAGCCCATGTAGCTCCTGCAGCTTACTCCGACGATCCGGTTTTCGCTCTTTTTGCTCCCAAGTGCTTTATTAAGCATAAAAACATAAATTTAAAGGATTAAGAGTATAAAATTAACAATTAACATCAAATAATCACCTAAAAGTACGTTAAGAATGTGATTAAAACATGTTACTTTTAGCACTTATTTTCAACAAACTCGAATATTTATAATTAAAGTAGAAAATATATAAATAACAAAGAATATAGAAAAAATAAAAATAAATTAGATCCCACGAATTTGAAAAATCAAAATATCGAAAATTGTTTGATTAAAAAAAGAGTTTAACAACACATGAAAAAAAACATAAAAAATAAAAAAAATATTAAACGTGGCTATTTGTGATTCTAAACTTCAAACTATGCATATAAAACAGTATCCCCAATGAATTCAAGAGCCAATCTCGTTACATTCGCAGAATAAATTTTTATATTATACGGTATGTGTTTGCTTTTAGGTATGAGACACAAAAACCACGTTTAGAGTGAAATCACAAAATAATTTACCTAACTTTTAGTTGTGTCTTGGATAAAAAATATATTGCTTTTAGGTATGAGACACAAAAACCACGTTTAGAGTGAAATCACAAAATAATTTACCTACTTTTAGTTGTGTCTTGGATAAAAAATATATATCACAAACCCTAAACATATTTCAAATTTAAAAGTAATTCTCTATATTTTAATATTAAATAAAGTGCCAATCACGGGAGTTAGATGATATAGTAAGAATCTCTCCTACTTTAACTAGTGGTCGAGAATCTCTCTTACTTTAACCAGTGGTCGAGGGTTCGATCCTCACCCTAAGTATAGAGCAGCTTTAAAACTCATGGCCAATATCTACCCCCTTAATGTACCTACAAAATGCAGAAGATTGATTATTAAGCTCAGTCAAATATTAAATAAACTGCATTTTGAGAGAAAATATTGTAGTATTTGTGTATCAAGAGAGTGCTCACTTCCTTACGACTGGAGCTATTTAAGTCACTTTTCATATTTGAAATGTTGTGTAACAACCCAAACCCGTCTTAGACGCTATGGCCAGATCTCACGATGTCACATGATAGAGTGTTTGAAAACCGTGCTGTCACGATAAAACCGTTTCATTTGAATTACTTATCTTAATATCTTATTAGTTCCAAAATTGTGTTACTCATTTAGTCGATAGTTTCAAAACGTCATTCGATGCTGAAGCTTTTTAAACAGTTAAAACAAACGTGCGTTTTTTAAAATCATTTGTTTCTTTTAAAAACCTAGGATTCCTACTACTAACAGTTGTAATTTACCTGTATTTAAAACCCAAAACCAAACCAAAGTCCAAAAGTCCAATTACAACCCAAAAATTTAACCAGTAAAAATAGAATAAAAATAAAACCAGTAATCATAAGTTAAAACCATGACAGTCCAGAACCGTGGTCACCATCGAGTCCTCCGCCGCACTGATCCATCTAGGTCGGGGGATTACCTGTGCACATTAAACAAAGAGGGGTGAGTTTTCGTAAACTCGGTGTGTAATCTTGCAGAACAAAGCAAGCAACAATCGCAGTGCACAGTCAATAGCAGTCTTGGGCCTAAGCCCATTTCAATATCAGAATCAGTTAGGCCTTAGCCCGATACAGTATCAGAATTGGTTTGCAGATTGGTGATATTCAAAATTGTTTTATAAAAAAAATTGAGTTGTAAAAGAGAAGGGGAAGGAAAACTTTCGATTGGTGCAAGTAGTGTAAACAGAGAATACCATGGTAACTTAAACAAAAACTTTAGAATAGTTCAGCGATCATTCTGTAACTTTCTAAAGTTAAGTGACCAAAACGTAAATTTATTAATAGTTTTAGTGACTTTGGATGTTTTTTACCCAAAAATAAAAGCCTCAAACTCAACCGACAACGTCATCACCAGCAACCGCCACAGCAAATAGCTGTTGGGTTGGAGAATTTTCCGGCAATTCTTGGGCACGGTAATAGGTTTATTGGGTTTGATATATACGGCAACATATTTGAGGTCACTGCTAAGTAAAAACCTCCTATTGAACCCATTGGTATGGGGGGCTATGGCATTGTATGGTAAACTCTTCTTCTGGTTCTGTATTGAATTCCGAGACAAATTAAGAAGTGGCATTGAAGAAGATAGCGAATGCATTTGGTAACCTAAATTATGCAAAGAGAATTCTTCGTGAGATCAAGATGCTTCTTCAAATGGACCATGAAAACGTGTGGATAAACACACACCAACACTCTCCCTCTCCAAGCTCTCCTAGTATCATCTTCTTCCTCCCCTCCTCCACTAAAGGGCTGTTAGGATCAGTATTTGATTATAACTTGTCCTTTCTTTGTCCTGATTCTTTTTTCTCTAGTGATGGATACACAAAAACCTTGAGAGAGACACATGTAGAGAGAGCAATATCTCTTTTGTTATCATTCTGAGTTAGTCTCAATTGCATCTTTCATTACAGGTAATTGCGATCAGGGATATAATCCCACCACCCAGGATAGAATGCTTTAATGATATTTATATTCCTTATGAGCTGATGGACACTGACCTGCATCAGATAATCCATTCTAATCAAGCTTTATCAGAAGAGCATTGTCAGGTTCGAATGTAGACGGTTGCTTTTTATGAAGTTGTGTATACTCTGCCTGGTTCTGAGGAACAGTGACCTTAGTTTATGCTGGATATTTTGTGTTTCTGCCGTATTTCCTCTATCAAACTTTACGTGGGCTGAAGTATATGCACTCTGCAAATGTTCTTCACAGGGACTTGAAGCCTAGCAACCTTCTCTTGAATGCTAATTGTGACCTGAAAATATGTGATTTTGGAATGGCTTGCGTCACCTCCGAAAGTTGTTTTATGACAGAATATGTTGTTACAAGATGGTATGGTGCACCTGAACTGTTGCTGAACTCTTCAGATTATAGTGCAGCGGTTGATGTATGGTCAGTGGGTTGCATTTTTATGGAACTGATGGATCGGAAGCCATTATTTCCTGGAAGAGATGATGTGCATCAGCTGCGATTGCTTTTGGAGGTAAACTCTTTTTTATCCTCTAAAAACATATAAGTTGCTAAGATGGGTCACATGAGTATTTTAGAGAAAAGAAAATAGACTTAATTTCAAATTTAACCCTTCATGTTTGTAACTTTTGTCAATTTAACCCTTATTTTTTTAATTTAAATTTGATTATCAATCTTTTAAAAAAAATCATGATATAAAAAAAAAATATAATAAAAATAAATGTTAAAATAAAAAAACTTATTGTTCGATGGGCCCATGTTACCCTTCAGCTCACATTTTTCGAGGTTTTCTTTTTGGGTTTATCTGAAATACTTTTTTTTTAAATATTATGAGGACTAGATTAAATTAATCTATTTATTATATGAATAGATCAATTTAGCCTTTATACTATTAAAAAAGAGAGAATAAGTTTAAATTGTAACAAAGTCAACATTTACTATATAAAAAATATCTTCATAAATTATTTTTTTCAATTACAGTTCAATTCTAAACAAAATATTTCTTCTACAGGACCATAAAAACTTCAAAAATATTAATGATGTTTAACAATAAATATTAACTCTATTCTAATTTAACATTATTTGATTTTTTTTTAAAACAATTCAGGGACTAAATTGATTCATTTAATAATAAAGAGACTAATTTTATCAAATCCTTATAATTGAGACACCTCTTAAATACAATTACCTTTTTTATTAATAACAAAGGGATAATATCCAATCCTATACCTCCCAATATTTTTTTTTTCAATTACAGTTCAATTCTAAACAAAATATTTCTTCTACAGGACCATAAAAACTTCAAAAATATTAATGATGTTAAACAATAAATATTAACTCTATTCTAATTTAACATTATTTGATTTTTTTTAAAACAATTCAGGGACTAAATTGATTCATTTAATAATAAAGAGACTAATTTTATCAAATCCTTATAATTGAGACACCTCTTAAATACAAGTACCTTTTTTTATTAATAACAAAGGGATAATATCCAATCCTATACCTCCCAATATTTATTCCTTTAACGACGAATGTCAACCATAAGACAATATAAACTCGGATTAAGAACACTCAATACACATACATACATACATACATGCATGCATGCATACCATTAAGTCTTCAGATAGGACCTCATCAGCTTGTTGAGCTCTTATTTTTTGTTGACTTGCTCTTCTTTTTCTTATTTCTTTTAAATTTTGACTTCAATATTCTTGATCTTCTCTCTTCATCATCGCAACTCGAAGATTCTGAGGACGATGATGAATCAAAGTCAGAAGAGAAGGAGGAGGAGGAACTTGAGCTACAGTCCCAAGACTTCACTTTTGACTGCTGCGTAACCTGAGGCTTAATCGGTTAAACTGAAAAATGAAAGGTCTAATCGATACCATAAAAATGGAAAAGCAATAAGCGGGTAAAAATAAAAACTAGTCGAATCTGGTGAAAATTGGTTAAAAACCTGTTTGAACCGAATTTAAATTAACTTAAATATTTAATTATATTTTTACAACTACAAAATGAATGTTTGCTTTTTCATTATTATTTATTTGTGTATATTAATTTTTTAAAATGAATTTTCTAGATTTTATTGTAATTTTTTATTTTGTAAATAATTAAATCAAAAGTTAAATAAATTGAACTCAAAACTAATGGTTTAATTGGTTTGACAATTGATTTAATTATTAAAACATTGGTATTACTTTGATGCTAATATCTAGATATGGACACACGACCGACTATTTCTTGAAGTATCAATGTCTAAAACTAGTATAATATCCATATACACAAATATATGCCATATCCAACACTCATAACAAAATCGGAGCTTTTAAGTGTCTATCAATAAAATGAAATCAATCAAAACCCAAAAAGGTAAACAAGTGAGAATAACCGTAATAAAAAATTAAATAAGGTTAAAACATGTTATAAGTTTCCGTACTCTTCAATAATTTGAAATTTAGTTTTTATATTTTTATTTTCAAGAATTAAATTCCTCTACAGATTTTAAAAATCAGGTTTAACCGTTTGCATTGCTAAATTTTCTTTTGTTAAATTTTGTTAATTACTATGTTTTTTAATTATATAGCTACCAATTGAAGGTTTTTTTTTTTAAAAAAAATTCAAAATGCAACAACAACAAATTTAACCCAAAAAATTTTGCAGTCTTACAAACTAGATTTGAAATTAAAAAGAAGAGAAAATAAAATTTTGGAAATAAAAGTATAAAAAACTAAATTTCAAATATTTGAAAAATATAGGAACTTATGAAATATTTTAACCTTGAAAATACATAAAAAGGAAGAGAAATTGTTTGAAAATATGGAAAGGGTACAAACCATGGCATCTTCCATGTCTTCAGGTCCAGCAGAAGAGCCATGCTTTGGTCTTTGCTTAGCTTTGTAAGCTTGGTTTTTCTCCATCTTCAGATTTTAGAAACACCAAATAAAAAATCTTCTTAGCCACACAAGGGAAGAAGAAGAAGAAGAAGAAGTGAAATTGATTCAAGGGAGACCATTTTTAGAAATGATATTTATGGAACATAGAAAATTATACTTCACTCAATTTTTTAATAGCTATCTACAATATTCAACAAGTATGGACCATAAACTACTTAATCAGAAAATATATATTTTGTTTCCTAGCTAAAACCCAAATAAATAAGGATAAATGATGACCCAATTTTCATAAGTTTTTATTTTGGGCATTCGGAACTTTTTCTATCATTTGAGGCACTCTTATTATTATATGTTTTCATTTTAGTCACTCTATGATATTTCTGTTAACAAAAGCCGAGACTGTTGTAGTGACTAAAATGAAAACAAATAGTAAGAGGAGTGTCTAAAATGATAAGAAAAAACAGTTTGAGTGTCTAAAATGAAAACTTATAAGTTGGGTGACCATTTGTGCAGTTTACCCAATAAATAAATAATAAATAATCTTTATTCACTCTATTTTAGGCATAATGATAAATTTAGACTTTAATGCTTACATATTTTGTTAATTTGTCTTTATTTTTTGAGTTAAATTTGACCATTAACTTTTCAAAAAGACTTAAAATCGCTACTTTTAATGGAAATGGTGACTAAAACATTAATTTCTTTTAACAATGTTGGCATGACAATTCACATGATAGTCCACGTGTACTTCATGATGACATGTCACTATTTATCTTATATATACATCAAATAATTTAAATTAAAATATTCAAAAAAATAAACAAAAATTTAAATTTCAAAAATATAAAAATTTAAAAAGGTTAACATGAAATACATGTGGATCGCCATGTTTAAAATTTTAATGTTTTAATTAGTATTTTCATTAAAAAATAATAATTTAACTCATAAAAAATTTACGACTGTTAAATATACTTAATAAAAATAATATCTAAATTGATATAATGAAAATACAAATAAATTTCAATAGTTGTGGATGCTAGGGAATATTGAAAGGTTTTTCATTCATTGGACCGACAAATAGTGGCAGATTGAAGAAAATATAAAAGTGATAATATTATTGATTTTATATATACGTGTATGATTTGAATTTATTGTATTATCGAGTCTTAATTTAATTAGTATGAGTATTATTGTTAATATAAGAAAATATGTGTTTGAGTGTGTTGAAATACATTTAAAATTTTTTTTTATTGCATTACATTACAATTATATAATTTAGAAGTATATTTAAATATGTACAATTGATTCAAAATCAAAGTTTCATGTATACCCATGAACTATCGTTTAAGTTTTATGTGTATAATTGCACTAAATCAAAGTTCATATTTGAAATTACATATTAGGCCAATTCAAGTATTAATTTGATTTTTATCCCTTAAAAATCATTAATACAGAGTCGAGTGAACAGGAGCAAAAATAGGGGGCTGGCAAGGGCCCCGATCCACCTAAAATGGAAAATTTTATATTTTGGCCCTTTAAAATTTTTAAAATTTTAAATTAATAAATGTAATATTGCACTTTGGCCCCCCTAAAAATATAAAAAATTGATTTAATCTTTTAAAAATTATAAAGACATTGGATATTAAAATGATGAAATTGCATTTTTACTATCGTAAAAATTACAGTTCGACCTAAAATTTCTTTTAATTTCGCCCTTTAATATGAAAATTAAAGGTATATGAGATTATTAATATATAATAGACGAAACATGTACACAAAATATACATAATTAAAAAAAGTACAACTAAGTACAATAGTAAGACACATTATATTTCTAAAGGGAGACGCAAATTTGAATTTTAGAGAAAATATTATTAAAAAGGGCAACTACGAACCCTAAAAATGGACCATAAATATAACTTTATTTAATTAATCTAGTAATATTGTTTTTTATACTTTATTTTAATATTCTATAACAACATTTCACTTATAATAGCATCAACCATAGTTGTGACATTCTTTATTATTAAATTAGTTCTTTATGACATCATATGATCTAAAATTTTAAATAAATATAAGCAAGGCTATTCAATGGCGAAACTTGTAACACCCCTTACCCGTGTTCGACTCCAGAACAGAGTATGAGGTTTTACCGAAGAGTACAAAACACTTACAGATTATTTAAACCATTTATCGCTCAAATATTAAAATTTATTATAAAAGTTTCCTTTATCAGACCCTTAAAGTTCAAATCATGCATTGGGATTGGGTCAGGACTAAATCAAAATCGTATAAAATTTTTCGCAAAATCCTTAAGTTTATCTCATTTACAAGGTTCCCACGCCCGTGTGGCTCACATGGCCGAGCCTCTAGGGCGTATAACTCTCTGACTTGCATCTGTGGAGAAACTTGGGTCACACGGCCTTAGTACACGCCCGTGTTGCTTGACCGTATGGTAAAGTTAATTTTCACAAATTATGCTATTTTTCAAGCCATATTTCTCATTCATTTGATCCTTATTCTTCACCACATTTAATACATATAAAAACTAATTTAAGATATTCAACTGAGCCTTATACTTAATATGATTTGTTAGTCTACACTTCATATAAATAACAAGAAACGTATATGGACTCAATTCTCATTAAATTTCTCTTATACTTGTACTTTTTCATCCTATGTATTCATATAGCTTATAACAATCGCACCTCTGTTTTTCATATACATTTTTATAACAATTTGTCTTGGTTTCAAACTACTTCATATTTGAGTTTTACTTATCCAATCATTTGAAACATCATATTTATACATATAGTGCACTTGAGATGCAAAAATTCTATAATTATGAATGAACACATTTATCAACACATTCCATGTTTTTATATATTATAGTCTCATATTTCCATGTATCATTTACCATCATTTCCTCGTATTTTTGACAAATACATGTAACATCTCATAATCATACAATTCACTAACTCTTCTTGCCAATTACAATTTAAATTGGCAACTCATTTATTGAGCCCAATTTTAATGTTCTCTAAAATCCATTAGGATGTATGTATCCATCAATACATTCCATGTACAGATATCATCACCTCATATTTTCACATACATTTACTTTCCATATTATGAACTCAAATAACATACACAAGACATACCAATATTCAAGTACATTTTCATAATATTTCATTTCGAATTTAGATTATGTCATTTTAGAACTCTTCTCATTAACTCATTCGGAATACCATTTCATACGGATAATACACTCAAGGGTGTACAAATATATAATCACAAATGAGCTCATTCATCAACCAAATTCTATATTCATGTATCATCAACTCATATTTCCTTATATCACATAATTCTATATAACACTTACCAAATTCGTCAATTTAGTGAACGTCTTACGAAATTGTTCTGCACCGGTATGCCTTGAATGTCACTGATAATCACTGATGCCATATCCCAGATATGGTCTTACACGGAAATCACTTGTCACTTGTAGCCGAAGCTACCACTATTCACTGATTAGGTAGCCGAGGCTACCACTTTTCACTGATCAGGTAGCCGAAACTACCACTTTTCACTGATCAGGTAGCTAGAGCTACCACTTTTCACTGATCAGGTAGCCGGAGCTACGACTTTTCACTTGATCAGGTAGCGGGAGCTACCACTTTTCACTTGATCAGGTAGCCGGAGCTACCACTTTTCACTGATCAGGTAGCAGGAGCTACCACTTTTCACTGATCAGGTAGCTGTAGCTACCACTTTTCACTTTCACTTGTCCTTGATCGGATAAGTGTAGCCGAAGCTATCACTTATCACTTGTTACCATGGTTCAACCATTGTATTCTCCGTCAATTCATGTTGTCACTGAACTGAAATGCTCAATTTGATCATCAATACATATGAAATAACACATAATAAAATTCATAAAATTAACAAATGATCACTAAAATTTAGCCATATAAGCTCACAACTTCAATTTTTGTATTATAACGATAATCATAATTTCATAATAAATATTCCAAATAAAACATTATATCAATTATAATCGAGCATGTAATCAATTTATACACAAGTCATTCATATATTATTTTCCCTCCTCCTCCTCTCCATCCACATCCTTAGTATAAACAACACACTTGTAAGTAACATTTTCTATAATTTTCACTATTTACTCATGTGAATATTCAAGCTGTCCATCCATGTCACAGTCACTAAATTATTTTTATCTTGAGATACAGAACTCTAAATTAAGATCCGTTAATTTTATTTGAAACTAGACTCACATATCTTCTTACTATAATTTTTCCAGAATTTTTAGTGTGGCCAATTAGTACAGTTTATTCATCAAAGTTACCCCTGTTCTGCTATCTGGCAGTTCTGACCCTTCTTCACTAAAAATTAATTATCTCTTTATACAAGATTCATATGATGTTCACGTTTATTTCTATTGAAAATAGACTTATTCAGGATTCTAAACATATAAATTATAACTCATAATTATTTTTGTACAATTTTTAGTGAATTTTTAAAGTAAGAACAGGGGATCACGAAGTTATTCTAAACCAGTCTTGCAAAACTTTAAATATCTCAAAATGTAGACTTCCTTTGCTTGCTATGTTTCTTTTATATGAAAATAGACTCAACAAGCTTTAATTCCATATCTATATCAACTTCTAATTCAATTTCTACAATTTTTGGTGATTTTTCAAAGTTAGACAACTGCTGCTGTCCAAAACTGCTTTAGTGTAACATGTTGATTTCTATTTTGTCCCTAATTCCACAATTCATACAATTCAGTCCTTGCTGAATTAACCCCTCAATTGAGTTAATTTTCTCATTTAATACTTTTCTCTATCATTTTAAACTACTTCATAACCTTTGAAATCAGAATTTTAACACTAGGCCATAATTTCAGCTATTTCACAATTAGGTCCTAAAACCAATTTTCATCAATTTTACTTGATAATATCATCATATAACAAAACTAAAACTCCAAATCAATATTTATTCATCACATTCTTCCAGTAATAATCCACATCAACTTTAAAAATTAGCTATAGAATCAAAAACTAATGACATAGCAAGTTGGATCCAATTGTAAAAGTCCAAAAACATAGAAATTTCAAGGAGAAAGCAAGAATTAAACTTACATGAAGCTTGAGTATGAAAACCAGCTTGAAGCTCTCTCCCATGGCTGTTTTTCAGCTGAAGAAAATGAAGAGAAATCAAGAGAAATCTAGATAATTCCACTTTAGTCCTAGCTTTATTAAGTATATTTTGCAATATTCCAAATTTACCCTTATTTCTCCTTATTTTCTCTGGTTTCATGCCCTTGCCGTCCGGCCCAAATAGATCTTGGGTCTATTTGCCTTTTAAGCCCTCTTTCTTTTATCATTTAAACTATTTAATCATTTCTCATAACTTTGCATTTATTACAACTTAGTCCTTTTTGTTCAATTAACTATCGGAACTTTAAAATTTCTTGACGAAACTTTAATACTAACTTATTAACACTCCATAAATATTTATAAAACATTTATGGCTAGATTAAAAATCTCCGAGGTCTCGATACCTCGTTTTCGATTCTAATTAATTTTTTTTTTCTAACTTCACATTTAACTTATACTCACTAAATTAATAATATTTTCTACTCACTTGTCGGATTTAGTGACCTCGAATCACTATTTCGACACCACTGAAAATTTAGGCTATTACAAAACTAGAGGGGCTAGTAGGGGTCCCGACCTCCCTAAAATGAAAAAATTTTCATTTAGGCCCTTTAATATTTAAATTAGTAAAGGTAAAATTGCACTTTACCCCCTAAAAAATAAAAATTTGATTTAATCTTTTAAAAATTATAAAGATATAGGCTATTAAAATTGTTAAATTGCTTTTTTTTTTGCTATCGTAAAAATTACAAATTAATTTCGGCCTCCTGAAAATTTTTTCTAGTTTTGGCACTGAGGTTATTAATTATAATTTATTAAATAAAATGATCCTAATTAAAATATTATTTCAATAAAATATTTAGATTTCACATGAAAAAAATCTATTAAAAATATTTTATTAAATTTAAATAATCTTCAATGAGTGGAATTAAATATATCGATTTAATAAACTATTAAATTCCCTAATTAAATATTCTAATATAAATTTATAAATTGGTTATTTAAATTTAATAACGCCTGATAATTTGATAACTCATACTAATTTAGATTTATGAACTTCATTTATTGATATCAATTTAATAATGCATGCATATGCTATACGTCTTTTAATTTTTTTCTTTGATTTGGTTCACACATTTTTTAAACATAATTTTTACTCTATTTATTTGATGAAAATTCACAATACGAACTCTATTTGTTGGCAAAATTATTGTTGCTCATTCCCAGGGGCGAAGCCAGGGGGGCTGGCATGGGCCTCGGCCCCCCTAAAAGGTAAAATTTCTATTTAGGCCCTTCAAATTTTTTATAAAATTTAAATTAGTAAAGGTAAAATTGTAATTTGGCCCCCCAAAAATTAAAAAAATTCGATTTAATCCTTTACAAATTAGAAAGATATAAACTATAAAAAATTAAAATTTTATCCGGCTCCCCCTAAAAAATTGTCCTGGCTTCGCCCCTACTCGTTCCATGTTAGCCCAAGTTGACTTTTAAAAAAATTGAATAGGGATAATAGATTCAATTGCTCAATCTATTCAATTATTAACCCAAGATTTAAAAGAACTTGACCCTTTTAGTGTCTACGTTAATCCTCTTTCCCACTAGTTATATTTCCATGTTAGCGGCAAATTAACTCATTTGCCAACTTTGAAAAGTTAATCTTAACTTATTCCGTCTAAATCTCAATCCAAATTTTTCATCCAATATAAATTAAGGCTATCAAATTAATATAACTTGCACATTATATTGTATAGTTTTTCCGTTATAGAGTGTCCTTTTGCATGTAGGTGATGAGGGGAGTATTATAAGTGCCAATTGTCGTCACTAGAGTCGCCGACGCCTTTTTTCATCGTAGTCACCTCAATTTTGTGGGTGTATTCCATGTTATAAGTAGGGGCACACATTTCTGGTGATATGAATAACTCGACTATTCAATAAGTTTAATAATAATATTAAAAGTACACTAACTTTCACGAAGAAATGCCATTTTATTTAACATGTCACGGGGTTGGAATCCGCGGCCGGTGACACACACATATACGTAAACTTCCACTAAGGAAACAGGTGCCTCGTTAAAAAACCACTCTTTATATGTATACATGTGGAAAAAGAGTACACCTATTCGACCAAACTCGGTATTCAGCACATAGACTTATTTAATTTAGTAGATAAACACAAACAAGACAAAGCAAAACAAACACTATCATCTAATTCTAATTGTTTGATGCCCCCGTCCAGTAGTAGCGAGCAACTTCAAGAGGTGAGTGGCTCATGTTTGATTTCAAATCTGGTGTTGTAGAAATTAGAACCAGTGTAAGTGCCACATTGCACATCATATCCGACAGTTGTGTTATTATAAAGAAGAGTGTCTTTTTGGAGATATGTGAAGGGAATATCATAGGTAGCAATGGTTGCGACCAGATTTACCGTCACCTTAGTCATGGGAGGCACCTCAACTTTGTGGGTGTATTCCATGTTAGAGGTATGGGTGTAGATCCTTCCAAACTCATATCCTCCATGCAATTCACTGGATACATCAGCCTTCCCATCAACAAATAATGGAAGATGGACATCAAAGGTGGCTTTCCCTCCTAACTTGAATTAAAATTTAGTGTTCCAAGTGCGAGTGGTGGTATCTTGAAGACAACATTTCACATCATAATGCTGTGGATGCATGGAACAAGTTTCGTAAGTATGCTTGGCCATAACCATGACAGATTCCTCAACCATCCGCAAATTGTCAAGGTTATATTGGATACCATGAATATCCTTACCTTGACAGGTTCTTCCGCCAACAGTGGGCCTCTTAGGTAATAGCGGGGATGCATGCATCAAGGCAATTATCCTTTCCATCGGCTGTGAGGCGCTTGCAAAAGAAATTGTTGCGGGGGGTGAGGAGAGCTATGGTATTGTCGTTAACTTTGACGGAGAGGAACCAGGTGTTACTTGATGAAAACTATGGTATTGATTCGAAGCATTCCGTCATTGTTGACGAAAAGCTCCATTGTCACATTTGGGTCGCTAATATTACTTGATGAAAACTGTTGAAATGTGGCCTCCAATACAGCATCTAGAAGCAACAAATTATTTTATCCAAGTCTTTGTTTTGTTGTAATTTAATTTTAATGGTATAATTAGGTATTGACCAACTTGGTTAATTTTCTATGTTAGGTGAAAATTAGGTATTGACCAACTTGGTTAATTTTCTATGTTAGGTGAAAATTAGGTAATAATCAACTTGTATTAGCTATAAAAATGATGCTTTGTAATAAAAAATATGTGTGTTCTTCATTCAAGTTAATGTTCCCTTTCTTGCTTCTCTCATTTTCTTAGGAAATTTTTTTGTTATCTTCTTTCTTTTGCTGGAAGCATTGAGCTTTGCTGCTTTAGCTTCAGCTTCAATCGCTGTTTGTTGTCCAAAGTTCCAACAATTGGTATCTAGAGCTATATTCTTAGTGGACCTGTTATATTTCAAATTTGAAAACAAATGGCTGCCAATTTTTCACCAGTTGCACCACCAGTCTTCAATGGAGAAGCCTTCCACATATGGCAGGTTAAGATGAAAACTTACCTGCAGGCCTTCGATCTGTGGCAAGTTGTGATCTCAGATGTTGAGCCAGAACCCCTTCGAGCCAACCCAACAGTGGCTCAAATAAAGCAACATTCAGATGAGAGGACCAAAAGGCACAAGGCCATGTCATGCATTCAGAACTGTGTGTCTGATGTAATTTTCACCAGAATCATGGCCTGTGAAACACCAAAGCAGGCCTGGGACAAGCTTAAGGAGGAGTTCCAAGGCACTGAGAGAACCAGGCAGCAGCAACTCTTAAACTTGAGAAGGGATTTTGAAAATTTGAAGATGAAAGAAGAAGAGACTGTAAAACAGTACTCAGACAGAATAATGGCTGTTGTAAACAGCATAAGGCTCCTAGGTGAGCAGTTCAATGAAGCAAGAATAGTGGAGAAAGTGCTATCTACCTTACCTGAGAGGTATGAAGCAAAAATATCCTCTCTTGAGGACTCAAGGGACCTGTCCAGCATCACCCTAACAGAGCTGATCAATGCTCTCTATGCACAAGAGCAAAGAAGGGCCAGCAGAAATGAGGAACATCAAGAAGGTGCTCTTCAAGCCAATGCCAAGTTTGCCTCGAGCACATCTGCCAGTCATGGCAAGATGACTTGGAAAAACAGGCTTAAGCCTGATGCTGCAAAAAGTTGTGATCAACTTTGCAGATTCTGTAAGAAGGCTGGTCATCCAGAACAAAGATGTTGGTTCAGACCAGATGCAACATGCCTACACTGCAATAAAATGGGCCATGTTGAAAGGGTTTGCAAAAATAAGGGCAAACCAAGGCAGAATCAACCACAACAAGCTCAAGCAGAGGTTCAAGTAGCTGATGAAGGAAGTGATTATGAAGAGCAAGTGTTTGCTGTTTCATGCTCAGCTAGTCAAAAAAAGGCCTCAAATGGATGGTTGATAGACAGTGGTTGCACAAACCACATGACCCCTGATGCTGGCATTTTTAAGACAATTGACTGAAGATTCAAAACAAATGTGAAGGTCGGAAATGGACACTTCATCAAAGCTGAAGGAAAAGGAGATGTCCTGATAAACACTCCTACAGGTACCAAACTTGTTACAAATGTCTTGTTGGTGCCTGAAATCGATAGAAATTTGCTAAGCATTGCTCAACTGCTTGAGAAAGGTTATTCAGTCATGTTCAAAGGCAAAGAATGCCAGATTACTAATCCGAATGGATCAAAGCTCATGACAGTCACAATGACTGATAAATGGTTTGAGGTTAACTGGTCAAGTGGCTCAAACTTGGCCTACACAGCCTCAACAGAAAAGTCCAAATTGTGGCACCAAAGGCTTGGTCATACCAATGACAAATCAATGGCTAGAATGATCAATCAAGATCTGGTTGAGAACTTCACCAACTCAGTTGAGGAGGAGAAGAATGAACCAAAGGCCGTTTCTAAAAATCTTGCATCAAATCATGTTGAAGCTAATCGAAATGGTCCTGAAATGGACATTAATAACATACCAGTCAAGGGCACAAGGACTTTGGCTGAGATTTATGAAAATGCACATACTGCCATAGTCGAATCAAGTAACTTTGAAGAAGCTAAGGTAAAAGGAGGAGCTAAGCACAATGCTGGTGGTAATGCTCAACATGTTATCCAAAGAGGAGTGTTGAAGTTTGGATAATATGCTGCATAGAGACCAAGGAGGAGTGTTGAAATGTGGCCTCCAATACAGCATCTAGAAGCAACAAATTATTTTATCCAAGTCTTTGTTTTGTTGTAATTTAATTTTAATGGTATAATTAGGTATTGACCAACTTGGTTAATTTTCTATGTTAGGTGAAAATTAGGTATTGACCAACTTGGTTAATTTTCTATGTTAGGTGAAAATTAGGTAATAATCAACTTGTATTAGCTATAAAAATGATGCTTTGTAATAAAAAATATGTGTGTTCTTCATTCAAGTTAATGTTCCCTTTCTTGCTTCTCTCATTTTCTTAGGAAATTTTTTTGTTATCTTCTTTCTTTTGCTGGAAGCATTGAGCTTTGCTGCTTTAGCTTCAGCTTCAATCGCTGTTTGTTGTCCAAAGTTCCAACAAAAACTGCAAAAAAGGTTGACGCTCACATGTGATGAAGACGAAGATAGTGGGTGTTATCTCCTTTGAGTGCCACATACCTTGGCAAATCCAACAGCAACTCCCTGTTGATGATTGTGAAGATGCCATCGGAACCAGCGTTGTTGTTGGCCAACACGCAACCACTTGTACTTAGGCATAAATGGCATTTTGACTGGACATGCATAATGCGGAGTATCTGTAGTTGCAGTGCCCATCGAGATAAGCTTGAACAATGTGCAGGAGTCCCTGGATTGGTCTTCCTCCCACTTTTTAGCAGTTGCAGAAATCCAGTATTGGCCGTCCTCCGTTGTATTATTTCGGACTCGTTCCCAGTATTTGTTGTTTCGACAGCTCCTTATGTGCACCAAGCTATGTCCGGCAGCCGCCTCCTCCACCTCAAATTTTGCATATGAACTTGTAGCTTGAGTTTCTGATGAAAATTTGAGATACCCATCACCCGCTCCATTTCCATCGATAATGCCAAAATATTCCTTCTTGTTGGATTTTAGCACTATAAACCTTGGCGCAGCAAATGACATTTTGTTCTCTCTCTGTTTTTTTCACTCTTATGCTTATGTTTATTCCTTACATGAGCTTCGCTATTTATAAATAGAACTCAATAGCTAGCCCTTGTTAGAGTAATAACAGTATTGCAGTTTCAGTAGTTGACGTTGGTTACAACTGTTATTAGCGTTATTGTTAAACTGTCACTAGGGTTGTTGCTAAACTGCTTTCTGTTACGTCATTATCTTAAAGCTTCAGCCTGCATGTATTTTCTATATAAAGCATGCACGTTCTCAGAAATAAATAAGATGATTTCTCAGAAATAATATCAGTTTGTGTTCCGAAATATGACATCATTTTCCCCTATTGCTCCTCTTGTCCCTAATCCTCAGTCAACTACTCTAAAAATCAAGTCCCAACCAACTCTCATGCCATGGTTACCCGTAGCAAAGCTGGTATTTTTAAACCAAAGGCATCCTTGACTACTACAGCAGCACAGGACACCCCTGTTGACATCCATGATGCTATGACAAGCGAAGATTGGAAAATGGCTGTAAACAGTGAAATACAAGCTCTGTGTTCTGTCTTCTCCCTCCTAACCGATGAGCCATTGGGTGCAAATGGCTATTCAAAGTAAAAAAGAAGGCAGATGGCACTGTAGACAGATACAAAGCTCGACTAGTGGCCAAGGGTTTCTCGCAACATGCTGGTCTTGATTTTCGTGACACGTTTAGTCCTGTGGTTCGAGCAGCAACCATTCGAGTTGTGCTATTTGTTGCTGTTATAAAGGGCTGGTTCTGGCGACAGATTAATGTCAACAAAGCCTTCCTTAATGGCGAGCTGACAGAAGATATCTACATGGAGCAACCACCTGGTTTTGAAGTTCCAAGTGCCAGTGGTCAACACCTTGTTTGCAAGCTCAACAAAGCACTCTATGGCTTGCGTCAAGCACCTCGAGCCTGGTTCCACACACTCAAGCAGTATCTGATCACTTGTTTAAACTTTCATGCGTCCAAGGCAGATCCAACATTGTTCATTCGCACAACGTTTGAGAGTGTCACTCTACTCATGGTCTATGTCGATGGTATGGTAATAACGGGTAGCTCGGATGTTGAGATAAGTCACATGGTTCAGCAGCTTCATAAAAAATTTGCACTAAAAGACATGGGGAGACTAAACTTTTTCTTGGGCATTGAAGTGCAACACACCCTCTTGGATTGTTTCTGAGTCAGAAAAAATATGTTTTAGACATTCTTGCCAAAACTGGAATGGAAGGAGCTTCACCTACTCCAACGCCTATGGTCAACACGCCCAAACTGATCGCGTCTGATGGCAGTCCTTCATTTCCTGATGTTCATTTGTATCGAAGTGTGGTAGGAATGCTACAATACCTGTGCATTACTCGGCCTGAACTATCTTTTTGTGTTAACAAATTGAGTCAGTTCATGAATCTTCCAAGGGACTTGCATTGGCGAGCTGTTAAATGAGTCCTGAGATATCTGGTTGGAACAGGATCATGGGTTATGCTTTACCAAAGGCCAAGCTGAACTGGTTTGCTACTCAGATGCTGATTGGGCATCATCTGTTGATGATTGACGTTCCACAACAGGGTATGTTGTATATCTAGGATCCAACCCTGTTGCCTGGTGTTCAAAGAAACAAAGTGTTGTGTCCAGATCCTCCTCTGAAGCAGAATATCGAAGCCTCGCGAATTGTGTCTTGGAGCTTATCTGGGTTAAACAGCTGTTGGATGAATTTGGAATGACAGGTTGCTCAACACCCGTGATCTGGTGTGATAATTCGTTCATAGTCTCCATAGCAGAAAACCCTACGCATCATGCTCGGATGAAGCAAGTCGAAATTGATCATCATTTCATCCGTGAAAAAATCCTAGCTTCCTCAGGACAAATTGCTGACGTCCTCACCAAACCAATTACACCCAAGTTGTTTGATTCATTTCTACAGGCTCTTAGAGTTCTTCCAAAAGATCAAACATCAAAACAGCAAGGGGAATGTTAGAGTAATAACAGTATTGCAGTTTTAGTAGTTGACGTTGGTTACAACTGTTATTAGCGTTATTGTTAAACTGTCACTAGAGTTGTTGCTAAACTGCTTCTGTTACGTCATTATCTTAAAGCTTCAGCCTGCATGTATTTTCTATATAAAGCATGCACGTTCTCAGAAATAAATAAGATGATTTCTCAGAAATAATATCAGTTTGTGTTCTTTAGTTTTCTTCTTAACAGCCCTGAGTTCATTACTATGATTCTTATGCGTTTGAACGCAAAACCAAAAAGGTGGTGGCAGTGGGAAGAGACAATAAACATTCACAATATTATATTAAAATTTGTGTAGGATAAGTTGAATGAATCACATCAAACTGCTTCATCAATGGGTAAAAAAACTTGTAAAAAAATTACTATTATATTTATTTAAATTAATTTCAACACGCATCATCATAATTTAATTCAATAAAATTTCTTAAGATATAATTAAAATAATTTTTTATATTATATTAATGCATAAAATTATATATTTAAATAAAAAATATAAATCAAACTTACCTTAAAAATTAAATCTTAATACCAACTTTCTCTATTTTAATATTTTTCTTTTGTAATTGTACCTGAATATTAATTAAAATGTTGTATTTACAATTAGGTATTAACTTAGAACTTATAAAAAATATAAAATTAATTTGGTCTTAATGCATGATTTAATTTTAGAACTTTCGTAAAGACTCAAAAATTGATCATGATGCATATTTGGGTAAAAAATAGGCGCTACATTAAGTCTCAAGACCATTCCATTGGGCATTAGACATCGTATGATTGCTAAACTCAACTCCTACATTAATCAAATCAGAGGCATGTTGATAGACTCTAAGCAAAGGCCAAAATGGTGAAGAAAGTTATTGAGAGGCAGAAGGTTCTGCATGCCGATTTCCTGGCTGTCTCTGATGATTAGTTTGGCAATAATTATGTTGATAAAAAATGCAGAGTAATGATGGATTGAGATATATTGCCGAGGAGGAGAGATGAGGATGCTCTTGAGGGGGAGTTTTTCCGATGATACTATGTTGATTTTTTTTTTTTTAGATTTATTTTGGATGAATATAAATCTTTAATTGCTGCTTGATCTTGATGCTACTATTGATGAAGAATAGTTTTTAATGGGTGATTACTGTTATTTCATTATCTTCCTTGTTCCTTTAGCTTGCTTAGTTATAATTATTGTTAGTTGATTATTGATGCACATTCCACACTTAGCATTAATGGTTAATTTACTGAATTATTAACTAAGTTGGATGTTTGAGATTAAGGGAATATGCAAAAGGGGGGCTAATGCTAATTGATGATTAAACTTCTTGTGTTGTATGAATTCTGTTGAATAAATTGTTAAAGAGAGAGATTGTTGAAAAGTATGAAAAGAGTGAGATGTGTCTTAAGAAATGTTCACTTCTTTACCTATTGTGGCAGATATACAACTTTTTATATTTATGTGATTGATAATTTATTGAATCGGATTTGTGGGTTTAGCTGAGATCGTGAATTATGTCTATCCCATTATGAACATCATATCACTTGGGAAACATATTTGAAGAATCGAATTGAGTCTATCTAATCCTTTGGATCAAGGAAGTTGGACAAGATTGGAATGTTGAAGACTTAGCTACTAACAGTCCTTATTTACCTTGTTTGTTATCATTATATTGTATTCAGTTAGTTTAGCTATTGTTTAATAAGGATTGTGATAGATCTTCAATATGTTCGCAAGTCTCGAAAAGCTCTATATAATTAATGTAATACTTGTATAGGTCTGTATTGGTTGATAAGAACATTATTTGTCAGAGTGAAATTAATTGTAAAATCTGTATTGTCGTTTTACAAGATAACTTCACATGGTTAAATTTTGTGGTCAGAGTTATAATCTTCAAATGTACAAAAGTAAAGAAATTATCACTAAAATGTGATAGATTTTAAAAAAACAGTGTATATTTCTTATTGAATTAGATTCCACGTATACAAAAAAATCAAGTGCATAAGCAATATTTATGTCCCTACCTTTGTTCTGTGTTTAACAGTCCTTGGAAAAATGTCATCTTCTCCTATTACTTTTGTCACCACTTAATTTATCACTTAGCAACTGTTTCAAGTTAACATATTAAAAGAGAGACGAGAAAATAATAAATTTATAGATTTTTTCAGGATCTCGAAAAAGGAAAGAGTCGTTGTGGGCACCTTTATTTAATATTAAAATATAGAGAATTACTTTAATATAAAAAATATGTTAAGGGTTTGTGATATATATTTATTGAAGGCACAACTAGAAGTTACGGTAAATATTTTTTATGATTTCATTGTGAACGTGGTTTATATGTCTCGTACCTAAAATCACATGGACTCCTTTGCAGTCCATTGAAAATCACAAATTAAAAAATACATCGACACATGGAAAAGCACCTGTTAGTTGCACGGTGAGCGATAGGAGTAGAAATCAATAAAAATAAATTTCTTATTTAATAATATAAATATTTATAGATAACAATGAGTAAGATTGGCTTTACAGGGATTAGTAATTGACCTGAACCAGTCAATTATGGCAAGTTATACTACCTGTAGATGTGTTGCTCCACACACATGTCCACAAAATATTTAAGAAATTGCCTAATTATTTTATTTGAAAAGATTTACAGCTCCAAATAAGACAAGTTATACTACTTGTAGGTGTGCTAGTAAAAGTGGCTACTTCCTTTGGCATTTCAAAAGTCACTTAAAAGCATTGTATGCTATTGATAAGATTATTGGATGAACATTTTATAAGTTGTCATAATGGTATATAATAAGGGAGAGCTCAGTCATGGTACTTTAGTGGAATGATTTCATGACTAAATAATATTGTAATTAATAGACAAAGAGTTTGATAAGTGCTAAAAGTAACATATTTTAACTTCATTCTTAATGCATTTTTTGGTGATTAGTCAATGCTAATTGTGAATTTTATACTCCTAATCCTTTAAATTCATGTTTTGATGCTTAATAGAGCACTTGGAAGCAAAAGGAGCGAAAATCGAAAAATTAGAGCAACCTATAGGAGCCACACGAGCTAGACCATTCCATACGGTCGTGTGATCCATACGGCCATGTGGTAGGCTGTGTGAATTTCACGAGATTTCAAACCAAACTTTAAAAAAACGTGATTTTTAGGTTTTTTGGGCATTCTAAGACGTATATATGACAAAAATAAGAAGATAGAGGGGAGAAGTCATAGAATATTGAAGAAGACAACTCGAAAAACATCATTGAAGCTGACTCTGAAGCAGATTTCCGTCAAGATTGAAGATTCTCAATTAATTTCTTAGGAAGTCATTATGAGTTTCTTTAGTTCTTTCGGTTATACTGTCTCTAAGATGTTTTTATTTTTGTTAATTGTTTAGAATTATCATACTAGTCATTTTTTATAGTAATTAATATTTTTTTAAAAATATAAATTATATATATGTGTAATTATAATTATATTTTTTTATAGTAATTACAAATTGTACTAGGGTAGTAATGACACTTTCACTCAATTACTCTGCTATATCCAAATAGACGCTTCAATGAACAATTAAGTGATCTCAATACTTTATATAAAAGTTTCGAAACTTGATAACATACTTGAGATCAATCACAATCCAATCTCTTGTTAAACAATAACTAAAATAACAAGATACAATATACTAATAAAGGCCAATATAAATTGAACTGTTTGGAGATATGTCTTCAATGCTCTCGATCCAATTTGCACAATTCAAGGGATTTGACATGTAAGATCCAATTCGATCCAATTCTTAAGATGTGTTTTTCCAAATGGATTGATCTTCATTGATGGACTTTAATAGTTCCAAAATATTAGTATTGATTATAGCTGAAAATTTTTGTTTTAAAAATTGCCAACTTTAAATAAGGGTAAGTAAGTTATTTGTCGTAGTGATGACCAGCGCTTGCACTTCCATCAGCCATTTCCAAAAACTTGCCTCAACATAGTTAAAGGTAAAATCTCAGTTTTGATTTATGGGGTTTGATCATCGATGCATGATATCCTATTATAAATTGTTTATAGTTGTTGACAAACTCCTAACAGTTAATCTATTCTTACCTTCTCGATAACCAAAATGAACACCATTGATTACTTCTTTTGTCAATAAATAGTCCTATAACAAACGACTAAGATTCAATTTATCAATAGTATTAAAATCTAAAGAGACTCAATTCTAGTAAACAAACACAGAAACAGGGTTCATTCAGACCAAATTATCCACATAATAATTAATTTCATACTTCGACATACACAATCATGCTATTCGTCATAAGTATTAGAATCAATTGAACAACTAAATTCTAATTGATAAGACAAAAATGTCAAGCTATCTAATATGAGTTCTATATTAATAGAAATAAAGTTTTCTTAATATTCTAGTCCCCAACAACAATGCTAAAAACTTGATTATCGCAAAACTAACTAAAAAACTCGACTAAGACAAGTGCACCTATCAATTAATGGTATAGCTATGGTGAGTAAAGATATCGTTCCCATGAGTATTATAAGTACTAGTAATTACTGTCTTTCTATTATTTAATTGAATAATTCGAATGATCAATTTAAAACTAAAATTAACTAATGTAATTAACAAACGAACGTGAAAAAAATAAATCACGAAAATAATCGAATAACAACCAAGAAATGAAATAATACTTAGGAAAGAATCAGCCTATATTTCATTTGCCACTATCAATTCAAATTACGCAATTTCTTTACTTAGTAACTTGATCCGTGAAAATCCCTAAATTATACTAATATCTCTTTCGAGCATAAGACCAACAGACTCTAGGTTGTTTAATTGAAATTTCTTTCTAATTAAAATGTAACACCCCTAATCCGTGTTCGTAGCCGGATTAGGGTTAAAGGCGTTACTAGACAGATCAGATACTTTTATAGGCATCTCATACATCTATTCATCAATCACAATCAAAGTGTCCCTTTCATAAGTCATCAAGACCTTAATCATGCTTTAGAGTAGGGTCTGGACTAAACCCTCGAAAATTTAAAACTTTTCTAAGTTATAGAGGACATATGCCCCTGTGGGGAGGCCGTGTGCTCTTAGGCCATATACTGACTTAATCACACGACTGCCAAGCACTTCCGTGTGCCAAGGCCGTGCACATTTAGCTTGATACTGTCATTTCCCCACGGCCATTAGGCACACCCGTGTGCCATAACCGTGTTGGTAAAACAGGCCATTGTCAAGGCCATAATGCCACCCACAATAGGGTCATACCTGCAAACATAAGCAATCCTATTTCCACAATCAAATGGAAACCAAAAACACACCAAATGGTCATCATATTATTCCATTCAACCTCACTTCTAACTATGCTAATTTGTTCAATCAATTTCCATGTAAATCCAAGTATAATTCAACCATAGCCTCATTAAATTACTAAGGCATCAATTCATCCATAAGCTTACCATTCATAAGGCTATTTCATTGCCATCTAGACATACCAAATCATGCATCATATATTATATATGCCAAGCATATTACCAATACTTAATAAACCACATCTCATGGCTACTTTATACACATTTCAAAGATATCCAAGGTGACTAGCCTATACATGCCATATCTAACTATATACATTTCCAAAAGATACCAAAATGAGCTTAGGTAGTGTGATGACGATCCTCGACAGTCCCGAGCCTTCAGCAGAAAACAGAAACAAGCACACACAGAGTAAGCTTTCAAAAGCTTAGTAAGCCAAAATACAAATAAACTTAACATAAAATGCACATAGCCATATTGATATAATGACCATAATGGTTTTCATAACAAATTCATCTCATTCTTTCTTTGGCTCATTTGCTTAGCCATAACTTACCACATTCTCAACTCATATACCATATATGCACATAGCTCATTTAAGCATAATATCACATATCATCTTATCATTTCATTGCACATATTCATTTTGGTAAGTTCATATAGATACTTACCTTTCATACGCACCTTGTGTACTTATCAAACATACCTGAAACAGATAGACATTCATGTAATCGTTGATAGCTCAGAATTGCCTGTTGAATCATTCAAAATCTAATAGGATATACAGAATACTTAGAATAGTTGTACAATGCCAACGTCCCAGACGTGATCTTACATGTAATCAGATGTCAATGCCACTGTCCGAGACAGGGTCTTACTCAAATTAATACGATGCCAATGTCCCAGACATGGTCTTATACGTAAGTCTCATATCGACGCCAACGTCCCAGACGTAGTCTTACACAAAATCTCGAATCAATGCCAACGTCTCGGACGTGGTCTTACATGATAAACAGAATAGACACCTATGTCATGACATAGCTAATCCTATCTATTCCTAGGTTCCTACGGGACTTCTCAGACATTGTCACTAAGTTGATATTATCTCAGAATTCATGTACACAACATCTCATAAACATTCATCGTTATCAATAGTCATATGAACATACATAATTCAATACAGATACGTTTATTTGTATAATGACTTACCTCGAGTTCTGATATTCAATTGGATTGATTATTCAACAACTTTCGCCTTTCCACGATTCAAGTCCGATTTCATCGGTTCTTGATCTATACATTTTCAAATTAACCCTTTTATTTACCAACATATTCATTTCAATCCAAAAACACACACTTAGGGCTATTTGCAACTTAGCCCTCATATTTGCTCATTTGGACAATTTAGTCCCTAATTCACAAAATTACAAATACACAAAATCACCATATACCCATGCTTATCCAAATGTCCATGTATCTCATATAAGTCCAAACATTTCATCAAATTCACAATTTACTCCTTCAAATTGCTATTTTCACAATTTAGCCCTAATTAGCTAAATTCATCAGAATTTCAAGAACAAAACATGTTCATCAATACATATCTTTCATATTTCACTATTAAACATCACAAATCACATGAGTTCATCAAAGTCTCATTTCACAAACATCATCAATTCTCAAAATTGAAGCATGGGTTTTGTAGTAGACAAAGCAACGATTGTAAAAACGTAGAAATTATCAAAAACCGATTAAAATCATACCTTGAATTGAGCTTAACAATGGCCGAACACCATAACAACTTATAACCCTTCCTTTCTCTCTATTTTCGATGATGAATGAATAGAAATGGCCATTTTTAATGCTTTATTATATTATAAAGTAGCTTAATAACCTATTTCCAAATTTAACCTTCAAAACAAAAATATATACAATATATTATACAAGGACATTATTGACCATTATCATTCACTATCTTTAATATTGGGAAAATTGCTTTATAAGGCCTCCTCAATTAAAAACCACAATCAAATAGGTACTTTTACAAATAGCATGCTAGTTTTGCATTTAATGCAATTTAATACTTTTATCAAATTAAGCATACAGACAAACAATTTAACTTACGAAAATTTCTCACATACTAATTCACATATCATAAACACGGAAGATAATATTAAAATATTTTACTGACTCGGATTTGTGGTCCCGAAACCACTATTCCGACTAGAGTATAAACTGGACTGTTACATAAAACCCCTGTTATCACATTAAGTCGAGTTGTGGATTCCCCTATTAGATTTGACTCTAATCCGATAGATTTATATTGTCCTATTTTTAGGATTTTATGCAACTCCACTCAATTACACAAGATCTAATTTTAAATAATGTCTATTCAAATACCGATTTAAGCACATTGAACATGGATAAATACTTTAGAAATTTTAAACCAAGAATTTACTACACATAATTGAGAATAAGAAACTAAGTATTTATTACGTAAAATAAAAATCAAACGACAAAATCCATCATAGGGTTCATCTCCCCTAGGTATTTAAAAAATTAGTTAATGCTCGAAAATAGAAATGTACAAGATACAGTATAACCAAAAGAAATAAAGAAACTCATGATAACTTCCTAAGAATTCAACTAGAAATCTTCAATCTTCACGAAAACCTACTTCAAAGCAGGGGCGAAGCCAGGAGGCTGGCATAGGCCCCAGCCCCCCTAAAATGTAAAATTGTTATTTAGTCCCTTAAATTTTTTTAAAAATTTTAAATTAGTAAAGGTAAAAATGCACTTTGGCCCCCCCTAAAATTATAAAAATTCAATTTAATCCTTTACAAATTATAAAGATATAAACTATAAAAAATTAAAATTTCATCTGCCCCCCTAAAAAATTGTTCTAGCTTTGCCCCTGCTTCAAAGTCGAGTTCAATGGTGTTTTTCAAGTTGTTTTCTTGAGTATTCTCTAATGCTCTTGATGGTCTCTAAACTAGCTAATGTTTCGATGAAGGCAAGCGCACCTATCGAACAGTAGTATAGCTATGGTGAGTCCAAAATATCGTATCCACGAGGACTAAAAGTACTAGTAATTACTATCTTTTTATTATTTAGCCTAATAATTAAAGGGGTGTTTTAATCTAAAAGTAAACTAACTAATTAACTATGAACGCGACAGAGATAAAATTGGGAAAATACTTTAAAAAAACCAATAAGAGAGACAATACCCAGGAAAGAATCCACCTAGACTTCATTTATTATTCCGATTCTCAATTAAACGATTTATTCACTTGTCTTGGTCGGTAGAAATCCCTAAATTATGTTAATATCTCTTTCAAAACTAATAACAACTGATTCTAGGTTGATTAATTGAAGTTTCTTTCTAATTAAAACCTCTATCATTGCATTAACTCGATCTATGGATTCCTCTATTAGATATGACTCTAAACCGGCAGATTTATGTCGTCCTATTTCTAGGATTGCAATCAACTCCGCTTAATTATGCTAGATCTACTCTTAAGCAGGACTTTTGCTCCACTGATTAAGCACATCAAACTTGGATTAATATCCTGATAATATTAAGGCAAGGATTAAGAGCACATAATTAAGAACAAGAACAAGTGTTTATCATGTAATTTAGATAATTAAATAATAAGATCCATCATAGGTTTTATTCTCCCTAGGTATTTTAGGGAGTTTAGTTCATATTCATAAGGGAAAACATCTCAAAATATGAATAACAACAAGAAATAGGAAACCCAAATAAACTTCGAAGGAAATTTGAATGGACGTCTTCAATCTTGAAGTGAATCTGCTTCTGAGTTGATCCCTACAGTGTTCTTCGAGTATTTTCTGTCTTCTATTTTGCATGTCCCTTTAGGTCTTCTTCTGGTGTGTTTTTATAGACTTTGGAATGCTCAAAATACATAAAAATTGGTTTTTTTCGCGTGAAAATGAAACAGGGTTTGACAGGGACACGGGCGTGTGATCAGCCCGTGTAAGAATGCCCAAGCCATGTGCAATATTGACATGGTTCGAAATCGACACGGGCTGGCACACGGGCATGTGAAAGGCCAGTTTTAAAGTGCCTAGACCGTGTGCGGTACTGAAATCAGCTCGTTTCTTCTGGTTTTGGCCCAGTTCTCGCTCCTTTCACTTCTTTATGCTCACCTAAGTATAAAAACGTAATTTCAAAGGATTAGGAGCATCAAATTCACTAATTTTTATGATAATTCACCCAAAATATACCAAGAATGGGATTCAATTATGTTATTTTTATAGTTTATCAGCTCCCCTCCTATTTTCTTGTTTTTGTCATATATATATATTAGAATACCTGAAAAACCTAAAAATCACGATTTTTATTGTTCGATGCACAATCCTGTGAAATCGAAATGGCCTACTACACGCTTGTGTGCTCTGGCTGTGTGAAATGGTTCAGCCCATGTAGCTCCTGCAACTTACTCCGACTTCGGTTTTCGCTCTTTTTGCTCCCAAGTGCTTTATTAAGTATAAAAACATGAATTTAAAGGATTAAGAGTATAATATTCACAATTAACATCAAAGATTCACCTAAAAATATGTTAAAAATGTGATTAAAATATATTATTTTTAGCATTTATCATCAACAAACTTGAATACTTATAATTAAAGCAAAAAATATATAAATAAAAAGTAATATAGAAAAATTAAAAATAAATTAGATCCCACGAATTAGAAAAATCAAAATATTGAAAATTGTTTGATTAAAAAGTGAGTTTAACAACCCATGAAAAAAAAAAAACATAAAAAATAAAATAATATTAAACGTGGCTATTTGTGATTCTAAACTTTAAAGTATGCATATAAAAGAGTACCCCTAATGAATTCAAGAGCCAATCTTGTCACATTCTTAGTATTATTTTTGTTTTATACGGTATGTGTTTGCTTTTACGTATGGGACAAAAACCACGTTCAGAATGAAATCATAAAATAATTTACCTAACTCTTAGTTGTGTTTTCGATAAAAAAATATATATCACAAACCCTAAACATATTTCAAATTTAAAAGTAATTCTCTATATTTTAATATTAAATAAAATGTTAATAACGAGAGTTAGATAAGATAATAAGGGTCTTTCCTAACTTAACCAATGGTCGAAGGTTCGATCCTCATCCTAGGTATAGAGCAACTTTAAAATTTATAGCTAATATCCACCTTCTTAATGGACCTACAAAATGCAGAAAATGGATTGTTGAGCTCACTCTAATATTAAATAAAGTGCTAACAATGAGTATCTTGATTACATTACTTTCCAAAGGATATTTCCTTTTCAATTTTTTAATTTTTGTAGCATATCATATTAGTAAGTATCATGGCAGTTTTTATACTATATTTTAGGTTAACTGCATTTCGAGAGCAAATATTATAGTATTTGTGTATTAAGAGAGTGCTCGCTTCCTTACCACTGGAGCTATTTAAGTCACTTTTCACATTTGAAATGTTGACAATTTATTGGACGGTATTTATGAGTTGTGTTGAGATAACTAGTTTATCAATAAGGATAATTTCACTTGAAAAATATATTTTGAAGATTGGATTGAATCAGATAACCTTATTTAATTCATTAGATCATGGATATTAAATTGATTGAAACACTAATTGCTTAGCTGTCAAGAGTCTATATTTACATTGTACTTTATTATTATATTGTATTTGCCTTATTCTATTGTTGTTTAATAGGGATTGATATAGATCTTCTAGTGTTATATTATTGAGAGATTTTTTTAAGTTATTATATTGAGAGTAATATTTCTCACTAAGTTTGACTCTATAGATATAGTGGAACCAAATTAGGTAAATAACTCTTTTGTATTATGTTTGTTTACAATTTTTACTCAGTGGTGTATGAGTACCCACCCTTTTATCACTCTTTGACACACTTGGCTTGGTTCTTAACAACTGTTAGAAACTAAAAATAATGAATTGTTTGTGTGAGCATAAGTTTATCTAACAACCTTCTCCATTAATAATAAAAAATCTTATTTTATCTAATTCAAAAATTCTAACACGTGCACAACTCAAAATGACACTGTTCTCATTTAGGGTGTTAAAGATGTAATATGTACGATAAATTAGAATTATTTATTATAATTATTGAAGAGAGTTGATATTTTTCATTGGGCTCAACTTCATAAATGTAGAGAAATTGATTTGAATAAATAACTCCTTTATATTATGTTTTATTGTTGCTCTTAGTATAAATTTACAAGCATAGCAAATACATAATAAGTTTGATTACATAGAAATTCTAATATCATATTTTAAGGTTTATTGTCTCTTTCCACTAAACTTATTTTATTGCCACCACTTTTTTGGTTTTGTGTTCAAACACATAATAAACTCAGGCTAGCTATTAAGTTCTGTCTATAAATAGTGAAGCTTATGTAAATGTTAGAATTAAGTGACCCAAATTCTTATTTAAATAAAATAAAAGAAGAATCCCTATAGAATTACACTTCTTTTATTTTATTTTGAATAAGGTTTTTAAACCTTATTAAACTCCATCTATTTGATATTGATTAGAATAAGGAGTTTCAATCTTACTACTCCTATTAGAATATGGCTTTATAAGCCTATAAATAGACATGGTCTATTCCTCTTGTAATTGATTCGAATTCGACATAGTGAATTTTCTTCTCCTCTGCCCGTGGTTTTTCCTGAAAGGGTTTCCACGTAAAATCTGTGTGTTCTTTATTTTTTCTCTTTTTTTTTTCTATTTTTTTACAAATTGGTATCAGAGCTTCCGATTTTTTTTTTCATCTCGATCACGGTAATGGGGTCTTTGAAGTATGAAATTCGCTGTTGGATCGCAACACCAGATTCGCGTTGTGACAGATAAAGATGCAGGCAGTTCTTGCACAGATGGATTTAGAGGAAGCCCTGTTAGGGGTAGATAAGATGCCTTCGACATTGACGGAGGAAGATAAGAAGCGCAAGAATCGAAAGGCACTAACACAGTTACATCTGCATTTGTCTAATGAAATTTTGCAGGATGTGATGAAGGAGAAGACTGCCGCAGCATTATGGAAGAGGCTAGAACAAATATGTATGTCGAAAAACTTTAACTAGCAAGTTGCATATGAAGCAACGTCTTTATGCTCATCGTTTGGAGGAAGGTGCGTCAGGTACACGAACACTTAATGTTGTTTAAAGAAATTCTCTCAAACTTGGAGGCCATGGAGGTTCAGTATGATAAGGAAGATCTAGGGTTGATTCTGCTTTGTTTGTTGCCTCCGTCTTATTCAACCTTTAGAGACACGATTTTATATAGCTTCGAGTCTCTCACAGTTGATGAGGTTTATGATTCTTTGACCTCGTATGATAAGATGAAGCATCTTGTGGTTAAAACTGACTCTCAGGGAGAGGGTCTCATTATTCGTGGGAGACAAGATCGGAATGCTGATGATGATCGTGGAAGGACACAGGAACGAAATCCTCGCGGTAAATCTAAGGGTAGATCAAAGTCTTCAAACAGAGGTAAAACTTGTAACTTCTGCAAGAAGAAAAGGGCACATTAAATCTGAGTGCTACAAGCTACAGAACAAGATTAAAAGGGAGGCTGCAAATCAAAAGGGAAAACAACCAGAAAATTTTGGTGAAGCTGATATTGTAGAAGACTACAGTGATGGTGAACTTCTAGTCGCTTCTGTCAACAATTCTAAAGAGAGCGAGGAGTGGATACTTGATTCAGGCTGCACCTTCCACATGAGTCGCAATCGGGATTGGTTTACAAATTACGAAACGGTGTCTGAAGGTGTTGTTTTGATGGGAAATAATGCTTCGTGTAAAATCGCAGGTGTTGGAACAATTAAAGTTAAGATGTTTGATGGAGTTGTCAGAACACTTAGTGATGTACAGCATGTTCCAAAATTGAAGAGAAATTTAATTTCATTGAGTACTCTTGATTCAAAAGGGTACAAATACACAGTTGAAAGTGGGATGTTGAAGATTTCCAAAGGTTCCCTCATTGTGATGAAAGGGCAGAGAAAGACTGCCAAGTTATATGTTTTATGTGGTTCTCATCATATTGGTGATGCACATGTTGTTGCTTCCTCTTCTTTGACAGACGATGATATTACTAAACTTTGGCATATGCGCCTAGGGCATATGAGTGAGAATGGCATGGCAGAATTGAGCAAAAGAGGACTTCTTGATGGGCAAGGAATTTGCAAACCAAGTTACGTGAGCAATCGTGTTTTTGGGAAGCAAAAGAGAGTTCGATTCACCGAGAGGAATCCATAACACGAAGGAAACATTGGAGTATATTCATTCGATCCGTGGGGCCATCAAGAGTGCCTTCGAGAGGTGGAGCTAATTATATGCTAACTTTTATTGATGATTTTTCCGAGAAAAGTTTGGGCATTCTTCCCGAATAGAAAAAGCGATGTGTTTTCCGCATTTAAGTCTTGGAAAACTATGATTGAAAAACAGACGGAAAACAAATAAAATACCTCCGCATGCACAATGGCTTAGAGTTTTGTTTCGATGAGTTTAATAAATTGTGCAAGTCGGAAGGGATCGTGAGACACTTAACGATTCATCATACTCCACAAAGAAAACGGCATTGCAGAACGAATGAACAGAACGATCATGGAAAAAGTTCGATGCATCTTTGTCAAATGCCAACTTACCAAAGTCGTTTTGGGTAAGGCGACCTCTCATCGCATGTTTTTGATCAACCGATCTCCATCCGTTGCCATTGAGAAAAAGACTCTCACAGGAGGTATGGTCAGTAATCCCGCTAATTATTCCGATTTAAAGATCTGCAGGTGTGTCTCGCGTATGCTCATGTTAATAATGGAAAATTGGAACCAAGATCCATTAAATGTGTTTTTCTTGGTTATAAAATTTGGTGTAAAAGGGTATAAGTTATGGTGTCCTGAAAATAGAAAAGTTGTGATTAGCAGAGATGTTGTTTTTGATGAAAGCGCTATGCTACCTAACTTATCTCTTAAAGACTCTTCCAATAAAGAAAATCAAAAGCGGTGGAGCATCAGATTAATACAGAGTCAACTCCTCAAGCCAAGACAAAAATTGAGAATAGAGTTGCTTCTTCACCAAAATACTCTATCGCCAAAAACAGAACTAGAAGAGAAATTAAACCTCCAAAGAAGTATGCTGAGGCTGACCTAGTTGCTTATGCTTTAAATGTGGTGAAGATATAGATGCAAACCAAGATCCGTCTAATTATTCTGAGGCGGTTAGCTGTGAAGACTCAGAAAAGTGGATGTTTGCTATGCAAGAGGAAATAGAATCACTCCATAAAAATAGAACATGGGATCTTGTGAAACTTCCTAAAGGTAAAAAGGTTGTTCACTGTAAATGGATGTTTAAAAGAAAGAAGGGACTCAGGAGTTGAAGAATCCGGATATAAAGCAAGGCTTGTTGCAAAGGGTTATAGTTAAATTCCAGAGTGGACTTCACAGATGTGTTCTCCCGATTTGTGAAGCATAGTTCGATTCGAGCTTTGCTTGGTATTGTGGCTATGCAAGATTTGGAGCTTGAGCGATTAGATGTAAAAGCGCATTTTTGCATGGAGAGCTTGAGGAAGATATTTACATGCAACAACCAGAGGGTTTTGATCTCGAGAAAAAGAGGACTATGTTTGCTTCTTTGAAAAAGTCTCTTTACGGTTTGAAACTTGATCACCAAGACAAGTGGTATAAGAGGTTTGATTCCTTTATGACTTCTCATGATTTTAAAAGAAGTAGTTTTGACAAATTGTGTTTACTTTAAGAAAAAGAGTGATGGTTCTTTTTGTGTATCTACTTCTTTATGTTGATGAAATGTTGATAGCAAAGAAAAGATAAAGGAGAGATAAGAAAGGTCAAATCCCAACTAAGTGAAGAATTTAAGATGAAAGATTTAGGACGAGCAAAGAAGATACTTGGTATGGAGATTCTCAGAGATAGAAAAGCAAGTAAATTGTACCTAAGTCGGAAAGGGTACATTGAGAAAGTTCTTTGCGAGTTCAATATGCAGAGTGCTAAGCTGTTAGTAGTACTCCTTAGCTTGACCCATTTCAGACTTTCATCGGTTTTGTCTCCACAATCGGATGATGAGATTGAGTACATGTCACATGTTCCATACTCTAGTGCGAGTGGGATCTCTCATGTATGCTATGGTTTGTTCACGCCCGGATTTATCATATGCGATCAAGGCGTTTAGCGAGATACATGGCGAATCTGGTAAAGAATATTGAAAGCGATTGATGGATTTTAAGATACTTACGAGGTACTCACGATGTTTGCTTACAGTTTAGAAGAACTAGAGATGGAGTCATTGGGTATGTTGATGCTGATTTTCTTTGGACACCTTGATAGAAGAAGATCTATCATTTGGTTATGTCTTTACAATCGGAAGTTGTGCAATCGGTTGAAAGCTACTTTGCAAACTACGATCACTTTGTCTACCATCAAGCCGAGTACATGGCGATTATTGAGGCTTGTAAAGAAGCTATTTGGTTGAAGGGACTCTTTAGTGAGCTCAATGAAGACCTTCAAATCAAGACAAGATTTTGTGATGATCAGAGTGCCATCTTCCTTACAAAAGATCAAATGTTTCATGAGAGAACAAAACACATTGATGTTAGGTATCATTTTGTTCGTGATATTATTGCTCGTGGTGATATTGTTGTGAGCAAAATTAGTACTCATGAAAATCCTGCAGATATGATGACTAAGTCATTTCCTATAACCAAGTTTAAGCATTGCTTAGACTTGGTTGGTGTTCATTGTTGAAGTTAAATCCTTAAGGGGTTTTATGGAAGAGGTGGAGAACTTGTTCGTTGAAAGTTCGCGATGAAGAACTTGTTTATTGAGAATTCGTGTCAAGGTGGAGATTGTTAGAATTAAGTGACCCAAATTCTTATTTAAATAAAATAAAAGAAGAATCCCTATAGAATTACACTTCTTTTATTTTATTTTGAATAAGGTTTTTAAACCTTATTAAACTCCATCTATTTGATATTGATTAGAATAAGGAGTTTCAATCTTACTACTCCTATTAGAATATGGCTTTATAAGCCTATAAATAGACATGGTCTATTCCTCTTGTAATTGATTCGAATTCGACATAGTGAATTTTCTTCTCCTCTGCCCGTGGTTTTTCCTGAAAGGGTTTCCACGTAAAATCTGTGTGTTCTTCATTTTTTCTCTTTTTTTTTACAGTAAAGAATAAGCATAAGAGTGAAAACACATAGAAAGAGAGAGAGAGAGAGATCAAATTAATCGAAAGTTAGAAATTGCTGCTGCCTAAAAATAAAAACAGAATGTCTTTCGCTGCGCCAAGGTTTATGGTGCTGAAATCCAGGGAGGAATATTTGGGCATTATCGATGGAAATGGAGCGGGTGATGGGTATCTCAAAATTTGATCGGCAACACAAGCTACAAGCTCATATGCAAAATTTGAGGTGGAGGAGGCGGCTTCCGGACATGGCTTGGTGCACATAAGGAGCTGCCGAAACAACAAATACTGGGAACGAGTCCAAAAGAATCCGATGGAGGGAAATTCAGACAGCCAATACTGGATTGCTACAACTGCTAAAAAGCGGGAGGAAGACCAATCCAAGGGCTCCTGCACATTGTTCAAGTTTATCCCTGTGGACACTGCAGCAAATACTGTCCGAATTATGCATGTCCAGTCAAAATTCCCTTTATGCCTAAGTACTAACCGCTACTTGTTGGTGAACAACCACGTTTTCGACGGTAGTTCGGATGATTTCTTCACAATCATCAACAGGGAGACGCTGCTGGATTTGCCAAGGTATGTGGCATTGAAAGGAGATAATACTCATTATTATTAGCAGCCACTATCTTTGAAAAGTCAAAGATAGTTGGCTGTAAGTAAGTGGGAAGCAAACGGCCTTGGTTGGTTAGGCACAGAAAATTTTTTTGGAATGGGATAATTGCAGTTTTGGTCCCTATTTGAATAGGTACTTTGCAAGATTGATCCCTGAACCTCAACTATAAATAGGCCTAACCATTTCTCATTTTCTTCATCCCAACATTTGCCATTCTCTACTTAAGGCATTATTCTCTCTCCCTATTTGTATATTTTCACTTGTAATTTTAGAGTGAAATATATTTGTTAGTGCCCGATGACGTAGGCAAAATTTGCCGAACCTCGTTAAAATTCTGGTGTTCATTATTATTTATTTTTCATATCTTGTGAGTGTGATCGTAGTTATTTATTGTGCTATTAAATTACGATTGAGGGATATTCTGGCTAGGAAAGATCTGGTACTTAAGTGATCCTTGTGATCCACCTCTCTTTCCTGGGAATTGAACTCAGTGTGATTTTTCAGTACAATAATTATACTCTTTTACACGCTTCCACACAACAATTGGTACCAGAGCTAGATTCGTACTTGGGGAGTACGACCGTTTGCGGCACTATTCACGTATACGGTACTGTTCACATATACGGTAGTTGGGATTGAGGAGAAAAATGGCACAGGCATCGTCATCAACAAGGACTATGGTGACTAATGCAAAATTTGAAGTAGAGAAATTTGATGGTACCAATAATTTTGGTATGTGGCAATGTGAGATCCTGGATGTCTTATGTCAGCAAGAGCTGGATATAGCTCTTGAAGAAAAACCTGACAATATGGATGACAAGGAGTGGGCCAAGATTAATAGACAAGCTTGTGGTACAATCCGTCTATGTTTGGCAAAAGAGCAGAAGTACTCTGTCATGAGGGAGACATCAGCAAGGAAGTTGTGGGATACATTGGAAGAAAAGTTTCTAACGAAAAGCCTTGAAAATAGGCTTTATATGAAAAAGAAACTTTTTCGATTCACGTATGCACCCGGTATGTCGATGAATGGCCATGTGAACTCATTCAATAAAATTTTAGCAGACTTGCTAAATTTGGATGAGAAATTTGGAGACGAAGACAAGGCATTATTGTTGTTGAATTCCCTTCCTGATGAATATGATCATCTTACCACCACATTGCTTCATGGGAAGGATACAATCACATTTGATGCAGTTTGCAGTGCATTGTATGGATCTGAGACTCGAAAGAAAGATAAAAGAGATCACAGAAATACAACTGCAGAAGTCTTAACAGTGAGAGGTCGTTCAAGCAGCAGCAAACCTGGTAGAAGGGGAAAGTCCAAAGGGAGACCCGCCAAAGATGAGTGTGCCTTTTGTCGTGAGAAAGGGCATTGGAAAAAGAATTGTCCTAAGTTACAAAAGGGCAAGGCTATTTCTAATGCATGTGTAGCAGAACATGATGAGGAGTCAGACTTTAGCTTGGTTGGTATGGCAATGGCATGTCATACTGATGAGTGGATTTTGGATTCGGGATGTACTTACCATATGTGTCCTAATAAGGACTGGTTTTCTAGTCTTACAGAACTAGAAGGTGGAGTTGTTCTTATGGGCAATGACAGTGCTTGTAAGACAATGGGAGTAGGTACAATCCAATTGAAGAATCACGACGACTCAATCCAAGTCTTGACTGATGTTTGCTACGTACCCAGCTTGAAGAAAAATCTCATCTCATTAGGGGCCTTAGAATCTAAAGGGCTCAAAATCACTTTGAGAGATGGATTACTAAAGGTAGCAGCTGGGAATTTGACGGTGATGAAAGGCACAAGAAGAAATAACTTGTACTTTTTAAATGGAAGTACAGTTATTGGATCAACATCAATAGTTTCTGCGAAAGATGTAGATTCAGAGGCTACCAGGTTATGGCATATGCGATTGGGACATGCTGGTGAAAAAGCTTTGCAGACTTTGGCGAAGCAAGGCTTGTTGAAAGGTGCAAATTCTTGCAAATTGGAATTCTGTGAACATTGTGTTCTGGGCAAGCAGACGAGGGTAAAGTTTGGTTCAACGATTCACAATACAAAAGGAATTCTGGACTACGTTCACAGTGATGTGTGGGACCTACCAAAGTGGCTTCTTTGGGAGGTATGCACTATTTTGTTACTTTTGTTGATGATTATTCAAGAAAAGTATGGGTGTATCTAATGAAAGAAAAAGTGAAGTATTGGATGCATTTCTGAAATGGAAAAAGATGGTGGAAACTCAGACTGGTCGAAAGGTCAAACGACTTCAATCAGATAATGGTACTGAGTACAAAAATGATCCATTTCTACAAGTATGTCAAGATGAGGTCATCGTGTGTCACTTCACTGTTCGGGATACACCACAGCAGAATGGGGTGGCAGAACGTATGAATCGAACTATATTGGAGAAAGTTTGATGTATGTTGTCCAATGCTGGTTTGGGCAAGGAATTTTGAAATTTGAGATCATTATATATGCGTGCTATCTAATTAACCATTTGCCATCATTTTGCAATAAATGGCGAAACTCCTATGGAGGCGTGGGTGTAAATCACATCGACTATGATTCTTTACATGTTTTTGGTTCCACTTCGCATATTATCATGTAAAGAATCGAAGTTAGACCCAAGAGCAAAGAAAGCATTATTCTTGGGTATAACTAGTGGAGTAAGAGGATACCGTCTCTGGTGTCCTGATACAAGGAAGATTGTCTTTAGCAGAGATGTGACTTTTGATGAATCAACCATGTTAAAGGATTCACAAAAGGATGACAAAACCGAGAGTACTTTAAACAGTGGAGCTTGAAAAGGTTAATAATGATCCGCTGATATTGGAACAACAAATGATGAAGAAGTTCCGACCCAAGAACTTTTACAGCAACAAGATTCAATTGCATATAGGAGGCCAAGAAGAGAGATTCGTAAGCCTGCTCGCTTTGATGATATAGTGGCTTATGCACTTCCAATTGCAGATGATGATGCTCCTTCTACTTACACAGAAGCAATAAGTAACCCTGATGGTGTAAAGTGAAAGCAAGCCATGAATGAAGAAATGCAGTCTCTTCATCAAAATAAGACTTGGGAGTTGATGACACTACCCAAGGGAAAGAAGGCAATTGGATGCTAATGGGTATATGCAAAGAAGGAAGGATTTCCTGGTAAAAATGAAATTCGGTACAAGGCTAGATTGGTAGCAAAGGGTTATGCTCAGAAAGAAGGAATAGACTACAATGAAGTGTTTTCTCCAGTTGTGAAGCATTCGTCTATTCGGATTTTGCTAGCCCTGGTTGCGTAATATGATCTTGAACTAGTTTAGCTTGATGTGAAGACCGCATTTTTACATGGTGAGTTGGAAGAGGAAATCTATATGACTCAGCCAGATGGATTCAAGGTTGCTGGTAAAGAGAATTGGGTTTGCAAAGCCCGACAAAGTCGCTTTATGGATTGAAGCAATCCCGAGAGGCGATGGTACAAGCGATTTGATCAGTTCATGAAAGGGCAAAGGTACACAAGAAGTAAATTTGACCATTGCGTGTATTTCCAGAAGCTACAAGAAGGAACTTTCATATACTTGCTCTTATATGTTGATGATATGCTAATAGCATCTAAGAGCAAAGTTGAGATTGAGAGATTGAAAACTCAACTCAAACTTGAGTTTGAGATGAAAGATCTTGGTGAAGCTAAGAAGATTCTTGGCATGGAAATATGTAGAGATAGAGCCCATGGCAGAGTTAGCTTGTCTCGAAGCGTGATTTGAAGAAGGTACTCTGATGAGTTTGGCATGAACGAGCAGACAAAACCTGTAAGTACCCCATTGGCTTCTCATTTCAAGCTTTCTGCACAACTATCTCCTTCGACGGATACAGAACGAGAATACATGTTGCAAGTTCCGTATTCTAATGCAGTGGGAGCTTGATGTATGCAATGGTGTGTACAAGACTCGACATTTCACAGACAGTTAGTATAGTGAGCAGGTATATGCATAATCCTGGAAAAGGACATTGGCAAGCTGTGAAATGGATTCTACGGTATATTCAAAAGACCGTGGATTTTGGATTACTGTTCGAGCAGGATAATACACTTGGTAAGGTGTTATTGGGTACGTTGATTCTGACTATGCCGGTGATTTGGATAAACGAAGATCAACCATCGGTTACGTGTTTACACTTGCTGGAGGACCAATCAGTTGGAAGTCTACTCTACAGTCTACAGTTGCATTGTCAACCACAGAAGCCGAGTACATGGCTGTAACAGAGGTTGTAAAGGAAGCTATTTGGTTACAAGGTATGGTTAAAACCTTGGGATTGGTTCAGGAGCATATTAACGTGTATTGTGATAGTCAAAGTGCTATTTATTTAGCAAAGAATCAAGTCTATCATGAACGTACAAAGCATATCAACGTACGATTCCATTTTGTGCGGGAAATTATTGATGAAGGGAAAATTCGTCTTCAGAAGATTAAGACTGCAGATAATCTCGCAGATATGATGACCAATGTGGTAACAGGAACCAAGTTCGAACATTGTTTGAACTTGATCAATATCCTGCAAGTTTAACAGTTGAGGAAGGCACTATCAAATATTGTTGGCAAGGGCAGAAAGAATTGTGTGAAGATAAGATTATCCTAATCAAATCTTCAAGGTGGTGATTATTAGCAGCCACTATCTTTGAAAAGTCAAAGATAGTTGGCTGTAAGTAAGTGGGAAGCAAATGGCCTTGGTTGGTTAGGCACCGAAATTTTTTTGGAATGGGATAATTGCAATTTTGGTCCCTATTTGAATAGGTACTTTGCAAGATTGATCCCTGAACCTCAACTATAAATAGGCCTAACCATTTCTCATTTTCTTCATCCCAATATTTGCCATTCTCTACTTAAGGCATTGTTCTCTCTCCCTATTTGTATATTTTCACTTGTAATTTTGGAGTGAAATATATTTGTTAGTGCCCGAGGACGTAGGCAAAATTTGCCGAACCTCGTTAAAATTCTGGTGTTCATTATTATTTATTTTTCATATCTTGTGAGTGTGATCGTAGTTATTTATTGTGCTATTAAATTACGATTGAGGGATATTCTAGCTAGGAAAGATCTGGTACTTAAGTGATCCTTGTGATCCACCTCTCTTTCCTGGGAATTGAACTCAGTGTGATTTTTCAGTACAATAATTATACTCTTTTACACGCTTCCGCACAACAATTATCTTCATCTTCGTCACATGAAGGGTCACCCATTTTTGCAGTTTTCATCTAGTGATATTAGCGACCCAAATGTGGCAATGGAGCTTTTCGTCAACAATGACGGAATGCTCCTCATCAAGCCCTTTTCTTCCGATAATTATTGGAGAGACAGCATCGGTTGGATTTGGGTAGATTCCAACGACACCAGTGATCGAAACAGTTGGTTCTGCCCCGTCAAAGTTAACGACAACACGATAGCTCTCCTCACCCTTCGCAACAATTACTTTTGTAAGCGCCTCACAGCCGATGGAAAGGACAATTGCCTTGATGCGTGCATCCCCACCCTTACCCAAGAAGCGCAACTGTTGGTGGAAGAGCCCGTCATGGAAAGGCGTATCCAGGGTATCAAATATGATAATGATAATTTGAGGATGCTTGAGGAAACTGTCATGGTTATGGCCAAGCATACTTACGAAAACAGTACCCCTCATTCATAGTTTTATGATGTGAAATTTTCTCTTCAAAATACTGCCACTCGCACTTGGAAGGCTAATCTTTCACTCAAGCTAGGACTGAAAGCCACCTTTGATGTCTAGCTTCCATTATTGGTTGATGGAAAGACTGAACTATCAAGGGAACTTCATGCAGGATACGAGTTTGGAAAGACCTATACCGATACCTCTAACATGGAATTCACCCACAAAGTTGAGGTGTCTCCCATAAGTAAGATTACCGCAATTCTGGTTTCAACACTTGGTAAGTACGATATTCCCTTCACCTACATGCAAAAGGACACTCTTTATAATGGGAAAACTGTCATATATGATGTGCAAGATGGCACTTACACCGGTTCTAATTTCTACAACACCAGATTCGAAATCAAAGAAGTGCCACTCAGCTCTTGAATTTCAGAGCAACTATACAATGTTTGCTACTACGAGGGCATCACAAAATTATAATTAGATGATAGTGCTTGTTTGTTTGTTGTCCGTGAGTGAACTAAATTAAATAAGACTGTGTGTAGAATTCTGAGTTTGGTCAAATAGGTGTACTCTTTTTCCACTTTTTGTATGTATACATATAAAGAGTGGTTTTTTAATGAGGCACCTTTAAAAATAATGTGTTCCCTTTGTGAAAGTCTATGTATGAGTGTGTGCATCTACGAAATTAAATAATGTTTGTATTTCCTTCATGCAGGCAGGTGTGTGTTCATCTACTAAATTAAATGAATGTATAGTTTCTTTTAATTATACATTCAATCCTATGATAAATTAATTATAATTGCATGATATTCTATGATAACTTAGTTATAATTATTGACGAACCTCTAATAATAATCAAACTCTTTCAATATTCTCGGTAATCAAGATGAATACCATTATTACTTTATCGATAAATAATCCCACAAGAAATGGCTAACATTCAATTTACCAATGGTATGAATACACAAACAAGATTCATAGAGACAAAATCATATATCCACATAATAATTAATTTCATAGTAATTTCATCTTTGGACCAAAAACAAGCAAAGAGTGGAATACCACAAAGAGAAAGTGTACCTACAAAAAAAATAATTTGTATAATGGGTACGTGCTTTCTTAAACCTCCCATAAAAATCACATTTTAGCTTTTCAATGGAGAATATCCACCAATAACTTCCATGGAATGAATAATCGGTCTGAATACTAAAAACAACAATGCTTTCGAATAATCATGGGTAATCAAATGAAATAAAGCGGCTCGATAAGGCCCCATACCTAGAGCTAACATTAGATAACCCAGTTGGGACATTGTAGAATAGGCTAAACCCCTCTCAATATCTTTTTGAGCAAGGGCTAAAGTAGCCCCTAATAATACCGTTATTATACTTATCAAAGATTTTAGATTCATTATGTAAGGTATAACTATAAAAAGAGGAAGAATGCGGGCTACAAAAAAAAAACCCCGCCGTTACCATAGTGGCAGCATGTATAAGAGCCGAAATAGGAGTAGATCCCTCCATGGCATCAAGTAACCATACATGAAGAGGAAATTGCGCAGATTTAGCAACTGCGCAGACAAATAATAAAGAGGCACGTAGAATAACAAATAAAAAATGGGCCTCATTATTATAAATCAAATTATTAAATATTTTGAAAAAATCTTGAAATTCAAAACTTCTCATTATCCAATAAAAACAGAAAAATTCTTAATAATAAATCAAAATTGCCTATCCGATTAGTTACAAATGCTTTTTCACAAGCGTTTGCCATAGCGGGTCGTATAATCCAAAATCCTATTAATATATAAGAACACATTCCAATTAATTCCCAAAAAATATAAGTTTGTATCAAATTCGAACGACATACACAACCATGCTATTCGCCACAAGTATTAGAATCAATAGAACAATTAAATTCTAATTGACAAGACATATATATCAAGCTATCTAATATGAGTTCTATATTCAACCAACCTGAATATTTATAGTTAAAGCAAAATATATACAAATACCAAAGAATATTAAAAAATTAAAAATAATATAGAACCCACAAACTTAAAAAACCAAAGCATGGAAATTTGTTTGATTAACAAAAGAGTTTAGCAGCTCTTAAACTGAATTAAAGGACGTCTAGACCAATAAGTAATTCAGAGGCTTCTGCACTGGCAATAGCTGGGGTTAAACATTCGGATACCTTTAAAGCATGATGGTGGGAGTGTTGAAGAGAATATTACCATAGTTGTTTTATTTCTACTGCTATGTATTTAGTTAAGGAAATTTTGCAGAGTTGCTTTTATTGGCTTTGGTAGAGTTTATTATATGCTACAAGTTTTTGAGGATGGAATGGCTTCGATTCTCCATGGCCAGGGGCGAAGTCAGAACAATTTTTTAGGGGGACCGGATAAAATTTTAATTTTTTATAGTTTATATCTTTATACTTTGTAAAGGATTAAATCAATTTTTTTTAATTTTAGAGGGGGCCAAAGTGGAATTTTACTTTTACTAATTTAAAATTTTAAAAAATTTTAAGAGCCTAAATAGTAATTTTACATTTTAGGGGGGCCGGGCCATGCCAGCCCCCTGGCTTCGCCCCTGTCCATGGCCTTTTTCTGTAATTGTTAATGATTGAGAAAAAAAAAAGGAAAAGTAATTGAGAGGATGAAAACTCTTAATAATGATAGGTTGGTATTGGCTTGAGCTTTTAACTTGTGGAACTAAAGTACATCAGTTCGACTATATATGTCCTCATGTAATTTGAAAATGTTAAAAATTTAGGCTGATTTGTGCTGACATGGATAGTCTAGACGAAACTAGAAAAGTTTTTGAGCGGGTGAAATTAGATTGTAATTTTTACCATTTTAATAGTTTGTATATATTACTGTACATTTCTTTACAGGACTAATTATGAAATTCGTAAATCTAACAAATTCAATTAATTAATATGAGTTATTAAATTCAAGTAATTAATTTATAAGTTTGTGAGGTTCCAAATTCATAGTAGAATGTTTAATTAGGGGTTTATTGAATTGATATCTTTAATCCTACTAATTGAAGATTATTTTCATTTAATAAAATATAAAAAAAGTAAATTTTTGATGTGGAATTTAATTATTTTATTGAAATGATATTTTAATTAAGATAATTTTTATTTAATAAATTATAATTAATATGTTTGCTTATATAAAATAGTTATAATTTTACTTGAAATTTTTGACAATATGCTAGTTCGGAGAACGAATTTAACAAAAAATGTACTTCATAACTATAGTTGTTGCTTTTATAAGTGAAAAATTGTTATAAAGGGTTAAAATAAAATATTAAAAATCGATTTTACTAGAAAGTTGGTTGTTATAGCGAAGTGTTTTTTTTTTTTTGGTAAAATAAAACAGCTTTAAGGGACATTGCTAAGAAAACGCATCAGTTCCTTTTACAACCAATATAATCTGCTTGAACTAAATCCCGTACTGAATAAGATGGTTCTTCAAACACTTGGACCTTTGTGAAACTTGTAGCCGTAACTTTAGCCATATGGTCAGTAACTGCATTATGAGCTCTTGGAATATGGCTTATAAAAACCTTCCAACTTAAATGTATCATTCAATGAATAGAGCGTAATTCTAACATCTTACTATCAATTGAACCCCATGTGATGGCCTAATGGCAAGGGTGTTTACTGCCCCAGGTCTAGCCTCGATTCAAGTTGCGCTAGTCATGTTTGTTGTTCAGACTTTACCCTATTATTATAATTCACCAAATAAATAAATAAAATCTTACTATCAGCTGCTCCACCAGCCACAATCGTCTCCACCAAAAGAGCTCCCGCAAAAGACCTCTCTATATACACTTTTTAGGAACCATGCACCATATTTCAAGCCCCTCATCTCAATCACTAACAGCTCTCCGCCCCACACGAGTGAACCACTCCAAACTTCCACCATCTTCTCTATTTTGTTGAAATTTTACATCAATAATTTATGTGTTGAGCATCAACTCACTCTTGATATTTAGATCTAGTAAATAAAATGTGACTCTTCCAACAATTGATCAAAATTACTTGCGTTCACATGATAAAATTTGATTTAAAACAGGTTAGTCTCTTCTATTCAACATACCCACTCACTATTTTCACCTCTTTAAATGCAAAGCTTGATGACATTGTACCTGTGTTAGTGTGGGTTGGTCTTGTTAAAATATGGCCTCCATGCAGCCCATGCAACGTCCATGAGCAGCTCAAGCAAACCAGCTATGCTGAGACTGTTATTTCATGTGAACTAAGTTCTTAGTTTTGCTATTTTGTAATCTAATGCCAATGTAACTTAGTTTGGTTTATTTTGAACCATGTTAGGTTGATATTTCATGTCATTTTGATAGTGACAAAGCTGATCATATCAGCAAGGTTAAGCTTACAAGTTATTATTTCAAGTTTCCATAAGTTTAAGTGGTGTTAGGTGGAAATTAGGTGATGGCAACCATGATTTGTTTTTTGTCATTTGTATTAGCTATAAGTTATCAATGTTTTGCAATGAAATATGATTGATTTTCATTCAAAATTTAAGCTCCATTCTTCTGCTTCTTGTTTTTGCTTCTTTTCTATCATTCCTCTTTGTTTCTTTCGCTGCAAGTTTCGAGCCTTGGAGCTCAAGCTTCAGCTTATGCTAGCTGCTAGTTGCTTGTAAACCCAACAATTGGTATCAGAGCTTCATTCTTGGAGGACCTGTTACTGTTAAACTCAAAGTCGAATGGCTACATCAAGCTTCTCACCAACTGCACCACCAGTCTTCAATGGAGAAGGCTTTCACATATGGCAGGTCAAGATGAGAACTTACCTGCAGGCCTTTGATCTATGGGAGGTTGTGACTATTGATGTTGAACCAGAACCTCTTCGAGCAAATCCAACTGTGGCTCAGATGAGACAGCATGCTGGGGAGAAGACCAAGAAGCACAAGGCTATGTCTTGCATCCAAAATTGTGTCTCGGATGTCATCTTTACCATGATTATGGCCTGTGAAACACCAAAGCAGGCCTGAGACAAGCTCAAGGAAGAATTCCAAGGCACTGAAAGAACCAAGCAGCAGCAGCTCTTAAATCTTAGGAGAGACTTCGAGAATTTGAAGATGAAAGAAGAGGAGACTGTAAAACAGTATTAAGACAGAATAATGGCTGTTGTAAACATCATAAGGCTCCTAGGTGAGCAGTTTAGTGAAGCAAGGATAGTGGAGAAAGTGCTATCTACCTTACCTAAAAGGTATGAAGCAAAAATATCCTCCCTCGAGGACTCAAGGGACCTCTCTAGCATCACTCTAACCGAGTTGATCAATGCCCTTTATGCACAAGAACAAAGGAGGGCAAGCAGGAATGAATAACACGAAGAAGGTGCTTTCCAAGCTAAGGCCAGGACTTCTTCAACCAATGCTGTCTACAAAGGCAAGAAGACCTGGAAAAACAGGCCCAAGCTTGATGCTGCAAGGAGCAGTAACCAACTTTGCAGATTTTGTAAGAGACCTGGCCATCCTGAGGAAAACTGTTGGTTCAGGCCAGATGTAGTATGCCAACACTGCAAGAAGAAGGGTCATGTTGAAAAAGTTTGCAAAGCCAAAGCAAACCAAGGCAGGCACCATACCAACAACCAAAAGCTGAGGCTCAAGTAGCTGAAGAGGGCAGTGACAATGAAGAACAAGTCTCTACAGTCTCATGCTCAGCTGCAAAAGAAAAAGCTACTAAGGGATGGCTCCTGGACAGTGGCTGTACAAATCATATGACACCTGACCCTACCATATTCAAGTCAATAGATAGAAACTTCAAAGCTAAAGTCAAAGTGGGAAATGGTCACTTTATTCATGCAGTGGGTAAAGGTGATGTGTTGATACACACATCAACAGGCAGCAAACTAGTTTTCAATGTGTTGCTAGTGCCTGAAATAGATAGAAACCTATTGAGTATTGCACAGTTGCTAGACAAGGGCTACACTGTTGTGTTCGAAGGTAAGGAGTGTAAAATCAGTGACCCTTATGGCTCCAAGCTTATGACAGTCACAATGACTGATAAGAGCTTTGTAGTTGATTGGACAAACCACATGGACTCAGCATATGCTGCTTCAACTGAAGACACCAAGCTGTGGCATCAAAGACTTGGACATGTCAACTTTAAATCCATGTCCAAGATGATAAATGAAAGTTTAGTTGAAAACTTCACTAACACAGTAACTGATGAAGGAGTTTGTGAAGTCTGTCAGCTTGGAAAACAAGCCAGGCTACCTTTTCCCTCGAACTAAGCCTGGAGAGCATCAGAAAAGCTCCAACTTGTAAACACAGGTGTATGTGGCCCTATACAGACTGAATCACTCAGTGGAAATAGGTACTTCATACTCTTTATTAATGACTATTCAAGATTCTGTTAGATTTATTTTTAAAAACACAAGTCTGAAGTTCCACAAGTGTTCATGAAGTTCAAAGTTCAAGCAGAAACTGAGACAGGTTGCAAGCTAAAAACTATCAGGTCAGATAATGGGGCTGAGTACATTTCAGCTTAGTTCCAAGCAATATGCAATGATTCTGGCATTAAACACCAACTTACCAATATTTATATACCCCAACAAAATGGGGTAAGTGAAAGAAAGAATAGAAGTCTGCTCGATATGGCCAGGTGCCTACTATTTGAAAAGAATATGCCCAAGGCAATGTGGGCTGAAGCAGTCAACACTGCAGTTTATCTCCAAAACAGACTTCCAACAAAGGCACTGGCTCACAAGACACCCTTTGAAGCATGGTGTGGATTCAAGCCATCATTGGCTCACCTGAAGGTCTTTGAATGCCTTTGTTATGCTCAAGTCCCAGCAGCTAAGAGAGACAAGCTGTCAAAGAGGTCACAACCTGATGTTTCGGTAGGGTATAGCTCAGTCAAAAAGGGCTACAGGATCTTAGACCCTACAACAAAGAAAATTCAAGTGAGTAGGGATGTGGTCTTTGATGAGAAGGCTTGCTGGAATTGGGAAAAGAATCAACCAATGGAGACTTCAGAAGAAGTTGTAGCAGGTCAGACAGAACCTGAGCAGGCTGATCCAGAAATGGACATTGATGATGTCCCAGTCAGAGGGACTAGATCATTAACTGATGTCTATGAAAGGGCCCAAGTGGCCATAATGGAGCCAACAAGCATTGAAGAGGCTGAAGCACACCAGAGCTGGAAGGCTGCAATGGTTGAAGAAATGAAGATGATCGAGAAGAACCAAACCTGGGATCTAGTTGATAGGCCTCCAGACAGAAAGGTCATTGGTGTCAAATGGGTCTATCGTGCCAAGCAAAATGCTGATGGGAGTCTGAACAAGCTCAAAGCAAGGCTGGTTGTCAAGGGCTTCAGTCAGAAATATGGCCTGGACTACATGGAAACCTTTGCACCAGTAGCCAGGCTTGAAACCATAAGATTGCTGATTGCTTTGGCAGCACAAAAGCAATGGTCCATACATCAACTCCGTCGTAACCATTTTTTGATAAAACGGGAATCGACTTTGGGTTTTGAAAATGAATAAAACAGGAGTCGCCACCGACCTTTTATTAGGTGTGATCGGGTCACCTTTGTTTTAATAAAATGTTTCAGTTTACTAAAACAGTGTATTTTGGTCTACGAATACTCGAGAAAATAGGTTCGGAGTCGGTTACGTGCGAGGAAGGATTAGCACCCTCGCGACGCCCAAAGTTGGTACCAAATTGATTAATCAATGTCCTAATGTCGAAAAGTTTGAAAAGATTTTGAAATTTCATTCTTTTTTTTTTATTTTAACAACTTGATTGAATATCGAGTTTCCCTTGTTTCGAAGGAATAGAGTCTCACATCCAGCATGATTGGACACGATAATCTAAGTCATTGAATTCAAGATCGTCCCCAAAATTCTCCAAGCACACATTTTTGAAATTTTGGAAAGGGTATTTGCACATTCGGTCATAAAAAAACAAACACACCCAGCACGATTGGGCACGATCTTTTCGAACTTCCAAACATGCAAATATCACCTTATTTAAAAATAGAAACAAAAATTGAAAGGATTTCCATTTGTTCGGTCAAACAAAAAGTCACACACAGCACGGTTGGGCACAAAATTTTGAATTCCCAAACTCATGAATATTACCTTTGTGAAAACCCATTTTTTATGAATAATAAAAAAATAAAATAAAAAATATAATAAAAGATAAAATGTTGAATTGCGATGAAACGATGAAAGCGAGAAATTAGCAAAACATGATAACAAAAGATGCAATAATAAGAACAAAAATAAAAAGATAACATTAAAAATAATAATAATAAATAAATTTAAAACAAAAGGATGTTAGTAATTATAGAGACAATAATAAATATAATATTAATAATAATAATGATAATAATAATAATAATACATGAAAATAATACAAATACTAATACTAATAATAATAATAGTGATAGAAATAATAATAATAATAATAATAATAATAATAATAATAATAATAATAATAATAATAATAATAATAATAAGAGATAATAATAGTAATAATAAGATAACAATAATACTGACGCAAAATATGTACAATATAATAATAGTAATAGTAAATAGTATAGTAATAATAATAAGATAATAAGATAATAATAAAATAATAATAATAATAATAATATTAAGTCAGTTAAACAAAATAATAATAAAATATGTACACAAAAGTATAATAATGTTAATAACAGTAATAGTATAATAACAAAAGGACTGAAAGATTGCAAAATAACTAAAAAAAAGGATCTAATTGCATCTAAAGCGAAAGTCTAGGGTCAATTCGAAATAAAATAAAAGTGGAAAAAGCTTATTTGCAATGGGCACACAACTTGGGGGTCCAAAACAACAATAAACCCCCATACTGAAACGGTGCGCTGGAAGGAGTCAATTTGAAATCATGGAAAATTATCGGGTCAAAAATCTAGAAAAAAAACTTGATTGCGTAGACATGAAAAAGCGGAGGGGCTAAAAGCGCAATTAGCCCCTCCATAACAAAACACGCGGATCCTAGGCTGAAGCGGGTCGGATCGGGTCGGGTCAGTTGAAACGACGTCGTTTTGGGGCATTTGGGTGCCGGCCAAAACGGCGTAGTTTCATATGGTTATATAAAGGCTGAAATTTTTTTCTTTGTTTTCTAAAAAAATCTGACTCTCTTTCTCTCTTTCACTCTCTGCTAATCCGAAAAGAAAAAGGGGGGAGGGGAACATTCCAGCAGATCGCCGTTGCACCTCCGTTACCGGCACCATCGCGCGGTGGCCGGAAAAGGTAAAATCTCTCTTTTTTTTTTTAGAAAAAAAAAGACGTGTATATATTTTTAAAAAAAAGGGGAAAAATTCGAAATGAAAAAGAAATACCTTCGAATGTTACAGATCTGACTTTTTGCGTTTTGGATTTTTGTTTTTTGTTATTGCTTCGATTATTTTTCTCTTATTCCTTGTCTTGAAAAAAAGAAGAAGAACCCCTTTACAATCTGTTTCTTCGGTTTTTATATAACCGATATTGAAGAATAAAGTAGAAAATAAAAAATACAAAATCTTCCCCCATTTTCTGCCATTATTCTTTGATTCTTGTCTTGTTGCAGGTTATGGGGAGCAAGTGGAAGTGGGGGTGGCGGTGGCAGACCGAAGTAAGTGGGAGTGGGCTACGGCGCACCAGGGAACGCTGGTGGAGGCATGCACGCGGTGCCTCTTGGGGTCAGGGGCTAGGGTTTCCTGGAAAACCTAGAATGTGGGCCATTTGGGCTTGTTTTAATTTTGTTTGGTTTTGGGCCCTTGGTTAATGAACCCGGGCCAAAATTGGTTACTACAAACTCGATGTTAAGTCAGCATTTCTAAATGGACTGCTTGAAGAGGAGATTTACATCGACCAACCTCAAGGCTTTGCAGTGCCAGGCAAAGAACACATGGTCTATCAGCTCAAGAAGGCCTATATGGTCTGAAACAAGCTCCCCGAGCTTGGTATGCTCGAATTGATAGTTATCTCATCAGTTTTGGATTTCAAAGGAGCATCAGTGAGCCCACACTGTATGTTAAGAAGAATAAAGCTGAAACTCAGCTCATTGTGTCTCTTTATGTTGATGATTTGCTGGTTACAGGAGGAGACAACAATGTCTTGAGAGATTTCAAGAACAAAATGAAGATGATGTTCGAGATGCCAGACTTGGGCCACATGACTTACTTTCTTGGAATGGAGGTAAGTTAATCTAAAGGAGAAATCTACTTGAGCGAACAGACATTTGCTAAGAAAGTCTTATGCAAATTTTCAATGGAAAATTGTAAGCCAACAAGCACACCAATGGCTGTTGGAATGAAATTATCAAATCAAGGGGCTTATGAGCAGGTTGATGAGCCCTCCTATAGAAGCTTAGTTGGCTGCTTGTTGTATCTAACAGCTACTAGGCCTAATGTAATGTTTGCTATTAGTATGCTATCTAGATTCATGCATTGCTGCAATATGCAGCACCTTCAAGCAGCAAAAAGAGTGCTCAAGTACATCAAAGGTACCTTGAGCTATGGATTGAAGTTTAACAAGGCTCAAGAACTAAAGCTGGTAGGCTACACAGACAGTGATTGGGGTGGATCGAGTGATGCCATGAGGAGTACATCTGGATATGGATTCACCATTGGATCAACACTGTTTTGCTGGTGTTCAAAGAAACAGAACCTTGTAGCTCAGTCAACAGCAGAAGCTGAATATGTTGCTATGGCAAATGCTGTTAATCAAGCAGTTTGGTTGAGAAAAATCCTAGCTGATTTATATTTGTATCAAGAGGGAGCAACAGAGATTTATTGTGACAACAAGTCGGCTGTTGCAATTGCAAAGAACCCTGTCTTCTATGGTAGAACCAAACACTTCAATATTAAACTTCATGTGATAAGGGAGATGGAGCAAGCTCGAGAAGTTGAGCTAATTCGTTGCAATTCAGAAAATCAGATTGCTGATATCCTCACCAAGGCCCTCAAAACAACAAGATTCATTGAATTGAGAAAGAAATTAGGTGTATGCAGCAAGGAGTCCAAGGAGGAGTGTTGAAATATGGCCTCCATGCAGCCCATGCAACGTCCATGAGCAGCTCAACCAAACCAGCTATGCTGAGACTGTTATTTCATGTGAACTAAGTTCTTAGTTTTGCTATTTTGTAATCTAATGCCAATGTAACTTAGTTTGGTTTATTTTGAACCATGTTAGGTTGATATTTCATGTCATTTTGATAGTGACAAAGCTGATCATATCAGCAAGGTTAAGCTTACAAGTTATTATTTCAAGTTTCCATAAGTTTAAGTGGTGTTAGGTGGAAATTAGGTGATGGCAACCATGATTTGTTTTTTGTCATTTGTATTAGCTATAAGTTATCAATGTTTTGCAATGAAATGTGATTGATTTTCATTCAAAATCTAAGCTCCATTCTTCTGCTTCCTGTTTTTGCTTCTTTTCTATCATTCCTCTTTCTTTCTTTTGCTGCAAGTCTCGAGCCTTGGAGCTCAAGCTTCAGCTTATGCTAGCTGCTAGTTGCTTGTAAACCCAACAGGTCTCTTGCCAAGCAGTGAGCTCCACTATATTTCGAACTATTATTAATACATACGTATGTGTAAAAAGAAGGACCCTTCTCCATATTTGAGAGCTCTGCATATGAGAGAGCTCCATCATGTGTCAGTGTGGCTTTATTGCTTGAAAACTCATTGCTTCCATGGAAGTAAATTTCTTTTAATTGGATTGTCTCGAAGTTCATATTTTGCTGTGTGAGTTTCAAAACAACACATCCTGGACACCTTATTTAGAGTATTTGAGTACACCACAAACAAATCTCTTTATTTATTCACATATCAAAAGTGCATGATATTATCGATACATAATAAAAATAAAAGTGCACACACACATTGGCTTCCATGAAAGAAGCACGTACAGTTTTATTTAGTTTCGTACATACACGCCCCCCGCCTGACTCAGATCCTGTCGTGCCTTCCCCGTAGCAGTAGTTGCTTAAATGGAAGAGCTGAGTAATTCTTCATTGGTTTGAAAGTTGAGACTGTAGTAATTAGAACCAGTGTAAGTACCGCCTTGCACTTTAGATATGACAATGTTGCCATTATAAAGAGTGTCCTTTTGCATGTACGTGAACGGAACATCATATGTACCATTTATTGCAAATGATTCACTTTGTCACCTTAGTCATCGGAGGCACAACAACTTTGTGTAGAACATCCATCACAAAAGTCACTGTCTTGGTATCTTGCCACTCAAATCCTGTCTGAATTTCGCAAGATAACTCAATGCTCCCCTCAAAAATTTTTGGAAGGCTGAAGTTCATTGTAGCTTTTGCCCCTAGCTTTAGTGATACATTAGCCTCCCAAGTACGAGTATGGGTGTCTGTGTAAGAAAGTTTCAGGTCTAAAGATTCAGATTTCCAGGTATAGTTACTAGCAGAATTCATCGTAATCACAAGTTTGCTTTCATCGTAGATCCTGCAATTATCAAGATCATACTTGATATTATAAATTTTCCTTTCCAAAACAGGTACTTCCACTTGAAGCTGGACTTCTTTTGTAATAGAGGAGACATCTGCGTTAAGGCAACAAGTCTTTCCCTCTTTACTGAGGCTCTTGCAGAAGTTATTGTTGCCCAAATTGCGAAGAGCTATTGTCTGGTCGTTAACTTTGAAGGGTCGAAACAAGGTGTCCTTGTTGTTGCTGGTAGTGTCATCAGAATCCACCCAAATCCAATTCAGACTCCGTCACCAAAACTTACTGGAACAAGCAGGCTTGATGCGATCATGCTTCCATCATTATTCATAAAACCTCCATGGTCACACCCGCATCACCAATATCACCAGATGAAAATTGCAAATACGAATGACCCTCGATCTGATGAAGACAAAGATACTGGCCATTGTTTCCTTTGAATGCCACATGCCTTGGCAAAAACACGAGCGATTCCCAATCAATGATTGTGAACTTATCATGGGAATACTCATCGAGATGTTCGGACGTGAAGAGGTTGGGAGTTTCACGTATTATCCATAAATGTTTTCTCGATTGCACATGTACAATTTGGACTTCATTTGTTGCATCATCTACAGAGATAAGCTTGAACAATGTGCATGACTTCTTGGATCGGTCTTCCTTCGGCTTCCTGGCGGTCGCGGTGATTCTGGTTTCATCGGAAACCAAATATTTGTTGTTCTGACAGCTCAATATATGCACTAAGCCATCTATGCCACCGCGTTGAGCAATCTCAACCTCAAATTTTGCATATGGGCCCGCAACCCGAGTTTCAGAAAATTTGAGATTCCCATTTTTATAATCTCCCTTTTCATGGTCAAAGCCCAAGTATTTGTTATTCTGATGGGATTTGAGCACGATAAACCTTGGTGACACAAATGGCTGATTCGCAAGTAACTCCCAGTCGATAACTGTGAAGAGATCACAGGAGTGAAGAAATATAAGGTAAAAACTAAAAGAACTTGAACTCTCAGCATACGAAATATCTGGTCTTGTTAACACAATATACTGAAGAGCTCCAGCCAAACTCCAATACTTAGTTGGATCAGCAAGTCGTTCACCTTCATCTTTAGACATCATCGGTGAACTGACCATTGGTGTATGAACAGGTTTTGCATTAGCCATAGAACAGCGATTAAGAAGTTCTTTAATGTATTTCTGCTGACTCAGATGTAGACTACCAGAAGCAGATTTGTGTACTTCTACCCCCAGAAAATAATGAAGCTCACCCAAATCTTTAAGAGCAAATTTATCGTTAAGCTGCTGAATAAAACTATCATTTGCAGCAGATGAATCTCCAGTGACAATAATGTCGTCCACATAAACAAGAACATACAAAGTAGACTCGTTAAGAACTTTGACAAATAATGAAGCATCAGACTTAGAGACAGTAAACCCAGTACCAACCAAAAAATTTCTCAATTTGTCAAACCAGGCACGAGGAGCTTGCCGTAAACCATAAAGAGCTTTAGTCAGGCGACACACCAATTGTTCACCACTTGCGCCATATCGAACGAACCCCGGAGGTTGCTGCATGAAAACTTCATCAGTTAAATCGCCATTCAAAAAAGCATTATTAACATCAACTTGCCTGAGTTGCCACCCACGAGACACAACAATAGAAATAATAACACGTATAGTTGCTGGTTTGACTACTGGACTGAATGTTTCTGTAAAATCACATCCCGGCACCTGAGAACATCCTTTTGCAACTAACCGAGCCTTCCGCCGATCAACAGATCCGTCAGGATTCTTTTTCACTTTAAACAACCATTTGCATCCAATTGCTTTTTGACCAGACGGAAGAGGAACAAGATCCCATGTAGAGTTGGCTAATAAAGCATCAAACTCGACTTGAACTGCCTGTCTCCATTCAGGATGTGCAAGAGCCTCTTCAATCGAACTAGGCTCAAATTCAGCTATGTCAACAGATAATACCTTTGGCTTAAATATCCCTGCTTTAGACCGAGTAACCATGGAATGAGTGTTAACAGGCTCATCTCTTTCTAGAGAACCATTTGCTGAAGGGCTTGAACCATTTCGCAAGATACTGATGTTCTCTGAAGAGCCCAAAGGACTAGTTACTCTGGAACTTCGATGAGCATTTTCTGAAGAGCCCAAGACAGATGGTAAAGGACTAGTTTCACTTGAATTTTAATGAGCATTTATAGATTCAACAGGGAGATCTTTATAAGCTCCAGAAGGTGTTGCACAACTCTGAGGAACAACCGACCTGACAATAGGAACATATGTAGAAGAGTTCACAGGTTGAGACTGCTGACTATGAAAAGTACCAGAGGAAGAAAATAAAAACTTTTGTTCATCAAAAATCACATGATGGGACATAATGATCTTCCCATCCGGTAGTAAGCAAAAGTAACCTTTGTACTGAGAGCTGTACCCAAGAAACGTAGAAGGTTGAGAGCGATAGTCAAACTTGTGTCGAGCAAACGATCGTAAGCATGGAAAACAACAGCACCCAAATACAGGAAGATGCTCATACTCTAGTGGATGACCATATAAACATTGATACGGAGATTGATCACCCAAGACTGAAGTGGGTAGCCGATTAATGAGGTGAACTGCACTCCGAAACGCATAACTCCAGTAGTCCATAGGCACATTAGCCTGAGCCAACAATGTAATACCCGTTTCCACAATGTGACGATGTTTTTGTTCAGCAACCCCATTTTGCTGAGACGTGTAAGGACAGGATAAACGATGAAGAATACTATGTGTGGCCAAAACAGATGTAAAATTTCGAAATTCACCACCCCAATCACTTTGAAACTTCTTAATACATTTTCCAAACTGAGTCTGAACCATCTGTCGAAACTGTAGAAAACACTCGAGAGCTTGAGATTTTCGTTTAAGCAAATAAATCCATGTGAAATGACTGCACATATCAATAAAAGACACATAGTAAAGATGCCCTTCAGATGAAACCGAAGCTGGCCCCTAGAGATCCGAAACAACAAGTTCAAAAAGCTCATCATACTTTGTAAGAGATTGAAAGAACGATAGTTTATGTGACTTGCCTTGCTGACAGGCGACACATACTTCATCAACACTAGTTTTATTGAATTGAATATGACATTTACTAAGAACATTTTTTACTATAGTAAAAGAAGGATGGCCTAGTCTCCTGTGCCACAACGTAAACACATTATTACTTAAGGTAGTGTCTCGTACGGAGGCATTATACACCACTGGAAAATCATCCGTCAAGATGGGCGAAAAATAGTATAGTCCATCACGAACTCGGCCCCACATCAAAATTTCCTGCGTCTGGATATCCTTAACCACACAATAAGAGGGGTGAAATTCGAAATAAACCTTGTCATATGCAGCAAATTTAGACACAGAAAGCAAATTCTTGCGAATGCTAAGCACACACAGAACATTTGAGAGGTGTAGGACTTTCTTTTCTGTAGTAAACAACGAACTCCCAATAGATGCAATTTTAGTAGAGACGCCATTACCCATTTTAAGTGACGAGTTACCTGTATACGGATTGGAAGAATTGAGAGCAGACGTATTCTGACACACATGATGGGTAGCACCTGAGTCTCGGCACCAAGTTGCACCTCCTACTGCCAATGGAACATACAAATTTATATTGTTAGAATTCGAATCATAAGCTATGGCGTCCGAATATTTAGATGCATGTAAGTCAGAAACCCGCGGAGGTAGCCCAACAAATTGAGAGGAGTCGTACGGATAGGAATCAACAGGAAAAACTCGAGCTCTCGGTTTTGTGCGACATGGAATAGCAGGATCACCAATTTCTCGAGACAGATGAATAGTAGCACAATAGGCATTAGGTGTAGAATAATTTTGTTCATCCGAAATCCGTGTTTGAACTGGTCCACGAGGCACAGGATTATTTCAAATTTCATGTAGCCCATGAGGGCTTGCTGGAACATGACTACGCGGCCCAGATTGTCCATCAAACTGAGTATTAAAATGAGCATCAGGGGGTCCACCATAATCACGCCATGCATTATTAGAAAATCCAACATTGAAATGTGCATTAGATGGCCTACCATAATCATGCCTTGCAAATTGAAAAGGTGGAAAGCCATTTGAACGTGGTCTTGCACCATGCGGCCCATGTGTGTCACCTTTGTCCACCACTTGCCAACTATTTTGGTAACCACACCTTTCTTTTGAATTAAAAATGTTTTGTTGACCATAGGCTCCCCAATTTTGACCATTCTAATCTTCATTCTGTTCATTCTCTCTTCCAGAATTCACACCAATGCCAGGCCAAGTATCTCGATCATTACGAGTCTGATCATCACGTCGGTACCGGTAGAAGCAGCGTTGTGTAAAGTGACCATAGCGGCTACAGATTTGGCATTGAATGCGAGGGCGAAAACTGCGACCCCGTCCACGAGCGATGGAGCAACCACCACGACCATGAGCCTCCGCCGTGTCAGAGGAGCGTTCAACCAGATTCGCCGCAACAATAGTATCCTAAGCAACACGTTCTTGACAATGTTCAAACTCGAGCAAGACATCCACAACACGTTGAAGAGGCAAGGAGACCGGAGAAAGAGAGATCGACGAGATTTTCGGGATAACTTATAAGAATGCTATATGAGTGATAGTTGATTAATTTATAAAGTCAGAACTGATTGATGGCTTCAGAAAGTTGCGGAGATGTACATTCCAGAAATTGTAAGATTTCATGGTATTCTGGTATTGATAATTTCTGATCAAGATTGCAGTTCACCTTAGGGTTCTGAAAACAATTACAGGAAATTATTGTGTACTTAACTCGATTTCAGTTATAGCATTTCATTCGCAAATTGATGGATAATTCGAGAGAGAGTTGGTTAGATTTAGAAAGAAGATGTCTTGGTGGTCGGGTATAAAACGCGTGATATTTCGAGTTTGTATCCGGATGTCCGATATGTCAACAAAGTCAAAGCAGAACATCAAGTACCTTCGGATTACTCCACCAATTACTATACCGGAATGGATATGGGAAAGAATCACTATGGATTTGGTATCGGGGTTACCATTATCTCCGAGAAGAAAAAAAAAGATGTTATTTGGGTGATTGTTGACTGATTGGTAAAATCAAGCGCACTTTATTATTCGATGACGCACGGATTATTCTTTAGATAAATCGTTAAATCAGTATATATCCGAGATTGTCGAGAATACAGAGTGTCTGTCTCCATAATATTGGATATTCCCGATTTACGCCTTGTTTTTGGGATAAATTAAAAGAAGCTTTGGGTATTCGGTTGTATTTCAAGATCGCATTTCATCCTCGACGGATATGGCCAATCTCGAGCGTTTAACTCGTGTATTGGAAGATATGCTCCGATGTTGTATACTAGAGTTCGAAGGTAATTGGGAGAGGTATCTACTTTTGATTGAATTTGCTTACAATAATAGTTATCCGTCAATATTAAAATGGCTCGTATGAAGCTTTGCATGATAGAAAATGTAGAACATCGTTATATTGGACAGAGCTCAAAGTGGAAAGAAGATACATGGGGTTGATTTGATCCGGGAAAAGAAGAAAAAGTAAAGGTGATTCGGAATAGATTAACAAATAAAGATTCGACAATGTAAATCAATTGTGGATTTAAAATGTCGGGATATTAAATATTCATTTGTCGATAAGGTATTTATCAAGGTGTTTATTTGAAAGAAACTATAAGAATTCAAGTGTTTCATCTCTTTTTAAGTAAATTTCGAGGACGAAATTTCAAAAGGGGGAGAATTGTAACGACCTCAAAAGTATGGATATCGAAAAATGAGTTATCGGGTCTCTATTTTTAGTAAACGGACTCATAAAATATTTATTAAAAATATTTACAAAGTTAGTTGTGTGTTTAATAAGGTTTTATTTAGGTGAATTTGACTTAATTAGAAGTATTTGAGAAAAAGGATTAAATTAAAAAAGGTGCAAAAGTTGAATTATAGATTAAAAGAAATTATGAAGGACCAAAATGGCAATTATGCCATTTTGTAAAGTTGAGGCGGTGTATTGTGTAAAAAATCTGAGATTTTTAGTATATTATTATATTATTATATTATTATATTATTATATATATAAAACAAAAAAAAAAAGAAAGAAGAGAAACATAACAGAAAAGAAACAGAGAACAAGACGAAAGCAGGGGAAAGAAAGAAAGAAAGAAAGAAAAAAGGAGAAATTGATGATTTAAAGCTTGGATGTTTAATAGGTAAGCTAATTTAGTCCTTTTATTTTAATTTTGATGCTTTATAAGTTTTAGAACAAAGTTTTGATGAATTTAAGTTGAAGTTTTTGAAGTTTTAGAGTTTTTGAATATAGCATATGATGAATAAAATGATGAATTAGTGGTTTAATTGAAAGAATTTGAAGTTAGAATTGGGTAAAGGATTTAATTGTACAATAAGCTATAAGAAAACTGTTTTGGACAGCAGCAGTAGAGTAACTTTGAAAAATCACCAAAAATCGTAGAAGTGGAATTAGAAGTTGAATGAGATATGAAATTAAAGCTTATTGAGTCTATTTCCATATGAAAGAAACAGGGAAAGCAAAGGAATTCTGTAATTTGAGATATTTATATTTTTGTAAGACTGGTTTAGAGGAATTTCGGGATCCCCTGTTCTGACTTTGGAAAATCATAAAAAATTGGAGAAAAATAATTAGGGGCTTAAGTTTATATGTTTAGAATCCTGAATAAGTCTATTTTCAAATGAAATAAATAAGAAGGTCATATGAATTCTGTACGAAGAGTAATTTGATTCGTAGTGAAGAGAGGTCAGAACAGTCAAACAGTAAAACAGGGGAAACTTTAAGAATAATCTGGTATTGATTGGCCATACCAAAAATTCTGGAAAAATTATAGTAAAAAGATATATGAGTCTAGTTTCAAGGAAAATTTACGGTTCTTCATTTGGAGTTCTGTAGCTCTGGAAATAAATAATTTTGTGACTATGACACAAAAGGACAGCTTTGAATAAGTTTATAAGTAAAGGATTAAATTGAAATGTGAGCAAAAGTAAGAAAGCATGAAATTATCATAAAATACATGTTTATTGTATTAAATAGTACAGGAAATTATTTGATTATTTTTAACATATAAATGTTATATGTTTATATGAAATTGAAGAAAAAGAAAAGGAAGGAGAGGACCGAATTGAAGGAAAAGGAAAAGAGAAGGTTAAGGAGTGAAGGAAGAAGAATTTATATCACCTCAACCTTTTGTTGTAAGTACTACAAGAATTTTAAATTATTGTTATTTATCCTTTTTGAAATATTTATGTGAATTATTTAAATATATAAGATTCAGCTTTAAATGCCCAAGTAGACGAAATTAGAACTACTGGGATATTAGTGGCATGCCATTAAGGAACTTTAGCGCGCTCTCTGATATTAGCACGTTGGTGCTCTCTGATATTAGCACGTTGGTGCTCTCTGATATTAGCACGTTGGTGCTCTCTGATATTAGCACATTGGTGCTCTCTGATAATTAGCACGTCAGTGCTCTCTGTTCATTTGTGCATCATAATGCACCTCTGTATATGTTCCGTATATCCGGTGTGTTCTAGGAAGTCTACTTTGGGCTAAGAATGTGAAATGAGAACAAAAGTGAATTACTGATGTGTTAAGGTAAGTTCAATACCTTACAAGAGATAAGCTAAATTCGTTTAAAGCAATGCATAGTTGAAATGACTTATATGTGAGAAGATATACAAGAATTGATTGAGTTAAAATATTCTATTATGATTGATTATATAATTATTCTTGTGGTGCTTACTAAGCCTTCATTCGGCTTAACGCGTTTATTTTAACGCAGAGGTACAATTAAACTAGAAGAGATAGAGTCCAACTAGAAGATCTCTCACCTCATCACATCCTCAAGGGCTTCAAAAGTAGGTACTATATTTTGTATTAAAATGGCATGTACATATATAGTTCAAATGTGTTCCTACGTGATAGGGACTAAAATATAGATTCTTGAAATTTTATCTATTTTCAGTTATTTGAAGTATGTTCGTATATATGGAATGAACTAATAAACAATAAATTTGTTATCAAAAATGGTTGGAAAGTTAAAATATTATATTCAAATGTTTTAATTAGACAGTATCTGGCCATAATTGTTTTGGCACCAAATGTAATAGTCCTATACCGGGTCTACATGATTGAACCGGGTATAGGGGTATTACATTTACGGTCATCCTCGGAAACCACAGATCCTGACGCCTCCAAGAGAGCACATAGTCCCTGCATCTTATCAACAAGATCAGAGATTGAGAGATTACCTTTCTTAAGAGAATGAAGAGCATGACGTAACCGGGACTGTTTGGCGCAAGTGTCAGCAGCGAAGAGCTTCGTGGCCGTCGTCTATACATCCGAGGCCGTCTCAACATGCTGAAAGGAAGAAATGCGCGAAGGATTAATAGTTGATAACAACCACGAGGTAAGCAAACTGTTTTGTTGATTGAATACTATCACGGCTGGATTGACATTCACACTGCTCAAGTTGGCTCCAATGACTGTGGTACTGACTCGTTTATTCCGGTACCTGTCGGCACCACGTCGTGGTATCCTGATTCGGGAGCGAGTCATCACATTTGTCGAGATCCAAAGGCCCTTCATGACGTCACACCTTACTCAGGTATGTCCTCTCTTTTAATGGGAAATGGCACTCCTACTCAAATTTCGTCAATTGGTACTGGATTTTTACCCACTTCATCTAGATTGCTTCGCTTGTCAAATGTGTTGTGTATGCCGTCCATAAGAAAGAATCTCATGTCGGTGTCCCAATTTGCTAATGAAAATGACGTGTTCTTTGAGTTTCACCCTACATATTGTGTCATTAAGGACCTAAAGACGGGGGTGATCTTGCTGAAGGGCCACATACGTGACGAACTATATCATTTCCCTGTACCTGCTGAAGTTCCATTTGCTGCTCACACCAAGGTTCAGAATAAAATTGTTGATTGTTCTGTGTTTAACTTGTGGCATAATCGCCTCGGTCATCCATCTTTTGCTGTTGTTAAAAGCATTTTAAACACATGTAATGTCAAGTTTAATAAGGATTGTACTAATCAAATCTGTGCTGTATGTCAACAAGGACGGTCTCATAAATTGCCGTTTTCTTTGTCTACTACTGTGTATAAACCATTTGAGTTAATTGTCTCTGATTTGTGGGGTCCCGAGGCTGTAGCCAGTGGGAATAAGTGGTACTATGTGACGTTTGTTGATGCATGCACTCGGTTTACTTGGATCTACCTCTTAAGTCAGAAATCTCAAGCATTAGAGTGTTTTGTGCATTTTTCGAAGTTGGTTCAAACACAATTTGGCAAGTCAATAAAACAGTTTTAGAGTGACTGGGGTGGAGAATACCGGGCATTTGCATCTGTTTTGGCTTCAAATGGAATTGTTCATCGGCTAACGTGTCGTTATACATCTGAACAAAATGGGATTGCTGAATGCAAGCATCGACATATTGTAGAAATGGGCATCACTTTGTTAGCTCAAGCAGGACTCTCCATGGAGTATTGGGGATATGCATTTTGTTGTACAGTACATCTCATAAATCGTCTTCCAACGACAGTTCTACACGGGAAGTCTCCCTTTTCAGTCTTGTATGGTCATGAACCCACTTATGACTATTTACGTGTGTTCAGTTGCTGTTGTTATCCCTATCTCCGTCCATACACAAAACACAAGCTGGATTTTAGATCACAACCCTCTACTTTCCTAGGCTACAGTAATCAGCACAAAGGGTACCAATGTCTTCTTCCGAATGGTAAGGTGATTGTATCTCGACATGTTGTTTTTGATGAAAGTAAGTTCTTGTCATCTCAAGGTAAAGGTCAGTCTGAAAGCACAGGCTTGGGGTCTAAGGAAACTGTTTCACCAGCGTTTCCTCTAGTTCGGAAAATTTCTCCTTGCCCTATGGAAACTTCGACAACACTGTTAAATTCTACTCGGTCGTCATCCACTGGCAATACTGCCTCTTCATCTCAGTCAATTCCGTCGTCATCCGATGGTAATGTTGCATCTTCCTCTCACTCCATTTCAACTGGCTTTGTTGCTGAATCTAATCGTCAACATGCTGATGATACTGTTGGTTTGTCTTGTCCTCCGGGAGTAGTTGATACACGTACTTTGGTTCCTCCGTTTATTTCTAGTAATACTGATCAGTTATCTAGTCTCAGAACTCCGACGAGTAATATTCATCCGATGGTGACTCGAGCCAAGGCTGGGGTTTTCAAACCCAAAGCAATGATCGTTGAGGCTACAGAACCGTCTACAATAGATCAAGCGTTTTTGTCTTCTAAGTGGACTGCTGCAGCACAGGCTGAGTATGATGCCCTTATTCACAACTCAACTTGGGAGCTTGTTCCTCTTCCATTAAATCGTAAGGTCATCGGGTGTAAGTGGTTGTTCAAGACTAAAAGGAATCCGGATGGTACTATTGCTCGGCGAAAAGCCAGATTGGTAGCAAAAGGCTGTTCTCAAATGTCGGGTTGTGATTTCAAAGAAACGTTTAGTCTAGTTGTCAAGCTTGCTACTATTCGTGTTATATTGTCTATTGCCGTGTCCAGAGGATGGTCTCTTAGGCAAGTCGATGTGAATAATGCTTTCTTGAACAGGGAATTGGATACTGAAGTTTTTATGCACCAACCACCTGGCTATGTTCAATATGATTCATCTGGCAAGGCACTTGTGTGTCGTCTAAAGAAAGCGTTATATGGTCTGCGTCAGGCACCACGTGCTTGGTTTGAGAAGCTAAAACATTTTCTTGTGTCTATTGGATTTATTGTTTCAAAGTCTGATGCGTCGTTGTTTGTTCGAGTTCAACCTGCCGCTACTCTATATGTCTTGGTATATGTAGATGACATCATAGTCACTGGGAGCTTACCTACCGATATTGATCAGTTTGTTTGCTTGCTCAATGATGAGTTCTCACTCAAGGACATTGGTAATCTTCACTATTTTCTCGGGATTGAGGTACGTCGAAACACCTTAGGGTGTCTTCATTTATGTCAGACAAAATACATAAGAGATATTCTTGATCGCGCTTCGATGTCTAATGCAAAAGCTGTCCACACTCCTATGGTAAGCTCGTCTGTAATATCCAAAAGCGATGGTGAACCGTTGGCCGATTCGAATGAGTATAGAAGTCTTGCAGGGGCACTTCAGTACGTAGTTCTTACTCGTCCTGATATTGCTTACGCTGTCAATAGGATATGTCAGTTTATGCATAGCCCCACCACTGTTCACATGGCTGCTCTCAAACGCATTTTGCGATATCTCTGTGGTACTATTGAGTATGGAGTTGTCATCAGGCGATCAGATCGTTTATCCTTAAGTGCATATGCCGATGCCAATTGGGGGCTCGATTTTTTGATGATCGACGCCAACTTCCGGTTTTGTGTCTATTTTGGCACAACACACTGCATTTCTTGGGGTCAAAGAAACAACAAGTGGTTGCTCGGCCTCACTACCGAGGCTGAACATCAAGTCTTGCGGTAGCTATTAGTGAAGTTACATGGCTTCTCTCGTTACTTCAAGAGTTACAAGTCAAGTCAGATGATACTCCTACTGTTTGGTGTGATAGCTCGCAGTGCGAGTACATTGCAAACTAATCTGCTTTTTTACACTCTAAATTCAAGCATGTTGAGTTAGATCTGTTTTTTGTTCGGGAGAAAGTTGTAGATGGGTCTGTTATCGTCGGGGAAGCTCCGGCTTGTGACCAAGTAGCGGATGTTCTTACCAAACCACTTTCAGCAACTTGTTTTGTGCGTTTTCGTAATCTTCTTCAGTTTTACCAGCCGAGCAGCTGGGTGAATGTTAAAGCATTTAGTCAGGCTGATAGAGTTAGTAAAATAATAGAGTTGTTATTCTGTTAGTCTTAGCTGTTCAAGCAGTTATACTGTTAGCAAAGTCTGCTAGTCAGAAGGTGCTATAAAAGGATAACGTCCTTTAATAGAAAAGATTCAAGATTGGTTTTCAAAAAAAATCAAATTAAATCAGTTCTCTCATTTTCTTCAATCTAAGAGTTCAAGTTCTTTTAGTAGGAGTTACCATCGAAAACTTTATAGTTTGCCAACACACAGTTATTAAACGTTGGAGAATCTACCCACCATAAGCATAAATAGCAACCTGATTGCACATGCATAATTCGGATCTTATTTGTTGCGGTGTCCACGGGATAAGTTTGAACAACGCACGACTCCTCGGATCGGCCTTCCTCCGGCTTGTCGAAATGCTGCAGAAATCCAATATCGCTTCTTTTGAGTTTCAAAGTGATTGAAACATTTTTGACTCGTTTGCAGTATTTTTGTTGTGGCGACTCTTTATGTGCACCAACCCATCTTCCCCATGCATTTGGCCCTTTCCACCTCAAATTTTGTGTATGGACTGAAAGCCAAAGTTTCCAAAATTTGAGATACCCATTACAATCGTAACTCTCATGCATATAGCTCAAATATTTGTTCCTCGCCTCACATTTGAGCACCATAAACCTTGGCGACGCAAATGGCTTCGCAAGCAACTCCCAATCGATGACCGTGAAGAGATCACAGAATTACCATCGAAAACTTTGTAGTTTGCCAACACACAATTATTAAACGTTGGAGAATCTACCCACCATAAGCATAAATAGCAACCCGATTGCACATGCATAATTCGGGTCTTATTTGTTGCGGTGTCCATGGGATAAGCTTGAACAACGTGCACGACTCCTCGGATCGGCCTTCCTCCGCCCGCCGCGGCGGCTGCAGAAATCCAATATCGCTCTCTCGAGTTTCAGTGATGGAAACATTTTTGACTCGCTTATGATTTGTTGTTGTGGCAGCTCTTTATGTGCACCAACCCATCTTCATTGCATTTGGCCCTCTCCACCTCAAATTTTGTGTATGGACTGCAAGGCAAAGTTTCCGAGAATCTGAGATACCCATGACAATCGTTACTCTCATGCATATAGCTCAAATATTTGTTCCTCGCCTCACATTTGAGGACCATAAACCTTGGCCATGCAATTGCCATTTTCACTACCCCTCTCTTTCTCTCTTTTTTAATCTAAACTTGAACTGATAGATGAGTCTCTACCAATTAGTTTCTATTTCGTTTCTTTCTTGCTTATGCTTACCACAGCCTCCTAGACTTCACAATTTATAACTAAAATTTTGTTTCCATAATTTATCACATTCTTTCCCGCATATTCAAGCAAAGTACCAAAGGAGAGACCAATAAGAAAATGCAATCCATAAACATTACATCTTTTCAAAGTAAAAACTATAAAGTAAAAGTGAATTCTGGCATTGAAAAGTAGTCAAGTAAAAACAATTAAAATAATTTTTTGTCCCTAAACTTGGTGACTATGTCTACTTTGGTTCTTAAATTTAGATTTTGTCAGATGATATGACTTGTGTTATTGGAACAAGTCTAGGTTGGACAGATTTAAAATTGATTAATATTATAGTCCGAACAAAGGGGTTAAACAAATTAACTCAAAAATTTCTTAAAATTGGTTAAAATCGAAAACCGAGACAAAAATCGACAATTGAACAAGTTGAACCGATTTAATATATTTTTTGTTTTTTTAAAAGTTTATGAATTTTTAATTAATTAATTATTGTTGATCTAACAATTGAATCGATCGGAATGTTTGAATCAGGAATCATTGATTTGACCTATTCAACCATAGATCCTATTATTAAAACACTAAATGTAAATTCTATGACATAACAATGTAGAATGCAATCCATAAACATTACATCTATGTTATTGTGCTTTGACTGAGATAATGTTATTGATATTGGAGAGCATATCTTCGAGTGATTGAGCTTAGATTGTTATTTATGTCATAGTCATTTTTAAGGAGTTACTTTGTATGCATTTAAATGCTATGTTAGCAAGCAAAAATTAATATATGCTTTAAGTCTTGTCTAGGTTTTGTTGAGAGCTTATTGAGTACATTCTAATTTGTTCATTGATGAATTATTTTTTTGTGAGAAAGTGTAAATTATTATTGTAAACATTGTTGAAGTGTTTATTTCCTAAGATCCCGGATTTGGAGGTGAGTGTTCTTATCTTTAGGTACAAATGAGAGATCTCTATAATTGGGAAGTGATAGAGTACGAATCACTTGTTGTATTGAGCATTAAATATAGTGAAATTACTTGCTAAGTTAAGCTCTGCAAACGTAGAGAAATCGAACTGCATAAAAAAACCTTTGTATTATTCAAGTTTTTATTTTCACATTCCTAATGATATAGTAATTCCATTGTAATTTTCATTTTAATCAAATACGCTACTTAAGATAGCAACATAACCGTTATAATTGCTCATATTCTTCTCTATTAAATCTTTAAAATAATAAATAAATTGAATTAAATTGGTAAAAATAAACTAAAATAATAACAATTAAATTAGAGTAAATCAAGCATTGAAATATTTTCTTTGAACTAATAAAAATGCTATATTTATAATATTAATAAATTGTTAATAGGAAGGAATTTATGGAATCCAACATTTTCTTTCTTTAATTTATCCCATGATTAAGCAAAGGACAAAAGGGACAGACAACAAAATTTATTCACTAAAGCAAAATGTAATTCCAAGACATTACATTTTTTTAAAGTAAAAATTACATATTCTTACTTGTGAACTAAGTTTAAGTGATTCCCACGACATAACAAAAGTAATTTCTCAACGAAAACTGGTTGGATAAATTGAAAAATTAAGTATTATAAAATTAAATGTTAAAAAATTAGTATTGAATTAGATTATAAAATATATTATTTAAAATTAAGCACAAAGTATAAATAAATTTTTTTATAAATGTAATTTTTAAAATTTTAAAGGTAAAAATATTTAAAAAGAAATATTGAAAAGAAATAATTAAATTAAGTTAAATTAAATCAAAAAAATTCTACATGATAAGTAGTTCTTTATCTATTTATAATTTTTCACACTTTTTCATTAAAAAATAAATTTTTTTTTATTATGGTTTATCATACATGTTCAAAAAAAAAAATCACTCAAAATATTTTTTGTTGATTTGATTTTTCAACAAGTTCTCAAATAAGCCCTAAAGTTAAAGTAAATAAGTAAAAACATGTCTAAAGTAGGGGTGTCGAAAAAATTCTAAACCAAAAAAACTGAAGTGAACCGAACTGAGAAAACTAAACTTTTTTGATTTATTCGGTTTTCTTGTTCAGTTTAATTGATTTATTTAGTTGGTTTTTATTTTGACATTTTAAACCGAATTAATCAATTAAGGCCATAACCCATAAGACCAAAAGTCCATAACCTATTTACGTACCTAAATTCAAAATTGAATTGATCCAAATACTCATTAAAACTTAATCTTCTTAAAAGCCCAAACCCATTAATATTTCAAACCCAATTTTTGTATGATGCTCATTTTAAAAGTTTTTATTTAATAAATAAAAAAAAACCTAAATTGATATGTACTGGTTAAGAATATAGTAGAGGACATGGAAATTGTATGTTAGTCATATGTAAGAAAATAAATATTTTTTAATTCATTAAAATTATTTGATTTATTTTTTACAATATGCTAGTTCGGAGACTAATTTAATAAAGAATGTACTTTATAACTATGGTTGTTGCTTTTATAAGTGGAAAATTGTTATAAAGGGTTAAAATAAAATATTAAAAATCGATTTTACTAGAAAGTTGGTTGTTATAGCGAAATATTTTTTTTTTGGGTAAAATAAAACAGCTTTAAGCGACATTGCTAAGAAAATGCATCAGTTCCTTTTCCAACCAATATAATCTGCTTGAACTAAATCTCGTACTGATTAAGATGGTTTTTCAAACACTTGGACCTCTGTGAAACTTGTAGTCGTAACTTTAGCCATATGGTCAGCAACTGCATTATGATCTCTTAGAATATGGCATATACAAACCTTCAACTTGAATGTATCATTCAATGAATAGAGCGTAATTTCAACATCTTACTATCAATTGAACCCCATGTGATAGCCTGATGGTTAAGGGTGTTCACTGCCCTAGGTGTAGCTTGGGTTCAAGTCGCGCTAATCGCGATTATTGTTCAGGCTTTACCCTGTCATTATAATTCACCAAAGAAAAAAAATATCTTAGTACCAGCTGCTGCACCAGCCAGAATCGTGCTCTGGATATGAGAGAGCTCCATCATGTGTTAGTGTGGCTTTATTGCTTGAAAACTCATTTGCTTCCATGGAAGTAAATTTCTTTTAATTGGATTGCCTCGAAGTTCATATTTTGCTGTATGAGTTTCAAATCAACACATTCTGGACACTATATTTAGAGTATTTGAGCACACCACACACAAATCTCTTTATTTATTCACATATCAAAAGTACATGATATTATCCATACACAATAAAAATAAAAGTGCACACACACATTGGCTTCCATGAAAGAAGCACAGTTTTATTTACTTTCGTACATACACACACCCTGCCTGACTCAGATCCTGTCGTGCCTTCCCCGTAGCAGTAGTTGCTTAAACGGAAGAGCTGAGAGATTCTTCTTTGGTTTGAAAGTTGAGATTGTAGTAATTAGAACCAGTGTAAGTACCGCCTTGCACTTCAGATATGACAATGTTGCCATTATAAAGAGTGTCCTTTTGCATGTACGTGAACGGAACATCACATGTACCATTTATTGCAGTCAGATTCACTGTCACCTTAGTCATCGGAGGCACAGCAACTTTGTGTAGAACATCCATCTCAGTAGTCACTGTCTTGGTATCTTGCCACTCAAATCCTGTCTGAATTTCGCTAGATAACTCAATGGTCCCCTCAAAAATTTTTGGAAGGCCGAATTTCATGGTAGCTTTTGCCCCTACCTTTAGTGATACATTAGCCTTCCAAGTACGAGTCTGGGTGTCTTTGTAAGAAAGTTTCAGGTCTAAAGATTCGGGTTCCCGGGTATAGTTACTAGCAGAATTCATCGCAATCACAAGTTTGCTTTCGTCGTAGATCCTGCAATTATCAAGATCATACTTGATATTATAAATTTTCCTTTCCAAAACAGGCACTTCCACTCGAAGTTGGACTTCCTTTGTAATAGAGGAGACATCTGCGTTAAGGCAATTAGTCTTTCCCTCCTTACTGAGGCTCTTGCAGAAGTTATTGTTGCCCAAATTGCGAAGAGCTATTGTCTGGTCGTTAACTTTGAAGGGTCGAAACAAGGTGTCCTTGTTGTTGCTGGTAGTGTCATCAGAATCCGCCCAAATCCAATTCGGACTCCGCCGCCAAAACTTATTGGAACCAGCAGGCTTGATGCGAATGCTTCCATCATTATTCATGAAAACCTCCATGGTCACACCCGCATCACCAATATCACCAGATGAAAATTGCAAATACGGATGACCCTCGATCTGACAAAGACAAAGATACTGGCCATTGTTTCCTTTGAATGCCACATGCCTTGGCAAAAACACGAGCGATTCCCAATCAATGATTGTGAACATATCACGGGAATACTCATCGAGATGTTCGGACGTGAAGAGGTTGGGAGTTTCACGATTTACCCATAAATATTTTCTCGATTGCACATGCACAATTTGGACTTCATTTGCTGCATCATCTACAGAGATAAGCTTGAACAATGTGCATGACTTCTTGGTTCGGTCTTCCTCCGGCTTCCTGGCGGTCGCGGTGATTCTGGTTTCATCGGAAACCAAATATTTGTTGTTCTGACAGCTCATTATGTGCACTAAGCCATCTATGCCACCGCGTTGAGCAATCTCAACCTCAAATTTTGCATATGGGCTCGCAACCGGAGTTTCAGAAAATTTGAGATTCCCATCTTTATAATCTCCCTTTTCATGGTCAAAGCCCAAGTATTTGTTATTCTGATGGGATTTGAGCACGATAAACCTTGGCGACGCAAATGGCTTATTCGCAAGCAATTCCCAGTCGATGACTGTGAAGAGATCACAGGAGTTACCATCGAAAACTTTGTAGTTTGCCAACACACAGTTATTAAACGTTGGAGAATCTACCCACCATAAGCATAAATAGCAACCTGATTGCACATGCATAATTCGGATCTTATTTGTTGCAGCGTCCACCGGGATAAGTTTGAACAACGTGCACGACTCCTCCGATCGGCCTTCCGCCGGCTTGTCGGCTTCTGCAGAAATCCAATACTGCTCTTTTGAGTTTCCAGTGATTGAAACATTTTTGACTCGTTTGCAATATTTTTTGTTGTGGCAGCTCTTTATGTGCACCAACCCATCTTCCCCACTGCATTTGGCCGTTTCCACCTCAAATTTTGTGTATGGACTGAAAGCCAAAGTTTCCGAAAATTTGAGATACCCATTACAATCGTAACTCTCATGCATATAGCTCAAATATTTGTTCCTCGCCTCACATTTGAGCACCATAAACCTTGGCGACGCAAATGGCTTCGCAAGCAACTCCCAGTCGATGACGGTGAAGAGATCACAGGAATTACCATCGAAAACTTTGTAGTTTGCCAACACACAGTTATTAAACGTTGGAGAATCTACCCACCATAAGCATAAATAGCAACCTGATTGCACATGCATAATTCGGATCTTATTTGTTGCAGTGTCCACTGGGATAAGCTTGAACAACGTGCACGACTCCTCGGATCGGCCTTCCTCCGGCTTGTCGGCGGCTGCAGAAATCCAATACTGCTCTCTCGAGTTTCCAGTGATGGAAACATTTTTGACTCGTTTGCAGTATTTGTTGTTGTGGCAGCTCTTTATGTGCACCAACCCATCTTCACTGCATTTGGCCCTCTCCACCTCAAATTTTGTGTATGGACTGCAAGCCAAAGTTTCCGAGAATCTGAGATACCCATGACAATCGTTACTCTCATGCATATAGCTCAAATATTTGTTCCTCGCCTCACATTTGAGCACCATAAACCTTGGCCATGCAATTGCCATTTTCACTACCCCTCTCTTTCTCTCTTTTTTAATCTAAACTTGAACTGATAGATGAGTCTCTACCAATTAGCTTCTATTTTGTTTCTTTCTTGCTTATGCTTACCACAACCTCCTAGACTTCACAATTTATAACTAAAATTTTGTTTCTATAATTTATCACATTCTTTCCCGCATGTTCAAGCAAAGTACCAAAGGAGAGACCAATAAGAAAATGCAATCCATAAACATTACATCTTTTCAAATTAAAAACTATAAAGTAAAAGTGAATTCTGGCATTGAAAAGTAGTCAAGTAAAAACAATAAAATAATTTTTTGTCCCTAAACTTGGTGACTAGGTCTACTTTGGTTCTTAAATTTAGATTTTGTCGGATGATATGACTTGTGTTATTGGAACAAGTCTAGGTTGGACAGATTGAAAATTGATTGATATTATAGTCCGAACAAAGGGGTTAAACAAATTAACTCAAAAATTTCTTAAAATTGGTTAAAATCGAAAACCGAGACAAAAATCGACAATTGAACAAGTTGAACCAATTTAATATATTTTTTATTTTTTTAAAAATTTATAAATTTTTAATTAATTAATTATTGTTGATCTAACAATTGAATCGATCGGAATGTTTGAATCAGGAATCATTGATTTGCCCTGTTCAACCATAGATCCTATTATTAAAACACTAAATGTAAATTCTATGACATAACAATGTAGAATGCAATCCATAAACATTACATCTATGTTATTGTGCTTTGACTAAGATAATGTTATTGATATTGGAGAGCATATCTTCGAGTGATTGAACTTTGATTGTTATTTATGTAATAGTCATTTTTAAGGAGTTACTTTGTATGCATTTAAATGCTATGTTAGCAAGGAAAAATTAATATATGCTTTAAGTCTTGTCTAGGTTTTGTTGAGAGCTTATTGAGTACATTCTAATTTGTTCATTGATGAATTATTTTTTGTAAGATAGTGTATACTATTATTGTAAACATTGTTGAAGTGTTTATTACCTAAGTTCTCAGGATTTAGAGGTGAGTGTTCTTATCTTTAGATACTGTGAAAAATATAACGTCAGTAATGACAATATATCGCAAAGAAAAGAGAAATAAAAATAAAGAACACACAGATTTTACATGGAAACCCTTTCGGGAAAAAACCATGGGCAGAGGAGAAGAAAATTCACTATGTTGAATTCGAATCAATTACAAGAGGAATAGACCATGTCTATTTATAGGCTTTTAAAGCCATATTCTAATAGGAGTGTAGTAAGATTTAAACTCCTTATTCTAATCAATATCAAATAGATGGAGTTTAATAAAGTTTAAAAAACCTTATTTAAAATAAAATAAAAGAAGTGTAGTTCTATAGGGATTCTTCTTTTTATTTTATTTTACCATTGTATTTTATTTAAATAAGAATTCGGGTCACTTAATTCTAACAATCTCCACCTGGACACGAATTCTCAATAAACAAGTTTTTCATCGCGAACTCTCAACGAACAAGTTCTTCACCTCTTCCATAAAACCCTTTAAGGGTTTAACTTCAACAATGAACACCAACCAAGTCTAAACAATGCTCAAACTTGGTTATAGGAAGTGACTTAGTCATCATATCTGCAGGATTTTCATGAGTACTAATTTTGCTCACAACAATATCACCACGAGCAATAATATCACGAATCAAACTATGCTTCACAACTGGGGAGAACACATCTATGAAGTCCACTCCTGGAATTTGACTGTAACCCTTTGCAACAAGCCTTGCTTTATATTTGGGTTCTTCAACTCTTAGAGTCCCTTCTTTCTTTTTTTTTGTCAAAATAATAGACTGATACTATTGCTGTGTGGCCCACACAAATCAAAACAACCAACAAAGAACATAAAACGTCAAGACCAAAACAACAAAGTAAAACAGAAAGCAAAAAAACAATAAACAAAGTAGCTAAGAACAATTAAAAGCCTAAAATCAACAAAAACCACTAGAGCAAAACCGCCTGCGCCCACAGCAACATTCAAACATCCCAATATCAGTCGAAACGATTCTTCTTCATCAGAAAAGCAAACAAAAGGCGAGAAGAAAAACCAAATGCTTCAGAAACAAGGTGGAAACTCAACGAACCTTCTCTACCATCGAAGCATCACCAGAAGAAAAAAAACCCCCAGGGTCGAGGATTCCACGTCTCCCACTCCTTCAGTGCTGACGCCTGAACCGATTCTGGAACCCCTTCACTCCAAACTCTAAAAGCGTGCCTTTTTCTACCTTCTATCGCCAGTGTATGAGCCGTATTATTCGCCATCCGGGATACAAAACGGTAAGAGATTTCATCAAATTCATTTTCCATAGAGAGAATATACTGTGTAATCGGTCGGATAATGGATTTGTCTTTCTGTTTCTTCATAATGCTCTTAATAACAGTTAAGGAGTCACCTTCCACAATTACCCGTCTGAAGCCCAGCGCTTTCGCCAGAATAAGGGCCCTTTTGCACGCCCTCGCCTCCGCCACAACTGTATCAGCCACGGCTTTAAACAGATAAGTTTTTGCTCCCACTATCTCTCCATCTGAATTCCTGGCTAAAACCGCTGTTATAGCAATTTTTGTAGCAATTTGAAATGATGCATCAAAGTTCAGTTTAATAAAGTTAGTGTTAGGGGGTTTCCAACTCCGATTTCCCAAATATGTTGAAGACGGAAAGGATATTGCTCTGTGAAGGTTCAGCTCCTGGTTGTAACCTTTAAGAAACCCCAAAATTTCCTGCTTTGAGAATTTGACCCCTTCGTGAATTAATTTATTCCGTCGATTCCACAATCCCCATAATGAAAGGACCATCATCTGTCGTTGTTGTTCATTTGCAGCATAAAAGGTATTGATAAAGCAGATCTTGCCACCTGTCGATGGATCAAAAGGAGGGACCATGATATTCAGAGACCTCCAAACATCTTGTATCATTGGACAGAGCCACATAAGATGATCAGCATTCTCCAGGCCGTTCTTACAAAGAGGGCAAACAACGTCCACACACAACTTCCTGCGCACCAGATTACAAAATGGGGCAATAAATTATTAGTTAACCTCCAAGCATAAATTTTAATTTTCGCAGGAATGTTTAAAGTCCATAAACAATTGTAAAATTTAGGATCGATCACAGCATCAGAGGTAGTTATAGAAGAGGTCTGTAAATGTTCTGTAGATAGGACCCTGTATCCACTTTTTACCGTGTATTCGCCCGATCCGTCCCACTTCCATACCCGTATATCACCCGACTGACCTCCTGCAATTGGAATAGCAAGAATACGATTGACGGTATCAGCATCAAAAATAGTATTCAGGATCTCTTCATTCCAGGTAAAGGTGCCACGATTGAAAAGCTGCTTTACAGTAGTCCAATTTGGGAAAATACGCTGAACTGAAACTCTATTATTCTCTTGTCCAGGTAGCCAGGGATCATTCCAAATATTGATGTCAGAGCCACTTCCAATTCGCCATAACAGCCCATTCTCAATCAACTCTCGTGCACTGCAAATGCTACGCCAGGTATATGATGGGTAAGATCCAACATTAGCAGATAAAATATCAGAGTGAGGAAAGTAATGTACCTTTAAAACTTTAGCTAAAAGCCAATTAGGCAAAGTTAAAACACGCTAAATCTGTTTTGCTAATAAAGATTTATTAAACAAAACCAGATCCTTAAAACCCATTCCACCTTCAGCTTTTAATTTACATAACAACTCCCATCCACTCCAATGAATCCCCTTCGACGACTTGTTATTGGTCCACCAGAATTTATTCATAATCCCCTCTAGCTTACGACAAAAAGTTTTCGGCATGAGGAAACATTGCATAACATAAAGGGGAATAGCCTGGAGGACCGATTTGATAAAGACTTCCTTTCCACCAGTAGATAAATAATGCAAGCTCCATCCTTCAATTCTTTTCTTGAAACGATCCGAGAAATAGGCGAAGGCCCAGGATTTCTTTCGACCAACCATCATAGGTAATCCTAGATATTTCTCAGGATTAGTAGCAACCTTGACTCCTAGCAAATTGACAATATAATCTTTGGTTTCCTGTTGCACATTGGCTCCAAAGTAGATAAGAGATTTATCAAAATTCACCCGTTGGCCAGAAATCAACTCGTATTCCTTAATAACATCTCTAACCGCTTCAGCTCCCTCACGCGAGGCATCACCAAACAAAATACTATCATCCGCAAAAAATAAATGGTTGATAGAAAACCGTTCTCTACCAATAGGGGCTCCTTTTATCAATCCTCTTCTCTTCGCATCCTCAATCAAAGTAGAAAACCCCTCAGCACATAATAGGAAAAGAAAGGGGCTAAGAGGGTCCCCTTGTCGTAAGCCCTGTGATGGAGAAAACCAGCCGCTATTACACCCATTAATGCATACAGAATAGGATACCGAACAAACGCATCGCATGATGAGAATAATCCACTCTTCATGAAATCCTAAATGTTTCATCATTCCCGCCAAAAAATCCCATTCAACCTGGTCATACGCTTTGCTCATATCAAGCTTGAGCGCAAAATTCCCTTTTTGACCGCTTTTTTTCATTTTGAGAGAATGAAGGACTTCATATGCAATGAGGACATTATCCGAAATGAGTCTGCCAGAGACAAAAGCTCCTTGCGCATCATTAATACAAGAGCCCAACATATCACTCATCCGATTTACCAAAACCTTTGCAATTATCTTATAAAGAACATTACAAAAACTTATAGGTCGAAAGTGAGTCATATTCCTTGGTTTAGCAATTTTAGGAATCAAAACAATACGAGTCTTATTAATAGGGCCTATTTTACAGTCACCATTAAGAATAGATAGCCAAAAAGAAGATATTTCTGGCACAATAATATGCCAGTACCTCTGAAAAAAGATAGCAGGAAAGCCATCCACACTAGGAGCATGTAGCGGCGCCAACATCTTAACAGCCTGATCAATCTCATCTACTGTGAATGTTCTAAGCAAATTTGCATTCATACTGGCAGTAACTTTTTGTTCCACAAGGCCAAATAAATTTTCATCTGGACCCGTATCTGAGGCCATAAAAAGTTTGCTAAAATAAGCTGAAGCTAAACTTAAAATATCTTCCGTCAAAGACATCTGCCTGCCGTTCTCATCTGCCAAAGCCAAAATTCGACCACGAGATTGTCGAGAAACTGCCACCTTATGAAAATAACTTGTATTGCGATCACCATTCTTCAACCAATTAACATGAGCACGTTGTTCCCAAAAGAGTTCCTCTTTTTCTGCTTCCCAATTAAGAACCATTTGGACATCTGTAATTTCGGCTAGAACATCATCGGATGGGTCTTGGTTATACAGGTGATTCAATCTGTCTTCCAGCATCACTCGTTGTTTTCTATCCATTTGATGTTTAACAGTGCCCCATTGTTGTAAACGTCTTCCTAAATTCTCCAATTTTACATCAACACTTCCAGCGTCTTCACCCCACCAACCTTTAAGCAAATTCTCGAAAGAATTATCAAGACACCACTTAGCTTCGAATCAAAAAGGCCTCATACGATTCACAGAGTTATTATGCGATGTACTAATAGTGTCAAGGAGGAGAGGACAATGACCAGAAAAAGAGTGCCCCAAATGTTCCACTTTATAATTTGGAAAAAGTTGTATCCAATCACAAGTGGCAATACCACGGTCCAATCTTTCCCGGATATTAGAGGATGCAAACTTTCCTCTTTCCCAGGTGAACCACCGCCCAACATAGCCCAAATCATTAAAATTACAATCTTCTAACGCCAATCTAAACTCATTCATCTTCCGTTCCGCTCTAAGGCGTCCGCCTTTTTTCTCAAATGAATTGGCAATTTCGTTAAAATCTTCCACCACGACCCAATGTATTGATTGATCACCACTCAAAGATCGAAGTAGATTCCATGAATCAGTGCGCTTTTGAGCATCCGGATGTCCGTAAAACCCTGTTAACCGCCAAACTGTCCCACATTCATTGTCCTGAATTTCAGCATCAATGTGAGAAGCGGAATAGCTTTTCAGAGTCACCAAAGAGTTTCCTTTCCACCCTAAAGATAGGCCCCCACGTGAATCTATTGCGCCAACATCAATACCATTTACGAAACCATATTTCAATCTCACCATCTCCATTCTCTTAACACTTAACTTCGTTTCTAAAAGAAACAAAATTTGGGGATTAATGGCTCGTAGTCTGTTTTTGAGCCTATGAACAGTTCATGGTCTCCCCAACCCACGAATGTTCCAACTTATTATTTTCATAATGCTCGGCTGCTCTGTCCACCAGAGCTAGCCGTTAAGTCATAAGAGCCCCTGTCCTTGGTAAAGCCCACAAGAGCACTCGGTTCCTCCCCTTTCCGTTGCCTCTTTTTACCTTCTGTCAAAGCAATTGGATCATGTTCATCCAAATTCAGATCCATGGGCCCGTTAGTCATATCATCATTTTTCAAGGAAACAGTACTCCGATTACGCCAATTAATATGCCCCGTAATAATGTGGCGGTCAGCCTTCAAGTTAGTAGAATCAGGAATAATATTTTTATTCCTTAAATCCTCCCCAAAATCACGCCTAATTGCAGGCTCAGTCTTAAAAGAGTTTCCTTTATTGACACTTTCCGAAAATTCAGAGCAGAACTGAGAACCATCAGCCTCCCTTAGCCACCTGCTTGCCACCATATTCCAGCGTCTTGGCACCGCCATTAAAGAAAGATTCCAACCAAACACAATTTTTGAAGGCTCAATATGAAGGCGATAGGGACAATAGCTTTCACTGTGCCCAAGTTTGCCACAAATGAAACAGAATAAACTCAATTTTTCATATTTGAACCGAGCATAGACCGTGGTATCATTACCAATGTTAATCTTCTTTTTACGTTTCAGAGGAGCCAAAACATCCAATTTAACCCGAACGCGTATATAATTCTTAGGACCCAAACCAATCGGAGAATCATAATCCAGAAACACTCCCAAGAAATCTCCTAATTGCTTTGCCATAGTTGCAGTGAACAGACCAGGGGGTAAATCATGCACTTGAATCCAAAAGTTTGAAAATTTCAATTCTATAACTGATGGATTCTCCCCATTTTGAATACTTTACAGAATCAGCAGGTGATTATTGAAGAACCATGGAGTCCCATTAAGCACCTTTTGCACATCGACTTCATGAAAAAATTGGAATAAGTATCGTTTGTCACCCATATCAGTAATGCAAATCCCCCCAAGTGGATGCCAAAGATCAGCCATCGTGTTTCGAAGAGAAGGTAAATTCACTACACTGTCTGTCAAACAGCGCCCCACTAGACAGAACTTATATTTGTCAGACTCCTCCACTGCTTCCTCTTGGAAGGCCTCTTCTTCATCATCCAGTAAACTGAGTCCTGCTAACACTTCCTCCATCCGAAAAAGAGAGAAAAGAAAACGAAAACACACACCATGGAAACAATGTTCCAAAGAATACGAACAGAAAAATAAGAACACCGGATCTGAGAAGGATAAACAATAAAATCAGTAACCTACGTGCCAAAAGGCAGACAGAGAGAAACGTGCCACAAGGCAGACTTTTAATCTACTAATTTTTTTATAAATATTTTAGTAGATTAAACGAATTTTAATCCCATAGCTCTTCAGTAAGTTTTAAGTCCACTTCCCATTCTTTCTTTTTAAACACTCATTTACAGCGAACAACCTTTTTGCCTTTAGGAAGTTTCACAAGATCCCATGTTCTGTTTTTATGAAGTGATTCCATCTTCTCTTGCATAGCAAACATCCACTTTTCCGAGTCTTCACAACTAACCGCCTCAGAATAATTAGACGGCTCTTGGTTTGCATCTATATCTTCAGCCACATTTAAAGCATAAGCAACTAGATCAGCCTCGGCATACTTTTTTGGAGGTTTAATTTCTCTTGTAGTTCTGTTTTTGGCGATAGAGAATTGTGGTGAAGAAGCAACTCTACTCTCAATTTTTGTACTGGCTTGAGGAGTCGACTCTGTATTAATCTAATGCTCCACCTGCTGTTGATTTTCTTTATTGGAAGAGCCTTTAAGAGATAAGTTATGTAGAATAGCAGTTTCATCAAAAACAACATCTCTGCTAATCACAATTTTTTTATTTTCAGGACACCATAACTTATACCCTTTTACACCAGCTTTATAACCAAGAAAAACACATTTAATGGATCTCGGTTCCAATTTTCCATTATCAACATGAGCATATGCAGGACACCCAAAGATCTTTAAATCAGAATAATTAGCAGGATTACCAGACCATACCTCTTGTGGAGTCTTTTTCTCAATGGCAATGGATGGAGATCGGTTGATCAAAAAACATGCAGTAGAGGCTGCTTCGGCCCAAAACAACTTTGGTAAGTTGGCATTTGACAACATACATCGAACCTTCTCCATGATCGTTCTGTTCATTCGTTCTGCAATGGCATTTGACAACATACATCGAACCTTCTCCATGATCGTTCTGTTCATTCATTCTGCAATGCCGTTTTCCTGTGAAGTATGACGAACTATCAAGTGTCTCACGATCCCTTCTGACTTGCACAATTTATTAAACTCATCAGAACAAAACTCTAAGCCATTGTCTGTGCGGAGGTATTTTATTTATTTTCCCGTCTGTTTTTCAATCATAGTTTTCCAAGACTTAAATGCGAAAAACACATCGCTTTTCTGCTTCAGGAAGAATGGCTAAACTTTTCTAAAAAAATCATTAATAAAAGTTAGCATATAATTAGCTCCACCTCTCGAAGGCACTCTTGATGGCCCCCACAGATCAGAATGAATATACTCCAATGTTCCCTTCGTATTATGGATTCCTCTGGTGAATCGAACTCTCTTTTGCTTCCTAAAAATGCAGTACTCACAGAACTTCAGTTTGCAAATTCTTTTGCCCATCAAGAAGTCCTCTTTTGCTCAATTCTGCCATGCCATTCTCACTCATATGCCCTAGGCGCATATGCCAAAGTTTAGTAATATCATCATCTGACAAGGAAGAGGAAGTGATAGCTGCATCACCAATAACAGTAGAACCCTGCAAAACATATAACTTGGCAGTCTTTCTCTGCCCTTTCATCACAACGAGGGAATCTTTGGAAATCTTCAAAATCCCACTTTCCGCTGTGTATTTGTACCCTCTTGAATCAAGAGTACTCAACGAAATTAAATTTCTCTTCAATTCTGGAACATGCCGTACATCACTAAGTGTTTTAACAACTCCATCAAACATCTTAACTTTAATTGTTCCAACACCTTCGATTTTACACGAAGCATTATTTCCCATCAAAACAACATCTTCAGACACCGTTTCATAATTTGTAAACCAATCCCGATTGAGACTCATGTGGAAGTTGTAGCCTGAATTAAGTATCCACTCCTGGCTCTCTTTAGAATTGTTGACAGAAGAAACTAGAAGTTCACCATCATTATAGTCTTCTACAACATCATCTTCACCAAAATTTTCTGGTTGTTTTCCCTTTTGATTCACAGCCTCCCTTTTAATCTTGTTCTGTAGCTTATAGCACTCAGATTTAATGTGCCCTTTCTTCTTGTAGAAGTTACAAGTTTTACCATGTTTGAAGGCTTTGATCTACCATTAGATTTACCGCGAGGATTCCGATCCTGTGTCCTTCCACGATCATCATCAGTATTCTGATCTTGTCTCCCACGAACAATGAGACCCTCTCTCTAAGAGTCGGGGTTAACCACAAGATGCATCATCTTATCATACGAGGTTAATGAATCATAAACCTCATCAACTATGCGAGACTCGTGGCTATATAAAATCGTCTCTCTAAAGGTTGAATAAGACGAGGGCAACGAACAAAGTAGAATCAACCCTAGATCTTCCTTATCATACTGAACAACCATGGCCTTCAAGTTTGAGAGGATTTCTTTAAACACTGTTAAGTGTTCGTGCATAGACGCACCTTCCTCCAAACAATGAGCATAAAGACGTTGCTTCATATGCAACTTGCTAGTTAGAGTTTTCGACATACATATTTGTTCTAGCCTCTTCCATAATGCTCGACAGTCTTCTCCTTCATCACATCATGTAAAATTTCGTTAGAAAAATGTAGATGTAACTGTGTTAATGCCTTTCGATCCTTGCGCTTCTTATCTTCCTCCATCAATGTCGAAGGCATCTTATCTACCCCTAGCAGGGCTTCCTCTAAATCCGTCTTTGCAAGAACTGCCTACATCTTTATCTGCCACAACGCGAATCTGGTGTTGCGATCCAACAGCAAAATTTCATACTTCAAATACGCCATTACCGTGATCGAGATGAAAAACCTAGAAGCTCTGATACCAATTTGTAAAAAATATAACATCGGTAATAACAATATATCGCAAAGAAAAGAGAAATAAAAATAAAGAACACACAGATTTTACGTGGAAACCCTTTCAGGAAAAAATCACGGGTATTGGAGAAGAAAATTCACTATGTCGAATTCGAATCAATTACAAGAGGAATAGACCATGTCTATTTATAGTCTTCTAAAGCCATATTCTAATAGGAGTGTAGTAAGATTTAAACTCCTTATTCTAATCAATATCAAATAGATGGAGTTTAATAAGGTTTAAAAAACCTTATTTAAAATAAAATAAAAAAAAGTGTAGTTCTATAGGGATTCTTCTTTATATTTTATTTTACCATTGTATTTTATTTAAATAAGAATTCGGGTCACTTAATTCTTACAGGTACAAATAAGAGATCTCTATAATTGGGAAGTGATAGAGTACGAATCACTTGTTGCATTGAACATTAAAGATAGTGAAATTATTTACTAAGTTAAACTCTGCAGATGTAGAGAAGCCGAACTGCATAAATAAATCTTTGTGTTATTTAAGTTTTTATTTTCACAATCGTAGTGACCGCTGCAGTATAGTACTTCCATTCTAATTTTCATTTTAAGTAAATAGGCCACTTAAGATAGCAACGTACAAGTTATAATTGCTCATATTCTTCTCTATTAAATCTTCAAAATAATAAATAAATTGAATTAAATTGGTAAAAATAAACTAAAATAATAACAATTAAATTAAAGTAAATCAAGTATTGAAATATTTTCTTTGAACTAATAAAAATGCTATATTTATAATATTAATAAATTGTTAATAGGAAGGAATTTATGGAATCCAACATTTTATTTCTTTAATTTATCCATTTCTTTGGGCATGATTAAGCAAAGGACAAAAGGGACAGACAGCAAAATTTATTCACTACAGACAAATGTAATTCCAAGACATTACATCTTTTTTAAAGTAAAAATTACATATTCTCACTTGTAAACTAAGTTTAAGTGATTCCCATGACATAACTAAAGTAATTTCGCAAGGAAAATTGGTCGGGTAAATTGAAGCATTAAAAAGTTAAATCTTGAAGAATTAGTATTCAATTAGATTATAAAATCAGTTTGGTGTATTATTTAAAATTAAGTACGAGATAATTATATTTTTTTTATAAATATAATTTTTTAAAATTTAAAGATAAAAGTATTTAAAAAATAATATTGAAAAGAAATAAAATAAAATAAAAATAATTAAAAAATATTCTACATTAAATTCTATTTATAATTTTTCATATTTTTTCATTGAAAATTAAAATATTTTTTATTTATTATGGTTTATCATACATGCTTAAAAAATAAAATCACTCAAAATATTAATTTTTCGTTGATTTAATTTTTCAACAAGTTATCAAATAATCCCTAAATTAAAGTAATTAAGTAAAAACATATCTAAAGCAGGGGTGTGCAACAAAAATTCTAAACCGAAAAAATTGAAGTGAACTGAACTGAGAAAAGCGAACTTTTTCGATTTATTCTGGTTTTCATGTTCGGTTTAATTGATTTATTTGGTTGGTTTTTATTTTAACATTTTTAACCGAATAAACCGATTAAAACCATAACCCATAAGACCTAAAGTCCATAACCTATTTACATATCTAAATTCAAATTTAAACTGATTGAAACACTCATTAAAACTTAATATTCTTAAAAGCCCAAACCCATTAATATTTAAAACCCAATTTTTGTATGATGTTGATTTTAAAATTTTTATTTAATATATAAAAAAAACCTAAATTGATATGTATTTGTTAAGAATATAGTAGAAGACATGGAAATTGTATGTTAGCCATGTAAGAAAATAAATATTTTTTAATTTATTAAATTTATTTTATTCAATTTTTAATATTTTAAAAAAAATACTCATTTACTCTTCCTAGAGCTCCAGTAAGTTGAAAGTCTACTTGTAATTTTAAAAACTACATAGCCAGAGTATATGGCACTTTCAAGGGTTGTTAAAGAGGCTGTTTGACTTATTGGATTGTCAAAAGATTTGGGAGTAGTTCAAAGTCACATAAATCTTTATCGTGACAGTCAGTGTGTGCTAGAGAATACGTTTGAGAGATTATTTTGAGAGAAAACTAGATCTGAAAATTTCTATTAATTTCTTCCTTTTGAACTTATCTTCCAAAACTCTCCACATTCATCTGTACATGTCATATTTATACAAAAAGCTGGACTAACTGCTCTTAGCTGGACTAACTGCTCTTGGTTAACAAACTAACCGTATTAGCTAAGACATACTATATTCTATCATGCACCCATCTTCCCGACTTGTGAGACACAAAGAAGATTTCGAAACCGCGAAAAACACGTTGCGGATAAAGGCTTCGTAAATATATCCGCCACCTGATCACAAGCAGGAACTTCTCCTACCAAAAGAGACCCATTGGAAACCTTTTCACGAACAAAAAACAAGTCGAGCTCGACATGTTTGAACTTGGAGTGCAAAACAGGATTGGCCGCAACTGCTACTGCACTTGAACTATCACACCAGATAGCTGGAGTATCATCAGACACAACCCGTAATTCCTGAAGTAATGACACTAACCAAGTCATCTCACTTGTTGTCACAGCTAAACTTCTATATTCAGCTTCAGCAGTGGATCGAGAAACGACTTGCTGCTTCTTAGACCCCCACAAGACAGGAGTCTGTCCAAAGTAGACACAGTAGCCAGAGGTGGAACGGCGATCGTCAAAATCAAGCCCCCAATTTGCATCGGCATATCCAACCAAAGATAGCCGAGAAGGCGGACGAAAAAGTAACCCAAAATAAATGGTTCCAGCCAAATACCGTAAAATGCGTTTTAGCGCCACCATATGAACAGTAGTAGGATTATGCATGAACTGACATATTCTATTTACCTCATATGCAATATCTGGTCTAGTCAGGACAATATACTGAAGAGCACCAGCAAGGCTCCTGTACTCAGTCGGATCAGCTAAATGTTCGCCATCAGTCTTTGACATATTACACGAACTAATCATTGGAGTATGAACTCCCTTTGCTGTGAGCATCGAGCAACGACCAAGAATATCCCGTATATATTTTCGCTGACAAAGATGAAGACAGTCAGCGGTGCAAGTAACCTCGAGCCCAAGAAAGTAGTGTAACTCACCCATATCCTTGAGCGAAAACTCGCTATTCAGTAACCAAACAAACCATTCTATAGACGTGGACACACTTCCAGTAACTATAATATCATCAACATACACAAGAACATAAATAGTGGAATCACCTACCATCCAAACAAACAAAGATGAGTCAGACTCAGAGGCAACAAACTCCAACAAGTTGAGGAATTGTTTGAGTTTATCAAACCATGCACGAGGTGCCTGTCGGAGACCGTTCAAAGCCTTCTTCAGACGACACACAAGAGGCTGTCCATCAGAACCATTCTTCTCATACCCAGGAGGCTGATGCATAAACACCTCAGTGTCAAGATCACCATTTAAGAACGCATTGTTGACATAAACTTGCCGCAACTGCCACCCCCTCGAGACTACAATAGATGGAACAACACGCACAGTAGCAGGTTTGACGACAGGACTAAACGTTTCGTGAAAAGCACATCCAGGAATTTGAGAGCAATATTTTGCTACCAGACGAGCTTTCCGGCGAACAACAGTACCATCTGGATTCCTCTTAATTTTAAACAACCATTTGCACCCTATAACTTTGCGATTTTGTGGACGCGAAACAAGCTCCCAAGTGGAATTACGAATGAGCGCATCATATTCTGCCTAGGCAGCAGCCCGCCATTCAGATGAAACCAAGGCCTCTTCTATTGTAGAAGGTTCAACAGCCTCAATAGACATGACCTTGGGTTTGAAGATACCAGCCTTTGACCTAGTCACCATTGGGTGAGCATTCAGCACAGGTACAACTGGTGCCTGAGTGTCAGCACTCGAAGCAACACTCCTTTTACACTCAAAATCAACATCAGAACTAGAAGAAGAGGAGCAGGAAGGTTCTTGATTAGTTCTGACCTCGGGTTGAGTATGACCAGAAGGAATCTCCTGATCAGATCTGACCTCAGGTGGTGTCGGAGAGGGAGAAGACGTAAATGAACAATCACCTCGTTGAGAACTCAACGTATAATGATGAGCCAGAGGAGGTTCTATGGTTTCAGATATACCAAACTAAACAACCAGAACAAACGTTGTAACAGGCTGAGTTCCTATTTTCAAACATGTCACCGAAGAAGACTGAACTAACAGAAATTTGGTTTCATCAAACACCACATGACGAGAGACAATTACCTTGCCAGTCGGTAATAGACACAAGTACCCTTTATGATGGGCACTATAGCCCAAGAAGGTAGATGGTTGAGACCAAAACTCCAGCTTATGAGCCATAAACGGACGCAGATAGAGATAGCAATAACATCCAAAAACCCGTAAATGATCATACGAAGGTGCATTTCCATAAAGAGCTTAATACGGGGACTGATCGTTCAAAACTGGGGTAGGTAAACGATTAATGAGATGTACAGCACAACAGAATGCATAACCCCAAAGATCCATGGGTAGATTTGCTTGAGCCAGCAGTGTGATGCCCATGTCGATAATATGACGATGTTTCCTTTCCGCGACACTATTCTGTTCAGACGTATGTGGGCACGTTAAGCGATGAACAATTCCGTGTGAGGCCAGAATAGACTTGAACGCCCTATATTCGCTACCCCAATCGCTCTGGAACTGTTTGATGTTCTTCCCAAACTGAGTGCTAACTAATCGTTGAAACTGAAGAAAACATTGCACCGCCTGAGACTTCTGTCGAAGGAGATAAACCCAAGTAAACCGAGTACACATATCAATAAACAAAATATAGTACCAGTGATTCCCACAAGAAACAGATGTCGGGCCTCACAGATCAGAAACCACTAAATCAAACGGATTCCTGTATTTAGTAACAGATGTAGGAAACGACAGTTTATGAGCCTTTCCTTTTTGACAGGCAGTACATATTCCATCAAAAGAAATATTTTTGCGGAAGAACAATATTACACTTATCTAAAACACTTTTGACAATAGGAATAGACGGATGACCAAGGCGATTATGCCACAAAGACAACTTATTACAATTAATAGATTTATTATGAAATATAGTTGATGTAGGAACTGGAACCTCAACAGGCTGAGCAGACCAAGTCGGGAAAGAAAACTTGTAGAGTCCACCATGTATATGGCCCCTCAGCAGCGTTTCCCGGGTCATTATGTCCTTAATAACACAGTACGTTGGGTGAAACTCAAAAAACACACCATTATCGTTAGCAAATTGAGATACAGACAATAGATTTTTTTGAATTCTTGGCACACACAAAACATTAGACAACCGAAGCAATTTAAAACGTGTAGGTAAAACATCATTACCAATAGAAGAGATCGGGGCAGGTGTCCCGTCACCCATCAATAAAGAGGACGTACCTAGATACGGAGTGGTGTCCTGTAGAGTCGACGCATCACGACAAACATGATTGCTTGCTCCCGAATCAGGGTACCATGAAGCTGTCTCGACCGGTATAGGTATGTACGAACCCATGGGATCAACATTCGAGCCAACTTGAACAGTATTAGCATTTGAGCCGGACGAAGAAGAATAACTAGAAGCATTTAAATCACCCACTCTAGGAAGTCCTATACAAGGATCAGAACCCAAATAAACACGAGCCCAAGGCTTGGTACGCCAAGGAATAGGAGAATCTGATTCTTGTTCAAATTGAACACAATTGTTAATTGGCCGAACATCCTCTAGTGGGCTAGAATCACGCCCATAATAAGTGTCTACCAAAGGTGGTCGAAACGCAACATTCGGCCCATTATAATTTTGGACTAAAGGATGCTGCAACTCAACATGTGACCGACTTGGTTGAAAGCCATATGCACCACGTGGCCCACCATAATTATCACACCCATGCATGTGACCACTAGGCCGAATATGCGATCCATCTGGAGGCCAATAATGATTTCTATTTTGACCATCATATGGCCAATTTTGACCATTTGGATGAGAGTATTTCAACCGTTGAGAAGCCCAATCCTTTCGCCCTTGAAACTGTTCTTGCGACGAGCCATAGATCTCATCAGGATGCAAGGCCGACGTCGAAGATACACAATAACCATCACTGGTCGGTGGAGAACGAGAGCCATCATAGTCACGATTAAAACGATAAAAGCACCTCTGAGCAAGATGTCCAAATCGACTGCAAATTTGACACTGGATCCTCGATCGAAAGCCTCTTCCATGGCCACCAGATGGAGGTCGACCACCACGAGCCGCCTCACTACGAGTAGATTGAGACGATTCTACAAGATTCGCGTGCAAGGTGATCTCCTGGACAGCACTCAACTGGTGTTGCTCACACTCAACTAGCGTCTCCACTAACCATTGAAAAGGGATCTGCTCCGACGAGAGAGACACCGTCGAAACAATAGCATCAAACTCAGATGGTAAACCCGCGAGCAACACCTCCGACTTCTCTTCCTCAGAGACTTGAGCTCCGGACGCTGCAAGTAAATCACATAAGTGTTTGATCTTATCGACATATGCCTTTATAGACAGAGTACCTTTTTTTAAAGAATGAAGTTCATGCCTTATTTTTGATTGTTTGGCACGAGAATCAGCAGCAAAAAGACTTGTTGCCGTACACCAGACATCCGTCGAAGTACGAGCATCAGTAAACGAAGAGAGGTACGATGTGTTGATCATGGAAAGTAACCACGAAACAAGAAGAAGATTCTGTCTAGAAAACACGAGAGCAACCGGATTTGGAACAACAGATCCATCCGCCGATTGAACAAAACGAGCCGACGGTGGAAGAGTACCATCAAGAAAGCCTAACAAATCGTACGCACCAAGAATGAGACGTACCTGCTGTTGCCAGAGGATGAACGTGCCTTCATCCAACTTCACCACATCGTGCCGAGGGAAGGACGTGACGACTTTGTCACCAGTGAATGGAGCAGAATCGCCTTCAACAGAACCTGAGTCGGGAGAGCGGTTGGCAGCCATAGGTCCTAGAATCGTATGGCAACTGGTACCATGCTAGAGAATACGTTTGAGAGATTATTTTGAGAGAAAACTAGATCTGAAAATTTCTATTAATTTCTTTCTTCTGAACTTATCTTCCAAAACTCTCCACATTCATCTGTACATGTCATATTTATACAAAAAGCTGGACTAACTGCTCTTAGCTAGACTAACTGCTCTTGGCTAACAAACTAACCGTATTAGCTAAGGCATACTATATTCTATTAGTGTGCTATTCACTTGACAAAAATTGTGTTTGCCATTCAAGAACTAAACACATCGACATATCGCTTTGTGCGAGAAATCTTTGAAAAAGGAAATATTCTACTTCAAAAGATTGCAACAACTGAAACTCTTGCAAATATGATTACCAAGGTGGTAACAATAATCACTGTTTAAACTTGATTAATATCCTGCATGTTTAAACACCTATGGATGAATCACCTCTCAAGAGCACATTTAGAGGCACTATTAAAGATGACTTCATCAGAGATGAGGAAGGGAGACACTGAGAGTTTAGTGAAATAGATAACTCGCCAAAGATGGAGATCTTTTGTGTTTGGTTGATTTTACTAAGCCACCTCTTACCCTCTATATAACAAGGCTTCAAGCCTTTGGTTTGAAATAATCCCAATCTCTCCCCTTCTCATATGTATACAATTAAGTATACTTTGGCAAAAGTAACATACAATAATATTCTCACAAGAATAGATTAAGCGTCTGACTCTCAATACATTCATTTAAGTAAATCTCTCAAATATATAGATTTTAATTTTTAGACATGCTTACAAATGAAGATCTAATTCAATCCCACTAAAACAATAATACCATAAGAATAGTACATTATAAGAATAACACATACGTTAAACATGGACTCTTTCATAATGAGTTAGATATCAACCATACAATAACATAGCTCAAATCATTGGTTCAATAAATTACCATCATAAATATGGGAACTTTCACAGACTTGGTGAGCAGGGAGTGAGCATTGTCTTTGACACCAAATTACCAGTTTTATATTTTTCAACGAAAGTGGATGTCGCAGTGATTAAAACCGGTGTTAGTGCAAATGTGAACGTGTACAACTTCTATTATAAAGAGTCGCCATTATAAAGATGTAATTTAGCATAAATGTGAAAGGAACATCACATTTACCCTTTGTTGCAATAAAAATTTCCGTCACCTTGGTCATCGGGGGCACAACTTTGTGTGCAACTTCCACTGCGAAGGTCATTGTCTTGGTCTATCCTCTCTCAATTCCTGACCGTATTTCTGCAGACGACTGAATTTGGCTCTTAGAAATAAGTGGAAATGAGTGGAAGGTCGATGTCCAAAGTATATTTCGCTCCAAAATTGAGTGAAAAATTAGCAATACAAGTGCTAGTCCTGGTTTCTGTTTAACAGAGTTTCACATGTAAATTTTCCGATTTTTGGGTATAATTACTGGCGGAATTCTTGGCCACATGAAGGATGCTTTCACATTATATCCTAGAACTATCAAGATCATACTTGATATTATAAATTTGCCTTTCCAAGACGAGCATTTCCATACGAAACTGGACCTCCTTGCGGTTCTTCATCAAGCTTAAGCATATTTCGCTTTATGAGTTTCAGCGAACAAATTCTGGACACGATATTTACACTATTTGAGCACACTATACACAAATCTATTTGTTTCATTCTCATATCAAAAGTACATGAGATTATCAATATATAATAAGTAAAGAGCGCTCACACGCAGGCATTGGCTTCCATGAAGGAAGCACAGTTCCATTTAATTTAGTAGATGCACACCGACACACACTGCTTGATTCAGATTCTGTCGTGCTGCCGGTAAAAGTAGTTATTCAAATCGAAGAGCTGAGCTTTTCTTCTTTGCTAAGAATGTCGATGTTGCAATAATTAGAACCGATGAAAGTGCCACCTTCCACTTTGGATACGAAAGTATTACCATTACGAAGAGTGTACTTTTGCATGAATGTGAAGGGAACATCGTATTTACGATTTTTTGCGATCATATTCACCATCACCTTAGTCATGGGGGGCACAACAACTTTGTGCACAACTTCTACTAGAGTGGCCGTTGTGTTGGTCTCTCCCCACTCAATTCCTGACTGTATTTCATCAGATAATTCAAGCTTCACCTCAACAATTTTTGGAAGGCGGACTTTCATGGTGGCTTTCTCTCCTAACTTTAGCGAAGAGTTAGCCATCCAAGTACTAGTCTTGGTGTCTGTATACGAGAACTTCAGGTCTGAAGTTTCTGATTGTTGGGTATGGTTACTAGCGAAATTCTTCGCAACAAAAAGTATGCTTTCGTCGTAGATCCTGGAATTTCCAAGATCATAAGTTTTACTTTCCAAGACAGGAAGTTCCACTCCAAGTTGGACCTCCTTGGTAACAGAGAAGACATTTGCGTTAAGGCAATTCGCCTTAAACCACTTAGTGAGCCTCCTGCAGAAGTTATTGTTACCCAAATTACGAAATGCTATTGTCTGGTCGTTAACTTTGAAGAGTCGAAACAAGGTATCCTTGTTGTTGCTGATAGTGTCAACAGAATCCGCCCAAATCCAATTCAGACTGCGCCGCCCATGAAAACCTCCATGGTCACGGCCGGATCACCAATATCACCAGATGCAAACTGAAAATACGGGTGACTGTCGATTTGACGAAGACAAAGATATTGTCCATTGTTTCCTTTGAATGCCACATGCCTTGCCAAAAACACCAGCGTCTCCCAATCAATGATTCTGAACGTAGTTAACATACCATCAGGTAAACCCGAAGCATTACGGAACAAGTAAGAAAATTTGCGTGATGTCCATAAATATTCTCTTCGTCGCACATGCATAATACGGACTATATTCTTTGCATCATGTTCAGAAGCTTGAACAATGAGCATGAGATCTTGGACTGATCTTCCTCCGGCTTGTCGGCGGTTACAGTAATGATACCTTTGAAATTACCCCAATATTTGTTGTTTCGACAGCTCCTTATGTGCACCAAGCCATCTGTGCCACCACTTTGAACCGTCTCCACCTCAAATTTTGCATATGGGCTCATAACCTGAGTTTCTGAGCATTTGAGACAACCAAAAGACAATCCTCCTCTTGGTCAATGGCCAAATATTTGTCCTCATTGGATTTGATCACGATGAACCTTGATGATGCAAATGCCATCTTTACTGGCTCTCTCTTTTTTATCTAAAAGAAAACACTTTGATTTGAATTTGAATAGATGGACTATTTTCTTGGATAATTTTATCTCTTTTAGTATTAACGAATTGATAATAACAAATGAATTTATACAATTCAACCTTTTGTTTCTTTGAAATAATATATTCCTTTAAGCAAAGAACAAAAGGGGAGAATAAAGTTTATTCACCACAGAAAAATGTAATTCTTTTCAAAGTAAAAACTACAAATTCTTACTTGTAAACTAGGTTCAAGTGATTCCCTTTACATAACAAAATAATTTTCCTAGGAAAATTGGATTCTTAACCCATTTATATGGCAATTTAATGTGATAAAGAGAAAAAAAAAGAAAGACAACAGAGTAAAAAATCGTTAGACATATAAGAAAATTTATGCAGGGTTTATTTTAATTATGGAATATTCAAATTATATAAGTTAATAATTTATGTATAAAAATTATTATTTTATGAATTTTTTAGGAAACAAAAATAGAAACTAGTCATCACCTACGAAAACAGTCAGTTGATTAATTGGCATCGTTGTAGTTGTTGTACCAACAACCTATTAGATTTGGGTTGAATGATATTCAGTGTGTAGGGCGAAGCTAAAACTATTTTTCTAGAAATTTGAATTATAAATTTTTTATAGATTAAAATGTAATTTTGTGATTGTATCAACATAAAATTTATATATTTTTTAAGGGATTAGACTATAAAGTTTTCATTTTTTGAAAATCTATGATTAAAAATATAATTTTATCATTGAATTAATTTAAATTTTTACAATTTTTAAAAGTTTAGGCTACACGTCATTGAGTCGAGTAAAAATCTTCGAGTTAGTCGAGTTGACGAATTTTTATTTTAGCAATTGAACTCAATTTGAAAATTTTTCGAATTGAATCAAATTGAGTAAAAAAATTCGAGTCAAGTCCAGTCAAGTTAACGAATCATATTATTTATACTCAATGTTGCATTTACATGGATAGATAATTTAACTAGTAGACGAAGTATAAGATTATTTAACTACATAAGTAAGACTGATGGGTAAACATCTATCGAAACGACATAGTTTTCTCTTTTAACTTAATGATTTTGACTTTTAACTTTAGAAAAGGTAATCATTTATCAAAATAATGTTGTTTTACTTTTTCTTATTCGGATTTTCTGATAGCTCAAATTGTGTAATTCATATTCAAGTTAAACCGAAAAATTTAATTTTATTTATTCGAATTGATTTAAATAATTCGAATAACTCTAACTATTTAATTTAAATTTTTTAATTAAACATATTTTCCTTAACATTTTCCATTTTAAAAAAATTGAACCGGTGTAAATGTTACGGTGTCCTTTTGAATGATTGCATCATTCAAATAATATTAATGTTACTTATTTAATGTCTAATTTGATTTTTGTTCCGGAAAACAAATAATATTCATATCAAATAATAAAAATATTATTAGATATCAAATTGTAATAAATAATTAAAAATAAAATAACAAAAATCAAACATGTCAAATAATAATAATAAAAATAACAAAAAATTGAACATGTTAAATCTTAGTTTTAATTCACATATAACTGTACTAAGTGATAATCAATTTAAAATAATAAATATAATTTAATATGGATCCAAAGTCTAATGAAATTATTAATAATGAAATTTTTTAATAAAATAAATATAAATTATTTTATTTTATTTTTTATAAAAATTAATATTAATAAAATAATTATAATTGTAATTTTATATTAATAATCCTTTAAAAAAACATGAAGTTAAAAATTTGCATCATGATTAAAATACTTTTGTTATCATCATATAATAATTAATAATATGTAATATCTATTCATGGGCGAAGCTAGAACAATTTTTTAGGGATGGCCGGATGAAATTTTAATTTTTTATAGTTTATATCTTTATAATTTGTAAAGGATTAAATCAAATTTTTATAATTTTAGGGGGGCCAAAGTGCAATTTTACCTTTACTAATTTAAATTTTTAAAAAAATTTTAAGGGCCTAAATAACAATTTTATATTTTAGGAGGGCCGGAGCCCATGCTAACCCCCCTGCTTCGCCCCTGTATCTATTTATCATTTATCTTGGGGTTTTGTTTTTATTTTATTATCCAATTATATCCAAAAAATAGTTAATTAATATTATTTTTGTTATTATCATATAATAGTACATTCAACAATAAAATTATTTCATCATGAACCAAATAATAACAATTAAATTCATTAGATCAAATTCTGCAAGTAGTCTTGTACTTTGCGTAAGTTATTGATTTAGTTCATATTGTTTAATTTGATCATTTTTAATCTCTATACTTTTCAAATTTTGAAGTTTGAAGCGGACAATGGATAAGTTGTTAATTTAGACCCCCTAAATAGTCATTTTTATTCCTTTAAAAAAAATGATGAAATAATAAAGTAATTGTGACACTCTAAACCTGACCGGAACGGACTGGCCTAAATTCAAAGCGTTACATTAGCCATCTAAGTGACTCTCCGGCTAACGACCACCCTAGACACACCCTGACCTTATAACACCTCAATCTTATCTGATGATTAGTTAATTATTAACGCGGAAGCAGATTATGAGCCAATTTAAAACTTTTCCTAGGTAATTTAACCTAAGGGCATTTTTTTCATTTTACCACCTATGGTAAAACTAATATGATTTTAGATCTAGATGTTTACCAACCTTCTTTTAGCCAAAATTATGCAAGCCTAAAAATTTTAGCTTAATTTGAGTTTGTTTACTATGTCTAATTCAAGTTTTATTATTTGGGACTAAATTGTAATAAATACAAACTATTAAAACCTATTCAAGATTAGGAATTAAGTGTGTTTATATATAATTTTACCCATTACAAGACCAATTTTAAAATTTTAAAACTTACAATTTAACATTCTCATAAAGACATTAAAATAATCGAAGCGTGTACAATACGACCCTAAAAAAAAATTGATTCAAGCATAGCCAAATATAATGAGCATATCCACTCAAGCACATCATGTCACATTGTTAAAGATTCTTTTATCTAGTTATGACATCAACAGACAAGCATAAATTTTACACATTTTAACCGAATGTAAACTCATTATTCACCACATATACATTCTTTTATTAACACAAATCTACTCAACCAAAATAAGCAATCTCATAGCTAAGCATATATAATATATTTACATACATACACACATTACCGCCATGCTCATTTCCATGTTTGAATATGAGCCTAAGCATATAATTCTTAAAGCATGTAAATTTCATTTTTCTATACCAATAAGACTTGGCCGAATATACATACATATTCTACCTAATTAAATCTCTTTTATAATTCATTTAACCAAAGCCACATTGAAATACTATAGTCATAGTTACAAAGATTATTAGTACCATATCAAATACATAAGCTATGCAACTACTTGTAACGCATGAGTATATCCAATCGAATGATCGCATATTCAGACCTCAATTTAATACTTCAATAATCGACTTTAATATATATATTAACATTCCTACTAACACCATCGAATCATAGATAAACAACTCTAGATAACTATCATAACACATATATATATACATGCTCAAACTAAACTTTTGTTAACCGTAATTGATTCTACAATCTAAGATCATCGTCTTAGTCCAAATATCCATTAACCACAAGATAACAGTAGACCTATTAAAAACAGTTGTACATTAGCCGAATATAAATTAGCCTACCAACCATACAATCATTGATTATTAAACAAACATGTATTGATACCATTTTAACAAAAAGAATATAGGCCATATTCGCATGGCATATATATATATACATAGATAAAGTTTTCAACTCAAACATAGATATTATCAACCCTATACATGCCTTTATTCAACCTGACCAAACAAAAAAAAAATACCCAAAAAGATGTAAATGTGGTTGACTTTGCTGACGATTTTCCCGAGCCCGTAGCTTGACCAAAATCTATAAAATAGAACATTAACATAAACAAAATAAGCTTACTAGCTTAATAAGTCTAAAGCAAATACAAATTAGTATTCGAACATTTAACCTTTAATAAAACAATTCATAGAAAATGAATATAAATATTATAATTACAAAATAACATGGCCGAATACTATCCATAACCTTAACTTAAGGATTTCACTTATCTTCCAAGAACATATACATCATTCATTTCATAGTTATCATAAGTATTCCTATACTCCAAATCGAATAATCATTTCATACATATTAATCACATACTCTTCCTTTTAAATGTACATAAAATCACATCCAAATTCATTTCTCAATAACGAATTCACTTACAGCCAAATTATCAAAACAACATGTAGACATTAGGCTCAATTCATACATAGCTATATATATATATATATAAATGGTTCATGTTCATCCTTTATAAACTCAATAGATAATACACTTCAATCCATAACAAGCTATTAGGATAACAATTACCTGAGTTAATGGTACATAGCATTAAATAATATGTCGCACCTCGTTTATTATATGAGCTTTCAGTTTATAGCTTATCACCGGCATTAAGCCTGCTAGACCAGAAGTCCGAAATAATTCACCGGCACGAAGCCTGCTAGGCTCAAAGCCCGAAATAGATCATCGGCACAAGGCCTGCTAGGCAATAAGCCCGAATCAAGTCACCGGCACAAGGCCTGCTAGGCAGTAAGCCCGAATCAAATCATCGGCACAAGGCCTGCTAGGCAATAAGCCCGAATCAAATCATCGGCACAAGGCCTGCTAGGCAGTAAGCCCGAAATAATTCATCAAACCAATCCATCAAATTTCATTTCTTAACACTACCATCACTAACTAAACATATACACAATTCACATTCACATATCACAACGAATGTACAAATTCTTATCACATATACAAAAAAAAAAAAAAAAACATATCTAATCCATTTTAAAGCCTTTACATTCGGCTAACACATATATTCATACTAAAATTTATCAAATAATTTCATTGAACCTATTCATAAATAATTCCTTATCATACTTTAGCTTAAGACTTACCTTGACAGTTGGAGGGTAAGAATGTCCCGGCTACTCACTCGTCTAGTTTAGCTTTCCCCCGCTCCTTTTCCAACTCTTTCTTCCCTTGATCTAAACAAGGTTTGAAAAGAGTCTATTCAAATGAATTTCATTTATCTCAATTCTAAACACATTATTGTACTACTCTCCCAATTGACTATGCCCAAATACTCATAATTAATCATTTAAATTCCATCGTACTTTGCCTCATAATCCACATATATTTAAAATCAATTCACATCAATTCATTTAACTCTAAAACCTTAGTTACATACATGATCCAACTCACAATCGGCCTTTACTTAAACTAAATCCCTTACCATGTTACATTCAACAATTGTATGTATACACATTTACGAATACACGTATATAAAATTATAAATACTTCAAGAAATCAAAAGTTACATAAACCACCACATGCATATAATTATATTCCATTCGGCATATATTATTAAACTTGCCATATTATATTCGGCAATTGGGGTTTATACCTTAAACTCCCTAAAAAAATGAATTCAATTTAGTATATCATTTACAACCGATCACTTATAGCTTAAAAAAAAAAATCTTCTATCAACATGAATAGATCAATATGCTCATTCATGGCCGAACCTAAAACAAGCTCCAAGCTCCAAAATTTCCACATGTATTTTAAAGTACTCATGATAGCTAGCTCAACCATGCAAGAATTTACAAAAAATGAAGCTAAATTCCTTACCTTAAGAGGACATGCAAGAACCGGCCATGAAGTTCAAATTTTCACTTCCTTTCTCCTTGTTTTCGTGGAGAAGATGAAGTAAGTGGGGAGAGAATATGTTTTTCTTATTATTTTCTTTAAACAAAATAAAATATACTTTATTAATCATTACCCCACTAACTAATAATAATAATATACAATATATATAATATATAATATAAGCACTAGTCATTGTAAATTACGTCCACTAGGAGGAAAATGTGGTTAAATTGCAACTAGATCCCATGTGTAAAGTAAACAAATCAATTTAGCCTTAATTTCTTCAATAGCTACTTTTTTTTTTTTTTTCATTTAGTCATTTTAACCCTTTTTCTTATTTTAACCTCTCAAAGATGCATATAACTCCAAAATATTTTAATACCCACTCAAACGTATAATCTAGCTATCGAATAAAATATAAACAAAAATATATTTTTTTCTCGAAATTGTGGTCCCGAAACCATAATTTCGATGTGGGTCTTATTCGGGCTGTTACATTCCTTATCATCTAGGGCTCTAATTAGACTAATCAATTTGCAGGACTAAATTGTAACTTAAACAAATTAGAATACCAATTTAAAAAGACAAAAAATTAAACCCCAAAAACCCACACGGCCGTGTCCCCCAAACCGTGTGTCATTAAATGCCAGTGTTCGTGTCGTGAAAAACTTTTTGGCAGATTGCACACGCACATGTGGAAATTCCAAACGCTCGTGTGTGATAGCTCTAGTTTCCACACGCCCGTTTGAAAATCACTGCACCTATTTTTGCGAAAAACTCATTTTAAAACCCAATTTTGCATATTTTAATGACCAATTAAATTTGATTTACTTTTAATTAACATACATATACACACAACTTCAATTGAATTTATAGACATCAATTAAGCCTCAATTTAATAGAAATAGGCAATCAATTTCATGCATGTCAAACACAGAATAAATCAAACAAGTGGCATATCTTAGTCGCTAGTAAACTACTCCATGGAAGTTTCATTTAAACAATCGTTAGTAAAAATTTCATCTTCACACACTGTGTTATCAATCACCATGTTATCAAGCAACAAAACACTGTAAATCATTCAATAATTAAACTCAAACATGCCTTAAAATTATTATAAAACCATCCAAATAAAATGTCCAATGTCCAAAACCCAATTACAACCAAAATTAAACTAATTCCCGCAAGTTCCACAATGCCCAATTATAGTATCTAAAATGTATATTAAAGTCTCTACCAAGCCTAAGTCTCTTAGAACTCTCTTACTCAGCTCCTCAGCTCCTTAATCCCGACGATTATCTACACGAATTGTGAGGTATGAGCTTTAAAAAGCTCAGTGAATGTTAATAAAAATGACAAGCAAATTAACATTCAATTCATGCTTAATTCACAATCCATCATTCACCAATTGTCAGCTAAAATAATTAAACATACCAATTTAATTTCCAAAAGCATTTTCCATACCAAAAATCAATTATTCATGGCTTTCAATTATCAATTGATATAGCAACAATCACACATAAATATATATTGGCATACACTTTTCATGGCTTAATTGGGTGCTCATACATCGGATAAACGGATCTCCAAACTCCCACAAATATCAAATATAGTCCACTTAGTTGGACGGGCTGAAGCACGCGCTCCCTTATAGCGCCTCAAATAACCCATTGAGTGGAGACTCATGCTCAACACTCCCTTATCTACTCAAAACAAATCAGTCCACCTAAAGCCATATGCTCACAATGTCATAAATAATGGTGAATACTCACAAATCCTATGATATGCCAACTATATCCAATGGATCCACCATGCATGTTTTCAATATATTCAATCAAACATAGCATATAAATAAGCCATTATGGTGCTCAATTTAATGTGACAAGATGCTTATGTATAACATGTAACATAGCCATTTAGAATCAAATTATATCAAGCAATTCATACACCAATTTCCCATATATTCAATTATCAAATATAACACCAACATATCATGATAAAAAATTCCAGTACACATGATTTAAATCATCCTTAAAATTAATCCAATTAAATAGCACAACATCACACAAAAACTCAATTGCCTTTTTTTCAATACAAATTCAATTGTTTTGCACATTTAATACCAATATTGCAAAATCAACCATTTATCCATAATTAATTAATTGTAATCATCAATTAAGCTACTAATTAAACATAACTGAGGATCAATTTACTAAATCGCCCTTAGAAACACTCACTGCACAATTTTTTTCTACCACAATAAGCGATCAACTAGGCAATTTCAAGCTTCAATTCTGGTTGTCTCGATTCTCTTCAAGATTTGTAGCTTCAACAGAGGTAAAGTAGACATTACCACCTTTTCAAAGCTATATTAGACTTAAATTTTAATCAATTATGCTAATTGAAATTCCCTCACAAAGATACCTTACCGGATTTGTAACATAAAGTTGAAAACTTGATTCCTCACAAAATCGACATCTCCAGCCCTCCTAATCACTTCTAAACATCAATACTAAACTATATACACATAAACTAAATATCAATTTCACATTTAAATCAATTTCACAAAAATCCGGAAAATCAGTTCATGAAGATGATGAAATTCGGATTTCTTCAAATGATCTCACAAATCATGTTTAATCTTGATAAATAAGATCAAAAATCTTTTAATAGATCTATTTTGAGTTGGAACATCCATTGATTTGTGAATTTCCTCTCAAAAATCAAGATTTACCATTAAAGCACCTTAAGCTTTTGAAGAAGATGACATTGATAAAAAATCATGTAAAAATGTTTCTAATCTTCATAAGAACAAGTTTAGAAATAATAATTACCTTTTATTTGCTATAAATTCATTGATTGAAAATCTTGATTTAAGAAGCTCGAGAAATTTCAGAATATTTTTGACTACTTTCGAGAATAATTTCAGATGAATTGAGAGAGTATTTTGTGAATCTATTCTCTTATGATAGATCTTTAAAACCATGCAAATAAAACGAAATTTATACCTCTATGATATGATGTAAATGGTGTAAAAACTAGGTTAGATGCATTGTTTTTAAAATTGAAACAGCCCACAAGAAATTTAAAAATGTGGGAATTTGCCTAATGGCCACTCCCACTTTTCCCTTCAAAATCCCAAATTTTAAGATTTATTTGTAATATAAATACTTTAAAATTTTCCTTATTTTACAATTAAATCCAATTTAATTAATATTTAATTTAACTCAAATTAACCCCCAGTAAAAATTATTTTAAAATTATTTTCGAACCCAAATTAATTATTTTCACTAATAATTATTTAATTAATTTAAAATTAATTTTCTAAATTTTTTTTTATTTTTCTGGATTATTATTTAATCGATTTTAGATAAATTTAACCTTCTAAATTAAATTAAAAATTACTAGAAACCCTATAAATTCCTAGTTTCACATTCGGAACCCAAAAAATATGCCCAAAACTACTAAACCCAGTTTAGGGATATTACAGTAATAGATGGTAAAATTATTTTATAATTCAATTCTAGCTTCCTAAAATAATATATGAATTTGCACGTCTCAATTATTAAGGAAATGTTTTTTTTTTTTTTACAATGCCTCCTTCAATCCAAAATTGTCCTCAACTATTAAATTGGAGAAAAAACACTCTTAAATATGGTTGAATCTATGTCCTCCTAATTTCATTAGTAATAATATCAAGTAAACGAAGGTTCAATCAATATTATTTTTTAAAATTTAATACGATACAATAAGTATCAAATAAAATAATATCTAAAATATTACTTTTTTTTAACTATCTTTTATAGGTTCTGATCATATCTGTTCTTTTTTTATACAATACCTACAACTATCCATAGCCCCTCCCCAACCCATAAATAAGAGGATAATGCGCTTCAACGCACTCAAACCCACGTCCTCTTTCATTGGTAACAATATCCATACCAATCAAGTTAAGACTCAATTTCTAAAATAATAGTTTAATAGCTATTAATTGATTAGTCGAAACACTCAAGACTGAATAAATATTTATAGTTCACCTACATTTTTTTTTATGGGAAAAAGACAATGTACATAAATCTGATCATGACAAACACAATTAATTTCAATGGTGATGAGATTTTACCAAATAAAAAAAATATTCAAGATTTCATCAATTATTGGACATATACAAGAATGGAATATTGAATGATAGAAGAAAACGACGTAAGAAACTTAAAAATCTTCTGCAGATTAACGTAGCAGCAATTAGACATTAAAGTGACAACCATATTGGTCCATGAATTGTTGCATGTGATGAATATATGGACATACATCAAGTAGATAAGAGATAGTGATGAAGATCTCAAGATCTGAAAAATCGAAAAAAGAAAATATAAAAGAATTGAAGCAAAATCACCTAAAAAGATAGCCCGGCGAATAAATGATAATCCACTTAATCGAAATATTTTATTATTTATTTTTAATTAATTTTAAACATGAATTTTATCTAATTTGGCACTTAATCAATTTATGTAAGTATAATTATTATCTAATGTGTTGAGAAATGAATAAATATATAGATTGCATGAAAGATTTGATACGAAAAGTCAAAGTTAACACAACAGACAAAAATTTGAATATTTTGTTAATTTTAATTATTATTATTATCAGGGGTGAAGGTAAAAAAAATTTTAGGGGTCGAAATTAAATTTTAATTTTTATATCTTCATAATTTTTAAAATATTAAATCAAATTTTTATCACTTTTAGGAAGGCGAAGTGCAACTTACCTCTACATCCATATTGGAGTGAGTTGGGTAATGGAGAACGTGTCAATTATGGAGCGACAGTGAATTTAGTAACATCTTCCGCTGCCTTGCTTTATTGTCAACTCTAGGCTTGAATATCCAAGTTCGAGTCCCATCATGTGCATATGCCTATGTGTGGTTTTGCCCAGTTCTTCTTCGTCTATTATGTTGTCTATTGGTTTGATTCTATATTGTAATTGCTCAAACATATGTATGTACTTATATCATACCTATAACTGTATCATATTTATGATAGTGAAACTTTGAAAAGAATATTTTTTAGGGAGGGATCCGCCTTATTACATGTTTAGTTATCTCATTAAATTCCTTTGAAGTCTAAATAAATAAAATTTTAAAAATTATTTTTTTTTTGACATATAACATTATATCATTCCCTGTTAATATATAAAATTATAGAACGATATAGGCAATAAATACGAGACTATAATAATGAAAAATTAGGAAACACCACACATTAATTAATTTATTTATTCATTCAGTCTCATATTAAAAGTACATGAGATTATTAATACATAATATTCAAACAAACATAAGATTGCATGAAAGAAACACACATTTATTTAATTTAACTTAATAGATGCACATAAAAAGACACGGTCTGATTATGTTATGCCCTAAGGGCACATGATTTTCTCAAATTTATGCATTCACAGGCTCCTCTCTGGTCTTAAATTCGATGTTGTAGTAATTAGAAACAGTGTAAATGTTACCTTCCATTTCAGTTGTGAAAGTGTTCCCATTATTACGTGTGTCACTTTGCTTGAACGTGAACGGAACATCACACTTACCCTTTGTTGCAATCAAACTCACGATCGCCTTAGTCTTCGGAGGCACCACAACCTTCTGTATAACTTTTTTTCTAGAGGTCGTTATGAATGTCTCATTCAGCTCGTCACGGAGTTGTGTCTCATTCAGCTCGTCACGGAGTTGTTCTTGATCGAATAATTCGATCTTCCCGCCCTCACCAATGATCGGGAAGCTGTTGATGTCGAAGGTGGCTTTGGTTTCCAACTTTAGTGGAGAATTCGTGTTCCATATATTAGACATTACATCTTTATAGTCAAGCATCACGTCTACGGTTGTGCTTTGATTTTGGTTACGGTTGATAGCGGAATTCTCGACTAAAAGGATGGCTTCGGTGTCGTAGACTCTGGATTTATCGAGATCGTATTTGATAATCGAGATCTCCCTCTTCGTGACAGGCTCTACTACCTGTAACCGAGTATACAAGTCGGTGAATTCTTTGTTTGCACAAAATCCGTCCTCGATCGAACAGCGCCTACAGAACAAATTGCTGCCCAAGTTTAGAAGAGCTATTGAATGGCTGTTTTGAATGGGCGAAACAAGGTGTCCTTGTTGTTGCTAGTGTCATCGGAGAATGCCATAAGATAATCCGAAATACCCAAAGTCCAAAATTTACCGCTCGAAACGTGCTTGATGTGTACGTTTCCGTCATCTTTCGCAACGAAAATCTCCATAGTCACATCCGGATTACGAACATCATCAGCTCCGAACTTCAAAAATAATCGGTCCAAGAATTGAAAAACACACAGATACTTACCGTTATCGCCTTTGAATGCCACATACCTCGGCAGCACTACCAGTGAATCCCAATCAATGATTGTGAAGATATCACGAGCATGGCCGTCGAAAACTTTGTAGCTGGCCATCATGAAACGACTCGTAGCCAGTCGCCACAAGCATAGATAGCATCCCGATTGGACATGCATAATTCGGACCTTATTCGCTACAATGTCGACAGGGATAAGCTTGAACAATGTGCACGACACCTTGGATTCGTCTTCCACTGGCTTATCGGCAGTTGCGGTAATCCAATATGCTGAACCTCCTGTGATGGAACTATTTTCGGTACGTTCCAAGTATTTGTTGCTTTTACAATTCCTTATGTGCACCATGCCATCTTTGCCGCAAGCCTCCACCACCTCAAATTTTGCATATGGACTCGTCACTTCGTTTCCGAAAATTCGAGATACCCATCATACTTTCTATTGTCATGGCTAAAGCCCAAATATTCTTTCTTCTCGTCGGATCTTATCACGATAAACTTCGGCGATTGAAATGCCATTCTCTCTAGCAGTCTCACTTAGTAAGTTGTTGTGGTTATGCTGTAACAAAACATTGTAGGCTAAGCTATTTTATAGCCAAAACTTGATGCTTCTTTTTGCCTCTTGTGAAACATGAGAAAGGATTGGATGAAACAGTGACGCCACGTCATCTGTATCCCTTTCCAATAGATTTATGCCACATCAGCATTTTTATCCTGAATTTCAGCATTTTTATCCTGAAAAAAATCAAATCCAAATTAAAATCCTTAAATTCAGGATAAAATGCTAAAATTCAGGATAAAAATGCTGATATGGCATAAATCTATTGGAAAGGGATACAGATGACGTGGCGTCACTGTTTTATTCAATCATTTTCCTGTAACATGTCATCTTGTAATAATATTTTCTTGTGTAAATTAATTAATGCTCTTTTATTTTAAAAGAGCTTAAATTATATGATTATTTTTCATTTATTTAAATGATTAAAAAATTATGATTAACATTATTTTTAGAGGGACTACTAATTAATGATATTAGGAAAGGACAAAATTTCATTATTTATTAACGATGATAGCATTGAATTATTTTTTCCCCTTTGTTAAAGACCAAAACAAAATAAATTTTTGATATATTGTAAGGATTGCAAAGGGTAGGTGACAATTGGAATCTAATTCCCATATCTAAAAATTAGGATTAAGATTTATTATTTTAAAATATTCTTGAAATATATTTTTCATTAATATCAAAATAATTTCAAGGAAAATTTTGCAAATTTTATCTCTTCGTAACCTTGACTTAATATTTAAGTTGTTTTTTAAATACGTGAGCAAATCATGCTTTTTGGATTAATTCAAATATTTGTTAATAATAAAAATATTTGAAAATGTTAAAATATATTAATATTATCTTTTATTTAATAAGGGTAATTTTGTAAGTAACATTTCATTCTCAATAAAGTGTTAGTACACTAAATGTGTTAATATAACTTTCTCGGGATTTTAATCAATACATTTCATAGGATTGACATTTCATCAATCACAAAAGGCCCCAGTTAAAAGAGAGAACTCAAGTTTTATATGTTTTTTTGTTTGCTTTTCCATTGTTTAATAAGTCTTCAGTTTTAGAAGTTCTTATCTGCTCTTATAGAACGCTTTTTAGTCTTGTTTATGCATGTAATATTAGTTTTACAAGTAATTTTAGGGATGATTTTGTTGTCATCCTCTCTAGTTTGGTGAATGCTCGATTTTTTGTCGATTTTTGCTCACCACTTTGGACCATCCAGGGCTGATATCCTTATCATATTAAGTGCTTGCAATCACTCCAGATATGTCGTGCTTGAGTTGTGACAAAGCTAATTGTCAACGTGTCATAATGATCTATTGGTTTGATGTTAAAGCCTTTGTTGTGTTGATGGAGCTTGTCATTCACCATCTACGACGAGTGTTTGCTTATTTTTTCTCTTAATTATATGGTTCCATTCATTGAATGAATTAATAAATTTACCTTTCAAAAAAAAAACAGAGAGAACTCGAGTTCAAATTCTACAAATGAAATATCGGAAAGACAATCAAGAACCCCGAAAAGATTAATCTTCATTACCAACACAGTAATTCTCAACATTTCCATCAAAGTCTTTGCTTAGTTTGCTAGATAAATTTAGAAACTTAGATAATCAAACTCGAATTGATTTAATTTAAACAATTCCCTACATCTAATTAATAAATTTAGAAATTATTTTGCCAACAACCATTTGGCCCAATGACAAAAACATTATATTATATGTATGAGAGTTCAGATTCGCTCCCAAAAAATTCCAGTCCCCTCCCCAATTATCAAATAATAATAATAATAATAACAAATTCAGAATGTATTAATAAATATCAGCATGAAGGCTCATTGATTAAAAGATCACTACACCAAAATAGACTTTTAGCGGCGTTTTTTTGGGCCTTTAGCGGCGTTTTTAAGCGCCACTAATAGTACTTGCGGCGCTTTTGAAAGCGCCGCAAAAAACGCCGCTACGGAAACCGCCGCAAAAGTTAGTGGCGTTTTTTGCGAAAAAACGCCGCTACAGGTAAGGTCTTTTAGCGGCGCTTTTTAGGGAAACGCCGCTAAAGGTAGGGGCTTTTAGCGGCGCTTTTCAGAAAAACGCCGCTATAAGCCCATACCTTTAGCGGCGCTTTTTTTACAAACGCCACTATAAGCCCATACCTTTAGCGGCGCTTTTTTATAAAACGCCGCTACAAGCCCATACCTTTAGCGGCGCTTTTTTGAAAAACGCCGCTACAAGCCCATACCTTTAGCGGCGTTTTTTTAAAAAACGCCGCTACAAGCCAATACCTTTAGCGACGCTTTTTTAAAAAGCGCCACTAAAGGTATGACTTTTAGCGGCGCTTTTTTTACAAACGCCGCTAATTTTGTGATGAAAAAACAAAAAAAAAATTAAAATATTTTTCTTCATATCAACATATTAAAAAAATAAAAATTTTGCATTACTATTGTATCTCTGATTTGTTTGGTACCGAAATACCACATTTTATGTCACATCAATCTACATTTTTTCCTACAATAAATGACCAAAAAAGGAAAAAAAATACAAAAAGAAACCTAGATTTGCTCTGGCGATCATCTTCTTCAATGCCATTGCTCTTTCGCTCTCCATTTTCCCTAGGAGCTTCACACTTCAGTCTTTATGTAAGGAATTGCTCTCTCTGTAGCAGAAGGGGATTGGTTCCCAACTACAAATCGTGGACAACCCCATTGATATAGTGTAGTAAAAATAAAAAAAGTTCAAAGAACAGAGAATTATCCATATCAGTAGGCTTTAGCAAACAAAGCAAGAAAATTGGAAGTAGAAAACAAGAATATCCAGGTTTATGATTTGCATATGTACATATATATAAGCAACAAAATTTAACGTGAAAAGGGTGCAGCCTCACATCTGCTTCAGTTCACTGTGCAGCAACGATTTTTCGCTATATTTTGCAGCTGAATATAGCTGAGGCTTTAAGTTGTTGAGCTCCTGCAGAAAGAAACGCGAATCCAACTTATCAAGTAGTATTACGATGAAATGCTAGAAAGGTTTGAACATACATAAGCTTAAAATCCAATTACATAAGCTTAAAATCCAAAAAGATGAACTTTGGACTCAACAAAGAGGACAAGTTAGCAAACCAAATGGAACCCTTAACTCTTATAGTTTACATTCAAATTGCATGCACATGCCAATTTCTAAACTCGGGAATGACAATGAAGCAACCGTTTTTCTTCTATGAATTAAATATTGTTTTTGAAATATATCAAATTATAGATGTTAAAAATGGAATTTAACTTATAAAATTATTTGGTATATTTTTTAAAATAAAATGCAAAATATTATTAGATTGTTTGATAAATGTAATTTTTAAAAATTTAAAGGTACAATATTTAAAAGATAATATTAAAAAATTCCACATTAAGTGTAACTCCTTATTTACTTATCATTTTCTTTACTTTTTTGTTGAAAAATTTGTCTAATTTACATTTTTTTTTATTTTAGATTATCAAACATGTTAAAAAAAATAAATAATCGGAAATATTAATTATTTTTTTCAATGAATTATTTTATCTAGCATTATAAAGCGTTGATTAAACTTTTTTATCTACACCAATATCATATCTTTTTCAATTTATTGTGACACATAACTCAAACTATCATCTCAAGAAAGTGATGAAATTGGACCAAAATATAAATTAAAATTGTGAAGAGAATAAATGTCACAAGAAATGTCTTTCTTGAAAAACAGAAAAAGTTTAAGAAATATATAAAAATGAAAGAATGAACCTGCAAGAATATGTACATATTCAAACAAATCTGCTTATATATATATGTACATATGCAAATCATAAACCTTACCATTCCGCTAGTAATCTTGCTCAAAAATTAAATCAAGAAACTACATATAAGTCAAAATTAGCGAGAATATATCAGTATAAAACAAGAATAATATTTTTTTGTCAAAAACTTACTCGCCATAAGCATTGATATCAAGGCCATTAGCAAGCAGATCAGCAATATCTTTCTTCAAAAACTTAAGCGTCGCACTCTTTTTCCTCCTTATAACATCAATCCGACTCTTTATCGCTTTTATCAACGATTTACTGCAAAAAAAAACCAAAAATTCTTCACATCAATTCAATCATCGAAAACAAACATAAATCAATTAATTAAATAGAAAAATGTATAAACCATTTTGCAAGCAAAACCACAGAGGAAACGAATATTAACAAACTAATTAACAAACTTTTTTTTTTTTTTTTTAAAAGGCCAATCACACTACGCACCTGCAGATTACAAATATCCACCGCAAAACACAACAATAAAAAAAAAACCAACTACCTATACAACCAACATAACCACTGGCCACTCCAAAGAAAACCTGACAATAGTTCCTTTTTTTTTTCTTTTTTGTTCATATCTAAGCAGAGGGAAATAATAGCACTCTTTTTCCAGATTTCTTCACAAACCAATTTCAGTGAATATAGGTTCATCGCATGCAAGTTATAATCTTATAATCAATCACCAAAGTAGAGGTAAAAAAATAAAAATAAAACACTCCATATTCTATTCAAAATGCAACATACATAGTGGATATCTTTAAAATATTTAAAGATGATAAATCCTTTTAACATTCCTGTTTAAGAGGAATAAGCGAATAGTAGTTTTTTTTTTTTTTTTTTTTTGGTATAAATTACACACTATTTCATCCAAGTGCATGTGATTAAATCCTTTGCCATACATCAGAAGAGAAAATTTTACAATTGCATGTTTCTTGACAAATAAAAGATTTATGGCTATGCATTCATTAGAATAAGCAATAAAAAAAAATAGAAAGGAGCAAAATTAGAGCTGCATGCTTATTAGCATGTAACTTAGCATTACAAGTTGGCGCTTCTTAGCATGCCATGGTGTCCGGTGCGATCGAGCAAACATGGCACATCAACGGCAACAAAGAATGCACTCCTCCGCTACTCTCTCCGAAGAAGGCCACAAAACATAGCAAATCGAAACAAAAAAAAACTACCTCTAGCATGGAAATAGCAACAGCTTCAGGTGCCCCAGTGATGCTGATGAAAGTGTCGATTGCTTCTTGATTAGGTCTCACCATTGCAAAATTAGGGTTTCCTTGGCTTTAGCCACTAAACTGGTATGTGGCCATTATCATTCTCATTTAAAGTGGTTGGCTTCTGCACTTCAAACAAATAGCATTAGTGCTCAATATTTTCACCCTTGTTCAATATTTTCATAGTAAAAAATCTATCACAAAAAATGAAGATACATTAAGTTTAATAGCTCACCTGTCTAGCAATGACGCTACTCTGCTCACGAATAAAACCAACAGGCTAAAAAAATAAAGCTTACAGTTAGGTATTTCAGAAGGATTTAAGTTGCACAATTCTTTTCTTTTCTTTTCTTTTTTTTTTCAATTTATTTCCATTTTGATACAAACTTAATTTCTTTAGGGAAAAAATGGAAGAAAATAATCTTAGAATCATACTTACTGACTGTGGGTAGCAAATATCCACTATTGCATATCGGTTCTCCTGTATTTTGGCAAATATGATTAGAGAACAAATAAGAGAGTAAAAAGCAAAAGTAAGAACTAAAAAGAATATGAAATGCTACTGACTTTGGGAAAAAGGGCAGATTTTGAGGGAGGAAAACTATTCCAGAATGAACTTACGGTGCTTGTGAAGGAACTTCTTGGGCAGATTTGGTGGAGATGTTCTTGCTCGACACTCGAAAATTTTGGAAACGCTTTACTAAATTCCTTCATGAGAACAAAAAGAGAACCATTTGAAAGCACCAATCCACGATGATCGTGAGAAAGAGAATTAAAAGAGGTAACCAAATTAAAAACTGTGTAGGACAAGTAGTGAGAAGAGAGCGAACAGACGAGCTTGAAAGACTTCTTCAAATCGGATTGCCTTTTGCCTTTTTCACCATGTGGAAAACGTAGAGAAAGAGACTCAGAAACAGAGGGAAAAATTTAGGGTTTGAGGAAAAAATCGGGGTTATAGGGGTAGTTTTTTAGCAGAGGGAAAACGACATCGTAATAGCTTTTTTTGTGGCGTTTTTAAACGCCACTATAGCCCTCTTTTATGGCGTTTTTACAAAACGCCACTATTATATAATTTTAATTTTTTTATTTTTGAGTATTGAACTTTTAACTTTAATTTTTTAATTTTAATTTTTTTCAATTTCAATTTTATTTTTAATTTTAACCTATATTTTTCTATATTTTTTCTTTCAAAATTTTTGTGCTCAGATTATTATTTTTTTGAATTTTTATTTTTATTATATTTTGAGTATTGAACTTTTTAACTAAAATATTAAATACTAAATATTAAATAATAAAAACTCTAAAATAATAAAAACTAAACTATAAACTCAGCCTAAACCCTAACCTTTAATCTTAAATCCTAAACCTAAACCCTAAAATATAAGCCCTGGACCTAAACTATAAAGATTAATCTATAAATTATATGCCCTAAATTAAACCATAAACCCTAAATTATCATGAGAATTAATTCAATATTTTAAAATTAAAACTAACTCTGTTACAATTATATAAGAAATTAGTTAATAATTTTTTTATTTTTAACAAATATTTTTCTATGTTTTTACTTTCAAATTTTTTCTAAGTGTCATTATTTTTTTGATTAAAAATAATTTATATTTTAATCAATATAATTTATATTTTAAGTAAGATAAAATATTTATATTTTATATATTCAATTAAAAATAAATTGTATTTTAATTAACATTACTAGTTAGGGTTTAAGGGTTTCGATAAAGCAAAACTTCTTAAGTTTTTGCAATTTTTTATAATTTTTTACAATTTTTTAAAATTTTATTATACATAAAGTTTACCTAATATCTCTTAAATAATTTAAAATATTATTAAAATTAAAATTATCTCTTTTACCATTATATAGTAAATTATTTAATATATAATTTAAACAATAATAAGTCATATACCCAAAAAAACTTTAAAAGTATTTTAAATAATAGTATTTTAATTTTTACATTTTTAACATATATTTTTCAATGTTATTAGTTCTCAATTTTTTCTACGTATCATTAATTTTTTTAAATATTTTAAAAATTAAATTATAAATAAATTTTATTTTAATTGATATAAAGAAATAATACAAACTAAACTAATAAACTAAACTAAACTAATAAACACGTGTTTGCAGTTTAGGAGTTTATGGTCGAGTACTATTTAGAGTTATGATTTAGGGTTTAGAATCTAAATTTGATATTTAGAGTTTAGGGTTTAGACCGTGTAGAGTTTATAATTTAGGGTTTAGGGATAAAGAGATGTACAATCAGATTTAATTTATATCATATATTTTTATAATTTCTTAATGATTAAATGAAATTTGATATTCTATCTTCATTCGATAAACCCTAAACCTGTGAACCTTAAACCATACACTCACAAAACCCATAAACCCAAGCCATAACTAACCTAAACCTGAAACCCTAAACTCTAAACTACTGGACCTAAACCCTAATTCCTAAATCTTGAAATCTGAACTTGAAACCCTAGTCAACCAATACAAATGACTAAAAGTACCTTTAATATATTATAGCCTTAAACCTTAAATTATTTAGATAAGTTTTGAATATTATATAATATTTCTTTCAATATTTTAATAAATTTAAATAACATTTTCAATTTACTAATTAATTTTGTTTCTCTACAGATGCATGGGTTACAATTTTTTTTAATTTTAATATATATAAAGCTTATCTATTATCTTTTAAATAATGTAAAATATAATTATAATTTGGTATAAGTACTCCTTATATTCACAAATTTGGAATTTGGTCAATATGCTTTTATTTTTAGGAGTTTAATCTCGTTGCTTTTCTTATTTGAAAATTTAGGTTCAACTATTAACACTCAATAAACCCTAACACATCGCCCTTAAACCTTAAACCGCAAATCATAAACCACATATAATCCCTAAACATTAAAATAGTAACTCCTAAACCTTACACTCTAAACTATATATATATGCTAAACCATAAACCCTAAACTATGATGATAATTAATTTAATATTTTCAAATTAATATATATCTTTTTACGATTATATAATAAATTATTTAATATATAAATTTAAAAACCCAAAAATGGCTAAAGAAAGCGAAAGGAGACTTTTAGCGGCGTTTTCCGTAAGTCGCTAAAGGTCGGGCTTTTAATGGCGTTTTCCCGAAAGCGCGCGCTAAAGGTCGGAGCTTTTAGCGGCGTTTTCCCGAAGCGCCGCTAAAGGTCGAGCTTTAGCGGCGTTTTCCCAGAAGCGCCGCTAAAGGTCGGGCTTTTAGCGGCGTTTTCCCAGAAGCGCCGCTAAAGGTCGGGCTTTTAGCGGCGTTTTCGAAGCGCGCGCTAAAGGTCGGAGCTTTTAGCGGCGTTTTCCCTCAGCGCGCTAAAGGTCGGGGCTTTTGCGGCGTTTTCCCTCAAGCGCGCTAAAGGTCGGAGCTTTTTCGCGCGCGTTTTCCTAAGCGCCGCTAAAGGTCAGACTTTTAGCGGCGTTTTAGAAATAAACGCCGCTAGATATCATTTTTAGCGTCGTTTTTGAAATAAACGCCGCTATTACTCATTTTTTAGCGGCGGCTTACTTCAAACGCCGCTAATGTATAAATTTTGCGGCGTTTTTCTTTAAAACGCCACTAAAAACGCCGCTAAAAGTCTGTTTTGGTGTAGTGGATGTTGACCCATCCCTATGATACAGAATCTGTTTGCAAGTTCATTTTATGTGTGTATGTATGTGAATGATTTGTAATTAAATGTGAATGATTTCTTATTCTTTTTTACTCTTCTATTTTCTTTTTTTTTAATTTATTATTCTTTATTTCATAACAATTAATTTATAGTAAGGATTGCAAAGGGTAGTTGACAACTTTATTAGTGCACGCATATCTATGGCTTGAATGTTGAAAACACACTCCTTATTTAATATATCAAAAATTATCGATAGTTGATAATTATGAGTACATTGATAAGATATTTTAAAGCAAGAATTTAAATTTAAAGTTTAAAGTGACATTATTAAAGAGAATAACCACAAATTTTTAAAAGATTAATTATCATAAATCATAAAACGGATATAAGATAATAGCTATCAATGATAATTCACCTTAACTGAATCCAAAACCATAATGCTCTACTCTAATTCGGCCTCATCTAATTGGATTACTTCATGTATTATGATGGAAATTTTAAGGAAAAACAAGATTGAATCATAATTGAGTTGGTATTATTACTAATGCGATAATGAGGATATAAATTTGAGTATATTTAAATTCTTTTTTTTTTCGATTTAAAAGGTTAAGGGTTATGTGTAATAATAAACCTAATATAAAATTAAATTAAAATTTTATTAATTTAAAAAAAATAAAAATATAATTTATGATTACTGATTTAAAATTTTAAGGAAATGGACAACTTTTCATTTTAAAGAGTCCGAGTTGGGTAAAAAGATAGCCAAATTTCTCCCAACAACTCATTAATTGCTCTTGTATGTGTTAACTGAAAGTTGGGCAGAGTAGTTTAAAGTTCTTGTTGTGCTTATTTAATAATTTTGACATGATTGGTTCAGTACAATAATTGAAGGCTGAAACTGTAAACAAAATTGATTTTTACAGACATTAATGTAATGACAAGGAAAAGGAAGATAAGGATTAAGGACTTTTAATATATAAGATTGGCTACCTAATTGAGTTGACCTCTGTTTACTATAAGCGATCCTCTACCTCTACCTCTAAAGATCAAATGCTCTCCCAGTTCCTGAATCATTATCTTTCTTCACTTGCTATCTTGTTTTCCCATTCAAACTTTGCTCCCAGAGTCGAGCTTTTCTTTATTTATATTGCTTGGGGAAGGAGAAATGGAGGAGTCTAACAATTATGGCCACCAACATCCCCTGTTTCTTATGTTGAATCAAGACCAGCTGATCCACAATCAAAGTGGTGTTACTGATTGCTCCAGTGTGGGGAGAAGGTGTGCGCTCCATGTTTTTGCTTTGTGAGAACCTTTGTGGGTTTATCTTCACAAGGTATGTGCCGAGGCACCTTTGGAGCTTAATCATCCTTTTCATCCTCATCATCCTCTTCTTCTTATGCAAAATGCACCTTATTCATCTAGACAGTACATTTGCAATTTTTGCGATAAAGGCGGTAATGAGTTTGTTTATCACTGCTCTTGCAAATTGGACTTTCATATTAAATGTGCTTTGTTTACATTTAATATTGCTGAGAATAATTTGAAAGAGCTTGAGCATGTTTCCCTTCAACATCCTTCGATTTCCACTGAAAATGGTCATGAAGAACTTGAAGATGAAAATGGTGATGAAGAACTTGAAGATGTTAGAGAGTGCTTTGGATGCTGGGAACCATTAGCAAAGTATACACACTTCTCACCTGCCTGTGGATTTAATTTACATGAGAAATGCGCTAAGCTTCCTTTCAAACTGAATCATGTGTCTCATCGCAAGCATCCTCTTACTCTACAATTTAATAGCGAACGACTCTCTTGCAAGATATGCGGAGAAACTAATTGGAAGGTTGTAGGAGTTGTTTATGGTTGCTCTCCTTGTAAGTTTTTTGTTCACATTGAATGCGCATCACAATCACCATTACAAGTTATCAAGAGAACAAATCATGAACATACATTCACCTTGTTTTTGAGACAAGTTCCATTCACTTGTGATGCGTGTGGTATCGGAGGAAATCATGTTGCCCATAGATGTGGTACGTGTAACATTCTGATCCATAAAAATTGCATTTCACTGCCTCGCATTATCAAAAGTAAGTGGCATGACCATCGCCTTCTTCACACATATTTCCATCACATAAAAGATTTCGGAGTTTTGAATTGCTTGATGTGCCATGAGGAAGTCAATACAGAGCATGGTAGTTACTATTGTTCAAAGTGCAATGTTATATTCCATGTGCATTGTGTGACAGAGGATGAATGCTCATATTCAATAGTTCCACCAGAAAGTGAAGAAGAAATGCCCTATGAAAGTTCCATCACTGTTTTAGAGAGCAACGATGCTGGAGAAGCTACAAAAATAAAACATTTCAAGCATATACATAATCTAATGTTAAGTCCCTCTGTTGGAAGGTATGAAAATGGTTGTGATGGGTGTTTGTTGCCAATCTCGGGACCATTTTACTCCTGTTCATTTTTTGATTTCTTGCTTCATAAAGCGTGTGCTGAATTACCTAAGATGAAGGATGTTTGGCATCATTTGTGCCCAAAACCTCTTGCCCTTATTTCAGACAGGGTTTTTAGGTGTCGAGAATGTCTGAATGTGTGTAATTCCTTTGCTTATGAATGTTGTGGATGTAAAGCAAAAAAATGCCTCCAATGTGTGATTGCTCTTACTCCTGGTCCTCGAATATGTTTGAAACATGAGCACCCCCTCTTTTACTACAGGGAGTACAATGGGAAGTGCAATGCTTGCGGTTATACTACAAGGGCAGCATTTCGTTGTAAGGTTTGCAATTTTGTGCTACATCTTGAATGTTTTTCACTTCCAATTACAGTTTATCACAAATGCGATGAACTGTTGTGCGGAAGCGTGTAAAAGAGTATAATTATTGTACTGAAAAATCACACTAAGTTCAATTCCCAGGAAAGAGAGGTGGATCACAAGGATCACTTAAGTACCAGATCTTTCCTAGCCAGAATATCCATCAATCGTAATTTAATAGCACAATAAATAACTACGATCACACTCACAAGATATGAAAAATAAATAATAATGAACACCAGAATTTTAACGAGGTTCGGCAAATTTCGCCTACGTCCTCGGACACTACCAAATATATTTCACTCCAAAAATACAAGTGAAAATTTACAAATAGGGAGAGAGAACAATGCCTTAAGTAGAGAATGGCAAATGTTGGGATGAAGAAAATGAGAAATGGTTAGGCCTATTTATAGTTGAGGTTCAGGATCAATCTTGCAAAGTACCTATTCAAATAGGGACCAAAATTGCAATTATCCCATTCCAAAAAAACTTTGGGTGCCTAACCAACCAAGGCCATTGCTTTCCACTTACATGACCAACTATCTTTGACTTTTCAAAGATAGTGGTACGCTAATAATCTCCACCTTGAAGATTTGATTAGGATAATCTTATCTTCACACAATTCTTTCTACCTTTGCCAACAATACTTGATAGTGCCTTCTTCAACCGTTAAACTCGCAGGATATTGATCAAGTTCAAACAATGTTCGAACTTGGTTCTGTTACCACCTTGGTCATCATATATCTCTCGGGATTATCTGCGATCTTAATCTTTTGAAGACGAATTTTCCCTTCATCAATAATTTCCCGCACAAAATGGAATAAATGACGTCGATATGCTTTTATGCGTGCATGATAGACTTGATTCTTTGCTAAATGAATAGCACTTTGACTATCACAATACACGTTAATATGCTCGAACCAATCCCAAGGTTTTAACCGTGCCTTGTAACCAAATAGCTTTCCTTTCTGACCTCTCATTACGACCATGTATTCGGCTTCGTGGTTGACAAGCGCAATCAGAGACTCGTAGAGTAGACTTTCAACCGATTGGTCCTCCAGCAAGTGTAAACACGTAACAGGTGGTTGATCTTCGTTTATCCAAATCACCGCATAATCGTAATCAACATACCCAATAACACCTTCACCAAGTGTATTATCCTGCAAAACAAGTAATCCAACATCCACGGTCTTTTGAATATACCGTAGAATCCATTTTCTGACTTGCCAATGTCCTTTTCAGGATTATGCATATACCGCTCACTATACTAATCGCTCGTGAAATGTCGGGTCTTGTACACACCATTGCATACATCAAGCTACCTCATTGCATTGGAGTACGGAACTTGCAACATGTATTCTCGTTCGTATTCGTCGAAGGAGATAGTTGTGCAGAAAGCTTGAAATGAGAAGCCAACGGGTACTTACAGTGTTTTGTCCGCTTCGTTCATGCCAAGCTCTTTGTAGTACCTTCTTCAAATCATCGCTTCGAGACAAGCTAACTCTGCCATGGGCTCTATCTCTATATATTTCCATGCCAAGAATCTTCTTAGCTTCACCAAGATCTTTCATTTCAAACTCGAGATTGAGTTGAGTCTTCAATCTCTCAATCTCAACTTTGCTCTTAGATGCTATTAGCATATCATCAACATATAAGAGCAAGTATATGAAAGTTCCTTCTTGTAGCTTCTGGAAATACACGCAATGGTCAAATTTACTTCTTGTGTACCTTTGCCCTTTCATGAACTGATCAAATCGCTTGTACCACTGCCTCGGGGATTGTTTCAATCCATAAAGCGACTTTGTCAGTTTGCAAACCCAATTCTCTTTACCAGCAACCTTGAATCCATCTGGTGAGTCATATAGATTTCCTCTTCCAACTCACCGTGTAAAAATGCGGTCTTCACATCAAAAGCTGAACTAGTTCAAGATCATATTGCGCAACCAAGGCTAGCAAAATCCGAATAGACGAATGCTTCACAACTGGAGAAAACACTTCATTGTAGTCTATTCCTTCTTTCTGAGCATAACCCTTTGCTACCAATCTAGCCTTGTACCGAATTTCATTTTTACCAGGAAATCCTTCCTTCTTTGCATATACGCATTTGCATCCAATTGCCTTCTTTCCTTGGGTAGTGTCATCAACTCCCAAGTCTTATTTTGATGAAGAGATTTGCATTTCTTCATTCATGGCTTGCTTCCACTTTACACCATCGGGGTTACTTATTGCTTTCGTAAGTAAGTAGAAAGAGCATCATCATCGCAATTGGAAGTGCATAGGCCACTTATATATCATCAAAGCGAGCAGGCTTACGAATCTCTCTTCTTGGCCTCCTAGATGCAATTGAATCTTGTTGCTGTAGAAGTTCTTGGGTCGGAACTTCTTCATCATTTGTTGTTCCAATATCAGCTGGATCATTATTAACCTTTTCAAGCTCCACCTGCTGCAAAGTACTCTGGTTTTGTCATCCTTTTGTGAATCCTTTAACATGGTTGATTCATCAAAAGTCACATCTCGCTAAAGACAATCTTCCTTGTATCAGGACACGAGACGATATCCTTTTACTCCACTAGTTATACCCAAGAATAATGCTTTCTTTGCTCTTGGGTCTAGCTTCGATTCTTTTACATGATAATATGCAGTGGATCCAAAAACATGTAAAGAATCATAGTCAGTAGCAGATTTACCAGTCCACATCTCCATAGGAGTTTTGCCATTTATTGCAGCTGATGGCAAACGGTTAATTAGATGGCACGCATATGTAATGACCTCGGCCCAAAATTCCTTGCCCAATCCAAAGATTGGACAACATACATCGAACTTTCTCAGTATAGTTCAATTCATGCGTTCTGCCACCCCATTCTGCTGTGGTGTATCCCGAACAGTGAAGTGCCGCACGATGCCCTCATCTTGACATACTTGAAGAAATGGATCATTTTTGTACTCGGTACCATTATCTAATCGAAGTCGTTTGACCTTTCGACCAGTCTGAGTTTCCACCATCTTCTTCCATTTCAGAAATGCATCCAATACTTCACTTTTTCTTTTCATTAGATACACCCATACTTTTCTTGAATAATCATCAACAAAAGTAACAAAATAGTGCATACCTCCCAAAGAAGCCACTTTGGTAGTCCCCACACATCATTTGTGAACGTAGTCCGAATTCTCTTCGTATTGTGAATTGTTTGAACCAAACTTTACCCTCGTCTGCTTGCCCAGAACACAATGTTCACAGAATTCCAATTTGCAAGAATTTACACCTTTCAACAAGCCTTGCTTCGCTAAAGTCTGCAAAGCTTTTTCACCAGCATGTCCCAATCGCATATGCCATAACCTAGTAGCCTCTGAATCTACATCTTTCACAGAAACTGTTGATGTTGATCCAATAACTGTACTTCCATTTAAAAAGTACAAGTTATTTCTCCTTGTGCCTTTCATCACCGTCAAATTCCCAGCTGCTACCTTTAGTAATCCATCTCTCAAAGTGATTTTGAGCCCTTTAGATTCTAAGGCCCCTAAGGAGATGAGATTTTTCTTCAAGCTGGGTACGTAGCGAACATCAGTCAAGACTTGGATTGAGCCGTCGTGATTCTTCAATTGGATTGTACCTACTCCCATTGTCTTACAAGCAATCGTCATTGCCCATAAGAACAACTCCACCTTCTAGTTACGTAAGACTAGAAAACCGATCCTTATTAGGACACATATGGTAAGTACATCCCGAATCCAAAATCCATTCATCCGTATGACATGCCATTGCCATGCCAACCAAGCTAAAGTCGACTCCTCATCATTCTCTCTACACATGCATTAGAAATAGCCTTGCCCTTTTTGTAACTTAGGACAATTCTTTTCTAATGCCCCTCTCTCACGACAAAAGGCACACTCATCTTTGGCGGGTCTCCTTTGGACTTTCCCTTCTACCAGTTTTTGTTGTTGCTTGAACGACCTCTTCTTTGTTAAGACTTCTGCAGCTTGTATCTCTCGTGATCTCTTTTATCTTTCTTTCGAGTCTCAGATCTATACAACGACCGCAGATCGCATCAAATGTGATTGTATCCTTCCCATGAAGCAATGTGGTGGTAAGATGATCATATTCATCGGAAGGGAATTCAACAACAATAATGCCTTGTCTTCGTCTTTAAATTTCTCATCCAAATTTAGCAAGTCTGCTAAAATTTTATTGAATGAGTTCACATGGTCATTCATCGACATACCGGGTGCATACGTGAATCGAAAAAGTTTCTTTTTCATATAAAGCCTATTTTCAAGGCTTTTCGTTAGAAACTTTTCTTCCAAAGTGTATCCCACAATTTCTCATTGATGTCTCCCTCATGACAGAGTAGTACGCTCTTTGGCCAAACATAGACGGATTGTACCACACGCTTGTCTATTAATCTTGGCCCACTCCTTGTCATCCATCTTGTCAGGTTTTTCTTCAAGGGCTATATCTAGCTCTTGCTGACATAAGATATCCAGGATCTCACATTGCCACATACCAAAATTATTGGTACCATCAAATTTCTCTACTTCAAATTTTGCATTAGTCACCGTAGTCCTTGCTGATGACGATGCCTGTGCCATTTTTTTCTTCAATCCCAACATCGTGATATCGTGAGCGATCAGTATACGTGAATAGTGCCACAAACGATCGTACTCCCGAAGTATGAATCTAGCTCTGATACCAATTGTTGTGCGGAAGCGTGTAAAAGAGTATAATTATTGTACTGAAAAATCACACTAAGTTCAATTCCCAAGAAAGAGAGGTGGATCACAAGGATCACTTAAGTACCAGATCTTTCCTAGCCAGAATATCCCTCAATCGTAATTTAATAGCACAATAAATAACTACGATCACACTCACAAGATATGAAAAATAAATAATAATGAACACCAGAATTTTAACGAGGTTCGACAAATTTCGCCTACGTCCTCGGACACTACCAAATATATTTCACTCCAAAAATACAAGTGAAAATTTACAAATAGGGAGAGAGAATAATGCCTTAAGTAGAGAATGGCAAATGTTGGGATGAAGAAAATGAGAAATGGTTAGGCCTATTTATAGTTGAGGTTCAGGGATCAATCTTGCAAAGTACCTATTCAAATAGGGACCAAAATTGCAATTATCCCATTCAAAAAAAAAAACTTTGGGTGCCTAACCAACCAAGGCCATTTGCTTCCCACTTACAGCCAACTATCTTTGACTTTTCAAAGAAAGTGGCTGCCAATATGAACATATTCTTTCACTCACAGATCATGATGACAACAGTTATTCAGAACATCATTACTGCGATATCTGTGAAAAAAGTCGAGATCCAAACTGTTGGTTTTATCATTGCGCAAAATGTGATACTTCTGCTCATGTTGATTGTGTTCTTGGAAAATATCCATTTGTCAAACTCCAGACCATTCAAAATGTAACATATCATCCACACCCACTTGCCATTGTGAAGAAGATGTATTTCTACCCAAATTGTGATAAATGCCATAAGCCTTGTGAAGATCTGGCTCTTGAATGCTTAAAGTCAGAGTGCAAATATATTGTTCACTGGAATTGTGTACAACCCCGTCTACAGCGTTGGTGGGACTGGCTCATGTAGCAATTTAGACCTAATCATTTGCAGGAAAACTCGAAGACTGAAAAAGAGAGTTTGATCTTCACTTTGTTACTTGTGATGTTAGTTGTCGTCAATGTAATTTGGTTTTTTTCCTACTTTTAAGTTTTAAATAAATTTCATTTAATAATCTGGAGCCAACACTAGTGAAGTTTGCATTGATGTTTGATTGTTGAATTTAGAATTTATTGTAATTGGAGAATGTGATTGTACATACATGGAGACTTTGCTTGATGCTTTACATTCTCCCAATAGCTATTTGTTTCTTTATATAAGTTCAACTCAATTTCTTTTAGATCATTTTTCTCTCATTCTTAGCTTCACATTTAAATTACATTTAGTATTTAATTATGTATTTGTTGTGGATGCTCCAGCCCTATGTATTCTAATGGCACTACATTGGTTATCTTTTATTTCATAAAAGGACAAGAATGTTTCAGGTTGTGTGTTTCAACAAGTACATGTCTCCTTCAAAACAGAAACACACAAAAAAGAAGTCTTTTAGTCATATTTGTGCAGAACAATCTTATCGTATGATTTTACGTACGTCTTATAATTTTATTGCAAAACTTGTTGGAAAGAATAAGAGATCTGAGCTTAATGCAATTAATTACAAATGTCATAATACTTTAGACCAACAAAAGTTACCGAAGTTAATTACAAAAATAGTTAGAAAGTGGAGTGCACTTGTTTAAATGGTAAAGTTTTAATATTTACGGTTTGAAAAATATCATGAAAATTATTTTTTTATCCAAGGGCGAAGCCAGGGGGGCTGGTATGGGCTCTGGCCCCCCTAAAATGTAATATTTCTATTTAGGCTCTTAGAATTTTTTAAAAATTTTAAATTAGTAAAGGTAAAATTACACTTTGACCCCCCTAAAATTATAAAAATTCAATTTAATCCTTTACAAATTATAAAGATATAAATTATAAAAAATTAAAATTGTAACATCCCGAAATTGGGCCTAGTAGGATTGGGCCCATTGGACCTTGAGCATAGAAGCGTTTTAAAATTTTTGAGAATATGAGAACGGAATTATTACAATTTGGACTTATTAGGAATGTGACTTTGGAAAGTTATGGGATTTCTATGAAGTCTCGGGTTTGAATTAGGCCATAGCAAGAATTTTCATTTTTGGCCTTTTAGTGGAAAGGAGTGATGGAAGTAGGACTTAAGAATAAGTGGGTGCATTTAGGAGACACAAGGGAGCTTGTGGCTTGGTGGCAAGTGGTGTGTTGAGCTATTGAAGGGAGCAAGGGTTTGAATCTCATGACAAGCAACAAGAGAGTTCTATTTTTGCTCAAAGAAGAAAAGAGGTGGAGTGGGGACAAATGGAGCAAAACATGGAGTGGGGACAAATGGAGGAAAACATGGAGCAAAACATGGAGGAAAACATGGAGCAAAAAAAAAAGGGAGAGAATTATGGAAAGTGGGGTTGGTGGCACAAAAAAGGGAGAGTGTTATGGAAAGTGTAGTTGGCAAATTTTGGCTTTTAGGGAAAGAATATGTACGGTTTTGTGTGTAGGAGAGGTAGCTTTATTTTTCTTGGTCTTTTGGTAAAGCTTTAGTGCTTGTTTTGGTCAAAATTTCTATAGCATCAATTGTGTCATTTTCTCCAAATTTCTATTTTTTTACTGAAACCTCCTAGCACATTTGTACATTTTTCTTCTCTATTGTTTGGTCAAAACATTCATCTCTTGTTCATCTTCTTTAATAGCTGAAACTACCAGAACACTTTCCCCATCCATTCTCTTCTATTGACCATTTCATCAACCTTTTCTTCTTCTTTAATCAACATCACTTTGTAATCACATCTTTTTGTTCGATTTTCTCTATAGTCGAACCCATTATCATCCTATGTCTTCATCATTTCGTTCTCTATCGTGTGGGAAAACCTCATCTTGATCGAATCGGATTTTTAACAAGGTGAAGGAGCACAAGTGAATGGTACTAATCAATCGTTATCGTCGACTCGTCAAGTAAGTGGGGTAAGAGCGTTGTTATAAGATTTGTTTTGGCCAAAGGTGGGATAATTGCTAACAACTCTCTCACTCACCAAATATTGTTAGGACGGGATTTCAGTAGCCAAAGGGTAGGATCGAGGGAGATCACATTCGTGGTGTTGAAATCGGTGGAAAGCACAACTAGTTATTAAGGTGTGTAATCCCGTACCTTTCGTATATATGATTGAAATGGTGTGTAATATCACACTTCTCTGAAAGTTTGTATGAAATATGCTGTTAATCGGTGGAAATACCAGAGAAAACTAAAAACCGGCATCCGTAATCACTCGGGTGTGCGTATGATCGTAGTGGTAATCGTATTTCGTAATAAAACAGTTTCGGTTAGAAGCAGTGATGTATTTTTGAAAAATCACGAAAAATAGGATAAAATGAATTAGAAAGTGAGTAAGATATCAAATTAAAGCTTACTGTGTCTATTTTGATATGGAAGATACGGAGAAGGAAAAGGAATTTTATATTCTGAGATATCTTGATTTTAGTGAGACTGGTTCTGATTAACTTCGGGGTTCACTGTTCTGTTTTGGAAAAATCATATAAAATTGTACAAAATGAATTATGGGTTATAATTTATATGTATGGATTCCTTAGTGAGCCTATTTTCAAGGGAAACATGTTGGAATGGTATATGAAAACCGTACAGTGAGATATTTGAAATTAAGGTAAGAGAGGTCAGAATCATTGGATAGTGAAACAAGGGAAACTTTAAGAAATAAACTGTACTAAATGGCTAGGCCAAAAATTCTGGAAAAATTACAGTAAGAAGATACATGAGTCTAGTTTCAAGGAAATTTTACGGATCTAGATTTCGAGTTTTCTAACTCGAGTTATAGCCAATTTAGTCAGTATGACGCAAATGGACAGTTTAAATTTGTATGCCCCAAATTACTAGTTAAGTTTTAGTTGCGAAATTACTCCGTTTGGGCCTAAAATGGATTTGGACCCAATAGTTCCGTAGAGACCGAAATAGAGTTCTGTATCACTTGAGGCGATAGTGAATCTTCGGAAACACCGTTAAATATGAAATTACCGAATTACTTTGGGTTGCGAAAATTACCAAATTACCTTTGGAGGGTAAATTACCGAATTACCCTTGTAGGGTAAATTGCCGAATTACCCTTAGAAGATAAATTACTGAAATTACCCTTGGTAGGTAAAACTACCGAATTACCCTTGGAGGGTAAATTACCGAATTACCCTTAGAGGGTAAATTACCAGAAATACCTTGGGTTGTAAAAATTACCAAAATGTCCTTGGAGGGTAAATTACCAAAATACCCTTGGGTTGTAAAAAAAATTAATTACCAAAATGCCCTTGGAGGGTAAATTACCAAAATACCCCTGGGTTGCGAAATTACCAAAATGCCCTTGGAGGCGAAATTACCAAAATACCCCTGGGTTGCGAAATTACCGAAATACCCTTGGAGGGTAAGTTACCAAAATACCTTTGGGTTTCGAAATTTATTGAAATACCCGTGGAGGGTAAATTACCAAAATACCCCTCGGTTGTAAAATTACCAAAATACCCTTAGAGGGTAAATTACTGAAATACCTTTGGGTTTCGAAATTTATTGAAATACCTGTGGAGGGTAAATTACCGAAATACCCCTTGGTTGTAAAATTACCAAAATACCTTTAGAGGGTAAATTACTGAAATACCTTTGGATTGCGAAAATTACCGAATTACCCTTGGTAGGTAAAATTTCTGAATTACCCTTAGAGAGTAAATTACCGAATTACCCTTAGTGGGTACGATTACTGAATTATGAAAATGCCCTTATGGGCCGAGTTAGGAAAATGCCCCTAATGGGCCGAACTACGAAATGTCCCTATGGACCAAACTACGAAAATACCCTTTATGGGCCAAAATGTTATATTTGCTATATGGGTCAATTCGTTATATGGGCCAAATGTTATATTTTCTAGATCGATTAATGGGCCAAATTTGCTAGATCGTTTAATGGGCCAGATTTGCTAGATCGTTTAATGGGCCAGATTTGCTAGATCGTTTAATGGCCAAATTTGCTAGATCGATTAATGGGCCAAATTTGCTAGATTGCTTAATGGGCCAACTTGTGTTATGGGCCTTATGTTGAAATTATTCTATAAATATTATTATGCTTTGTATATGCATACATGACTGCATGGGTTCGGATAAATGACGAAAAGAAGAAAGGCCTGTTGCCAAAATCTAGTTTGGTGGCTTTGCCACAAATATTTTAAATGGCCTGTTGCCAAAATATTTTAAATGGCCTGTTGCCAAAAATCTAGATCGGTGGCTTTGCCACAAATATTTTAAATGGCCTGTTGCCAAAATATTTTAAATGGCCTGTTGCCAAAAATCTAGTTCGGTGGCTTTGCCACAAATATTTTAAATGGCCTGTTGCAAAAAATATTTTAAATGGCCTGTTGCCAAAAATCTAGTTCGGTGGCTCTGCCACAAATATTTTAAATGGCCTGTTGCCAAAATATTTTAAATGGCCTGTTGCCAAAAATCTAGTTCGGTGGCTCTGCCATAAATATTTTAAATGACCTATTGCCAAAATATTTTAAATGGCCTATTGCCAAAATCCAGTTCGGTGGCTCTGCCACAAATATTTTAAATGGCTTAATGCCTCTAGTTCGGTGACTCTGTCACAATCTAGTTCGGTGACTCTGTCACACTCTAGTTCGGTGGCTCTGCCACATTAAATGACTTTATGCCTGCGATTGGTGTGTTGGCAGGGTGGGTTGACTTGATCCCCACAAGTGTGCTGGTTGGTACGGGTGGTGCGTAGCGGATGGAAATTGGGTTTGGTTTGGGATTTGCATATCATATGCATATTATATACATGTTATTATGTTATAATTGTAAATGGGCTTAGGCCCAAAATATTGCTATGTGTGTTTACGACCCAGTGGATGATGGTAAGGGGATTACACACTGAGTTCTTGTAACTCACCCCCTTTTTCTTAACCTTTTGAGTAATGCTCGATGTGGCGTGGACTTGGGCCTTGGATGACTTGGTGGAGACCATACTTCAGAAATGGTTTATTTGGACTTTAGACTTCTTTCTCGTTTATTTAATTACTTTACTATTTTGGGTTAAATGTTGTAATAAGGCCTCGAATTTTCTTTCAAAATGCTTCTGCAACTCTATTCCCAAACATCCCATTTTTGTGAATTGTTTATTTCAAATATGTTTTCACAACAAAAAAGGTTATTAAAGATAATTACGTTTTCAAGTAGATAACAATTGAGTGTTTTGGGTTTTAACAAAGAGGCTGTAATTCTCACACAAGTTTTTAACAATATCAAAGATGGTTTGGAAAAAAAAAATTTTCCATGTGACACGCTAGATTCGGGCTTAACGTCTAGGCCGGGTTTGGGGTGTTACAAAAATTTTATCCGGCCCCTCCTAAAAAATTGTTCTGCTTCGCCCCTGTTTTTATCTATAAATCAATTCCAAACAAATGTTTTATCTAAAAAATCATAAAAAAATACCTTCAAAATATAACTCTCTTAAACAAAAATTGACATTTTTTAAATAGTAAATATTAACTCTTTTTAATAATATAGGGAATGAATTAACATATGTAATAGTGGAGATATTAATTTAATCCTATTCCCATAATAAAGTACCTACCAAATATATATACATACTCACAATGATAAGATACAAGTATGAAAAACCAAACACTGCAAAAAAACTGCATTATATGACTTGAATTAGACAATACATGTTTAGATAAATCATATTACATATGGGAAAATGACTAAAATGCTTTTTGTAATTTATCAAATCTTCTAATGGTGCTTTTACTTTCAAAAGATCAAATTTGATATTTGAACTTTAATTTTGTCAAAATTTGACATTACTTAATATGTGGATCAATCATAGGATACCTTATGGTGCAACTTATCAGAATTTGTTGTTCTATCAATTCAAGGGACATTGGAGGATGAAATTTAACCCCACTAACCAAGTGTAATACCCTCTAACTCTAAATTGTCGCCGGAACAAGGTTACAAGGCATTACCGGACAATCGAACAATTTATGGTTATTATTCAAATAATTATCGAACATATTATAAAATAACCATAAAGTCCTTTAAGTGGACCCTCAAGGCCCAAAATACGTATTAGGGGGAATCGGGACTTGTTCAGGTGCTCCGAACTTTTTTTATTTTTATTTTTTCAAAAATAAATATGACCCCTTTATAAATATCTAATATTCCCTGCAATTTCAAACCGAGACCAATCCAAAATCCAGCAATTCAACCAATGCAATTTCATATTTAATCGTATTTAAATTATACCTATAACATTAATTTTATAATTTTATTCTATAAACATTTATTTTACTAATAAAATTTAACCTATAATTTCATTAATTTCATTCTAAATTTTTAGTACCAATTATACCATGTATATCATATAAATTTTCATACCTGATGGTCTAAAAACTAATTAATAATTCGACAAAGGCAAGTGCACCTATCGAACAGTAGTATAGCTATGGTGAGTCTGAAATATCGTATCCACAAGGACTAAAAGTACTAGTAATAACTATCTTTCTATTATTTAGCCTAATAATTAAGTGGATTTGTTTTTTAATTTAAACTAACTAATTAACTATGAATGCGACAGAGAGTGAAGGAAATAATCGTTAACGCGACAGAGAGTGAAGGAAATAATCGAATAAACCAATGATAAAGACAATACCCAAGGAGAAATCCACCTAGACTTCACTTATTATTCTAACTTAGAATTAAATGATTTATTCACTTGTCTTAATCCGTAGAAATTCCTAAATTATGTTAATATCTCTTTCGAGACTAAGAACAACTGACTCTAGGTTGATTAATTGAAATCTCTTTCTAATTAAAACTCCTATCATCGTATTAACTCGATTTATGGATTCTCTTATTAGATTTGACTCTAATCCGATAGATTTATGTCATTCTATTTCTAGGGTTGCAATCAACTCCGCTTAATTATGCTAAATCTACTCTTAAACAGGAACTTTTGCTCCACTAAATAAGTGCATCAAACTTGAATTAATACCCTGAAAATATTAAAGCAAAAATTAAGAACACATAATTAAGAACAAGAACACGTATTTATCATGTAATTCAATCAATTAAATAATAAGATCTATTATAGGTTTCATCCTCCCTAGGTATTTAGGGAGTTTAGTTCATACTCATAGAGGAAAACATCTCAAAACAAAGAAAACAACAAGACATGAAAAACCAAATAAAACTTCGAAGGAAATTGACTGGAGATCTTCAATCTTGGAGTGGATCTGCTTCCGAGATGATTCCGACAGCTTCCTTCGAATAATTTCTCCGTTCTACACTGCGCGCCTCCTTAGGTCTTCTTCTAGTGTGTATTTATAGACTTTAGAATGCTCAGAAACCTTACTAGTTTTTTCCGCGTAACAGGGAAACAGGGTGTGAAATCGACACAGGCTGGCACATGGGCGTGTGGCCAGCCCGTATGGCTCATAGGGACATGTGCGCAGCCCGTGTGGATCTTGAAAACTCTGATTTTGGCCCCTTTTTCGCTCCTTTTGCTCCCAAATACTCTTCTAAGTATAGAAACATGAATTTAAGAGATTACGAGCATCAAATTCACTAATTCTCATCATAAATCATACAAAAATATGCCAAGTATAGAATTAAAATATGTTACATTTATAGTTTATCAAATATCCCCACACTTAAGCATTTATGGAATTAGCTGGCATTGTTTATAATTGGCTTTATATTAATAAATTCTCTTCATTCCTGAAAAAAGAAAAAAAAATTATAAATGTGAATGAGACAAAAGATGCGCTTTCCAAAACAGGATCCCAGTCTATTATGGAATATTAAGGTGTTTTTATTATTAGTGATTTAGGTTTAAACCTGTTTATGGGGCAAGTTATTTGTCCAAGTTCAAAAGTCTGTTCAGAATTTAAGAAGGTCTGGATAAAATTATTAGGCCTGAAAAATGAAATTGGATAAAAAAATTTAGACTCGTTTAAAATATTTCAAGCCCGAGTTCGGCCCAACCCATTTTAAGTTTATAATACTTTATATTATGTTATTTTTATATATTATGTAATTTAGAACACATTAAAAAATAAACCTATACTAAATATATAATAATACTCTAATGTAAATATTAAAATAATGTTAAGATAACTATATAAAAAAATTCAATAAATAAAAAATATATAAAATTATTAAAAATTAATATAATATAAATATTTTAAAAAAATTAAAAATAATATGGGCGGGCCTAAAATGGGTTCGGGTTAATCTTTTGCAAATATGAACGGGTTTGAGCAAAATTTTAGGCCCAAATTTCGAGCCGAATTGGACTTGGGCAAACATAAAGTATGTTAATATCATGTTTAGACTTGACTAATGAGCACCTCTACAGTAAAGGTTTAGTCATTAATATTATCAAGATTTGACGTGAACTTTTTTTATTGATATAATAATAAATTTAGACTTTCAAGTTTATAGATTCTTTCAGTTTGATCCTAATTCAAAAAAATAACAAATTTAACCTTCAACTTTACACATTTTGTTAATTTAGTTTTAATTCTTAAAAATTCAAAATTTTTACTAATAAAATAACTTAGTTGAATTTCTTTGGATATGCAGGAACTTATAGGATAATTATAGAAGGTAATTCAAGATATAAATTCAACTTTTAGCTTAAGAGTTTTAAGCTTATCGAACAATTGTTAAAAGAGATCTTATATGAGCTTATAAATAGGTTCTATTGTTACACATAGTGGTGTGCTTGTGTCATGGGTTGTGTTTGGGAGACTACGACAATGGCATAAATATGTGATCTATCATGTTCAAGAGAGGTCATTTGGCCCAACTGGACTAGCCCATTGTTTTGAGAGATTGAAGGCCCATCTACAAAGCATGTAGAACGTAATCTTTAAAGATTTGCAATCTTAGAGATAACTTGTAATCTTAAAAGATATGATAATGTAATCTTAGAGATTTGGTTTATAGATAGTTTTTAATCCTAGCAATTGATGTACTTTAATCTGTATCATTAATCTTGGAGAGGCTCAACTGTAAATAGAAGCATTTCCTCATCCATTGAGTAATAGAATTACTGAGAGCATTCTCTCAAACTCTCTCTTGTGTTCTTAGCTTTCCTGTGGCTTTGTTCTTATATTTCAAGTTCTCTCATCTTGAGTTACTTCTACTTTGTGTTGGTGCCTTAGAGGAATTTTATTTGAATCCTCAATTGTTAGGTTTGGGTGACTAATTTGTAGCAATCGGTTCATTGTTAGAGCTACAATTCCTTCTTTGTGTAAAGGTATGTTAAGCTTAATCATATGGATGATTCAAACAATTGTTAAATGAAATCATTCACTAAATGAGGCTTCACAAAGTAAAATTGGTGAATCTGAATAGTATTAACAAATATAATGTGTTGATTTCTTTCCTTGCCTTACTCTCTTTTTATAATTTGTTTGTTAAACTATCTTGTTTCAACTTTTGTTTAAACATCAGTTGGGACATCGAATTAGGATAAGGAGAAAATCAAAACATTTTCAATTGATATCAGAATAAATTTCAAGAGATGTTTGAAAGTGGTCCTATATTTAATTTGCAACCATGGATTCGAATGTAGTTCGATTACTCAATCCCCCTTACTTCTTGGTACAAAAAAAGATTCATATTGAGAGTCTCGTATGAGGACTTTCATCACATTTATTAATGAAGCAACTTAGTAAGTTATTGAAGATTGATGGACTCGACCCCTTGTGACTATTGCTAATGGCATCAGATGTCTTAAAGAAGAAACAAATACACCATCGAAGAAAGAAAAGCTGCTCATGAAAATTCACAAGCTCTAAATGTCATTTTCAATGGTGTTAACTTGGATAAACTTAAAGTCATTTCTATGTGTGAATTTGCCAAGGAGGCATGGACAATCATACAAAACCAACATAAAGGAAGTGATGCTATGCGTATGTCAAAATTTCAGATTTTAACGAGCGGGTTTTATCAATCATGCGTAGCTGCACTACTCGAAAGCAGTTGAACTTTGGCAATTAGCCGGACTAAAATTTTCTAATATACTATTTTAAGTCTGATTGCTTCACTTTTTGATTCGTCGGATAGTGTCATACTGAATAAGGTGTTAATGACGATGCGGAGTATTCAGTTCTTTCGAAACAGGTTTTATTAGAAGATTGAGGGTTCCTTTGGATGCCCGTTTTCCTCCAGTGTGGTGAGATTAGGCTACCAAGCTCACTGCACTGCTGTTTGGTTCAGTATTTCAGTGCAGTGAAAATTAGTTTCAAACTCACTGGTGTGTTAAAACGGGACTGGAGAATTCAGCAGCAGTTGAAGACAATTGGGGCAGTAGGTATTTTTCACAGACAAAAATACCCATTTTGCTTACCTTCAAGATATGGGTAAACTTCCTTCTTCAAGATATGGGCAAAAGGAAATTTACAGTTTATTTTTTTGTTTCGTTCCTTCAATTGACCTCCCAATTTAGAAACTAAAAAAGGGGAAGGGGGGGAGCAAAAAGAAGAAGCAGAAAAAGAAAAGAGAGAAGGAAATGAAGGAAGAGAAAAGAGTTTGGAGAAGGATGGGATCAGATGCAGATGGCATAACCCAAATTTCAGTTTGGGCTAGTTAATTAACATGATAATAACCTCAAAAATATCAAAAACAACAAAAACTAAGTTAAAGTACTCATCTTAATGAAGCATGCATATGCCGAAAATGGTTGGAAGCTTAACACTTCTCTTCTTCCTTTACTTTCGGTCAAAAGGGTGGAAGAAGATGATAATGCACTTCCCTTATGTTTTATTATTTTAATGCTATTATAAAATATACATATACATCATTATATTCCTTATTTAATAATAAAACAAACTATAAAATACTTAAATAAAAGCCTAGTGCCGTTCACTACTATAGGAAATGGATTATTTGTCCTTTAAGGACTCATCATTAATAAGCCACTCTCTAATTGGCACTATTAAAATTTGACCATAAATTTCCATTTTATGCAATTACCTCCTTTTTATAAAATTAAGCACACAAATACAAAAAATTTTATACGAACTCACACACATGCTAATTCAAACAAAAAATTACTCAGAAAATAATACTTAAAGAAAATTTTTCAACTCGGATTTGTGGTCCCAAAATCACCATTCCGATTAAGGTCGAAATCGGGCTGTTACAAATAAGGTATTCTTATTTTTCATTTATTTATTTTTGGATGTAATGAAATTTTGGGTTAATATATATTCTGCCCCTAGACTTGAATTATTTATTCTTATTTGGTACTCGTCTCAATTTATATTCCCTTAGTACTTATGTATTAATACCATTCACACTGATAATTAATTAAGCGATGAATGTGACAATCTTTTAACATGCTATATGACACACATAAATAAAAAAAAAATCTTTAAAACTATATATATAAAATCCTTTTACATCAAGAATCAACTTTAATATATAATTGTCTAGAAAATCACTTGTTATGTATAAAATAAATATTTTTAGTAATTTTACATATTTTAAATTTATTCTAATTTTTAAGTTATTATTATTTTTGAAAAATATATAAAATATGAATTTATAAATTTATAATAAAATATCATAAGATACATTTTAATATTTTATTAAATGAATTTATAAATTAACATATTTTTAATAATTTTGTAAAAGTTTATATACCAATTCTAATCTGATGTCCTTAATAGTCATTTTATATTCTCACCTCACCGCTACAGCTGCGTTTGAATCCAAACACATACTCCACCATTGTTTCTAATCTCACTGCTACAGTATCTAATCTCACCGCTACAGTAACTAATTTCACCGCCACCGCTGTTTTTAATCTCACCGGAGATAAACACACCGCCCATCCAAACTAAGCGTTGTTTTATCTTTCGACATGCCCAGTCTGCAGGATTGGTTGAGTGCAGAATCGGTGTTTGAAATAGTTCAATGTGTTGCTGGTCACCTGCCTAATGTTACTGGCGGTTCGCCTGAGCAGTGGTGGCCGACGGTAGATGAAGCCGCCTGATAATCGACTGAAACGCAACGTTGATGCTGCAAGTTTTGGGGCGGATCAGTCGACTAGCTTTGTAACAGTGGTGAGGGACTCTAACGACGTTTTTGTTAAGGGTAATACGGGTCATTACTGAGCCAGCTTGGAGCCAAAGTTTGCTGAAGATTTTGTAACTAATTTCACCGCCACCGCTGTTTTTAATCTCACCGGAGATAAACACACCGCCCATCCAAACTAAGCGTTGTTTTATCTTTCGACATGCCCAGTCTGCAGGATTGGTTGAGTGCAGAATCGGTGTTTGAAATAGTTCAATGTGTTGCTGGTCACCTGCCTAATGTTACTGGCGGTTCGCCTGAGCAGTGGTGGCCGACGGTAGATGAAGCCGCCTGATAATCGACTGAAACGCAACGTTGATGCTGCAAGTTTTGGGGCGGATCAGTCGACTAGCTTTGTAACAGTGGTGAGGGACTCTAACGACGTTTTTGTTAAGGGTAATACGGGTCATTACTGAGCCAGCTTGGAGCCAAAGTTTGCTGAAGATTTTGCGGTAAGTGAAGCTCTTTCTTGATTGAAGGCTTGGTATCATGATTGTGAGCGACAACCTCCAAGCGATGCCTCTGGTATCATGATTGAATTCAGCTCTGAAGCGGGTTGATGACGATGCCTCTGGTTTCAGTATGTTTATTTCAGCTCTTGCATCTCAGTTTCATAATTTTTCCTTTTGTTGGACGAGACAGGAAGCAAGGCAGCTCATATATTTATGAGAGTAGTTTTATCTTATGCGACCCACTCTGAATGGAAAAGTCATCCTTCCAATCATTCCTTTATTTTAAACCATGATTTGATGTTTAATTTAGACCATGAACGTAGAAGATGTTTGGACCGAGAGTACAAGGTAAGCCAGTTGGCTTAGAACTTAGTTTTTATCCTATCTTTTATTAAGGAAAAGGATTGAATGAAACAGTGACGCCAAGTTATCTGTATCCCTCTCCAATAGATTTATGCCACATCAGCATTTTTATCCTGAATTTCAGCATTTTTATCCTGAAAAAAATCAAATCCAAATTAAAATCCTTAAATTCAGGATAAAATGCTGAAATTCAGGATAAAAATGCTGATGTGGCATAAATCTATTGGAGAGGGATACAGATGACGTGGCATCACTGTTTCATTCAATCCTTTCTCATTTTATCAATTGGTGTTATTAATTTGGCATCATGAAATTATTTCTCCGTAAAAAAAGATTATATTTTTTATATTACATATATAATAACATTGAAACACAAATCTCAACCCAACTAGAATCAAGCTTTGGCATAATAACGCTACCAAATTATATTTATTCACTTATTCTCATAATGACAGTACATGACATAGTTAATAATGAGATGACAGACAAATAGTGCTTCATCCATGAAGGGAACACCAATTTATTTAGTTTCATTTATTAAGTACACAACACACACAAATCTTCAAGCTTCCATGGAGTTGTGGGGTTTTTCTCAATTCAAGAGGTGAGAGGTTCTTCTTTGGTATCGTATTGGATGTTGTAGTAATTAGCACCAGTGAAAGTGTTACCAGTGACATCAGTTGTGACAACGGTCCCATTATAAAGAGTGTCTTTTTGAGTGAATACGAAGGGAACATCACACGTGCCATGGGTCATCGATAGATACACCGTCACCTTAGTCATCGGTGGGACATGAGCTTGGTGGTTAACTTCCATCACGGTGCTCGTTGTCTTTGTCTCTCCCCACTCTATTCCTGCTTCGAGTTTGGCAGATATTTCGATACCCGCTTTGCCGATTAATGGAACCCCTACTTCGAAGGTCGCTTTGGTTTCAAGGCCTAACGTAAAATGAGCTAGCCAAGTACTGGTATTGGTCTCTGTATAAGAAAGTTTCACATCGAGTGTGTTGGCTTGAGTGGTACGGTTAGTGGCAGAATTCTCGGCCAGAACAAGGACTTTTTTGTTATAGACTCGAGCATTTTCAATATCGTATCGGAGATTATAAATCTGGGTTGACAACACAGGCTCTTGAACCATTAAGAAGGCCTCTCTGGTAATAGAAGGGACGGCTGCATTAAGGCAATTTGTCTTTCCCTCGATCGTGAGGCGCTTGCAGAACTTATTATTGCCCAAGTTGAGCAGAGCTATTGTCTTGTTGTCGACTTTGAAGGCACGAAACCGAGTGTCCTTATCGGTGCCTTTAGTGTCATTAGAATCCACCCAAATCCAATTCGGGCTACGCCTCCAGAACTTATCGGAAGAAATTGGCTTGAAGCGGATGTCTCCATTCTTCATATAAAAAACCTCCATTGGCACAGATCCAACACCAACATCCGCACTTGAGAATTCTAAATATGGGTGACCCTCGACCTGGGTAAGACGAAGGAACATATCATTGTTTCCTTTGAAAGCAACATACCGAGGCAGAATCACCAACGACTCCCAATCAATAACTTTGAAGATATCATTGCCATTATCCGCAACATTTTTGTTGTTTGCCAACATGCCTCGACTGAGTTCCGATTTAGCCAATGGCCATAAGCATAAATAGCATCCAGATTGAACATGGACAAATCGAAAATTTTTATATACAGAGTCTTTCAAGATAGGCTCGAACAATGTGCATGACTCCTTGGATCGGTCTTCTTCCGGCTTATCCGCGGTTATAGTAATCCAATACTCCTCATCTGGTTTTCCGGTGATGGAAGGATTATGAGTTCGCTCCAAGTATTTGTTGTTGGTACAGCTCCTTATGTGCACCAACCCATCTTTAGCAAACTCCACTTCGAATTTTGCATTTGCGCTCACGACCGTTGGTTCGGTGAACTCGGCGTATCCGTTGTACTTTCCTTTGTCGTGCTTGTAGCCAAGGTATGTTTCTGATCCGGGGGATTTGAGCACGATGAACCTGGGCACTGACATTTTCAATAACAAAGTAACTCTCTCAATCTTGTGCTTATGCTTTGGTATACATTAAACCTCAAGGGCTAAGCTTTTTATAGAAAAAATTTATTGCTCTTTTGTTTTAGTAGTTCTTTTTAAGATTTTTTTTCTTACAACTTTGTGCCAATTAACATTACAGCCCACTTGTTCTTATTGATGTAACCTACGTTTCAATAATTTTGGTACACGTTATAAATGGAGTAGGAGCTGACTTTTACAAGGTTTAAACTAATCTTTTAAGATGTGAATTAGTAATGTTTTGTTGATTCTTAATTTAATTGGGATGGGCTTTGATGTCAATGCAAGAGATCGTAAGTTTGAGTGCGTTGAAACACATTATTCACCTATTTATGAGTTAGGGATTAAATTTCAATTTTGAAAGGAATATATATAAAGACACATGAAACTTGTATATATTTTATTATTATTTTAATAATGAATCATCATACGAAATCTAAAGGATTCACATGAAACTGCTGAAAACCAAAACAAAGGTTGATACGGAACATTAAAAGGGAGCATACGCATAGCTCCGCCATTCCCCTTTGTCACTGCTTAACAATAATTTGAAAAAATCTTCAAAATAATATTTGATACGTTGTAGTAAATAGGAGAGGAAAGAGGTTTTTTTAATTGCGGGAGTTTGTCCTCTAATAAAAACGTCAGACACAATAAATTTATTTATTTTTCTTAATAATATTTTGATATGATAGATCTTAAATTGTAAAATTTTAAGTTAATATCTAATGTCATAATACAGTGTTTTTTTTTTTTTTTTTGAGGAAGTTATCTCCTACCTTCAAGCAATCGGCTGCTTTCCCCTTGTCGATCTTGCTCTCCAATTTGGATTTCAACGTTGAATTTATTTGCTAGACATATTGCTCGTCAAATTCTGTCTATTGGCTTCTCAAAAATTTGTTCACCAACTTCTTGTCGTCATTCTTCTTTAAAATGCACACCGATTGGCTTTTAAAATTGCAACGCCAAATTTCCTTAAAACATTTAGTGCCCTATAATTATTTTACCTTTGTTGTCCACTAAATCTTTGTACCGATTAGCATCCAAATTATATTAATTGCTCTTTTACTGCCAAAGTCTTCGTTAATAGCCCTCACATTGTGGGTCCATTTATATCCAATTTATACTTGCTATTTGCACCATTTGCAGCACCATGTACCTCCAAATAATTGCTGCAATTATTGTTTACATCCTTGCTATAGCCTCCCTCAATTTCACCGTACAATTGTTGCCTTGCTGCATTGTTTACCGAATGAGTAGCGGCTGTTTTTTTTTTATTGTTATTTGATGGCCATTCGATTCAATTTTTGGTGCATCGAATACTTCCAATTTTTTGCCATGAACCTTACTTTGCATCGTTTCACTCCCATTTTCACCCCTCAATAATTTGCTATTCGTTCTCGCCAAATCATTGATGTTTTCCGTCAGTTGCAGCTTCAATCTTGCAGAAGGGCTTGAAAAGATGGCATCAAGTTCTTCAATTGGTTGCTATGAAGACGTGTTTCCCTAGGTTGTTGCCTCTTCTGGATTCGATTATAGTTGGTGTGTTCTCATTTGGTTATTTAGGTGAAGTTCGTGTGGCGAATAACCCTCCGGAAAATTGAAAGCATTGGAAGCTGTTTCATTTTCGGAACGGTGAGTGTTGTTGTTCTGTCAACACACTCGATGTGAAACTTTCGTATAGTGAAACCAATACCAGTACATGGCTAGCTCATTTTACACTAGGTCTTGAAACCAAAGCCACCTTCCAAGTCGGGGTTCCATTCATCTGTGAAACGGGTGTCGAAATATCTTCCAATATGAAGAAGACGACCACTGTCATGGAAGTTAAGCACCAGGTTCGTGTGCCGCCGATGACTAAGGTGACGGTGTATCTACTAATGACCAATGCCACGTGCGATGTTCCCTTCGTGTTCACTCAAAAAGACACTCATTATAATTGGACCTTCGTCAGAACTGATATCATAGAACATTCAATATGATAGCAAAGAAGAACCCCTCACCTCTAAAAACTGAGAAAATCCCCCACAACCTCATGGAAGCTCAAAGATCTGTGTGTGTTACGTACTTATTAAGCTAAACTAACTAAATTCGTATTTCCCCTATGGAAGAAGCACTGTCTATTATCTTATTACTAACTATGTCATGTGCTTTCATTATAAGAATAAATCATTAAATAAATGGGTGGCTTCATATGTCTGAAGCGAATATCTTAGGGTTAATTGTATTAAAACCCCCAAAATAAAACCCTCATTCCAAATTGGTCCTTAAACTTTAAAACATTCTAATTACATCTTCAAATTATCGATGGTACATATTGAGGATTTTGTGCAGCCAATCTCATGATTATAATTGGATATGAGATTGGATTAAGTAAGATTATTTTTCAAGGATTATAATGTGATCTACTTACTTTATATACTGAGATATGCAATCCAAGAATATATGAGCTAACTTTATGAAGATTTATCTCAATACTTTGTATCATTATATTAAGGGAAATTGATTTAATGAGATTTGAATAGATCAGGATGAATGGTTACTTTGAGAAGCTAAATTTGTGCTCTAAATATAGAAGACTTGTTAAACCTTGAAAGAGGTAATTGTGTTGGAGCTGTTATGAGAGCAGTTGCAACTGCACTTGACACTACTCAAGAATTTTAACTTGTCTTTTTTGGAGTTAACAATCTTTCGAACGAAATCAATTGAGCCATGGCTAAGATGATTTTGTGGACGTGTGTTAACCCATGTTTAAAAATCCATTTTTGTGGAACAATAAATCTTCGAAAATTAGATTGATGCAAATAAAATTCCTCTAATTTGTAGATATTGACTTGAAGTCATATATGGTAGATCTTTGATTTATTCTTAATTTTATGAGGCTAGTTTAAATTTCAATGTTATTAAGATATATTTAGATCTAAATCTTAACATAAATCACGTGATAATATTTAAATTCAAAATAAATCAGAAATACCATTAAAGTATTGCTCATGTTCTATTTTGGTCATTAAAGTTTTAATTTTTTCTATTTTGGTTATTAAACAATTCGTATTCAAATTATTTGGTCACCGATCATTAACCGCCTTTTGAAATTTTACAAAAGTCTGACTTGGATTTTTTTTTAGTAGTCTGATAATAAATTTAACTCTCTAATGTTTACACATTCTGTTAATTTGATCTTTAGTATAAAAAAAAAAGCAACAAATTTTGCCCTCAATGTTTTCAAAATATCATTTTAATTCAAATTTTTAAAAAAAATCTATAAATTTAGGCCTCAACAATCTTGTGAAAATTTTTATTTTTTAAAAATTTTGTAATTTTTTTACTTGTTTCTCTATCAAAATCATTCTTTTTTTTACTGTTTAAGTTTCGGCTTAACTCCTATCCAAAGTCATGAATTGGATATCAATGATCAAAATAAAATTTTATTAAATTTTGACGGGGTTAATTGTTTTAAAGGAACTTAAAAAAGGATTATAACTGCTATTATACCACTTGGCTGTTGTTTTGTTGGTTTCGGGTATAAGTCTGAAACCTCATCGTCCTGGCTGCGTTGAAGAACTCATCCATGGCTTTCGCAGAAGAGCCCTTGAAACCTTCCTCCTCATCATCTTTTTTCATGGCACTCTCGATCATCTCCCTCACTTCACAAGCTTTCCTTCTTATTTCCTTTCCTTCCTCGCTATCGCGCATCACCAATTCAATCTTGGCTGCCACTTCTTTATGCTTCACTTCACAGGTTTTCCCTCTCGCCACTTCCACGCAAACCCCAACTTGTTCCACCAGCAATTTCACATTGAAAACTGCTCCACAGCCATTGCCCACCCTAGTAATGGCACACCATGACTCAAAGATTCAAGCACCGAAATCCATCTACACTGACCCAAAAAAGCAGAGGTAGATTTGTGGGATAATGTCTCTAGCTGGGGTGCCCATTTATGCACTAATATCAAATTTAGCTGTTTTAAAAAAAAAAATCAAATTTCATTTTATAAATGTTAATTTCTTAAAAAATATGAAATAGATAATTTAATGCTAGAAACAACTACCCCTTCCTTGCCAACTAAATTTGCGTGGAGACAATTTCCATTTTGATGATTAAATGGTGAGTATCTAACCTATTATGGAAGATCATACTGCTTGGGAATACAAAACTTTGGTAACTGATTTGGACCAACATTCACCAAAGCAATATCCCTTGGATTATGAACTTTGGATTGGATTATGATTTTGATGATAATTTGTCATAGAGTCCATATTTATTAATTTGGTATATTGTATTACTTTATGGTATTATTGTTTTAGTGAAATTGTATTAGATCTTCTATTGTAAACAAGTCACCAAATTTACATCAAAGACTTGCCTAAAAAAATGAATTGAGAGTTAGGCAACTAATTTGATATTGAGAGAATACGTTTATAAGAGTGTTATTTTTTAAGTAAACCGTATTGTTGTGGTTTTATTTTTTGTGATCACAAGGGGTGTTTTCCGTGGTGAGAGTATTGTATTTTCAAAGTGCAAGGGTGAGGAAAACAATCGCAGTCTGTGTGATTGAGTAAGTTCATTTTGTACTTGTTGAAAAGAATGCATATTTCTCACTGCGCTAAGGGCTCTGCAGATGTAAGGAAATTAAACTGCGAAATCATCTTTTTGTGTTTTGTATATTTTCTGCTTTCTCATTTAGTGCATGGTGAAATGCCTACAAACTTAAACATCAATTTCTTTGTGTAGTTATTGCTCTTAGCAACATCCTTTCTGCTGACAAATTCAATAAATTTTTTTTTAGAATTTGACTTAAAATAACAAATTTTATAAACATGGAGGGCTAAATTTATTGTATTTTTTAATTTAGGATCAAATCGATAAAATGTCTAAATATTAGAGTTAAATTTATTATTAGATCAATAAATAAAAAGCTCACGTCAGCACTTCCTTCAAATTTCAAACAATTGTTAATGTTCGGTGACTAAAAACTTTTATTTCAAATAGTTTAGTGACCAATATAGAACGCGAGCACTACTTTAGTGACCATTTTTATACTTTACCCTAAAATATATAATAAAACTCTAACCTAAAATATTCAAACTATCAAGTCTATTTACAATCTATACTAATCTAAACTAATATTAAGTATTTGATTGAATTGTTGTCACTCATTAATCGCGTCTCAACTCAGTTATGAAATTACCAAAAGTCCCTTATTTTTCTAAAGTAATAAATACTAAGGTAAAATATGCTACAAATTCTTGTACTCTTTGTATATTTGAAATAACAAAAAATATTGAAGTTTTAATGGACCTAAATTTAATAAAATAAATTTAATAAAAGAATTCTAGTAGTGTTCACAATTAAACCTAAATTTTGAAATCTAAAAGGTAAAAAGTCCAAATTCCTTACAATAAAGTAGAGAGACTAAATTCCAAATATAAAAAGAGTACAAGGACTTAGAGTATATTTTAACCTAAATATTATATTAAGGGTTTTTTTATTATTTTTATATTTTTATATATACTAAATAATATTTGAATTTTTAAATATCATGATTACAATATGTTGACTTTACCATTTCTATAGAACCTCATTCAATTCTTATATATTTTTTACAAATTTATTATATAATAATTCTACTCAATCGTGAGTGTACTATAATTTAGTTTATTAAAAAAATACAAATAGACCAGTGACTTAAATAAAAAAATTTAAATAGTTTAATGACCATTTTGTAACTTTTTGGGTAACCAAAAAATAAAGTTACTAATAGTTTAATGACCTTGGGTATAATTTACCCTTAAAATATTTAAAAAGCAAAAATTTTTTTTTTCCTAATGGAATTGGAGGTGAGTATCGATGATTATTTGAGCTAAAATGATGCGATCTAGATTAAATATCAAAGTAGGGAGTAAATTAAATATAATAGAGAATTTCATGACTTGCTTGATATATGCAATTGGTATGAAATTGAGTTGGAACATGTTGAATTACATATTAAATTGATTATTGTTTTTTGAAATTAGCATGTTAAAGCATAAATTGAATGGCATAATGAATTGGAATTTGGTTACCCTATTAGCTGTTCAGACTATGTCGGACATAGTTGGCATGCCATAAGGATAGAGTATTAAGTAAAGCCACCATTTTTGGGCAATCCGGGTGGTAAACATTATGTATTGAGTAATCGTTTTCGGGCAACCCGGGGTGACAAATTAATTGAGTTGAGAAAACCATTATTGTTGAGCAATCAATGGTGATATTATATTTTGATATAGTGTCATTGTTGCCAGGCAACCTGAGGTGACAGATCCGTGTATCCGTACCAAGTCTGTATTTAGTTAATAAGGTTAATAATAAAAGAATTGATTAAATGATAATGAAATGAAATGTTGTTGCAATATGAATTCTGATGTTACTCGATTGAGTTGAGAATGAGCCCTGGTGGCCAAATATGTATGAAAGAGCTATCAAGCTTGAAAATAATTTGAAGAGTTCAAGAGAATAGGAACTTATGAATTAAATGCTAATAAATTGAATGTTATATGAGAAAATAGTATAAAGAATCATTATGTTAAAATGAATATGAGCTTAGACATATGAAATGAATATAAATTTTCATGAGTTAGACTATGATTTGAATGTATGCATTGCATGAATTTATTTATATTGATTTGAATTGTAGAATTACCATTGAGAAATTTGCTCAGCGTACGATTTGTTTTTCCGTATGCAAGTTAAATTCAGTTCAAGATTCTCAAGCATCAACTTTAGCATCCAAATGGTTAATATCTTAGTTGAAATGGTATAATGTTAGATATGCTAATGATCTTATTGATATTGGTGTGAATGTTTGAGTTAAATTGAATTGCATTAGGGATTTGTTTTATTGGAATTGAACATTTGCAAATTGAGAGTAGAGTGTATACATATATAATTATGTCTTGAAATGATGTTAAGGTAATACATACGATAGTTGAATGTCATTTGGATATGGATAGTTTTGGATCGGAAGTATTTGATGGTTAGAACGTGATATTATGTGATTAGAAAGTGTTATGACTTAATATGGAACTCGCTAGGATTGTACATTTGGCTAAAAATAAGGTAGAAATTGGTTATGCATTGGTGTGTTTAAAATTATAGGTTTTAAGAAACTATAATTGCAAAAACAGTATCTGACGTCATGACGTCAACCATTTCTCGTCGCGACGAGGGTTGGACCCCAAGCTACAGTGCGACTATGAACCCTGTCGTCCCAACGAGGCCAAGCTAGTATGTCACATTGCGACAAGAAACTATCTCACATCGTGACATCAACCCTATAATTTAAATTCTTTACAATTTAGTTCCGATTTGATCTCGGATTAGCTTATGAGCTTTTGTAAGCTTGTATAATACCCGGAAATGTTTATTTATCATGTTGTTTACTTATAATGTTCATATTGAATGTTAAAATGGATTGAAATTGTGTCTATTTTTATCGTAGTTGCTTCGGCAACGAATGCGATACACTACAGCTCAGACTTGGTGATTGGGTCGGGTACAAGGTGTTACACCTACATAACTGTACCTCGTTATGTAGAAATGTGATACTCTTAATCACGTCATGTTATCACCTAAAAAGTTTTTTACAAAAAAAAAATATAATTTTTAAATGATTATATGACACAATATCAAAGTGCTATGACATCACATAGATCTAAACTGAAAAAATTTACCAAATTTCAAAACTAATGTGAAGAAAGAAATGAATGATTAAATTTAAAAAAATAAACTTTTATCCAAAATCAAACGCAATAGCAATTTCAACTTTGGAATTTTTTTCTTCCCTATGGCCCCAAGAAATTAGGTGATAGCGCCTGTTTTTTACTTCCACTTGGATTAATTATTTGCCAAATTAATGATGTATGTGTTTCAATTTCTCAAGATTAAACATTATCATTTTTTTGTCAAACACTATTTTTAAAATTTAAAAATAAATATTTTAATTTCACTTATAAAATTAAAAACAAAACACCTTTAATATCTATATTATATATAAAAATTTTAATTAAATTTATGTCACTTATAATTGATTCTCAATTAAATTATTAAATTATCAATATTTTTTTATTTTTTTTGGTGTAACAGTAAGTTAAACTAAAAAAGAAAATAAAGGCTAAATCAACCTTTTTACTTGACAGATGTTCCTAAGTTTTGCTCAGTTTCTTTATTTAAAAGTTTAGACGAATCCCACGCATAAGAATTGGTGTGCTGTCTTGCCCAACAAACAGATATCTTGATGGTCTCTGTTAAACTCTATGTCAAACCTTGAAAGATGAATAAGTTTCTATTTTTCCATACACACCATGCTACTAATATACGTAATTTTATTTTAATAAAATATAAATAGTAATTGAAGGTTACTTTTGTTCTTTGAACATAATAAACTTTGAAATCAACACATCAAGTCAATTCAGCCAATATAGTAGATGTGTCATGTGAGTCATATTTTAATGTTAAATAATAATTTTATTCTTTTATTTTTAATAATAATTTTATTCTTTAAAGAAAAATAAAAGACTAGGCTCGTGGGGCAATTTACCAAAAATACCCTAAAATTACCAAATTTACGCACAAGGGCGAATCCCCAAAACGCGCGTCCACGTGAGGCGCGTTTTTGAGATAAGAGACAAAGCGCCTGCTGGGCGCGATTTTGTCCACATCAGCCAAAAAGCGCGCCTACGTGGGCGTTTTTTTGGCGGCGTGGACAAAATCGCGTCCAGCAGCAGGCGCGCTTTGGTCCCAACGATCAAATTTTTTGACCGTTGGCTCCCAATGATCGATAAAAAAAATAACTATAAAACCCCCACCCTTTATTCTTCACATTTCAATCCTTTCTCAATATTCTCTCGATTTAACCACCTTGTAGTTAACCCCGTTCTTAATGTTTGTACTATTTCAATGCACCAAGAAAAGTATTCTTGTTGGAAAAGCGGTTACCAACTTTTAATTCGTTGGAATCCAACGAAGAATCTGCACTGATCTGATCGCGTCGTCGGTGTGTTAGTTCAGAAACTCCAATGCATCATCTTGAGATAGATCGACATTATGCATGTGTCTTTGGGCGAGTACGCATACTGAATAGCGGATCTTTTTCTTAAATGCGAACCGCCCTCAACGTCTTTGGTACAATTGGAGCAGCTCGGTTCGAGAAAATAATCCAACCACGCGCACCGTCGGGCCCCCGCTCGAGGTGGATCCACATCGGATTCATCGTCCGACCCTCCATAACCTGCAACAAACGAGGGCCCCTCGCCAGTGGATGTTGTCGGGAGTACATCATCCCTCCTTAAACATCTTTCGTACATATTCCAATCGTATGTGGATTGCCAACCACTAGAACTTAACGACGTCCCCCAATACGTATTTCTATCATCGGACATCGACTGACGGATATGCATGTCCCATCCACCAACCGAGTGTCGTGCAGGGGTTATGTTTTCCATACTACGACCGCAAACGGGCACTTCTGTGTTTGGCCTCCCACTTACAGAGTGTCGGCTTGGGGTCGTGTATTCCCTCGAATGGCAGTACATGTCGAGGTCGCAGCAAGATCACTTAGAGATGAAAATTCTACATATACCTCCATATAGGGTGATCTACTGGCAAGATGAGTCTCCACCATTGCCTCAAAGCCCCGAGCACCTTTGATGTCGAACGACTCATATCTCACCGGATCAACCGAAGCGCAAAACCTATACTTAATACACTGAACTTTCATTGGCGTTGTTCCAAATATTTTACGCCTAATTCTTTTGCGAAGTTCTACCAAATCGATGTTCCGATTAAAACTCAGTCACGCTGTGTTCTCTGATAAGAAAACAACGCCATTTTCAGTGTCACGAACTTCACCGTCGTAGTAAATAACAGCATTAATATGTTCACTCATTTTCAATTTTTTTTCCCTTTGCCTCAATTTCCCTTTCTGCCAACTGAGAATGAAATTTCACTGATGTATAGCCTAATTTTGCCGGACACCACTGTAGCAAAAGCGCGTCCACGTGGGAGCGTTTTTCAGTATGCATGCTGACAGTGCACCCTGCTGGAAGCGTTTTTGGCCACTGTTTGTTCAGAAACATCTCCTCAAAATTATTTCATCGGAGACTACTGTAGCAAAAACGCGTCCACGTCGGAGCGTTTTTCAGTACACACGCTGTTTTTGGCCACTGTTTGTTTAGAAACGTCTCCTCAAAATTATTTCGCGGATACTCATCAGAGCAAAAACGCGCGTCCACGGGCGGGCGTTTTTCAGTACGCATGTTGTTTTTGGCCACTGTTTGTTCAGAAACGTCTCCTCAAAATTATTTTGCCAGAGAATATTGGGCCAAAAACTTCAATAGAACAATGAAGGATAAAAACGCGTCCACGTAGGCGCGTTTTTTGAGGGATAGGACCAAAGCGCGCCTGTTTGACGCGATTTTGTCCACGTCGAAGAAAGCAGCGTCCACGAGGCGCATTTTTGGTGGCGTGGACAAAATCGCGCCCAGCAGGCGCGCTTTATCTATCCCCAAAAATGCGCCTACGTGGATGCGTTTTTGGGGGATTCGGCCCTTTTCTGTAATTTTTGTCTCACCCGGCCCTTTTCCGTAAATTTAGTAATTTTAGGGTATTTTTTGGTAAATTGCCCAGGCTCGTGGCATGACTTTTATTTTCTTTTCTGCAAAAAGATTCTCCCACTTTCGATATTCTGTTCATATCAAAATAACAATAATAGGATATTAAAGTCATTTTGTATTAAAAAGTTTACTTTGAGGAGCCTTTTGTTTCAACAATGTTTAAAATTATTATTTTATTCTTCCTAATTCCTATGGTTTCCAATTGAATTATAATATCAAACATTTAAATAATTTAACATGAAATAATTAGACACCTCGAATTAGTCGATCTTGCTGAGCAAATAGCCATGTTGAATGGTTTAAAGCAATCAAAATAGAATGATTTCGAGTGGCTCGATGCTATAACCAAGGTGAAGTTGGCAATGGAAATATAAGATATTTCCATGGACCCAACTGATCACCCGAATCATCTCAGATCATTCCATAACCTCGGGAATGTCTCTGACCCAATCTAGTGTTGTATCTTCCCCGCACAAGTTGCTTACCCTGGAATTTTATAACCCATTTCAAGAGCTGCAAAGAAGCGTTCAAAACCTCAACAAGCTTAATGTCCAAAACCCAAAATCGAAAGAAACACTATGAGAATATATAAGACAATTCCACATAGTGACCCTAGAAGTCAAGGTAACTCTATAACCTTTAAAACCACTTTCAGTGTCCCTAAACCATTACCAATTTTAGCATCGGAGAGTTCCTCAAAGTACAAACTCTAATGCCTCTAACCCATTTTCTCCTTTTGCAAAACAATTGAAACATTAACACGATCTATCATCACAAACCGACCTTAACCTTTGTTAGTACAAAGCTCCGGTGAGGAAAATCTCGAACACACGAACAAAAACTCGAACAGAAGAAGAAATAGGACAAGGCTCCAAGGCGTGTATTAAATCACTATCTTTAAGGTTATATTCGCCCCACCTATCTTGATTGTGCAAATGAGTTCCAAGCAAATTAACCTCGAGGATACAATGAAGCCAATGGCTATTTGCGTTTTGCTTGATTTGAGAATAGCCCACTACACACTGAGCAATATATGACAAGAAAACCAATTTCTATAAAGGATTTCTGCAGTAATACTTTATAGAACAATCTAACAATATTAGAAAATGAAGGAAGAAAGAAAGAATATTAGAATTGTACGTTTTCCAAATGAAATCTGCTTCCTATTTATAGGAATTTTCATGTCTCTTTATAGAGACATATTTAATCAATAGGTACCTTTCCGAATAATAATGTTTTTTTAAAATAAAAACATTATTATTCATTTAATTATAACTATTCAAATAATATTATTTAAATAATTATAATTCTTTTTCAAAAAATCAAAAGATATAATCTTTTAATTAATTATACCCATTCATTTATAGTTATTGAAAACTATAAATTTTGAAAATGTTCCAATAATCTCCCCATTTTCAAAATATTTTAGATTTTGATATTCTTGAAATCAATTTGCATAAATGAAGGTATCTTACGATTGAACCTTCACTTAGTGAAAACATGTTAAAGTTAATCGAAATTGCATGGTAGACTAAGCTTTGAACCAACTATTTCATTTGATTAATGAACACATCTCACACAATGATTTCAACATTGGTCAATGCATAATATCTAGGGACACTATTATGGCCATGTGTGCGTGTCCTCTTTTCATGAGTCTTTGTTAGAGCCAAGCCCTTGAGCCCCTAGAAGCGGCCACACTTCCACTCACATAGGTAGATCCCATCAAAAGTGTTCCCGTAATTATAACACTCTAACATATTTATGTTATGGGTCCATTAAGAGTACATTACTCATCCTTCCCTTATCATTACGGTACCTAGCACTTTAATCTTAGGATGGATTTATTTATAGTGCTATGATCACATACTAATGATGTACTTTATCTCATTGAACTCAAGACTTGACGTTATACCAAGCGTTGAGTCGAGTTTCCATCATGGGTGACTCTAATTAATGGGCTTGAGTCCCATCCCTTTTGAGGTCCTTTTTACTGCATCTCTAGCAAGACTTTTTGTCAAAGGATCCGCCAAATTTTCACTTGACCTCACATAATTAATAGTGATCACTCCATCGAGATTAATTGTCGGACATAACTATGTCTTAATCCAATGTGTCTAGACTTTCCATTATATATTTGGCTATATGCCTTTGCTAGAGTAGCTTTGACTATCACAACGGATAGAAACAGTGAAATTGGCTTAGGCCATAAAGGTACATCATAAAGCAAATTTCTTAACCATTACGCTTCTTTAGATGCAATGGCTAATGCAATAAATTCTGCTGCCATGGTGGAATCAGTAATACATGTTTGTTTCTTGGAACCCCAAGAAATGGCTCCTCCACCAAGAATGAAGATCCATCCACTAGTAGATGCATGATCTTCCAAACTTGTAATCCAACTAGCATCCGAATACCCTTCTAAAAGCTGGAGGATATCCATTATAACACAATCCATAGTTAATAGTTTTCTTTAAGTACCTAAGTACTCTATTCAATGCTTGCCAATGCAAACTACTTGGATTACTTGTGTACCTACTCAATTTCCCAACAACATATGCAATATACGGTCTTGTACAAGTCATTATGTACATAAGACAACCAATTAGACTTGCATATTTCAATTGATCAATTTTCCTACCAGCATTAGATACTAATTTTATTTGAGGATCCATGGGTGTAGATCTTTGGTATACTGATTGAAAAGATCAAACTTTTTAAGCACATTTTCAATGTAATGTGATTGTGATAAAGCTATCTTCGCTTTCATCTCGGGTTATTTTAATCCCAAGAATAACATCTGCTACACCCATATCCTTCATAGCAAAGTTGTTTGACAAGAATTTCTTTGTGTTTTCTATTTGTTCCAAATCCGTGCCAAAAATGAGCATGTCATCTACATATAAGCAAATTATGACACCTTTTCCATTTTCAAATTTGCTATATATGCACTTATCGGATTCATTTATTTTGTAGCCACTAGCTAAAACGACATTGTCAAACTTTTGGTGCCATTGTTTTGGTGCTTGTTTAAGTCCATATAAAGATTTAACAAGCTTACATACCTTATGCTCTTATCCTGGAACAACAAATCCTTCCGGTTGTTCCATGTACACTTCCTCTTCCAATTCACCATTTAAAAATGCAGTTTTAACATCCATTTGGTGAATAACCAAATTATATATAGATGTAAGTGATATTAAGAGTCTAATTGTAGCAATTCTTGCTCTTTGGAGCATAGGTATCAAAGTAATCAATACCTTGTTTTTGTGTAAAACCTTTGGCTACCAACCTTGCTTTAAACTTATCAATGGTTCCATCAACCTTCATTTCTTTTTGAAGATCCATTTACAACCTATATGTTTGGAACCGGTGGAAGATCAACTAAGATCCAAGTTTGATTTCCCATTATTGAATCCATCTCATCATTTATTGCTTCTTTCCAAAAAGAGAGTCTTGAGATTTCATTGCCTCTTCAAATGTAATAGGATCAGATTCAGTGATTGTAACAATAAGGTATCTTATTGTATATACTTTCACCTTTTCCTTCTACAAGAAACATCATGAAATCTGGTCCAAAATCTTTGACCTTTTTAATCCTCTTACTTCTTCTTAATTCTTGACAAGATTCACCATTATTATCAATTTGTTTCAATGGAATCTCATTCTCATTTGAAGAATGAATCAATTGTTGTGGCTGTAATTGTCTTGATATAGAATTAAATCTATTTTCATCAAAAATAGCATCTCTTGATTCAATAACAGTGTTAATTGAAATTGAATCATTTGGTTCAATTACCATGAACCTATATGCCTTGCTATTATGTGCATATCCTATAAATATGCATTCAATTCCTCTTTCACCTAACTTTTTACGTTTAGGTGTTGGAACTTTGACAATAGCTCTACAACCCCAAACCTTCAAATAATTAAGGTTTGGTTTCCTTTTCTTCCATTGTTCATAAGGAGTTATTTTAGTTTCCTTATTAGGAACTCTATTCAATATATGACAAGTCATTAGAACGATTTTCTCCCAAAAACCTTGTCCAAGACACGAATATGATAACATTGAATTTACCATTTCAGTTAATACTCTATTTTTCCTTTCAGCTACACCATTTTTTGTTGTGGTGTATAAGTAATTTGAGACTTGATGGACAATCCGGTGGATTCAAAATAACTTGGATTATAGTATTCTCCACCTCTATCGATCTTAAGCACTTGATAAATGATTCACATTGAAGTTCAACTTGATTTATAAACTTTAAATTTATCAAGCGCTTCATCTTTCGAATGCAATAAATATACATAACAATATTTAGAACAATCATCAATAAAAGTAACAAAATATTTCTTTCCACCTAATGTAGGAGTATTATGCATGTCACATAAATCACTATGTATCAAATCAAGCAATTTTGTTTTTCTTTTAACCTTAGGGAAAGGGTTTCTTGTAATTTTAGTCAACATAAATGTATTGCATTTTTCAATATTATTATTAAAAACAGAATTAAATCTAATTTATACATGTCATTTAATTTTCTATAATTCAAATGACCTAATCTATAATGCCATAAACAAAAGATTCAACCATATAAGCGAGAAATAGTATTTTCATTCTTATTGATAATATTTAGTTTGAACATACTCTCATACATATACCCTTTCCTACAAAAATTCCTCCCTTAGACAAAATAAATTTATCTCGCCTCAAAAACAAGTTTGAAACCAAACTTATTTAATGAGACTTCGGACACTAAATTCTTTCTAACTTACGGTACATAATATACATCATTTAAGGTTAAAACCTTTCCAGAAGTGAATTGCAGTTCAACAGACCCTTTGCCTTTGATTGCTGCGGTGGAAGAATTTCCCATGTACAAGACATTGTCATTTTCACATTGTGTAAACTTTGTGAACATGCTTTTGTCTTTGCACACGTGTTTGGTTGCTCCAGTATCAATCCACCATGTATTATCATCTTGTGCCATATTAATTTTGGATATCATTGCAACAAACTTTTTCGTTATTGTCACCTTAAAAGATGATTTCTTCTTTAAGAATCGACATTCATTCTTGAAATGTCCCGGCTTACCACAATGATAGCATGAGCCCTTTTGTTTCTTTTTAAACTTAGGTGCTCTATCAGTCTGTTTGAACTTTCTCTTGAATGGTTTAGTAGTCTGTACTTCCTCCGTAACATGCACTTTGGCATTTTCAGAATTTAGATTCTGATCTTGCTTTCGATATTCTTCTTCAATACGAAGATGATTTGCCAAAGCCTCAAGAGATATTTCCTCTTTCTTATGTTTTAGACTTCTTTTAAAGTCTTTCCAAGATGGAGGAAGTTTGTCTATTATGGAGGATACAACAATCATTTCATCCATTTTCATATCATATTGTTTGAATTGATTGAAGATCTTTTCAATATCACGAAATTGTTCCATAATGAACGACCATCAATCATTTGATAATTATTGAAACGATCGACAAGAAATTTCTTACTTGTAACATCTTTGGTCATGTATCTTGTCTCCAATTTGTCCCATAATTCTTTAGCGGTGACCTCATTTTGGTAGGTGTCGAACAAACCATCGATAAACCATTCAATATGTGGCCCATGCACATATAATCAGCATTGTCCCATTTTTGTCTTTCTCGGGTTGCGAAGAATGAGAATCGTTTCGGTCTCCTCAGGTCTTGGGGTATCCAAAACATATGCAATCTTCAAAGTTGATAATAAGAAGTGCATCTTTTCTACGCCATCGTCGGAAATTGCCACCATCAAACCGATCAAGTTTGACAAAATTGGAAGCCAACTCCTTAGTGTTCCACTTTCGTGAGTTGCGGTAGTCATTATGAATTATAACCTTAAAATTGTTAGTACAAAGCTCAGGTGAGGAAAATCTAGAACACACGAACAAAAAACTCGAGCAGAAGAAGAAATAGGACAAGGCTCCAAGGCGTGTATTAAATCACTATCTTTAAGGTTATATTCGCCCCCACCTATCTTCGGTGTGCAAATGAGTTCCAAGCAAATTAACCTCGAGGATACAATGAAGCCAATGGCTATTTGCGTTTTGCACTGACGAGAATAGCCCACTACACACTGAGCAATATATGACAAGAAAACCAATTTCTATAAAGGATTTCTGCAGTAATACTTTATAGAACAATCTAACAATATTAGAAAATGAAGGAAGAAAGAAAGAATATTAGAATTGTACGTTTTCCAAATGAAATCTGCTTCCTATTTATAGGAATTTTCATGTCTCTTTATAGAGACATATTTAATCAATAGGTACCTTTCCGAATAATAATGTTTTTTTAAAATAAAAACATTATTATTCATTTAATTATAACTATTCAAATAATATTATTTAAATAATTATAATTCTTTTTCAAAAAAATCAAAAGATATAATCTTTTAATTAATTATACCCATTCATTTATAGTTATTGGAAAACTATAAATTTTGAAAATGTTCCAACAACCTTGACATATCCAAGATATAGTGCATCTATCAACGAGTAATTGACGGATATGATATGATGTTTGCAAATATTGGTTGTTGTGCTATTATGGTAAATTTATACTCACTAACAATTGTTAGGTGTAATGATAAAATACATTGTACTCCTAATAGAAGAACACAAGTTTGCCTTGAAGATGGAATTGTTGATAAGGGTAACCATGAATTTTTAACATTGACCGAAAAATATACATACATGGAAAATACAAAAAATATATCTATAATGATTACGAAATAGAATAGACTTACACAACTTTACCTCATTATGTAAAATCTAGTATAACGCTAATGACGATGGAAAAAGCAAAAGAGAGTTTTCTCAACTTAGTTCATCAATTTTTTTTGTCCATAACAGTGCTTGAATTAGACAGATCTCACGTATGAGAATTGGTATACTGTCTTGTCCAACAAACAGATATTTTGATAATATCTATTAAACTCCATGTCAAACCTTAAAAGACGAATAAATTTCTATTCTTCTATACACACTATACTACTAATATATATATTAGGTTATTTTTATCCTTTGAACATAATAAAATTTGAAATCAACACGTCAAGTCACTTCAGCCAATGTAGTCGGTGTGTCATGTGAGTCATATTTTAATGTTAAATAATAATTTTATTTTTTAAAGAAAAAAAAAAGACTAGGCTCGTGGCATGACGTTTATTATGTTTTTCTTTTCTGCAAAAAAGAGTCTCCCACTTTCGATATTCTATTCATATAAAAATAATTCATTTTTTACTAAAATGTTTACTTTAAGATCCTTTTATTTCAACAATGTTTAAATTTATTATTTTATTCTTCCTAATTCCTATGGTTTTTCCAATTGATTTATAATATCAAACATTTAAATAATTTAACATGAAATAATTAGACTCCTCGAATTAAAATAATTAAAATAACTTCGTTAATATCAATACTATATAAATCTCAATTTAATTAATAAATTATTAAAATATTTTTATTTTAATAAAATATAAATATTAAATTTCATATATACTATTATACATATAATTTTCAAATTTATCTTTTTCATTTTCTGCAAAAAGATTCTCCCAAATTTTAATTGTACGGCTCCTCCCACTATCGATATTCTATTCATATAATAATGATGATGATGATGATAGAATAATTCCTTCTTTAAAGTAATATATATGGCTCAAGGTTTAATATTGTGCATCTGTAACTAATAACAGTTGTGGGTGGTACCTCCTGCATGCTTGATAGTTCCGCTGCTTCTAAAGGTGATAAAACTCCGATTGTGATTGTGGTTCCTGGCTTGACCAGCGATTCTGCTGCTGCGGTAAGTTGTTTTTTTCCTTTTTAAATGTATAGATATTAGATTTATATTTGTTCTCTCATATTGTCGTTGAAGTACTTAAAGAAGCATTGCTGCGTGTACAGTATGGAATGAAGTTGTTTTTATTTGTTACTAATAAAATTATAAGTCTTATACATATACCTACATTTATGTACAGTATATATTAAATCATTAAATTATGAGTTGTCTTTATAGCAAGCACAGTTTGATCGTTCTCTTTTTCTTGTAATTTGGTTAGCTTACTGTTAAAATTGCTTTTTCTAGCTCATTTCTGCTGAAATCTCCTACATCTAGAGCTTGATCGTTCGTTTTTGAACTGATTATGCTTTTTCGTTTGAGTTTTTGTTGATGTTATGATTTTAATATCAGATCAGTTAAAATTTACAAACTGGTGAATTTCTAGTGTTGTATGTGTGTGGGGGTTAGGGTTGCTGTTTAAGTTGTGATCCGGATATAATTGTACTGAATTGAAAAGTGATGACAGCAGGTCAGGTATCTGTAATTTTTGGATAGGCCAAAAAAAACGCCCCCAAAAAACTGTTTTGCTGTAGTGGTAATAAGTTGGGTTAATTTGATTTTCTGTTTCAAAGTTAAAATTACATATTTAATTTTATTACTTTGATTATAAATATTATATAAAGTAGGTGAGAAATGGAAACTGCAACAGCTTCGTCTGCGATTGCTTCGTTTGCGCTGAAGCATTGGCTTTCTGTGAGGAAGACTTGGCATTCTATTATTGGAATTAAGCATGGACATTCCTCCTCCCAAGAGGTATTTCGAACACTGCTGTGTGAGTTTGAACTAAATGTATAAGAAAGAAAAAGAAGTTTGATCCTCCCAACAAAAAGCCAATAAAAAGCAAGTTGATTAAATTTCAAAGATTGATGATGAAATTGGTCCAAAGAAAAAAGACTAAAGTGATAAAATGGATAAATATTAGAGATTAAATTTGTCATTATAGTAATTTAAAATAATCTAAACTAAAATCTAGAGGGAAAATTATTAATTGAGTTTATATATAATTATTAATTGAGTTATATAAGCAGTTCAATTTTTTTTTAAAAAAAAACATTGATTGAGTTTTAATTTGTTAGCATCAATATTGTTGTTAGTATAAGAGAATGTAGGTTTGAGTGTGTTCAAACCCATTTTATTTTCTTATTTAAGAGTTGAGAAAAATTATGAATAATTATAAACATTATATCAAAATTAATATGAAATTTATTTTCTACTGTTTCTCATTTTTTAAAATTTTCAATAACCATTAAATTTTAGTTAAATAACCTACATATTATTTTTGTATTTTTATTTTCGCCTGCAAAATGAGTGGGTTGTAATCTTATATGTATGGAGTTATGATTTATAAAATTTTATAGGGGTGTTCAGTCAGTTAACCGACCCTTCAAAAATTTTAACTGTTAATCGAACCGAAATTTTTTCAAAAAAATAACCGAATCGAAATTTTTCCGGTGAATTCTGTCAGTTAACTGAATTAACCGAAAATTATATTTTTTTTATTTTTGGTTAAAATAAGTATAAAATTAACCGAATTAACCAAATTAACTGAATTACCTAATTTACCCGAATTAACCGAGTTACCCGAGTTACCTGAATTAATCGAATTAACCGAATTATTTTTATTTTTATTTTTATTTTTATTTTTATTTTTATTTTTATGATTGGGTTGGTAATTAGTTTTAGTTTGATTGGGTTTATGTTGGATTGGGTTTGAGTGAATAGTGGGCTATTTATGTATAATAATTTTATTTATTAATTTTTTCGGTTAAACCAAAAAAATTCGGTTAACCAACCGATTTCGAACCTAATTAACCATTAACCGAAAACTCAAAATATTATTACCAACCCCCGACCGAAAAAATTCGGTTAACTGACCGATTAACCAGAGATTCGGTCGGTTAACCGAATTATTTAGGTTTTACCCGAATTTTGCACACCCCTAAAATTTTGTTTCTATTTAATTTTTAGAAAAAATAGATTTTATATTTTTGTTGATTAAGTTTTGGCTTATTTTGTATCAATATTGTTTTCAGTGGAGAAAGACTTGGATTTGAACGTGCCAGTGTGCTGAAGCACGTTTTTTCTCTTATTGAGTTAGGAAGAGATTATGGATAATTTTATAAAAAGATGATATTTTTAAAATGTTTTTTTTCTTGACAACAAATCAAAAAAATTGAAAACCATTTTGACCTATAATGGTTGGGACTAAATTGGGTTAGCTTGATTTTCTGTTTCAAAGTTAAAATTTTATGTTTAGTTTTAATTATTTTTTAAATTTTTTTATTATAAATATTATATAATTTGTTGACAATTGGAACAGATGAGATCAAGTCTGTCTTTATATTGCCTTTCGCCTGATATTGAGGAAGGTGATGTTAAGCATGGAATTTCCTCCTCCCAAGAGGTAATTCAAACACTGCTATACATTTGTTTTTTAATGCATTGCGTAAATAAAAGAAGCAAAAGCCTTAGTTAATAAAGGAAACAATTTGCTGTGGGTTGAAAAATAATGAAGTAAAAAGGAGGGAGAGAGCTACATATTACACTAGTGACAGTGTAGGTGTTAAATGAATGAGTGCAATTTCTTAAGATTAAAAGTTTTTAAACTGAAATATTAATGTATAAACTTTCTAATAATTTCTATGAATAAATTAATATTTGATTAATTTGTGTCAATTAATGTTTTTATATCAATATAGATAGATAGATATGAATGTTAACCTTGACAAAGTTGAGAGTGGAGGACTGAAACACTTAATTAGTAACACGTGTGAGCTTGAAATATTTTATATATAAAATATCTAATACTAAATATATAGATATATAAGAAAGAAAAGAAATTGTTTGATTAAAATTTTTAAGAAATAGTATCTCATGCTTCTGTACAGATAATGACTCCAGACTTGGCTAATCCACCTTCTCAAGAAGAGGTATTTGAAAAAGTATTCTACTGCTTTTGTATTGACTAAATTAAAACCAGTTCCTTAATAAATTTGTTTAATGTTAATAGGAAAGTACTATAATTTTCAAAGTGCCTCATCGACTACGTGAAGTAAATGAAAAAGCCTACGAGCCAAATGTGATTTCAATTGGCCCCTATCATCACCGTAAGCCACACTTGGCCAGGATGGAAGATTTCAAAAAGAGGTGGTTTAAGAAGTTTGTTGAGAAACCCCAGCTCGGTATCGACCAATTTCGAGAGGCAATCAGACCCTTGAAAGAAAAAATTCGCAATTGCTATGAAAAACCTCTTCATATTGACTTTGAAGATGATGAAAAATTTGTAGATATGATGGTGTATGACGGATGCTTTGTTGTTCAGCTAATCCGGAAGCGTTATCTAAATGGTTTTAGGAAACTGGGACATGTTTCACGTGAGATGCGGTACGATTTGTTATTGCTAGAAAACCAGCTTCCTTTCTTTGTGCTTTTGAAGTTGTATGGCATGATAGAACCAAATCCTGAACTTGAAGAACATAATTGCTTGGCTAAATCTGCACTTGCATTTTTCCATCAATACCCTTCCAATTTCATTCCCGAAAATACTAGTATCAGGCATCTTCTACACTTGGTACATACTACTTTCCGTCCTTCACTTCCAGGAATCTCAGAAAAAAAAATAAGAAGCGAGGATAATTTCTAAACCTCAGGGAACTTGACACCTAGCGCAACAGAGTTGGAAGATGCAGGGATCCATTTCTTTGGTGCCCCTATCCAAAAAATGCGAGACGGGAAGCAAGGGATAGAGAACATGTTTGATATAAAGTTTGACAAGAAAACCAAAAAACTCAAGATTCCAACCTTACAAGTCCGTGATTCCACAGAGCGTATCTTCCGAAATTATATGGCCTACGAACAATTATTCGCATGGGAGGTGTCAACTTCCTTTGTTGATTATGTGATATTCATGGATAAACTCATCAACACAAGCAAAGATGTGGAGCTACTCCGAAAATGTGGAATTATTGATAATTTGTTAGTGTTGAATTATGAACTCCATGCAGCCCATGCAACGTCCAAAAGCCACTCAATCTTCCTAGCTTGATTTTTACTGTTATTTTATGTAAATCAAGTCCCATAACTTGCTATTTTGAATCCAATCTCAATGTAACTTTGTTTAGTTTATTTTGAACCATGTTGGGTTGATTATACAAGACATTTTGATGGTGACAATGCTGATCAAATCAGCAAGGTTAAGCTTGCAAGTTATTACTTCAAGTTTCCATAAGTTTAAGTGGGATTAGGTATGTTTAGGTAGTGATTTGTTATGATTTACATTGACCACATTTTATATATGTAATGGCAATGTATTCTTGATGGAATGTAATGAGAATAGATTCAATTCATCCACACTTAGGCTCCACTCTCCTTAGCTTTCTTTTCTCTCAAAAATTCTGTCATCTTTCTTTCTTTCTTCTTCAGCAAGTCTCGACACTTGCACTGCAAGTTACAGCCATAAACTAGCTGTCAAATGCTTCTAACTCCAACAATTGGTATCTAGAGCTTCATTCTTTGAGGACCTGTTGCTGTTAAGATCAATTTGGAATGGCTTCATCAAGCTTCTCACCTGCTGTGCCTTCGATCTTCAATGGAGAAGGTTTTCATATATGGCAAGTTAAAATGAAGACCTATCTTCAAGCTCTTGATCTATGGGAGGTTGTCAACACCGATCTTTGAACAGAGAACCTCTTGAGCCAATCCAATCTGCGTGGCTCAAATACGACAAAGATGTTGAGGAGAAGACCAAGAAACATAAAGCCTTGTCATGCATCCAAAATTGTGTCTCGAATGTCATTTTTACAAGGATTATGGCCTGTGAGACTCCAAAACAGGCATGGGACAAGCTTAAGGAGGAGTTTCAAGGTACAGAAAAGACCAGGCAGCAGCAACTTCTAAACTTGAGGAGAGACTTCGAAAACTTGAAGATGAAAGAAGAAGAGACTGTAAAACAGTACTCAGACAGGATTATGGCTGTTGTAAACAGCATAAGACTCATTAGTGAGCAGTTTAGTGAAGCAAGGATTGTGGAGAAGGTGCTTTCAACCTTACCTGAAAGATATGAAGCAAAAATATCCTCCCTCGAGGACTCCAAGGACCTCTCAAGCATCACCTTGACCGAATTAATCAATGCCCTTTATGCTCAAGAGCAAAGAAGGGCAAGCAGGAACGAGGAGCACCAAGAAGGTGCTTTCCAAGCTAAAGCCAGGACTTCCTCATCCAACACTGCCTACAAAGGCAAGAAAACCTGGAAAAGCAGGCCTAAGCCTGATGCTGCAAGGACCAATGATCGCCTTTGCAGATTTTGCAAAAAGCCAGGCCATCCTGAAGATAGATGTTGGTTTCGGCCTGATGCAGTATGCCAACACTGCAAGAAGAAGGGACATGTTGAGAGAGTTTGCAAGGCAAAAGGCAGACCGAAGCAGGCTCAACAACAAACTAAGACCGAGGCTCGAGTGGCTGAAAGTAGTAGTGATCAAGAAGAAGAAGTTTTTGCTGTGTCATGCTTAAGTGACCAGAAGAAAGGCTCCAAAGTTTGGCTCCTCGATAGTGGATGTACAAACCACATGTCTCCTAATGAAGCCATCTTTAAAACCTTGGACAAGACTGTTCAAACCAAGGTCAAAGTTGCAAATGGTCAGTACATCAATGCTGTAGGCAAGGGTGATGTTTTGATATCAACTCCAAAGGGTAACAAGGTGATATCCAATGTGCTACTTGTACCCGATATTGACAAAAACCTGCTGAGCATACCTCAACTCCTTGACAAAGGGTACTCACTTGTGTTTAAAGACAAAGTGTGTCAAATAACTGATCCAAATGGATCATTCTTCTTGACAGTCACTATGGCTGATAAATCCTTTGAGATTGACTGATCAGAAAGCCCGAATGAAGCCTACATTGCTTCAGAAGATAACTCAAAGATGTGGCACAGGAGACTCGGCCATGCAAACTTCAAAGCAATGGCCAAGATGATCCATGAAGAGCTGGTCGAAAACTTCACTAACTCAGCATGCAATAATGAAGTTTGTGAAGTGTGTCAGCTTGGAAAACAAGCTAGGCTACCCTTTCCCTCGAACCAAGCCTGGAGAGCAACTGAGAAACTTCAACTCGTTCATACAGATGTCTGTGGCCCCATGAAGACAGAATCAATCAGTGGAAACAGGTATTTCATTCTCTTTATCGATGACTACTCAAGATTCTATTGGATTTATTTTTTAAAACACAAGTCTGAAGTTCCACAAGTGTTCATGAAGTTCAAAGCTCAAGCAGAAACTGAGACAGGTTGCAAGTTAAAGACCATCAGGTCAGATAATGGGGCTGAATACATTTCAGCTCAATTTCAGGCGATTTGTAGTGAAGCAGGCATTAAACACCAGCTAACAAATGTGTACACACCTCAGCAAAATGGGGTGAGTGAAAGAAAAAATCGAAGCATTATGGATATGGCAAGATGTCTGCTGTTTGAGAAGAAAATGCCAAAGTTCATGTGGGCAGAAGCTGTTAACACAGCAGTCTATCTTCAAAATAGACTACCAACAAAGGCCCTGACTCGAATGACGCCTTTTGAAGCTTGGTATGGCTTCAAACCCTCTCTTGCTCATCTAAAAGTCTTTGGATGTCTATGTTATGTGCAGATTCCATCTGTAAAGAGGGATAAACTTTCAAGGAGAGCTGCTCCAGGTGTTTTAGTTGGATATAGCTCAGTTAAAAAGGGCTATAGGATCATTGATCCAACAACAAAAAAGGTTCAAGTGAGTAGGGATGTGGTCTTTGATGAAACTGCCTACTGGAACTGGGATAACAATCAACCAATGGAGACTTCTGAAGAACTTGAAGTGGGGCAAATAGAACCTAAGCAAACTGGTCAAGAAATGGATGTTGATGATGTTCCTGTTAGAGGGACCAGGCCATTAACAGATGTTTATAAAAGAGCTGATGTTGCCATCATGGAACCATCAAGTTTCGAAGAGGCTGAAGCTCATAAAGGTTGGAAGGCTGCAATGAATGAAGAAATGAAGATGATCGAGAAGAGCCAAACCTGGGATTTGGTTGATAGGCCACAAGACAGGAAGGTCATAGGTGTTAAATGGGTGTATCGTGCTAAGCAGAATGCAGATGGGAGCTTGAATAAGCTCAAGGCAAGGCTGGTTGTCAAGGGATTTAGCCAGAAATATGGCCTGGACTACATGGAAACCTTTGCTCCAGTAGCCAGGCTCGACACCATCAGAATGTTGATTGCTTTAGCAGCACAAAAGCAATGGTCCATACACCAACTCGATGTCAAGTCAGCATTTCTAAATGGACTGCTTGAAGAGGAGATATACATCGACCAACCTCAAGGCTTTGAAGTGCCAGGGAAAGAACATATGGTTTATAAACTCAAGAAGGCCCTATATGGTCTGAAACAAGCTCCTCGAGCTTGGTATGCTCGGATCGATTGTTATCTCATCAGTTTGGGATTTCAAAGGAGCATCAGTGAACCCACACTGTATGTTAAGAAGAATGAAGCTGAAATTCAGCTTATTGTGTCTCTTTATGTCGATGATTTGCTAGTTACAGGAGGAGACAACATTGTCTTGAAGGATATATTTCAAGAACAAAATGAAGGAGATGTTCGAAATGTCAGACCTCGGGCACATGACCTACTTCCTTGGAATGGAAGTGATCCAAGCTGAAGGAGAGATATTCTTAAGCCAACAAGCATTTGCCAAGAAAATCTTAAACAAATTCTCGATGGAAAACAGCAAACCAATGAACACACTTATGGCTTCTGAGTTAAAGTTGACAAGCCAAGGTAACTATGATCCAATCGAAGAATCTATCTACAGAAGCTTGGTGGGATGCCTTCTTTATTTAACAGCTACAAGATCGGATATAATGTTTGTTGTGAGCATGTTATCACAATTCATGCATTGTTGCAACATGCAACATTTCCAAGCAGGAAAAAGAGTACTGAGATATATCAAAGGAATATTATCCTATGGCTTAAAGTTTAGCACAACTGAAAACTTAAAGCTAGTTGGATACACAGATAGTGATTGGGCAGGATCAAGGGATGATTTGAAAAGCACTTCAGGCTATTGCTTTTCTCTTGGTTCAGCAATGTTCAGCTGGTGCTCGAAGAAGCAAAATCTTGTAGCCCAATCAACAGCAGAAGCTGAATATGTAGCCACTACAGCTGCTGTGAATCAAGCCATATGGCTTAGGAAGCTACTCACTGACTTAAACCTACAGCAAGAGGGAGCAACAGAGATGCTATGTGACAACAAATCGGCTGTTGCAATTGCAAAGAACCCTGTGTTTCATGGTCGAACCAAACACTTCAGCATAAAGCTTCATGTGGTGAGGGAGATGGAACAGGCTCATGAAATTAAACTGGTCCATTGCAATTCTGAAGATCAAGTCGCTGACATCTACCAAAGCCCTCAAAACAACAAGATTCACTCAATTGAGAAGAAAACTTGGTGTATGCCGCAAGGAGTCCAAGGAGGAGTGTTGAATTATGAACTCCATGCAGCCCATGCAACGTCCAAAAGCCACTCAATCTTCCTAGCTTGATTTCTACTGTTATTTTATGTAAATCAAGTCCCATAACTTGCTATTTTGAATCCAATCTCAATGTAACTTTGTTTAGTTTATTTTGAACCATGTTGGGTTGATTATACAAGACATTTTGATGGTGACAATGCTGATCAAATCAGCAAGGTTAAGCTTGCAAGTTATTACTTCAAGTTTCCATAAGTTTAAGTGGGATTAGGTATGTTTAGGTAGTGATTTGTTATGATTTACATTGACCACATTTTATATATGTAATGGCAATGTATTCTTGATGGAATGTAATGAGAATAGATTCAATTCATCCACACTTAGGCTCCACTCTCCTTAGCTTTCTTTTCTCTCAAAAATTCTGTCATCTTTCTTTCTTTCTTCTTCAGCAAGTCTCGACACTTGCACTGCAAGTTACAGCCATAAACTAGCTGTCAAATGCTTCTAACTCCAACAGTTAGGAGACGATGAAGCAGTTAGCCAAATGTTTAACAAATTGTGTAACTCCATTTATTACTGCCCAAAAGACTTCTACTATAACGGAATAGCTAAGCAAGTGAACAAGCATTGCGACAGAAAATGGAACAAATGGAAGGCAGCATTGAAGAAAAATTATTTTAACACACCCTGGTCCCTCATATCATTTCTTGCTGCGCTTGCCTTGCTCCAGCTTACCCTGCTGCAAACTATTTTTTCGGTTCTTTCTTATGTTAAACAGTAGGACCAAAGCCAAAGTCCATCAGGTAAGTATATACTAGGCCTAACTGTTGGTGTTATTCTCATGTTCATGTATAGTATTTTATGGATGAGCAGTATAATTCTTTTGGTTTTGTTAACCATGGGTTACTTTTGTATATCGCAGATCTTCCTTGATTTCTTCTGCTGCTTTGGATTGTTAATCAGGCTTTGACACTATGCTATGGGAGTTTTGAACACTTGGCTTTCTACTTTATTGGTGACTTTTTAAGGTGTTATCTTGTTTCTCATTTAGGCTTCCTTTGGATTGGCTTTTACCATCCAAAGGAAGCCTTAATTTCTAGATTTGGAGAGTGTAGTGTCTTTGTGGATTCCCTTTTTCTTATGACTTTGTATGTGTTCCAAGTGCTTCGTGTTATTAGTTTGGTCTTTGTATGAATAAGGATTGGTTTGGGATGTGGGATACATGTTCTTCTTTCTGTGTAATCGCTTCTTTTTATTGTTGGATTCAATTAACTTTTCACATATATATATTGACTTTTAGTGATGAATATATATATTTGAAAATAACTTACAACTGTATCAACAGTTGCTATTAGAATAAATAATTACAAGTATTGAATTAACAGTTCCTTAACAAATTTGTTTAATGTTAAAGAGAAACTTTTACAATTTTAAAAATGTCTCATCGACTACGTTAAGTAAATGAAAAAACCTACGAACCAAATGTGATTTCAGCTGGCTCTTACCACTACCGTGAGCCACACTTGGCGAGGATGATATTAAAAAGAGGTGGTTTGAGAAGTTTGTTGAGAAACCCCACCTTGGTCTCAACCAATTTCTAGAGGCAATGAAACACTTGGAAGGAAAATCTCGCAAATGATATGAACATCCTCTTCCTCCTGACCTTGAAGATAAATCAAAATTTGTAGATATGATGGTATACGATGGATGCTTTTTTGTTTAATTAATCCAGAAAGGTTTTAGATTATTTTAGAAAACTGGGACGACATGTTTCATGTGACATGCGGTACGATTTGTTATTGCTAGAAAATCCATTTTGGTGCTTTTAAAGTTGTATAGCATGATAAACCCAAATCCTGGACATCGAGGACATTTTTATCACTTGGCTGCATCTGCTCTTGATTTTTTAAGCGGAGATCCCCCCATTTACCCATAAAGACTACTAGTATCAAGCATCTTCTAGGCTTGGTACATTCTACTTTCCATCCTTCACTTCTAGGAATCCAATCAAAAATAGCAAGAAGAGAAGAGAATTTCCAAATCTCACGGAACTTGATGCTTAGCACAACAAAGCTAGAAGATGGAGGAGTTTGTTTCTTAGGTGTCCCAATCCAAAATATGCAAAACCAGGAGCAAGGGAAAGAGAATATATATGTTTGATATAACATTTGGAATGACACCGATGGACTCCATATTCCAATCTTAAAAGTCGGTGATTCCACAGAGCCTATGTTACGAAATTATATGGCATACGAACAATTATTCGCATGGGAGGGGCCAAAATTCTTTGTTGATTATGTCATATTCATGGATAAACTCATCAACACAAGCAAGGATATGGAGTTATCCATAAGAGTGGAATTATTGATAATTTTTTAGAAAACGATGAAGCAGTTACCCAAATATTCAACAAACTGGGGGACTCCATTTATTACAGCCAGAAGACTTCTACTATAAGGACATAGCTGATCAACTGAACAAGCATTGCAAGAGAAAACGGAACATATGGAGGGCAGAATTGAAGAAATTAAGATTATTTTCACACTTTGATAAGTACTAAAAATAACATATTTTAACCTCATTTTTAATGCGTTTTTAAATTATTTGAATTATTATCCGATGTTAACTTTGAGCTTTTTTTTAGGTGATTATCCGATATTAATTGTTAACACCCCAAAATCTAAATTTTTATTTTTAAGTCATGTTGATGAATATGTGTTTGCTTTTGTGTTTGTGTTTTATGTTAGCTCACTTGAGATCTAAGATTCAAGTCACATAAATTTTAGAATTTTGTTAAGTTCCTTACTTGAACCCTTCAAGTCATTGCATATGCAACATTTTTTTTTTTTTTTTTTTTTTTGCATTTTTCTTAAAAACCGATTTGAAATTTAAATGTCCTTCCCTCTTCTATCATTTGACGTCCTTCTCCATTTTTCCAAATTTTTTTCTTCTTTTCTTTTCCGTTAACATATTTCTTAATTCTCTTTTTGTTTGTTCTTCCTGTGTAAATTGCTTCGTTATATCACGTTATCGCTTGCTCCGGTGTGTTTCAAGGTAAGTTGAGTCGTTGTCCATGTGACCTTCTCCTACGGAACGCCAATCATATACATAGACAAAAAAATTCGCGTGAAACAATCAGAAATCCACATTTACTGAAACGAATAACAGCGAGAGTTAACACAAAATCAACAACAGAACTTACGAGTTTAGCTTTCAATTGACGCAACGAAAAACTAAAACTCCCAATTCAGCCCGGTAACAATTACGAAAACAAGCAAGAAGAAAATCAAGACGTAAAAGAAAGAAAAAGGAAAAGAACAAAAAAGAAAAGGAAGAAGGAGAAATGAAAGATCGTGAAACTAAACTTAAAGATCAAACCAAAAGCTAACAGACTTTACTAGCAGCATAAAAAAATATTTTTTTAACACATTCATAGATGCTTGAACATAGGACTAGCAAGTATATACAAAAGCTTAACCATTGAATCACTAAACTCATCATTAACATAAAATTGCACAAAATTAAGCTTAAGCCAATAGTTAAAGGATAGAGATAAAATAGCAAAATTTCCAAAGATGCGACTCAAACCCTTAATCTCAAACACATAAATAAAACACACAACCACAAAAACAAAGACTCATTTACAATAAAATTCTCTAGGTAAACATTCAAATTTTTGGGGCGTCACAGAAATGATATTTTTTAATGAGAATACTAACTAAAATGTTAAAATTTTAAACCCAACAAATTACATGACAATCCATGAGTACTCCATGCTGCTTCTTTTTTTAACAAAATTTGTATATGTTTTCTTTTATTTTTTAATTATTTATTAATGTGACATATAAGCAGGGGTGAAGCCAGAATAATTTTTTAGGGGGGCCGGATGAAATTTTAATTTTTTATAGTCAATATCTTTATAATTTGTAAATTTTTATAGTCAATATCTTTATAATTTGTAAAGGATTAAATCAAATTTTTTTAATTTTAGGGGGCTAAAGTACAATTTTACCTTTATTAATTTAAAATTTTTAAAAATTTATAAGGGCCTAAATAGTAATTTTCCAGTTTAGGGGGTCCGGGGCACCTGCCAGCCCCCCTGGCTTCGCCCCTGCATATAAGACAAATGATGTTATGTTAGCATGACGTGCACATGAACTACCATGCAAGTTGTCAAGCCAACATAAAAAATTTATGTTTTAGTCATCTTTTACGTTAAAAAACTGCAATTTGACTCTTTTTTGAAAGGTTAATGGCCAAATTTAACTTAAAAAAAGGATAAGGACCAAAGCGACAAAAAATATAAACATTGAGGGTTAAATTTATCACTATGCTAAATAATATTATAGAATAGATAATGAATATATTTAAAATTATAATTTTACCCTTAAATTAAAATAATAATTTATTTCTACTAGCGAAGGGATCCACCTAAGTTTTACACCCTTCCACATCTTTTTATACTATTAATATTTTAACAATTCAATTGTTAAATTTATCAATATATTTGTACTTGTCATACATGTAAATTTTTGAATTGATCTGATATCTCTATCATATTAATATAAAATATTGTTTATATTAATATATGTATATATATTTAACTATTGAAATTTTTTATATAAAATAAATAGTTAAAAAATTTTAATTCATGCCAAACTTGACATGTATAATTTGCATGAATAGAGCATAGAATATGACAATTTACTTGTTAAATTATTAATGATATAAAAAATTATAGAAGGGTTACGCTGATGTAAGTGACTCAGTTAATTTAAATAAATATTATATTTTACGTTTAAAAGTAAATAACATTTAAATAATTTATAAATTCATAATACTTTATTTTTCAAAAACCACCCATTTTTTCAATTCGAGACAGTTCTCTATGCATTGACCACCGCTGTTCAACCCCCAAAAATTTAGATTTTATCCTTCAAAAATTGTCTTTTTAGCTTATTCTTCTCAAAAAAATTAAAAATTAGAATGAGGTTTTCACCCAAAAAACCTAGTTGCTCACTTCATTTTTTTTTCTTTGGGTTTGTGTTATCAACCTTCTGTTAGATGGTTGTTTAATGCGTTATGAAAAAATATATATCAGAAATATATAGGTCATAATTAGAGTGAGGAATAATATATTTGGATCTTATGAAAAAAGAAGTTGCTTATAATTTTAAAAAGATGATAACAAAGAAGAAGGACCATTTTGGAACCCAGATGAAAAATGCTGCTATTAATAGATGGTCTGCATAGGTGATTCAAAGCGTGGGTTGCTGAGTGGGTATTCAAGGAACTCAAGAAATAGTCGTAGAATGATGAATGGACAATTCAACAAAGAAAATGAATCAAACGAATGAAACAGTGGACCCCATTCAATCATCGCTGCGTGCATTGAACCAAACATAGAAATTCAAGTAACGACAAAACAAAAGTTGTTTGGTTCTCGCAATCCAAATTTGGCACATGGAAACCGAAACTTGAGTAGTATACAGATAGAAAGCCCCGATTCCACGGCAAGATCGATGGTTGCCTTTTGAGGCGTTGTAATGATGGTTATAGTCACTCCTCCCTGTCTTCTCTATCTCTCAATCAAACGCAACAATACCTAAAGTAGATTTAGTCATAAGAAACAAAAGAACCAAGATTTGTACAGTCAAAATTTGATGCGTCGTTAAAAGCACTAAAAATATCATATCCTTATAAAATAATGAAAAGAATAATATAAGAGAAGTAGGGTCAAATCCTCAGGGACTGGATTTACACAAATTTTTGTTCCTCGAGATCCCGGATAGAGCCGTGCCTAAGAAAAATGGCGTACCTGGAAAAAAAATTTTAAAAAAAAATAGAGTTAAGAGTATGGACGAATTGAGATTGCGTAAATTGACATTGAAATTGTAAAAATAAACAGAGTTACGAAAAAAGAGTCTTTGATTGAGAGATTCCAGCCTCCAGTTATCTCGATCCTCCTTGGGTTCAATCTTAGACTTTTAGGTGATCATTCTCAAATAGAATAAGCTAGTTATAGTGGAAGAGTACGCCTACGACCACCAGTTCCACTTAGATTTTAGATTTATGATTTAGAGGAACCTGACTCTAACTAACCGTCACTTTTGTGGGACCGTCTTACACTAGATCATCACTTCTCAATGGCGAATGCCATGCCTTTTTGTCTCTTAGGCTCGACAACCACTGACGCAGTTGCAACCTTCCCAAAACATACAAAGCAACTGCCTTTGCAAAAGATGAAAAAATCACTTTTGGAGGAATATGGACGAAAGCATCGGTCCCGTAATGCGGAGAAACGATGAATACTCGTTGAGAAGGCTAAGTGCTGATTCTAAGCCTCATGAACCATGAACCTTTTTTGGGGGGATCTCGACAACCACCTTTGGCTAGAGACTTTTTGGGATAGGGAGCTTTTACAAAAAGATGAGTCAAATTTGTGTCACTCCATCCCCTATTTATAGTACTCAGAAAACCTAGTTTATTCCTACCTGATAAAAGCTAAAATTAAATCTAAATGATAATATTAACAATAATCCTAATATAATTAAAATTTAAATAGAGTCTTATGTTTATATAATCTTTTCTTTGCACTTTTGCCCCCAAGTCTTCCTCACTTTGTATATTCGGCACCACTTCTTTCCTATTTCGCATGCTGGCCCATTTTGGCTTTAAATTCACGCTTTTTGCCTCTCAAATTTCCTTTTGCCTTTAATTTAACCCCTACAAGATAAAAAACAATCAATAGCTCAAATTAGTAAGATCATATTTAAAATAAGTATATAATTAATACATAAAAATGTGTCATTCCAAAGTATTATCAAGCAATATCAATCATAGAGACCATATGGCCTTGAGCCATGAAGGGAAACAGCACAAAGTGAAGATGCTGCTCCTCTTGAGTAGGAGTAGCCATCGAAACTGTCAAAAACTAAACCATAAGTCTGATTTTATTCACTGATATAAATTTTGATGTTTTTATTATATTTGTAATATTTAAGATATTTAATTTATTGATATTGTATGTAAAAGGGAAAAAAAAGGGAAGCAAAAGAAAGGATTGAGCAGGTGACCTAAGCATATTTGTGTATTTATGTGGAAAAAGTGAGTGAGGTTGTTTCTCATTTGTCACGTTGTAATTGTAAGGAAAGTGCTGGGTGACATTAGATATCAGAATTCAGAAACAGGGATGAAGGCAGACCAAGTCTGGCATATTGATTTGTAAGTAGTCATCAAAATTCAAATGTCCCTACACCAAGTCCACTTTGATGGAAGTTTTAATATATATTTTAATTAAGTATTATTATTTACTTATAATTTGACTAGTAATATATATTTTAAAAATAAAAACGTTAATGTATTGTTTTTAGAACTCCCCCACGGTGATTGTACTATTATATTTGTTTAATGTACTTCCACTCACCAACCTCACTTCCTAATTTGCTATATAGTTGCGTGATTTATCATTCATTTCACTCATCTTTATTTTACATGCATGTATTTCTTCCTAGTCGGATAACAGTAAATTCAGCTTCATGATTGGAAGGTTAATTTACGTGGCATTTTGTTTTGTTTTTGCTTATTTGGTGCATTCTATGTAATGGGTTTGTCTTTATTTACAGGAATAACATAAAAAACAAAGTTGGAGTTAGAATTGAAAAGCAAAAAAAAAAAAAAAAAAATGTGGCTTTGGTTTTAATTTTGTTTTTGGATTACTTTGGTGTTAGAGGTGACGTCCGTACTAACACTGGTCTTTGCATCCCATGAATGTTTTTAATTTAATAATAAAATTACAAATTAATTAATCATAAAATTATACTTTGGCCTCTCAACAAATAAAAAGTTTATTTTTAATCCCTTCAAAATTGATGTAATTATAAATTAATATAAGATAATTTACATTTTGGTTTCTTACTAATTTTATAGTTCGATTCCAACCCTTCAAAAAATGCTTCTGGCTTCATCCCTATTTGGAGTCAATTTACTTTATGTTGGATGGAAAAGTTGATCAAATTGTTTAATAACATTAATGTGGCAACTTACATAAAAATTTAACGTGTACTTCATAAAATTTCAATATATATATAAAGTATTTAAAAAACAAATTAAAAAATTGTTCATAAATTACTTTTTTTTTTTTAAAAAAACTATCCACATCAACAATGAAATACACATATACTTTTATTTAGGCAGTCAAGTTAGTGTGATTAAAATTTTAATAATTCAATAAGTTTTTTGGTCCAACAAAAGGTAGGTTGATTAAATTTTGAAGGTCAATGGTCAAAGTAATAAAAAAAATGCCAAAGTGGTAAAATGAGTAAATGTTAGGGGGTTAAATTTGTCATTATGCCAATTTAAAATAATCTAAACTAAAGTTTAGATGAAAAAATATTAACTGAGTTATATGAGCAATTTAATTTTTTATTTTAAAAAATTATCGATTGTGTCTTAATTTGATTGGCATCGACATTATTGCTAGTGTAAGAGGATGTAGGTTCAAGTGTTTCCAAATACATTCTATCCTCTTGTTTAAGAGTTAAGAGAGTTTATGGGTAATTATAAGCATGGTATCAAAATTAATATAAAAAATTATTTTTCTACTTTCTCTCAAATTTGTGACATTAAATTTAATCAATTAAAGTTTTTATATTAGTATATATCAAGATTAACTTTGGCAAAGTCGGGTTTAGGACTCAAAAGCTAGCTAGAAGTCAAGTGTGAGCTTGAAATATTTTATACATAAAATATCTAATACTAAATATATAGATATAGATATAGATATATAGGAAAGAAAAAGAAATTGTTTGATCAAAACTCTAAAAAATAATAACCCATGCATTTCTGTAGAAAATGAATTCAGAGAATAACGACTTAGATACAACAGTGTCAATTGTACTTGAAGTAACAGAGGAGGTATATGGAAAAAGTATCTATTGCTTTTGCATTGAGAAAATTAAATGTATGTAGCTAAGGTCTTAATTAACAAAGTAATTAAAACCAGTTCCCTACTAAATTTGTTTAATGTTAACAGGAAAGTACTACGTGAAAGTAAATGAAAAAGCCTACGAACCAAATGTGATTTCAGTTGGTCCCTATCACTACCATAAACCACACTTGGCGATGATGAAAGATTTCAAAAGGAGGTGGTTTGAGAAGATTGTTGAGAAAACCCACCTTGGCCTCGACCAATTTCGGGAGGCTATGAAACACTTGTTGTGCGGAAGCGTGTAAAAGAGTAAAATTATTGTACTGAAAAATCACACCGAGTTCAATTCCCAGGGAAGAGAGGTGGATCACGAGGATCACTTAAGTACCAAATCTTTTGTAACGACCCAAACCCGGCCCAAACGCTATGGCCGAATCTGGTCCGTTACCGTGAAAACATTTTTGAAGTTCCTTTTTGAAACCAACTTAAATTTTGAAAACCCTTCTTTTTAGTGGACTTAATAAAACCTTACTTAGATTAAATTTGGAAATCAATTGGGTCAAGTTATTTTAGAGTTCTAAATGTGCCCGACGGCACGGTAAAACATTTTCGTTTACTTTGAGAAAACGTGTTCATTCAATGTAATATTGATAAAAAAAATGGTTTAAGCAAATTATTCAGCAATATAAAAAAAACAACAAAGCTAAAGTGTTAGGAGGCCTTATTACATTCAAAATAAAATCAACTAAAGATTAAAATAACTAAAGCCAAAATCCATTTGGTTTAAATTCACTGCATGGCCACCTCGAGTCAGCCCGGCTCCACATCCGCGATCTACTCGTTACCTGAAAAATGTAAAGGAGAAGGTGAGTCACCAAGACTCAGTATGTAACCCTTCCCCCGGTTTAAACATATTCATACACAACATATAACAAATTAATTATGCAAATTATCATGTGTCCCAACCTAGCCAGCCATACGCCACTTTGTCTACCCGTTGTGGTACCAAACCACTGGTGGTGGTGCCAAACCACCGGTGACATATAGTCACGATGTGCTACCAAAGCACCGGTGTCCGTGGACCACAAATCGGGTGATGGGGCCAACCCATCGTGTGATACCAAATCACTGGCAGACGATCCCATATCTCAAGTGGGGCCAACCCACGGTGGTATTAACCACAGGGATAAGTCGCTACTGAGGTGCCAAACCTCTGGAGGTACCAAACCTCTGGTGACCGTAGTCACAGTGTGTTACCAAAACACTGGTGCCCGTCGGCACGATTACACTGCCCCCTCCACTCAATCAACCCACATCGGCAATAATCATACAGATTTATCAAATGTATTATCACAACATGCTTCCCAAAAGCATCAAATAGCAAATCGTATGAACAGGTACTTACCTGGTTACCCCGTATACCGTTATGGTATTCAAACCATTGCTACATACATCACGTTAGCAATCACATTACTTAACATAATTTAATAAGTTACAAGGTGTGTATGTACACACCTGTCACCACGAATAATCTATATCCCGAAAGAGGAGTCGGCCACCTAGATCTATCTCGCACCTATATTCGGCCAACTTTTAGGATTAGTATTATGGCCTATTAAACCAACCAAAACAAATCTAGAGGGGTTAGTTATGGTCCCGAATCCTTACCTTTGCTTTGCTACGAACCACGGCACTCGATACACAAAGTCATTGCATCAAGTACTTGGTTAATCAATACAGATTAATAGCCTTGGCTTAAACTAATACCAAATAACTAACTAAAACAGATCTTACCACTTTACTTCCAAAATCGATTGCTAGAGGTTGGGGTTTAGATCGCTTGTTTCCAAATATCTCGGAGTACCTAGGAGAGATCGTTTACAAGAACATTTAGAAGCCTTATTAATTATTGCCAAAATCGACACTTACCCCCTCCTCTAATGGAAATCGGCAAAGAAAACAGGAGGATAAACCATGAAGTTTGGCACACTTACCTTTTCTCAAGACCGCTTGAAGAAGAAGTTGAAAGAGATCTCCCTTGCCTAAGATTCGGTTAGAGTTTATCAAAGGAAAAGTAAAGAGTTCGGCTAGTGTGGAAAAGGTGAGAGTAGGAGAGGATTCGGCTAGAGGGTTTGAGAGGATGGAAAGAAAAATAAAAGAAGAATAAAGAAGGAGGGCTAGGGATTTCGGCAAGTAGTAAAATGAAAAAAAGAAAGAAAGGTGCTAGGCTGCTCCTTTTATAGACATTCGGCACCCCTCCTAGTAGCCTTGCCGTCCACACCACTCCACCAAGGAGTTTAAAATTCGGCCATTACCTAAAACTTCTCTTGGCCATACATTTGCATTAATTCAAATTTAATTTGAATTAATCTCCATTAATCAATTAATATTCAAATAATCTAATAATATCCCTAATATCCAAATAATATCCCTTTGAAATACTTGATTATCCCATGATAATTCATTTAAAATAACATCCTTATTATCTCCATTTATCTCTTCATAATCCATAGAATTTAAGAAATTAAAAATGCTCATATTATCTCAAAAAAAATATATATATATTAAAGAGAGAAAAATCCTCCCTATGTGCCGTCCAACATAAATGAAAAAGAAGGGGATTCCTGTGACTCGAACACAAGCTCCCCTTACTCTCCTTGTGGCGTCAACTCCAACCCTTAAGTGGCCTCCCTTTTGCCACTTTTCCAAGGCCCTTTTTGTGTCAAATTATCCCCATTTATTCTTTTAACACCCTTCTGTTAAGGCTCCCTGCCTTTAAAGTTAAGAACTAAAATTTTCTACCAAACTGAGACAACTCAAGGCCTTAATTTAAACTCTCTTATTCCATAAATAATATTTCAGTAGTTCATACATAAGAAAATAATGAAATTCCAAATAGCCCCGTTTTTGGGATGTTACAGTTCTACCCCCCTTAAAATAAATTTCGTCCCCGAAATTACTTAACTAGAAAAGGTGGGGGTATTGCTGCCTCATTACATCCTCAGGTTCCCACGTAGCTTCCTCTGTACCATGGTTCCGCCACAGCACCTTCCACCAAGGGCGCGACTTCCTACGTAGAACCTTCACATCTCGGTCTAAGATCTCGAACCGGTTCCTCCTCAAACGATAAATCCGGATTCACCTCGATTTACGCCCGCGGCACTACACGTGCGATGGGTGGTCCGACCGATACCGCTCTCAAAGATTGATACGTGAAAGACATCATGGATGCGGTTCGATTCGCCGGTAACTCAAGCCGATAAGCTACCGGTCCTACTCGCTTAATCACCGTATAGGGTCCGATGAACCTTGGGCTTAGCTTCCCTTTCCGGCCGAATCTCAACACCTTCTTCCAAGGTGACACCTTCAGAAAAACCTTGTCTCCCACAGCATACTCCATCTCCTTGCGTTTTAGATCAGCATAGGATTTTTGCCTATCCGATGCTTCCTTAAGACGAGACCGAATCACTTTGACCTTATCCTCAGTCTCTGCTACCAACTCTGGACCCAAAATCTGTCGTTCGCCTAATTCCGTCCAACACGTCGGAGTACGACACTTCCTTCCATACAGTGCCTCATACGGAGCCATCTGGATACTTGCCTGGTAGCTGTTGTTATAGGCGAACTCCGCTAACGGTAGAAATTCCTCCCAACTACCACGAAAATCCAAGACACAACCTCTTAACATATCCTCCAAGATCTGTATCACCCTTTCCGATTGTCCGTCAGACTGTGGATGGAAAGCGGTACTAAAATCCAATCGTGTGCCTATAGCTTGATGCAAGGCTTTCCAAAACCTTGACGTGAACCTGGGATCCCTATCCGAGATGATTGATGTTGGAACCCCATGCAATCTTACTATCTCCGAGACGCTGACTTAGCTAGCTTCGAGAGAGAGAAATCCATCCTCACCGGTATGAAGTGAGCCGACTTAGTTAACCGGTCTACTATTACCCAAACCGCGTCTTTCTTCTCGGGCGTAGTGGGTAGCCCACTAACGAAATCCATAGTTATCCGTTCCCATTTCCATTGGGGAATCTTCACTGGCTGAAGCAACCCTGACGGCAACTGGTGTTCAGCCTTAACTTGTTGACAAGTCAGACACTTACCAACAAACTCTGTTACTTCACGCTTTTAACCGGGCCACCAAAATCGCTCTCTAAGATCCCTATACATCTTGCTTCCTCCCGGATGCATAGCGTAAGGGCTGCTATGTGCATCATGGAGAATCTTCTGCCTTAATTCCACATCCTTTGGCATACACGCTCGCCCTTGAAAGCATAATACTCCATCACTCGACAAAGTTATATCCTTCCAAACCACCATCCCGAACTTGTGCTCTCTTAGCGTTCAACCCTTCATCCACCGATCGCTTTTTCCTTAACCTCCTCGATCCATGTTGGCTTAACACGAAGTTCCGCCAATAGACTTCCATCATCATATAGACTTAACCGAGCAAATATTGCTCTTAAGTCCGTCACTACCTTCCGGCTCAACGCGTCAGCTACCACGTTGGCCTTGCCTGGATGATACTCGATTGAACAATCGTAATCCTTCAAAAGTTCGATCCACTGACGCTGTCTCAGGTTTAGATCCTTCTGAGTCAAGAGATACCTCAAACTCTTGTGATCCGTGTAAACTATCGACTTCTCCCCATAAAGGTAGTGTCTCCATATTTTCAGAGCGAAGACGACTGCTGCTAGCTCTAAGTCGTGCGTTGGATAGTTCAATTCATGAGGTCTTAACTGACGTGATGCATAGGCTACTACCTTCCCTTCCTGCATCAACACACACCCCAAACCAGTGTGAGATGCATCACAATAGACGGTGAACAACTTCCCTGCTTCTGGCTGCACCAAAATCGGAGCTTCCATCAAAATTTTCCTTAGCTTATCGAAGCTTTCCTGCTGCTTCTCCGACCATACAAATGGGACTCCTTTTCTTAGTAGCTTCGTCAACGGTGCTGCGATCAGAGAAAACCCTTCTACAAACCTCCGATAGTACCCCGCTAGACCCAGAAAACTTCGGATCTCCGCCACTGACCTAGGCGGTTTCCAATCCAATACCGCTTCAATCTTACGAGGGTCTACTCTAATTCCTTCCGCCGATACTACATGTCCTAAGAAAGCTACTTCCCTTAGCCAAAATTCACAATTACTAAATTTGGCATATAATCGCTTCTCCCTTAGTACTTGCAACACCATTCGTAAATGCTTGTCATGCTCTTTCTCTGTCTTAGAATAGACTAGTATATCGTCTATGAACACTACGACGAATTGGTCTAAGTATTTTGGAACACCCTATTCATCAAGTCCATAAACGCTGCCGGCGCGTTGGTCAACCCAAATGGCATCACCAGAAACTCGTAATGTCCATACCGAGTTCTGAATGCCGTCTTGTGAACATCAACCTCCTTTACCTTCAATTGATGGTAGCCCGACCTAAGGTCTATCTTTGAAAACACCGCGACACCCTTCGCTTGGTCAAACAAGTCATCGATCCGAGGCAGCGGATACTTGTTTTTGATCGTTAACTTGTTTAAGCGACGGTAGTCGATGCACATCCGCATTGAACCGCCCTTCTTCTTGACGAACAACAACAGCGCGCCCCACGGAGATATGCTTGGTCGAATGAACCCTCTATCCAAGAGCTCCTGAATTTGGGCCTTCAGCTCCACCAATTCCTTTGGTGCCATTCGGTATGGTGCTATAGACACAGGTGCCGTTCCGGGTAGCAAGTCAATACCGAATTCAACTTCCCGATCTGGAGGCAGACCTGGAAGTTCTTCCGGGAATACGTCAGCAAATTCCCCAACCGTTCGAACCTCAACTACTGACTCCTTAGCTTCCAAAGCACAGATCCTAACCAAATATGCCTCGCAACCTTTCTTGACCATCCTTTCGGCCTTCAAGGCCGACACCACATTGGATAGGTAATTCCTTCTATCACCTATCATAACCACTTCATCACCCTCACCGCCTTAGCACCATGCGCGCTTAGCGCGCAATCCAAATTCGCCGATACTTAACCAACCAGTCCATTCCAAGGATCAAATCGAACTCTCTCAAAGGTAGTTCCATCGGATCGGCTACAAATACGACCCTTGGAGTTCTAGGGGTACCTCTTTATAAAGTTTGTCTACTACTACAGAGTGTCCCAGGGGCTTAGCACGCCATCTTCCTAAGAGTAGTCTCGAGTCTAGGTCCATAGTTCCTACCACACTACTAGCAATGTACAAGTGCGTCGAACCCACATCAATCAATGCAACATAAGGTAAACCAAATATTAGAAACGCACTCGGTTATGACGCCCGGTGCGCCTCCCTCTCACGGCGCCTCATTTGATAGACTAAGCCAGCCGCCTAGCCTCTGTGTTACCCGAACCTCGGCCCCGAGTTCCACGACCTCGGTTGAAACTATTGTTTCTCTCGCCATTACCCCGACCCTCCGTGGTGGTCCAACATTTCGCGCCCGAGCGCGATTCGACCTTTCGGTCGATCCCCAGTGCGCTTTTGAGGACGATCCTTACCCGATGCTCCAAAGACCCACACTCAAAACAACCTTTGTTACCGGTCTAACAACTCCCAATGGGTTTTTCCACATGGTTGTAATCGAGTTGGCCTTTGATTAGTAGTCGTGGGCCTACCTGGCCTGATTTGGCCCACTCGCCTAGCCCGCTTCGAGCATTAGCGCTACCCAATCCAGCTGACCCAAAACCTCTCTTTTGGTTATTCTTACTATAGTTTTGTCTCACAGTCTCCTTAATCCCTTCGGCCACCTTGGCCTTCTCCACTAGGGACGAGAACTCACGAACCTGCTGCGGGGCAATTAGCAATCTTAGATCATCTCTTGAGCCCGTCCTCAAAGCGGACACAGCGCTCATGTTCGGTGGCTACGATTCCTCCGGCATACCTACTCACCCTTAAAAACTCCGCTCATACTCGGCCACCGACTTAGTTCCTTGCACTAGACCTAGGAAGGCTTTCCTTTGGGCATCAGTGTAACTAGTGCCCACATACTTCTTCTGAAAGGCCGTTTTAAAGTAGTCCCACGTGAGATCATCAGCCGCGGCTCCATCCCGGACGATCGACCACCACCATGTACGCTTCATCCTTTAGAAGCGACATCGCCTTTCGGCTTTTCCTCGTCGGTCAGTCGAGATCATCCATGACCCTTTCCGTAGATTCCAGCCAATATTCTGCGGCACTGGGTGCCACTCCTGAGACACCACGAAATACCTCGGCCCCGTTAGACCGAATTCGCTCGGGAACAGACTTCCGAGCTCCCAAATTCCCACCAGCCCGGCCACCATCTCCAAAACTCGCAGAAAGCGACTTGCGACACGGCCTCACCGGCCCGGTCCTCGCTCCTCACCGAAAGTAGGAGGTGGTGGTGGCGGTGGTACCTGCGTTTTCCGAACCTCGACTGTCATCGCGGGTTCGGACACCGTCATCCTACCCCTACCGCGGCCCACGATGTCCACGTCCTCTAGAACTCATTCTATCTATCGCGCTTTTAATCTAATTAAGAAAATTTTATGTGTTAGCATTTGTTTCACTTTCTTATTCGCGAAGAAATTTTATGAACGTAATTTAATTAGGATTCTTTCGAGCAAACAAGGTTTCAGTCTTCTATCCTAGTTCACACAAAGAGTTCATGCATCCATTCCTTAATGCTTTCCATACCTATTCACTCTTCTGGACATTTTACGCCATTCCCAACCCAGGGGTATTTTCGTCATTTTCCTACGAGGGTATTTTCAGTAAATAAAGAAATTTTAAAACTTTAGTAGAGTAGATCATTTTGACATTCCCAAACTGGAGGATATTTATAAAAATTTGTAAAATCGAATCGCTTTTTGATACCAGGGTATTTTGGTAATTTTGTCAATCAGGGCAATTTTGTCATTTTGATAAATCAGGATATTTTAAACAGTTGTAAAACTTCGAGGGTCCTTTTGAAAGTTTTCCTTTTCAAATAGTGATCTTGGTAAAGTTTTCCAAAGATCGTGGTCATTTTGTAATTTTCACAAATTGAGGCGTTTTTGTAATTTTCTAAAACCAAAATATTTCAAATGTTGATTTTCAAAACTAAGTTGTTGGATATTTGGAAAGTAGTTGAAATTTTTGAGCAAAACCATTGAACTGATATTTTATGAGTCAGGGGTGTTTTAGTAATTTTACCCCTAAGGGCATTTTTGTAATTTTCCAAAAATTTGAGTTTTTCTAGGAAAACGTTGTAAATATGAGGTTTTCTGATTTGAAAGAGTTGTTGCAAGAGTTTTGAAAACATTTGAGTTGTTGTTTCGTTCTATTTCGAAAATATGGCTAATTCCCTTTTCGGGTTTTAGTCATTAGGTTTAGCCTATGACCGAGCCCTCTTGGTCAGGGTGAACCAAAGCTACGCACCAGCAGATTCGAGTGAAGAGGAGGTGGGTCACGCGGACCGCTTAAATACCAAGCTCTCACCGAACCTTTCTAGACATGCGCATGAGAGGTTGCCACACCACCGAGCCCTCGAGTTAGGGGTGAACAGAAGCTACGCACTGCAGGATACCTACGAAGAGGAGGTGAGTCACACTGATCGCTTAAATACCAGCTCTTTCGGATCCAATCCTCGACATGCGCTGAGGTTACCACACCACACCCTAGCTCATTGGCTAAGTCATAGATTGGTTTAGTTCTTTAATGTCTTATGTTCGGTTCATGTGTTTGAGTAATCTAATCCTAGGTTCAAGTCCTATAAATCTATCTACGTTCCATACTTCCTACCCTTCTAGAGAATATAATTCACCAAGAGGTTCAGAAGTACTTACCTGGGCGGATCGGTGCCGGAGACTCGGGCCATGCTGCTTAAAACCCAAAAACAATTCATAAGGCCTACTAAAACATTTTTGGGCCTTGGGCCCCCACAGCCGAGCATTAAACTGGGCTCTGATACCAATTTTGTAACGACCCAAACTCGGCCCAAACGCTATGGCCGAATGCAGTCCGTTATCAGTGAAAACATTTTTGAAGTTCCTTTTTGAAACCAACTTAAATTTTGAAAACCCTTCTTTTTAGTGGACTTAATAAAACCTTACTTAGATTAAATTTAGAAATCAATTGGGTCAAGTTATTTTAGAGTTCTAAATGTGCCCGACGGCACGGTAAAACATTTTCGTTTACTTTGAGAAAACGTGTTCATTCAATGTAATATTGATAAAAAAAAATGGTTTAAGCAAATTATTCAGCAATATAAAAAAAAACAACAAAGCTAAAGTGTTAGGAGGCCTTATTACATTCAAAATAAAATCAACTAAAGATTAAAATAACTAAAGCCAAAATCCATTCGGTTTAAATTCACTGCATGGCCACCTCGAGTCATTTGGCCCACATCGCGATCTACTCGTTACACTGAAAAATGTAAAGGAGAAGGTGAGTCACCAAGACTCAAAGATGTAACCCTTCCCCGGTTTAAACATATTCATACACAACATATAACAAATTAATTATGCAAATTATCATGTGTCCCAACCTAGCCAGCCATACGCCACTGTCTACCCCGTTGTGGTACCAAACCACTGGTGGTGCCAAACCACTGGTGACATATAGTCACGATGTGCTACCAAAGCACTGGTGTCCGTAGACACAAATCGGGTGATGGGGCCAACCCATCGTGTGATACCAAATCACTGGCAGACGATCCCATATCTCAAGTGGGGCCAACCCACGGTGGTATTAACCACAGGGATAAGTCGCTACTGAGGTGCCAAACCTCCGAGGTACCAAACCTCTGGTGACCGTAGTCACAGTGTGTTACCACAAAACAGGGGTGCCCGTCGGCACGATTACACTGCCCCCTCCACTCAATCAACCCACATCGGCAATAATCATACAGATTTATCAAATGTATTATCACAACATGCTTCCCAAAAGCATCAAATAGCAAATCGTATGAACAGGTACTTACCTGGTTACCCCGTATACCGTTATGGTATTCAAACCATTGCTACATACATCACGTTAGCAATCACATTACTTAACATAATTTAATAAGTTACAAGGTGTGTATGTACACACTGTCACCACTGAATAATCTATATCCCGAAAGAGAGAGTCGGCCACCTAGATCTATCTGCACCTATATTATTGGCCAACTTTTAGGATTAGTATTATGGCCTATTCGCCAACCAAAACAAATCTAGAGGGTTAGTTATGGTCCCTAATCCTTACCTTTGCTTTGCTACGAACCACGGCACTCGACACACAGTCCATTGCACAAGTACTTGGTTAATCAATACAGTTAATAGCCTTCGGCTTAAACTAATACCAAATAACTAACTAAAACAGATCTTACCACTTTACTTCCAAAATCGATTGCTAGGGGTTGGGGTTTAGATCGCTTGTTTCCAAATATCTCGGAGTACCTAGGAGAGATCGTTTACAAGAACATTTAGAAGCCTTATTAATTATTGCCAAAATCGACACTTACCCCCTCCTCTAATGGAAATCGGCAAAGAACAGGGAGGGATAAACCATGAAGTTTCGGCACACTTACCTTTTCTCAAGACCGCTTGAAGAAGAAGTTGAAAGAGATCTCCCCTTGCCTAAGATTCGGTTAGAGTTTATCAAAGGAAAAGTAAAGAGTTCGGCTAGTGTGGAAAAAGGTGAGAGTAGGAGAGGATTCGCTAGAGGGTTTGAGAGGATGGAAAGAAAATAAAAGAAGAATAAAGAAGGAGGGCTAGGGATTTCGGCAAGTAGTAAAATGAAAAAAAGAAAGAAAGGTGCTAGGCTGCTCCTTTTATAGACATTCGGCACCCCTCCTAGTAGCCTTGCCGTCCACACCACTCCACCAAGGAGTTTAAAATTCGGCCATTACCTAAAACTTCTCTTGGCCATACATTTGCATTAATTCAAATTTAATTTGAATTAATCTCCATTAATCAATTAATATTCAAATAATCTAATAATATCCCTAATATCCAAATAATATCCCTTTGAAATACTTGATTATCCCATGATAATTCATTTAAAATAACATCCTTATTATCTCCATTTATCTCTTCATAATCCATAGAATTTAAGAAATTAAAAATGCTCATATTATCTCAAAAAAAATATATATATATTAAAGAGAGAAAAATCCTCCCTATGTGCCGTCCAACATAAATGAAAAGAAGGGATTCTCGTGACTCGAACACAAGCTCCCCTTACTCTCCTTGTGGCGTCAACTCCAACCCTTAAGTGGCCTCCCTTTTGCCACTTTTCCAAGGCCCTTTTTGTGTCAAATTATCCCCATTTATTCTTTTAACACCCTTCTGTTAAGGCTCCTCGCCTTTAAAGTTAAGAACTAAAATTTTCTACCAAACTGAGACAACTCAAGGCCTTAATTTAAACTCTCTTATTCCATAAATAATATTTCAGTAGTTCATACATAAGAAAATAATGAAATTCCAAATAGCCCCGTTTTTGGGATGTTACATCTTTCCTAGCCAGAATATCTCTCTATCGTAATTTAATAGCACAATAAATAATTACAATCACACTCACAAGATATGAAAAATAAATAATAAAGAACACTGAATTTTAACGAGGTTCGCAAATTTCGCTTTACGCCTCTGGGCACTAAAAATATATTTCACTCCAAAAATACAAGTGAAAAATTTACAAATAGGAGAGAGAACAATGCCTTAAGTAGAGAATGGCAAATTGTGGGATGAAGAAAATGAGAAATGGTTAGGCCTATTTATAGTTGAGGTTCAGGGGATCAATCTTGCAAAGTACCTATTCAAATAGGGACCAAAATTGCAATTATCCCTTTCAAAAAAAAACTTTCGGTGCCTAACAAAACTATTTGCTTCAACTTGCTATAGCCACCATCTTTGAAAAGTCAAAGATGGGCTATAGCCAATGGTTTCCCACATAGGGGACCCAACAAATCTCCCCCTCCAACTATGTGGGGTATGCCTCCATTCCTGAGATCAAACAACATGCTTCAAACTTTCCTCTTGGTAAAGCCTTCGTCAACATATCAGCACCATTATCATCAGTATGTATCTTCTCAAGCTCTAGCAACTTAGCTTCAAGAACATCTCGTATCCAATGGTACCGAACATCAATATGCTTAGATCTAGCATGAAAAGTTGGGTTCTTACCAAGATGAATAGCACTTTGGCTATCACAATACAGGACATACTTCTCCTGAGTAAAACCAAGCTCATGCATAAACTTCTTCATCCAAAGCATCTCCTTGCACGCTTCGGTTGCTGCAATGAACTCTGATTCAGTGGTGGACAATGCAACACACTTTTGCAATCTCGATTGCCATGCCACAGCTCCCCCTGCATAAGTGATCAAGTAACCTGAAGTAGATCTCCTCGAGTCAATATCTCCGGCCATGTCTGAATCTATATAACCAACAAGAACAGGTTTCTCATTGTCGAAACAAAGTTTCATGTTGGAAGTGCCACGAAGATATCTCATAATCCACTTCACTGCATTCCAATGCTCTCTGCCTGGATTAGAAAGAAAACGACTAACTGTACCAATGGCATAAGCCAAGTCCGCCTCGTACAAACCATTGCATACATCGATTCCCCACTACCAAGAGTAAGGAATTTTCTCGCATCTCTTCCTTCTCCTTTTCGTGGAAGGACTATGCTTAACACTCAAATCAAGTGCGTAGCAAAGGGAGTGCTCACCACTTTAGCTTTGTCCATTTGAACCTTTGAAGTACTTTCTCGATGTACCTCTCTTGTGATAACCATAATTTCTTGGCCTTTCTATCACGTGTCAACTTTATGCCAAGAATTTGCTTTCTTGGCCCCAAATCCTTCATTGCAAAGGATTTACTCAACTCTTGCTTCAACTTCTCAATTCTAGAAGCATTCGACCAACAATAAGCATGTCATCAACATAGAGCAAAAGAATTATAAAATCATCACCAGAGAATCTCTTAACAAATACACAATGATCAGAAGTAGTCTTCTTGTAGCCTTGCTCCTCCATAACAGACTCAAACTTCTTGTACCATTGCCTTGGAGCTTGTTTCAAACCATACAAGCTCTTCTTCAATCTGCACACATAGCCCTCTTTCCCTTGTGCAACAAACCCCCTCAAGTTGCTCCATGTAAAGCTCTTCTTCCAAGTCACCATGAAGAAAAGCAGTTTTCACATCCATTTGTTCAACCTCTAAGTCATAACAGGCTGCCAAACTCAGTATGGTTCTGATAGAGGACATCTTCACAACTGGAGAAAATATTTCTTCAAAATCAACCCCTTTTTCTCGAGTATAACCCTTGACGACCAATCTAGCCTTGTATCGTGGAGATGAAGACTTACATTCTTGCTTCAACTCAGTAAACCCACCGATTCTTCAAAGCTCTTTGCCCCTGGGCGCTTTCACCAACTCAAAGGTATGGTTTTCATGCAAGGATTGAAGTTCATCTTTCATCGCTTCAACCCACTGATTTTTGCATTCACTCTCCATAGCCTCTTCATAACATTCAGGTTCTCCCCCGTTAGTTAAAAGAACATATTCATCAGAAGAAGAATACCTGACTGAAGATCTTCGATCTCTAGAAGACCTTCGAAGTGGAACTGCTGGTGGAGCTATAGGTGCTTGTTGTTGATCATTCACAACATCATCAATGGGAGCATCAAAGTCACCTATATTCGATGGTCATCGTAACATCACCATGCATATTATCCTCGTATAGGAGAGTGGTGAAGAGTTTAGGGAACCGGATTCACATCGATCAAATCATTATTGTCTTGTGAATTCACTTTCTCCGTCTTATCAATGTCATCGATAGTCTGATCCTCAATGAAGACAACATCTCTGCTTCTCACGAGTTTCTTCTGAACTGGATCATAGAGTCTGTAACCAAACTCACCATCTAGACCATAACCAATAAAAATGCATTGTCGAGTCTTGGCATCCAACTTGGATCTTTCATCCTTTGGAACATGAACAAATACTTTACAACCGAACACACGTAGGTGATCATATGACACGTCTTTGCCAAACCAAACTCTATCTGGCACATCACCTCGCAAAGGAACACTAGGAGACAGATTTATCACATGTGTTACAGTATTCAAAGCTTCAGCCCAAAATGATCTTGGCGACTTTGCATCCGACAACAAATATCGACTCTCTCAATCGTTGTTCGGTTCATTCTTTCACTAACCCATTTAATCGTGGAGTCTTTGGTGGTGTTCTCGATGTCCGATTCCTCGTCATGAGACAATACTCATGAAACGGGCTGTGTACTCGCCTCCATTATCAGTACGAATGCACTTCAACTTCTTCCCCGTTTCTCTTTCAACTGATGCATGAAACTATTTAAACACCTCAAAGACTTGATCTTTAGACTTCAAAGTGTAAACCCATAGCTTTCTCGAACAGTCATCAATGAAAGTCACAAAATAAAGTGCACCGCCAAGTGACCTTACTTTTATCGGACCACAGACATCTGAATGGACCAACTCTAGTAACTCTGATCTTCTATGAGGAGGATGGCTCCTGAATGAAACTCTTCTCTGCTTTCCTGCTAGACAATGAGCATAATCCTTTAGTGAAGCATTCTTCAAACCTGAAAGTTGATTCTTCCTTGCTAAATAGTTAAGCCCCTTTTCACTCATGTGACTGAGTCTTTTATGCCACAACTCAGTTGAGCTGTCATTCACTGTCACATTCACCGTCTCTCGAGAAGCTGAAGCTTGCATCAAATATAAATTTGAGCTCTTCTTTCCTCGAGCCACAACCAAGGAGCCTTTAGTCGACTTCCGCTTCTCTTCACCGAAGGTGTTACGTAATCCTCATCATCAAGCTTTCTGCAGAGATCAAATTCAAACGGATATCCAAGTGCGTGTCGACATCCTTGAGAGTTAACTTTGTTCCATTGTTACTCACCAAGTGAACATCTCCCATACCAACAACCGAAACCAAACCGTCATTACCCATCTTCAATACCCCAAAATCACCGGGAGTATAAGATGTGAAGAAATCCTTCCTCGACGTGACATGAAGTGATGCACCAAGTATCAATCACCCAACTAGCCTCGTCACATGCTAAGTTGACCAAATTCTCATCACGAATGACCAATAGATCTTCACGAGTGGCGGAGAGCAATACGCTTCGGATTTTTCATCGTCGTTCGATCGTGTTTATCACCACCTTTGTTCTCTTTCTTCCACTTGAAGCAATATTTTTTGATATGGCCTTTCTTGCCACAATAATTGCACTCAAGATTCTTGTATCTCGGTCTTGACTTGCTTGGCTTTTATCTCTACCCTTTCCATCTTTGTCTCTGTTTCCTCCCCCGTTTTCTGTGTAAAGACCTCGGATCGTGATGTAGAACCCCGAGATCGATCTTCGACCTCTTCATTCAACACACCACTCTTAGCCAAATCCAAGGTAATAATACACCTGTGCAAGCGTAATTAATGAGCGAACCCGGAAAGTCTCCCAAGAGTCCGGTAGAGTAGCAAGCAACCAAAGCCCTAAGATCTCGTCATCAAATTGGACACCCATACCAAGCAATTGATTCATCACGCTCAAATTCGCCACATGGTGGTTGTGAGACGTTCCTTCTTTGTATTTCAACGCCATCATTTTCTTCAGCAAAAAACAACTTGTTATTGCCCGACCTCGAAGCATACAAGCTTTCAAGCTTCTCCCACAATGTTCGAGCATGTGTCTCCCGATCAATGTGATTGTAAACATTTTTTCAACAACATTGCGAATAAAGCCACACACTTGTTGATGCTCAAATTCCCATTCTTCATCACTTTCGAATCGGGTTTTTGAGTAGCAAAGACAGGAAGATGCAGGCCTTCACAAATAACAAGTCCTTCATTTTATTCTCGCCAAAGTTGATAATTTGTGCCATTTAACATAATCATCTTACTCGTATTGATTTCCATAATTATTTGAAACAATAACCGAGCTCGCTATTTTTCTCCTCAATCCCAACCATCTGTATACGTGAGCGATTGTCGTATACGTAAATAGTGTCGCAAACGATCGTACTCCCTGTGTACGAATCTAGCTCGATACCAATTGTTGTGCGGAGCGTGTAAAAGTAAAATTATTGTAATTGAAAAATCACACCGAGTTCAATTCCTGGGGAGAGAGGTGGATCACGAGGATCACTTAAGTACCAAATCTTTCCTAGCTAGAATATCCTCTATCGTAATTTAATAGCACAATAAATAACTACAATCACACTCACAAGATATGAAAAATAAATAATAAAGAACACAGAATTTTAACGAGGTTCGCAAATTTCGCCACGCCCCTCGGGCACTAAAAATATATTTCACTCCAAAAATACAAGTGAAAAATTTACAAATAGGGAGAAAGAACAATGCCTTAAGTAGAGAATGGCAAATTGTGGGATGAAGAAAATGAGAAATGGTTAGGCCTATTTATAGTTGAGGTTCAGGGATCAATCTTGCAAAGTACCTATTCAAATAGGGACCAAAATTGCAATTATCCCTTTCCAAAAAAAAAACTTTCGGTGCCTAACAAAACTATTTGCTTCAACTTGCTATAGCCACCATCTTTGAAAAGTCAAAGATGGGCTATAGCCAATGGTTTCCCACATAGGGGACCCAACAACACTTGGAAGGAAAAGCTCGCAAATGCTATGAAAAACCTCTTCCTCCTGACCTTGAAGATGAAGCAAATTTTGTAGATATGGTGGTGTATGATGGAAGCTTTGTAGTTCAGCTAATCCGGATGGGTCATCTGTATGATTTTAGGGAACTGGGACAACATATTTCATATGAGATGCAATATGATTTGTTATTGCTAGAAAGCCAACTTCCCTTTTTTGTGCTTTTGGAGTTGGATCGCATGATAGCACCAAATCCTGGACCTCGAAGGCATTTTTATCAGCTTGTTGCATCTGCTCTTGATTTTTTCCGCCAAGATCCCCCTATATACCCATATATGTTATCAGTATTAGACATCTTCTACACTTGGTACATACTACTTCCATCCATCACTTCTAGGAATCCAAGCAAAAATAGCAAGAAGAGAAGAGAATTTCCAAATCTCATGAAACTCAATGCCTAGCGCAACAGAGCTGGAAGATGCAGGAATCCATTTCTTAGCTGAGCCTATCCCAGATATGCAAAACCAGGAGCAAAGAAAAAAGAACATGTTTGACATAACATTTGACAATGACACCAAAGAACTCAAGATTCCAACCTTAAAAGTCGGTGATTCCACAGAGCGTAAGCTCCGAAATTATATGGCCTACGACAATTCTTCGCATGGGAGGTACCAAATTTCTTTGTTGATTATACAATACTCATTTTTAAACTCATCAACACTAGCAAGGATGTGGAGCTACTCCGTAAAAGTGGAATTATTGATAATTTGTTAGGAAACGATGAAGCAGTTACCAAAATGTTTAACAAGTTGGGGGACCATTTATTACAACCCAAAAGGCTTCTACTATAAGGACATAGCTGATCAAGTGAACAAGCATTGCCAGAAAAAATGGGACATATGGAAGACCAAATTGAAGAAAGATTATTTTAACACTCCCTGGTTGCCCATATCATTTCTTGCTGCACTTGTCTTGCTCCTGCTTACCATACTACAAACTATATTTTCGCTTCTTTCTTATTATCAGCAGAGGCCGTAAGACTGTTGAAGCCAAAGTGCACGATATCAACTAAGTATAAGCTGCTAGACCTAGTAGTTCTCATCTTCATGTATAGGTATAAGTCTTTTGGTTTTGTTAACCATGGATTCATTTTGTATGTATATTTCACATATCATCCTCGCTTTTCTTTTTTTTTTTTTTTTTTTTTGTGCTTTGGATTGTTGACTTTCGATATATGGGATTTTTTGAATTTCAGGCAGCACTTGGTGACTATCTTTTAAAGTGTCATCTTGTTTCTAATGTAATTTCTAGATTGACGAGTGTACGTAGTAGTGCCTTTGCGGATTCCTCTTTCCATATCACTTAATTCCAATCTGTCCAATAATCATCGGTTTAGTCTATTGTTCAAGGTATTCATTCAACTTAGTTGAGATTGAAAATTGTCCCAAAGCATCAAAGGTCTATTATTAGAGTAGTAGAATTCCAAATAAATTAATAATAACTAGAAATCTTATCTCAATTGCGTATACATGTGAACATCACGAATTTAAAACATAAAAATGTAATTAAAAATAACATATAATAAATTATAAAATGTATAGGTACAATAGTAAAATGCAAAAAAGGGGAATTAAGTTGTTTATCATGATGTTATAATCAATCTTGAGTCGATGTCGAGTTAACTTATAACATCAATTCAATCGAATACATCATGAATATATATATGGTGGTAATATAGAGTGCATAATAAGATTAAAATGTATGAAAATATTAAAATAAAGCTTTAATTTAGTGGTAAATTAGAACTTTTACTAATACAATTGGTATGGATTTAAATATCACCCTAGGCACAATTTTATTGAGATTTTTTTAATAAAAAGATTAAATTACTTTCGAATAATATAATTTATTTTAATTACAAAATAATATTTCTGTAATTTTTTCAGTCGAATTGATATTTAACTAACTGATAATGCCAACTCAATCAAAAATTTAAATAATAATATAGATATTAACAAACCCATTTCACCACATTTAATGAATCAACAGAGTGAGTAAATTTTAGTTGAAATGCTAGACCCCTACCCAAACCTTTTTTTTTTGTATTGGAGTTAACTCCAGGCACGACCCTAAGGTAAAGGCAATTTACTTTTTTATAGTCAACTTGCATAGCAAAGTGTACAACAACAGTGCATATACTATAGGTATAACAATACAGACAACATAGATTTCTAGACAACTGAACCCTTAAAGTTTTGACTGTCCTCACTAGCCAGCCATTATGCTAAAACAGTACTGTTATGAGTATTTCAAAAACAACTTTATTGATAAAGTTAGTTATATGTGTTAGTTAGTTAATTAGTCTCAGTTAGTTAAACAACAATTATTATCTGCTTGTATTAAATACCTTACTGTACCTCTCTCTTATTCAATGAAATAAGAAAACGTTTCTTTCCAGCTTATTCTTGATTTCAACATGGTATCAGAGCTAAGGTTATTTGCCTAGTGTATATTCAGCTTGTCAATTAGGCAAATCTCACAAACTGCCTTTTAATTCCTCACAAACAGTGTATTCCTTGCCTTTTGAACTTGTTGTATCTGATGTTTGGGGACCAACTCATGTTCAATCAAATGGATTCTCCTACTATGTGTCTTTTGTTGATATGCATAGCATGTATACTTGGTTATACTTTCTCAAAGCCAAGTCTAAAGTTTTGAAATGCTTTCTTCATTTCCAACAAATGGTACGAGTTTAGTTCGGCTCCTCTATAAAAATGCTTCAAACTGACTGGGGGTGAGTATCACTCTCTGTCCAGTGAGCTTTTCAAACTTGGAATTCAGCATAGGGTCACATGTCCCCATACCTCAAAACAGAACGGTGTGGCTGAAAGGAAACACCGGCAGATCGTTGACATGGGATTAACCCTCTTGGCTCAGGCAATTATGCCTTTAGATTTCTGGTCATCTGCATTCTCTCATGCTGATCATGTGATCAACAGGCTACCTATTCGTGTTCTATAAGACAGTAGCCCTTATGAGAAACTTTATAAAGTCAAACCTGTCTATTCTCACTTGAGGGTATTTGGTTATGCTTGCTTTCCTTATTTGCAGCCATTTAATCAACATAAGCTTCAGTTTCGGTCAAAGAGGTGTCTCTTTCTTGGTTTTGGAACAAATCAAAAAGGCTATAAGTGTCTTAATGAAGCTGGTCAAGTTTTTGTGTCTCGACATATTGTTTTTGATGAATCTTAATTTCCATTTCAGCAAGGTTTCTCTTCACAATCTCTCTTGGACCTTGATAATCTGCTCATCAGCAATCTCACATTCCTTTAGTTACAGCAACTATTCCTTTGAGTTCTCCTTCTGACTCTTCATCAGGGTCTGCTATCTCTTCTCCTATGGAAAGTTCTTGTTCAGATCATTCTACCAATAATTCTCCTATTGGTCACCCTTCTTCTGCAACTCAGTCAACAGAATCCTCAGATGCAGCCTATGTACCTTCTTTTTGTACTCAATCTGTTACCCTTATAAGGTCTACTACATGTATGAATACCCATCCTATGCAGACCCGATCCAAAAGTGGTATTTACAAATCGAGAGTGTTCTCTTCTGTCCTGACTGAGAATGAGCCTACCTCAATTGTAGAGGCATTTTAGAGTCCTGCTTGGGCAGCAGCTGCACAAGCTGAATACAAGGCCTTACTTTCAAATCGCACTTGGGATCTTATGCCCTTACCTGCAGGCAGAAGGGCAGTAGGGTGCCAATGGATAATTAAGATCAAAAGGAATACTGATAGTTCTGTGGCTAGGTACAAAGGCTGATTGGTGGTCAAAGGCTACCTTCAAGAGGCAGGCATTGACTTTCATGAGACTTTTAGCCCTGTGGTTAAACCAACAACGATTAGGGTGGTGTTGGCAATAGCAGTGTCCTTGGGTTGGTCTCTCAGGCATGTGGACATCAATAATGCCTTTTTAAATGGTGACTTAAGTGAGGAATTTTATATGGTCCAACCACCATGCTTTGAACAACAAGGGAACAATGGTCAACAGCTGGTATGCAGGTTGAGAAAAGCTTTATATGGTCTTAAACAAGCACCTCGGGCTTGGTTTCACAAGTTAAGGGAGTTTCTTCTAGCTAGTAAGTTTGAGGTATCGAAGGCTGACAATTCTCTCTTTATCCATCGATCTGGGACTCAGGTGCTATACATTCTAGTCTATGTGGATGACATCATTGTCACTGGTTCTGATTTTCGAGCTATAGACCAGTTTGTTAAGGAACTTAATGTTCAGTTCTCTTTGAAAGATTTGGGGCAGCTAAGTTACTTTCTAGGGATTGAAGTCAACTATACTCCAAGTGGAATTTTACTTAGTCAAAAGAAGTACATATTGGATCTACTCAAAAAGGCATCAATGGACAAGTCCAATGGTTCTCCTACACCAATGGTTACTACCTGTCGATTATCAGCTCATGAAGGCAGCCCTATTGAAGATGATCGTTTTTTCAGGAGCATAGTAGGTAGTAATTACTAGACCAGATATTACATTCTCAGTCAACAAAGTCTATTAATTCATACACAGACCATTAGACTCACATTTTAAAGCTGTTTATAATAGCCCATTATTGCCCGAGCTTAATAAAAATAAAAAATAAACCAGTTTTTAGATCTCTTAAACAGTCCATTTACAACCTCTGGCCCAAAACCAATTTACAAAGCCCAAAATAAGCTACCCAAAACCCACTTAGCCTAATGGACTTCAACCCAATACCTAAAACAACAAACCACCTACCAAACCCAATACCCAATCTGACCCGAACTACCCCAGACCCAAGTTTCAAGGCCCAAAAACTAAACAAGTCTCAGACCTAGGGTTCCTGAGGAAACTCTAGGCGCCGCAGTATTCCAACAGTCACGCCGCAAGCACACCAGCAGCATCCCCAGCCTCGCGCAGCAATCAACGCCTCACGCTCACGCCAGCCCTCGGTCGCGCCGCAGTTCGCGTGTGAATTCCCCTATCGCTGCCACGATCCTCGTCCACCTGAAAAAGAAAGAAGATAGCAGTAAGAATGGCAACAATACGATTTTCCTTTTTCATTTTCATTTTTCATGGCTATAAAAGCCGATTATTCTATAAATCGAAAAGGGGAGAGAAAAACACAAAAACACGGAGAGAAGCAAAAAAAATATACAAAAATACAAATACAAAGATTTTTTTTTACAGAGGTGATTTTTTTCTTTCGATTCATTTTTTTTCGATTTATGCGTATACTATACACGAAATAACACAAGAAAAAAAGGGGAGAAAAATACCATCGAAGGGGAGAGATTTAACTCTCCGGCCGTGGCACGTGAGGGCAAGGGCTTGGAGTTCCGGTGATCGGAGCCAATGAAGGGACTTCAGAGCGTTTTTTTAAAAAAAAACTATTTTTAAAATGATTTTTAAACCCATTTTTTTACTTATATAACATATAGGAAACGCGCTGTTTTCGCTTAACCTAATAAGCGCAAAACGACGTCGTTCGAGGCCAGGGGATCCGCACGTTGACCCGAATACCCGAGCAGAATCTGCTCAGTTTTTGTAAATGGGAAATTTTTCATTTCGGTCCCTTTTAAATTTTATTTGTTTTAATTTTATCCAATCTAACATTTTCTTTAATTTTAAATTAGACCTTAAATTTGTAATTTATTTCAATTGGATCCTCGAGTTTTTTAAAGGCCAAAATCGGAACGGCGCCGTTTTGAAAAAGAGGCATAATTTCCATATTAACCCCTGTGATTAGACGCGTGTTTTAATTTAGTTCTTTTATATCCGTTTTAATTGCTATTTTAACCCCTGTTTCTTTGTTTTTTTTATTTTTTATCCTTTTATTTTATATTATATTTAATTATTTAATCATATTAAATATTCTATATTATTTTCCTATATTTATTAATTTATTAATATTAAGTAAATTCATATATATATATTTTATATGTATTATTTTTTACATATATATTTAATTATTATTATATATATTATTTTACTTGTTTAATATTTTATATATTATGTATTATATTATATATATTTTAAAATTTTATATTATATAGTATTATGTTGTATTATGTATATTACTTCTAATTTTTCTTATTTATAAAGTATGATATTATATTCTATAAGGTATTCAATTTATGCTGTATATGTAATTTTATGATTAATATATTATATATATGTTTTTATATAAAATTATTATATACTATTTATTAATTATTTTTTTATTATATTATAGTTATTTATACATATATTAGATTATTAAATTATATATATTTATGATAAGTTTTTTTACTTTTAATTTTTGTTATTATGTATATATATTAAATCATTTTAAAAATCATCACATTCCTTTTGTTTAAATATGTTATTCCATTTTTTATTTAATTTTGTTATTTCATGAAATTTTCAATTATTGCTATATTACATGTTTATTTATTTTTATTCTTTAGATCGTGTATCATTGTTTAGCATAGTTCATTATTCTTTTATCATTATAATTTATGATAAGGTATTAAATATCCCTCTTCTTTTAAAACCAAAACTTATAAATTTCAAATAAAAAACTTATTCTTGGGAATTCAAAACGTTGTGTCCTAACTTACTAGATATGATGTTTTGTGTCTCTAGATAGGAATTTTCTAAAATAAAGACGTGCCTAGTTTCAAAGTCATGAGATGTTATATCCTAACTTACTGGGTATGGTGTTTTATTTCTTCGAGATAGGTAAGTCTGGGTTTTTCTTCAAATAAAAGGATCATTTTCTAAAGTTTTTCAAAGTTTCAACATTAAGACATGATTTTATCGATTAGGTACCAATTTTTGGGCATTATGAGGATGCTAACCTTATACGTAACCGACTCCCGAACCCATTTTTCTTATTTTTCGTAGACCAAAATTAGTATTTTGAAATAAAATATTTTTTAAGGTGATCCAATCACATCTAAGTAAAAAAAGATTGAACTCCCATTTTCGTTTTTAAAAGTCGATTCTCGTTTTTAAAATCAAACTTTTTAAAATGGTTTCGACATTGTTAAAAGAATCTTACGTTATCTACAAGGCACATTGGATCATGGCTTAAGATTCTGAAGAGCTTCCAAGTTTGTTCTTGAAGGCTACTCCGATTCCAGCTGGGGGTCTGACATTGATGATCGAAGGTCAACATCGGGCTATTGTGTTTTTCTTGGAGGAAATCCAATCTCCTGGAGTTCCAGGAAGTAGCAAGTTGTATCCAGGTCTACAGCAGAAATTGAATACAGTGAGTCTTGCGCATGTCACTGCAGAGATGATCTGGCTTTGATCATTGTTAACCAAGTTGTGTGTTCCTGTTCAAAACAAGGCGTTAGTATGGTGTGATAGTTCGACTGCGGTTGTAGTAACAGGGAATCATGTCATGCCTTCAAAGTCAACAGCAAGACCATAGCTCTGTTCAACGTCGGCAACAATAAGTTCCGCAACTGCAAGCGCCTCACGACCAAGGGAGAGACGAATAATTTCCTTAATGCAGCCGTCCCTTCTATTACTAAAGAAGCCTACCTACGTGCTCTAGAGCCTGTGTCGTCAAGGACAATTTATAATCTCCGATACCACAGAAAATGCTCGGGTCTATAAGGAAAAGGTCCTTCTTGTGGCCCAGAATTCCACCACTAACTGTACCACCCAAGCCAACACACTCGATGTGAAACTTTCCTAGAGTAAGACCAATACCAGTACTTGGCTAGCTCATTTTACACTAGGTCTTGAAACCAAAGCCACCTTCCAAGTCGGGGTTCCATTCATCGGTGAAACGGGTGTCGAAATATCTTCCAAGTACGAAACAGGAATCAAGTGGGGAAAGACCAAGACGATGACCACCGACATGGAAGTTACGCACCAAGTTAGTGTGCCGCCCATGACTAAGGTGACGTTGTATCTTAAGATGACCAATGGCACGTGTGATGTTCCCTTCGTGTTCACTCAAAAAGACACTTTTTATAATGGGACCTTCATTACAACTGATGTCCTAGGTAAAACTTTCAGCAATACTAATTATTACAACATCCAATATGATAGCAAAGAAGAACCCCCCACCTCTGGAAATCAAAACATCAACGTATTTTGTGAAACAATCAAAATTTACAGATATTGAGAGGAAAATTGATAAGGCAGGCAGTGTTGTATTTTCGATGGCAGAAAAGAAAGGAAATGAAATGGCCTCAACCTTGGCGATAGAAGTTATAAATCGTGGAGACATGTTTAAAGCTTGGTGGTGAGCATTAGATTTGATGTCAAACGTCGGTTTTCAATTGTAGAAAATATTACATTATGGTACGCTGTAAATTTGAACTTTTGAATGTTGTTCATGTTGTATTTACAATAGATCAGTTTGAATGAAGCAAAAAAAAAATTAAGGCGGATCGAGCTTGCCATTAAATCATTAAAGGTAATTAATGATTTAATGACCAAAATGTAATAAATTGATAACATTAGTGATCATATGGTAACTATTTAATGTTATGTAACCAAAATGTAATTTAAACTATACATAAGTGACTAACTCTGAAGTTGGTGTGATGCAAAATAGGGATTAGAAGTGTCTTTTCTACTATAAACTTGATTAGGGTTTAGTTTTTGTGAAATGGTGCTTTTGTGGGTGTCATGAGCTTGTCTTTAAGAATAACCTTTTGTTGTTGTGAGGTTCCTTTTTATTGCTGCTAGTTTTTATTCGATTTTAGGTATTGAATGTTGATTTGGACTCTTTTTGCCTAAATCTTAACGATCCTTTGTGATTGAACTTTTAGTGAACTATGTTGATTATTGAATCATCAAAACTCATTTTTCAAAAAGAAAATGTTATTTCCTAGAAATTTGATGAGAAATCAAACTGAGAAAGAAAATAAAGAATTGCTAATATAAATCTATAAAGCAATAATGAAGAAACCTTAGCTGCAAGAAAGAATTATATGTTTATATATATTAAAATTATAATAAAGGATGAGCAATTTAATCTTCAATGTTTTGGAGTTAGATTATTTTATATAATCTGATATAATTTTATGAATTAATATAAAAAACAGATCAATAATTAAACTAGTTAAATTATAGTTTTAATCAACTTAATTTATTTGTTCAATATAATTTGACTAAAAATATTATAAAATTTTATTTAATCAATTTTTAAAATTAATTTTACTGATTCGTATTGATTCACACATAGGTATTTTTTATCAATATTTTTATCAATTTTCAATTTTATCGATTTAATTTAATTTTGGAATGAACATTTTAGACCGATGGAATGCCATCTACTCTAAGTTGGGTGTTTGATTGGTGAGTGTGACGTGTATGTGTGAGACTACACAGTGGTCTGTGTTTGTGTTTACACAAGTGTTACTTTTTTTTGTTCAGTGTACAAGTGTTACTTGTATTATGAAATGTTTGCATGAATGAAAACTGAAGATATATAAAAAAAGAACAAACATATTTTATAATTTATTTTACAAAAACCATCAAACAATTCAAGAAAAATATAGCACATGGCTAAATGTGCTCATGGGTTAGATTGAATTGGGTGTAAACATAATATTAACATACTTTATGTTTGTTTAAGTTCAGTTTAGCTCGAAATATGAACCTAAAGTTTTGTCTGAACTCACCCATATTTGTAAAAAATTAATCCAAATCTATTTTAAGCCTGTCCTATTATTTTTTAATTTTTAAAAAATATTTATATTATATTATATTATTATTTAATAAGTTTATATATTTTTTTATTTATTGAAAGTTTTTATATAGCCATTTTAATATTATTTTAATATTTATATTAGAATAATATTATATATTTAGTAAAAATTTATTTATGACTTAATATGGAACTAACTAGGATTGTACATTTGGCTAAAAATATGGTAGAAGTTGGTTTTGCATTGGTGTGTTTAAAACTATAGGTTTTGAAAAACTATAATTGCAAAAATAGTATGTCAACCATTTCTCGTCGCAACGAGGGTTGGACTCCAAGCTACAATGCGACTATGAAATTGAATATAATAGAGAATTTCATGACTTGCTTGATATATGCAATTGGTATGAAATTGAGCTGGAACATGTTGAATTACATATTAAATTGATTATTGTTTTCTGAAATTAGCATGTTAAAGCATGAATTGAATGGCATAATGAATTGGAATTTGGTTACCTTATTAGCTGTTTAGACTATGTCGGATATAGTTGGCATGCCATAAGGATGGAGTATTGAGTAAAGCCAACATTTTCGGGGAATCCGGGTGGTAAACATTATGTATTGAGTCATTGTTTTCGGGCAACCCGGGGTGACAATTTAATTGAGTTGAGAAAACTATTATTGTTAAGCAATCAGGGGTGATATTATATTTTGATATAGTGTCGTCGTTGTCAAGCAACCAGAGGTGACAGATCCGCGTATCCGTACCGAGTCTATGTCTAGTTAATATAAAAGAATTGATTAAATGATAATGAAATGAAATGTTGTTGCAATATGAATTGTGATATTATTTGGTTGAGCTAAGAATGAGCCTTGGGGGCCGAATATGTATGAAAGAGCTATCAAGCTTGAAAATAATTTGAAGAGTTCAAGAGAATAGGAACTTATAAATTAAATGCTAATAAATTGAATGTTATATAAGAAAATAGTATAAATAATCATTATGTTAAAATGAATATGAGCTTAGACATATGAAATGAACATAAATTTTCATGAGTTAGACTATGATTTGAATGTATGCATTGCATGAATTTATTTATATTGATTTGAATTGTAGAATTACCATTGAGAAATTTTCTCAGCGTACGATTTATTTTTCCGTGTGCAAGTTATATTCAGTTCAAGATTCTTAAGCATCAACTTCAACATTTCAGCATCCAAATGGTTAATATCTTAGTTGAAATGGTATAATGTTAGATATGCTAATGATCTTATTGATATTGGTGTGAATGTTTGAGTTAAATTGAATTGCATTAGGGATTTGTTTTATTGGAATGCAACATTTGCAAATTGAGAGTAGAGTGTATACATATATAATTATGTCTTGAAATGATGTTAAGGTAATACATATGATAGTCGAATGTCGTTTGGATATGGATAGTTTTGGACCGGAAGTATTTGATGGTTAGAACATGATATTATGTGATTAGAAAGTGTTATGACTTAATATGGAACTCACTAGGATTGGACATTTGGCTAAAAATAAGGTAGAAGTTGGTTAAACATTGGTGTGTTTAAAACTATAGGTTTTGAAAAACTATAATTGCAAAAACAGTATGTGACGTCATGACATCAACCATTTCTCGTCACAATGAGGGTTGGACTCCAAGCTACAATGCAACTATGAATCCCGTCGTCCCGACAAGGCCAAGCTAGTATGTCACATTGAGTCAAGAAACTATCTCACGTCGTGACATCAACCTTATAATTTGAATTCTTTACAATTTAGTCTCGATTTAATCTCAGATTAGCTTATGAGCTTTTGTAAGCTTGTATAATACCCGGAAATGTTTATTTATCATGTTGTTTATTTATAATGTTCATATTGAATGTTAAAATGGATTGAAATTTTGTCTATTTTGATCGTAGTTGCTTTGGCAACGAATGCGATACACTATAGCTCGGACTCGGTGATCGGGTCGGGTATAGAGTGTGACACCTACATAACTTTACCTCGTTATGTAAAAATGCGATACTCTTATTCACGTCATGTTATCACCTAAAAAGTTTTTTACAAAAAAAAATATAATTTTTAAATGATTATATGACACAATATCAAAGTGTTACGATATCATATAAATCGAAACCGAAAAAATTTACCAAATTTCAAAACTAACGTGAAGAAAGAAATGCATGATTAAATTAAAAAAAATTAAACTTTTATCCAAAAGCAAAAGCGATTTCAACTTTGGAACTTTTTTCTTCCCTATGGCCCCGAGAAATTAGGTGATAGAGCCTGTTTTTTACTTCCACTTGGATTTATGTGTTTTAATTTCACAAGATTAAACATTATCATTTTTTGTAAAACACTATTTTAAAATTTTAAAAATAAATGTTTTAATTTCACTTATAAAATTGAACCTTTAATATCTATATTATATATAAAGATTTTAATTAAATTTATGTGACTTATAATTGATTCTCAATTAAATTATTAAATTATCAATATATTTTTATTTTAATAAAATAAAAATAGTAATTGAAGGTTATTTTTATCCTTTGAACATAATAAAATTTGAAATCAACACATCAAGTCACTTCAGCCAATATAGTCGGTGTGTCATGTGAGTCATATTTTAATGTTAAATAATTAAAGAAAAAAAAAAGACTAGGCTCGTGGCATGACGTTTATTATGTTTTTCTTTTCTGCAAAAAAGAGTCTCCCACTTTCGATATTCTATTCATATAAAAATAATTCATTTTTATTAAAATGTTTACTTTTAAGATCCTTTTCTTTCAACAATGTTTAAATTTATTATTTTATTCTTCCTAAACCCTATGGTTTTTCCAATTGATTTAAATAATTAAAATAATTAAAATAGCTTCGTTAATATCAATACTATATAAATCTCAATTTAAATAATAAATTATTAAAATATTTTTATTTTAATAAAATATAAATATTAAATTACTATACTATTATACATATAATTTTCAAATTTATCCTTTTCATTTTCTGCAAAAAGATTCTCCCAAATTTTAATAGTACGACTCCTCCCACCTTCGGTATCCTATTCATATAAATAATGATGATGATAGGATATTAATTCAACATTAGAGGATACGCGGTAGTCATTTTTTATTTAAAAGTTCACTTTAAGACTCTTTTCTTTCAACAATGTTTAAATTTACTATTTTATTCTTCCTAAACCCTATGGTTTCCAATTGTATTATAATATCAAACATTTAAATAACTTAATATAATTAAACATGATTTTTCTTTATAAAATTATTGATGCATTAAATATTTTAAATTTTTAAATATAATACACGATACTTAAATAATTTAATATAATAGTATATAAAATTTAATTTAATTTAATTTGAATTTTAATTAGTTAATATAAATATCAATTTTGATAATTTCACTTCAAAATCCACCAGCCATATACTAAAAATACTTCAATCCTAATTATTATTTTTGAGTAGAAATACACTTTTGATTGCAATTTATATTATTTATTTTAAATTTCTTTTTGCATACTATTTATTTTAAACTTTTATATATATTATTTTAAATTGTTTTACATATTATTTATTTTAAATTGTTTTATATATTATTCATTTCATTTGTGTTTGATTGTTAATATTGATATCAAAATGACATGTGTTGTGTGATTATTGTCAATATGTGTATTATAATTCGTTAATTCGTATTTTTATGTTATTGTGATTCATTAATATAACATTTTATTCGTAAATTATTACTCCATGTTGTATATTATCATTCCATCACATTTCATTAAGATCACTTCAAAGGTCGCGTTTAATTTTTTTTCCTTTATCCATAATAGGCAATTTTATTATATTTCAACTAAATAGCTCGCATCGTTTAGGTTTTGTAATCGCTATTATTCAAAAAAAAAGAATTTTTTAAAAATAAGGTAATGTTTCATTTTTTTGAAAATTCGAGAAGTTGTACCCTAACTTACGGGATTTCAATTTTCTCGTTAAATCTAAACAACCGAACATCCTTCTCAATTTAAAATACCTAAGTTTTAAATAAAAATTAAAGGCAAGCTTATTCTCGAGGGTTCAAATGTTGCATCCTAACTTACGGGATGTGGCATATTGTTATTGCGGGACAAGTAGGCCTTTGATGCTCGTTTCAATTTATTCAAGCGTTTTTTTTTAAATTAACATAATAAAAAAAGATCGTATTTTAAATTCTTTTCGAGTTTTCAACTTTCAACATTAAGACATTAATTAATCAATTAGGTACCAATTTTGGACATTACGAGGGTGCTAATCCTTGCTCGCACGTAACCGACTCCTGAATTCGTTTTCTCGAATTTTGTAGACCAAAATTATTATTTTAATAAATCAAAATATTTTATTAAAATGATCAAATTACGAGATAATCCATCAACACCTCACACAAAAAAAATTGATGGCGACTTCTATTTTGGTTTTTAAAATAAAAATTCAAACCTTAATAACCATATCTTCAACATAAAAAACTTTAAATGAAACAAATTTAGGGACATACCCCACTTGAAACTTTTTGTTTCCTTGACATCTATTAGTAAATATTATAATTTGTAGATTTAAATATGGATTTTCCTCAATTAAAGTTGTAATTTTAAACCTAGATTGTCCACAAATATGAAGAAAATCTGCTATAGTACAGCTGTATCTGGCGATGGGAAATGACAATGCTTTTGGAGAATAGCTGTTCTGATGACTGGGTGATAGGATTAGGTTTATTTATTTGTTCTGTCTTTTCATTTTGCTTTTCAGTTTTCTATGGGTCTGCTGAGATAGGTTTATTTATTTGTTCTGTCTTTTATTTATTGTTCTCGTTGAACCCACTTTGTTGAAGGGGTCCACATTCAACTGTTGTGCCTTTTCTGTTTTGGTTTCCTTTTTTTTTCAAAAAAAAATTTCTTAGATCCAACCCTTTTTTTTTTTCATTTTATTTATTGTTTCTAGCTTATATTTCTTTTTGGCTAAAAAAACACTTTTATTTGTTGACTTGTAATCCTTCAGTGATTCGTTTGTTTCCAACAAGAAAAAGCTTAGGTACTTTGATACACATGCTTCCCCAAGGCAAGAAAAGCACTAAGTTTTTATCTTTAAATAGCTAAGCTCTTGTGGTTTAGGGCAAATCAAAGCATAAGCACAAGAGTGAAAAAAGCCATCGAGAGAGATACTTTGTTCGTGAAAATGACATTGCCAAGGTTCATCGTTCTCAAAACCCTCCGTGCCCCAACATACCTCGGCTACAAACACGACAATGGCAACTTCAATGGCTATGCCGAGTTCACCGAACCCTCGGTTGTGAGCGCAAATGCGAAATTCGAAGTGGAGTTCGCTAAAGATGGGCTGGTGCACATAAGGAGCTGTACCAACAACAAATATTTGGAACGAACTCATAATCTTTCCATCACCGAAAGACCAAATGAGGAGTATTGGATTACTATAACCGCCGATAAGCCGGAAGAAGACAGATCCAAGGAGTCATGCACATTGTTCAAGCCTATCATGGAAGACTCCGTAAATAAAAATTATCGATTTGTCCATGTTCAATCTGGATATTATTTATGCTTATGGTCATTGGATACATCGGAACTCATTCGTGGCGTGTTGGCAAACCACAATCATGTTGCGGCTAATCGCGATGATATCTTCAAAGTTATTGATTGGGAGACGTTGGTGATTCTGCCTCGCTACGTTGCTTTCAAAGGAAACAATAATAGGTTCCTTCGTCTTACAGAAGTTGGGGGTCAACCGTCATTAGAATTCTCGAGTGAGGATGTTGGTGGTCACTCTGTGACAATGATGGTTTTCTATAGGAACAACGGTGACATCCGGATCAAGCCGGTTTCTTTCGATAGGTTCTGGAGGAGTAGCCTGAATCGTATTTGGGTGGATTCTGATGAAACTATAGGTAACGATAAGGACACTCATTTTCGTGCCTTCAAAGTCGACAGCAAGACCATAGCTCTGCTCAGCATCGGCAACGATAAGTTCTGCAACTGCAAGCGCGACATAACCAGGGTAACGACCGATATCCTTGCTGCAACCGACCTTTCTATTACTAAAGAAGCCTACCTACGTGTTCTAGAGCCTGTGTTGTCAAGGACAATTTATAATCTCCGATACGACACAGAAAATGCTCGTGTCTATAACGAAAAGGTCCTTGTTGTGGCCCAGAATTCCGCCACTAACCGTACCACCCAAGCCAACGTACTCCATGTGAAACTTTCCTATAGTGAGACCAATACCAGTACATGGCTAGCTCCTTTTACACTAGGTCTTGAAACCAAAGCCACCTTCCAAGTCGGGGTTCCATTCATCGGTGAAACGGGTGTCGAAGTATCTTCCAAATACGAAACAGGAATCGAGTGGGGAAAGACCAAGACGATGACCACCGACATGGAAGTTACCCACCAAGTTAGTGTGCCGCCCATGACTAAGGTGACGGTGTATCTTAAGATGACAAATGGCACGTGCGATGTTCCCTTCGGGTTCACTCAAAAAGACGCTCTTTATAATGGAACCTTCGTTACAACTGATGTCCTAGGTAACACTTTCACCGGTACTAGTTATTACAACATCCAATATGATAGCAAAGAAGAACTCCTCACCTCTAGAAATCAGAACATCAACTTATTTTGTGAAATAATTTAAAATGAAAATTTAAAAAAATATATTGTAAAAATTTTCATTTTAAAGTTTTAATATAAACTATCATTCCCACTCATTTTCTTTTTAAGTTTTAGTTTTTTATTTTAGAAATTATGCAGCATCATTTTATTTTTCTTTAAAATGGAGTCGCCACCGATCTTTTATTGGGTGTGATCGGATCACCTTTGTTTTAATAAAACATTTTGATTTACTAAAATAGTGGTTTTGGTCTATGAAATTTGAGAAAACGGGTTCGGAAGTCGGTTACGTGCGAGGAAGGGTTAGCACCCTCGTCACACCCAAAATTGGTATCAAATTGATTAATTAACGTCCTAATATCGAAATTTTGAAAGAATTTAAAAAATTGATCTCTTTTGGAAATATTTGAATTCTTTCGAATTGAATATCAAGATTTTCTTGTTCCGAAGGAATAAAATATCACATCCAGTACATAGGACACAACAATTTTAATCCTTGGATCCAAGGTCATCTCTTAATCTCCGAGACTCATGCATAAAAATATTAAAAAGATATTCGATCTTTGGCGAAGCGAGAGAACCGAAACCCAACACGTAGAGTACGATCTCTCAAATTTCTAAATATAGAATATTGCCTTATTTGGAAACCTTTAATTTTGGATGAAATTTATAAGGGATTTTAGATTAAGTTTTAAAGAAACATGTTTCAAAACGGGAATGAGATTATGCGATGAAGAAGATGATAATGTAACACAAATTTGGCGTCAATAATAATACATATAATATGTAAATTTTGGAATCATTAATCTAAAATATTTACATGCATGAATAATAACATTGATAATAAAACAATAATATAAACAATAACGACGACGATAATATCAAAGATACGTAAATATGAATAAACAAATCATAATACATGCAAGAACGATAATCACATAACTTACATTATTTAAACATCCAAATTGATAGTCAAAAAAAAAAAAAGAAGAAGGTATCAACCAATTTTAAAAGAAATAACACATGAAATAAGTTAAAATAACTTACAAAATAATTTTAAGTAAAGAATACATAAAAAATAATATATGAGACAATTTTAAAACGGTGCCAACAAGGAACTAAAAATAAAAATTAAAATAACAATACATAGTTTAATAAAGATGATATACGAAAAAAAACTTAAGACAAATAATAATAATAATAATAATAATAGTTAAACAAAATAAAATATTTACATTAAAAATAGAATAATGGCAATAACAATAATATTATAATGATGAAAGGGCTAAAATGGTTATAAAATAACTAAAAAGGGATCAAATTGTATTTAAAACAAAAGTTTAGGGTCAATTTAAAATAAAATAAAAGGGGCTACTCAAAATGCGCGTGAAAAGAGAGGGATCAAAATGGTCAATAACCCTTTTTGTTAATGCATAGCATCAGGTGGATCTAATTGAAATCCGAAACAAATTGTTGGGCCAGATTAAAAGGTATCATAAACTTGATTGCAGAAGCCTGGAAATGAGGAGGGACTGAATGCATAAATTCCCCTTTAAGGGTGAAAATGCACATATCAAGTTTGCAAAAACGTCAATGTAATGGCCCCCACTTCCTTTAATTTCTCCACTTTAAAATATTAATAAAATCTTTATTATACTTATCATCATTACCCCTTTTTTTTTTTTTTTAAAGTTTACAAATTACTTTTTCAAACAAAACCAGAGAACCAACTCCCCCCCCCATCTTCTCCTCTTCTGCTGGGGTTTAAACCCAAACACGCGGTCGTCGAACCACCACCATCCGGTGGCCGCCGATGCGCAAGAGCGAGGGTTCCAACCTTATTCGGAGCCCGATTCAGGTACGTTTCTGTCACTTCCTTTATCATTACTCTTTCTAGGATTCAAAATAGTAAAATAAAACTTGAATAAAAATCAAAAGCAAATCAAAACATAAAATGAACTAAAGAAAATAAAGACCTTGAAGCTTCTGTTCAGTCTTTCTATTGCTGATTATCCCCCCCATTACAGAGTTTTCTAATCGGCTTTTATAGCCCTCTCCTTTACGATTGATTTCATCATTTTCTATTATTCTGTCCTTTTGTCTTTCTGTTTTGTGCTATTGCTCTTTGCCCTTGTGCTTTTTGTTTCGTTTCTTGTTTTTGTCGCGCATGTTTGCTTGTCGTTGCCGGCTTGCCGGTGTCCGAGGCTTGTGCTGGTGGCGTCGGTGGCCTGGGGCTTTGGGAGAGGCGATGCATGGGACAGGGGGCAGGGACAAGTGGCCAACAGAAGGCCTTGGGTGCGCCGTACCTAGGGTTTGTTTTTTTTTGTTTTTTTTTGTTTTTTTTTCTATTTTAATTTTAGCATTAGGCTAGGGCTTGTATTGGGTTAATGGGTGCTGGTGGGCCACTGGTTTGGGCTCTAGGTTAGGGGTCATTTAATCGTTGGAATTTATTTTGTACATGGACATTAGACTATTTGGGTCTTATTTTATTTATTGGGTTTATTGGACTTTTAAAGGCCTTTGTTTTGTTTGTTAATTGTTTTGTTTTTGGGCTTTTATACGGGTATTGGGGCATGATTTGGTTTTGGGGTTTGATAACCAGGTTAATTTGTATTTGGGCTTGTTTATTCTGACGGGCCCGGGCAAAATTGGTTATTACAGCTGCCCCTCTTTGCTCATTGTCGTGAAACGAGAATAGAGCAAAGACAAAAGAAGAACCAATTTTGCCCGGTCTTGGCCAAGTATAGATTCTTCGGGTGCTTCTCCTCGAACATCTTCAAACCCTGTCGCTTCGATCCATTCCACTGCTGCTTCCGCGTGACATGACCCGTAGCCTCAATTCGCTTTTCCTCAATCCTGTTCATTTTTTGAACATGTTCCAACATGATTTCACAACACAAGGAGATTTGTAGCTTCAATCTGCTAATTGCTCCACTGGGACTTCGAGGAAATAAATCTGAACTTTTCGAACCGCTTCCTTGTTCCCGCAATATGAGTTAACCTTTCTTTTCTCCCTCGGTGTATAATTTGGGGCCCAACTCGCCTTTTTCTTTCTTTCTTTCTTTCTTCTTTTTTTTTTTGAACAGAAATTGAAAAACAAAATTTAAAAGACGGAAATCTAAATACCTTGGCGTGTGACGAGGCTCAACTCACCTCTCTATTATGAGTTGATTTTTGAACAGAAATTTAAAGACAAAAATTTAAAGACAGAAATTAAATACCTCGGCGTGCCCCGAGGCCCAACTCACCTCTCGTATTATGAGTTAATTTTTGAACAGAAATTTAAAGACATAAATTAAATACCTCGGCGTGTCCCAAAGCCCAACTCACCTCTCGTATTATGAGTTGATTCTTGAACAGAAATTTAAAGACAGAAATTTAAAGACAGAAATTAAATACCTCTGCGTGCCCCGAGGCCCAACTCACCTCTCATATTATGAGTTGATTTTTGAACAGAAATTTAAAGACATAAATTAAATACCTTGGCGTGTCCCGAAGTCCAACTCACCTCTCGTATTATGAGTTAATTCTTGAACAGAAATTTAAAGACATAAATTAAATACCTCGGCGTGCCCCGAGGCCCAACTCACCTCTCGTATTATGAGTTGATTTTTCTGAAAAACAGTAATTGAAAATGTGTCATCTGGTGGAACTCGGGTGTCTTTTCCTTTTTGGTTCGGTACGGCTATCACCGAAACTTCTTGTTTTACTGGTGTACCTGTATGTGTCATGTGTGATGTTATCATGATATGCACGTGTTTTGTCTTAAATGCTCTTTATGCCTACATGATTATGCCATGCGCTTTGGGCTCGTTTGTCATATATCTTTCGTTATGACTTTCATGATGACTTGTATTCATTGCTTCGGTTCTCGATTTTTCTTTCGGGTTTTGTATCTGTTCTCAAGTTTTACGAGTGGTCTGTATTTCTCATATGTCACCCATTTGCTCCCTGTTGAACTTTCATCTTTCCTTTGAGGCTCTTGTACTTACTAGATTCTCATCCAGGTAATGCTCAACGCTCTTTTTTGTTTAGAGTATGTAATTTTACCATTTATCATTTAAATGAACCAAACATGAGATGTCTGAAAATAGGAAAGTAGGAATGAAAGAGGGTACCTCGCACCCATATTTATTTCAAAAGGGTTAAGTAAAGAGAATTGACAAGGAATAGTTTAACAAAGGAAATGTTATAACAAAAGGGAAAGCAAGGTTCAATTGTCGCTAATGCTCTAGATATCCGACGTGCGAACTTCTCCACGTTCCTTCATACCGGATCTTTTTGAGCAGAGCTTCTTGTATAGAAGATCATGAGCTTCCGAGTCCGCTTCGAGTATTATAATCTCGCCCTTTGACTCTCTATTCAAATCACCTTTGCTCTTTAAGCTCGGATCTGCTTCCTTAAGACGCCCTTCTGGGTTTTCATCCTAAACCTTCTTGCTTATCAAGATGCCCTTTTCGGGTTTTCATCTTGATCCCCCTTTCCCCCTTTTTTTTTTTTTAGGCGTAGTACTTCTTTACTGCATCTGAGTTCACTGGATTTGGTACCTCTTTCCCATCCATCTCAGTGAGAATCAAAGCTCCACCTGAGAAAGCCCTTTTTACGACATATGGTCCTTCCCAATTCGGCGCCCATTTTCCTTGAAAGTCTTTTTGTATAGGGAGGATCTTTCTCAACACGAGATCTCCCTCGCGGAATTCCCTTGGTCGTACCTTCTTATTATGGGCTGTGATCATTCTCTTCTGGTACATCCGCTCGTGATGATTGCTTTGTGCATTTTCTTGATCGATTCAGTTGGTCGTATCGAGCTCGAACCCATTCTGTTTCTTCTAGTTTTGACTCCATTAAGACACGTAAAGAGGGGATTTCCACCTCGATGGGCAGTACAGCTTCCATTCCGTAGACCAGAGAGAAGGGAGTTGCCCCCGTGGAGGTCCATACACATGTGCGATATGCGTATAGGGCAAAGGGTAGCTTCTCGTGCCAGTCTTTATACGTTTTGGTCATTTTCCCAATAATTCTCTTAATGTTTTTGTTGGCAGCCTCTACTGCTCCGTTCATCTTTGGGCGATAGGGTGAGGAATTGTGATGCTTTATTTGAAATTGCTCGCACACCTCCTTCATCATCTTGTTGTTCAGATTCAACGTATTATCTGAGATGATTTTCTCAGGCAAACTGTATCGACATATGATTTCTCTTTTTAAGAACTTGCAAACTGCGGTCTTCGTCACATTTGCAAATGAGGCGGCTTCGACCCATTTTGTGAAGTAATCTATGATCACGAAGATGAATCGATGCCCATTAGAAGCTTTTGGGGAAATTGGTCCTATAACATCCATGCCCTACATAGAAAAGGGCCACGGAGAAGTCATGACATGAAGGGGCGAAGGTGCTGCATGAATTTTATCGCCGTAAATCTGACATTTGTGACACTTTCATGCATAACTGATGCAGTCGCTTTCCATCGTCAACCAGTAATAACCGAGTCTCATGATTTTCCTGGCCATAGTGAAGCCATTAGCATGTGTTCCACAAATTCCTTCATGGACCTCTTCAAGTATCTTTCTGGCTTTAATATCATCCACGCACCTCAAAAGTACTTGATCTTTTTCTCTTTTGTATAGGATGTCTCCATCAAGAACAAATCCCATGGCCATTCTTCTAATTGTTCTTTTGTCATTCTCATTTGCTTACTCGGGATATCTTTGATTCTTGACATATTCTAAGATATCATGGAACCATGGCAGTCCATCCGTCTCTTTTTCAATGCTAAAGCAATGCGTCGGGGCTTCGTGTATGCTCATTTGGAGAGACATTATTTCCGCTTTTCTGTTTGCTTTGAACATCGAAGCCAAAGTGGCCAGAGCATCAGCCAATTGGTTTTCTTCTCGTGGGAAGTAATTAAAGGTCACTTCTTGGAATTCTTTGACCAAGTCCATAACAAGATTGTGATATTTGACCAACTTCGAGTCTCTTACTTCCCAATCTCCACGGATTTTGTAAATCACCAGTGCCGAATCCCCGGATACCTTTAGGACTTTTATGTCTCGTTCGATAGCTGCGCGAAGTCCCATGATGCAAGCCTCGTATTCCGCTATGTTATTGGTGCAGAAGAAATTTAATCTGGCAGTGAATGGATAATGATTCCCTTCTGGTGACACTAAGACTGCTCCAATCCCATGCCCCAATGCATTTGATGCACCATCAAAGCTCATCTTCCATGACTCCTCTTCTGACGATTCACATTCTTTTTCTGTGATGCACATCAAGTCTTCATCCGGGAAGTCAAATCTTAATGGCTCGTATTCCTCTGTTGCTCGGGCTGCTAGGAAGTCGGCTATCGCGCTCCCTTTTATCGACTTTTGGCTCACATAGGTGATATCGTACTCCGACAATAAGATCTGCCATCGTGCCATTCTGCCTGAGAGTGCAGGTGATTTCATCATGTACTTGATTGGATCCAGCTTTGAGATTAACCACGTCGTATGATACAGCATGTATTGTCCGAGCCTTCGAGCTGCCCAGACTAGAGCACAACAGAGTTTTTCAATTGACGAATATTTTGCTTCATACTCTGTGAACTTCTTGCTGAGGTAATAGATCGCCTTTTCTCTTCTTCCCGATTCATCATGTTGCCCTAGTACACATCCCATTGAATTTTCGAACACTGTTAGATATAATATTAACGGTCTTCCGGGAGTTGGTGGTACTAGCACAGGGGGGTTAGACAAATATCGTTTTATCTTGTCGAAGGCCGCTTGGCATTCCTCATTCCACTCCCCAGGATTGTGCTTTCTCAATAGTCGAAAAATTGGGTCGCATTGGTTCGTAAGCTGAGCGATGAACCGAGCGATGTAGTTTAATCTTCCTAGAAACCCTCTGACTTCCTTTTGTGTCCGCGGAGGTGGTAAGTCTTGTATGGCCTTTATTTTGTCGGGATCGGCCTCGATACCTCTCTCGCTAACGATAATGAGGTTGCTCCAAATGTGCACTTGGCTGGATTAAGCTTCAGTTGGAATTTTCTCAGTCTTTCAAATAATTTCCTGAGGTTTCCAACGTGCTCTTTTTCTCCCCGAGATTTGGCAATCATATCGTAGACATAAACTTCTATTTCTTTGTGCATCATGTCGTGAAACAACATCACCATTGCCCTTTGATATGTTGCCCCAGCATTTTTTAATCCAAACGGCATCACCTTGTAGCAGAATGTTCCCCACATTGTCACGAATGTAGTCTTCTCCATATCCTCGGGAGCCATCTTTATCTGGTTATAACCCGAAAATCCATCCATGAAAGAAAATAATGAATGATTTACCGTGTTATCCACCAACGTATCGATGTGCGGTAAGGGAAAATTATCTTTGGGGCTTGCTCGATTGAGATCACGATAGTCCACACACATTCGCACCTTGCCGTCTTTCTTTGGCACTGGGACTATATTAGCCACCCATTCCGGATATTTGGAGACTTGTAAGAAACCGGCATCGAACTGCTTTTTGACCTCTTCTTTTATCTTTAAGAGCATTTCGGGTCTCATTCGTCTTAGCTTCTGCTGGATTGGCTTTCATTCTGGTTTCACTGGGAGCCTGTGGACCACTACATCCTCACTTAATCCTGGCATGTCCTGATATGACCATGCAAATATGTCTTTGTACTCATGAAGCAAGGTGACCAAGTTGTGTTTGGTGGGCTCTGAGATGGAGGTCCCAATTTTCACTTCTTGCCTCTTTTCTTCATTTCCCAGGTTCACCGTCTCGATGATTCTTGGTGGGGAGTATTTGTCTATCTTCTGTTTTATCATCCTTAACAAGTCGGGGTTGAGACATAATCTTGACATTTTAAATCGACCAGATTCTCTAAACAAGCGACTTGCTCAAAGTCGATTTTAGGATCAGTAACGGGATTATTCACGTCGTCGATATCTGAGCACCTGAAAGGTAAATGAAAAAGAAACTATAGAGGAACATCGAGGTATTGGAACCTACAAATGTAATTCTATGGCATGACATGAAATATATATAAAGACAGACTATGAAAAAAGGGAATGAATATAGGGCCAATGAGAATGAGAGACAGTGACAAAATGCATCTTCATTGATTGTTCATTTAAAAGTTAAACAGCCGACACAAACTCTTATAACAGATTCCCCTTCAACTTAGGGGTATACAGAAAGTTGTTGTTGAGAATTACTCTGGAGGGGCCCTAGAAACTACAAGGAGATCCTCGGCGATCCAATTGTTCAACACAAATCCAGGGGGACCAGGGCGTATCCTTAAATTGCCTTTCCTCGCATCATGTGCTTTGTCAACGACATTTATGCTGAAGTTCTGAAAATCCCTTTCAATCCACAACAGCGTGTTTCGCGAGCTATCTTCTTCTGGGTACATCCTTCTTGCAGACGCGAAAGTTTTCGACAAAGGCGGATATATAATGGGCTCCCATTCTACTTCCTGATCCGAGGCCCTCGCAATCCTCTTTTCCTGGCTTTTCTGCAGCTGCTTTCTTCTTTGTTGTGCATCTGGCTTGAACCCTAACCCATATCGAGCCTTGTGGTGTATTGGGTTTAGCGCTCTAGCTATCCCTTGTTGGTGTCTTCCTAAACCTTTCCCTGCCCGGGCGCCTTTTCCTACCGTCAACTTGATTCTCATCTTGGTATTTTTTGACAGTTTGGGTGTGGGAACCCTGTCTCCTTCGGCGACAAATGTAGCGTTGATGAATTCGAAGGAACGGAAGGAGCATTCTGGCGCCTTATCGTTGGGCTCGATGTAGGGTGCATGGGTAGAGAGTGACGCGACTATGTCCTCTTCCCCAGCGATTGTGATCAAGCGGTTATCCATAATAAACTTTATTTTCTGATGGAGAGATGAAGGGATTGCTCCGGCGGAGTGGATCCAGGGCCTTCCTAAGAGGCAATTATACGAAGGAGCGATGTCCATGACCTGGAATTCGACATTATATGTGCACGGGCCTACCTCGGAGGATCTCGATCTTTCCCATAACTTCCGCCGTGTTCCATCGAATGCCCTTACCGCAGAATGACAAGGCCTCGAGATAAGACATATCGACGGGCATCCTGAGACAGCGTAATAACGGCATGACATTGAGCGCGGACCCGTTGTCAATAAGCACATGCGGTATTATATATCCTTTGCACCCGGTTGTGATGTGCAATGCTTTAACAGAGCCCCTACCATTCGGTGGTATTTCATCGTCGCTGAAGGAGATGAAATTATCCGCGTTTAAATTGTTCACCCACCTATCGAGTTTTTCAATGGGTACATCGCTTGGTACGTACGCTTGATTTAACACCTTTAGTAAAGCATTTCGATGTGGCTCTGAGTTCAACAACAAGGATAATACTGAGATTTTTGCCGGTTGTTTATTCAGCTGCTCCACGACATTGTACTCGCTGTGCTTAATGAACTTTAAGAATTCCTGTGCTTCATCCTCGTTTACCGATTCCTTAGTTCTTTGTTCAGATTGTATCTCGACCTCACCCTCGGCCTCGTGTATTGGTGCCTTCCCTTTCTGACTCGTGCCAAGGACTTTCTTCTTTGTCTCAACCACTTCAGGGGAATAACACCTCCCACTGCGGGTAAAATGCCCCACCTCACTGATGTTTCCGGTTGTAGCTTCGGGTATGGTGACGTTGACATCATATTTCCACGGCACCGCCTTGCTATCCTTGTAAGGGAAAGGGGAAGGTACTTGGATTATCATTTTTGGTTTCCTCTCTTCCTTCTTTGCCTCATAATATATCACTAGTGGCCGATCGGCGCTATAAGGGATGGCTGGTGATTGATCATCGGAGGCGCATACTTCTTTTTCCTCGGCCTCGTTTGTTTTATCAAAGATTTGGACCTCCTTGCTGTTTATCATATTCTGAAGCAACTCTTTAAATTTCGCGCAAGACTGGATATTGTGCCCTTCTATGCCATGAAAAACACAAAAATTCCGGCCCCCCGTTTCCTTCTTGGAACTTTTCTCGAACAGGCCCTTCTCAGTCATTATTTCCCATATTTTGCTTAGAGGTGTCTTTATCTCAGAGATACAACTTTTGGCTCGCTGTCTGCCTTGTAGTGTCAATGCACTCACATTCCCTTCGGCATGGTTGGGGGTGGATTCCCCGCCATATTACTAACACCATCAAATCGTAAAATGCCCGCATCAATAAGACCTTGAACCCTTTTCTTGAATGCTAGACAATTTTCTGTAGAATGCCCTTGGTTTCCAGCGTGGTACATACAACGGGCATTAGGATCGTACTATTTTGGGTATGGAGGTTTCAAGGGTGCCATGTAGTGTGAGGATATCAGTTGTTTTTCTAGTAATTTCGGGCATAGCTCTCCATACGACACAGGGATAGGGGTAAACTGAGGTCTTTCAGGATTGGGTTTTGTTGGTCTTGATTCACTTTTGGGCTGACTTGGGGTAGGCATGGTATTAGGCGAGAATATGATGAATGGTCTTTGGTTATCGGCGGCATAGACGGGGTAAGGGGAAGGTGCTTGATAGTAAGGGTTTGGTGGAGGAAAATAGAAGTTCGGTGGTGGCCGAAACTGAGGTCGTGGTTGGGTTGGGTATGAATTGGTAGTATAGTGGTTCCCAGTCCCTACCATATGGGTTTCAGGCTCTCTCTTCTTTACGGGTACTGGCCTTTTCGAACTCTCAGGACCCTCCATCCTTCCACTCTTGATACCGTTTTCAATGAGTTCGCCAGAAATTACGATGCCGGCGAAGTCTTTCGCGGCATTCCCCACTAGTTTATCGTAGAATGGCGCCTTCAAGGTATTGATAAAGAGGACCGTTACCTCACTTTTAGTTAGTGGGGGCTCGACTTGGACTGAGAGATCCCTCCATCTCTGAGCGTATTGTCTGAAGGTTTCTGTTGGCTTCTTTTCCAACATTTGTAGTGTCAACCGATCGGGAGCCACATCAGAAACATGCTTATATTGTTCACAGAATGCAGTTGCTAGGTCCTTCCACGACCGGATCCTTTCTGTGCTGAGTTGATCATACCATCGGAGGGCTGATCCAATCAAGCTTTCCTGGAAGCAGTGTATTAACAGCTTGTCCTCATTCAAGTGCCCAGCCATCTTTCGATAGAACATGATAAGATGTGCCTTCGGACATCTCGTTCCCTCATATTTTTCGAAATCTGGCGCTTTAAACTTTGGAGGCAGGACCAGATCAGGCACCAGACTGAGCTCTTTGGGGCTTAGTGCAGAAAAGACTCCAGTGCCCTCCACCACATTGAGTCTTTCTTCCAAGATCCTGTACTTTTCCTCAGCATCATGATCGTCCTTCTTTAATCTAGCTATTTCTATCGGATCATCCAAATCCGGAACAATCGGGTTAGCAGAATTATCTCCGAGTTTGATACGTATATACCTTGCCCCTGGATGGGTAGGTGGGATGGGTCGTTGTTCTAGTCCCTCTTTGGGTTCCCTTGAGGATATTCCCTGCGCTATGCGTGGGCATGGGGTGGCGTGAATCACGGGGATAGAGCGGATCTTGATTAACTCTTGAATGGGGTTCTGTAATATCAGGACTCTGTGTGATTCCTTTCTCTTTGGTCAGAGCCGTCAACATCTCCATCATTTTTGCCATTTGATCCTTATGCTTCAGTGATTCCTCGCGGGATCTCATCATCAGTCCCTTGCTTCTTCGTGTGACACGGCTAATCGTTTATTCTTGCAGCTCTTCTTTGGATTCTTTCCATTCTTTCAATCCTCTCATTGAGTTCGGTGTCCATAGCTCTAGTTCTTAAACGTGTCCTATAGGGATGATGTGATTCCAGATTCGCAGTGACGTAACTGCGGATTATACGATTTCAGCTTTAGTAAATGATTATGGCGATGCGATATTTAATGTATGCAATGTAATGCAAATACATGGTATGAATGCAAAAAGGTGTTGATTTTAATTCAATTCCATTAGATAAACTTTACTAGAAAACAAATTTCCTTTCATAGAACGAACGATTACATATACGACTTAGCCTTAATGCCTAAGTCCTTAACTTTCCTAAGAAGTCAAGCTAAACTCTGGCCTCGCTCCGATCCTGACTCGTACATCAGACTTAACGCTTCAGCCCGAACCGCTAAGGCTTGTAAATGGTCGGCCGCCTCTCGGATTTGAACCACAGCCTCGCACATTACATAGTCTCTGTTTCTGATTTGCTCTTGGGAATGGTGGAGCTGCTCCCTCCAATGTTCATTGTTTGCTTCAAGGAACTCCACTCGGTTTTTGCTATCTTGTAGTGCAGTCTCGAGCTCCCCTATCTTTCCTCTCATCTCCTCGACTTTGTTCTGACTGGCTCTTAATTCGACTACTGAGTTACGACTACGGTGGAGACGCAGTGATTTTTCTAATTCTGCTACTTGGGCGCGTAACCTCTCCTTTTCGCTTTGGCTTTCTAACAGGTTCTTTCTCAAAGCGTCCTCTCGTACCCGAGCCTCTTGAAATTTCCTCTCCCACTGATCGGTCTTGGATTTTTCTTCTTCAATTTCTTGCCGCCATTGCTCCGATGTCTTACCTAACCCCGCAGTTCTGATAGACATGCGCAGCTTCTTGTAGTCCGTCTTTAAGCTATCCAAGTCTTCTTCGGCTTTGTTCTTTCCTTTTTTAAATTTTTCAGCCTCGAACTTATGGACGTCAACATCTAATCCCAATTGCATCTTTTCTTCCTCTAGCTGCTCTATCCTCTTACCCAGTTCCCGGCTCTTTCTCTCGAAATCTTACTTGATAATTTCTAATTCAGTTGGTATCACTTGTAGCTGTTCTTCTATTGGTCGAATATTTCCTTGGGTTGGCCCTGGGATATTGTCATTGATTCTTTTGGCCCGCCATTGATCGTACTCGGGGGTCACCATGGGCCCTATGGCAAGTCTCTTCATTTTCCGGGTTTGGGTCCATGCATCTGATATCTCGCGAACTTTCTTCTTATAGTTGTCATCCTTGTATGAAAATTCACATTGGGCTAATCCATGTGTTGCCGGTATGAACTGCCTCGATCGATACTGCCTCATCACTAATAATAGGGCGTACCCGACAGCTCCCCATATCCCGAGCAGAGGAACCCAGTCGAACCCTCCACACCGATACAGGATCTCGTCAGTGATCATCCATGGAGCTTTCCATACTACATCTTTAACTTGCAGGTTTTGGAGAATCGCCATCCACTTCTCTCCAGATAGGTCGTCTCGCCTTGGCGTATTTGCTAATTCCTCAAGAGGAGAGTAATTCTCGAAAAAGACTTTGCATGAGGCTCTTTCTTTCTTCCAAAAATGGCAATGAAACCAAGATAACAACAACTGTGCACATCCCACGAATCTTTCTTCGCCCGCTCTTCGGCAAGCGTTCAATGATCTGAAGGTCTCTGCTAAAATCGCAGGGACAGGCGTAATTCCCTTGTCAAGTTTATCAAATAGGTCTGAAACCGCATCCTCTACATGCCCTAACGCTTTGGGAAAGATGACCAAACCATAGATGCTTAGAGCGAAGACGTCGACCCTCTTCTTCTTATCCGGATGCGCCAAGATCAAATCCCTCAAGTGTTTCCAAGGAATGCACTTACAATCTCCCTTCTGCTTGATCCGGGCCGTAATCCATTGCTCGCTCATTCCTGTAATATTCATTAGCCTCTTTGAGAACGCTGGTACATTTGCAAACCTTGAATACGCCTTATCAATTTGAATTCTCGGGCATCGAAGCAAAGCGGTTTACTCCTCTATGGTAGGCACCAAATCCACCTCTCCGAAAGTGAAGCAACTGTAGGCGGGGTTCCAGAACTGGGTAATAGCTCGGAGTAGGTACTCGTCTACCTTGATATCCAGCAGATAGTGTAAATCACCGTAATTATAGTGGAACAGTTGTTTGTCCTTATTTCCCCACGAGTTCCATATTTCCTTCAATTCTCGCAGGTCATTTTGAGCCGCACTAATACGGGTGAAATCCCATAACTCTGATTCATACCCCACTGCTAGACTATCTCCTTTCTCTTGCTGTATTTTTTCGGACCATACCTGAACTGCCGCATTACCCTCCACTCTATCGAGAAATCCCTTTTCCATGTTAAGCTTTTCTACTTAGAAACCGAATGTGGATCAACACCCTTTTTATGATGAAATGCCATGCAATAAAAAGCAAAACACGACAGGTTAGTATCAAGTACAAAAAGGAAGCTCAAAATGAACAGGAAATGATCAAACTCCTATTTAAGGTAGCGACTAAGATTCCCACGGTTCTACCTACAACGGGCTCCTAGGTCTCTCTATATGTGGTTTGGTTCTAAAGCCAGGGTACCTGAACTAGTAGATTCCTCGATCCTCACTCATTATAGGCTCATATAGACCGAGTTCAGTTCAGGGGAATACATTTCCCTATGACTGCACGGAGATAAAAATCTCACGAAGACATAGGTACGGATGTATCCCGAAAGTGATCCACTATCTTGCACGGAGGTAAAAACCTCACGAAAGAGTAGCTTCTCACTCCCACTTAAGGGTATGACCGCAGTCATGCAATGCAATGCCAAAATATTTCACAAAACTTGACAGTATAGCACAAACGAATGCATCAAAGAGAAACATAATTTTTCAAGACATTTTTCCAACTTTTCAATCGAGGGGACAAAAATCAATCAATTTATGGCCTGACTCTCGGTAGTTCCCCAGTGGAGTCGCCAAGCTGTCGAAACCATTTTTTTTCAAAACGGGAATCGACTTTAAAAAATAGGGAGTCGCCACCGATCTTTTATTGGGTGTGATCGGATCACCTTTATTTTAATAAAACATTTTGATTTACTAAAACAGTGGTTTTGGTCTACGAAATTTGAGAAAACGGGTTCGGAAGTCGGTTACGTGCGAGGAAGGGTTAGCACCCTCGTCACACCCAAAATTGGTACCAAATTGATTAATTAACGTCCCAATGTCGAAATTTTGAAAGAATTTAAAAAATTGATCTCTTTTGGAAATATTTGAATTCTCTCGAATTGAATATCAAGATTTTCTTGTTCCGAAGGAATAAAATATCACATCCAGTACATAGGACACAACAATTTTAATCCTTGGATCCAAGGTCATCTCTTAATCCCCGAGACTCATGCATAAAAACATTAAAAGGATATTCGATCTTTGGCGAAGCGAGAGAACCGAAACCCAACACGTAGAGTACGATCTCTCGAATTTCCAAATATAGAATATTGCCTTATTTGGAAACCTTTAATTTTGGATGAAATTTATAAGGGATTTTAGATTAAGTTTTAAAGAAACATGTTTCAAAACGGGAATGAGATTATGCGATGAAGAGGATGATAATGTAACACAAATTTGGCGTCAATAATAATACATATAATATGTAAATTTTGGAATCATTAATCTAAAATATTTACATGCATGAATAATAACATTGATAATAAAACAATAATATAAACAATAACGACGACGATAATATCAAAGATACGTAAATATGAATAAATAAATCATAATGCATGCAAGAACGATAATCACATAACTTACATTATTTAAACATCCAAATTGATAGTCAAAAAAAAAAAGGGTATCAACCAATTTTAAAAGAAATAACACATGAAATAAGTTAAAATAACTTACAAAATAATTTTAAGTAAAGAATACATAAAAAATAATATATGAGACAATTTTAAAACGGTGCCAACAAGGAACTAAAAATAAAAATTAAAATAACAATACATAGTTTAATAAAGATGATACACGAAAAAAAACTTAAGACAAATAATAATAATAATAATAATAATAATAATAATAATAATAATAGTTAAACAAAATAAAATATTTACATTAAAAATAGAATAATGGCAATAACAATAATATTATAATGATGAAAGGGCTAAAATGGTTATAAAATAACTAAAAAGGGATCAAATTGTATTTAAAACAAAAGTTTGGGGTCAGTTCGAAATAAAATAAAAGGGGCTATTCAAAATGCGCGTGAAAAGAGAGGGATCAAAATGGTCAATAACCCTTTTTGTTAATGCATAGCATCAGGTGGATCTAATTGAAATCCGAAACAAATTGTTGGGCCAGATTAAAAGGTATCATAAACTTGATTGCAGAAGCCTGGAAATGAGGAGGGACTGAATGCATAAATTCCCCTTTAAGGGTGAAAATGCACATATCAAGTTTGCAAAAACGTCAATGTACTGCCCCACTTCCTTTAATTTCTCCACTTTAAAATATTAATAAAATCTTTATTATACTTATCATCATTACCCCTTTTTTTTTTTAAGTTTACAAATTACTTTTTCAAACAAAACCAGAGAACCAACTCCCCCCCCATCTTCTCCTCTTCTGCTGGGGTTTAGACCCAAACACGCGGTCGTCGAACCACCACCATCCGGTGGCCGCCGATGCGCAAGAGCGAGGATTCCAACCTTATTCGGAGCCCGATTCAGGTACGTTTCTGTCACTTCCTTTATCATTACTCTTTCTAGGATTCAAAATAGTAAAATAAAACTTGAATAAAAATCAAAAGCAAATCAAAACATAAAATGAACCAAAGAAAATAAAGACCTTGAAGCTTCTATTCAGTCTTTCTATTCTTTGATTATCCCCATTCTGAGTTTTCTAATCGGCTTTTATAGCCCTCTCCTTTACGATTGATTTCATCATTTTCTATTATTCTGTCCTTTTGTCTTTCTGTTTTGTGCTATTGCTCTTTGCCCTTGTGCTTTTTGTTTCGTTTCTTGTTTTTGTCGCGCATGTTTGCTTGTCGTTGCCGGTGTCCGAGGCTTGTGCTGGTGGCGTCGGTTGCCTGGGGCTTTGGGAGAGGCGATGCATGGGACAGGGGGCAGGGACAAGTGGCCGACAGAAGGCCTTGGGTGCGCCGCACCTAGGGTTTGTTTTTTTTTGTTTTTTTCCTTTTTTTTCTGTTTTAATTTTGGCATTAGGCTAGGGCTTGTATTGGGTTAATGGGTGCTGGTGGGCCACTGGTTTGGGCTCTAGGTTAGGGGTCATTTAATTGTTGGAATTTATTTTGTACATGGACATTAGACTATTTGGGTTTTATTTTATTTATTGGGTTTATTGGACTTTTAATGGCCTTTGTTTTGTTTGTTAATTGTTTTGTTTTTGGGCTTTTATACGGGTATTGGGGCATGATTTGGTTTTGGGGTTGATAACCAGGTTAATTTGTATTTGGGCTTGTTTATTCTGACGGGCCCGGGCAAAATTGGTTATTACATATATTATATAACATTTTACATGACATTTAATGATTAAGGTAATGGTTTCAATAATAAAAGGATACCGTCAATAATTTGGGGATATAATTATAGAGTTTTAAAGTTTGAGGATTAATTTAGAATGAAAATCATAATTGGAGGATTTCTAGTACAATTAATTCTAATTCTTAAAAGGATTTTGTGTTTTTGCTATGCTTTAATGTTTTTTTAATTTGCAATTTTGGTCCTATGTAATTAGAGTTGATCATGGGTTAAGTCGAGCCAATGCAAAAAAATCAAGCCCATTTTTTAGGCTTAGGTCTAACTTGGCTCAAAAATGAGTTTAAAATTCTGTCCAAGCCTAGTCCGGATAAAAAAATACTAAACTCACAAGCTCAGCTCACATTAATTTTTTAGATTATTTTTATATAAAAATAAAATTAAAAATATAATAAATCAAATAGACTAAAAATATTAAAATAAATATTTTTTAACAAATTAAAAATACAGATAAAGAAATTTTTATACTTAAATAACACTAATTAATTACAAGTAAATACTTTTAGAATAATAGTAAAATTAATAATAAAATAAGAATTATATAATATCCAAACAATAATAAAAAATAATAGCAATAAATTCAAAAAAAAACAATTTTTTTGTAAAATTTGGGTCAAATTCGGACCAAAAAAGTATTGTTTAAGACTCGGCCCATTTTTTAAATGAGTCTTACTTTTTTTTAAATCTATTTTTTGAGTTTATATTTTTGTCTAAATCTTTTTATTTTTCAGACAGATTTTTGAGTTTAAATGAGTGACCCAATCCATAATTAGGTCTATACATAATAGGGATAAAAATCTGTCCCCACTTAATTAATATTTTATTACTAATCTTTTTTCGACTTAAAACAGTCTTATTTACTTGCTATAAGAACCTTGACCCTTTAAATGGTAATAATATTCTTTTAAGCCATAACCCTTTATTTAATGAAAGAATCACATTTTTGGTTCATCCCAAATATTAATAAGTCAATTAAATTAATAAGTTGTTTTAACACAATTTTTAGATTTAACCACAATCTTTTTTAATTATAAGATTAAAATAAAATATTTTTAAAATCCAAAGGGAATTAATTGAAATTTTACAAAATTTAAGGACAGGGCCCTGCTACCCCTAATTTACCTCTTGTTGGAGAGAAACATGCATTAAGCTATCAAATATAAATGTCAGTACCAACAGCTCAAAGAAACAAGTGATTAAGAGGTAAAACAATCAAACTCTAGGTAAAATGTTAGTATAAAAACTTATTTTATTTAAACTTAACTAGAAAGATTATGAAGATTTTGTGCAGCCAAACTCATTATTATAACTGGAAATGAGATTGGATCAAGCAAGATTATTTTTCAAGGATTGTAATGTGATCTACATTTCGTATATATTGAAGCAATCCAAAAAAATATATTAGCTAACTTTATGAAGGTTTATTTTAATACTTCGTATCCTTATATTATGGGTAATTAATTTGATGAGATTAGTATAAATCAGGATAAATGGTTACTTTGTGAAGTTAGATTCGTGCTCTAAATATAGAAGGACTGTTCAACTTTGAAATAAGTAATTGTGTTGGAGTTGTTATGAGAGCAATTACAACTGCACTCGACACTACTCAAGAATTATATAACTTGCCTTATTTGAAGTTGACAATATTTTTGGGCCATGACTTAGATGATTTTTTGAACTTGGGTTAGCCCATACTTAAAAGATTCATTTTATGGAGCAATAAATCTGGCACAACCCAATTTTAATGGCACCAAAAAAGTGGTTTCAAAATCTTATTTTCGTAAATTAAATCTTAATATTTACAAGACTAGTATAGAAATATATTAAAGTTTTGTCTAGTAATTTTTTCGAATTGATAGCTAACTAGGGTAGAAGGACTAAATCATAAAAATTTAATCGTTGTAAGTTTTTAATTGACCAAAAGCTTAGAGACTAAAATTTCAATTAGTCAAAAGTTCAAAATGATAATTAAACCATTTTAAGTGTTAGTGGATGTGGATGATATGTGTATTATTAAAATGATTATTAATTAATTAAAGTTAAATAAATAAATTAAAACATAAACATGTTATAGAAATCAAGTTTGATGGAAGGAAAGAGAAAATACTCTTCATCTTCAACCTACAAACCGTCCACCTCCACAGAAGAGAAAGACAAAAGTTTCCTAGGGTTATCAATTTTCCACCATTAGGTATTGTAATTAATTTTTTTTATTTATAATTTTTATGTTTTTAAAGTCATGGGAGCTTTATTTAGCTAGCCCAAGTATCAATTTGTAAATCTGTTAAAGTTTTGAAAGTTATCATTGTCGATTTCTTAAAGAAATTGGTGTTAAATTGATAGATTTTAAGCTTAGATTGTGAAAAATGATTAGATTGTAAAGTTTAATTGATAGTTTTAAACATAAGGACTAAAGTGAATAATTTGTAAAAATTTTATAAAATTGTGGTATTAATAGAAAGTAGTGGGTCCCTAAGGGATGTAATTGGAATCAATTTTTAAATTGAAACTTAACATTGAAAGATATTGTCATTACGATTTCAGGGACTAAATTGAATAAAATGTAAAATTTTATGGTTTCAAAAATGAGATTATATAGGTTCATACATGGCATAAGATATAAATGTTTGGTATTGATGAAATGAATGGAATAATTGTATAGATCAAGAATTGGATCAAATCGGAGATAATTAGAGAAAAGTCAAAATTATAGATTAGTCCCTGAAGTTCAGCTTATTTGATGTTTTGATCAGGTAAGTTCATATGGAACTTACTAATTTATTTTATGTCATGTCGAATTGTGTTCTATTTCATTTATGTGTTAGATTGAAGTGAATTAATAAATTTGGCACTAATGACTCGAAATAGACTAAATTGTAAATCCATATTAATATATATTAGTTATATATAAACAGAACAAGGTGTAAATGAGATTGTTGTTGATAATGCCATTTATACAGAAATGATGCCCGAGTGAATTTAGTAAAAGGTTAGGATACGTATGACATGCCATTAGGTTTATATATGCAATTAATCAGGGATTTTACATGTTATCATGAGATCTAACATTTGTTGCAGATTCTCAAATTATATGTATCGTAGATTTAGCTCGGACGAGTAACATGGATATAATGTTAGCTTGTGTGAGCTGTGAGTAACCCTGAAGTACTGTCAACTTGTGTGAGCATTATATTCCCATGTATCTGAGTCTGTTTTACTATAGTTCCATCGGGCGATATTCAATTAATTGGAAAAAGAATTTAAATAATGAATTGAAAATGAAATGATATTGATGATACTTAACATATAGCTTGCTATATGGATTTGTTTTAAATGTTGATAGTCTTTACGATTAAAGAACGTAACTAATGCATTCTATTTTGTGGCGATGTTGTATGTAGAGATATAACTTAATGTGCTAAGAAAAGTTAAATTGGTTGCCAAATAAAATAATTATGTATGCTTTATTGATCAAGGTGTGCTTAAGTTTCCAATGGAACTTCCTAAGCATATTATATGCTTACCTCGGTTGTTTTTCATTTTCCTTGTAGATTGTCATTTTGTGGAACATGTCAAATCGGATTATCTCGAAACTCACACTATCCTCATTTCGGTAGCTTTTTGGTCACTTTGAGTCTAGTATCGTGGGATGTACGTTTTGTAAATAATATAAACTACTTAAAAGTTGGGTTGCATTTTGTCTTATTTATTCAAAAATAGTTATATTAGTTTCTGTATGTTACATCAAAGAGTAAATTAGTCTTTCGGTTAAAAATTTCATCCATTTTTACTATTAAAAATTGGTCTTATACGTCAAATGTCGCATACCACATGTAACTATCTAGTTATTTTTTAATCATGCTAGTTTTTAACAGTAAAAATAGATAAAATTTTTAATATAAAGGACCAATTTACTTTTTCATCTAACGTACAAGAACTAATTTGTTATTTTTTTAATAAATAAGATAAAATGCAAAATAACTCTTAATATAAGAACTTTTATAATACTTTTACCTATATACAGAAACATTATATCCATACTTTATATTATAAATAACACTAAAACTCTCCATTTATTTCCTCCTGTCCATCTTAAGATAATTTGATTAATTGTTGGTACATTTTTTATTAATTTGTGACAGCCTTTGTAGTGAATGTATTCATTTATATATATATATATATGGAATTGAGTGAAATCGGGTGAAAAAATTTTGAATTAATTGAGTAAATGAGTGCTATTTTATTATTTAAAATTAATTTTTTTAAATAGAGTCGGGTGAAATAAAATTCGAGTTGAGTTGAGTTGAAATATATTTGTTTGAGTTGAATTTTTTTTAAAAAAAATTTTAAAAATCAATTAAAATATTGTTGACAATATGGCTAAATTTCAAGCTAAAGCGCATAAATTTGAGATAATATATATTAAAAATTTCTTTCAAAAATAAATAATAGACTTTAGTATGACAAACTTGATTTAGTAATTTATTTGTTTAAGGACTCGAATTTATCATTCTGAATATTTGGTAGATTTTTTAGAAAATTGTGCATATTATATATTTTTTTGAATTTTTGAAAATTTTCTATTTTTTTAGAGAGGCCGACTTGCTCGTTTTCGAAATTAACAAAGACTTGAAGAGGTTTTTACACCAATTTGATAATCAATTTTTTTATTATATAAATTAAAAAATTTAACTCGATTTAAACTCGAACAATTAAATTACTTATTCAAATTTATTTAAAAACCAAATAATTCAATTCCATCGACTAAAACATTTCTCGAATGGAATAAAATTTTGCTTCAATTATGTTGTGGATTCTCGGGAAAAAAAATGCACATATGCAGATACAAATTCAGCCCATCCATAGGTAAATATTGGGGCCATGATTTAGAGATAAGTCCCCAATCTCTTGTCACATTCACAATCAAATCCCATACATGCACCTATGCCTGAACCAATATGGCTATCGTGATCTTCATCGAAGATTATCAAATTTACGTTTGTTGTTTTCCTCGATCATTAAGTTTCATTTATCTTGTGGTCCGAACAATTATTAAATTATTATTTTGATTTTTTATTTAATACACTATTTTTATTAAATTTTATAAAAATAACTCACATTATATATATTTATGATAAAAGCAAATCACTACCGCACATTATTAAAAGTAATGGAAGTATGAGTTTGGATGAGCGGTGCAATACGATACAGTGCGTTTAACTTACTTTTTGTCTCAAGTTATAAGATCATTATAATATCTAATCTCACCGCCATCGCTTTTTTACACTAACAGCAAATAAATACACCGTCTGTTCAAACCTGGGTAAATATCTCAAAAATACCAAAAAAAATAAAAAATGACCGGAATGTATAGGTTTCAGGAAAATTGACCGGAAAGTGCAATTTCCCCCAAAATCGCGTCCCGTCGCAGCGTTTTTGGGAAAACGACCTAAAGCGCGCCCGGGGGAGCGCTTTAGGCCACGTCACGCAAAAACGCATCCACGGGGCGCGATTTTATTGGCGTGGCCTAAAGTGCTCCCAGGGGACGTGCTTTAGGCGCTGCAATCAAATTTTTTTGACCGTTGGGGCCCAACGGTCGAGAAAAAAAAACCTATAAATACCCCCCAACCCTTCATTTTTTTCACAATTCAATCCTTTCTCATTTTTCTCTCAATTTTCTCTCAATTTGCTCTCAATTTGCTCTCAATTTTCTCTCAAGTTTCTCTCAAAGTCCTTCAAATTTACGCTCAAATTTCAAAATAGTCCTTTACTATTTATAAAAAAGCCCTTTATAATTTTTTTAATATATCTATTTTTTGGAAAATTTTTAAATTCTTTATCGGAGTACAATGGTAGGGAATTATGTCGCCTAGACAAGAACCACATTGCCGTCCAGCAACAGAAAATGGTAAGTTTGAATGTTAATTTTTCAATATTATTAAATTTTTTTAATTATGCAATTTTAATTAATTTAGAATTTTATAATTTTATAATTTTTTAAACAGTCTGTAGATCGGGTGTTGCAATGTTATATTCGCAACATGCCTGGTCCCCCATCGCCATTGATCGAGAATTACCTGCGGGAAGCGGGTTTTTGGCACGTGGCCACGATAGGCCGGGGGTTCAAGTTGGAGCCGCCTTTGATCAGCGCGTTGATAGAGAGGTGGAGACCGGAGACGCACACTTTCCATTTGCCATGCGGAGAGTGTACCATCACCTTGGAAGATGTGCAGTTACAGTTGGGATTACCGGTGGACGGGTCGATAGTCACCGGGTCCGTAACATCTCTCGATTGGATGGCCGTATGCTACGAGCTTCTGGGTGCCATTCCGGATAAAATTCACGGAGCTCGGATCGATTTGGCTTGGTAACGAGACGCATTCCCGCAGCCGAATGAAGGTTCGACTGAAGAAGAAAGAATACGGTATGCGCGGGCATGCATACTTGAGATAATTGGAGGCTATCGATGCGGACCTCTCTAGAAACCTCGTCCACGAGATGGCTCCACGAAACTTGTTGATTTTGAGCGGCGGTGAATTGAGTTGGGGTCCGCGTGCTTATCGAGGTTATACCAAGGAGATGTGCGGGAAGCGACATTTGCCGAGTAAAGCAAAAATCGGAGGTTGCCTATCACTACTGCAGTCATGGGCATAGTTTCGATTTCCATTTTTACGTCCTCGACTCGACCAGCCATATTCATTCCCACTGATAACGAGGTAAATTTAATATTATATTTTACAATTATGTCGTATATTTATAGTATAATTGCATGCTAAAAGTTTATTTAATTAGGTGGAACCATCCAAGGAGCAGTCATGTTGGAATACCTAACTCGCTTGAGGATATATGGCTCCTATTGGAACAACGGTCGGAATCACAAGTAAGTGTCGAATTTCGTTATTATAATTTAGTATTTCGTAGGTAGTGTCTAGTATTATGTATATAACTAATAAGTTGGTAATGTTAATATAGTTTCAATGGACTTTCACGAGGATCCGAAATTGGGCAATAATTTAGGAGGAGTATCTCTAAAATCCGAACAGTTGGCACGTTAAGGTCCCGCTAATCACCTACTCAACCGTCGAGATGCACCAGTCAGATCGGGTTCTACGGCAATTTAGATGCCGGCAACCGATTCCGTGCCTCCGAGGTGCTCGATGATGAGCACAAAGTGGACTTACGGGCAAAGACACTGCGGATTGGCCAAGATTTTGGTCGAACATATCGAGGCGCGTGGGAGAACCGGTATGACTTTTACCTAACCAGAATCGATCATAGTTCCCGAGTTAGGCGTGCGTCTTGCGGAGTACATGCCATGGTTTAGAATCCATGGCAAGCCGTATTCGTTGTCGGATGAAGAGAGGCGACGGCTAATTCGCGAGCGAAGGGAACGTCGGGGCCCTTTACATCCAAGGAGAATGTAACATCCCAAAAATGGGGTTATTTGGAATTTAACTATTTTTCCCATGTATGAACCATTGCGGTATTATTTACGGAATAATAGAGCGTAATTTAAGGCTTTGAGTTGGCTCGGTTTAATAGAAAATTTCGGTTTTTAACTTAAAAGGTAGGAGCCTTAGCGGAAGGGTGTTATAAGAATAAATTAGTGTAATTTGACACAAAAGGGCCTTGGAAAAGTGGCAAAGGGAGGCCACTTAAGGGCTAGTGTTGACGCCACCAAGGGAGCTAGGGAGCTTGTGTTCGAGTCGCAGAAATCCCCTTCTTTTCATTTATGTTGACGGCACATAGGAGGATTTTCTCTCTTTAAAATATATTTTTTTTAGAGATAATATGAGCATTTTTAATTTCTTAAATTCTATGGATTATGAAGAGATAAATGGAGATAATAAGGATGTTATTTTAAATGAATTATCATGGGATAATCAAGAATTTCAAAGGGATATTATTTGGATATTAGGGATATTATTAGATTATTTGAATATTAATTGATTAATGGAGATTAATTCAAATTAATTTTGAATTAATACAAATGTGTGGCCAAGAGAAGTTTTAGGTATTGAGCCGAATTTGAACTCCTTATTCAAAGGAGTGGACGGCAAGCAATGGGAGGGGGAGTGCCGAATTCTTTATAAACCCCCCTACCACCTTGATTCTTCTTTTAGACTTTTTTCCAAGCAGCCGAATTCCCCTTAGTATATTTTTGTCTTCACAATTTCGGCTAAACACTCCACCCTGTTTCTTTCTTTCTTTCAAACTCCCTCTCTTCTCTCATATTTTGGCGAGAAACTCCCACCCTCCACTTCTCTTCATTTTTCTTTCTTTTCAATTGAACCTATTCCCTATCTCGGTGGTAGAAAGTTCTCTTCCTCCCTAATAGCACCCTTTGGCCGAATATCACGAGAGGCATTAAAGGCATCAGGATTTCCTCTCGATTGTGAAGGTAAGTTTGGCCGAATACCTATGGATTTTCTCTCTATATATTACATCGATTTCTAAAGAGGAAGGTGCCGATTTCGCAATTATTATAAGACTACTAAAACAAGTAGTAACCGATTTCTTCTAGGTGCTCGAAACGTAAGGCGATTGACTCAAAGCCGATCTCTAGAATTCGATTTTTGGGTAAGTGATGGTAAGATCTGTTTTAGTTAGTTATTTGGTATTAGTTTAAGCGAGAAGGCTATTAAGCTGTATTGATTAACCAAGTACTTGGTACAAGAGACACTGTATCGAGATGCCGTGGTTCGTAGCAAAGCAAAGGTAAGGATTCGGGACCATAACTAACCCTCTAGATTTGTTTTGGTTGGCCGAATAGGCCATAACACTAATCCTAAAAGTTGGCCGAATATAGGTGCGAGATAGATCTAGGTGGCGACTCCTCTTTCGGGATATAGATTATTCGTGGTGACATGGTGTGTACATACACACCTTGTAACTTATTAAATTATGTTAAGTAATGTGATTGCTAACGTGATGTATGTAGCAATGGTTTGAATACCATAACGGTATACGGGGTAACGGTGTAAGTACTGTTCATACGATTTGCTATTTGATGCTTTTGGGAAGCATGTTGTGATAATACATTTGATAAATCTGTATGATTATTGCCGATGTGGGTTGATTGAGTGGAGGGCGGTGTAATCGTGCGACGGGCACCGATGTTTTGGTAACACTGCTGTGACTACGGTCACCAGAGGTTTGGTACCTCCGGAGGTTTGGCACCTCGAGAGCGACTTATCCTCGTGGTTAATACCACCGTGGGTTGGCCCCACTTGAGATATGGGATAAATGCGCGGTGATTTGGTATCACACGATGGGTTGGCCCCATCACCCGATTTGTGTCTACGGACACCGGTGCTTTGGTAGCACATCGTGACTATATGTCACCGGTGGTTTGGCACCACACGGTGGTTTGGTACCACAGCGGGGTAGAAGCAGGGGCGTATGGTGGCTAGGTTGGGACACATGATAACTTGCATAATTAATTTGTTATATGTTGTGTATGAATATGTTTAAACCGGGGAAGGGTTACATCATCGAGTCTTGGTGACTCACCTTCTCCTTTACATTTTTGAGTGTAACGAGTAGGTCGCGGATGTGGAGCCGGGGTGACTCGAGGTGGCCATGTGCGATGAATTTAAACCGAATGGATTTTGGCTTTAGTTATTTTAATCTTTAGTTGATTTTATTTTGAATATAATAAGGCCTCCTAATACTTTAGCTTTGTTTTTTTTTATATTCTTTGAATAATTTGCTTAAACTATTTTTACCAATATTACATTGAATGAACACGTTTTCTCAAAGTAAACGAAAATATTTTACCGTCTTTGTCGGGCAACATTTAAAACTCTAAAACAACTTGACCCAAATGATTTCCAAATTTAATCTAAGTAAGGTTTTATTAAGTCCACTAAAAAGAAGGGTTTTCAAAATTTAAGTTGGTTTCAAAAAGGAACTTCAAAAATGTTTTCACTGTAACGGACCAGATTCGGCCATAGCGTTTGGGCCGGGTTTGGGTTGTTACAGAGAATGGGTGATGAACCGGGCCCAGGAGCGCCTACACAGTCACCGGGCCCATCAACAGCGCCTACACAGTCACCGGGCCCATCAACAGCGCCTACACAATCACCGGGCCCATCCGTTCAGCTGACAACACCGACATCACAGCATCCACAGTTTATGCCAGGTGCGTACCCTGCCCCTTATATGTATCCTCCTAACCCATATATGTTTCCTTTTCCTAGTCCCACCCCAGGTTGGAATGCATGGCCGAGTTCGAGTCCGTTCCCGACAACTCCCGTTGGCCAGCCGATCGTGAGGCCGACTTCGGGTGTAGGATTACATGAGGTGTCGTCGGGGAGCAGTAGTTTCTACCAGGCTTCTTCACCGTACGGGATGCAGTCACCCCCGCCGTGGTTTATGCAAACACCTCCGGGGTCATTATTTTATCAAGGTGGGTCATCATCGCAACACCTAGAACCAGACCCACTGCCGGAGGAACCCGATTCCCCACCTGAGGTTCCACGACCTCCGCCGGAAGCTAGAAGAAGGAGGAATCCAGCGCTTAACCGCCGACCACCCGACTGTGGCACTGGTTCCCACCGGCATCAGCATTGATTAGAATGGGCTTTTTTATTTTTTAAATTGTAATAAATTTTTTTATTTTTTGAATAAAAAAAGTTGTTGTTTTATTTGTGTTTGTAATTTAATTTTAATATCAAAAGTTGTGTATTTTTTTTGTATGTAATTTAATTTGAATTTTTTAATAAAATAAAAAATTACTTTTTATTTTATATTTTTTTAATTTAGTCCTCTTCACTAAAATAAGAAGTGTTCTTTGAGAATTTAGTTTTTTGCAATATAATTTTTTTATATTTAATAAAATTGAGTTTAATGTTATTTCTTTTGTCATTTAATTTTTTTGAATTTAGTTTTAATATATTTAATAAAATAGAAATGGTTTAATTATTTTATAGTTAATAAATTTGAATTATTGTACAAAAGTTAACCGCTTTTTATTTTTAAATTTGATTAGGATGGGCTTTTTATTTTTTAAATTGTAATAATTTTTTTATTTTTTGAATAAAAAAAGTTGTTTTTTTATTTGTGTATGTAGTTTAATTTGAATTTTTTAATAAAATAAAAAATTACTTTTTATTTTATATTTTTTTTAATTTAGTCCTCTTCACTAAAATAAGAAGTGTTCTTTGAGAATTTAGTTTAATTATTTTATAGTTAATAAATTTGAATTATTGTACAAAAGTTAACCGTTTTACTCCAAAAATGACAGAAATTACATAGCCAGCAAGAGACAAACAAGCTAATAACACGGTCAACTATTCCGATTTGGACACGAGCGAGATGTATGGCCCGGGTTCCTACACCATCCGCACCGCCGACTTTGGTTGGCCGGTTCTCGGATATCCATATTGTTGCGTATTCTAGTCGAGGGAGGTCGACCTTTTGGTTTGCGCCTCAATTCTCTATCCGGCAACAGCTTATACGGTGCACGCGATACCGATGGCCACTTACGTTCATCTGGGACTGGTGGGAATACGTGTCTCCACACGTTGTACATGTTTTCTAATTTGTACACTTCGTCGACATAGCTCATGGGATCAATACGGAGATTCTGACAAACCGCAAGTACATGAGCACATGGGTAACGGCGCATCAAATATCCACGATCGCATGTTCACGATCATTGTATTGTTTCAATGCAGCAAGAAAAGTATTCTTGTTGGAAAACTGGTTACCAACTTCTAATTGATCCGAATCCAACAAAGAATTTGTACGGTCACGCGTCCGGTGTGGTAGTTCAGGAAACTCCAATGCATCATCTTGAGATAGATCGACATTATGTATGTGCTATTTGGAGGTGAGTATGCCCGAATAGCGGATCTTCTTCTTCTTCCTCAACCGCCCTCAACGTCTTGGGTACAATTGGAGCGGGCTCGGTCGAGAAAATAATCCAACTCTCGCACCATCGAAGCCTCGGCTCCCGAGGTGGATCCACATCGGATTCATCGTCCGATCCTCCATAACCTGCAACAAACGAAGGCCCCTCACTGGTGTATGTCGTCGGTAATAACGAGGGCCCCTCACTGGTGGATGTCGTCGGTAATACATCATCCCTCCTTAAACATCTTTCGTAACGATCCCAATCGTATGTGGATTGCCATCCACTAGAAGTTGATGACGTCCCCCAATACGTATTTCTGTCATCCGACGTCGAATGAAGAATATGCATGTCTCATCCACCAATCGAGTGTCGTGCAGGGGTTATGTTTTCCATACTACCACCGCACACGGGCACTTCTGTGTTTTGCCTCCCACTTACAGAGTGTCGACTTGGGGTCGTGTATTCCCCTCGAACGATATTAGATGTTGAAGTCGCAGCCAGATCACTTGGAGATGAAAATTCTACATATACCTCGATATAGGGTGAACCACTGGCAAGATGAGTCTCCACCATTGCCTCAAGGCTCCGAGGACCTTTGATGTCGAATGAGTCATATCTCACCGGATCAACCGAAGCACAAAATCTATACTTAATAGACTGAACTTTCATTAGCGTTGTTCCGAATATTTTACGCCTAATTCTTTTGCGAAGTTCTACCAAATCGACGTTCCGATTAAAACTCAATCGCGCTGTGTTCTCCGATAAGAAAACAACACCATTTTCGGTGTCACGCACTTCACCATCGTAGTAAATAACAGCATTAATACGTTCACTCATTGCAAGTGGACGGTGTAAAAGAGTATAATTACTGTACTGAAAAATTACACTAAGTTCAATTCCCAGGAAAGAGAGGTGGATCACAAGGATCACTTAAGTACCAGATCTTTCCTAGCCAGAATATCCCTCAATCGTAATTTAATAGCACAATAAATAACTACGATCACACTCACAAGATATGAAAAATAAATAATAATGAACACCAGAATTTTAACGAGGTTCGGCAAATTTTGCCTACGTCTTCGGGCACTAACAATATATTTCACTCCAAAAATACAAGTGAAAATTTACAAATAGGGAGAGAGAACAATGCCTTAAGTAGAGAATGACAAATTGTGGGATGAAGAAAATGAGAAATGGTTAGGCCTATTTATAGTTGAGGTTTAGGGATCAATCTTACAAAGTAACTATTCAAATAGGGACCAATATTGCAATTACCCCATACCAATTTTCACATCACATCAACTTTCGGTGCCATTTTCTTCCCACTTGCTATAGCCCATTTTTCCCGGAATAAAGGCCTAAAGCGCTCCCCCGGGGACGCGCTTTAGGCCGTTTTCCCCAAAAACACGCTGACGGGGACGCGATTTTGGGGGAAATTGAACTTTCCGGTCAATTTTCCTGAAACCTATACATTCCGGTCATTTTTGATTTTTTTTTGGTATTTTCTGGATTTTTACCCTTCAAACCTAGCCTAAGTATGGGGTAAATGTTGGGTTCATTGCCACCATTATATACTTTCAGTGAGTTTATCCAACTTTCCATCCGTATAAGCAATTAAACTGTAGGAAAACCACATTTAATGTTACTAAATTGTTAATAATTTTATATTCTGGTCACTTAATTCTAAAAAATTATAAAATAGTCACTGAGTTATTTGAAAGTTTTAATTTAAGTCACTTGACCATTAAAATCATTATTGTGTGGCCTTCTTTATTCACATTGCATGTATAAATTGAAAGTTCTTCTTCCCCATCTCTTTTATAGTTTTTTTTCATGAAACGACTTTGAATGTCACAAATTTACGAACCAAAGTCCAAATAACTTTCTTCTTTAATCTCCTACACTGATCATTAGAACACTTGAATCTGAATATGTTCTTCTACTCGTCGATGGGCACTAATCCGTTGTATTAATTGTCAAATCCGTTGTATTAATCGTTAAATCGTCGCTTGAAACTCGCTAGCTGAATTTTTTTTGAAAAAAAACCCTAATAGACCAGTTATTTAAATAAAAACTTTTACATAGTTCAATAATTATTTTATAACTTTTTAAATTTGAGTAATTAAAAAATAAACTTACTAATAATTTAATGACATTGGGTTAATTTATCCTTAAAATATTTAAAAAGCAAAAAGATATATATTTTTTCTAATAGCTCTAATTTTCTAGCACAAATTTCAAGAAAAACAGCTTAGAAGAGTAAGTTTTTGTGTATAAATAGGCTAAGCTCATGAGATTTTAAAATATTATTTTAGAATAAATAATAATTTGGAAAATAATTAAATCCAAGAGAAAGCCAAAAATTGTAAAGGCTGTATCACATTATTTCCAGGAACTACAGGGAAAGAAGAAAATTCAAAGTTGAAACAGTGTTCCACGTGGGGTTTCTCCATCAATCAAATGACTTAACTTTTTTTTAATTTTTGAATTTGATTTTTTTTAATTTAGTGCTTAACTTTTTTGGTTTACTTTAGTTTTAGAATTTGATAATTTTTTTTTAGTTTTAGGTAATGTAATGCATGATAATATGATATTGTACTATGTTATCACTTAAAAAAATATATTTTTCTTTCTGTTTTAGGAATTTTTATCTGTTTTGTAACATGTTTTTTTAGTTTTGTTTATACAAGTAACCTTAGTTTTACAAGTGATTTTATGGATGGTTTTGTTGTCGTCCTCTCTAGTTTGGTAAATGCTTTAATTTTTTTTCGATTTTTACCCATCTCTTTAGATCATCCGTGGTTAATTTCTTTATCGCATTAAATGTTTGCAATCACTCTATATATGTCGTGCTTGAATTATGATAGAGCCAATTGTCAACAGGTCGAGTCATGATACTGAGGCTAAAGTCTTTGTTGTGTTATTTAAGCTTGTCTTTCACTATCTACGATATGTATTTATTGTTTTTTCCTCTAAATTATATGATCCCTTTATTAATTAATAAATTTATTTCATGGCTTTTCCTAGTGCTTTTGCTTTTCCTGAGTGATCATCTTGCTGCTTTCACTTACTTTTCTACCATATTTCTCTTCTGCTTTACCCAAACTTCGTTGAATCCCACCTTCTTTCATGGCTTCTTCTGTTTTTTATACCGACACCGCCTTGAAATTATTATGTAGAAATCTTTTTTGGGAAAAACCCTGATCACTAGAGAAACCGAATGATACAAAAGAAGTTTTGACTATATCTATTTAAGGGTTAAAAAACTCTATTATAATCAAAATCAAATAAAAAAAAGTATAATTCTATACGAATTTAACTTGTGTGGTATGGTCCATATTGCGGGAACTCAACTCTCGATCTTTCACCTTCTCAACCATCGAGATGTTGGATCACACAATTTTTAACATTTTTCTTTTTTAACTTTAGTATTAGTAGGTTTTTTTTTCCTACTCTAAATTATTCAAGTAATTAATGGAGAAAATGTAATACTTTTTAAATGGATTGAGGATTGAACTAGTTAAATTATAAGTTTAATCAATTTAAAATATTTATTTAAATCAAAATTGATTAAAATATTATAAAATTTGATTTAATTAAATTTTAAAATTAATTTAATCGGTCGACGTACGTCATACATCAACTGGTTTCTTTTGTCATTTTGGATCAGTTTTTGATTTTATCGATTTGGTTTTGAAAATACTTTGGTGAACATTTTAGACAGATGGAATGCCATCTGCTCTAATTAAGTTGAGTGTTTGATGACGAGTGCTACGTACAAATGGTGTTTGTGTTTGTGTTTGTACAAGTGTTACATTTTCTTTTTTGTGCAGTGTACAAATGTTACCTGAATTAAGAAATGTTTGCATGAATGAAATTTGAAAAGTATAAATATTGAGTAAATTAAATATTAAATATTAAAATAATATAATATAAATATTTTTAAAATGTTTAAAAAATGATAGAACGGGCATAAAATGAATTTGGATCAGTCTTTCGTAAATATGGATGGATTCGGGTAAAATTTTAAGTCTATATTTTGAGTTGAATTAAACTTAAAATAAATATGAAGTATATTAATATCATGCTTACCCCTAACTCAATCTAACCCATGAATACATTTAACCGTCTGCTATATTTTTCTAGAATTATTTGATGGTTTTTGAAAAATAAATTATAAACTATGTTCTTTTTCTATATATCTTCTATTTTCAGCCATGCAAACATTTCATAATACGAGTAACACTTGTACACTGATCAAAAACAGTAACACTTGTACAAACACAAGCACAAGCAACACTTTGTAGTCTCACACATACACGTAACACACATCAATCAAACAACCAACTTAGAGCAGATGGCATTCCATAAGGCTAAAATGTTCGTCGATATTTTCAAAACTAAATCAATAAAATTGAGGATTGATAAAAGTATTAATTTGAAAAGATAAAAAAAAAAAATCATTTTAACTATAATGTGTGAATCAATACAAATTGATAAATCGTTTTAAAAATTATTAAATTAAATTTTATAATTTTATAAGATGTTTAATTAAATTTGAACTAATTAAATAAATCGAATCGATTGAATCTATAATCTGACTAGTTCAATTATTAATCCGTTTCGAGAAGTAATACATTTTTTTTAATTACTTGAATAATTTAGAGTACATAACTAATACTAAAGTTAAAGGTAAAAGAGGAAAAGGAATAGAACAAAATTGAGTAAAAATTATACCTCTCAAAACTTGTTCCATCATATATTTCATAATATGATAATAAATATAATCCGATTTACAATATTTTTTATATTTAAATAAGATTTAATGCTTTATTAATTCATATATTATCGAATTTCAAAGTATTTAAGCATTCATATTTATTTAACATATATTATATTTTTTTGAAATAAAGCTTTATTGCATTTCTTAATTAAATAAAATTTTTAAAATAATAATGAATCATCGTTAATGATTTGATGTATTAGGATTAAGTAGACCCCATGGAGGTCAACACATAGTAAGGTCAACACGTGTTTCTTGAACAAGAGTTCTCCTGCATGGTGATGCTAACCCATGCAGGCAAACTATATATCAGTGAGCTATACTTCGCTAGCTAGGTTGTGGATTGGTATGCGAACTAGGTCGATTTGATAACTAAGTAGAGGTGAATACCATAACAATTTGTCCCCCCACTTGGTCGAAGAAGAATTGCAAAATTACTCTTTTGAGATTTGGTATGTGCGTGACATGGGGACTTTGAATGAAACTTGTTAGGTACACCTCTTGTATAAAACTTGTCAATTATGCTTTGCCACGCAATAGCTCGCTAATATATAGTTCATCTGCAAGCAAATTTCTATTCAAGAAACACGTGTTGATCTTATAATAGGATACGTGTTAATTTATATGGGGTCTATTTAATATTAATATGTCAAATTATGGAACTGTGACATATAAATAATAAATTGGCTTCAAGAGGAGGACACACAGAAACACTCGTATAAACTTATACGTTAGATTAAAAAATAAACTTACTAATAATTTAATTACATTAGTTTAATTTACCCTTAAAATATTTAAAAAGCAAAAAGATATTTTTTTTTTCCTAATGGCTCTAATTTTCTGGCACAAATTTCAAGAAAAACAGCTTAGAAGAGTAAATTTTTGTGTATAAATAGGCTAAGCTCATGAGATTTTAGTAAACCATAAGCATAGCCTTAAAAAAACATAAGAAAATGTCATTGCCAAGGTTCATCGTGATCAAATCCATCGATGCCAACGCGTGCCTTGGCTTCAAACAAGACGATCCCTATGAAGGCTATGCCGAATTCTCAGAATCAATGGTTACGAGCCCAAATGCGAAATTCGAAGTGGAGTCAGCTAAAGGTGGACTGGTTCACATAAGGAACTGTATTAACATGAAATACTTAGAACGAACCGAAGAGGATTCCATCTCTGGTAAAGCAGATGAGCGGTATTGGATCACTGCAACAGCCGAGAAGAAAGAAGAGGACCAATCCAAAGAATGGTGCACCTTGTTCCAGCCACTGGAAGAAGACTCGGTGGATAAAACTTACCGGTTCATGCATGTTCAATCAGGCTGCTATTTACGCCTACGCCAATCCTATTCCTCGGGTATTACTGCCGGGGTGTTGGCGACCAGCACGAAGATCGATGCTAATGGCAACGATGTATTCAAAGTTATCGATTGGGACACGTTGGTGATTCTACCTCGGTACATTGCGTTCAAAGGAAACAATGACATGTTCTTGCGTCTTGCCGAGATCGATGGTCACCCGTATTTACAGTTTTTAGGTGAGGATATTGGTGAGACGGCTGCGGCAATGGAGGTTTTCTATACTCCCAATGGTCACATTAGGATCAAACCGGTTTGTTCCGATAAATATTGGAAGCGTAAACCGGATTGGATTTGGGTTGATTCTGATGACACTAAAGGTAACGATAAGGACACGTTGTTTCATCCCTTTAAAGTTGATGGTAAGACCATAGCTCTTCTCAATTTAGGCAACAAAATGTTCTGTAAGCGTTTCACAGGTGAAGGGAGGACGAGCTGTCTTAGTGCACGCATCCCTTCTGTTACCAAAGAGGCTTACCTAAATGTGGTGGAGCCTGTGTTGTCGAGAAAGATCGAAAATCTCCGATACGATACCGAGAACGCTAGGGTGTATGATGAAAAGGTCCAAATTGTGGCCAAAAATTCAGCTAGCAACCATACTACACAATCCAACACAATGGATGTGAAACTTACCTATACAGACACCACCACTAGTACTTGGAATTCTCATTTTTCACTTGGACTTGAAGCTAAAGCTAGTTTCGAATTCGGAGTCCCGATGATCGCGGAAGGGAGTGTCGAGATATCTACTAATGTTGAAACCGGGATTGAATGGGGAGAGACCAAGACAACGACGACCGTCATGGAAGTTAACCATCAAGCTCATGTGCCCCCGATGACAAAGGTGACAGTGTATCTATTGATGACCAGAGGCAAGTGTGATGTTAACTTCATGTTCACTCAAAAAGACACTCTTTTCAATGGGACCATCGTCAAAACTGATGTCGTAGGAAACACTTACGTCGGTTCCAATTACTACAACGTCCAATATGATACCAAAGAAGAACCACTCACCTCTTGAACGCCATTGCTAGTAAGGCCATGAAAATAACAAGCGAGGAGCTTGAAGACTTGTTCAATTAAGCTAAATAAATTTGTGTTTCCTTTTGTCGAAGCACTCTCTGTTTTCTTATTAGTAACTATGTCATGCACTCTTTATTATGAAAATAATAATAATAATAATAATAATAATAATAAATAAATTGGCATTATGTCAAGTATTTATGTGAGTTTGTTTGAGATTTGAGATTTTTTTTATATATAATACCTACAATTATTTATAGTCTTTTTCTCAACTTTTAAATAAGAGGATAAGACGTTTCAGTACACTCAAACCCAAGTCCTCTTACACTGACAACAATATTAGTGCCAACCGAGTAAAGACTCAACCTGACTTAAAATTTTATAAATTATAAAAGGGTTAAAGTTAAATTTTTTCATCTTAAAGGAGTTGAGTTCCTATTAACCCCCTAATGTAATAACTTACTAATAATGGAAAGACCGAAAATCTCTTGATAATTAAATTGGGTCTTGATTGATTTAGATTTGATTTTGGTCAGATTTTAAATAAGAAAACTCTCCAAATACTTGTTTTCTCTATTTATAAGACTTGAACCCGAGACATTCAACTTCTTGTCGCTCGACTATTTTAGATTTAAAAACAAATGAAATTTATTGCAATATTAAATGATAAAAGGAAAAGAACAAAATATCCACATTTGTCAAGTAGACATTATTGTCATCTCCATATTTTGGCAAACAAGATATTAAAGTCATATCCATATTGGTAGATGAATGCGACAACTAGACATTAAAGTTGCACCCATATGGGCCATCAATTAGCACATTTTGTGAATATGAACGACCCTGAATGTTGCAATCTCCAAATCATGATCTTAATAAATGGGATGAAATTGTAAATTTTATGTTAATGTATTAAACTATAAATATTTTAATACAATTTTTTTATCTTTATCCTCAAATTTTTTTAATTTTATTTCTAAATTCGCTTTATATACAAATGTATATATACATGTTTATCTGAATACACATGTACATATACATTTACAATTTGTATTTAGTGAGATTTGAACCCATGTATTAATATATATATATAGGCGTTGAATGCTAGATCAAATGTTACTCTAGTTCCCCGTTCAACTCCTATATGTATTACGACAGCTTTCAAACCTCATCAAATGCAAATTGTGAATTTACTGTGGCTGAAGATACTCCCACTTCATGAACACGAAGAGGCTCAATCCGAAAGTGGGAGACAAATTCTAAAAACAAAATTGAGTATAGACATCTAGAATCTAATATTGTGATTGAAAGAATCCGTCGTTCCTCAACGGATGACACTTTGAAGGCTTCTATTAGAGCTACAAAATTTCTCATATATTGTGATATTATGATTTAGTAGCTCGTGGCCTTGTACAGATGAGCTTGAACGAAGACTATAGTATTTATCGGGTAGAAGATGTTCCCCTTTTTGTGGCTCCACAAGGGGATGAATTTGACACAATGTATAAAAGGTAAGGGTTAAATTTATTGAACTTTTTAAAATTAATATCAAATTAACAGAATACATAAACATTTAATGATTAAATTTGCTATTGTGCCATTAAAAAAAGACCCATCAGTATTCCATTAATGATTTAATGGAAGAGTGACCAAAAATTTTAATATTGATAACATTGGTAACGAAATTGAAAATTTTCAAAGTTAAGTGATCAAAACAAAAACACGTTAATATTTAAATCACCATCGATTCAATTTACCCTAAATATTACTACTAACATAAAAAAAATTTAAAAATTATAATAAAAAATAAAGAAAATTTACTATAACATTTCTCCATACCCCCAAAGTCTTCAACATTCAAAGCACCATTTTCCTTTAGTTTCTGTTCTTTTTTATTTTACATGAGAAAATTTTATAAATTCAACATATCATCATTCACTCAATTTAAAAAAAATAACCAAATTGAACAACAAATCACACAAATCTGTTAAATGGCTTTCTTCCCATCGTAGCAGGCATAGAAACAGTAGAATCCACACTCAAATTCCCCAACGATTGCAATGTTTGATGCTTATCTAACCCCCTTTGTGACCTTGAATCCTTGCCCGAAAACAACGACGACCCTTTACTCCATTTGAACGATCCGACTATCCCTTGTGTTAACGGAAATGAAAGTCGCTTCTTCGATTCATTCCCGGGTGTCCCCATGAACCTCTCTTTCATGTTGCCGTTGGCTCTCGCTTTGGCTTTAGCTGAAACTGTTGGTGTCATGTAGTTCGGAACCGAAAACGGTGGGCAACTCGTGAGGCTGTCGTCGTCTTTGAGTGGTAAGTTCGATGGTGAATTGATTATGGTAGGTCGGGGCCGTGAATGCTTTGAGTTTAATAACCCTGAGTTGGTTGCTTGCGGCACAAGTTTACTCAGTGGTGTTGGTGTTTGCATTGGCCTTGTGGTGGGGAGAATGGTGGACCTTGTCGATTTCGGTGTAGGGATGTCGATGATGTTGTCGAATGTGAACTGACTGGATTGTGGCCTCGGACTAGGCTTTAATTCGGAGTTTGGCCTTGTTGGTGTAAATTGGAAGGCCTTTGTGGCTTGGTTTTCGGGTAAATCGGTTGGTGGTAATCGACGTTCTAACCAGTTCCACCACCATGGGAATACACCGGACCGAATGTTGGGTACACCTGTGTGAGGTGATTTCATTGCATCTTTCCATAGCTGCAAATGAACATGTAAAATATGCGAACTTTACGACATACCCGAAGCCAGGCCGAACTTAAAACTGGACCAGACTAGTGAAAATAGAGTACCTGGTGAGAATATGCATACGCCATGGCCCTTTCTCTTTTGATGACTGCCTCCACCTTTCTCTGCATTCTTGCCTCGATTTCTTCCTTTGTCAGCAAGCTATCATCCCAGTTTTCATTCCCTGTCTCGGACTAATCCGACATCCAACTTAAGTTACTCTTTGTAATACCGATATATTGAGCAAATATGTACAAAACAAACCGAATACACGATCTCATAGTAAGAGGGCAACCGAGGCCGATCACAGTCAGTTTTACAGTTCATTTCACTTTCTTAACACAAATAAATACCTGTATAAAAGCTTTCAGTGACACGAACGGTTGGATTTAGGGGCCATCTCGATATTTAACAAGCTTTAACTTATTTAAAACAAAACAACACTAAATGCATGCAATCATACACAAAAGCTTAATACCTGGCCAAAGGTCCATTTTCCGGAGCCGCTCTCAGTCTCCTTGTCGTTCTTAAACTGAGCTTGACGTCGTGCTTGATTTTCTAACATTTGGATCCGGCGTGACTGAATCTGAGACTGAACTCGAACCAAAAGCTGCATATATTTCATGGCCGTAATAGTTTGACGTTTCACATTGTGACCTCTCACAACTCCTTGAAGCCTTACAAGGCCTTTCAAAGCTCTAAAACTTCTCCTTGCCTGCATTACAAGTTTCGAGATAATCAAGTTCGGATATCAAACATCGGACAAAAACATATCAACAGAAGGGGAAAGTGACTACATATGCACCAGACTTGCATAACAAGTAACTTCGCACATCGGCATTCATTGTAAAATCCTTAAAAACGAGATATCTTTAACAGAAACTGCCGAATTTTTAGCATTGTTTGCAATGTCAGAACAGTTGTCTCCGTGAATCCAGACTCGGAAATTTTAGTTATTAATAAGAATAAAGGACCTTACCATGTAACCCCGATAGGCTGCTTGAATCTTTGTAGCTGAAGCATGATGGTTCCTTAACGTTGGTTCCAGTCTAGGACGAACAAGCCTAGGAGGTCCTGCTCTCGGAGAAGCAGCTCTTGGAGGTGGAGGCAGAAACGGAGAAGCAGCTCTAGGTGAATTGGCTCGTGGAGAAGAAGCAGTCTTCGGAGAAGCAGCCCTTGGAGAGGCAATCCTTTGAGAACGAACGCGAGGAGACGCAGCTCTAGGAAGCATGAAAGGTGGTGTTCTAAGTTGATCAGGTGGTGTTGAAGGCCGGAACGGTAGTTTCCGATCTCTTTCAGCCTCCCCGAGAATTTTCTCGATACTACTCGGTTCCCTAAACAGGGGAATGAAGGAATTAGCTTCTCCATGCTTGTAATTTGCTTGACCTTTCTTCCTCCTTTCTTTACCGCCCTTTTTATCCGATTCCTAAAACGATTCATCGAAACAAAACAAGCCGTAAAAATTCCGATTTTACGACATACATGCTGCACAACAATCTATTAGGACATAAATCTCAATAGGTCACAGACATAACAAAACCGACTTCAACCTTAAAAACATCGAAATACCGACTTACAGTATCTAGCTTCTCCTTCGAATTCGATACGAAAACTCTTTTGATTGCAGAAAACCAACTTCCTTTCTTCCCCATACTGCCAGCATTACTGAAACCGAAGAACGAAAACTCTGCAGGGCCTAATCAAATGCACCCGACATATATCGATACCGTCGATCTGTATACACACAACACACAATCACAAACCTTTTAAGACAAAGAATTCAAGTTCTCAACCATGAAACATGATGGAAATGCAGGTAAGAACGACCCGAACCCGAAAAAAGAGATATGTACCTTATAAAAAGAACCCACTCTTCTTTTCTAGCCTCCCTCACCTTTCTTACACAACATACTTAATGTTCTAAATAAATTTTCTTACAAGTTGCTAGCCTGTTTTTCATTTTCTACTTTTGAAGGGCTTTGGAAAATAAATTTTATACCAACTTTATTTTCTTTCACTTTGGCCCCCAACTTTCAGCTTTTGATGGATTTATTAATAATTATAGCATTAAAATTGAAAGGGGAAATGATTAAAGGGGGTTGGGTTAGTGTTTGATGAAATGATGATGATAGATTATAATAATAATAATTAATATAATGAAATAGAGTAAAAAAGAGGAATAAAAGGAGGTGGTTGGCCAATTTCTCACTCAATGTATTGTTCAACTACTTTTAAAAGGCTTTACTTCATTTGGAAGACTATCTTGTAGTTGATAGCAACTAGAACCGTTAAGTTTGGTACTCTTACCCTTTTCTTTATTATTTTTATTTTTATTTTTATTATTATTATTATTATTATTATTATTATTATTATTATTATTATTATTATTATTATTATTATTATTATTGTTATTGTGGATTTTTCCTATGATAATTATTATCGAATATTGGATGGATACTCATTTTTATGGGTTTTTTTCTTATAAAAAATAGGTTGGAATATGGAATAAGTCCTTGTACTCTTAAAAATTTGAAATTTAGTTATTATATTTTTATTTTTAAGAATTTAATCCCCTTACTTTTCATATTTCAAAATTCAGGTCCAATTGTTAACATTGTTATTTTTTTTTTTTTGGTTAAATTTGTTAGTTTGACATTTTGAAATAAAAAAAAATAGTCACTTGGTAGCAATGTTAACTAAGAACAAAGGTAGAAATTTTGTTTAGGGGGCTGAGAAAAGATTATGAAATTTAGAAGGGTCAAAGCTAAAAAAGTTGTATTAAGAAAAAGCTTAAATTGAATCCTTAATTTTTTGAAAGGACTAAAATTATAATTTTTTTTTTTCATTTAATCAAAGAGATTGAAATCAAATCTTTTAATTTGGGAGGGGCTAAAAAGCAATTTGACCACTTAGCCAAGGGGTCGAGGCACTTACATGCCCACCTTGGATACAACCCTGAATGTAACTATAAAAATAACATTGTAATGAATCTGAATTTAACAAATTAGCATTATTAACTATTGAATCTAAATTTTAAAATCTGAAAAATAAAATAACTAAATTCTAAATTTTTGTAGAGTATAGAAACTTAAGGCATATTTTAACTTTTTATTAATTAATTGTGTTACTATTATAAATAATTATATTTTTAATAGTTGAATAATTATTGATACATAAATTCTTTTTAACTATATTGAGGGAAGGTCGATTCCTTCCAAAGAAGTTTTCAAAGTGTTGTCCATCGAAAGTCGACGGACTTCTCAATGGATTGGTACTATCCTCAAGTTAGGTTGAGGTTTCGTCTCCCAATTTAATGAAGAGCTTGAGTGGCTAATATTGTCTGAAGAGGTGACGGCTTCAAAAGCGAGAGCAAATGTCATCTTCTAAAAGAAATGTAAACATTTACTTACGGGAGAATTCAAATTTTATCATATGTAAATTTTATTTATTTATAAAAATATAAAAAAGACTCCTTAAAATAATATATTTTATTTTATTTTATTTTAATAAAAATTTAAAAAAAAACACTAATAATTATAGGTCAACATCTTGACTAAAACGTGGCAACCAACTAAATGAGTGGCTTTTAAATATAGTTAAACATATAGAGATATAGATATGGATACAACTGTTTTGCCCTTCTTCTTTTTCTTTTTTTTTTTCTTTTACCTTATATTATTTTTATTTATTTTTATGAAGTTTTTTTTAATATTAATTTTATTATAAGTTTTTATTTATTTTTGTCTAAAGCTATTCATAACCTCTTCTCATCTCTTAAATAGGAGGATAATGCGCTTCAGCGTACTCAAACCAATGTTTTCCTGCACTGACAACAATATTAATATCAATCGAACTAACACCCAATCGATTTTTATGAAATTATTTTAAAAGCTTTTATCAATAATAAATACATTAATATAATTATTGTTAGAGGTGCTCATGGGTCAGGCCGAGTTTAGTTTGGGCTCAACTAAAAATTTAGTCCCATGTATTAGCACGGGCCTAGCCTGAAAAATAGGCCTAAAATTTTACCCAAGCCCGACCCAGATAAAAATGTTAAAACTCGGGCCCGACCCGGCCCGCCAGTATTAAATTTTTATATAATTTTTAAATATATATAATACATCAAAAATACTAAAAACATCAAAATAAATATTTCTCAACAAATTGAAAATAAATTTTAAAAAATATGTATACTTAAATAACACAAAGATAAATACAACTTGACAAGCAAATGCCTCTAAAATAATAACAAAATTAACAAATGTCTTTAAAATAATAACAAAATTAACAATAAAATAAGTTTTATACAATATCCAAACAATAACAATAAAATAGTAGCAACATCATAGTAATATGGTAGTAAAATATGGAGAAAACAACAAGAAAATAATATTAAAAAAAAGTAATTTTTTTTGTCTTTTAGTGAATTCGGGTAGGGCCGGACTGGGCCAAAAATACCCTACTCGGGGCCCAGCCCATTTTTCTGGCCTATATTTTTGCCCAAACCCTCCTATATTTTGGGCAGGCCTTCGGACCGGACCGAATGACCCGACCGATGATCAAGTCTAATTATTACTATAATAATACATTTTAATTGTCTAATCATTAAGGTAACAACTAAGAAGCAATCATCTTATATCCCATACATTAAAAATGATAAATAAAAGCATCACTGTAACTTTATGGAAAAATAAAGAGTGAAGTTAAAATTAAATAAGGTTGTTGATAATAATGATTGATACAATGTTGTAAAGAAGCCTTGTCTAGCTCAATTGTATTTAGATTTTATAATTCCTATATTTTAATTTAATAAATAAATAAATAATATTATGGTTTTTTTTTTTTTACATATTTATACTTTTTTTATCGAATTAGTTTTTTATTGACAATTTTTTTATTTCTTTTAAATTTGGATTCTTTTAATTAATGATGTAACGTTACGTTAAAAGTGTTATATCATCCTACCTTAATAAAAATTTAAATTTAAAAATTTAATTGAGAAAAATATCAATTTTCAAAATTTATAACACTTAGTAAATTCAGGACTAAATATTAGTTTATTCCATGTCTAATGGCATCAATTCGACTGTCTCTTTCTTGTGGGCAGGAGCGTGTTCAGCACCTGCCATTCATTGCGGTGGGGCTAGGCATTACATTTGTCTTGTAATAAAAAAGGGTAATGGTGGAGTGCGGTGGTCCTCATTATCATGGGTGAGGATGCGGGACCCAGATTGGATCAACATAGTCGTAAAATAATGAAGAATATAATTATAAATTATAATTAAATATATTAAAATTTTGAATTATGCCGATTGAATCTTAATTCAATTGGTATAAGTATTATTATCAATATAGGAAGACCGTGAATTTAAGTGCACTGAAACGTATTATCCTCTTATTTATGAATTGAGGGGTAGCTATAAGTAATTTTAAGTATTGTGTCAAATATAACATATATAGGTATTAAATATTTAATATAATTATAATATTACAAAGGGTTAATTGCGTCAAATATCCTCCAAATTATAATCTAAATTCTAAATCGGTTTTTATATTTTAAAATATTCTAATTAAATTCTAAATGCATTAATATTGTATCAATCAAATCTTTCCATCAATCTATCATTAATCTAAGTGTTAAATGTTAGCTCAAATTTGACATGAAGCATTTTTAAAATACGTGAATTAAATCTAAATTATACATTGATTAGTACACGTGTTTACAATTTGAGTCACGTATTTTGAATATATTCCACAATAAATGCAAATTAGTATTTAATGCCTAAATTGATTGGTAGACTAATAGAAAGATTTAATTGGTACAATATTAATTCTTTTAAGAACTAAATTGAAATATTTTAAAATTTAAAGATCAAATTTAAAATCGAAGTGATAATTTGAGGGGTTGAGTAAATTAACCCTATACAAAATACATGAATATAATATAAATAATAAATATGCAAAGAGCACGTGAGAGTAGTGTGCAAAACAATTTATGGGGCACAAGACATGTTTGTAAATTATGTGTCAGACATGGCTCAACATCCCCCCAGTATTTTAGGATCACCAAAGAAATATTAGAAATAATATTTGGATAAACCTCGTATTTGCCTGAAGCTCAGGGTGTTCACCATCCTAAATATGGTCTAAGTTTAAGTTACATTAATTGTGTTACTGTTTTTATAATTCACCAAAAAAAATTTGGATTTATCATTTTAACTTATTTTTAAAAAAAAATTAAATAGTCATCAAATGTATTATATCAAAAAAATTAATAATTATTTTAATAGTATTTGATTTTTTTTAAAAGAATAAAAAATACATTTTTATGGAATAAAGTAATATTTAGTTTTTAAATTTGGTAATTTTTTAACTTGATCTTTAAATTTTTTTTGTTTTGCATCAATCTCAAATAATTGACATTTTTTTCAATTTAGTCCTTAAACTTTAATTCTATTCAGAGTGACGATATAACACTCTTAGATTGTGTGATGTCGTCACTAAAAAAATATAAAATATATATCAAATCAAAAAATTTATTAAGAAATTATAACTTAAAAAAAATAGATGATGGCATGCCATGTCATCGTACCTTAATAAAATCCAAGTTAAGTTTAACAAAATATTTTAAATTCCAAATGGTTAAAATATGTTATTAGTCTCACACTTTGACAAAATTTGAGATTTCGTCTCTATACTTAAAAGTTAGAAATTAAGCCCCCTACTTTTTTATTTAAAAATCTTAGTCTAATCATTAAAATTATAAGTATTTTTTGTCAAAATTTGTCACTTTAGCATATAGATTAAGTTGTCTTCATATAACACGGCATATAATTAACAGAAAATAAACATGTTAAGTTGACAAATTTTAATGAAAACTACCTGTTACAAAAATGATCGGACTAGAGTTTTTAAATTTAAAAGTAAGAGGATTGAATTTTTAACTTTTTAAAATACAGGGACTAAATCTTAAATTCTATAAAATATAATGATTAATAACATATTTTAACCATTCCAAAAAAAAAATACCAAATTGAAAGAATAAACATCATATTATTTTTTAAAAGAAAATAGTGAAAACGTGTGGATTAATTAAAAAATAGTGACGTGAAAGATGTGCAGGGTAAAGTGTCTTTAAATCATTATATGAAAGTGGTATCCTAAGATAGATTCTCATTACATCATGAAAGATATATTTTTTTTTCCCTTTTATTACAATAAATATGGGGACACCATTATAATAGAAAGATCTAATGTTGTTGTCATACCACAACATAGGACGACAACTACATTGTTTTGTTTTGTTTTTCTATTAATAATATCTATTTTTTAAATGAGATTTTAAGATTTTGATTGTTTAAATAAATTTATGTCTAAATTAATTATAAAAAGTTATAAAATAGTCATTTAATAATTTTTTTGTCACCAAATTATGAAAAGTTATAAAATGGTCCTTCAACTACTCTTTTTGTCACCAGTTGATTAACAAAACAATGGAAATAGTTGGGTGATCAAAAATTATAAAATTGAATAGTTAAGTTACCATTTTGTAATTTTTCATAATTAAGTGACCAAAAAAAGTATAATTGGGTGATAAAAATTAAACTAGTCCACAAGCTTGTCTCACTCGAAAAAGTAAAATTGTTCAAAAAATAAAAGCATAGGGACTAGTTTTAACAAATAGCAAATATAGAAAAGCTACATTAGAAGTAGCGGAGAAGGGAGGAAAACAGAGGGAGAAGCAGAAGAGAATGGAAGATAAAGAAAAAAAGAAGGAAAGTTAAAAGAACATAAAAGAAAAAAATTAAATTGCTCAAAACAAAAAAATATGGGGACCGGTTGTATAAATTAACCTAAATTTTTTTGTTTGAAATGATGATTTAACGTGCCATGTCAGTTTACCGTTACATCATTAACGGTAATTTACGACCTAGTGACTAAAATATTACAACGCAATAACGTAAGTGACTAAAACGTAACATTTCAAACATAAGTGACTAAAATCTGATTATTTTAGTAGTTTACCCTTTTTTAATTCATATATTATTTGTTTATCTCTTTAATGAGATATATACCATAGGCCCACTTATGGTAGATATTGCAAACTTTGGATATTTATATTTAAGGACAATTTAATTATAGTTTTAGACCTTTTTAATATGCTTAAATTCGAGGTATAATCTCTTTACTTTGATTTTTCATATTGATCATACAATCAAAGTCACGTAAAAATGCAATTAATCATGTTCGATCAATAATAAATTTACATGTCAATTAAATGCTTGAAGATTGTTTAACAACTTGGACCTACTAAGAATATTATAAAAATATAGGGATCAAATCTCAAATTTTAACATCATAAAAGTATTAAAACCAATAAAAATTTTACTTATTTAAGGTTGAGTTGCATAAAAAGAATTTAAAAAAGAAAACAAAATTTATAGTTTTTAAAAACAATAATCCTAAAGAATTATTTTATTTCTTCAAAAAAATATTTTATAATAAATAAATAAAAGTTTGTATCATTACAAAGACTTAGAAGAGAAAACATGATGAAGCTAGTTGTCAAAGTGTTTGTAATAATAATAATAATAATAACAATAATAATAATAATAGGAACATGATATAGATTAAGCAACTACTATCCTTCATTTACAATTTTTAGCATATGGTTTTGTTTAGAGTGGCGTATAAGCAATTTGAGTGATCCAAAAGTATAATTATTTTATTATATACTTGTTTAAAAGTCGAGTTACTCGTATCGGTATTGGATGAATCTGAATACAAATTTTGTGATTTGAGTTATCTCGATTTGAATTGATATTTAATAATAAAAATATTTATTCGATTACTAATATAATATGCATTAATTTTGAATATTAATTTAGGCAATTGAGCTGTATATTCTTCTTGTTGATTAACCATGATTACAATATCAGATAATCTTGTCATATATTTAATCCGCCCAGATATGTTTGCAAGCGAGATAATTGTCTCTTCAACATAGCTGCATCTCTTTTCGGAAGACGATTGAGTCCCCTCATCTTTTGTTCTGTTCTCAAGTCCCTGAACTTATGAAGCCTCATTTCTGTAGTGGGTCAATTTGTTAACATACCACTGAACCAGTTTTTATTAACATAGTGACACCAGGCTCTTATTGCAGCCCGCGCTGCCAAATCAGCAGCTTTATTTTTGGTACCAACAATTAAGAATTATTTTCCCTTACTTACTGCATCAAAAATTAAATTATAAGCTTCTGATAAAAAAACAAGCGGCTCTCATCAGATTGACTTGAAAATCAAGTTTGGACCAAACCGGAACAAAGTAATTTCCCTCTACACATCAATTTCAACCGATCCAGCTCTCAATCCAATCGGTCTGGTCCAACCAATGCATATCAATTTCAAAGGCTACATTATGTACTCTCTACACCTAATAAAATCAGTGAAACATATCATTAGAACAAGCAGATTTTCGGATAGGAATCTGTATTTGGACGTGTTGTATTTGTTCTTGTCTTGATTGGTTAAGTGAATCCTAGCCCTGTAATCAGTCTTTCCCTCTACACATATCATTAACATTATGAGGGCATTCAAAGCAAAATAAGATTAGCCCATTAAAAAGTAATGAAGACTGGAAGATTGACAAAGACCCAGATTGGAAAATGATCAAATACATAAAAAAATCTATGAGATTTCATTACATTCAAGTTGTCCTTCCCAAAAAAAAAAAGCAACACTAATCATCACTTTCAGCATAGTTTTGCTGCAAAGAAAGGAGACTGGTTTCTTCTTGTTTCTTCTCTGGTTTCTGCTTCAGAAGAAAGATTATCACCGACGGCTTGGATGGAGCTTTAACTAGACGACTCCCCGAACCACTCGGACCTTCTTTACTTCTGGAATCATCAGGGCAAACTAGCTTTTGTCAAAGCATCTGTGGGTTACTTGAAGACACCTTTCTCCTCTTTAAGCCATCATTGCCACTCGATAAACGGGTCGAATGTCATCTGTTATCCTTGGAACAACTTCCTTTGGCTTCTGGAAAATTGATTTAACGAGGGCTTCTTCTATTTTATTTTCCTTTTCTGCAGCAGTGCGTTGTTGCAAGGCCTCCAGCATTGATTAATCTACGCTCACCGTAGCATGTGTAGACTTCATAGATTTCATCTCATCAAGTGCAGCAAGGATGTCCATCTCTGTTTTCGAATCCAATGTTCCATTCTCCAAAGATTTCATTGCATCCCCCATTCCTTGAGATTTTCTTTTCTGTTTCTCTTTCTCCACTTCCTCATCTTCAGCACGCCAAGGTTCAAAATTTATTGTTGCACCCGATTCAACAACATAATTTTTATGTTGCGGATCAGTCTTTATCGTCATCTCAGCAGAGCGCTTGGTGCATTTGAAATAAAACCTATGCATTCGGATTCCCTTATATGTCTCACCGATAACATCTTCTTTGCGGAAATTGAACTTAGTGCCTTCACATATATAATTTCCGTATGCATTACAACGTATGCTCATCGGAAGCATCGAACGAACCATCATCTGTTGATTCTTCGGCCGCCAGGCCCTCGGAAGCTTCGACGGATCGAGGTCCGGCGAGTAATACTTGTTGAGTACTGTTCTTACTCCCATCACAAAGGCGGGGACGAAGGGTGGCTGGTGAAGAATTTTTATCAAAAACCTAACTAGTATTATTTGTTATTTTTTAAATTTAAATTCAAAATATACCTACATAAAAATTATATATTTTATCAAAAACCTAACTAGTATGGGCTGGATAATCAAACTACTTTGTTAATGGGTTGGGTCATTTGTTCAAGCTCGAAAATTCACTCGAAATTTTAAAAAATTTAGGTAAAGAAATTAGGCCCTTTTAAAATAGGAGTCGGACTCAAGCTTGAACATTTAAGGTTCGAGCTCGACCTGTTGTTTATGTTTGTAATGTTTTATATTATGTAATTTATAACACATAAAAATTAAATCTATAGTAAAATGCTACTATAATGTAAACATTAAAATGTTATAAGATGACTATATTTAAATTTTTAATAAATAATATATAAAACTATTAATATTAAATTAAAATAATATAAAATTATTTTTAAAAAATTAATATTAACGGGCCTAAATGAGTTTGGTTAACCATTTGTAAATACAAACAAATTTGAGTAAAATTTTAAACTCATTTTTTACAATTAGATTGGACTTTGGTAAATATAAAATATCTTAGTGTAATGTTTAGACTAGATCAGCCTAATCTAGAAACATCTCTTATCCAAATAACTACAATTAACGTAGAAATATTTTCATGAATTGATACGTGATAAAAAATTATTTAAATTTAATTATAAAATATTAGTATTTAAAAAACAAAATAGACAAAAATTAAAACAAATTATTATGACAATATTGTTATAAAATAATTTAAATCCGCCCTATACTAGAAACTCTTCAACAATATTTTAAATTAGTGAAACGAGTTTATATCTAAGGATAATAAAATAAAATAAAAATGTTAGACTACAAAATTTACATTTTAATCATTTAATTTTAAGAAGTTACAAAATGATCATTGAACTGTTTAAAAATTTTCGTTTAAGTCATTAGATTGTTAAAATCGCTATTGTATGGTCTTCTCTATTCGCATCGTCTGCACCAATCAAAATATCTCATTCTCCTTCTCTTCTATACAAGGTTATTTGAACCAGACTGGATTGGTTGATCGGACCGAGAACCGATCAAGGTATCAGTCTAGAGAAGGGCATTGAACTGGTTGACTTGGGAAGTTAAACCAAATTTTTAATATATATTTTTATTTTTAATGAAATTTTAATATATTATTTAATCAAACTAGATGGGTGGGTTAAATTGGAAAATAGATGGTTTGATCAGTTTGACCACTGGTCTAGTTCTAAAAGCCTTGCTTTTACGGTTTATTTTTTTTTCATGAAACAACAAAACTAATGGTGTTTATGCTTAGTTTACTTTGATGTAATTTTCTTCTATTTATAACAGAAAAAAAATAGTGAAATGGAAAAAGAAAAAGTCAAAAAGGAAGATTTAATGATCCTCCATAGCCATAGCCATAGCCATAGCCATAGTCATAGTCATAGCGTGCAGACATATTAGGCTTTTAGAGGGCCAAAAAGACATTAGTAGGGTTGTCTATTGACCTTTAATTGAAATCATTTTCCCACTTGGATGTAAATTCAAACACCGATTTATGTTGAGTAAAATTAATTAGAATCAAATTAATATAAATTGTAAACGAATCGAGAATTATAAATATTTAGATAAAATTTATCATAATTAGTTGGTGTCGTATATAATGAAATTGAAGACTTATACATGATAATAAAATTAGGTAAGAAAAATTAAAAAATTGAAATTTGACCTGGTTGAACGGTTTATAGAATGTAAATTTAAAAATTATTATTACTCGAAATCAATCCGAGTTCTATTTTTTATTTAATATGTAATTATTTTAAAATTTTATTGTATAAAAATAAATATTTTATATTTAAAATAGTAAAGATAATTTAAAAGTTTTTGAATTTTTTTTAGAAATATTTATGAAAAATACTTTAAAATTTTGTTAAATAATATTTAAAAGCCTTAAAACAAAGCTCATTTTGTCAAAATAAATCTAAAAATTTAAAATAAAAAATATGAAAAAACCGAGACACGACTCGAATTATGATGGATGGTTCAAAAATTTAAAAAATCCGATCAAAACTGAACTGTTATCACCCCTACATGACAATTAAGTATGATGTAGGGTAGCATCAAGGAGGGCAAACAAGGGCCTTGGCACCCCTATAATGGGTCCTTAGTCCAAATTAGAAAAAGCTATCAAGTTTCAAAACTAGAGTGAACAAAAAAAATTTTAGATACCAAAATACACGTAGTTGTCAAGTTTAAGGTAGCGATGTTCACGAGCTGGGATGAAATAAATTGAGGCTTGGTTAAAAAAAAATGTTTTAGGCCAAACTCGATCCGTTCAAGTTCATCTAAATGACCCTTTTTTGTTCAAATAATAATAATAATTTATTTGTCCCTCCAAAAAAATAATAATAATTTATTTAAATTTAAATTTAACTATAGAATATATAATTATTTGTATAAACTATTTTTATCAATTATAAATAGTAAAATGTATTGAGTTGGATTAGACCGACCCAAAGTTGAAAAATATAAACTCAAACCTAACCCATAAACATTTTTAGGAATTATATTAATACTAGATTTATAAATCATGCAAAAAAAAAATCAAAATCATTAGGTTCCTATTCGATAAGGATTGATTTTATTTAATCAAATTTGGGTCAGATCTATACTTCTATTCCAATGTTTAAGATTCTTATTGAGTTGATGTCACCTTCTGATCGAGTCCCAACTAAGTGGAAAAATTACCAAAAGCTCATTATTTATACAAAGCAATAAATATTATGTTAAGGATAATTTTATCTTTTCATATAAAATTTAGAAAAATAATCGCACATGATAAAATTCGAACTCAAAGCAAATTAACGCTTAATAACATAATGTTACAATTTCACCCAAAACCATATTTGATTAATGTATCAATATTTTTTAAATTTGTTATATAAATTTTCACCCATATTATAAGTGTGCTATAATCAAATATTATTAAAAAGATTGTCTTATCTCGAGATTATTACCAAAATACCTTTATGTGTTATTAATTTACTCTCCATTTTTATTATCTTTCATGTAATTTAATTTTTTTTTTGTCTTTAAATTTGTATTTTTTTATCAAATCATCTTACAATGGATGAAAAAATTAACTTTTTTTCCCTACCTTTCATGCTTATTTTTTTTATTATTTTTGTAGCAACTTTCTTTTCGAGAAAATAATATCTTTTTAGAGTTTTAATTTCATCCAGAGAAAGTATATTAGTAATTTTTTTTTAGGAAAACAAATAGAAAATCAAACAAAAAGAAGACAGTAAAAAAACAGACTTAATATATCATTTGGTACATGAATTTAATTTTTTTTAATATGGTACATGTGTTATTTTTTGGTCCAATGCGGTACATGTATTTGATAAAAAAATATTTTTTGATACTCAAAAGTAACAATGTTAACTTTTTAGTATATAATTTAGGTTTTTGAATTGATTTGATGAAAGTTAATTGCTAATATTATTAGGTTTAAATTTTTCATGAATTTGTTAATAGAATAAATTACCTAGTGTTAATTGTGATTTTTTTTTTAAGTTCTGTGTTTAATTTATCAAATACAATCTGATGGGTGTCAGTTAATTCGGGTTTTATGATTGATTTAATGAAAGTTAATTGCTAATATTACGAGCTAATTATTAATTTTCATCAAATTGACTCTAAAACTCGAATTAAATACGGAAATGTTAATACTACTATATTCACATACCAAAATGTATAACTCTTATCAATTGTATATTTTTACCATTTAAATAGCTTATATATTTAAAATTTTTAAAAGATTAAATCAAATTTTATCACTTTTGTAGAGTAAAATATAATTTTATTATTACTAATTTATAATTTTATAAACTATAAAAAGCCTAAATAAAAAAAATTTCATTTTAGGAGTCGGACCTGCCAAACCCCTAGATCTGTCAACAAGATTCCACATTTTTTTTTTTCTAAAAATGGTTTTAGATAATATGTTGAAGGACCAATCTAATTTTATTTAGCATGTGAATACATAGCAAAAAATGGGATAAAGTAATAGTTAGTCCTTAGACTTGAAATTGACAAATTTTATCACCTTAGTTCTTAAATATTTTTTTATTCACATTAGTTTTAAAACTTGACAATTTTTTCTAATTTGGTTCATAAAATTAAATTCTATTAAAATCTGATGACATGGCACTTTGGGATCGTGCCACATCATCACTTCGATTTTTTATTTGACTTTATATAACTTTTTAAAAATTTTCAAGTGTTTACGTGGCATAATTTTAGAGTGTCACGTCATCACATTTTAACATAACCCAAGTTCATGAACTAAATTAAAAAAAAATCAAAATTCGAAACTAATATAAAAAATATAAATACTAAATTAAAAATTTTTAACAAGTTGAAATAGAATTTCTTAATTTTGTAATTTAGAGCAACTTCAAATCAATTTAAAGTCTCATCTATCTTGTTTTAACAATGGCAAACATTTTCAAAGCATAGGTTTGAAAAAGACAAAGGAATCAAATTAGAAACTAAGAATAGGTCTTTCTATTCCAATGTAGACTTTTTATTTTTTCTCACATTAGAATCATTGAAAAGTTTATGCATGCATTGACAATTCATAATTTTGTGGAACAAAATAATACCCAATTTTATACACTTCTATGTTAGGGAAAGTAGTCTAATACTAATTCAAATTTAATTATTAAATCGAGCTCGATCTCAAATAATTTACATTATTAATTGAACTAAATTTATATATTAATATTCAAATCGAATAGTTCATTAGTCCAATCAAGATTTTACAATAACTTTTAATTATAAAACTGGTCCTTATATTAAAGTTTTTCTCATTCAGGTATTTAAATTTTTTTTGATAAAATCAATTTTATCTCATTTTACTTAACAAGTGTACAGCGTACAATAAAAACATGCCATATGTCATGGTCATATTGGTTGGTATCGTGTTTTTGGTAAAATAAAGTAAATTTGTGATAAGAATAGGGTAATCCCTTTTAATCTGATCGATAAACCTCAAGAGTATACATAATATTTATACTGCAGTAGTCACGGAATAGGAAAGATATATAATATATTCCTAAATATATGGACATTATATAATATATTTCTAAATAGAAAAGATATATAATATATCCTTAAAAGATAATATCCCGTGATAATATCTTAATAAATTGATAGTTCCAGTATCACTTTTGACAAAAGAAAAAAGCATAATGATAAATTTAGTTATTAATGTTTACATTTGTGTCAATTTGGCCTTACTTTATTTTCGAGTTAAATTTGATCATTAACTTTTGAGAAAGACTCAAATTATTGTTTTAACGACGTGCTGACCAAAACATTATTTTTTTAACGGCATTGACATGATAACCTGAATAGCAATCCACTTATACTTCAGATTGATATGACACTATTTATCTTATATATCAAGTCAATAAATAATTTTAAAATATAAAAATATTAAAAACATTAAAAAAATTATAAAAAATTCATAAAAATTTTAAAATTAAGTTGAATGTTTAAAATTTTAATAAAACAAATAAATACACACATAAAACGTGACAAGATTCTAGAATTTGTCCATAATTTGTATTTTTTTTATATTGTATAAATAAAACAAATAAGATTCCTAAAATTGTCCACCGTTTGATTTTCATTGGGTTAATTTAACTTTTAGTCCCTGAACTTGATAACTAGGTCAATTTTGATACTTATATATATATATTTTTTTGTTTACTTTGGTATTTGAATTTGGTAACTAAGACCATTTTGGTCCCAAAATTTGGCAAATGTAAAAGTTTTATAATGTGTTATTTTGATTTTTTTTAAAATTTTTTTTAGGTGATGATATGATATATTATCAAATTGTCACGTCAAAAATTTTAATGAAATCCAAATTTAGAGATTAAAATGAATCCAATTATCAAATTCATGTACCAAAATAAACAAAAAAAAAATAAATAGGACTTAATTGTTAGTGAAATTAAAAATAAGTCGTGAGTAGGGGTGTTCATTGGTTAAAACCGAATTAACCAATCGAGCCGATCTAATTCGGTTAATCGGTTGGTAGCCGAATTTAGTTTGGTTGGAGGTCAGTTAATAAATTTTTGAAATTTTAGTTATCGGTTAATAATTTTTTTATTATGATCCCCAATCTTTCAAATTTAGTTAATTTGTTGTCTTCAGATGAAAAAATTCACTAAACTGTTAAAATTCTAAAGATTTTTAAGTATACGGAATTTTAAATTTCTATTTTTTTAAAACTTTTTATAAAATACACATAAATTATCCCATAAGTTATTAAGTCAATGCAATTAAAATTTTAACGGTTGATCCAAAAAAAAAAATGAATAAATCTAAAACATTCAGGGCCAAAGTGATTTTAAAAAAAAAATTAGGACCAAAATGATAAAAAGATAAACATTAAGGACTAAATTTATAGTTTTATTTATTATTGTTTTTTTGGATAAACAACCCATTAATCAAAGTAAACTATTATCTCTTTTAGTCTCTTTCTTTCCATTACATGCGAAGGCTGCTTTTCAAAGCTTTACAACTTTTAAATTCGCGGCACCAAATTACCCCTCAATTTCATCAAAACCACAAAATAAACATGCACAAATTCACTTTAATTATAGAAAGAACGGAAGGGCAATTCCGTCACTAAAAATATCCAATAACCATAATTTTTTCCAGTTAAAGGCCAAGTCCAAAAGTCTCCATCTTTGACTCTTTAATTTTTTTTTTCTTTTTAACAAAATTACAAATCAAAGAACCCTAATATTAAACCCTTTTAAATTTGAATCATAATGTTGAATAAAGTGTTTTTAATTTAGTTTTGTAATAGTGATTACTGAAAAAAATTAGCAAAGAGGAATTTTTTTTAGGGATCAAATATTTTTATGATGATTGAAACGGCGGTGGTGGTTGATTATTTGTTGCCGTCGTGGTGGGAGGTCAAAGTGGCGGTGGCGGCGTCGGTGTTCGTGATCGTTTCTTATTGGTTTTTTGCATTACAAGGCAAAGATGGTGACGGCGGTGATCGATCGCAGGTTTCGGAGAGTTCTGCTGAAGGAATTATTGACGAAAAAGACAAGGTCAATTCTTTGACTTTTTAAAGAAAGAAGTATTTTCTTTGAAGGTTTTGTTTTTGTGAATTCTATTTCCTATGAATTATGTTTTGATGTAGATGATGACATTGAATGTGGAAAAATCCGAGTTTTTCTTTTTGGGTTTAATTTTTTGTTCATTTATTAACAATTATATCTCTATTTTTAAGGGTAAGTTTTTAAGTGTTTTTATTTTGGTTACCAATGGCAGTTAGTCAATGTCAATTTAGTTACTTATTTCTCAATTTTGTTAGTTTTGGTTTTCATTAAAGTTTTGTGAATTTTGTTTTCTTCATTAATAAGAATTGAACTTGCTTCCTTTCTTTCTTTCATTAAAATATGTCAGTGTTAGTTTTAAGCCCTTCATGCTATTGGTTTCTTTAACTGATGAGTCTAACACAAGTTCAATTCATGTTTCTTATTTGATGATAATTTTTGTAGCAATTTTTTTCTTTATTAATGGATAATATATGTGTAACTTGTTTTCAGTTTAAAAAGGTTCTTTTTCTGTGAATTTTGATTGGGTTTTCTTTTTAGTCTTATTCCTATTTATATAGAATTTTATAGACTTTTGTAGGCGATATGATCTTCAATAGAGTACATATGTCCAGTGTGATCTATAAGTTGCTTAGTTGATTCTGTGTTGTCTATTAATTATTGCTGGTAAAATTCATATGAAGTATCGATGTCTGTCACTGTCAATTGATAGTCTTTTCTATCTGTGTCAGAATTCTCCTCCATTACTTGGTTAGCCATATTTACAGTTCGCTACCTGTCTTTGTGCAATACTGAAGAAGAATAGGGGTCACTTGTTTTTGCATGTGACTTCTCTAAGCAAGTTTGGCTGAAAGTTTTGATTGACTTGATCTGTTGATAGAACTTCCACAAGTTGGGATTTCCTTTAATGGAGGGCAAAACAGTCTCTATGCTTTAGTATTACATGGTTTATCTGATACTTTCCGTGTACATGTGTGTGTGTTAAATGCATTGCTAAAGTTGTTATAGTACTCAATCCCATCTCTGAAAACATGAATATTGTCAATCTGATTTTATTGCAGTACAAAATGGAGCATGCGCTCTTTTCATGGAGTAATTTTTCACTTCTTTGACATGCAGTTGTGCACTTATTTTGTAGATAGTCCAGTTGAAAGGAGATGTCCAAACTAATTCTCGATATCTAATCAAGGTACTTTGGGAATTTATTTCATGTGATGCAACTTGTTTCGAACCCAAAATGAGATTGCTTCTGCTCTGTTTTTAAGGTGGAATTGCTGGCAGCTAAGAATCTCATTGGTGCTAACTTGAATGGCACTTCAGATCCTTATGCTATCATTACTTGTGGTTCTGAAAAGAGATTCAGGTTAGATGTTTATATATTTTCTTTTTCTGTTTTCATTGCAAGTTTCTGAAGGTTGATGAATTCAAGCTATTTTAGCAATACTGGTTATCTGAGATTAAGTTTTTTATGATTACGAATAAGCAATATAAGTAGCATGCATGAGAAGCACTTGCAGGGGAAGGGAGCATTACCTTTCTTTTTGTCCTTATCATATTATTAGTTATTACAATCTCACCTTGTACTTTGGTTTATTTTGGCTTTAGTACTTTTATGTTTGCTCCTTAGTAGTTACCTGTTCATGAGGACTTTTGAACTTATTTGTTAAGTTCTCCTTTCAACACTGTTGTTTGTTCACGATTTTAGGTCTATAGTTGCATTTTTGATTCTTTAAGGGAAAACTGTCTATGGTATTTGTGGTTAGTGTTAAAAACTAAAAGGGCAAATGGACAATTACTGTTCTGGGGGTCTTTAAACACTTACGTCATATGGCTTCATGATCATCTTTCAAGTTGCAGTGCTTTTATGTTTGTAGTGTTTATATGGATTTTTTCTGTTTAGTAGGTTATGAATAAGACTATAAGAGTGTAGGTTTTTTGCTAAATGATATTCCATGGCATTTTTTCTTGCAGATTGACATTATTGCTACTATAGGAGCTCTTAAAAAGCATATATAATATTTCTAAATAAACAAAACAACTGATCTTCAAACAAAAATGAAAATGGACTTTAGTGCTTAACAGTAGTTCGCATTTGGGAACAAATTCTGCATTATACATGTGTACATTATTTTCCTGGTTCATGTCGGGTTGATGAAATTTCAACCGCGGTTAATGGAAATCCCTCTGATATTTCCAGGCTTAATAACAAAGAAAATGCTTATGAAGTAAAACTAGTGAAAGAGTTAAGTACTGATGTATAAAGGATGGTGTTGTTTCGTGTTTACCCATTGGTTTTAGGGATTATGATATTGGTAGTATAGTACAATATGGTTCCACATATATGATACATCCATGAGTCCTTTTTTTTAAAGTTTTGCATGATAGATGTACAATATCTCCATTTTGTCACATACCTAAGAATTTAATTGTCTTGCTGTTGCAGTTCGATGGTTCCTGGTTCAAGAAACCCCATGTGGGGAGAGGAGTTCGATTTCTCTGTAGATGAGCTTCCTGTACAGGTTTACATCATAATTTATTCTCGTTTTAGACTTGTATTTGGAGATTTTCCATTTTGCTTCTTCTTGGAACACTATGGTATATACTACCAGATGCATAGCAGCTTTTGAACTATGATTTCAACCTATATATTTATGATGGTTTGAATGATTTTTCTTCCAAGTTTCAGAGAGAAAGGTTTTGTTAAGAAAATGCACTTTTCATCCTTTAGATTCTTTGATGTTCATTTTATGTGGGTGTTACCTTGCTTAGTCTCAAACTAGTGATGAGAAACACTTTTTTTGTGTCTTTCTCTATGTGTAATGCCTTTTAACCTTTATATTTTCTGTACGGGGCTTTTATATAATGAATATCAACCATGCTTTAGAATAAATTGTTCAAAATTCTTTAAGCATCAAGGCTTTATTTTCAATTGGACTTATACTTTGATCCTTGGCTGTACAAATTTTACATTTAGTTGCTTCTCAAAGTTGCTGCTGCAAATTGTGATTATATCTTTGCTTTCCAAAGCCATGTAACCAGAATGTTCCTAATAATATAACTGTCAGTACTCCTCTCCTGATTCTTGGCATTGTCATCAGAAGGAATTTTATTTGCAATAATTTGAATACTGACTTGCATAATTATTGAAAAAAAGAGAAGTGAGATAGTGTAATTCAATTAAGGATGTATGTGGAAGAGAAAAATAAATGGAGACACTTGTGTTAACAGTTTTTATTTTCTTGTGTGGCATGGTTTGTCTAATAGAATCCTTCTTACTCATGCAGATAAATGTGACAATATATGACTGGGATATAATTTGGAAGAGTGCTGTTCTTGGTTCAGTTACAATTCCGGTTGACACTGAAGGCCAAAGTAATGCAGTATGGTATACCTTAGATAGCACATCTGGACAGGTGATATTTTATTCCCAAATTTCATATTTATCATATTCGTCTGGCTCCTGTACAATCTTTCTTCTTGTAATGATCATAGAAGGCTTCACTGCTTTTCAGGTCTGTCTACATATCAAAACTATAAAACTCCCCGTGAATTCCAGGTATATTATTCAGCTTTCAGTATATATATATATATATAGATCTTAAAATGAAATATTTGTGTTAAGCTGCTTTTTCTATGTTGGCCGCACATAATGATAAATACTGGTGGAATTATTTTTATTCTCTCAATATGTCTTTGAATAGCTGGAAAGCTTTTACTAACAGGGGTATGAATGGATATGCTGGAGCTAATACTCGAAGAAGGATTCCTTCAGATAAACCAGGACCTACTGTGGTTCATCAAAAGCCAGGGCCTTTACAAACAATATTTAAGCTCCTTCCAGATGAGGCAAGTTTCTTAGATTGTATTTGCAAGTTTTATTTAAATTAGGCATGATATGGTTGTACTAACAAATAGGAGTTCCAGGCAATCCCATTTAATCACTTCAAGCCTCGGGTTATCTAACAGGCATTTTCTTTCAGGTTGTCGAGCATAGTTACTCATGTGCGCTTGAGAGATCATTCTTGTACCATGGTCGTATGTATGTCTCCGCATGGCACATTTGTTTCCATTCTAATGTGTTCTCAAAACAAATGAAGGTTAGGTTGCCATTTTGGTTAATAAGTTACCAAGGTTTAGCCTGTTGAATTTCAGTAACCCTGTCAAAATATATGCTGAATTAATGGCAATTTTACTTACAGTAGAATCCAGAGACATGTAAACTTTCCCATTAAAATCTTCCCATCTTCCTTTTCTAAAGGCAAAAGCAATTAAACTATATAAAGATAGTAAAAGAAATAGATTTGACACCTTCTATGGCATTATAAACCGAAAAGAGATGTTCAGTGTTTCAAATCTTAACAATCCTTTTTTTACATGACAGGTGGTGATACCATTTGGGGATATAGATGAGGTAAACTTTGTTCTTCTGATAAATTAGTTAAAGTTAGTTCTGTGATATTAAAAAGAATTATTTTATAAATGTTAAATGCATTGTCTTGACCATGGTGGAGATCTTTTTTTTTTTTAATTTGTTTATGCTTATAATTTTCATTTGGTTTATGCAGATTCGTAGAAGTCAGCATGCATTCATTAATCCTGCAATAACAATTATTCTTCGCATGGGTGCTGGTGGGCATGGTGTACCTCCATTGGGGAGCTCCGATGGTGAGCAACTATATTCTTTTTACTAAATGCTAGGAAGCTGGTGGGATTTATATTTTTTAATATCTTGAACTAAAAGAGGATTATACCTCAGTGATTTTATTTTTCTCCATCAACATGACATAAGGGTCACTGTTGATTTATTGATGCCCGCTTGAGTTTGCCAAATGTGAGGTTTTTGGCTGCTTTATGGGGATAATTTTTGGCCAATGTACTGGCATTTAGCTGATTTCATTTTTCATGTTGGCTCTCCCTACTTTTAGATTGCACTGCATTAAAGTTTTATGCATAATTGAGCTCAAAAAATACTTCATGGAGGGAAAATTATTATGGCTTATTTTTATGTGTTTATTTGTTTCATACGGGTTTCTCCTTAGTTAATGGGCTGAAAGGTTTTTTGACTGTGGAAACAAGAATGTATTTGTTGAACAGAAGAGGAGTAGAGGGAAGCATCAAGACATGTTTCTCTTGTACATAGCATGGTAGATATAATATTCTCTAGCAATCCAATGATTTTATATTCTGAATAAGTACTCTTCTTTATCATTTAAAATTATGCGCACTTATGGTCATTTGTACAGGTTTGTGTCTTACACACTAGCGCCTTTTGCTTTGCTCCATTCAGTTATGCATTCAGAGATCTTTCCTTTAAAGATCCCTATTATTAATTGGGAAGAGTTAGTTCACTTTACAAGAGTGAGAGTCTGGTCTTAGCATGAAACCAGTAAAAGAGTGTTTATAATTTTTCTTTTGTCTATTTCAGGTAGAGTCAGGTATAAATTTGCATCATTTTGGAACCGGAACCATGCATTAAGAGCATTACAGCGCGCATCAAATAACTACCATACAATGTTGGAAGCTGAAAAGAAGGTTTTCTTGCTTTTTCTCTATGATCTGTGAATTAACTTTTGTTGAACTGTAGTCTTGATTATTATTATTTTGATATGATCAGAGGCATTAGTTTTCTTCACATCCTTAGAAACAGCAAAATTTGGTAGCTGAAAGCTTTTCTTACTCCAAAGAAGGGGCATTTACTTTCCATTTAGTATTAATTTTGCTAGAATCTTGTTGACATTGTCTTGGGGCTGGTAAAGATGACTGGATATTGGAAAATGTTAGTGCAGTAAATAGTTATTTCTTGGCCAAGTAGTAGGAAAATGTTGGATTATACATTGTGTTGGATTAAAAATGTAACGAGAACATATTGTGAATAAGTGGATGGAGAGATTGTGAAAGCTGAATTGTATAAGATTTCCTTTCCTAAATGATGAAGTATAGTTTTTCGGGGGCACTCTTTGAACCTGTAAGGTGCTCAATGATGTATTTCAACTACTCAGGAGTCTGGAATAGGAAGTTATATGGTTGGACCAATGAGAATGTGATGGGTGAATACATTTGTCTGTGAACTCAAATATAATGAAAGCTCATTTGTTGTTGTTATTGCTATTTGCTTCTGTGGTAACAAATTTATGTTTAAAGTAAAAGCTAGAGAAATGATGTATGGATATAAACTAAAACTATGTGAAGGTTTGAACTTCAAGTAACTTAGAGATTGCTGAACTTTCAAAAAAATATAATTTTAACTGATTATTTTTTGGTTGGATTAGTTTATTGTAATGATTATTGGAGCACTACACGGAAAGATCCTTTTTGTAGGGCATAACTATATAGGTGTAGCAATTTCTTCAAGGTATTTCATTATTTAGCTTAGCAAATATAAAATGTTGTGTAGATAATTGTCGGTGATGCATATACTGGTAGGACAAAACTAAGACCATTTGATTTATAATAATGCCTTTGTTTCAAAGATCCTTGCTTGTATTTATGTGTAAATTTTGTCCTTTTAAATTGATTCAGGGAATTTTTATTTGATTTATTTTGTCGGTATGTAGGAAATAGCAGAATCAGCATTGCGTGCACACAGCAGCTCTATTAGAGGTAGTAGAAGGCAAGCTACGGCTCCCAAAGATAATGCATCTAAACCTGAAAAATCACAAGCTTTTATCAAAGAAGAAGTTCTTGTTGGTATCTACAATGTATGCATCTCATATTTTCCAGCCTTTTCCAGTTTTATTATGTTGTGAATTTGAATATTTATGATTCATGAATGTTTCTTGCAGGATGTATTTCCGTGCACTGCAGAGCAGTTTTATAATTTGTTATTAAGTGATGACTCTAGTTTTACTAATGAGTATCGTGCAGTACGGAAGGATACAAATCTTTCGGTAAGCTAAGATCATTTAGTATTTCCCCATGCTTATTCTATTGAAAATGTCTTGAAAGTTTGTACCAACTCTCCTCTGTTATTTTCAGATGGGACAGTGGCACCCTGCTGATGAATATGACGGCCTAGTGAGAGAGATAACATTCAGAACCATTTGTAACAGTCCCATGTGTCCTCCAGACACTGCCATGACAGAGTACCAGCATTCCATTTTATCACCCGATAAGAAAAAGCTTGTATGATTTCGTTCTTATTAATTCCGTCAATTCTTATTTAATGATCTCAGTCTCGGTTAAAAAATTCATTTCTTGTGATACTTTGGCCTATTTTTTATGTTGGTTTTATGTTTGTTTCATTTAATTGAATTTAGTCAATTTTGTATCTTCTTGTAGGTTTTTGAAACTGTACAACAGGCACACGATGTTCCATTCGGCAGCTACTTTGAGGTAAGTATTAGCTGGATATTTATGTTTTCAGTTCCGGTGGCAGTTCTAAGTTCAAACTTCTAGGAAGAACAATTTGCTTATGATATTTATGTCCCGCTTTTGTAATTACTAGATGTATTGGACATCGTTTTATTTATGTGCTGTACCAGGTACATTGCCGATGGTGTGTGGAGACCAATGGCGAAAATTCGTCCATTCTAGATGTAAAAGTGGGTAGGTTTTCTGTTGGCTTGTCATCTCTTGAAAACGTTTTCTAATACAAAGATCCATTGGTCCTTGAACCACACAATAGGGTAGCCCTCTCCCATCCTGCAAAATCCACCCGTCATTGCAAAGTGTTCAAACCGAGACTTCCAGATCAGTCTTAAGTTCTAGCTTCTAGGGTGTCCCCTTGGATACATCTCTTGACAAATATTTCCGGCAGCATTAGCTCTTCTCCTAGTCGAACTCTTTTTCGAAGACTGTCTTTCAATTTATACCAATATGAAATTTAGTTGGCGCATGCGACAGACAATGGTGGAAGTAAAGAACATCCAAACCACATCTTTTCCCATGAAAGTAACTTAGTTTTCAATTTTTTTTCATTTTCTTTTATCTGAACATCACTGAATTGTATCGACGGCATTGTCTCAATTTTTGCAGGTGCACACTTCAAGAAATGGTGTGTGATGCAATCAAAAATTAGATCAGGCGCTATCAACGAGGTTGGTATATCTTCAACTATGCTCTTTGCCGATCACGATCACGAATCCCATTCTTCCAAAAACTTTTTTTTCATCATTTTCGTAAACATTAAAGGTCAAAATTTTAACCATTTTCTGGCTTTCCATGCAGTACAAGAAAGAGGTAGAGGTGATGTTAGACGTCGCCCGCTCTTATATCAAATCACATACAACCGGTGGTGAGACCAATAGCTCATCATCCTCACCCCAAGTTATACAACAAGGTATCAGCTAGCAATAAACTCTTTGATTTTGTTGTATAATTTCTTTCTTTTTTTAATACAAGTAATGTAAGAATTATATGTAGAGGTACCAAGGTTTTTGCAATGACCTTGGGTGTATAATGTAACTTAACCCTTCTTTTTCTTTGAGGTTCTTGTAATGCATTTTTAACTATAATGGTGGGCTAATGTCAACCTTAATTTTCACTGTCATTGAATATATACACACACTGTTTCTCCCTGATTTAATTTATAAGTAAATGAAAAAAAGTTACTGTTATCCTATGTGTTTTTTTTTTAGAATGTGATATGTGATATGTTTTTAGGGATGGTAACAACACTAATATATATGCGTGTCTGATTTCGAAATTCTATATAATATTTTATAATATATTAATTTTTGCAAAATTAAGTTAATATATACTATAAATCTTATTATAAAATATTATAAAACTAAATTTTATAAAAAGGGTTAACATAATAATCCCTTGATTCTTGGCCTTGACTTAGTAATTGTTTTAATACTAGAATTTACTTGAAATTGCTTTCACATTCAGATTTAAATTTTAAAATTTTCAAAGAAATTTCAAAGATTAATTTAGACAAAAAAAAATTAAAATCTTAATCTTGTAAAAATTCAAATTCAATAAAAGAGCAATTTAAAATTTCAATAACATTGATGAGCAAGTAATTGGGTTGAGATCCCAGAGCTGCTAGTTAGTGAAACAATAAAAGTGCATAAAATTGAACCACTAATTATGTTTCATCAATATACATGTGAAACCAACAAGTTTCCAATAATACAGATGTGTTCGACGGAGCTATGAGGCAATCAAGAATATCTGAACCAATCACCCCAAATTTCCTAACTTTTATAAAAGTTTATAACTCCGTCACGACGGTGCGATACCATTTCCGATTACACAATTCTCGAATATCATAGACTATACCGATTCCGCCTACCATCATCATCCTATCTATGTCACAAAGTTTGGCTGTGAAAATGAAGGCTTCAATTGAATTGTGAGATAACCTTTTCAAATTTTGGAGATGTGGTCTTTATCGGAGCCCAAATATCAGCTCCATTGCTGCGAGCAAGTCCTATGGTACACGAGATCGGTGCAAGGCATAAACCTCGGTTTCTCAAGCTATACTGATCATCATCCTGGAAAGAGAGAAAATTTTAAATCGAATCCAAAATCGGAACTTTTGAACTACTATCACTGACCCTAGCTTGTATGTCTCTAGTGTGTTGGATACTTTTATATCTCCGTGTTCTATGTGTGTAACGGAGTCAGTTTAATGCTAACCTGTAAACTATTTGTTGGTATGGTTTGGAGATACGGTGCACTCAACACCTGAAACCATCCGAAAAGAACAGAAAAACAGAGATTTTTTTTAGTTAAAATTGCCATTTATACGGAGAACGGTTTTCTGTATATAGTAAACATTTCCAATGACATGAGCAACCATAAGTATTCGAAAACGGGCCTTCAAGAAAACTAAATAATTGAACAACGGATAATACAAGTAAAAGTAGGCAAGGCAAACAGACCTTAACTTGTTCGTGAAGAAATCGTATGTATCCCATTGCCTCGAGTAGGACAGAAGCCGTATCCGTCTGCAACGAACCAAACATTACTTCACAGTTACGGCAAACCGACAACTCCATTAAAAGCCTTAATAAACACTAAAAGGAACAAATATAGCATCACTAATCAGATTATTTGCGGATTCAGAATATTAGACTCAACTTTCTGACTCAATTTTCCCCAGAAACAATTGACAGAAGTCACTATAAATGTAAACAAATTAATAGCCGAAAGCACCTTTCCGTATGGCGAAACAAGTTGCTGCAGAGCAGCAATCCGTTCGCTGACCTGATCTTTTTTCTCCTATTCCCAGAAACAGCGAATAAAGATTAATATCAAGATGATACATAAACACGAGCTTCGGTACACGATATTTCTAACTACGAAATGAATGCCGAAGATATATAAAACCGAGAACAGAGAGAACTAAAAACCTTTGTGGCCTTCTGCCGTTTCGATGCCAAAGACGTAAACCCGGTATGATCAACAGAAAAAGGGCTCCGTTTGTTTTCCATCATCGTTCCGATATCAACTGCTTCTTCACTAGTTGAAAACAAGAAAAAGAAAATCACCCAACCGAAGTAATAACACATGACAAACAAACTTAGCTATCTCGCGAATCCAATTTTATTCATCGACATCGAAAAACACCACAAAACATTCATTACAAATAGTATAAGATCAAATAATCAAATGCTTTTCGACTTCAAAACTAAAAGCACGATACTAATTCGACACGAAAGCTCAAAAATAACTAAAAGGACAATCTTAAAAGGCAAAAACAAAAAATACCCAAAAATTAGAATCCAGCAAAACTCAAAAATAGTGCATGTTCCTTTTGCCTTGTACATTGCATATATATATATATACACACATACATACATATGTATATTATGGCAAAAGGCCATGCGTGTTGATATTATTAGTTGACCATCAATGGATCATATATTTTAATCAAAGAAACTACATTGTTTCGACTCTTTACTCGTGTCAGACACCCCTATCCGACAATATTTGTCATATTTGGACATGAATACGAGAATATAAACTCTACTTCCGAATGCTCATACACAACACTCACACTTAAATCCGAGTAATATATACCAAAACAAGCATCAACACGGAAATACAAACAATTTGATTATAAGAAATTAGCAGATAATTATCCATTTACATTAATTTAATCACAACAACATAATTTAAAACAAAAAAAAAAAAAAAAAAACAATATCAACATATTTATGTATATTAATTTGTAGCCTTACAAACAGACAACATGTTGCAAGAATCAATGAACAACACAACAACCTACAGACATTAAAAAATTGAAAAAAAAGGACAAAAATTAAGTTAAATTAAAATATTTCATGGAATAAAAGAATAAGTCCATATATATACACTATCATCTTGATTAATCAAATTGGATGGTGGATGAAGCTCCAAATTTCAGTCTAATATACATAATATAAAATAAAATTAATTTCAAGGACCCTTTTTTACTAAAACAAATATGCAAATTTGCATTTCTAATCCTTCTAATTCCTTCAATTTAATTCCAAATAATAACTTAATGAAACAAACCCATGATAGGAAATACAAATAAGAGATAAAGCAACTCACCAAGAACATAAAGCCTGCATTTGCAAAGCAACTCAAAGCACAAAATCTCAAAGTTCTTTATACTATAAATTGAGAAGCTTTGAAAGCAAAAAAAATACCTTTTTTTTTTTTTGAGGTGAAAGCCAAAGTTTAAGGCTTTATGATTCAGTTTTTCAACAAAAACCCAAAGTCCAAAAGGCAATTTCTTTTGTTTTTCTTCACCATAGCATTAAAAAACACCAAACTTTTTTTTTTTTAGTTAAATATTGAAACTTCTTATAGTATTGAAAGAAGTTGAAAACTTTAATGAAGACTTTTCTTTTTCTTTTTCTTTTTTTGCCTTAAAAACCCCAAAATAGATGAAGGCTCAAAGAAGTTGAGAGAGTATCTATATGGAAAGGGAAAGGCTTTGTTTTTTTTTTTTAAGGTTTTTAAAGCAATAAATTATAAATATTATGAGAAAAAAAAAGAAAATGAAAAATATGTGAATTAATTTGTTCTTTCTTAATATTTGACAGCTAATATCCAACCATGTAAAGAGCCCAACAAATTAATTTTCTTTCTTATGATTTATGAAAATTATTAAAAAAAATCAATAATCACATTAAAAATCGAATTAAGCATTTAAAAAATAAGATTTTAAATAAAATATTATTTTTATCGCTCGATCCAATAAACATTTTTATTGAATTTATTTCAAAATTGGCAATTTTCATTAACTTATTGCTATATTTTTCTAATTTTATTTTAATTAATAAATTAAAATTACACGAAAAAGGGATACTGTTGTGTTTTTAATTTGGCGGGAAATCGTTGTCTGAAAATGAGGGTGGTTTTGGAAACACGGGTGAGTTTGAAAATCACCTTCTCCCGTATCCACAATACTCGCTCTAACTCGCACTCTTCTGTCTAGATTTTACACGCGGCTGTCTTATTAAAGGGAAGTGAGGTTCACGAGTTGAGTGATAAGAGTGGGGAAAATGTTTACAAAAGAAGTCCAAAAAAAGAGATTAGATGGGGTGGGACCCACACGGTTTTGATATTTAAAAGAAGTCATCTATTTTCCTCATAAATCCAATCCTATTCAGTACTTTTCCTCAGTACTTTGGTTCTTCTATTTTAGCAAACCAAAAAAAGTGAATTTTAAATTATATTATATTATATTATATTAGTATTTTTTAAATATCTACTATTTATATATATAAATATATCTTAATTATATATATAAAATTTAAAATTATTAATTAAGTTTAAAAATAAATGATTATATTTTTATTATTAAATATAATTATAAAAATAAAATATTATAACTTTGCATTAATTGTTATTGGCCCGTACAAGATTATATTGGTTAAAATAGACTCAACTCGGAAAGCAACGAAATGATCAAAACGTATTAAAATTTTTTATCAAAATAAAACCATAAATACTTGGTATCGATTTAAGACAAAAACGATGTCAACCGAATACTAATTGGCATAATTTAAACATATTATATATTTATATGATTAAATTCGTATAAATTATGTCACTTTTATATTGTATCCAAATTTGATAGTTGTATATCGGAAAGTCTTTAAATTATATATAAACTTTAATTTAGTGTGTAATTTGATGAGTAAATTTTGATTTAATTTAAAAAAAGTTGTATGCACTTATAAAAAAATATCAACTTATTTTTATATAAAATCAATATAATTATATGTTTATGCCATATGTAAATTGAAGCAAATTATATTTTCATGTATAATATTGCACATTTAATCAAAATTAATGTCTAATTTTAAGATTTATCTATTATCTATTTTATTATTTTTGTAAAGTTTGTATTGCAATTTTACATAATATTATATAGTTGATAATTATTTTATTCTTTCTAAATATACTCTAATTTTATTGTAAAAATTTTAAAAAATTCATGATAAAATGGTAGATATTATTTCTAATAGTAATAATATATATATACTTAATATTTCTACTACAATTTATTGCCTTTTTTATTATGTAAACTCAATTAATTAGTAAAATAACAATTTTCAATAAAAGAAGTAATATTATTTTACAGGGGCCAAGCCAGAACAAATTTTTAGGGGTCCGAATGAAATTTTAATTTTTTATAGTCTATATCTTTATAATTTTTAAAGGATTAAATCAAATTTTTATAATTTTAGGGAGGCTAAAGTATAATTTTATTTTTACTAATTTAAATTTTTTAAAAAAAATTCAAAGGTCTAAATAAAAAAAAATTATTTTAAGGGGTCAGACGCTACGAACCCCTATAACCGCCTATGTTATTTTAGCTCAATTTTCTTTAATTATGTCAAAACCTAACATGATTATTTATGTTAATTAAATTAAAGATAATAAGAATGAATTTTTTAAAATTAATATCAAAACCTAACATGATTATTTATGTGAAATAAATTAAAGATAATGACAATGGTGTGTAAAATTCATGCATTAGTGGCAAATCACCTTTTTTAATAATTAATCTAAACATGTGAAAATGTTTTTTTCCTTAATTTTTCCTCTCCTTTTATGAGCATTAGATTTTTTGAGGTATAGGGTAGGTCCATAATTGAGATTATGTAGACAACATGTGATTTTTGGTCCAATAATTTATGTTCTAAAATTCAATCAAATGGCCAATGGTATAGCTTAGGCATAAAGTTCTAGGTTTCAAAATAGCTTTCATCAGAGTAAATAAATAAACTAATTATGGTGCCTACCTTAAAAGTTATTTTGTCCTGATGGACATAATCGGAAATTGATTTCGCCCTCCCAAGATTAATATAATTTTTTTAAATTCGTACATTCGAATAAGAAAGATGGAATTCAAAATGATTGCTCTTATTGTAAAAGTTAGGAAATAATATGGAAGAAACTTGGGTAAATCATATTAGGTTCAATTCTCAGTAAGATTTGGGGGGTCACAGATGGTCCAACTTAAAACTCAATCTCCCGGACAGAATATCGCACTAATGTAATTTAGTAAAACACCGAAATTTTAGAGAGCAAGAACGAAAGAGAAAAGAAAGAACTGAGTTTTATTGTTTTTTTTTTTTTGTAAAAAATGAATAGAATAACCTACTATTTATATTGTTTTTATAACGGTCAAAATGATAAATAACAGTGTCAATTTCTAAAAATAGTAGAGGATTTTTCTGATTAATTAGACTCAACTGTGAAAGTTTTTGTGCCAAGAGTTTTGAATTGTATTTTATCTTTTTTACTCAAAAAATGAGTTAAATAGTTCTTATACATTAAAATAAAAAGTAAATTGGTCATTCTATTAAAAATATATTCATTTCTACTGTTAAAAACTAATCTCTATACATCAGCATGAGGTACACATGGCACGCCACGTGTCACTTTTTGGTTAGTTCGTTAGCTACGCCAAATTTTAACTATACAAATGGATGAAATTAATAAAAATTACAAAATTGCTCTTTGATCCAATATAAATGGACTAATTTGCTCATCTTTTAAGTTAAAAGAACAAAATGCAATCTGACTTATAATACAATAACCTCTATGATACTTTTATCCAAACTATATCATACGAAATATTTAGGGGTGAGCATAATCGATTAAATAAATCAATATGATTTATTTGAAGTGATTTTTGAAATTTTTAATTCAACTCATTTAATACTCGCTATAAAATTTACTAAAATCTTAAAATTATATAATACAAATTATTAATATATATAAATAACTTAAAAAATATTATGATATATAATAAAATTAGTACAAAAAAAGTGCATGCACTACCAAATCTAAAATTATTTGATGACCTAAGTTGAATCCTAAGTTGGCTTATATATTTAAATTTAGTTTTATCATTAAAATATTGAAAATGATTTTAGTATTTAAATTAAAATTATTTTATTCTATACTTTAAATGGAATTTATTTTGTTTTTTTCCCACCTAAAATAATTTTATATAATTTATGACAAAAGAGTGATTATTTATGAGCAGTAATGATTTTGTAATTTTTCAAAAGGACAGGTGAGAGAGTTGTTGGAACAAAGACTAAAATAAAGCATGATTCAATGTTTTTATCGGTCTAATGTGAAATTATTTCTGCTTTTATGATATGAGGTCACCAGTGTTCCTAATTTTCTTTTTTAATGTTAATTTCAATATGATATTATCGAGGGATTTTCAAATTTTTTTAGAAATTTTAAAAGTGTTGCAGATTGAGTTTTAACTCGATTGATATGAGTATTTTTGTCAATATAAGAGTTCGAGTGCGCTGAAGCACGCATTATCCTCCTATTAATGGGTTGGTGGGGGCTATAGGTAGTTTTAGGCATTGCGTAAAAGAAAACAGATATGATCAGAACCTACAATGATATTATGTAAAAAAGTTATAGATTTAGTCTTTGTGCTTTAATTTGATCAATTGAGTCTTAACTCGATTAGTATGAGTATTGTTGTCAATACAAGAGGACGTGGATTTGAGTGCGCTGAAGCGCATTATCCTCCTATTAATAGGTTGGTGAGGAGTTATGGGTAGTTTTAGGCATTGTGTAAAAGAAAACAGATATGATCAGAACTTATAATGAGATTGTGTAAAAAAGTTATAGATTTAGTCTTTGTGCTTTTATTTGATCAGTTTCAATCTTATACTTTTCGAATTTGTTACTTTTAGTCTTTATACTTTTGAAATTTTAGTCTTGACCCAAATAGTAACAATTAAATTTATTTGGTTAAATTCAATTACTAATATTGTATTATGTGTATAGTTATATATTTAGTCTGTTTTCTCTAATTAAATCATTCTAAGTCTATATTTTTGAAGTTTTGAAATTTTAATATTGACGCAAATGACAGTTATTAATCCATCAATTTAATTTTTAGTAAGTAATAGGTGGAAATGATAAGCTGACATGACATTACATATAATATATTATGTTTGGCATATCAGATTTTAGAAATAGTAGAGCTTTATTTGATGACTTTAACGGCTACTATTTGTTGAGGACTGTAATTTTAAAATTTGAAAGATATAGAAACTAAAAATGACCAAATAAAAGTATAAGGATTAAACTCACAATTCTTAAAAAGTACAGGGGTTAATGGTAGAATTTAACTGTTTTTCAATAAGTTTGATACTGTTTTTTATTGAGATTTTGTCTCTTGAGAGCGTGAGTAATTGAGGATACCTGAAAAAGAGTCAAGTTCAATGGAGTGAAAGCATCCCGTTAGGATGAATTGTGTGTGATAGATGACTACCTACCAAAGAAATATAAGCATTTACATTTGATAAGGTTTGAACTGAACTCTTGCCCTATAATATACTATGCTATCATGTAGGCAACTTAAATTTTGAGAATATTTAAAATGTCAATTCGAATAAAACTTAGAGCATGTAAGGTACTTATGGGCAACTTAAAATCTAAACAATATTTTAGAGTATAGAATTATGGGTTGGGCAACTTTCGTTCATCTCACCATCGATTTAGGCATTAAATGTCAAATTAGATTTAATATAGAGCATATTTAAAATAAATGGATTAATTTATAAATGTATGTGTATTTATTGCATAAACAACTTGAATTTGAAGCATGTAAAAAAAACAATATTTTTCACGTTCATTTTATTGTTTCGAATTTGTAGCTACTTTTAATAACAATGTTGTCTCCAATATTTGAACCTACACAGTTTTTTGATAAAATAAAGAAAAGTTTCGAGTTTTTTGTCATCTCCAATGTTATACAAAGTATTGTAGAAGTTGCAGTAGTTTATATAATGTTATTAAGGCATGCGTTTAGACAATGTTATTAGAATTGGATCAAACCGATCAGTCCACCTGGTTACCCTGCTGATATAAACATATGTCTGAATAATCGTAAGTATCAAACTATTACAATAAAGACTCTCCAAGAAATCAAAAAGTAGAATCAAACCATTATAGTCAAGGGAGAATTTAGGGGAGTTGGTAGGATCTAACCCCCCTAATTTTGTAAAATTTCTTTTTAGGCCCTTTGAATTTTGAAATTTTATAATTTAATATTATAATTAGTGTTTTAAAAATAATAAATTTGTGTTTGACCCTCTAAAGTTTTTCAAAGTTTTTTTTTTTAAAAAATTTGATTTTTATAGGATTTATAATTTTTAATGATAAATTTAGTAATATTTTTAGTTTAATTTAGCAAACTAATACAATATAGTATTCTAAATATTAATTTGGTAAAATAATGTTTAGTAATTGTAATTTCTAAGTATGAAAAATATCTAAATATTAATTAAATAAAAGATAAACTTGAATAATTATAATATCTAATAAAAATTTTGGTGATCAAGATTATCACAATTTATCAAAAAAAAAAAGAAAGAAAAAGAAATCCTTTAATTTTGGTGATCAAAATTATCCCAAATTTAAAAATACATTACCGAAAGTCGGCTCGACTCATATAGATCGAGCCTACTTTAAACATGTATATTTTATATAAATATCTCAATAACCTTATCAATAATTCTGATTTCACTCTTGATTACAATACGACCAGGCTATTATTTGTGTTATTTATTATTTGTTTATGTGCATTATGTTATCTCAGAGTTCTTGATTAGGGATGAGTAAAATCTTATTCGATCAAAAAAATTCGATAAAAAAATTAAATTTTGAATTAAATAGTTCGAGTTATTCGGATCAACTGAAATAAAAATCAAAATTTCCAGTTTAACTTGAATATAAATTACACAATTCGAGTTATCCGAAAATTCGAATAAGAAAAGGCAAAACTACGTCGTTTTTGATAAATGTTTACCTTTTCTAAAGTTAAAAATCAAAACCATTTACCCATTAAGTTAAAAATCAAAATCAATATATTCTTTATGTAGTTAAATAATCTTGTATTTTACCTACCAGATAAATAATCGGTTCATGTAAACACAACATTGAGTATAAATAATAGGATTCATTAACTCGACTCGAATAGACTCGAAATTTTTTGACTCGATTCGGAAAAATTTTAAATTGAGTTCGGTTGCTAAAATAGGATTTGTCAACTCGACTAACTCGAAATTCTTTTACTCGATTCTACTCGACTCGATCGAATACTCACCGATATTCTCGACATCACTAGTATGTATAATTGAATAATGTTTTATTTAATTTATATTACAAAAATATTATGAGATTTGTAATAATTCATGTAATTAGATAATGAGTTATATATGTAAATCAACAAAACTGAAATCAAAAGGGTTAGAATTTGGATAAAGTTATAAAATTTGTTAAAATTTATTTTAGGGGTGAAAATTGAATTATAAATTTTTAAGGGAGTCAAAATATAATTTTATCATCGTATTAACTTATTATTGTTAAATTTTTAAAGGGACTAAATTGAAATTTTATCATCTTTGGAGAGGATAGAAGGGGATTTTACTATTGTATTAATTTATAATTTCAAAATTTTAGATGAATTTTTTCTTACTATTTTGGGGGTCAACTTCCGTCTATCCCTTTTGGTGTCGTCCCTGTTCTGTAACAATGGTGTTTTCAGTTCATTTTCAATTTAAATATATGAATTACTTGCACTAAACATCTTAAATTATAGTTTGAATTTTAAATCTTAACTCTGATCTAATATATAACATATTGGATAACGTGACCTGTTAGGTTTAGACATGTCATACATGCTATATTATCAAATGATGTATATGGCACATGTAACAACATATCTGGTCCATATCATCCAATTTTAATAACATTATAAAAATTGTAACATCCCGAAATAGGACCTAAACGAAACAGTGGTTGCGAAATCACGAATCTGAGATAGAAAAGTTTATTACGATTAATTATTATGATTTACCGAGTGATTAAATACATGTGTTAGAGTATCGATAAGAAATTTTATTGATTGCATGCTTAAATTGCCTATTAGGACTTGTTTGCAAAAGTTGCTAAATAGAGGTTCTAATTCATAGAGTCCTTGATTAAAATGGGGGTTTGAAGTAGGAGTCCTTAAATGGAAATTTGACCATTATATTTTTCATGGACAAAAATGGACATACATAGATAAAAATAAATAAAGCTTTAATGAAGGGCATTTTAGTCATTTGGAATTAAAAAGGAATTAAAAGGGAAAAAGATGGCAAAATGTTGTCCATCTTCTTCATTAGGCTGAAACTTGAAAGGGGACACCATAGGTAGGGTTTCTTCAACTTCTCAAGCTTATAGTAAGTGCATCTAAGCCCCGTTTTTAATGTTCTTTACGTTTTTAGAGTCCCGGTAACTTGATTTAGCTTAATCTAGCAATAATTTAACCTAGGGTTCATATTTAAAGAAATACCCATAGGTGAAATGTGTTTATTTTGATATTTTACAATAGAATATGAAGTCTAAAATTATGTTAAACAACTTTTGCTAAGCGATTTTAAGTGAAAACAAGTAAAACGGCTTAATCGGTAAAAATACCTAATGTTCATAAGTACATGTTAGAGTGAGAATTTGATGTTGTCATAGAAGAGAAAAATGACCAGCATGTCATAAAACACAAGAATAAGGGATAAAGTTTAATTTCCGAGCTTTGGGGAAAATGTGTAAATATGTAAAAATTTAGGGGCAAAAATCATAATTTTGCCAAAGTTAGAGTCAATGACTGTTTTAATAAATGTGACTATTAAATAAGCTAAATCTGCTATTATAGATCAAGAGGAACGAAATCCGGAGTTAGACCACGGAAAGAAAAAGATAGTGGACTAAATCAATATAGTTGATCGTATTTTGTTCTGAGGTAAGTTTGCGATAAATAAATGCAATATTCTATTATTTTACATTTAATACTATTAAATTCCAGCATTTGCATATTTATTCTATAAATTTATCATTTAAAGACTCAAGCATGAATTGACGGAGAAGCAATCTTAGAAAGTCCCGGTTGAACCTTAGGAATGTGTAGGATACAAATGTCATGACATTAGGGTTTAAGGAAATCATGTAAGACGATGTCAAGACATGACATTGATAAGTTATATAAGGCAAAGATCCCATGTAAGAACATGCCAAGGCATGACATTAGTGAGTTCATACGGCAAGGATACCACGTAAGACCATGTCAAGACATGGCAATGGCAAGTTTCGAAAGGAAAGGTACCCATGTATCCTTAGTATTCCAAGTGGTTCAACGGAAAATTCAAAGAGCATACCAAAGAAAAGGTAAGACAAGTTCATACTAAAAAGGTACAGGTAAGAATTCAAGACTTAAGCATATTGAGTTAAAGGCTTAAATGATCTTGATAAGAAAAGAATAAGATAATTCATTAAGAATGTTGTTATTCATTTACATGCAAACTTACTAAGCTTTATGCTTTCTCCCATTCCTTTCTCTTTTTTTATAGTATTGCAAGCCAACTCAGAGATCGCAAGGACGTTGGAGATTGTTTCACACTATCAAAGGATTATCTCGGTATTTTTTGACTCGAAACTTTTTAAGTTATGGCATGTATAGGGACTTAGCCATTTTGTGTATGTCCTTATGATATGGCTAAAGAATGGCTTGTAAATACTTGATAATGATTAGCCATTAAAATGGCTAATTAAGAACATGTTTTGGGTGTTATGTATGCCTAAATGATAGTTATTACAAAGAAATTATGAAAGAGTAAAATTTGCAAAGGAACAGTTTTTGGACAGCAACAGTGATGTGATTTTGAAAAATCACTAAGGATAGTATTAATGGAATTAGGGTGTTAATGAGGTATATAATTAAAGCTTATTGAGTCTATTTTTATATGAAAGAAATGGTGTAGGCAAAAGAATTGTATATTATGAGATAATTGATTTTTAGTGAAGAGGGGTCAGAACCGTCAGATAGTGTAACTGAGGAGACTTTAACTAATAAACTGTACTAATTGACCACACCAAAAATTCTGGAAAAATTATAATAAGAAGATATATGAGTCTAGTTTCATGGAAAATTTATGGATCTAAATTTTGACTTTCGTAACTCGAGTTATGGTCAATTTAGTGACTATGACGCAAATGGACAGTTTCATCATGAATAGGGAAATAAATTGTTTTGATTTGTTTAAGAAATCAGAAAATTTTTAATGTTTCCGGTTTGGTCCCAAACCATTTCAATTGCATGTTTTAGGGCCTTAAAGGCCCTTTTTAGGAACATATTGGATGTATGTGAACGAATTAATTTTAAAAGCAAATTTTTATGTCCTGAACTAGTAAGTTAAGTCTGGTAATGCCTCGTGCTCGACTCTAGCGATGGTCTCGGGTAAGGGGTGTTACATTTATTGGTATCAGAACGTGAGTTTAGTCGGTTCTCGGAATATTCAGTATGAGTAAGAGTTTAGCTATACATCCCATACTTATATTTTGATAGTGTGACGACTCCTGACGATTTTAAAAATATTTTTCTTTTATAGTTATGGATCCCGAACAAGCTGGTGTAGATGATGTAGAGAGTAATGCGCCCGCTCTCGCAGAAGGGATGGTACCACTAGATAGTAGTGAAAGACCTGTTACAGTTAGTCAGAGAGGAGGGGCTCGAGAAGCCTTCTTCCAAGTTATGAATGAATGGTTTGCCGAGTTCGTTCGTACAAATCTAGCCATTAGACCTCCACCCCCTCATGATCCTCAAACCATCTATGTAGCTTCCCAAGTCACAGATACAGTCAGAAGAGAGAAGCCACCCGTTGACAAGATTAGAAAACAAGGGGACGAAGAGTTTTGAGCTACCAAAGATAATGATGCAGAGAAAGCTGAATTTTGGCTCGAGAATACTATCAGAGTCTTTGACGAGCTATCCTGCACACTGAAAGAGTGTATTAAGTGTGTGGTGTCACTTCTTAGAGATTCAGCCTACCAGTGGTAGAAGACACTTGTGTCAATAGTAACGAAAGAAAGAGTTACCTAGGATTTCTTCCAGGAGGAGTTTCGTAAGAAATACATCAGTCAGAGGTTCATTGACCAGAAAAGAAAAGAGTTCCTTGAGTTAAAACAGGGTAAGATGACTGTGACTAAGTATGAACGTGAATTTGTCAAAGTCAACAATTATGCTCGAGAGTGTGTGTTTATAGAGGCTATGATGTGTAAAAGATTTGAGGATGGGCTCAATGATGATATCCGACTGTCAGTTGGTGTTCTAGAGATAAAAGAGTTTGTTGTTTTAGTTGAACGAGCCTGTAAGGCAGAGGAGCTGTTGAAAGGAAATGGTAAAGCTATGCAAGATACGAAGAAAAGACAAATGAGCAAGTCGTTTCAATCTATATCCAAGAGGCCTAGAGAGTTCTCTACGACATCTAATTTTTCAGTCGGGTATTCTAGCCGATACAAGATGTTTGAGCTTTTGGATCCATAAATCTTCTATCTCTATTTCGGCTAGAATACCCGACTGAAAAATTAGGTCTCGTAGAGAACTCTCTAGGCCTCTTGGATGTAGACTGAAACGACTTGCTCATCTGTCTTTTCTTCGTATCTTGCGTCTCAATTTCAGCTTTACCCTTTCCTTTCAACAACTCCTCTGCCTTACAGGCTCGTTCAACTAAAACAACAAACTCTTTTATTTCTAGAACACCAACTGATAGTCGGATATCATCATTGAGCCCATCTTTAAATCTTTTGCACATGATAGCCTCTATAGACACACACTTTCGAACATAATTGCTGAGTCTGACAAATTCACGTTCATACTCGGTCATAGTCATCTTACCCTGTTTTAACTCAAAGAACTCTTTTCTTTTCTGGTCAATAAACCTTTGATTGATGTATTTCTTACGGAACTCCTCCAGAAAGAAATCTCAGGTAATTCATTCTTTCGCTACTACTGACACAAGTGTCTTCCACCACTGGTAGGCTAAATCTCTAAGAAGTGACACCACACACTTAATATACTCTTCTGGTGTGCAGGATAACTCGTCAAAGACTCTGATAGTATTCTCGAGCCAAAATTCAGCTTTCTCTGCATCATCATTTTTGGTAGCCCGAAACTCTTCTGCCCCTTGTTTTCTAATCTTTTCAACGGGTGGCTTCTTTCTTCTGACTGTATCTGTGACTTGGGAAGCTACATAGGTGGTCTGAGGATCATGAGAGGGTGGAGGTCTAACGGCCAGATTCGTACTAACAAACTCGGCAAACCATTCATTCATAACTTGAAAGAAGGCTTCTCGAGCCCCTCCTCCCTGACTAACTGTAACGGGCCTTTCACTACTATCTGATGGCATCGTCCCTTCTGCGGGAGCGGGCGTATTACTCTCTATATCATCTGCACCAGCTCGTTCGGGATCTATAACTGTAAAAGAAAAATATTTTTAAAATCGTCAAGAGTCGTCACACTATCAAAATATAAGTATGGGATGTATAGCTAGACTCTTACTCATATTGAATATTCCGAGAACTGACTAAACTCTCGCTCTGATACCAATAAATGTAACACCCCTTACCCGAGACCGTCGCCAGAGTCGAGCACCAGACTTAACTTACTAGTTCGGGATATAAAAATTTACTTTTAAATTTAATTCGTTCACATACATCCAATATGTTCCTAAAAAGGGCCTTCGAGGCCCTAAAACATGCAATTGAAACGGTTTGGGACCAAACCGGAAACATTAAAAATTTTCTGATTTCTTAAATAAATCAAAACAATTTATTTCCCTATTCATAATGAAACTTTCCATTTGCGTCATAGTCACTAAATTGACCATAACTCGAGTTACGAAACTCAAAATTTAGATCTGTAAATTTTCCATGAAACTAGACTCATATATCTTCTTACTATAATTTTTCCAGAATTTTTGGTATGGTCAATTAGTACAGTTTATTAGTTAAAGTCTCCTCAGTTACACTGTCTGATGGTTTTGACCCCTCTTCACTAAAAATCAATTATCTCATAATATACAATTCTTTTGCCTACATCATTTCTTTCATATAAAAATAGACTCAATAAGCTTTAATTCTATACCTCATTAACACCATAATTCCATTAATACTATCTTTAGTGATTTTTCAAAATCACGTCACTGTTGTTGTCCAAAAACTGTTCCTTTGCAAATTTTACTCTTTCATAATTTCTTTGTAATAACTATCATTTAGGCATACATAACACCCAAAACATGTTCTTAATTAGCCATTTTAATGGCTAATCATTATCAAGTATTTACAAGCCATTCTTTAGCCATATCATAAGGACATACACAAAATGGCTAAGTCTCTATACATGCCATAACTTAAAAAGTTTCGAGTCAAAAAATACCGAGATAATCCTTTGATAGTGTGAAACGATCTCCGACGTCCTTGCGATCTCTGAGTTGGCTTGCAATACTATAAAAAAAGAGAAAGGAATGGGAGAAAGCATAAAGCTTAGTAAGTTTGCATGTAAATGAATAACAACATTCTTAATGAATTATCTTATTCTTTTCTTATCAAGATCATTTAAGCTTTTAACTCAATATGCTTAAGTCTTGAATTCTTACCTGTACCTTTTTAGTATGAACTTGTCTTACCTTTTCTTTGGTATGCTCTTTGAATTTTCCATTGAACCACTTGGAATACTAATGATACACGGGTACCTTTCCTTTCGAAACTTGCTATTGCCATGTCTTGACATGGTCTTACGTGGTATCCTTGCCGTATGAACTCACCAATGCCATGCCTTGGCATGGTCTTACATGGGATCTTTGCCTTATAGTAACTTATCAATGTCATGTCTTGACATCGTCTTACATGATTTCCTTAAACCCTAATGTCATGACATTTGTATCCTTCACATTCCTAAGGTGCAACCGGGACTTTTTGATATTGCTTCTCCGTCAATTCATACTTGAGTCTTTAAATGATAAATTTAAAGAATAAATATGTAAATGCTGGAATTTAATAGTATTAAATGTAAAATAATAGAATATTGCATTTATTTACCGCAAACTTACCTCAAAACAAAATACGATCAACTATATTGATTTAGTCCACTATCTTTTTCTTTCCGTGGTCTAACTCCGGATTTCGTTCCTCTTGATCTATAATAGTAGATTTAGCTTATTTAATACTCACATTTATTAAAACAGTCCTTGACTCTAACTTTGGAAAAATTATAATTTTGCCCCTAAACTTTTACATATTTACACATTTACCCCAAAGCTCGAAAATTAAACTTTATCCCTTATTCTTATGTTTTATGAAATGTTGATCATTTTTCCCTTCTATGACAACATCAAATTCTCACTCTAACATGTACTTATGAACATTAGGTATTTTTACCGATTAAGCCGTTTTACTTGTTTTCACTTAAAATCGCTTAGCAAAAGTTGTTTAACATAATTTCAGACTTCATATTCTATCGTAAAATATCAAAATAAACACATTTCACCTATGGGTATTTTTTTTAATATGAACCCTAGGTTAAATTATTGCGAGATTAAGCTAAATCAAGTTACCGGGACTCCAAAAACGTAAAAAATATTAAAAACGGGGCTTCGATGCACTTACTATGAGCTTGAGAAGTTGAAGAAACCCTAGCTATGGTGCCCCCTTTGAAATTTCGGCCTAATGAAGAAGATGGAAGACATTTTGCCATCTTTTTCCCTTTTAATTCCATTTTAATTCTAAATGACTAAAATGCCCTTCATTAAAACTTTAGTTATTTTTATCTATATATGTCCATTTTTGTCCATGAAAAATATAATGGTCTAATTACCATTTAAGGACTCCTACTTCAAACCCCCATTTCAATCAAGTACTTTATGAATTAGAACCCCTATTTAGCAACTTTTGCAAACAAGTCCTAATAGGCAATTTAAGCATGCAATCAATAAAATTTCTTATCGATACTCTAACACATGTATTTAATTACTCAGTAAATCATAATAATTAATCATAATAAACTTTTCTATCTTAAATTCGTGGTTTCGCAACTACTGTTCCGTTTAGGCCCTATTTCGGGTTATTACAAAAATGAACTAAAATTGAATGACGTGACCTATTAGGTTTAGACATGTGAGACATGCTACATAATTAAATGATGTATATGTCACGTGTAACAACATATTTGGTCCATATTATCCGATTTTAGTGGAATTATAAAAATAGATTAAAATTCGTGACTAAATCCAAATTAAAGTACAAATTTGAATTCAAAAGAACCATATATATATCACAACATTCAAATTAAACTCGAGTACCAACCAGTTATATATTTACCCTTTAAGAATATTTAAAATATTTGTACCAAATTAATATAAACCAGAAAAAAAAGTTCACATCGACCCAAATTACAAAAAAATTCCAGAAATTATCCTAAACTGATATTTATTAGGGGAAAAACATTAGGAACATAATACGACGTCGTTTGTCTTGGAAGCAATTAGCAAAAGTATGTAGTAGCCGGCTCCCATAGACGGAGCGGGCAAGTTTTCAGTAGCTGATTTGCAAGGAAAAAAGGTTCAGCCAACGGCAGCACAGATCGCCCGAGACGACGTCGGTTTCTCAATCCGATCAGTAATTTTTTTTTTCTCTTCTTCTTAAAGTTCCATCTTTTAGTTCTCAAGAAATTAAAAACCCAAACCTTTTTTTTTTTTTGCGTTTAATAATTTTTATATTTTTTTGCCATTTTTTTTAGTTTTATAGTAATTTAGCTTGAATCAAGTAGCTTTCAATTTATTTATTTTTAATTTCCTTTTATCCAGTTTGATTGAAAGATTGATTATTTATTTTGGTTTTAAGTCATATGCATATAATTGTATCTGCGTAATGTAAATTACGAATGAAGTTCAGTTGCTATTAAAAAACAATGTGCTTGAATTGATTCTGACATTGGGTTTTTGCAATTTTTTCTTTTAATTATCTAAGCATCCAATGGCAGCAGCTGTGGAAACTTCACCAGTTTTAGAGATTTTAGGTACTTAATAACTATGCTTCTTTTCAGAATTGGGTTAAATCACTATTTGAGGTCTGAATTTGACAGTTTTTCCCACAGGGTCTGAACTTTCTTTTGTCCAAGTTAGGCCTTGAACTAGGCAACTATTCTCATGTTGGAGTTTGGACTTCTTTTGGTCCAAGTTAGTCCCTGAACTTGGACAAAAAAAAAAATTCAGGTCCTAGGAAAGAGTTACCGAAAGTATTTAACCCTCTAGAATTTATTCTCTGTATATAATTTGCTAAATTTTCTATTATTTTTTTTGAATATTTGTAGTTCGAGAACCGGATGGATATTCTATCTGGAATGGACCTCCATTCAAGAATAATAATCAACCTGGGATTAAGCTTGAAAAAGTTCCTTGCAGTAATGCTAAGTATAGTGAGGATGGTTCAAGGATTATGGTGACGAAAACGGACTCTGCTATTGGTATTTATGATTCCAACACTTTGAAAGAGATAAGATGTTTTCAAATCCCGAATGTAGTCGCTTCGGCCTTGTCCCCATGTGGGGCTTATCTTCAAACCTTTCAGAAATCTACCACGCCACAGGAAAAGAATGTGGTCTTATGGAGCATAGAGACCGGGGATCCTGTTTACGAGCAGTTCCAGAAAAACATGACAAAAGCTACATGGTACCATATATGAACATATGCATATATTGGTTGCACACATTATTTTAAGTGTACTTACTTGTAAATCTGTGTCTCAGGCCATCAATCCGATTCAGCTCCGACGAAGCTGTTGCATGCCGACTTGCTACAAATGAAATACAGTTTTTCGATGCTGCTGATTTCTCTAAAGGAATTTCGCATCGGCTAAGAGTTCCTGGGGTGGCTGCAGTGGAGCTTTCCAGAGCTCCTGGGTCCCATGTGGCAGCATTTGTTCCAGAATCTAAGGTCGGTGTTTCTTTCACTTCCGTTGGTTTATTATAATGAAAGAAAGGGCCTGAGAAGTGTCTAGGACTGGTATCATCTTGTCCCGGATTAGTAATGTTCTGATGATTTGTTAACATGATGTTCTTGAACTTGAACATCAATTTGTTTCATATGTGGCAGTGAAGGAACATGTCGAAGTTAGTGAAAAGCATATAATAAATACTATATGATTTGATCGTATAGATTCAAGGTATTTCATTTGCGAGACTTGAATAAAATGTGGACTTTTTTTTGTTTACATGCTAAGGGTGTTAGATACTGATAACTGATGAGAAACGAGCAATGCAGCTCTAGTAGAGCACGTCTTCAAGAGCTAGTATGTAGGAAGTGTTCACATATAAAAGTGCCTTGAAGTTCCGGGACTGATATATTTTGTGTTGTAAATTGGAAATGATTTAATTACCTCCTGATTGTAGTAGATGTGGGTGACACGGGAGCCTAACTTTTTACACTTTAGATAAATTGGGTTTTGTTTTTCTTTTTTGTAGGGGAGTCCAGCTAGTGTCCAGATATATGCATGTGCAAAAGAGTTGCAGAGCCAACCACTAGCTCGACGAAGCTTTTTTCGATGTTCTACTGTGCAGTTACATTGGAACCATGGTTCAACAGGACTTCTAGTTGTGGTTCAATCTGATGTTGATAAGACTAACCAGAGCTATTACGGAGAGTCGAAGCTGCACTACCTTACAACTGATGGAGCCTTTGAAGGACTTGTTCCCCTTCGTATGTTCTTGCTTAAACTTCTGCTTTTTCCCCCCTTCTTCACCATGTACAATTTATTGACTTTGTTACATATATTGGCAGGTAAGGAGGGGCCTATTCATGATGTTCAATGGTCATATTCCGGGAAAGAGTTTGCTGTTGTTTATGGATGTATCCTTTCCACGTCATAAAAGACATGACCGCGTGTTCAACTCTTGGTTGATGATTGGATTTTGATTTTTATCAGGGCTACATTTAGCTAGTGTGTTTATGAAATGTAATGGGATTTGGAGTGATAATAGCATGCACTTTTGATCCCCCAAGGTAGGCTATTTATGAATAGATCCTCTACTGTAGTACATACAAATCATATTTATGAATTATTTAAGGGTAAATTACACTAGTAGTAACCCAACCATTAATAAATTTCTTTTTCAGTCACCCAACTATTCAATTTTTTGTTTTTTTGATCACCAGTTGGCTAAAGTAAAAATGGAAACACCCAAAAATCCAAGTTAGTTGGGTGACCAAAACAGAAAAACTTTGAATAGTTAGGTGACCATTTTATAATTTTTCATAATTGGGTGACCAAAAACGAAATTTACTAACAACTTTCATGGTTGGTGACAAAAAAAACTAATAGTTGGGTGACTACTAGTGTAGTTCACCCATTATTTAATTTGTTACATATAATGTGTTGACATGTAAAACAAGGGTATCCGTATAACAAGGGTTAGCCTTTCACTTCATTCTTGATGAATCCTTTCTACCACTGTGCCCCTTGACATACTTTCAGTTATGCCTGCTAGTGCAACAGTATTTGACAAGAAGTGCAAACCAGTACTTGAGCTAGGATCTGGTCCTTACAATACCGTTCGATGGAATCCGAAGGGGAAATGTATCCTTTTGTAAATAATTCATAATATTCTTCCTATTTACCTTGTCTCATGAGCTTTAATTAACTGGTCATTGTACTTTTTGACTATACATATTTGTAGCCTTAAGTCTATGATATACAGTACTGTGTTTGGCCGGTTTCGGTAACTTGCCTGGCGATATGGTATGTATACACTTTATTTGCTGTATGTATTCACCTGGTGGAGTCGAGTTTGGTATTTGGGTGGTTCCTGTGGATTTGTTTCTCCGAGTCAGTTGACCCTTTTTCTTGGAGGGTCTCTGGCTTATATCTGCCTTCTGATATTTACATTTTGGTCCTTATGTTCTATTCTCCACTTTTTCTTTTCGCTTTGAGCTAGTTTGTCTTTTTTTTTTTTTCTTGTTTCCTTCTAAGGAAGGGACAATCTTTTGGGTTTTGTTTTTTTCCTCATTAGGCCTCTTCTCAATGAATCGTCCTGCCTCCCTCGTTCTTAATGGATCTAATGTTTAGTTTTATGCTTCAGGCATTCTGGGATATTGTAGACAAAAAGCAGCTTGGAACAACTAGGGCTGAATGCTCGGTAACAAGTGAGTGGTCTGCGGATGGATGCTATTTCATGACTGCTACAACAGCTCCCAGACTCCAAGTCGACAATTGGTATGTTGATTGTTGATGTTTTCTTATAATGAGGATTTAGCTGTTTGCGGCAGCGAGTTGGTCCATTGGCTGAATTAGAGACTGAGTTGTTCTCTTTTAAAACCAAATAGACTAGTTAACCTCAGTATTTCAATGACTATGGAGATACTGTTGTTAAGTGAAAAAGTACTAACATCCGTGCTATTATCTCTCCGTATTTTATATGAAGAGAATGATCTATGTTCTTTCCTCTCTTTAGAAACCATATATAGACGATAGTGATATCATATCTACCATTTGACCTGAGTCAAGAGTAACCATTATTTACCAAATAGTTTATTTACTAATTTCCGATTATCTTGTTTTTGAAGTGTTAAAATTTTTAACTACAATGGATCGTTGCTCTTCAAGAAGATGTTTAACAAGTTGTTCCAGGTGAGTATCGTGATTATTTATTGCTCTTTTCATGAATTGCTTTTGTATGCACTTTTCGTTACTTGATATTTATCATGCAGGCTGATTGGAAGCCGGAGTCACCAGATAAGTTCGGTGAAATTGCTGAACTTATAAAGTCCGTTGGTTCTGTGAAGATTGAAGAAACCAAATCACAAGGTTCTATTTCATCAAATTCTCTGATGTATTTTAATTCGACATTGGTTTGAGTTCGGACCATACTTGTACTTGAGACTTGCACTTGAGTCCAGTTAACTTAGATTTGATTATTAAATTCTCATTTGTAGATGTGTTGATGTTGTTTTACTCCTTTTTCAGGACAAGGGTCAACCACCAAAAAGCCTGCATCGGCTAACCCTCCCGCACAGAAGCCTGCTGCTTATCGTCCTCCGCATGCTAAGAATGCAGCGGCAGTTCAGGCAGAGGTACTTCTCTGACAAGTCTTAAGATAACGATTTGAATGAAATGCAATGTATAAACAAGAAACTAAATGACGAGTTCACTGAGCAGTAAAAACACGATTAGCTAGACAATAGCAATACGGTATAATACAATGACCCTCTAGTTGAGGATTAGTTACAGTGTCACCCTGCAAACAAATACTTTTTGGATTGTATAACCTATATTGTTCCGATTTTTCATTTTTCCTTGGAGTATCCATGTTTGATCTGTATTGGACCATGATACGAAAATATGACCTCTGAGGCTTCTCATTCTAGCCAACTTGCCTTCTGAAATATCTTCGATATGATTGCATTATTACGATGACATTCCTATGTTTTTAATTTCTTTTCGTAAGTCCAAAAAAAAGAAAAATCTTTTCGTAACCCTGACTGTCTCTATCATTGTGTAATTGCAGTTGTTCGGAGGGAGTTCTACAGGGTGAGTTTTCTTTCATTATAAATTCCGTGTCTAACATCTATACCGGTCTTTGATTTCTGCATTTTCCGATTCTCACATGTATGCTCTAATAATGTAGAGAAATGAGCAAGAATGCACTCAAAAACAAGAAGAAGAGGGAGAAACAGAAGGAGAAAAAGGCCGCCGAGGCGGCAGTGGCATCTGGTGCTACATGAAAAAATTGCAGTTTTAGCCTTATTACCAATCAAACTATTTAGACCTTGATGCTTTGCGGTCACCATTTACCAGTTTTGATATGTAGCATTCGTTTCTGTTTTCCTATTTTTTCTATGGGAAAGAGAGAACTGAGTACACATATATTGTTGTTTATGAGCGAGACATAACAATTCTTCACTCATCATAATTGTTTTTAAGATTTTATATATTAATTAAAATTTGACACTTATATAAATTTGACATGTTCAAAATGGGTTGAATCTCATTGTTCATACCTGGACATATTATTCCAAGCAACTGATGTTGAAACAAGGTCGGACAATGATAATTACAACAATACTAGAGCTTAATGTTTATCCTTTTAATTTAAGAACATATCATGGTATTATTACACACAAAAAAAAAAGCAAATTAGTTTTTATAAGTTAAATTAAAGAATAAAATAATTATCTCAGTTAAAAATTTCATTTATTTTTACTGCTAAAAGTTAACGTAAGCGACAAAATAACCAGACAAGTTATACATGATATTTAACGTGTATTTCATATTGATGTACATAAACCAGTTTTTACCAGTAAAAATAGATAGATTTTTTAACAGAAAGACCAGTTTGCTTCTTAATTTAATGCACAACGATTGAATTGTTCATTTTTTTTAGTAGAATAGGTAAAATACAATCTGAGTCTTAGTATATCTATGGTACTTTTACCAACATCTCATTTATGTTCTGCAGCAAACCATTCAGCTTTTGTCTGCATTTTCACTGTATTTCCATGATCCTTTCCCTGCCATTCATTTTGAAGGTACGAATCTATCCCTGGAAGACCCGAGAAACAAAGATAACAGTTAATGCTGGTAGCAAAGTGTTGCTATTTTTTGGGAGCAAAAGAGAAAATTTCTATTTATTTGTACTTACAGTACAAATCAATAAACCAACAAAATGACCAACGAAGTGTTGGGGATAATGTAAGGCACATTGCACTTCTTAGGAGAGAAACCTCGCAAAACACATTGCTCCAGTATGGCGTACGATAAGAGGTCTGAATGAAAGGGCTGGTACCATCAGCCACGGAGATGTGCTGTATGCATGAATTTCAGGATTTAACCTACAGCTCCATCACTGCATAAGGAAAACAGGTATGAATGGGATGGATGGAAACATTAATTGCTAGAGATAGCTATTTTGCCACAAGAGTTTGAAGCTGAATGCACGAATTGCAGGTTTCATATGAACTTTACAAAAGATTATAATCAAATAAACCAGCACTAAATTTTAAAAAGCTCCAAATCCGAGATTACAACCCCAAGAATATAAGTGGCTACTATATAAACCCAATAGTGTAAATTTTAAACTCTACTGCCAGTATATCATAAAATATCCTTTTATTAATGGTTCCCAAGAGGTATGTTAATGACAAATTGTTTTGTTTATCTGCATTTACTCAAACTGTTCTTTTCGAACAACATAGAGGATATAACGTCCTCTATTGTGTCTAATCTCCTCTATAGGACATCATAATTCGAGATGCAAAAAAGGCTTCATCTAAAGATATAGTTTAAGTTGGTATGCATCTTCATAAAGGTGTATTTGAGTGTAACAAGAGTTTACCTTTGAGTTGAAAGATCTGCAGGTGATTTGCAAAAGAAATAGTTGACATTTGGCTTCTTTGGTCTTTACTTATCTTCAAGAACCAACTCTTTGTGTTCTATTTCTAAGTATCGGATATGTGCAATTTTGGACCAGTCCCAACCATTCTTCTTTTCCAGGCGTCCTTGTGAAGCAGGGCATCCTTTGATTACCAGTCTTTGGAGATTGGTAAGGTAACTAATGCCTGATGGTAGGCATTGCAACATTGGGCAACTCACGATACTTAATTCCTCAAGAGAACCAAGGGACACCAAACCGGAAATGTCCCTCAGTTGTTCACACTCCATAACATCAAATCTCTGAAGGGAAGTCAGTGATCTCAGGTCCAAAGACAATGACATCAGTCTATCACAGTACAGAATACTCAAATGTTTAAGAGAGGAAGGTGCTTGGTTATTCTCAAATAGATGATCCAAATTATCACAATCGTAAAATGTCAGTTTCTCAATAGAGATGTTTTTAAAGTAAAAGGTTAAAAAATTGAATTTTTCTACCACCAAAGAGGAAAGCGATGGTAGATTGACTACTGAGTGCAGTAGCATCTCATTGCTGTCACAAAGAGCTAAGCTTCTAAGATTTGGTATAACTGGCAACACAGTCAACCTATGACATCCTTTGACCACAAGTGTGTCAAGGCAGGGGAAAACTTCAAGGGACATGGGACCAGAAGATCCTTCTATACTCATCCATTTCTCCAAGTTAGGCATATCATATATTTCAAGCTGCTCCAGGCAAGGGAATCCTCCATCCCCATAAAATTCAAGGCCTATTAACTGCACTTCAGACATCCCTTTCAAATAAAGAAACTTAAGGGAAGGTAGCTGTCCAAGTGGTGGAAGTGTTTGACAACTGCAACTGATTAATGAAATACTCGACAGATTCAGAAGACCCCAGTTCATCCATGATGGAAACCTGGAACCTTTGTATCCTTTTAAACAAAAATCCCTTAGGTTCAGGGGTGGGTAGAGGTGTTCTAGTATTTTGGCAGACATTTGAGCACTCATAACACCACTGTGGCCCCAAGATAATTCCAATGAGTGAATGCTTACTTTCTTAAACAGCTCTGCGCCTTGTGCTTCTGCCTCCTTAGTCACATTTTCAAGATTCTTAATCTCTAGTCTCTCTTTAAGGTCCAGCTCACTCAACTCATTTAATTTAGCACTCTCAGATTGCTTTCCAAGAACAAATGTTGGCAGCTTCTCAAGAAGCCTCAACTTTTCAATCCCTGAGGGAAGATAAGTCAAAGAGCAGCATGATGAAACACCGAGATTTACCAGACTTGTCAACTGGGGGACAGTTTTGGGCAACTCTTCAAGGTTGTAACACTCAGAGAGTTCCAATGTCTGCAAATACTTCAAGTTAACGATGGTTTCTGGTATCTTTCTTATATATGTACGAGATGCATCGAGGTATCTCAAATGTTTTAAAGCCCCAAGAGAAACAGGCAACTCAGAAATGCCGCTTTGGCTAAAGTCCAACACGTGCAGGTGGCTAAGTCTAGAGAATATCGTATCGGGGATACTGTCAAATTTACTCGATATGAAAAGCAAAGTCTGCAGGTCTTCTTTATTACTCAAATATCTTAGTTGTGTTGACGGCTCAGATTCAAATACCAAGGAGCAATGATGAAGTTCTTTAGAAACAAATTTCGAACTTTCAGGTCCCATAACTGAGCATGTAGTCAAACTAACAGTCAACACAAAATCATACACTACATCATGCATTCTGCAAAACATGTTGCCAGATTCATCTCTTACGATGTCCTCAAAAAATAAGCGTTGCAACAATTTCATAAAGCAGTCCTCCGCTATGTCCTCAAAAAATGAGCCACTTGTTTGCAGAAAACCCTCAGATTTCCACAACTGCAACAATTTTTCCTTACTGATCCAATATTCTCTTGGGAATATTGAACAATACGCGAAGCATTGTTTCACATTGGATGGTAAAAGATCATAGCTGAGGCGCAGAACTGGCAAAATATTAGAAGTATAACTATACTTTTGCAGCTCCAGTAAAGCAAGAGTAGCAGCAGATAACCAATCGCCCATTTCTCCATTATAGGGCAACAAAGCCCCAAGTACCTTGACAGCAAGAGGCAAGCCCCCACAATGTGCAACAAGAATCTTGCTAATTTGTAACAATTCAATATTCTGTTTATCCTCTTTTTCTTCCCTGGGTAACAATGCCACCTTCCAAAGCATATCCAAACAATCTGCATCATGCAAAGGCTGCAAGTAATACAAAGGCATGCTACCTAAACTATCTGCAACTCCAACTGTGCGAGTCGTGATTAAAATAGTGGATCCAGGAGAACCCACATTGAACGAGTTTATTAACATGAACCATAGATCCATCTCCTCAATACACAAATTATCAAGCACAACCAAAAATTCCTTCCTCAGCAGTTCTCTTCTAACACCATCCATCAAGTCAACCAAGCTCGTAAATTTTTTAGAGCAAATTGCTTCCCCAATCCTTTCAACATTGAAACGAAGACCATTTCCAAGAGAAACCCAATATTTGAACCTGAAATTACGCCCTAGTGCCTCATCATTGTAAACCAGACGAGCTAGTGTTGTTTTTCCCACTCCTCCAACGCCTACAATGGATACCAGCCGACATATCTCCTTGGCCTCGCTCAATAATAAACTAATCACCTTATCCCTATCCGTATCCCTGCCCACAATTTCAAGTTCTAAACCTAAAGAACTAGTTCCAGATCCAGAATTCAATCGAAAATAAAGATCTGGTCTCCAATTACTTTCCAGTGGCCAATTGCCTTTTCCGGAGAGTGTGGCCAACTTCTGGAGCACATTCGCTATCGGACGCCGGTCTCCAGTTTTAGTGAAGAAACCAAAACAACAGCTCATTAGTTTTTGATTCCTTACATTGCGTATTTGCTGTTCATAGTCATCCAACAGATAACTCAATCGGAAAGCTAAACGTTTGACTTCAGTCAACCACAGTTTGATTTCCTCCGCCATTTCGAACCGCTGCTCCGCCACTGTAGCTAAGTCTTTGACTGCCGCCACAACACTTCGCGACCTGGTCAAGATCTCGTCGCCGCCGCGGCCGCCGCCAATTGAAAGGCAAATGGAATCCAACCTATTGAGAAGCGATTGGAGAAGGGGAGACACAATTGAATCCGCCATTAAACCCTGTCTCTAAATTACAGTTGAATTGGATTCCCTCTATGAAATATCCAGTAAACCAAAGAATTTGACTTTAGCTCCAAATTTACATTAGCTAATATTACCGAAAATAAAATAAAGGTGTAAATTTACGAAACTGCACTTTCTATTCTTAGTAGCTAAAATTGAACTTTGGTGTAATTAAACTTTTCTTTTCGGATAGAATCGTCAAACCATATTATATTTTCAAAGCAACGCTAGTTAAATAAAATTTCAGTTCAATTATTCGTGTCGGACGCTACAAACGCTTTTGAAATTTTAGCCCTTTAGTTGGATCTGGTTTTCACCAACTTCGCTGATTGCGGCGGCCGGCAGTTGTTTATGGCTTGAGCTGAGATTTTACTGTTAGTTCTGCCTTTTTCTAGATTTATCATTTCCTCTCTCTCTCTTTTTTTCCTTCATTTCTGAAATGTTGAAATCAAATTAAATTCGTTTAGTTTCACTTATATTTGACTTTGATTTCGATGTGTTATTTTTATATTATTTTTTTACGAAGGGATTCTTGCCTCGGCCTAGTCTTCGTGGAAAATCAGATTTGTTTGAAGCTTTTCTCGGTCAGTTATTCAAGGAAGATAATTGGAATGCATCCGTCTGGTAAATTATTGAAATTTTTATGTTAATGGAAACAATTTTAGATAACTACTTCTATCCATAATCTCTAACCCTGAATGAGAGGAAAATGTGCTTGAATCCATGAATCCACGTTCTCCTTATTGTTGTTATAACAATGGAGCCACTTAAGCCAAAAACTTAATGTAAATAATTGAATTTTGTTGAGGTGAGACCGAAAAATTTTCGAGGTGTTATCTGCCGGGAGCCGACTGACCTCTCAATGAGTCGGTGTTATTCCCAATCGTGCTCTCAGGCGGAGTTTTGTGCATCGACTATGATGAAAGCCCGACCTACCTAGCCCAAGTGGTAGCATAATTGCCCATAAATTCTTACATTTCCTTGGTAGGTGATCGTGCACCACCAATGCGTCCGACTTTGGCAAGAGCTTGAGTGCTTGAGGATTCCTTTTTTGTTGAGGGATTTCTGACTCTTTCAAGAGAAATCTTCTTCTATAAATCGTTTTTGTTGAGGCTGCCTTTTTTGACCGAATGATGAACCTTTTAAATCTTCTTTGTCTGGAAAGTTTCCGATCTTCTATAAAACCAGAAAATAAGGGTTTTTAAACTTGTATCCTCTAATAAACTTCAAAATAGTACTTTATGGTTTATATTAATCGCGGTTTAATGTAATGAATCTGAGGTAGGGAAAATTGAACATTTTATTGAAACCGAGCAAGCCCTGTGAGAGTAGTTACAGTTTATTTCAGGTTTTTTCTTGATACTAGAGTTGATGGCTTTATATGGTTTTAATTTGGTGGTTTATATTCTGCAGGTGAGATGGATTGTAGGCAGGATACGGGTTTTTCACATGTGGTTTCCTGGTGTAAAAAAATCACAGGTGCAAAACGCCGGAAAAAGATTTATCCGTCACTTAGACCAAAGACTGAATATCTGTTTGATCTACGAGATTCGGTGAAGGAAGAAATGATCAAAGAATTAATGGTTGGGACAAAGCGAACAAAAGAATGTCGAGAATGGCTGATCAAGGTGAGCGAGTTTGAAACTAATGCAAAAGAATTACTGCTGTTTCATGAGAAGACTTCGGATAACTTGAGATTTTCCAAGAAACAACCACATGCTGATTTGATGAATGTGCTTGATGAAATCACCCGTCTCTTGGAGAGTTCTCCGTTGCAAAGGGCAACTAGAACAAGGAGTTCTTCAATGATTGAGCGCAAGAGCTTTGGACTTGCTGAAAGAACTTCAAATGCTTACTTGAGGAGCAAAAGTAAAGATCCTGTCGACATGTATCTAGAAGCTGGAAGAGCTCGTGCTACAGAGAAGGAACTTGAAAAGGGGAAAAAGATGCTGCTTATTGAGAATCAGTCGAAATTGCTATCATCATCGAGAAAAGCTGAGGGAGATCAGAAGCCAATAAAAATGACAAAAAAAAAAGGATCATCTTTCTCCTTACCTCAGGTGAAGACCAAAGATGGATCAACTACAACAGTTGGATCAATGATTGACATGAAAGGTCCTTTATCTGGTAATGCAGGTGCTTATTGGTCGGAATCTTCATTGATTACAAGCTCTTCGTTGCCATCAGATAGTGTAGACCTCAAGACAAAGCCTGAGGAGGTATCATCTTCACGAACCTACATCTCACCAACTGCTGGACATGAGATTGAACTTATTTCTTTTGAAGAAGAAGAAGAAGAAAGGAAGCCATCTCTGCGACCTGAAATATCTAAGACCGTGCTTAATGAAATTGAAGAAATTTCCTCCAGTCACGAAACAGAATCTGAGACTAGTTTACCAGCAGCAAGTCAAATTCCTGAATCACTAAAAACTGTCAACCAATCAGTTGAACCTCCTATTGAAATGGGAGCATTCATCTCTTCCCAAAGAGAGATATTCTCAATAGATACACTTTTAGATAGACTTTCTGTAGCATCTTCGGAAGAGGAAATTCTACTTCCTGATGAAGTGGAGACTAAGGGTCCTAGTCAAACTGACGCCAAGACAAATGTTGGGCGCACTGTGTTGAAGATATTGGATCTTTTGAGCAATGATACGGTCAGAAGAATTGGTGTTTATGGCATTGGAAGGGTTGGGAAGACAACTGTGCTGAAAGCCTTTATCAATCATCCCCAGATAAATGACATGTTTGATTTAATCATTTGGGTGACGGTATCAAAATACTGGAGTATAAGCAAGATGCAGGATGAAGTTTTAAGGCAATTATCAACAGATTTCAAGGCTGAATCTGAAAATAGAGAAGAATTGTTCCGATATTTGGAAGGCAGGAAGTTTTTGCTTGTTTTGGATGATGTCTGGGAGAGTATAGATTTAGAAGCAGTCGGTATTCCTGATCCTACCTCAGAAAATGGCAGTGCGATAATCCTGGCAACTAGGAATTTGGAGGTTTGTGATAACATGCGTTTCATAAATATGATCGAAGTTGGAACTCTTTCTAATGAAGAAGCATGGAAGCTGTTCCGTGAACAAGTAGGTAGAGTTGTCAACATACCAGGTATCCTGCCCTTTGCTCGAGTTATCGTTGAGAGGTGTGGAGGTCTGCCTCTGCTGGTTATTGTCACCGGAAGAGCTCTGGCAGGGGAAGAAGATGTCTTTGCATGGGAGCAAGCATTCAAGCAATTTTCAGGGCCTTGTGGAGATCTAAGAAACCGAAATGACATAATCCAATTGTTAAAATTCAGTTTTGACCGGTTGGAGGTTCATGACATTCAGAGTTGCTTCCTTCATTGTGCTTTTTTCCCTGAAGATCAAGAGGTTAATATTTCTGAATTTGTTACATATTGTATCGAAGAAGGTTTGATTGCTGGGAATATGGCTGATGCATATAAGAGGGGCCATGAGATAATTACTGTTCTTGTACGTGCCTTTTTGTTAGAAACTACTTCCAGTTCTTCCATCATAATGCATGATATGATGAGAGACTTGGCACTGGCCATCTTGTTGCAGGAAAAAGGCAGTCAATTTCTGTTGAGAGCTTACTCAAAACCGGTGAGCCGAGAAAATCATTCATCGCTTGTACTACATGAAAGCCCCGAGAACAATAGATTGTTTATTCCTGATGGTTGTCAATTCATATTGAGAGCCGGTTCAAGACTGACCCAACCACCTTCAGTAGAGGAATGGGGAAAGTCTAGTATGATCTTTTTGATGGACAATAATTTGTCCGCCTTACCTGAGAGCCCAAGTTGCTCTGGACTTTTGACACTGTTTCTTCAAAGAAATTTCAGGCTCAGAGTGATACCCATGTCCTTTTTCGACTGCATGCCTTGTTTGAAAGTGCTAAACTTGTCAAATACCCGAATAAAGTCTCTGCCAAGAACAATTTCAAAACTTGTAAGCCTGGAAACTCTCATCCTTCGTCATTGTGAACGCCTTTCTATGCTTCCCTCTGATATTGGATCCCTCAAACTTCTTCAAGTACTTGATCTTAGAGGCACTGAGATCAACTTATTACCTGATGAGATTGGTGAACTATCCTCTTTGACATACTTTGATATATACTTCTATGGATCTATCAACCGAAGTGAGCATCTTAAATTGCCACAGAGCTTGATTTCTAGTGGGATAATATCGAGGCTCAGTGCATTGCAATCACTCGGGATTAGGGTGTGCCCAGGAGATGAGCGGTGGGACAAATGTGTCGAATCCATCATTTACGAGGTAAGTAAATTGACGGGGCTAACTTCTCTGTCTTTTTATTTCCCGGAAGTAGAGCTTCTTGAACTGTTCCTCCAAAAAAGTGCAGCCTGGATTGATCAATGCTTAACTGAATATAATTTTGTGGTTGGCCATGACATCAAGCGTATTGTCTCTCGAGTTCCACAATACGTGGAGCTTGATTATGATCGAACAAGCCAACGCTTGAGATTTGTTAACGGTGAGAAGATACCTGATGCAATCGTCAAAGTACTAGCATATTGCTCAACTTTTTATTTAGATCATCACCTGGACGTAATCAGCATATCGAAGTTCGGGATTGCGAACATGAATAAGTTGAAACACTGCATTGTAAGTGAGTGTCCCACAGTTAAAGCTGTTTTGGACGATAAGGAATTTACCGAGGTTGTATTTCCATGCCTAGAGCACTTGAATCTTCACTATTTGTGGAATTTGGAATACATCTGCAACGACCTTCTTCCTGAAGGAAGCTTCACTATGCTACGGATCTTGTATGTGCACGCATGTCCAAAGTTGAAGTACGTCTTGAAAAGCTCCATGCTTCGATTCTTCTTGAACCTGGAGGAGTTGATAGTCGATGATTGTACAGCAATTGAGAAGATCATACTTGATGATGATATGACCACTGAATTGAGTCACATGTCGGATTCCAGTTTCAAAAGACTAACTCTTCACTACCTTCCCGCATTAGAAACCATTCGAGAAGGTGTTTGGCCCTCATTCGAATATATCAGTGTATGCAACTGCCCTAATTTCAAGAAAATCAATTTAGATTCCAAGTCGAAACACACACTGAAGGGGATTAAAGGTGAGAGGGATTGGTGGGATTCATTAGAATGGAAAGAACCTTCTCTAAGCATACATTTCAACGACTTGTTTACTCTAGTTTCTGAGGATGATATATGAGGAGATAGTATTAATTGATGCTATTTTCATCGCTTGAGTCAATGATGTGTAAGAATCAAGAATTTTTACCTGCAGAAAATAAATCAAGGCTGAAGAGGTATTGTCTATTTTTCCTTTTTCCTGGATTATGAAGCATTTATATGTATTTGAAATTCAAGCATGCTTATATAGTAGCTGGATATCACTTAGCAGTGAGTACCTAGTTATTTCTTCTTCATTTTTACTAAAGTATCCATGTCCGGCACATTTTCACAAAATTTGAGTTCCTGTTAACATCGACAAATAGTAAAAAGGTAATTATTTGGTCAATTCTTTGGTAAAAGTAACATGAAAGCTCTGTATTAGGAGGTGGATTGCCTTTTGCCCCTCTACTAAAAAAAGGGGCAAATTAGTCCTTATATATTAGATCAAAAAGCAAACTGGTTTTCTATAAAAAATTTCATCCATATTTTTTGTTAAAAATTGGTCATTGTATGTCAATACGAGATACACATGGCGCGTCACGTCATTGTCTGATTATTCTGTCAATCACATCAGATTTTAACCGTACAAATTGATGAAATTTTTAACCGAAATGACCAATTTGCTTTTTTAGTCTAATTTATAAGGATTAATTTGCCTTTTTTTTTTAGTACAGGGGGTAAAATGCAATTCAATTTCTAGTATGGGGGCCTTCATGGTATTTTTATTCAATTCTTTTCATCTAAATTGTGGTTGGTTCAATGTTTCATGGTTTAGCATGCCTTATTTGCTACTTTGATTTATTTTTCCATGCATAACTTTCCAATCAAGATTATTGTTAATTCACCCATTTTAGGTCACTCCTTGGGGAGCTTTAAAATTCCTTGCCTGCAAAGAGTTTCCGGCAGCAAATCAGCTCCTCACACTGGCAAACAAAGAGAAAGGCGGAAATGGCTGTCCATTGACAACCAGTGCTATTGGTATAGCGAATGCAAACAATTAGAGATAGCCTTTTCTGGAACAATTTCTGAAAAACAGAACTACCATTGTAGATAAAACTATTGCTTCCTTCCCAATTCCCTCATGGATTGCCCATAATGTGTTAAGAGGAAGTAGACAGACAACATGGCAGCATCACTAACAACACTTGCATCCGTTGACAGTCGGTTTATAGGAATTCCGGAAAGGTATGGGTCAAGAACTAATATTTTTAGTTCTCCATACATCTATAGACATGTCGAAGCCCTGAATTGAGGGTTTAAAGACCTTGTTATATTAGGAACCTTCTCTGATTATTTTGCCTTCCATGTATATAATTTGTTGTTATTTTGAATTAACTTAATACAAGGAAGATGTTTTCTGTTCAATCCATTAAAATGGAGTTGTTTAATATTAAAAAAAATGATTTTAGTGTTGAATGAAATGTAAATTGAAAAATACTATACTTAAATACGCAAATCAATATAACCCTGTTATAATTTAAACTTATTTTATTTTTTTAATAATATAATAATTAAATCGATTCATTTAATAATAAAGAAAATAATTTAATTTAGTCTGTATAATACAAGCATCACCTAAGTATTTTAACCTAAATTATAATATATATTTATATATATGACTACTAATCAAGAACTTAACGAAAGTCGAAGGCTTTCTTTCTTTGTAGGTATTGCATGTGCATTATTGATAGACTCTAATGTCATGAGGTTGGGACTTTAGTCTTACAAATCGAATCGTGGCCCATGACACTAGCAGATGGTTCACCTTAAGGTTTCACGTCTGAGAAGAGAAAATCGACCTCTTTAAATTGCATCAAGACTAAATACTAGTTTAACATTGTTTTTTAAAATGATTTTTGAAAATTTTGGTTTAAATTTTAAATATGCGCTTAATTGATGTCACAAGTTAACTTGACACCAATAAAATTACTAAAAACTCATTTTAAATAATTAATTTATATTGTTATAGAATATTTCTGAGTTTTCTTATATTTATATAAAATTAATAAAAAAACAAATTTGAATTAGGATAATATGCAAATTGTAATGGCCTAAATTCAAGATTATCGGAATAATGGTTTCGCAACCATAAATCCGATTTAAATAGAAATTTATCTCAATATATTTGCATGAATATTTATATGATAGGAAATATTTTTATAAATATTTATAAAATGTTAGTAATATGGTATTAAACTTTCGTTAGAAAATTTTAACGTTTGGGTAGGAAATTAAATGAAAAGGACTAAATTGAAAAGAAAATAAAAGTTAAATTATAGATTAAAAGAAATTATGAAGGACCAAAATGGCAATTATGCCATTTTGTAAAGTTGAGGCAGTGTATTGATGAAAATCTGAGATATTATTATATTATATTATTATATTATATTATTATATTATATTATTATATTATTATATTATTATATATATATAAAGAAAGGAGAAATGAAACAAAAAAAAAAAAAACAAAAAGAAGAACAGAGAGCAAACGTGAAGGGAAGAAAGAAAAAAGAGAAAAGAAAGAAGAAAAGGGATAATAGAGTTTTTAAAGCTTAGAGTTTAATTTGGTAAGTTAATTTAGTCCTTTTCTTTTAATTTTGATGCTTTATAAGTTTTAGAATAAAGTTTTGATGAATTTAAGTTGAAGTTTTTGAAGTTTTAGAGTTTTTGAATATAGCATATGATGAATAAAATGATGAATTAGTGGTTTAATTGAAAGAATTTGAAGTTAGAATTAGATAAAGGACTTAATTGTAAAACAAGATATAACAAAATAGTTTTGGGACAGCAGCAGTAGAGTAAGTTTAAAAATTCACCAAAAATCATAGAAGTGGAATTAGAAGTTGAGTGAGATATGAAATTAAAGCTTATTGAGTCTATTTTCATATGAAAGAAACAAAGAAAGCAAAGGAATTCTATATTCTGAGATATTTATATTTTGAAGACTGGTTCAGAATGAATTCGGGTTCCTCTGTTTTAAATTTAGAAAATCATCAAAAATTGGATAAAAATAATTAGGGGCTTAAATTTATATGGTTAGAATTATTAATGAGTCTATTTTCTATAGAAATAAACGGGAACACCGTCTGATTTCTGTATGAAGAGATAATTAATTTTTAGTGAAGAAGAGTCAGAACTGCCAGACAGCAGAACAGGGGTAACTTTGATGAATAAACTGTACTAATTGGCTAGGCTAAAAATTCTGGAAATTTTATGGTATAAAGAAATGTGAGTCTAGTTTCAAGGAAAATTAACGGTTCTTCATTTGGAGCTCTATAGCTCGAGAAATAAATAATTTAGTGACTGTGAATCAAGTAGACAGCTTTGAATAAACTAAAAATAATAATAGAATTATAGAAAATACTACATGTGAACATGAAATGTATTGAATTGATGATTGGATTTATTTATTTAGATCCGGAAAACCCAAATACGAAGCTATATCGAGGAAAGGAAAAAGTCCCGGATTAGTAGATTTTGTAAACGAACTAGTATCAAGGTAAGTTCGTGTAACTTGAATTATATTCTTAAATGTTTGAAATGTATGTTATTGATGTGAATATAATTTGAATGCTCATTGTATGAAAATTGATGAAACATTGATATATTTGATAAAAAGGGGAAAGAAATCCTGGTTGAATGAAAGGAAAATTCGATGGATCTCTGAAAAGGAATTGACAGTAAAAAGGATCTAGCCCGGACGGGTGATCCTATCCTGACATAGCCCTCCCGAAGAATATGTGAAAAATGGATTTATGTAACGGCCTAATTTTCAGTGGTGTCGGAAATGGTGATATGAGATCACTAAATCCGGCAAGTAAGATTAAATAAGATAATAATTTAATATTTATGAGTCAAGTGAGAATTTAGAAGAATTTGTGGATTGGTGAATTTAGTGAATTAAAAGAATTTATTAGGTCAAATGGGTCAAAAATGAGGTATCGAGACCTCGAATTTGAAAATCGAGCCATAAATATTTTTAGAAATATTTATGGAGTGTTATTAAATTAGTATTAAAATTTGGTTGAGAAATTTAAATGTTTGGGTAGCCAATTTAATAAAAAGGACTAAATTGTAACAAATGCAAAATTGCTAGAAGAATTAAATAGCTCAAGTGTTAAAAGAATGAGGGTTTAAAGGGAAATTAAACCTAAAGGTGAAAAGGCTGGACGGCAAGGTGAAGAAAATCACCAGAAAGATAAGGGAAATAAGGGTAAAATTGGAAATTTAATAATTTTAACATGTATAATAAAAACAAAGTTGAAAAATCTAGAGATATCTTCATATTTTCTCAGCCAAAACACCATAAGAAGTCTGGAGGAAGCTGGTTTTCATAGTTTTACACCATGTGAGTTTAATTCATGCTTTTTCTTGATAATTTTTATGTTTTTATGACTTTTACAACTAGATCCACTTATAGAATTCATTAGTTTTTGATTTGGTGGGTAAAATTAAAAGTTACCCTTGCTGAGAAATGGAAGTTTATGATGAATTATTATGAAAATTAAATTTTAATTTCATATTAAGGTGGTTTTATTAAGTGATTTTGATAGGAAATGATATTTAGGACCTAATTGTGAAAAAGTTGTGAATTAGAGGTTGCTGTTGAAATTCAGAATATAAAAGGTTGTGAAATAGTTTGTAATGATAGAATAAAGTGTTAATTGAGAAAAATTAGTTCAATTGATGGCTGAATTGAGCAGGGACTAAATTGTAAAAACTGTAAATTTTGGGGTAAAAGTGCAATTTGAAATTTAAAGAGCATAATTTGTGAAGTGAAATGGAAATGAAATATATGCTAATGAGTGAAAATATTTTACATTATAGATCAAGAAACCAAAGAAGAAAGAGGAAAAGAAAAAGTTGCAGAGTAGTCCCTAAATTTCAAAATCTTCTACAAATCAGCCGGGTAAGTTCATATGGTTGAATTTATATGTTTATTTGCGAAAGATTGAATGATATAATGTGCTGTAAATGTGAATTTGCTGTGGGATTGTGGGAAATATGATAAAATGAAAGAATAAATGGCGGTAATTCAAATTAGGAAAAAAACGCAGAATTGAGTACGTTCGTGTCGTGACATGTGATGAATTGATGGATAAGACCATGGTTAATCCATGGCAAATGTGAAATGTAGGTATGGTATCATCCATACTGAGTTGTGAAATGTAGGTATGGTATCATCCATACTGAGTTGTGAAATGTAGGTATGGTATCATCCATACTGAGTTATGAAATGTAGGTATGGTATCATCCATACTGAGATATGAAATGTAGGTATGGTATCAACCATACTGAGTTGTGAAATGTAGGTATGGTATTAACCATACTGAGTTGTGAAACGTGGCACTGAGCAACGACGTACTCAAATTCGTAAGACGTTTCCTAATTTGATAAGTAGTAATATAAAATGAGTGAATCAAATGGAAGAGATTGAGTAGTTGTTAATGTTGAGCTCAACTATGTGAAGTATTTTAACAATGGTTGTGGATGGCAGAGAACTTTAGTAAATATTTTGTTATTGTTTTGGAAATATTATGTGTGGTAAGTTACTTTTAAACCAATGAACTTACTAAGCTTCATCAAGCTTACTCGTGTGTGTTTGATTTTTTATGTAGATTGAATTAAAGAGAAGTTGGTAGATCGGATCATCACAGCAAAGCTCACTATCCAGATCAATTCCGGTAGCTTTTGTTTTATGTTTAAAGATTTATATGGCATGTATAGAGTTTAAATGAGATGGAGTAAAGATGTTATAAACTAGTTAACAATATTTTGCAATGAAACGGTTTTTGAATTGCAGCAGCGACGTGATTTTGAAAAATCACCAAAAATAGGAGAAATGGAATTAGAAAGTGAATAAGATATGAATTGAAAGATCTTTGAGTCTATTTTCATATAAAAGAAATAGAGTAAGCAAAAGAAATCGAAATTATGAGATATTTAAATTTTAGTGAAACTGGTTCTGAATGAATTCGTGATCCCCTGTTCTGCCTTTGAAAAATCATTAGAAATTTCACAAAAATAATTGTGGATTAAAATTTATATGTATGGAATCCTGAATGAGTCTATTTTCAAATGAAATAAATAAAAAGGTCATATGAATTCTGTACGAAGAGTAATTTGATTTGTAGTGAAGAGAGGTCAGAACAGTCAAACAGTGAAACAGGGGAAACTTTAAGAAAAATCTGGTATTGATTGGCCATACCAAAAATTCTGAAAATATTATAATAAAAAGATATATGAGTCTAGTTTCAGGATAAATTAACGGATCTTAATTTGGAGTCCCGTAGCTCCAGATATAAATATTTTAGTGACTATGACGCAGATGGGCAGTTTTAAATTTTATGCCGAATTAATAGTAAAGTTTAGTAATGCCTCGTGCTCGACTCCGGCAACGGTCTCGGGTAAGGGGTGTTACATTTATTGGTATCAGAGCTTTTGTTTAGACGATTCTCGGAATGGATGTGATGTATAAAATGTTTGGAAATACATGCCATATAAATCTGTGATAGTGAGATGTGAATGATCCGATCTAACTATTAATTTTTGTTATAGATTGTAAAGATGTCTGATAGACCCGAGGGTGCTGATCATGAAGAGGAAGTTAATAGTAGAGTACAGACTTACGAGCAGGAACAAGTAATAATGTTCCGATTTCTTTGATGAGAGAGGAAGAACTTAAAAATTTGATTTATGGGGTAATGAATCGGTGGTTTAGTGAAACAATACAAGGAAGAAAGCCAGCACAACAACCTCCTCCTCCCCTATTGTACCACGATTCACGGCCCTGGGCTTGCTCCTCCTTCAATAGATGAATCTATCAAAAGAACACCGATTGAGAAACTCGAGAAAGTTCGGAGCTGAAGAATTTCGGGAAGATCGGATGATGATCCGATAAAAGCAGAGTATTGGCTAAAGAGTTTGGAGAGAGTTTTCAAGCAGATGATTTGTTCTCAGGAAGACTATTTGAGGTGTGCGATTTCATTCTTGAAAGAAGAAGCGTATAATTGGTGGGAAACCATTGAGGCGAAAGTGGTACTGCAAATAAACTTACTTGGGAATTCTTCCAAAATGAGTTTAGAAAAAATATGTGGGAAGGAGATATTTAGATAAAAGAAAAGGGAATTCCTTGATCTTCGATGAGGAATAAAAGCGATTGGCTGAATATGAGAGAGAATTTGTGTATCTCAAGAGGTATGCTCGGGATGTTGCAACCGACAGAGGAAGAAATGTGCATTAGATTTGAAGAAGGGCTTAATGATGAAATCGGAATGATGATAGGAGGCACCGAGATTCGAGAATTTGTGGTTGTCTCGATAGAGCTCAAAAGATGGAAGAAGTGTATAATAGAAAGATGCAAAGAGAAAGAAAAGGCAAAGAAGTATATAAAAGAAGTTTCTCTAGACCAACGACTTTTCCGGCTAAAAAGTTTAGAGATGATTTTAGTCGATGCATTACAATTAGAACGATCAAATAAAAGTAAAACAACTCAAAGAGATGTTGGAGTGATTAATAAACCAAAGCAGATTAGTACTTGGTAGTGTACAAAATATTCCGAGACCTAGATGCAAAAATTGTGGTAGATTTCATATTGGTGAATGTTGGGGAAGAACCAGGAGCTTGTTATAGATGTGGTGGAACCGATCATTTTATTCGGGATTGTCCTCGGTCATTAAAAGAAAATAAAGAACAAGGCGAGAAACAAACAAATACTCCTCGAGAAAAGTAGACGTTCGGGTCAAAGTAGTCTTCTTGAGATCGCTCGTTCGGGAATGAGAGATATCATGAGTAGCCCGATCGAAATAAGGGCACCCGCACGTACATATGCTACTCGGGCAAGAGAGGAAGCACGCTCCGGATGTGATAGCTGGTATTTTCCATCTCTTTAATGATTCTGTGTATACTTTAATTGATCACGGATCTACACATTCATATATTTGCACCGCATTAGTGTCGTAAAAGAAAATGATCATTGAGTCCATCGACTTTGATATGCAAATCACTAATCCGTTAGGGCAAAGTGTGTTAGTTAATTTAATATGTCGGAAGTGTCCACTTTGAAAATACAAGGTCGTGAATTCTCTCACGATTTAATGTTGTTACCTTTCCGAGAATTTGATGTTATTCTTGGCATGGATTGGTTGATTAAACACGATGCCATAGTGAATTGTAGAGAAAAACGGGTTGATTTAAAATGTCGACGAGGGAAATAGTTTGGTGAGTTTGGAGATAAAAAGAATGATGTCGAATTATATCACCATTACACTCGTAAATTGATTCGGAAAGGTAATGAAGCATTTTTAGCTTATATTCTTGATACTCGGGGTTACGAATTGAAGACGGAACAATTGCGATTGTTAATGAGTTTCTCGATGTGTTTCGAGGAATTACCGTTTACCCGGATCGTGAGGTTGAATTCGTAATTGATGTAATTAAGCACACTCCGATATCAATAGCACCGTATAGAATGGCACCACCGGTGAGTTAAAAGAGTTGAAGACGCAATTGCAAGAGTTATTGGATAAGGGGTTCATCGACCGAGCACGTCACCTTGAGGCGCACTGTTTTATTTGTGAAAAGAAAGATGGATCGTTGCGATTATGTATTGATTACGACGGTTTGAACAAGGTAACAATTAAAAATAAATATCCATTACCACGTATCGATGATCTATTTGATCAATTGAAAGGTCTTTGCAGTTGTTCTCAAAGATAGACCTTAGATCGGGTATTATCAATGAAGGTTAAAGAGTGTGATGTGCCAAAGATCGCCGAACTCGGTATGGTCACTACAATTTCAGTAATGCCTTTTGGTTTAACAAATGCCCTCTTTGCATTTATGGATTTAATGAATCGGATTTTTCAGCCTTATTTGGATAGATTTGTGGTGGTATTTATTGATGACATATTGGTCTATTCAAAGACAGAATCCGAGCATGCACAACACTTGAGAATTGTATTACAGGACTTTGAGAGAAAAGCGATTATATGCAAAATTTAGTAAATGTGAGTTTTGGCTTCATGAAGTTGGATTTCTTGGTCACATTGTATCGGTGAAGGAATTCGTGTGGATCCAAGTAAAGTTTCAAAGATGGTGAATTGGAAAACACCGAGGAATGTAAGCGAAGTGCGAAGTTTTCGGGACTAGCAGTGGTATTATCGCCGTTTTGTAAAGAATTTTTCCATGATTGCTTCACCAATGACTCGTTTGTTACAAAAGAATGTTGAGTTTGTATGGTCGATGAATGTCAATGAGCTTTGACCAATTGAAGAAAATGTTAACGAAGCTCCAGTTTTGACTCAACCGAATCGTGTATACCATATATTGTGTACAAATGATGCATCTTTAAATGGTTTGGGTTGTGTGTTAATGCTGATCGGGAAAGGTAGTGGCTTATGCTTCACGGCAATTAAAACCACATGAAAAGAATTACCCTACACACGATCTTGAATTAATTGCAATTGTTTTTGCTTTAAAAATTTGGAGACACTATTTATATGGTGAGAAGTGTTATTTCTATACGGATCACAAAAGTCCGAAATACTTAATGACTCGAAGGAACCGAACTTAAGACAGAGCGGTGGTTAGAGTTCTTTGAAAGATTATGATTTGGTTATTGACTACCATCCAGGAAAAGCTAATGTAGTTGCTGATGCACTTAGTCGAAAGTCATCATTGTTTGCACTTCGGTTAATAAATGCTCATTTGGCTCTTAATGAAGAAGGTGTTGTATTAGCAGAATTGAAAGTGAAACCCATGTTTCTTCAACAAATCGTAAAGCGCAGAATGAAGACCCGAAATTGGTATTTAAACGACAAATGGTTCGAGATAATTTAAATTCAGAGTTCAGCATTGATGATGAAGGTATGTTGCGTTATCATAACAGAATTTGTGTTCCAAACAATTCTGATTTGAAGAATAATATTCTTTCTGAAGCACATAATAGTATGTATTCTATTCACCCGGCAATACAAAAATTTATGGTGATTTGAAAAAGATATATTGGTGGCTGGTATGAAAAGAGAAATTTTTAATTTGTTGCAAAATGTTTGATTTGTCGCCAAGTTAAAGCGAGCATCAAGTGCCAACGGGTTTACTACAACCCATTATGATTCTGAATGGAAGTGGGAGCGTGTTACAATGGATTTTGTGTCGGGATTGCCTATGACTCCAAGAAAGAAAGATTCGATATGGGTGATTGTTGATAGATTGACAAAGTCAAGACACTTTATTCCAATCGTAGCAGATTTTTCACTTGAGAAGTTAGCGAATTGTATGTGTCGAGATTGTGAGACTACATGGAGTTCCAAAGTATCTATCATTTCGCACCGGGATCCGAGGTTTACTTGAGATTTTGGAACAAAGCGCAAGAAGCTTTAGGTACCAAATTAAATTTTAGTATACTGTTTCATCCTCAAACAGATGGACGATCAGAGCGAGTGATTCAAATTCTAGAAGATATGTTAAGATGTTGTATACTTGAGTTTGGTGACATATTTGGGAAAGGTATTTACCTTTGGCTGAGTTTGCTTACAATAATAGCTATCAGTCTAGTATAAAAATGGCACCATTTGAAGCTCTTTATGGTAGGAAATGCAAGACTCCATTGTGTTGGTGCGAATTGAGTGAATCAAAAATAGTTGGGGTTGATTTGATTCGGGAAATCAAGAGAAAGTCCGGATTATTCGAGATAGTCTAAAAAAGCGCGGATCGATCGTCGAAGTCATATGCAGATTTGAAACGAAGAGATATAGAATATGCGATGGGTGATCGAGTATTTTTAAAAGTTTCACCATGGAAGAAGGTGTTACGGTTTGGTAGAAAAGGAAAATTGAGTCAGAGATTTATAGGCCGTATGAAATTGTGGAAAGGGTTGGTCCTGTAGCTTATCGGTTGGCTTTACCTCCGAACTTGAGAAGATCCATAATGTGTTTCATGTGTCTATGTTAAGGCGGTATAGGTCGAGATCCTTCACACGTAATTCCTCATATCGACATTGAGCTTCAACCGGATATGACTTATTCGAAGAACCAATAAAGATTTTGGCTCGTGAAGTAAAAAGAGTTGCGGAATAAGAAAATACCATTGGTTAAAGTATTATGGCATCGGCATGGTATGGAGGAGGCAACACTGGGAAACAGAGGAGTCAATGAGATCACGATATCCAAATCTATTTTTCAGTAACAAATTTCGAGGACGAAAATTTTAAAGGGAGAGTTGTAGCAGCCTAATTTTTTGTGTGGTGTCGGAAATGGTGATATGAGATCACTAAATCCGGCAAGTAAGATTAAATAAGATAATAATTTAATATTTATGAGTCAAGTGAGAATTTAGAAGAATTTGTGGATTGGTGAATTTAGTGAATTAAAAGAATTTATTAGGTCAAATGGGTCAAAAATGAGGTATCGAGACCTCGAATTTGAAAATCGAGCCATAAATATTTTTAGAAATATTTATGGAGTGTTATTAAATTAGTATTAAAATTTGGTTGAGAAATTTAAATGTTTGGGTAGCCAATTTAATAAAAAGGACTAAATTGTAACAAATGCAAAATTGCTAGAAGAATTAAATAGCTCAAGTGTTAAAAGAATGAGGGTTTAAAGGGAAATTAAACCTAAAGGTGAAAAGGCTGGACGGCAAGGTGAAGAAAATCACCAGAAAGATAAGGGAAATAAGGGTAAAATTGGAAATTTAATAATTTTAACATGTATAATAAAAACAAAGTTGAAAAATCTAGAGATATCTTCATATTTTCTCAGCCAAAACACCATAAGAAGTCTGGAGGAAGCTGGTTTTCATAGTTTTACACCATGTGAGTTTAATTCATGCTTTTTCTTGATAATTTTTATGTTTTTATGACTTTTACAACTAGATCCACTTATAGAATTCATTAGTTTTTGATTTGGTGGGTAAAATTAAAAGTTAACCTTGCTGAGAAATGGAAGTTTATGATGAATTATTATGAAAATTAAATTTTAATTTCATATTAAGGTGGTTTTATTAAGTGATTTTGATAGGAAATGATATTTAGGACCTAATTGTGAAAAAGTTGTGAATTAGAGGTTGCTGTTGAAATTCAGAATATAAAAGGTTGTGAAATAGTTTGTAATGATAGAATAAAGTGTTAATTGAGAAAAATTAGTTCAATTGATGGCTGAATTGAGCAGGGACTAAATTGTAAAACTGTAAATTTTGGGGTAAAAGTGCAATTTCGAAATTTAAAGAGCATAATTTGTGAAGTGAAATGGAAATGAAATATATGCTAATGAGTGAAAATATTTTACATTATAGATCAAGAAACCAAAGAAGAAAGAGGAAAAGAAAAAGTTGCAGAGTAGTCCCTAAATTTCAAAATCTTCTACAAATCAGCTGGGTAAGTTCATATGGTTGAATTTATATGTTTATTTGCGAAAGATTGAATGATATAATGTGCTGTAAATGTGAATTTGCTGTGGGATTGTGGGAAATATGATAAAATGAAAGAATAAATGGCGGTAATTCAAATTAGGAAAAACGCAGAATTGAGTACGTTCGTGTCGTGACATGTGATGAATTGACGGATAAGACCATGGTTAATCCATGGCAAATGTGAAATGTAGGTATGGTATCATCCATACTGAGTTGTGAAATGTAGGTATGGTATCATCCATACTGAGTTGTGAAATGTAGGTATGGTATCATCCATACTGAGTTATGAAATGTAGGTATGGTATCATCCATACTGAGATATGAAATGTAGGTATGGTATCAACCATACTGAGTTGTGAAATGTAGGTATGGTATTAACCATACTGAGTTGTGAAACGTGGCACTGAGCAACGACGTACTCAAATTCGTAAGACGTTTCCTAATTTGATAAGTAGTAATATAAAATGAGTGAATCAAATGGAAGAGATTGAGTAGTTGTTAATGTTGAGCTCAACTATGTGAAGTATTTTAACAATGGTTGTGGATGGCAGAGAACTTTAGTAAATATTTTGTTATTGTTTTGGAAATATTATGTGTGGTAAGTTACTTTTAAACCAATGAACTTACTAAGCTTCATCAAGCTTACTCGTGTGTGTTTGATTTTTTTATGTAGATTGAATTAAAGAGAAGTTGGTAGATCGGATCATCACAGCAAAGCTCACTATCCAGATCAATTCGGTAGCTTTTGTTTTATGTTTAAAGATTTATATGGCATGTATAGAGTTTAAATGAGATGGAGTAAAGATGTTATAAACTAGTTAACAATATTTTGCAATGAAACGGTTTTGAATTGTAGCAGCGACGTGATTTTGAAAAATCACCAAAAATAGGAGAAATGGAATTAGAAAGTGAATAAGATATGAATTGAAAGATCTTTGAGTCTATTTTCATATAAAAGAAATAGAGTAAGCAAAAGAAATCGAAATTATGAGATATTTAAATTTTAGTGAAACTGGTTCTGAATGAATTCGTGATCCCCTGTTCTGCCTTTGAAAAATCATTAGAAATTTCACAAAAATAATTGTGGATTAAAATTTATATGTATGGAATCCTGAATGAGTCTATTTTCAAATGAAATAAATAAAAGGTCATATGAATTCTGTACGAAGAGTAATTTGATTTGTAGTGAAGAGAGGTCAGAACAGTCAAACAGTGAAACAGGGGAAACTTTAAGAAAAATCTGGTATTGATTGGCCATACCAAAAATTCTGAAAATATTATAATAAAAAGATATATGAGTCTAGTTTCAGGATAAATTAACGGATCTTAATTTGGAGTCCCGTAGCTCCAGATATAAATATTTTAGTGACTATGACGCAGATGGGCAGTTTTAAATTTTATGCCGAATTAATAGTAAAGTTTAGTAATGCCTCGTGCTCGACTCCGGCAACGGTCTCGGGTAAGGGGTGTTACAATTTAGCCCGGACGGGTAATCCGAATTAGGGTCTGAATTTAGCCTGGACTGGTAATTCAGATCCAAGCTCATTAGAGTAATTGTCGTTGCGAGAGTTGATTTAGCTCTGGGTGGTAATCCCATTTGTAAGGATGAGGTTCGCGGGAGTGTGCTCTCTGAAATGAAAATGTGCGCACATGAATATGAATTGACGGACCCGAATTTGTACACTAAAGTCTACCTCTGAAAATCTATCGAAATTTCGAGTAATTCAACGGGATAAATATGAAAAAATAACAAGGAAATGGAAATCATGATATTGATGAGCTCATCAATCATAATATATATTATTGATATATGGAAATTATTGGACTGACTTGAATGTTGAGTTTGTAAATGTTAGGGTATATGAATGTTTATCGCGTGTATTGTAAATATTAGGTAAGTATAATTCTTGTTACATGGGCTTACTAAGCACAAAGTGCTTACCCTATTTCCTTTTTCCCTGTTTTGTGGTGTTGAGAGCTCGGAGGTCGGTTTCAGTCGGAGACATATCACACTATCAACCCCAAGATTTCAGTATTTTAAGAAACTTTATTTTAGAAATTAATGGCATGTATAAGCTAATAAAATAGATGTTAATATGAAATGAATGTAAGGTCAGCCATTGGTATGGCCTATGTGTTAAAGTTATCTTATAAATATGCATGAATTATTTTGAAAATATGTTGAATTAGACTGGTCTCGGTTTTAAAAAAAAATTGTAAACTCCGGTAATGCCTCGTAACTTATTCTGACAACGAATACGGGTAGGGGGCGTTACACAAATAATGCTATTTAAACTCAAAACATCAAGAGTATTAAATTTTGCCATCCACCTAAAGCCTCGATATTGCATGTGTTGTTATTATTAGTTTCAAACCATACACTTTATTATTTATTTTATATTATTTTTAAACGCATACATGTATTCTAAATATATAGTTTCTACAAGTATACGTGTGTAATAAAATTTCTAATATTATAAATTAACATGAAAAAATAAAATATATTCAAATTTGTTGTTACTCACATTAACATTGTAATTATTAAAAAAAATCAAAAAATAAGTTTTTAAATTTCTTAAAGAATTTTTTATTGAAAATATGAACAACTTGTTTTTGAATTATTATGTACCTTTTTAAAAGAGTTTTTATTATGTATTTTTAAATTCTAAAAAATAAGGGTTAAATTGATAAAAAAAAAACTATTAATATTAAGTGCAAAATGAATCATTCTACCTTTTCTATAATTTCCAAATTTATTAAATAGACTAATAACTTAAAATTAAAAATTAAAAAATTAAAATTAAAATATCTCTTACATATTTAAACCTCATACCCCTTTAATAAAAAAATAATTCATCTATATTATAATAAAAATTTATGGATTATATATAATAAATATAATACCCATCCATAAATCATCTTGGTCAGTACTTATAAAATTCCCGACTGAATGTGTATATATATTTGGTTAAAATATGTTGTTAGTTTCTATACTATAACGAAAATTAAAATCTAGCTCTTTTTTTGGAAAAATTAAAAGTTAAGTCCTATTTTTTTTATTTAAAAATCTTAGTTTAATCATTAAAATCGTAAATATTTTCTGTCAGAATTTGTCAACTTGGTATATGATTAACATGAAATAAATATGATAAATTGGCAAATTTTGATAGAAACTACCAACAATGATGATGGCCGGACTATAATTTTTAAATTGAAAAAGTATATGAACTAAATTTTAAATTCTAAATAAGTATAGGGACTAACAACATAATTTAACCGATGGGGTAAACAACACCAACCTCGGTATCATCCTCAGAACCACCGTGATTATCGTCGGAAATTTCCACAACCGGCGAACCAAATTCAACATTATTATCCAGAAAATAAAGCAAAAAAACCAGGACCAAACAACTCAAAACCATAGGAATTGGTCCAAATATCCACAAAAAAAGAGGCAAAGAGAAATAAAAGCCACGTAATCCCAACGACCAAAAATAACTTCCACGGTTCACAATCGTCGCCACGTAATCCGCCGTAAGACAGTGGCGGAACTGGTTCTCCGTACTCTTCTTCTTCGGCGGTATACAAACAAGTATACTCGCATGGCTATAATACCTTATAGATTGTATATTCAATAAGAAGACCACCATAAAACAAAGTAACATAGCAAAATACTTGATCGAAAAAACCCGGTGACTTAAATCCCCGACATCGATCGCCGATTTCTCTCCGGCGTTACTCGTCATTAATAAAGCGATGAGCGAACTTAACGTTATCGCCGTCGAGGCTAATACCGTTGATGCCATTATGTTGTTACGTAATGTTTGAACTGCTAAGACACCGTTGCCCTGTACATCCTGTGAAAAAACGAGGATTTAATTTCAAATTAATTCAAAAAATAATAATATCGAATTAATGATGAAGAACAGCCACGAACCTCCATCATGCAATGAACCCAGAATCGGCGACTAATTGCATTAATGCCGATGATAGTTTTGATAGGGTATTTGATAACACGATGAAGAAGCCATAGATGATAAACAGTCATTATTAAAAGACCTATTGGAACTAATATACAATCAAGATATCTAATCTCCATAGCCATGATTATTGATGAAGAAGAAGAAGATTATTTTTTTTTTCTTTTTTTCTTTTTTTGAAGCAATCAACAAATTTTTTAATTATATTATTTCCTTAATGAAAGGAAATAATAATTGAAAAATAATGTGTCAATAATTTTTTTCTTTTATTTTGATAAAAAATATTTAAATTATAACTAAAATTTTTGTTTCTAAGAAAATGAGTTGAAATGAATTTTTAAATAGAAATTGTTTCTAATTTAAGAGTGGTATCAAATATAAAAAGAAATATTTATATTTATTTCTAAATTAAATTAAATATTGTTTATATTTTTTGTCAATTTAGTTTTTATTTTAAAAAAGGAGCTAAATTAATTTTTAACGAAATTTTTATTAAAATATATTTTTAAAGATACTAATGTTGCGACCCACGTGATAGTTCACTTATACTTTATGCTCATATAACATTATTTGACTTATATTCCATGTCAACAAATAATTTTAAAATTATAAAAATTCCAAAGAATTAGTATGAAGTACGCACGATTTGCTATATAAGTTGCCATGCTCAAGAATTAACGTTTTAGTCAATATTTTCGTTAAAAATTTTAATTCGACTCTTTTTTAAATGTCGAGAGCTAATTTTAGCTTAAAAAAAAGAATAAGAGCCAATTTGACAAAAAATATAAATATTGAATTAAAGTTGTCATTATGACTATAATATATATATTCGTTTGAAATTATTTTATGATACACAATATCTATATATATAAATTTATATTTGATGTATTCACATATATTTCGTAGACAACCAAAATTAAATTATAAAATTGAGGATAGTCGAAATATAATTTTATTATTATTAAATTTTATTTTATTTTTACAATTTTTAAGAGGGTTGAACTATAATTTACCATTTTGAGAAGCCAAAACGTAATTGTATCATTGTAATTATTTAAAATTTTAAATAAAAAAGAATTATCCCATCTCATTTTATCTCTATTAATATAAAAAAAATTGTAGTGATTCGATGGTTAGGGTGTTTATCATTCTAGATACGGTTTAAATTCGAATCGCGCTAATTACGTTGTTGTAAAAGTTTTGCCCTCTTATAATTCACCAAGAAAAATATATATAAAAAAAAACCACATCATCCGAAAAAAGTTCATTAAACGGTTTGAATTTAATCATTGCCGATAAAAGTGAAGGCTAAATGTGGCAACAATTGTTCATCGACCCAAAGTTAGCAATTTATGTCACAATTGTAAACTACACCTAAAATCGAAATCTTTCATTCTCCTTCTCTTTCAAAATTCAAATTTTTTTTCATGAAACAACTTTGAAACGTCACAAATGTACAAATTAATACATATGATACGCAATATATATATATTTACAATTCTTTTATGATACACAATATCTATATATACGAATTTATATTTGATGTATTGATGAGTAAAATTTTTAGGGTGAAACCAGAATTTTTACTCAAAGAGTGGGTCAATTGTACTTTTATTATTGTTTTAACTTAAAATTTACAATTTTAAAAGGGTTAAAACTATAAATTTACCATTTTGAGAGAAAAATACTTACATGTTAAGGAAAACAATTTTTATTTATAAACATGAAAATAATATAATAAAGATAATAAAATACTTTTAATTTCATAAAATTATATTTTGGGAAAAAACTCAATACACACACTGTCTGCAAAGCATTTCGTTACAATAACATTGTCTACGAACCGATCAAGGCCGACCCTCAGAAAACATCATAAAAAGGCCCCATTAAAAGGGAAAATTATGAGGTCAAATTTAAAGAGAAGGGCCAATGAAGCCCAAAGTTTTCCTGGAAAAACACTTCAACCACAAATGTCTAGCAAAAATATAACGTTTTTTGGCCAAAAAAAGAACAAAAATGTAACATTTTGAACCTTATTCTAAATTGATGTTTGGGTATAGGAACAGAGCAAATATATAAAAATCGAGGCAATGTTCTATCGGCGAGCCTAGTTGTCAGCCACTTCGATGAGTGTTGTCTCGTAGTCATTCGGAGCTACGAAACCGTGGAGGTTCATGACGGTTGCAGCCACGTTCGCAAGTCCACCATTCGGAACATCGCTGCGGAATCTAACACCAGGTGCCAATCCTGGACCTCCGATCGCAATAGGCACCTAATCGAAACATCCGTAATATACATCACATGTTCAGAACCTAATATAGATTTTGATAATGCGACCATCCATTGTTCTTTGGGGCAAAAAAGATAAGATATTGGAAACTTACAGGTTGACAAGTGTGGGAGGTGAGTATCTGGAGATCTCCATTCTTGTCGAGAAGAGGATCCCCAGATTTATTTCTCTTCACCATGTCCTCGGCATTACCGTGGTCTGCAGTCACAACGTATATTCCACCAACTTGCTCAATCGCATCGAGGATCATCTGCACCAAGCAATAAGATCAAGAAAAGCCTTCTTACAAGACAATTTATGCTTTATACATTCGTAATAAGAAGAAAAAGTAATATTGATTTCCGATGACAAATATCCTGTCAGCATCATACTGATTACAATTCATTAGAATGCTGTAAAATCATTAGAAATTTTTGAAGTAACAATTAAAGAATGAACTCAAGCCAAAGCCATTGTACCTTGACAGCTTCATCGGCAGCCTTGCATGCCACAACCGTAGCCTCGATATCTCCGGTATGACCCACCATGTCACCATTTGGTATGTTCACACGTACCTAAACAACAAAAAAGCCATTCAGCATGGGCTGAGTAAAGGTCAGCCGGTTCGGTTTTGGTTTCAGTTAGGATAATCGGTTTTAATAGATTAAGTTTGGTGAATTGTCAGTTCTTGAATTTTACTCCATTAATAATCACCTGGTCAAATTTCCCACTCAGAATAGCATCCCTAGCCTTTTCACCGATCTCCAATGCCTTCATCTTAGGTTGAACATTGAACGTAATGCCAACATCGCTCGGGATTTCCACATATTCTTCCATTTGAGGATTGAAATACCCGGAGCGATTCCCGTTCCAGAAGAAAGTGACATGGCCAAATTTGACAGTCTCACTGCCAATAAACAAACAAAGCATTTAACATATTGAATATTTCAAGGAAATGGGAGGTATGGATTATAATGAGTTGTCCTAAAACGCACCTGCAGGCAAAAGTACGGACACCATTATGCACCAAATATTCACCCGATGTTCTATCAATCTCTGGAGGAGAAACAAGGTAGCGGCTTGGAAGCTTCAACTCGCCATCATACTGAAGCATTCCAGCATAACGGATTTTAGGGACCCGTACACGATCAAATTTGTTGAAATCTTGATATTCAAGTGCCTTAGCAAGCATAACCATTCGATCTGCTCGGAAGTTAATAGTAACAACAGCATCACCATCTACTATCGGACCCACAGCCTTGTTGTTATCATTGACGATGACAAAGGGAGGTAAGTACTGGTCATTGGCATTTTCTCTCAGTTTCTTTACAGCTTCAATGGCATTCTTAAACTTGTGTGGGGCTTCACCGAGAACTTGAGCGTCCCATCCTCTTTTAACAACATCCCAATCATTCTAAGAAAAATCCAGTCACAAAAGTTAGCTTCTTAATCAATTCAAATGAATCTTTTAGATCTTTGACGATGACTTCTCACCTCATAACGGTCCATTGTGACATACATACGGCCACCACCAGATGCGATGCGGGCATCTACACCTTTTTCACGTAACTTTGCAAGGTCATTCTCGAGAATCTCCACAAAGCCTACACTCGAACCATCCAAAACATCACGACCATCAGTGAGAACATGAACACGGATTCTTTTAGCACCACGCTCACTAGCTCCCTTCAGCAACAACTGCACAAAAAGATTTAAAAAAACAACTAATTAAACTTAAAGAAAGGAAATGAATACATTAAAGAAACCAAGAATCACCAAAAATTACCTGCAATTGATCGAGACGGGAGTGAACACCTCCATCGCTAAGTAATCCGATCAAGTGAAGGGTACCCTTCTCAAAAGATTCACTTATATACTTAAATCCTTCACCATCATAGATCTTCCCCGAGGCAAGAGCAAAATCAACAAGCTTAGCCCTATGGTTAAAAATGAATTAACACGTTAGAACACTTGCAGCACAGCTAATTTTCCATCAAGATAGCAAGCATATCCATCCATCCATACACATCACACACACACACACATATGTATAAAGCAATAATCATGAAAATAAGCTCACCCTTGAGCGAAAATGCGGCCTGCACCGAGAGCATTGTGACCAACTTCACTGTTTCCCATGTCATCCTCTGTTGGAAGCCCTACAGCATTCCCATGAGCTCGGATTAATCTCCATCTGTCCGGGGCACCCTATATTCAATAACATCAATTTCAATCAAAATATAAGCCTCATAACAGAATGGTATAATGTAAGTCCTTTTATCAATCAAAAGATTGTAATAATGTCCATATGAAGAAAAAAAATACTTACAGTTCCCATAACTTAAAGCAAACATATCTACACATTTTCCCAAATTGCTGGAACCAACTAACATATACAGGTTAAATTGTGCTGTTAGTCCCTTGTATAAAATTTGATATTTGGTCCCTATACTTTAAAAGTTAAAAATTCAGTCCTACTTTTTTCAATTTAAAAATCCTAGTCCAATCATTATAGTCATTGATAGTTTCTACCAAAATTTTTCAAATTTAAATGTGAGTATAGCCTAATCAAAACACCAAGTCGACAAATTTAAAAAAAAAATTATAATTACGATTTTAATGTATAGAATTTGAGATTTGGTCCCTCTACTTTAAAAAGTTAAAAAATCACTCTCCGATTTTTTCAATTTAAAAATCCCAGTCCAATTAGTCCAATCATTAGTCATTGATAGTTCCTGTCAAAATTTGTCAATTTGACATGTGAGTATAGCCTAGTTGACAAATTTTAAGAAAAAATAATTAAGATTTGAATGACTGGGCTTAGATTTTTAATAAATAAAAAAAAAGGACTTAATTTTCAACTTTTCAAGTACAGGGACAGGGACTAATCTCAAATTTTGTCAAAGTACAGGGACTAACAGCATATTTTAACCACATATATATAGTTCGATTCTCTGTATTTTCAGTCAACCAAATCAAACAGTCATCTCATTAAATCCCAATATTAAAACACAGGCTAAAAAAAACCTACTCTAAAAACAAGATTGAAAGCTTCATTTTCATGAAGAAACGAGATCCAAACCAACCAATACCATTAACAAACTATTATCGAATCAAAAACCAAGAAAATCCCAGATCTAAAATCACAAAAACAAATAGAATCTTAAAAGAAGAAAAAGGGCGGGACCTGTTTGAGGGAATCCATGGTGGGTGTTTGAGCAACATGGATACAATTGTATTGATCGGGTTTATATTCGCCCCAACCATCGAGGACCACGACGGCGATACGTTTTCCCTTTGGAAGCTTTGGGTGGTCCTCTAATTTAAACGATACTTGTCCCGAACTCGCCATTGTTGTTAAGCTTCGAATGTTTGTATTTTAATTAAGATTTGAATGAAGGTTTGATGATGGTTATATATAATAAGGGAGAGAAAAAAATTGGAAAAACGAGAGGAGAAGACGACGGCGAGAAAAGTGAAAGGATTCAAAGATTTTGACCTTTTAAATTAAACTGGTGGCGTAGAGACAAAGCATGGCAGTACCACGTGATTAAACATCTATAAATTTTTTCTTTTTTGAAAAATCTGTCTCTCTCAACGTAATCATCCTCGCCATGAAATATAAAAATATCAAGTTTACTTGAATTCATATATTTTTCGTAATAATTTTAGAGTTTGACAAATCCTTATAAAAAAATAATTTAATTATTTAAAAATTTATAAAACTATAAAAAATTAAAATTTCATTCAACCCATTTAAAAAATTATTCTAGCTTCACCCGTAGTCTTCTTATATTGATAATTATACTCATATTAATCGAACTAAAACTCAACTGGTCACACATCTATAATCTTATTCTTATTTTAATTGTTTTATTGGATGATCGAATATTTAGGGTTTTTTACCAAAATATTACAAAAAAAAAACTAAAATATCCAAATTGGGGTGCACTTTTCATAAATTACCGAAATGGTATACTGAGGGTGGTGCCACCTGTCGCAGAGGCGCAACCACCCTCTGACAACCTATTTTTTTTAGCTCAAATAAAAAAAATACTGAAAACGAAAAAAAAAAAGGAAATGGCAGGAAAAATGACAGGAGACTGGTGATGCCTCTGCCACAGGCGGCACCGGTGGTGCCTCTGGCACATGCATCACCAACTGGGAAATTTGCCCATTCGGTCCTCTCTATTTCGCGCGCACTTCAGTTTAATCCTTCTATCATTTATTTTTTATAATTTGTCCCAAAACTTCCGTTTTTAATGCAATTTAGCTCATTTTTAAGTATTTTGTAATTTCTATTATTATTACCATCATCTAATATTTTTTTTATTACTATTAATTATTTACTATCATTATATTTTTATTATTACTATAGCATACTATTATTAGCATTACTACTCTTATTTTATTATTGATACCATTATACATTTTATTCATTTTATTTTATTATTATTATTTAATTATTGTCACTTCTATTATTTTGTCTTCATTATTATTATTACCATTATCTGATATTATTATTACTATTACTATTATTATATCACTATTTTTATATACCTATATATAAACAGCTTTTTTCTACTACCTTTGACATGAATAGTCTAATTCACTAGGATTCTTCTTTTAAAATTTTCATGATTCTTCTTTTAAATTGCCATTAGCCACTACCTTTTTGGCCGTTTCCAAATTTTTCTTTGGCCTACTTTAGTTTGTTATGTTCCCCACTAATCTGGTTGTCCTTTGATTATAAACACACGTAAAAAGGTCTTTCTTGGGAACCAATTTTGCTTTGAATATATCCCTATCTTCATCCCAATCTTTTCGTAGAAAAAATAACACTCAACTCTTACCTTACTTGCGTCCAAAGCTTCTTTGCCTTTATGCTTGTCAACAATTAATAGTAATAGTAATAATAATATCAGATAATAATAATAATGAAAACAAAATAATAGAAGTGACAATAATTAAATAATAATAATAAAATAAAATAAATAAAATGAGTAATGGTATCAATAATAAAATAAGAGTAGTAATGCTAATAATAGTATGCTATAGTAATAATAAAAATATAATGATAGTAAATAATTAATAGTAATAAAAAAACATTAGATGATGGTAATAACAATAAAAATTGCAAAATACTTAAAAATGAGCTAAATTGCATTAAAAACGGAAGTTTTGAGACAAATTATAAAAAAATAAATGATAGAAGGATTAAACTGAAGTGCGCGCGAAATAGAGAGGACCGAATAGGCAAATTTCCCAGTTGGTGATGCCTGTGCCAGAGGCACCACCGGTGTCGCTTATGGCAGAGGCATCACCAGTCTCCTGTCATTTTTCCTGCCATTTTTTTTTTGTTTTCAGTGTTTTTTTTTTATTTGAGCTAAAAAAAATAGGCTGTTAGAGGGTGGTTGCGCCTCTGCGACAGGCGGCACCACCCTCAATATACCATTTCGGTAATTTATGAAAAGTGCACCCCAATTTGGATATTTTGGTTTTTTTTGTAATATTTTGGTAAAAAACCCGAGTATTTATTATAAAATTACTAAAACGTATAATCACTTATTTGATCATTCAACTTAAAAATAAAGTCATTTTAGCTCTTTATTTAAATTTTTTCTTATTTTTTATTCTTAAACTTGTATTATTTATTAAATCAAGCACATATTAACTTTGTTGATGTAACATTCACGTGAGAGTCTACGTAAATGCCACGATAGCAGTTAATTTTAAAAAAAAATTATAAAATTATGAAAAAATTATAATTTTATACTTTTATATTTTTAAATTTTCTAAATTTTTATTTAAAATTTTAATTAATTATTAACGTAGCATCCATTTGTATGACAGTTAGGAAAGTTAACAAATTGACAAATTGACAGTTAGGTGAAGTTGGAAGGCTAAATTAATCATTATACATACAATTTTAACCTAAAACACCAGGTACGATATACATTTAACTTTAATTTTATCGTAGTAACCAAAACATCAATAGATTATTTATGTAAAATTTTAATAAATATATTTGTTACATAATTTTTTATTCATATCATGCGTAGTTTAATAAATCTAGTTTTTTTTTTTTTTAATAGAGTAGATTTATAAATATAAATATATGATCATAACTACACATAAAAAGACTTAAACAATTAAACCTGAATGCTCATGTATGAAACCTTTATGTTTTTATTAAGTTTATTATATTCTAATCGATCGAAAATATATTATTTAAACTTTGTACATATAATTCTCATAACTTCAATTTTATTATCTCAATCAAAACCTCATCCACTAAATTTTATAATATTTATGTATTTTTATATAATATAATATTAAATTCACATACTTAAACACATATCTACTTAAAATACCACACAAATAAAATTATTAATTATTTATATTAATTAGAAAACGGTAAACATCTTTGATCATCGGGTTAAATGTTGAGTTCTTATAATACTTGTACTATATTATTATAATATATTTTGAAATATTTTGATATTATGTTATTTTTATGTATATCATATTTTAAGAAGAATAATCAGTGTGATAGAAGATTCTAGAAGTTCAAACAAAACATAAATAATATTCCCTTTTTTCACAGTTCAAGAGGAAGAAGGTCGGAAAGTGATGCCCACAGCAGAGGAATTACCGAGAAAGATCGGTGAAAGTGCTATTAAGGATTAATATATCATTTAGGACTTAAATTTATTTTAATATTTAATTTGATACTTAAATTGTGTTCCAAAGTTCAGTTTGGTATGCATGCCAAACGGCATCATGCTGTTGCTTGACATGTGTGCTCGATATATACTTATTCTCGTTGAAGTGTAAATATGAGAACATGAAGTATGAGCCTTCAAAAACTAAATATCAAGGACCAAAACCATAATTTCACCAATTATAATTACACCGTTCAATATTTACATAAAGAAAAAAAAATGGAAAATAAGGACACGGATTTTGGGACCCACTTGTAATATTTTCCACAACCTGATCTTCAGGCCGAAGTAGTCACTGCTTTATTAAACACTTACTATATGCTCATTTCCCCCATCAAAGCAAAGCAGATCATCCGTTTGTGCCTTCCTATCCACGCAATGAACAACCCCAAGCTCGAAGGCTATGGCTTCAACCCCTCCGATCAAATCCTCATCAACTATCTCAGAAACCGAACACTGTTCGGCCGTGATTACTTAGTCCAAGACATCATCGACCTCGATCACGATATTTGCAACTATGATCCATGGGATCTACCTAGTATGTTCCCTTGTTTTTGTCTTTCTTTTATTCAATTACTTGCTAACATACTCTTTAAATTCGATTCTTTCTATTCGTAGGTTGCGATTCTATCACACCGAATGATTCGGAACGGTTTTTTACTTACCTGAAAACATATAAGTATGCAAACAGCAAGTCCAAGGTGATCGGTACGCCTACAGGACAAGTACCGAAAGGTGAACAACGGAAGCCGATGATAAATCGAGCTACCAAGAACGGGAAATGGAAAGTCTCGGGGGATCGAGTTGAAGTAAAGTCTAATGATGATACTAAACAAGTGATTGGTATTAAGACAAGGTTGTATTTCAGGCACAATAGCTGCCCAGACAAAACACCATATATATTATATCAGTACGAACTTGTTGGTATTGATCCTTGCCAAGTAAGATATTCCTGAAACTCGAATCGATTTTCGGTTGCGTTGCGTTTCGATTATTGTAATGAATTTTTCTTTTCATTGATTTTTGTAGGATAAATATTTTCTTGGTAAAGTGATAATGAAAAATCCAAGCAATATTTCAAGTAACAATATAGACGATCGGATCTCAATTCCGCAGGTTAGTTAACTTCAATTCGTGCCAACAATGGTGACTAAGTAAAATACTACACATCGAGTTTACGTTTTGTGTATATTTCAGGTTCGAGTAGAACTTGGTCCGGAGCCATTAGTTCAAACCGAAGTAACTAATGAGTACGAGTGGACTCAAAGTGAACAAACTAATGAATTTATAACATCCTATCCAGTTTTTGTCAATGAGAACTTCATTGATGACGGGAATGAAGTGATTTCCTATCTCCAGTCACCAGTAAGAACACTTTTCTCGGAAATTTTTAAAATACTACACATCGAGTTTATGTTTTATGTATATTTCAGGTTCGAGTAGAACTTGGTCCGGAGCCATTAGTTCAAACCGAAGTAACTAATGAGTACGAGTGGACTCAAAGTGAACAAACTAATGAATTTATAACACCCTATCCAGTTTTTGTCAATGAGAACTTCATTGATGACGGGAATGAAGTGATTTCCTATCACCAGTCACAAGTAAGAACACTTTTCTCGGAAAATTTTAAAATACTACACATTGAGTTTATGTTTTATGTATATTTCAGGTTGGAGTAGAACTCGGTTCAGAGTCATTAGTTGAAACTGAAGTAACTAATGAGTACGGGTGGACTCAAAGTGAACAAACTAATGAATCTATAACTCCCTGTCTGGTTTTCGACAACGAGAACTTTACTGGTTACGGAAATGAAGTGATCTTCAATCGCCAGTCACAAGTAAGAACACTTTTCTCGGAAATTTTGAAGTTTAGTTCATTTAATTCATGTAATTACTGTTAAAACGTGTCTCGAAATCTACAGATAAATATGAAGCTCATTAGAAGCTTGGAAGTACCCAATATAGGTATTGAGGATCAAAATCAGTCATACCGGAATATTGGGATCGATAATCATCAAACAGCCCCCTATGGAAGCAATCAACATAATATAGTTCCAGTTGCAGAGAATGAAAGCTCAATCAACTTGATAGATTTTATAAATCAAATGGTGAGTAACTTTTATATTGTTCATCAAATATAAGGCATAAACATGTTGAAAAATCTAATATTTGCTTGTTCAATATGATCCAGGAATGGTCCGACTTATTCAACTTATCCGGCGGTAACGATGACGGGCTTTTTCTCGACGAGTTGTCTGACAAGCCGCAAGAACTCGGGCCACAATCAATGCGGTATTAACCAGCAAGTTGCTGCTGGTGCTGAGATAGAGTGCACCAATTTGCCCCCTTTGGATGTGGCTGAATCTTCCTACTCGACGGATTCAGTCCGTAAAAGATCAGCCTTGGAGGTTGAAGGATCAGGTACCGGTGTAGAAACTGAATTGGCTCAACAACAAGCAAAGAGAAGTAGATCATAAAGTTTGTGTTGCTGATCTCCCGTATTTGATCAGTGCTTATAAGTCGTAATGTTAGAAGACCCATCCTCTTATAAGTTAGTTTTCGAGGTTGGGTTTATGTTTATTTGACTTGGGTTTACGTTGCTTGTATTACAAGTTAGGTTTTGAGGTCGTGTGTTTCAATATGTTTGAACTATATATATGGACATCTATAATAGCAAAAGTTATAACATGTAATTTCTTGACATTTGTTGATGTTGTAAGAGTAAAGACACAGAACCATATAGTGGGGAGCATAACAAACTAAAGTGGAAAAGGAACAATAGGTTAGTGGTCAAAAAGGAAGAGAATAATGAAGAAAAATGAGGGTTTGAAAAAAAGCATAAAAGTTTGAAAGTATTTTCATTCAAGAAAAAATAAAATTGTCACATTTTTAAGAAATTAAAGAAAAAAAATAATATCAATGTTGCCGGCTAAGTTTTAGCTCGATTGGTATTAGTATTATTGTCTACGTAAGAGGACGTGGGTTTGAACGTGTTGAAACACATTTATCCTCCTATTGAAGGGTTGGAGAGCGACTATGGATAATTCTAGTCAATTTGTATAATAATAATAACAATGTTCGATGGATCAATACTTTTTATGTCGATTAGTTATAGGGGAAATGACGAATAATTTACATTATTTAAGTCAAAACATTAAATAACTGGTTCAAAGCTAAACAATTATTTTTCATTAAATTTACAAGAAAATAATGTCTCATTAAAAAAAAAAATCAACTTTTATGCCAATTAGTTATAGGTGAAGTTACGAATTATTTAGCTTTATTTAAGTCAATAAATTAAGTCTCGAGTTCAAATCTAAACAATCCCTTTTCCTTCCCTCTAATTAAAAAAAAAAAACTTTATAAGAAAATAATGTCATAATTTATTGAAATAAATAGTGTAAAAGTACTATAAAAGCCCTTATATTAGGAGTCATATTTCATTTTGTTTCCTCTATTAAAAAAGTGCAATCAGCCCTTGTACATTGCATAATAGAGTAAAATAGTCATTTTTGTTAAAATTTTCGTCCATTTGTACGGTTATAAACTGGTGTGCCTGACGGAACAACCAGACAGTGACATCACGTGCTCCTCATGTTGACGTACAAAGATAAAATTTTAACAGTAGAAATGGAAGAAAATTTTAATATAATGACCAGTCTGCTCTTTGATCTAACGTACAAAGATTATTTTACCCATTTTTTTGAATAAATGAAGCAAACTATAATTTAACTCCCAGTAAAAGGACCTCTATGGTACTTTTACCAATAAAAAGAAAAGTGTTAGTGCATGGTGTTGATAGTAGACGATCCATCTTTAATTTTTTTTTTTTTTTTTTTTTTTTTTTTTTTTTATGTATATGAACAACTAAGATTGTTTAAACTGGACCAGATTTCAATCGGATAGGTTGGACTAAGAATTGATTGAGGTATGGGTTCGGAGAAAGATATTGAACTGGTTAACTCAAGAATCAATATGGACTAGTTGAACTAAACAAAAAATTGATTGAATCAAACAATTAAATTGATTGAACTGAATTTTTAATATTTTTAATAAGTTATTTAATTGAATAGGATGCACTGAACAAACTAATTAGATCAATAATCTATTTGCCTGACCAATTCGATTATCGATTTAGTTCTAAAAAACTTGTCAACAAGCATAAAGGCAAAGAAGCTTTGGACGCAAGTAAGGTAAGAGTTGAGTGTTATTTTTTCTACGAAAAGATTGGGATGAAGATAGGGATATATTCGAAGCAAAATTGGTTCCCAAGAAAGACCTTTTTACGTGTGTTTATAATCAAAGGACAACCAGATTAGTAGGGAACATAACAAACTAAAGTAGGCCAAAGAAAAATTTGGAAACGGCCAAAAAGGTAGTGGCTAATGGCAATTTAAAAGAAGAATCATGAAAATTTTAAAAGAAGAATCCTAGTGAATTAGACTATTCATGTCAAAGGTCGTAGAAAAAAGCTGTTTGAATTTTGGTTTGTAAATTCAATTTGTAATTTCAAAATTATTTCACGAAAAAAAATTGAATTGTGGAAAATAAGGAGAATGCGAGTTTTCGATTGGTGCAAGTGGTATAAATAGAGAAAGTCATACAACAATGATTTTATTAGCCTAGAGACTTAAATGAAAACTTTCGAATAATTTAGTGATCATTTTATAACTTTTTAAAGTTAAGTAACCAAAATGTAAATTTACTAATAGTCTAATTACCTTGAATGTAATTTACCCTAAAAAATTGATCCAACCGGTTTATAGAATCGAATTATTAGAGGATTTGAAAAATCTAAAAAAACCGACCCAACAACAGCAAGCTCAACCCAACTCTTCGTTTACTGAATTTTCTAAAAAACTTTAGGTCTCCCAAAATTTCGTGATTCTTAGCCCAAAAATATTGAATTTTAATTTTCTATTTACTGTTTTATTTTCTGGTTTAATTTTAAATTTATTTTCTTTGAGCCCTAGGCAGCTGAGTACTGCTTCATCCACTCTTTCTTCTTCCTTAGCCGTGAGCCTTTGCTTCATTGAAGTTCTAAATCTCTTCTTTGCTTGCTGCTGCCCATCCACTCTTTCTTCTTCTTTAGCCGTGAGCCTTTGCTTCAATGAAGTTCTAAATCTCTGCTTTGCTTGCTGCTGCCGTATTGATTTGTATCGATTTGCTGCTGTTGTCGGCTCCTGTAAGTTCTTTTTTTTTTTTTTTAAATTTTATTCGATAGTGCTAGAATAAGTAAGCACATGCTATCTATGTTGTTTATGAACCTTAGGCTTCTTCTTAAGTGAATATTGATTGATAATTTGATGCATTGAAAGTGTTGCTTTAAAACAAGAAATTTCACAACAGAATAAACCTATTGAAACTATTTGTTTTTACTGTTTTAAGGTTTTAGCAAATTTGCAATATTGATCGATTATCTGAGTCAGTTTTTTGTTAGCAATATGCAATATGAACACACACACACACACACACACACATATATGTATGTATATAAGGGTTGATTTGCAAGTCAATGGACGTGACTGATTTTCATGCAATTATTTGTATTTATTAAAATTTTTAGATTTTTTTAAAGAATTTAAACCGGTTAAATAGGGAATTAATGGTTTGATTGGTTGGATTACTAATTTGGTTCTTTAACCCCATTCAACTAAACCCTAATTCTCTCTTTTTCATTTATGTATTTCCTTTTTCAGGATTACAATAAGAATGGACAAGTTTCATCAAACAGATTGCATTGAAATTTTATCTCAAATTAAGCATCAAGAGAAGCTGCTTAATCTCAAAAGAAGGTTCTTCCTCTTCTTTCTTTTCTTTAATTTCTTGCCTATTAAATTTATTCTCTTTGATTTCTTCAATATATATACTTTTCTTATAATTCTTCACAATTCTGAAAATTAGCTAGTAATTTGTAATATAAAATATACTGGTGGTATTTTTATTTATTTATTTCTTGTTGAAACACGTTAAAGATCGTCCTTTTTCTCAGTGCATATATGTGTGTGTGTGTGTGTGAAGGGAATTATGTTGTTTCTTGTAAGAATGCCTACTAGAAATGCCAATTCGAGTCGAATAGGGTGCTAGTGTTGCAGTCTTCAATGTTGATTCTAGTGATGTTATTGGAATGTATTTCATACTGTTATAGAAAAATGCTTTTGGTGTATTATGGGAGTTATGTTTGTATCAGAACTCAGAACGGAGTTACTCAGTTGAGATCTTTTACAGGTGGTTGATGGGGCTTTCGACTTCCAGGTCGAAAAAGAAGCAATTCAAGGAACCTGAGTTTTTCAAGTGCAAGTAAGTGGGAGAGCTTACTTGTACTTATATTTGTTATTGTTTTTCTTTCCTGTAAAGGTTAATCAATGTGTTTGCATTCGGTTCTTTATTCCAGGACTTTGCCTGAATCTTTTCTGAGGGAGGATGATGTAAGTTAATGCAGCATTCTAAGATAATGGTGGATGTCATGTTCTTTACTTCCCTTAATTTGCTAATATAAATATGTTCTTCCATAAAAAAATTTTGTATTATGTTTTGCAGATGTTCTATGAGATTATTAAAGCTCATGTTCAAGATGCCTTCGGAGCAAGCAATTCCAGAAGAGGAAATCATGTAATTCAAGATGATGTCCAATCATTTGATGCATCCAAGATAACTGGAGTTCTTTTCTCATATCTCGATGCTTTGACTAATGATGGGCTTCACCTTATTGTTATGATACTTTCAGGTGGCTCAGGAATGATTAAGAAAACTCAGTGCGAAATGAAAAAAGCTATTAGAGAATCTTTGCCAAGCTTTTTGAGCAATAAAAACCTTGAGCATGAACAGAAGACCTCTATTATGCAGCTATATAAAATTCTCAATGATCCTAAAAATTTCCGGAACAATACTATGAAACCAATGACTCCAACATCTCTGTTTCATCATGCTGCTGCAATCCAGGTGCTGGATGGGTTAGAGGATTTGCCTTTCCAGACCTTGATTGCAATGGATAGGAAGCTTAGTTGCGTCAAAACTGTGCCCCAGTTAAAGACACGTGAACGGGGTCAGAAACGGAAACGTTTAGTTCAGAAAGTGGGTAAAACCGCTAGAAGGATGCTTATGGATCTTGATGAAGAGGGGAAACTACAAGGGCCATTAGCTAAAGCATTGGCAGTAGCAGACTTATCACTAAACCTAACTATGGGTTGTCAAAATCCCTCCACGACAAGCTTTCGCCAATTCACACCAGAAATAGTAAGCTTGCAGAATGATATTGTGAAGGCTATTTGGACTCTTAAAACGAAGGCTAGATTCCCAGAGCTGAAAGCCTTACAGCTTTTGTTGGATCCAAATATTGAAATAGCAACTCGTTCTTTAAGAGGAGCAATTATAGATGCATTAACAGAGTTCCTCTTTGAGTGCAGTGATATGGATACAATTCCCAAGTCTTTCTTAGAAGCACTTTCTGTTATTAACAGAGATTCCCGATCTTTGCCAAACAAGATTTCCCGATCTTTGCCACATCAAAGCTTCCTAAAGGATGAAATTGAAGAAGAGGTGGAATGTATACTCAGCGTGAGTGCTGAGATGAAACAAACTCTTTGGGACTTGCTTCCTGATCACGAGTTGGATGAGGAATTTGCTGATGCCTATGGGGAAGGTTTAGAAGGAAGTGATGATGATAGTTGTATTGAGGATAGTGGTTTTTATGAAAATGATTGGAAAATGGTGAATAAGGACTTGGAGAGTTGTATGTCCCATTCTGTCAAGTCAATTGAGAGAGATGAGGTTATACAGGACGTGAAAATGGATCCAGAATATGCCTCGAGTAATGCAAAAAGTAGCGAAGATAAAAACAGAGTAAAGAACAAGGCCCCTTTCAGTTCACCAGGAGGAGAGTTAAATTGCCGATCAATTGAGAGAGATGAGGTTGATCAGAAGATTGGAGTGGATCCAGAAAATGCTTCGAATGGAAGGTTTGCAGACAACAAAACAAGCAAGTGCAGAAATCGATACCTTGCCATCCAAGAGGCATGTGATGAAACAAGTTTGGTTGCACACAAACTAATTGGTCGGCTACTGGAAAAGTTTGCTAAGGAGCAGGATATGGATTTAGATTGGAGTGATAGCTTGTATCTCGGAGGTGACTCTTCAACTCAACAACATATTCAAGGACAAGGTATCGAACTTCTTTTCTGTCCCCACCCTTGTTTCTCCCCTCAGTCGAGCTTTATAAACCATGTGCTTACTCGGCCAAATTTTCCAAAAAACTGTTAACATGAGCTTATTGACTATCATGCAGTTTTAGACTACATTGACTTCAATGTTATATAAAAAATAGTTTCCCAATGTCTAATTGCTTTATATGCACTTTCTTCACCTTCTACGATTCATAGTAAAAAATACTCCATTTTCACTATTCGTGCAGAAAAGAAGCAGAAATTGACCGAGGAAGACATGGGAGATAATCTTATCGGAACACTGAAGGAGCTTATGCCTTTTGTTACAAAGAGGTATTTTTCTTATCCATGCTTATTCCAGTATATGACTTCTCGGTTTATTGACTCTTCAATCCTATCTAATCTATTAGCCCATATTTTATCAACCAAATGCTTGATATTGAGATGTAAACTGTCGTTTGTTTGCCGCAGCCTGCCAGGGCATCAAAATCGAAAGAGTTGATGGAGGCAAATTTTAGGTGCCCTTTTATTATATCGGCGCAGATTTTCTATCGCATCCATGTTTATTGATTCAACACAACCTATACAAATTCATTTATTTGAGATGTGGCTTGGCTTACAAGGATAAAAAATCAAACACATTCACATGTCTTCACTGATTCATTGTACAAAAAAGTAATTGCTGGTCAGTGGTGAGGTGAGTTATGATCATCTTGCTTGCAAATCTGGGTCCCCATCCAAATGACGCGCTTAGGTAATCGAAATTTTGGAAAGCTGAGATCTATATATTGTTTCACATTCACTCGGAATGCAGAAATAAACATTTCTTTTAACATGTACCAATTGTTAACGAGTTCTCTTTCCTTGATAGAATGCTCGTGGAAAGAATTAAGAAAGCAATAGTTAGTTACCCTCAAAAGTTTGTTGTCAATTAGTGTAAACGATGTCATGTTTATATTATTTTCTTGTATCGTAATTGTTTTTACGATATTATATGTTTTTCAAAATTTTGGCATGTTAATGCTATGAGTTGTATAGATTTAGACACATTCATTGCAATTTGCACACTCAAATTCTTAAATGTGCAATGGTATTGGTTTTTCATGTGATAATGCTTGAATTAAGCTAAACTCAAGTTTGACATTTGCAATGTGATGATCAACCTACTAACCTCCATTTTTGTAGGATTGACATGATAATAAATAAGTTATTATACATGGATTTGAATAAACGATGCTACAACTACAATTATAACCTATATTATCCAGACTTGGGAGAATGGCAGATAAAGGTATTTCTAAAATACAACATAACGGATATTGATACTTAAAGAAAAATAAAAAGTTTTGTGTAACATAAACTATAACTATGATCCTATTTCTATTGCTCCCTCCTAACATATACAACCTATACAACTTAATAAATATAATCTATGCTCACATCTTCTTATCCTTTCATGTGTGATGGAAAATCAAATGAAGCAATGCATGAATGCAGAAGCCGGATCGAGTTCAAAATACTACTACGAAGACTAATGATTGATAGCCGAGGAGCATCAGCATATCTGCTATGAGTTACGGGATAAGAAACAATTGCTACTGCTAGAACTGCCCATAGTAAAAGGTACATCTCGAACTTGAAACTTAATGCTTCGGGTTCCAACATACTCCATTATTTCCAGACACTCGTGTAAATCCGAGTCGCTAACTAACATCACCCATTCCTCTTCATCATCTAAATAGTTCAGTTGGAATGTCCCGTTTTGAAGTTTGAACCTTTTTGCAACTTCTTCATATACTTGGAAGCATCCTGCAGATGGCTCAAACTTAAAACGGACTGTATTTTCTTTGTAAGTAGCTTTTATGGTAATTTTCGAGCTGCTATCAACACAAGTTTTCATTCTAGAATTTTTGGCTTCCATAGATTTCTCAGAGCTTGATGAACTTCCATGTAACCTTGAACCAGAGACATTTGAAGTGTCTGTCATGCTTGAAGAAGTATGTTCGCGGTTATATTCATCAATCCCATCATCACCTTCCTTTTGAGTATCCATCTCATCGGTAGCAGCTAAGGAGCTTGAGTTCAGAGACACGAAGTGGCAGTCAGCAATCTCTACTTTTGGATTCCCCTTGTTCAAGCCCCACCTGTCGTCTCCTTGCCGGAAATACGAACCCATAGTTGCATTTTCGGAACAAATCCAAGATGCAGCACCGGCAATCGACTTAGAGTCCTCATTACAGTCATTTAAAGGGACAATAGATTTCTTTACTTCTTGACAGATACTTGGAATGAGCACACTCCTCACAGCCTCGTTGTTGTTTCCACCAAAAGAACACTCGTTTTCATCCCACTTAACCACTGAATCCTCTCCATCAAGGCAAGATGCTAAACGTGCTGATGATTTATCCTGATTGAAAGCTTCGGATATTCCGATGGGAAGGTTTTTGTTCGAGAACATTAGTGTTTTCTCGGGATTATGTTCTTGGATAACAGTCCCTGCTGCAACAAATTCTCCTGTGGCTGGATCGAACTTCAATCCTCCATCAACTCCTTGCACAGAGTCCAGAACAGTTTGTATCTTTTTCAATGATCGATTCACCTTGTTAATCTTGCGAGACGGCCATCTTGAGATACCATGTTGTCTGCATATCCTTTTCAGTGTAGTGGGGCAAACTACAAGGAGCAAGGACCAGTTTCAAAATCATATTATTACCGAAACCCAAAATAGATCCGAGTATATAGTGACTATGTGATGCATATAGAACTTTAACATCGAAGCTTACCACCGATGCTTTTTGCAGCATCCTTCAGACTCCCTGAGAAATACTGCTGAAGAACACTGAAGCTCACATTTTTTTCTGTTGTACTTCTCTTTTGCCTCGGCAGTCCACTGATTGCCTATAGATATAGGTACCAAGGAATTACTTAACAACATAAAGAAAATATGCATTGTGTGTGTGTGTGTGTGTATATACATGCAAACAAACACACAGATTTGAGATCATAAAAAGCTCGGTGAACCAAAATCAGGACTTTTATTGATAATACACGAAGGGAAAGAATGTTTGACACAATACCTTTTCAGGAGGACCATCAGCGTCCTTTCCATCACTTATTGAATTAGAGTCATTAAAGGGAATGCTATGATTGGAATTCATGTCACTATCAGCAGATAATGCTGTTTCTGAGCTCCTCTGAGACATAGCCATTGAGGGGAAGGTCGGGACCGTTACCCTCTGAAACTCAAATTTTGACCGTTCTCCGACAATTTCTGCATCTGAAACAGTTCTCAAAGTCCTACAGATTCGTTGCATGGTGCCCGAGAGGTTATTCAACAAGAGTTGTTGTTCCAAACTTCCTTTCATGTTAATAGGAAGAAAAAGCTCGAGTATATAATCATCATCACCGGTGTAGGTGCTTCTCAGCCGGATTGCAACTGCAGCATTCAGGTTAAACTTACGTGCATGATGGACAAGTGGATAATCACTTACGTCATATGTCTTTACATCTGCAGAGAAGAACGGATGATTGGATTGAAGTGCTTTTCCGGCTATACCCTGTCCTCCTTCGAGATAATGTTCCACACATGCATGCACAAAATCTTGCATCTCTCTTTCACTAACGTAACAGGCTGTATCTTCGATACATAAAACACACTTCCCATCCCAACTCTTATTACCCTCTCTAACATGCATTTCTAAATATTCATTCTCAGCTTCCTCGGTGTAATTACAAGGAATCCATGTTAGAGCCAAAGGCAAGCTATGCGCATGACATACAGCTCGTAAAACATCGGTTATTTCAGCTAAAGCAGCTCTCTGATTCTTTGAGAGGCACTAAGAACAAAAAAAGGGAAAGACCTTAGAGAAAAAGGAACTGTATTGCCTTATTTGTTCAGGTGACATGCATATACGTATACGTATAGGTATTAACATACCTGTGGAAGAAATCGAGGACGAGCAAGGGTCCTTAAATTCACAGCCTGCAGATAATAGAGATCAAGACATATTTCATGATACCAGCCACAAAAGTTTTAATATACAGTTGAGAACCTCATAGTTCAAACATTTATAACCAAAACATTCAGCATACGGCAATAGCATAGCACCTAAATGAAGATGTTGCTATAAAATAAATTTTCATTTTTAACATTGTAAATCCAAATATTCTGCTTAATTTCAGTGTGAATATGCATGATTTTGCAGTTGCATAAAAGGGTAAAATTTTGTACTGCACGACACCATTCCCAAATTCTTCGTGTTACAGAACTTTTTTTTACCTCCTTGATTATAGTCTTCTTTATGTCATCTTTGCAAAGAGTTTAAGTTCTCAAATAAGCTAATAAGGTAGCTAGGCCGATGATGTTGATATGTTGTGAGAATTATGAAAAGAGGGAAGTGGATATTCATTTCAAACTCGAAAAACACAAACTTGAACTACTATAGAAACAGAAATAATAGAAACTAACCTCGAGAGCACGGCAGACATGCTCCATTTCTGAATGAAAATTGGGTTTCTCTTTTGTAGTCACAAGTTCGAGCACAGCACAACAAGACATCTCGGAAGGCAAAAAAACCGGTAAGCCAATGGAACCACGGACTTCATGATTGATGGCATGTGTAATCCGCAAGTACTCAGCCTTACTGTAATGGATTACATTGGAAGTCCACTCAGGAACTCTAGATAAAAAAACACGACCAGGAAGCCCTGGAAAAGAACCCGGTTTCTGTTCTGCAGAGAAGTTATACGTCCTCGAAACTTCACGATAACCTAAAAGCATCTGGTCTAGTAAATACGGCTGATCTGAGGTGGTCAACATGTACTGATCTCCATGCTTAATTGGAACCCAAACTTGTGCCAAAATGCCCTCTCCGGATAAATCCTTAAACAAGGATAGTGCTTTAAGCATCTTCTCATCAAGTGATCGTCCAATTGGCCTAGATATTAACAAATTACCCAAATATGAAGTATCATTTTGCTTGTTACCATCAGTATGTTGTCTAACACCTACACCTTTGGAATTCACAGTATTACCAAAGTGTTCATCTGTTTGCCGGAACACCGTTCTGTCCGCACAATTATAAGAACTATCCATTTCACCTAATGCATAACCAGATTCAACATATGTACTAGAACTTTGTCCTATACTATTTGTTGAATCAAAAGAGGCATGTGACATGGATGGATATGAAAAGAACCCAAAAGAGGCAAACATCTGATCTGTAGTTGCACTGCTACTACACCAACCACCATAAGCATCCAAGTTCATGAGCTCTGAATAGTTAAAAGGATCCTCGAAAAGCAAATTCCGGGTATTGCCACCAAATTGTTGGCCGACCTCCATTTGTGTTCTCGGAGGAACCCAATAGCCATTCCCCTTTTCTCTAGATGAAAAGGGGTACTCCATTTCACAAAAAAAAAAAAAAAAAAAAAAGAAAAGAAAAAAAAAACAACTTCCAACTAAAATCAACAAATGCTAGAGTTCTACGAAAAAGATTTCACTCAACTGGACAATTCGATCCCGAAAATCTTTCCCTATCTTCTTCCCAAAACCCAGGAATTTCCCGAACAAATTCATCTATTTCCCCACTTTTTTCAAACACCAACCTCAACCTGGAAAACCCACAAAGAAAACCCAAAATTGAAGAAAGATATATATATATATATATATATATAAATAAATAAACATATAATACCTAACCAAAAATAGAGACAAAATTTGCAATTACTGCACATCCTAAGTTAATTCAACCATTATAGTTCCTAAAAATAGTAATAGAAAGATCAAGAACTGACCTCATAGGGGGAAAACAAAGATGACGGCCAAAATTTAAGTCCCCAAAGCTGCCGCAAATTCTGCAAGAAAAATCCACAATTTTCAATCAATATTACTCACAAAACCCACCTCAGATTCATCCATTTATAGAAAAAAAATTATATCAAAATTTCAAAATAAAAACCCAGAAAAGAAGTACATATATCAAGAAGATGAAATAAGAATTTAGGTGAAATGAATCGAATATCAAATTCTGAAGACCAAGTGATTCCCAATCAAAAAATTAACTTACTGAAAATACCATGTAACAGAGTAAGATAAGAAATTGCTGAAATTAGTAAAATTTTCCATTTAGTACTATATCCAAAGGAAATTCAAGTGAAACGAAATGAACTGCAAATGATATTCCAAAGAAAATAAAGAAAAAAAATTACTGACCTCTGGAATCTGAAGCTCCATAAAATCCCTAAAGAAAACCCAGAAATCTAGAGGAAGAGAAAAAGTTACTATAAAGGGAAATCTTTGTAACTGGTTAACGAGATTTCAAGTAGTAGAGGAGAAAATTGGAATTCTATTAGAAGGGTTACTAAAACTGGAAAGATTAGATGAAAAGCTATTATAATTTAAGGTTTTAGAATATAATTGATGGTTGAAAGCTTGTCTTTGCTTTCTTTGTTTTTCTTTTTTTTTGGTGTTTTTGAATTGAAATACATGAGTAATTAATTAAAAAAAATGATTGCTTTTAAATAATTTTTAAATATGAAAATTATTAATCATTGATCTTTCATCTCTAATTATCTTTAATTTTTACTCGTAATCGATTTGCAATTAGATTGATCGTCACTCATATTGCTTGTTCTTTATTGTTATTATTTTAATAACCACAATTAAGATAACTTTATTATTCGCATACCATTGTCACAAAATATTTGTTCATTTGGAACTTATCATTTGCAAAAGAACAAAAATACGAATAAGAAATAGTCTTGTTTTATAAAATCAAAGTGGAATTTGGTATCCGAGTTTGACATTTTTTTTAACGAGATACATTTGTTATTTTCTGTTTTAATGCAGTACTTGTATATGTCAAAATTTACACATTTTGATACCTAAAAATAATAATGTTAATTTTTTAGTGTTTAATTCGGGTTTTAGAGTTGATTTAATGAAAATCTATAATTAGATAATAATATTAGCACTTATGTCATAAAGTCAATCCTAAAACTCAAATCAAATCACATCGATCTTATTGTATTTCACAAAATTAAATGTAAAATTAAATAAATTCATAATTAACACTAAATTTATTATATTAAAAAAATTATGAAAAATTGAAACATATAATAATATTATTTAACTTTCATCCAATCAACCTTAAAATCTGAATTAAATATTAAAAAGTTAACACCCTTACCTTTGAATATCAAAATATATAATTTCTTTTCAAATATAAATACCAAATTGAACTAAAAAATAACACTGATACCACATTAAAAAAAGTGTCAAACTCGAGTACCCAATGAATTATTAAACCTATATTTTTTTTAATTAATTAATATGAAAGTAGTTTTTCTTTTTGGCATAGAAACTAAACATAAATCCGGGAGAGCGAAAGTATCATACATGCATAAAAAAAAAATATAACAATAATTTCTGTCAAATTTCAAAAATTCGAATTCACATCCATTCTTTGAATCCTAAATAAGACATTAATCATTGTTTATTTTTTTTTCTATGTAATCTTCCACAGTATATATCAAGAAAGATACGACGACGAAAATAGACCATATTTTCTTATTTAAAAGGAAAGCAGTCACCATATTTCATACGAATACCCCACAATCAACCGAGCTTTACATTGCAGTACAAAAGAAAAAAGACAAATTTGCAAGATAACAAGTAAATAAAAGGTTGCAAAGCTTTAGATAAAGAAGAATACCTACCTTTTCTGCTTTGGGATATAATTACGCACTACAAATGACCATTCATTTGCATCACTATAACCAGGAAAACTTTTTTTCCTTGATATCAACATAGAACACAACCCAATGTGATGATAAGCACAATGGTAAAAATAACTGCAATCACCAAAAGAAACCACAAAATACTATACATTTGTTCTTGTTAGTTACGATTAGGGATTTAAGTAACATTTTATATTTTCGGTTTGATTTTTTCTATTGTATCGTAATTGAAAATAATTTATCGTTTGCATTCACCAACACAATTTACTTACCGAATCATTAATATAATACTCTTTTCGAGTTTCATCACTTTGGGACACCATGACTAAAGGTGCTAATATCTCACCCTATATCGTCCAATCAATTTTCTGTGAAACATAAATTTCTCTTTATAGTTAGATTATAATGATGATTCCATATTCCAATATTAACACATCAGAACTAGCAATAAACCCATTCAACTCATTCCTTTGCCATTTATCTAGCCGTTTATACTCCTTGCTAGTAAACCTTGAGAGTAAATATGCCTTAATATCCTATAAGAGTAATAACAAAATAAAACCATTAGTTTATGAATAACTACAAAGGAATGTACGTATATATAGAACCAAAGAAATGAAGTATGAGCCTGTTCACACCATGGTCGTTTTCTTTTTATCCTATGAAATGAGAATGCATTGAGGGAATTAAATTCTCATACTGTATGAAAAAAAAATTCAATGGAGACAGCTTCTAATCATAATTCATGTACAATGCCCGAGTATGGATTGTATGAAACTGTGATTCTACGTTATCATTAAAAATTAGGAGGAAAAATCTTATTTGTCATTCTCCTCTTGGAAAGAAATAGGGATGACGCGTAATCACAATTTCATACAATCCTTTATCTCCATCATCTTAAACAACAAATCAACTTATGTTAAGTGATATTATGTAATTCTAAAGAGCGGAGAAGGCCTTCTAAGTGAAGTGTAGGAAAATATAATTGAAGGATCTAAACACATTAGGAGTTAAGACTTACTTTCTTTTGGAGTTTCCAACCAGTTTTCACTGCATACCAAAGCTTCCATGCTCTTAGGATTCAAGCTAATGTAGGCTGGATTATTGATCATGGCACTAATATTTGAACATGATGTGGAAATTGATACCGGAATTGCAAGGAAATCTTGAGCCATCTTTGCAAGTATTGGAAACCTTTGAGATTTATCACACCACCAACCAAATATGTCAAAGAATGCTCCATCCATGGGAAGTAAAGGTTCATCTAAGTAAAGCTCAAGCTCTAACTTCCATGAGGCCTCCTCATTGAAGTTGCTTGCAGATGCAAATTTACTCAAGGAGTCCAAAATACTATCATTTCCAAGCCCTATTGTTGAACAATTGAAATCATCCAAGACTGAAGCAGATGTAGTTAGACTTTTGGCTTCACTGGCATATTCATTGTAGACATCCCGAAGAACTTTATGAAACATGTTCAATCGCATCTTACTGTCATGGCCATAAATCACCCTATATGAGAGCTCCACAATTTTAAATTTTAACCTTGGATCAAGAACAGATGCAACAGCTAATGCCAAATTGCATAAGCTCCAATAGCGGTCGAACTTCCTCTTCATCAATGCAACAAATGAATGACTGCTTTTTTCCAACTGAAGAAATTTCTTGTATGTGTCACAAAGCTTTGGAAAGTACAAACTTACAGGAAGGCATTGAGTTCCTTTGATATCATCAAAGCATTTCAAACAACTCTGTAGAGCTACTGCATTCTCCCATTCCTCCATTGTTGGGTTTAGTTTAAAATTGTCATCAATTTGCTCCAGTTTACGAAAGATTTCTCTTGATCTCAAAGCACTATCAAGTATGTCAAAGTCTGATTCCAGCCTGAAAGAAAGATCATCCCATAATTTCCCACCTTGTAGCTTCACTTGATCTACAGCTTCTTGGAATTTCAATTTTCCATGTCTTGTTTCAGTGACATATTCAATGGACTTCCTTAACTTAAAAAGTATGCCATCCATCTCACGGAACCCATCCTCAAGAAGTGTGAAACTGATGAACCAATGATCTGAAGAAACAGAGCCCTGGTTACTAAGACAAATTTCTTTTATCCGATCAACCATACTGTCATTCAAAAAAGAGTTATCCACAGTTATGGAGCATATTTTTTTGCTTATATTCCACTCCAAAACCAAGCTCCGAATAATTTCGCCTAAAGCCTTTGTGTCATTGATATGCTCCAAAGTTTTCAAGGCAAGAATCTTCCTCTTTAGTTCCCAACCATCATCAATAAAATGTGATATCAAACAGCAATATGTAGTATTTCCAGAATTGTTCTTCCACAAACTCACTGTCAGATTGAATTTACTAGCAAGCTTATCAAAATACAGCTGAAGTTTCTCCTTCTCTTCGTCATAAATGCGATGTATATAAGATAAAATATCTTTGGATTGAAACTCAAACATGGGTTGCAAACCATTCACAAAATTCTTAAAGGTTTCTTGTTCAGCCATATCCAAAGGACATTGAAGCTTAATCATCATTTTCGCAAGATCCATGCGACTCCTTTCTTTATCAAACCTCAAGCTTCCTTCATTGGTATCAACTGCAAGAATCAACTGGCTTTCTTGATTTTGTTTCTTCTTACCAGGACATACTTTCGAGTGGTTATTCAAGTGTGTGGTCCCAGTCTTGCTAGACCCTGTAAGCACCTTGGGGCAATGTTTGCATCTGGGTACTTGTATTTCATCTTCAAACCTATCAAAGTGATCCCAAACCTTAGACCCCAACTTTCTCTGTGTGGCTTTTGAGGGTTTCTCCTTATTTGCTTTTACAATCTCAGGGTCACCATTGGGAAAAATCTGAGAAATTGAGAATAAATCATTTATCCTACATTATATAATTTAAGCATGAGACCACTGATTAAACTTTTTATATTTAAGCATACATCTTGACAAGCATTCCCCTAATAACCCTTTTTATCTTAGAAATTATAAATCAGTTATCAACTAGAATATATGATATTAACAAGGAAGAATAAATAATTACCTGGTTATGAGGTCCTTCTAGTGTGTTAGAAGGAGCTGCAACAACATTTGATGAAGACTGTATAGTTATTGGCGAGGGAAAATTTAGAACCACTCCCCTCTAAAAGCAAATGATATTATCATCATTAGAACCATGAATGCTAATTTATGATTAATTTAGTGTTGAAATAATAGAATAATATATAAGACAATGCAATTACCTGGACATTAACCCCATTTATTTCTACTGCATCAACGTCCTCTGTTTCTTCAGCAATTTTCAAAGGCCTTGCTGTGTACGAAGATGTTGGAATGTTTGAAATAGCTTTTTCGGTGCCTTGAACCTTTACTGTTACAAACTTTTTCTCCATATGTTTCAAGTCATTGAAGATACGAAGAGCTGATGTTTCACTCTCCGTTGCAGGCCAATAAAATTCTACTACATAAACATCATTACTTGTGTACCGATTTTGTAGACAGATTGCAACAACAACATCTACGTCACTATTCTTTGCACGTTGGAGATACATGTAGTCGTCTATGTCAAGCTTAGTAATAGATGGCTCAAAATGGTAGCCATCCTTTGATTCAAGTGCTTTCTCAATAATGGTTTTCTCAATCTTATATTCACATGAATGCATAAATTTATAAGAGTTCAAATCTTTCGAATAACAAGAATTACTTTGAATTGATAAAGTGTAATTCTTGTTTGGATCCGACATAATTTCATTCACATTGTCAACTTTAGAAGCCCATGTTAAAGCAGATGAAAACTTGTGTTCACAATATAAATGGTTTAGTATGTCATGTATCTCAGCAAGGGCAGCTACTCGACTCAATGTCAAACCCTGTAATTATTAAATAAGAAGCAATTACCAAAAACAAAATAAATGAAAATAATTTTGATATTGTACTCTTGGTTTGATAAAAGAAATAAAATTAAAAAGGTGATTTTTTTTTATTCGTAATTGTAAAAAATTTTAAAAAACATAATGTTATAATTATACTTATTCAGACAAATTTGATTATTTCATACATAAAGAGGTATTCATAGATCAAGTTGGATTGAACCGCATTTCAAAAATAAATTAAAAACTTATTCAGTCTAATCTAGGGGCAAAATACCCAAATATACCAAAAAAAAAATTTATTCACGGAAAAGGGCCGGTTTTTTTAAAATTTACGGAAAAGGGCTATTTCCCTACAAAACGCGTACACGTCAGCGCGTTTTGTGGGGATGCAGCAGGAAAGCGCGCCCTTGGGGGAGCGCTTTTGCCACATCAAAGACAAAGCGCACTGACGAGGATGCGCTTTGCTAATGTGGCAAAAGCGCTCCCCCAGGGGCGCGCTTTTGCCTTCCTTCCCCGTTTGCCTTTTCAGCTGCTTTTAGTGCTAGGGTATGAAATTTTAAGGTTTCTGGGCTAGGGTTTATGATTTTTTAGGGTCGTTAGATTTAGGGTTTTTAGGGGAAATTTAATGGAGTAGATTAGGGTTAAATAGGGTTTAGTAAAAATATATTTAGGGTTTTGGGTAAAATATATTAGAAAAAAAATTATTTGAATTTTTTTGACAGTTGTATCTGGCAAAATAATTTTGAGAAGACGTTTCTGAACAAACAGTGGCCAAAACACTTCAAGCAGGATGCACCTTGTCGCGAGAGTGCGAAAAGAGCTCCCACGTGGACACTCTTTTTTGCTCTGATGAGTCTCTCGGTAAAATAATTTTGAGAAGACGTTTCTGAACAAACAATGGCCAAAACGCTTCAAGCAGGATGCACTGTCAGTAGGAGTACTGAAAAGAGCTCCCACGTGGACGCTCTTTTGCTACTGATGAGTCTCGGTAAAATAATTTTGAGAAGACATTTCGACAAACAGTACCCAAAACGCTTCAAGTAGGATGCACCATCGCAGGAGTATTGAAAAGAGCTCCCACGTACGCTCTTTTGCTCTGAGAGTCTCCGGTAAAATAATTTTGAGAAGATGTTACGAACAAAAGCGGTGCCCAAAACGCTTCGAGCAGGATGCACTGTTAGCAGGAGTACTGAAAAGAGCTCCCACGTGGACGCTCTTTTGCTACAATAGTCTGTGGCAATCCTTAGACTATAAATCAGTCAAATTTCATTCTTAGGTTGCATAACAGAAATTGAGGCAAAAGAAAAATAGAAACTGAAAATTAGTGATCGTATTAATGCTGTTATTTACTACGATGATGAGGTTTGTGACACCAAAAATGGTGTTGTTTTTTTATCGGAGAACACAGCGCGACTGGGTTTTAATCGGAACATAGATTTGTTAGAACTTTGCAAAAGAATTAGGCGTAAAATCTTCGAAACAACGCCAATGAAAGTTCAGTCTATTAAGCATAGATTTTGCGCTTCGGTTGATCCGGTGAGATATGAATCATTCGACATCAAAGGTCCTCGGAGCTTTGAGGCAATGGTGGAGACTCATCTTGCCAGTGGATCACCCTATCTTGAGGTATATGTACAATTTTCACCGCCAAGTGATCTTTCTTCGACCTCAACATCTACTTCTGTTTGAGGGGAATATACGGCTCTAAGCCGACACTCTGTTAGTTGGAGGCAGAATACGGAAGTACCCGTGTTTGGTGGTAGTATGGAAAACATAACCCCTGCACGACACTCTGTTGGTGGATGGGACATGCATATCTTTCCTTCAATGTCTGATGATAGAAATACGTATTGGGGAACGTCATCAACTTCTAGTGGTTGACAATCCACATATGATTAAGAACGTTACAAAAGATGTTTAAGGAGGGATAATGTACTCCCCACGACATCCACCGGCAAGGGGCCCTCGTTCATTGCAGATTATGGTGGATCAGATAATGAGTCGGATGTGGATCCACCTCGAGAGCCCGGGCCCGATGGTGCAGAAGTTGAATTATTTTTCGAACGAGCTGTTCCAACCATACCTGAAGATGTTGAGGCGGTTCGACGGCGAAGAAGAAGAAGATCCGCTATTCAGGGCGTACTCGCCTCTAGCCCACATGCATAATGTCGATCTATGTCAAGACGATGCATTAGAGTTTCCTGAACTACCACACCGGACACGTGACCGTACAACTTCGTCATTGGATTTGGGCGAATTAGAAGTTGGTAACGAGTTTTCCAACAAGAATGCTTTTCTTGCTGCATTGAAACAATACAGCATCAAGCACAGAGTTAACTACAACGTGGTTAAATCCAAGCTCGATAAGTACGAGGCGAAGTGTACAGTGCAAGATGGTACATGTTCATGGAAAATCATGGCCTCGTTGAGGAAAAGGATAGGCTTGTGGGAGATCAAAAAGTACAAAGGTCCACATACATGTCTTGCCGGTACAGTATCACTATGTGTTCAATGTTTTTGAATAATACTAATATTACGTAATGTTGCATTATTTAACGCATCGCCGTTGTGTGTTACACAAGATCATTCGAAGATGGATTCAGAGATGTTGGCTGACTTAATAATACCGACGGTGAAAGCCGATCCCAAGACTACAGTGTCGGCCTTAATTGGCAATATTCGTAGCCAATTGGGGTACACGCCCTCTTACAGGAAGGCTTGGATAGCCAAGCAGAAGGCGTTGGAAAAGTTGCATGGTCGGTGGGACGCTTCATATAATGAAGTGTGGTAGTGGTGTCAGGTGCTGGAGAGATATGTCCCAGGCAGCATAACAGACCTTGAAACGGAATCGACGTACTACAACGATCGTTTGCTCCGTGGATGCGCAGTGTTCAAGCGTCTTTTCTAGACATTTAAGCAATGCCGAGATGCATTTATATATTGCAAGCCATTGGTACAAATTGACGGTACTTTTATGTATGGTAGATATACGCATCGGCTATTGCTAGCTGTGGCACAGGACGGCAGTGGGAGAATCCTTCCGATTGCGTTCACAATAACACTGGGGGAGTCAGCTGATGACTGAGATTTCTTCCTATCTAGGTTAAGGAGGCATATCTGCCCTCAACCTTATATATGCGTTATATCGGATCGGGGCCCTAGAATACTAGCCGCAATAGAGCGACAGGGAAGCCTGTGACATCGCACACACCATCGATATTGCTTAAGGCATGTTGCATCCAACTACTACAGGCAACATCGATCTAGAAGTCAGCGACAGCAAGTGACCAATATGGGTTTGTAATATCTATTAATATAATTTCGTTTGTAATATTCAATTTATTCTTAATTGAATAGTGGTATGTAATATTCGCTATCAATGTATATTGGTAGGGTACGAGATCAATAAGGACCGTTTGAATTTGTTCATTTGAAATCTGGGTTCTTCTACTTCATTTTTATTTACTTATTTACTTATTTTTATTATTTTTTTCCCCAGGAGATGTTAGCGAGTTTGCAATCAGATAACGAAGAAGGCGCAAACTACCTGTGCAATATTCCTTTCGAACTGTGGACACAAGTATACGATGGCGGCCTACGATATGGTCATATGACCTCAAATCTGGCAGGATGCATAAATTCTGTTCTAAAAGGAACGCGTCATCTGCCGATAACATTGATTGTGCGAGAGACATATTTTCGTTTAGCAGCACTATTTCTGAAGCGAGCAGCGAGTTATAAAGGCCAAATGCAAGGAGGCCATATATGGAGCGGGAAGGTCTTGCGAGAAACTAACAGGGGGAAGGCACGGGCAACACCATGCACACAATGTGTCACGATCGCGACAACCTATGGTTTCGTGTGACGGAGTTTGACAGACCGGACCAAGGTATTGTTGGCGGGCAATATCGTGTACACTTGAGAAATATGACCTGGGACTGTGGGATATTTGATGCACTTCGTTACGCATGCGCTCATGTACTTGCGGCTTGTCAGAATCTACTGTCTTGATCCCATGAGCTATATCGACGAAGTGTATAAATTAGAAAATATGTACAACGTGTGGAGACACGTATTCCCACCAGTCCCAGATGAACGTAAGTGGCCGTCGGTATCGCTTGCACCGTATAAGCTATTGTCGGATAGACAATTAAGGCGCAAACCAAAAGGTCGACCTTGCTCGAGTAGAATACGCAACAATATGGATATCCGAGAAACGAGCAACCAACGTAGGTTGTGCGGATGGTGTAGGAACCTAGGCCATAAATCTCGCTCGTGTCCAAATCGGAATAGTTGACAGTCTTCTTAACTTTTTTTGTCTTGGTGTCTATGTAAATTCTATTTATTTGTTGATGAAAACGGTGAACTTTTGTAGGACTAATTTGGAAAAAAAACCTTTAAGTTACAAGAAAATTAAAAATATTGGACTTTTATTGTAATTTAATTTTAATATCTTTAATAAAATAGAAGTTGTTTATTGTAATTTAATTTTTTATTGTAATTTAATTTTAATATCTTTAATAAAATAGAAGTTGTTTTTTTTTATTGTAATTTAATTTTAATATCTTTAATACAATAGAAATTTTTTAATTTTTTATTGTAATTTAATTTTAATATATGTAATAAAATAAAAAAGTTGTTTTTTATTTTTTATTTTTTGTAATTTAGTTTTAATATATTTAATAAAATAAAAAGTTGTTTTTTATTTTTTATTTTTTGTAATTTAGTTTTAATATCTTTAATAAAATAATAGTTGCTTTTTATTTTTTTATTTTTTGTAATTTAGTTTTAATATATTTAATAAAATAATAGTTGTTTATATTTTTTTGTAATATAATTTTAATATCTTTAATAAAATAGAATTTGTTTAATTTTTTATTGAAATTTAATTTTAAAAATAAAAATCCAATATTTGTAATTTTATTATAACTTAAAGGTTTTTTTTTTTCCAAATTAGTCTTTCTACAAAAGTTCACCGTTTTCATCAATAAATAAATAAAATTTACATAGACACCAAGACAAAAAAAAGTTAAGAAGACTGTCAACTATTCCGATTTGGAAACGAGCGAGATGTATGGGCTGGGTCCCTACACCATCCGCACAACCTACGTTGGTTGCTCGTTTCTCGGATATCCATATTGTTGTGTATCCTACTCGAGCAAGGTCGACCTTTTGGTTTGCGCCTCAATTGTCTATCCAGCAACAGTTTATACAGTGCAAGCGATACCGACGGCCACTTACGTTCATCTGGGACTGGTGGGAATACGTGTCTCTACACGTTGTACATGTTTTCTAATTTATACACTTCGTCGACATAGCTAATGGAATTAAGACGGAGATTCTGACAAGCCGCAAGTACATGAGCGCATGCGTAACGAAGTGTATCAAATATCCTACAGTCGCAGGTCCTATTTCTCAAGTGTACACGATACTACCTGCCAACAATACCTTGGTTCAGTCTGTCAAACTCCGTCATACGAAACTATAGGTTGTCGCTATCATGACACACTGTGTGCATGGTGTTGGCCCGTGCCTTCCCCCTGTTAATTTCTCGCAAGACCTTCGCGCTCCATACATGGTCTCATTGCATTTGGCCTTTATAACTCGCTGCTCACTTCGGAAATAGTGCCACAAAATGAAAATATGTCTCTCGCACAACCGATGTTATCGGCAGATGACGCGTTCCTTTTATAACAGAATTTATGCATTCTGCCAGATTTGAGGTCATATGACCATATCGTAGGTCGCCGTCGTATGCTTGTGTCCACTGTTCGAAAGACATATTACACAGGTAGTTTGCGCCTTCTTCGTTATCTGATCACAAACTCGCTAACACCCCCTGGAAACGGTCTTTATTGATCTCGTACCCTACCAATATACGTTGATAGCGAATATTACATACCAGTCTTCAATTAAGAATAAATTGAATATTACAAATGAAATTATATTAATAAATATTACATACCCATATTGGTCACTTGCTGTCACTGACTTCTAGATCGATGTTGCCCGTAGTAGTTAGATGCAACATGCCTTAGGCAATATTGATGGTGTGTGCGATGCCACAGGCTTCCCTGCCGTTCTATTGCGGCTAGTATTCCAGGGTCCCGATCCGATATAACGCATATATCAGGTTGGGGGCAGACATGCCTCTTTAACCTAGATAGGAAGAAATCCCAGTCATCAGCTGACTCCCCCAGTGTTATTGCGAACTCAATCAGAAGGATTCTCCCACTGCCATCCTGTGCCACAGCTAGCAATAGCCGATGCGTATATCTACCATATATAAAGGTACCGTCAATTTGTACCAATGGCTTGTAGTATATAAATACCTTTCGGCATTGCTTAAATGTCTAGAAAAGACGCTTGAACACTGCGCATCCATGGAGCAAACGATCGTTGTAGTATGCCGGTTTCGTTTCAAGGTCTGTTATGCTGCCTGAGACATATTTCTCCAGCACCTGACACTACTGCCACACTTTATTATATGAAGCGTCCCACTGACCATGCAATTTTTCCAACGTCTTTTGCTTGGCTATCCAAGCTTTCCTGTAAGAGGGTGTGTACCTCAATTGGCTACGAATATTGCCAATTAAGGCCAGCACTGTAGTCTTGAGATCGGCCTTCATCGTCGGTATTATTAAGTCAACCAACATCTCTAAATCCATCTTCAAATGATCTTGTGTAACACCTGTCAACGAAGTACGTTAAATAATGCAACATTACGTAATATTAGTATTATTCAAAAACATTGAACACATAGTGATACTGTATCGGCAAGACATGTATGTGGACCTTTGTATTTTTTGATCTCTCACAAGCCTGCCCTTTTCCTCAACAAGGCCATGATTTTCCATGAACATGTACTGTCTTGCACTGCACACTTCGCCTCGTACTTATCGAGCTTGGATTTAACCATGTTATAGTTAACCCCGTACTTGATGCTGTATTGTTTCAATGCAGCAAGAAAAACATTCTTGTTGGAAAACTCGTTACCAACTTCTAATTTGCCCGAATCCAACGACGAAGTTGTACGGTCACGCGTTCGGTGTGGTAGTTTAGGAAACTCCAATGCATCGTCTTGAGATAGATCGACATTATGCATGTGGGTTGGAGGCGAGTACACCCTGAATAGAGGATCTTCTTCTTCTTCGTTTAAACCGCCCTCAGCATCTTCAGGTACGATTAGAACAGGCTCTGGTTCAGAAAATAATCCAACTTCTGCACCATCGGTCCCGGGCTCTCGAGGTGGATCCACATCCGACTCATCTTCTGATCCACCATAATCTACAACAAACGAGGGCCCCTTGCCGGTGGATGTCGTGGGGAGTACATTATCCCTCCTTAAACATCTTTCGTAACGTTCCCAATCATATGTGGATTGCCAACCACTAGAAGTTGATGACGTTCCTTAATACGTATTTCTATAATCGAACGTCGAAGGAAGGATATACATGTCCCATCCACCAACTGAGTGTCGTGCAGGGGTTATGTTTTTCATACTACCACCAAACACAGGCACTTCTGTATTTTGCCTCCCACTAACAGAGTGTCGGCTTAGGGTCGTGTATTCCCCTCGGACAGAAGTAGATGTGAAGGTCGAAGGAAGATCACTTGGAGATGAAAATTGTACATATACCTCAAGATAGGGTGATCCATTGGCAAGATGAGTCTCCACCATTGCCTCAAAGCTCCGAGGACCTTTGATGTCGCATGATTCATATCTCACCGGATTAACCGATGTGCAAAATCTATACTTAATAGACTGAACTTTAATTGGCGTTGTTCCGAAGATTTTATGCCTAATTCTTTCGCGAAGTTCTAACAAATCTATGTCCCGATTAAAACCCAGTCGCGCTGTATTCTCCGATAAAAAAATAACACCATTTTCGGTGTCACAAACCTCACCATCGTAGTAAATAACAGCATTAATACGATCACTCATTTTCAGTTTCTATTTTTCTTTTGCCTCAATTTCTGTTATGCAACCTGAGAATGAAATTTGGCTAATTTATAGTCTAAGGATTGCCACAGACTACTGTAGCAAAAGAGTGTCCACGTCGGAGTTCCTTTTATTACTCATGCTGACAGTGCATCCTACTTGAAGTGTATTGGGCACTGTTTGTTCGTAAACGTCTTCTTAAAATTATTTTTACCGAGACTCATCAGAGTAAAAAGATCGCCCACGTGGGAGCTCTTTTTAGTACTCCTGGCGACGATGCATCTCGCTTGAAGCGTTTTGGGTACGATTTGTTCGTAAACGTCTTCTCAAAATTATTTTACCGGAGACTACTATAGCAAAAGAGCGTCCACGTGGGAGCTCTTTTCGAGACTCCGACGGCGAGTGCATCCGCTTGAAGCGTTTTGAGCAATCGTTTGTTCGTAAATGTCTTCTCAAAATTATTTTATCTGAGACTATCGTAGCAAAAAGCGCCCATGTGGGAGCTCTTTTCAAGATTACTCTTCTTGTGAGTGCATCCGCTTGAAGCGTTTTGGGCACTGTTTGTTCAGAAACGTCTTCTCAAAATTATTTTGCCAGATACAACTGTCAAAAAAATTCAAATAAATTTTTTCTAATATATTTTGCCCAAAACCCTAAATATATTTTTACTAAACCCTAATTAACCTTAATCTACTATATTAAATTTCCCCTAAAAATCCTAAATCTAACGACCCTAAAAAATCATAAATCCTAGCCCAGAAACCTTAAAATTTCATACGCTAACACTAAAAGCAGCTGAAAAGGCAGACGGGGAAGGAAGGCAAAAGCACGCCCCTGGGGGAGCGCTTTCCTGTTGCATCCCACAAAACGCGCTGACGTGGACGTATTTTGTGTGGAAATGACCCTTTTCCGTAAATTTTAAAAAAATCGACCCTTTTCCGTGAATAATTTTTTTTTAGTATATTTGGGTATTTTGCCCCTTATTTAGGCTACTTGAAATGATTCATTTTATTATTTTAAAAATTAAAGTATTTTTATATTAATATTAATATTTTTATAATTAAATTTTAGTTCTAATTTTTACTATGAAAAGTTTAATTCGAGCCATCGTAAATTTTTATTTGATTTAAAGGTGTAAAAAGCTCTCAAACTTAAAAATAAAAAATAAAAAATTAAGCTCCTCCTTTTTTTTTGTAATTGACCACTTGAACTTTGAAAATGCATTAAAAAGGCCCTCAAACTTCTTCAAAAAAGGCAATTAAGCCCTACCTTTTTTTTTTTCACTTAATTGGATACTTGAACTTTCAAAGTGCATAAAAAAAACCCTTCAAAATTTTTCAAAAAGCAAATAAGCCCCTGCTCTTATTAAAAATTAGAAAAAAAATTATAAAAATAATAAATTTTAGAAAAATTATTAAATTTTAATAAAAACTTAAAAAATTAAAATTTATTAAAAATTATATTTTTTTATAAAAAAATTGTAAAAAAATAAAAAAATTGTAAAAAAATAAAAAAATTGTAAAAAAATAAAAAAATTGTAAAAATTTATAAATATAATAAAAAATGACCCCTAGTTTTTTTTTTAATTAAAGTCATCACGTGTCACAACACAACGTCACATGTGGCGAAAAATGATAAAAAATAAAAATCAATAAAAGTTATAGAAAAATTATAAAATGCTTCTTTTGGTACAATACTTTTTATAAACATTTTTTATGAAATTTATATTTCTTTTACATTTTGTATAGTTTTCTTACGACTTTATAAAATTTTATATTTCTATATGTTTTATTTTTATTTTTTTAATTTTTAATAAATTTTAATATTTGAATTTTTATTAAAAATTAATAATATTTATAGCTTTTATTGATTTTATTTTTTCCTAATTTTTAATAAAAGTAGAAACTTAATTACTTTTCTGAAAAAGTTTGAGGTCTTTTTAATAGATTTAAAAAGTTTAAGTACACAATTGAGTGCAAAAAAAGTAGAAACTTAATTTTTTTAAAAAATAGGGACCATAAATAATACGATGGAAGAGTCCATAAAATAATTAAATGTGAAATTAATACCTCCTGAAATGGTTGAAGAAGCCGAAGAGGTGATGGATATGGATTGAAACCTACAAAAAAAATTCCATTACAATTAGTCAGCTTAATGATAAACAAAAATAACTTTTATCCAATAAATAAAAATAAGTTAAAGGATCAGAGGATTGAAGATGATTTATTATAAAATTAAGGATGAACGATTAGCTTTAATTAATTTGGTCAGTTTCTGTTTAACTGAACTTATATTTAATATATTATTAAACTAATAATTTCATGAAATTATACTTTTTAAACTTAAAATAAATTATAATATTTAATATATGATTAAACTAATAGTGTAATTAAAATAACTTAGCTTTGCATATGCAATTTATGATTAATTGAAAAAAAGAAAAAGAAAAGTACCTTGTCCAAACTTATCGTTGCTGGACTTGAAATTTAAGTGCTCTTCTTCAACTTTGGGTTTCCATGCCGATAAGAAAAACATTGGACATTCCTTGTAACCTATAATCAAACATTCTTCTTCCTCCCCCATTATTTGTAGCCAACTTTGATTCCACGTTGAAAAAAAATCATGTAGGGGATTTACATCCTTAACAATAAGGTCAATACCTTTCCTGTGGTTTAATGGAATTCGACTAAAGCCAGCCATTGAAAAGAGATGTTGCCATTCTGTCAAAGTTGGGTGCCGCCTAATTACATTATTACCTTCCCATGCCTCTATGTGGCACTCCCACTCATACTCCTCATCAAAATAAAGGTCCAACTCCGCCCAGCAATCAAGAGTCTTCAAGGAATACTGAAATGAATCCTCCAAACATGTCGAGAAATTGGAGTGGGCATGGTTAGAATAAAAGTCTAGCATGATTACAATCGTCGGATTTATCTCCTTCAATCTTACCAACTCTCTCTCCATTGCTTTTGCATCTCTTACCAACTTATGAAGTTTAAATTTATAGTAAACCACCACCATTTCATCATCTCTTCTTCTTTTGAAATCTATTTCACATTCATCCACTTCTGCCAAACTATTGCCATAAACCACTTTGAAGTCATCCTCCAACTTTACATTAACTTCCCTGGCATCCACAGTCAAAAACTCCATTTGGCGTGAGAACTTTACATATTTTTTCAGAAATGGTGGAAGTATGTAACTTACACGGACGGGTAGAGGATCGCCGGAGAAGGTCGGTAGTGTACGAAGAACTGAATTCTGAAAACTGGAATACGGGATGGAGAAATCAATGAGGTGCAATCGCCTGTTTCCCATCAAAGCATTCTTTTCCATTAAAGCATCATGGATGACATTCTCTATGACGCCATTAATAAGGTAGCTGCCACAATGATAATATGGTGAAGGATCCACCGGGAAAGTGAAGTAGGAAGAAGCGGGATGCAGTCCGTAGGCTCGGCGAACCAGAGCGTCCGCAAAGTATTTCACCACTCTGCTTTTATTTAGGTAGGGTCTCTCATCAGCAAGAATCAAGATGTTCTGAAGGAACGCATCGGCGCTTTTCAGATCCCCATCTTCAATAGCTTCAGCGCAGGATAGTAACCATCTCAAGGCGATGTCGGTGTCGATGTCAAAAAAAGAAGAAGCCATGAAAGAAGGTGAGATTCAACAGAGTTTGGGTAAAGCAGAACAGAAATATGGTAGAAAAGTAAGTGAAAGCAGCAATGATTGATATGTATAATTCAGGAAAAGCAAAAGCCGTAGGAAAAGCGCGTCGTCACGCGGAATACTCACTGTTTCTACTTTCACTTTTCTTTTTGCTTCCTACAAATTACCCGCCTGCAAATTAAGTAATATCTCCTTTTTCCTTTCATTATTTTCTTTTTTGAGAGATTTTTTTTTTTAAAAAATTACATACAAAATCATATTAACCAGTTATTACGCGGTTCATGTTGGTTCTAATAAGCCAGGTTTTAATATTTAAACATTAACACGATCTATTGTTATAAACCAACCTCAACACTAACATAACCAATGTATAATGCATACGCAAATCGAATGTCAAATATGTTGATAAAAAAAAATATATTTTTAAGTGATGGCATCACACAATATTATATTGTCATGTCACCGTATGAACCTAAAAAAAGCTATCAATTTTTTTTTTTAAAAACAAAACAAAACAAAACACTTAATATTTTAATAATCACTTAGCCTATATACTTAAGGAAGATAAAACCTACAACAGATCTTATTATTTAATTTTTCTGAATTACATAATAAATACTTGATTCTTGATCTCAATTATGTGTACTTATTTCATGTTTTAATATTTTCAGGATATTAATTCATTGTTGATGTGCTTAATTCAGTGGAGCAAAAGTTCCTGTTTAAGAGTAGATCTGGCATAATTGAGTGGAGTTTCATGTAATCTTAAAAATAGATGATATAAATCTACCAGATTAGAGTCAAATCTAATAGAGGAATTCATAGATCGAGTTAATGCGACAATAGGGGTTTAATTAGAAAGAGATTTCAATTAATCAACTTAGAGTCAATTATTTTTACTCTCGAAAGAGATATTAATATAATTTAGAGATTTCAACGAATCAAGATAAGTGAATAAACCGTTTAATTCAGATTTAGAATAGTAAGTGAAGTCTAGGTGTATTCTTTTCTGGGTATTGTCTCTCTCATAAGTTTTCTTCAAAAATTTTCCCAATTTGCTCTCTGTTGCTTAGTAATTAATTTAGTTAATTTTAGATTTAAAAACAATCCCCTTCAATTTATCGGCTAAATAATATAAAGATAGTAATTACTAGTACTTTTAGTCCTTGTGGATACGATATTCCCGACTCACCATAGCTATTCTACTATTCGATAGGTGCGCCTGCCTTTGTCGTGATTTTAGTTAGTTAAGTGAACCACATTATTCATCATCAATATGATATGCACTTCTTAACGAAAATCCTCCGTTTGTTGTATGTGTAATGACCCAAAATCCGTGGGCACCGAAAAAGTGTGTTATCGGGCCTCCGTCTTAGTAAACCGAGTTAGTAAATAATTATTAGGAGTAATTATGAGTTTAATAGTGTGTTTAATTAGATTTTTATTTAGTGAATTTAGCTTAATTTAAAGTAATTAGGAAAAAGGATCAAATTAAATAAAGAGTGAAAGTCTAATTATAGATTAAAAGAAAGTAAAAAGGGGCTAAAATGGCAATTAAGCCATTTAGCATAAATGAGGCGGCAATTGATGATAAAAATCTAAGATTTTTATTGTTTTATTATATTAAATTATAATGTATATCATTATTTTATGGTTTTATATTAGATATATAAATTATTATTAAATGATAATATATAAAATAAAAATAAAAATAGATGACAAGTGTAATAGTAATAACTATATAGTTACACTTGTAATAAAAATATTGGTACATTTGTTATAAAATAATTTGTTTACTTAATATTAAAGTAATATAAAGTAAATAAAAAGAAAACAAAAAGAAAGAAGAACAAAAAAAAAAAAAAAGAAGAAACAGAGAACAAGACGAAAACAGGGGAAGAAAAAGGGAAAGAAAAGAAAAGGGAAAATTTGAGATTTAAAGCTTCAAGTTTAATTGGTAAGCTAAATTTAGCTCTTTTCTCTTAATTTTGATATTTTAGAAGCCTTAAAGCAAGGTTTTGATGAAGCTAATTTGATAGTTTGAAAGTTTATAAGCTTTTAAACAAATTTCATGTTGAAGAAAAAGATGAACAAAGGATTAAATTGAATGAAATTTAAGTTAGAATTAGTAAAAGGATTAAATTGTAAAGTAAGCTATAAGTTTTGTATTATAGGGATTAATTTGGAAGAAATTATAAATTAGGGTTTTATTATGAACATTAGATATTCAAGTTGAATATAAAAGGAATTTAAGTAGAAACAAAGCATGAATTAAGTTAAGGAAATAAGTAAACTTAATTAGGATTTAATTGCAAAATAAGCTATAAGAAAACAGTTTTAGGACAGCAGCAGAAGAGTAACTTTGAAAAATCACCAAAAATGGTAGAAATGGAAGTAGAAGTTAAGTGAGATATGAAATTAAAGCTTATTGAGTCTATTTTCATATGAAAGAAACAAAGAAAGTAAAGGAATTCTGTATTTTGAGATATTTAGATTTTTGTGAGACTGATTTAGAGTGATTTCGAGATCCCCTGTTCTGACTTGGAAAAATCATTAAAAATTGTAAAAAAATAATTGTGAGACATAATTTATATGGTTAGATTCCTTAATGAGTCTATTTTTATAGGAAACAAACTAGAACATCATTTGAATTCTGTATAAAAATATAATTAAATTTTAGCAAAGAGTGGTTGAAACTGTCAGACAACAGAATATGGGTGATTTTAAAGAATAAACTGTACTTATTGGCTAAATCAAAAATTTTGAAATTTTATGGAAATAAGCTATATGAGTCTAGTTTCATATAAAATTTACGGATCTTTATTTGGAATTCTGTAACTCAAGATATAGATAATTTAGTGATAATAACTCAGGTAGACAGCCTTGAAAGAACTTATAAGTAAATAATAGAATTGTGTATAAAGAATGTGGAATGAAGAGGAAGAGTAGGAATTGAATAAAATTTAATTATTTATTGTAATTTAATATTGTAATTAATAATGTAAATTATTATTATTTTAAGTAGCTAAAAGGAACTCAAGCATCGACCCACAAAGGAAAGGAGAAGGTTAATGAGGAATAATCAAGCAAATTCGGGTTTGTATTACTATAATTCAAATTATTTATTTATTCATTAAATGTTAAATTAATTTATGTATATGGTAAGTAAATTATAAGGTAAGTGTTTTTATTGAATTGAATGGAAATTGAGTTGAATGATGAATATGTATTGAAATTGAATTGTATGTGGATTGAAATGGAAAAGTGTAATTGATATTGAAATTGAATTTGTTATGAAAATGAAACTGAAATTGAGAACTGAAATACCCTATTAACTAGTCGGGCTGAGTCGGATATAATTGGCATGCCATAGGATTTGGAAGAGTACGGGATTTATCAGCTTTGCCGATAAGGCACTTATGTGTCATATTTCAGGCACCTCGTATGTCGTATTAGGCACCTCGTGTGTCGTTTCAGGCACTTAGGTGTCGTATATTGATCAGGTACTATGTACTGTTTTAGGCACAATGTGCCGTATTGGTGTGTTTGGGTTAAAATCCGTGTATCCGCTGAAGTCCGAGTATGTTAATGGGGGTAACTAAAGGAAATGTTAAATTGAATAAAATGAAATGGTTGAGCCATTGAAAGCAATGTGAAAATAGAACATGAATTGAAAAATTGTGAATTGAATATGAGTATGAGATTGGAAAGCATGAACCATTGGTTCATGAGATGGATAATGGTTCAACATGAATGTGTATTATTTCAATTGTTAATAGCTAAATTTGAATTGTATAATGTATTGAAAATGACCATCTTATGTTTGAATTGGTTTAGTCAAATTTATAGGTATATGATTTAATGATATGATTATTATGTTTATAATTTGAATTATGGTAATACCACTGAGTATATGTATACTCAGCGTATGGTTATTTTCGTGCGCAGGTTAATAGGTGTTCAAAGTTCTGATTCAGCATCCAAAGCGATCCCGACTCCAGAACAAAACTCGGTGATGTATTCTTCTTTGATAAAAGTGGCATGTACATAGGTGTTATTTTGGTCACTTTAAATTACTACATGACTTTTGTTGTAAAGAATGATATTTGGTATTTTGATGTTATAAGTATAATTTAAATATGATTAAATATGAAATTGCATTGGTTGAATTGTTGGGTTTTGGAATTGGTTGAATTGGTTATATTTGGAATGAATACGGTTTTAATTGCAGGGAGTTATACGTGAAAATAAGCAGAAATGCTGTCGAAATTTATATAAAAAAATATATATTCTGAAATACTTAAACGAGTCCCGTTACATTTTTAATACATGTTTTAAAAATTTCTAGAGTTCATTATAAGGACTTAATTATTAAATTTTACTATGAATGTGTTTTTATTGTGAATTATTCGTAAGTTGTCTGATATATCCGTAATGCCTCGTAACCCTGTTCCAGCGACGGTTTAGGGTTAAGGGTGTAATACCCCTATACCCGGTTCCATTATGCGAACCCGGTATAAGACTATTACATTTGGTGCCAAAACGGTTATGGCTAAATACTATTTAATTAAAACATTTGTATATAATATTTTGACTTACCAACCATTTTTACAAAAATATTTATTGTTTATTAATTCATTCCATATATACCAAAATACTTCAAGTAACTAAAAATAGATAGAATTTTAAGAATCTACATTTTAGTCCCTATCACATGGGAACACCTTTAAACTACATATATACATGCCATTTTAACACAAAATATAGTACCTACTTTTGTAGTCTTTGAGGATGTGATGAGGTGAGAGATCTTCTAGTTGGAACCTATCTCTTCTGGTTTAATTGTACCACGCGCGTTAAAATAAACGCGTTAAGCGATGAAGGCTTAGTAAGCACTATAAGAATAATTAAATAAGTAATCATAACAAAATGTTTTAAACTCAATCAAATATTACATATCTACTCACATGTAAGTCTCTTCAACTATGCATTGCTTTAAATAAATTTAACTTATCTTTTATAAGGTATAAAACTTACCTTAAAACATCAGTGATTCACTTTTGTTCTCATTTCACATTCTTAGCCCAAAGTAGACTTTATAGAACACACCGGATATACGGAACAAATACAGAGGTGTATTATGATGCACAAGTGAGCAGAGAGCACTAAAGTGCTATACGGAGAGCATGAGATGTGCTAATCAGAGAGCACCAACGTCTTTGATAGTCGAGAGCGCTAAAGTTCCTTAATGGCATGCCACTAATATCCTAGTAGTTCTAAATTTCGTCTACTTGGGCATTAAAGTTGAATCTCATACATTTAAATTCTTTACATAAATATTTCAAAAAGATAAATAAAAATAATTTAAAATTCTTGTAGTACTTACAACAAAAGGTTGAGGTGATATAAGTTCTTCTTCCTTCACTCATTAACCTTCTCTTTTCCTTTTCCTTCAATTCGGTCCTCTCCTTTCTTTTCTTTTTCTTCAATTTCATATAAACATATAACATTTATATGTTAAAAATTAATCAAATAAACTTCCTGTACTATTTGATAAAATAAACATGTATAATATAATAAATCCATCCTTTCTTACTTAGCTCACATTTCAATTTAATCCTTTACTCATAAATTTATTCAAAGCTGTCTATTTGTGTCATAGTCACCAAATTATTTATTTCCAGAGCTACAGAACTCCAAATGAAGAAGCGTTATTTTTTTCTGAAACTAGACTCACATATATTCATACCATAAAATTTCCAGAATTTTTGGCTTAGCCAATTAGTACAGTTTATTCATTAAAGTCACCCCTATTTTGTTGTCTGGCAGTTCTGACCCTTCTTCACTAAAAATTAATTATCTCTTCATGCAGGATTCAAATGATGTTCCTGTTTATTTCTATTGAAAATAGACTCATTCCAGATTCTAAACATATAAATTTAACCCTATAATTATTTTTTTTTTCAATTTTTTATGATTTTCTAAAGTTAAAACAGGGGAACTTGAAATCACTTTGAACCAGTCTTACAAAAATCTAAATATCTCAAAATACAAAATTCCTTTGTTTTCCCTGTTTCTTTCATATGAAAATAGACTAAGCTTTAATTTCATATCTCACTCAGCTTCTAATTCCACTTCTACAAATTTTAGTGATTTTTCAATGTTACTCTACTGTTACTGTCCCAAAAAAGTTTTCTTATAGCTTATTTTACAATTATATCCTTTACCCAATTCTAACTTCAAATTCTTTCAATTAAACCACTAATTCATCTCTTTGTTCATCATATGCTATGTTCAAAAACTTTAAAACTTCAAAAACCTCAACTTAAATTCATCTAAACTTTGTCCTAAAACTTATAAAACATCAAAATTAAAAGAAAAAGAGCTAAATTAACTTACCTATTAAACTTCCAAGCTTCAAACTTTTAATTTTCCCCCCCTTTTTTTTTCTTTTTCTTCTTTCTTTCTTTCTTTCCCCTGATTTCTATTTCGTCTTGCTTCTCTGTTCTTTCTCTCTTATCTCTTTGCTTTATTATATAATATAATATAATATAATATTAATATAGTTATCTAATAATAATATATTTTAACACACATAAAAATCTTAGATTTTTATGCTTATGCCGCCTCAAGTTTGGCAATAGGCATAATTTCCTCTTTAATCCTTTTTATTTTCTTTAATCTTTAATTAAACTTTTACACCTAATTCAATCTAATCCCTATTCCCAAATACTTCTAATTAAATCAAATTCACCTAATTAAAACCTAATTAAACACATAACTAACATCGTAAATATTTTTAATAAATACTTACGATTCGATTTTATGAAAACAGAGACCAAAAATATATTTTTTGGTTACTCGGCTATCGGGTCACTACAATTCTCCCCCGCTTAATAAATTTCGTCCTCGAAATTTACCTGACGTAAATAACTGCGGATATTGATATCTCATCGTTTCCTCTCTTTCCCATGTTGCTTCTTCCGAATTATGATGTCTCTACAATACTTTTACCAACGGAACCCTTTTGTTTCTCAATTCTTTTACTTCCCGAGCAAGTATCTTAATTGGCTCCTCTTCATAAGTTAAATCTGGTTGGATTTCTATTACTTCAGGAGTAATCACATGAGATGGATTAGATCGGTATCTTCTTAGAATTGAGACATGAAAAACATTATGAATTCTATCCAACTCCGGTGGTAAGGCTATCCGATAAGCAACTGGACCAATTCGTTCTAAGATCTCATACGGCCCAATGAATCTTGGACTGAGCTTGCCTTTCTTTCCAAATCGGAGAATTTTTTTCCATGGCGACACTTTCAAAAATACCTTTTCACCCACATTATATTCAATATCTTTTCTTTTAAGATCAGCATAAGATTTCTGTCTATCTGAGGTTGCTTTTAAGCGATCCCTGATCAATTTCACTTTATCTTCTGTTTCTCGGATTAAATCAACCCCATGTATCTTCTTTTCACTGAGCTCTGTCCAATATAATGGTGTTCTACATTTTCTACCATACAAAGCTTCATATGGAGCCATTTTAATACTGGACTGATAACTATTATTGTAAGCAAGTTCAATCAAAGGTAGATATCTCTCCCAATTACCTTCAAACTCTAATATACAACATCGGAACATATCTTCCAATACCTGAATTACACGCTCAGATTGGCCATCTGTTTGAGGATGAAATGCAGTACTAAAATACAACTGAGTACCTAAAGCTTCTTGCAACTTATCCCAGAAATGAGACGTAAATCGGGGATCTCTATCTGATATAATGGAGATAGGCACTCCATGTAGCCTGACAATCTCAAATATGTATAGTTCAACCAGTTTATCTAAAGAATAATTCATACGTACCGGAATAAAGTGCGCTGACTTTGTCAATCGGTCAACAATCACCCAAATAGCATCCTTTTTCCTCGGAGACAACGGTAACCCCAATACAAAATCCATAGTGATTCTTTCCCATTTCCACTCCGGTATAGTAATTGGCTGAAGTAACCCCGAAGGTACCTGATGTTCAGCTTTAACTTGCTGGCATATTAAACACCTTGATACAAACTCAGAGATATCACGTTTCATTCTTGGCCACCAGTACATCTTTTTCAAATCATTATACATTTTATTACTCCCTGGATGTACAGACATAGTACTACTGTGAGCCTCGTGTAGAATTTTCTGTATAAGCTCTGAATTTTGAGGTACACATACCCTACCTCTGAATAACATACAACCATCAGTCCCAGTCTGAAATTCGGAATCGTTACTTAGACTCACACTGTGCCCGTCTAACCTGTAACTTTTCATCATTTTTTTGAGCTTCACATATTTGCTGTAAAAATGTCGGTTTAGCTCTCAATTCAGCTATGATTGAACCATCATCAGTCAGTGACAACCGGGTATGCATAGCTCGTAAAGCAAATAGAGATTTTCGACTCAAAGCATCAGCTACAACATTTGCCTTACCCGGATGGTAATCAATAATCAAATCATAGTCCTTTATCAGTTCAAGCCACCCGCGCTATCTCAAATTCAAATCTTTTTGTGTCATCAAATATTTCAAGCTTTTATGATCAGTATAAATATGACATTTCTCACCGTATAAATAATTCCGCCATATCTTTAGCGCAAATACAATAGTAGCTAATTCGAGATCATGTACCGGGTAATTTCTTTCATGTGGCTTAAGTTGTCTTGAAGCATAGGCTATTACTTTACCTTCTTGCATCAAGACACAACCTAAACCATTTAATGATGCATCACTATAAATAATAAATTCTTTTACCCGGTTCAGTTGTACCAACACAGGTGTTTTAGTCAACAAATCTTTCAATCGGTCAAAACTCTGTTGGCATTTATTAGTCCACTCGAATTTAACATCTTTTTGCAACAAACGGGTCATCGGAGAAGCTATCATAGAGAATCTCTCAACAAATCTTCTATAGTAACCAGCCAATCCGAGAAAACTCTTTATTTCTGTCACATTCTTTGGTGTTTTCCATTCAAGTATAGCTTATACTTTCTTGGGATCTACCCGAATACCATCTATCGATACTATATGTCCCAGAAAAGTGACTTCTTTTAACCAAAATTCACACTTACTCAATTTAGCATACAATTGTTTTTCTCTCAAAATTTGTAGCACAATCTGAAGATGTTTATCATGTTCTTCTTCTCCTTTTGAATACACTAGTATGTCATCTATAAATACAACCACAAACTGATCTAAGTAAGGCTGAAAAATTCTATTCATAAGATCCATGAAAGCAGCTGGAGCATTGGTTAATCCAAATGGCATCACTAAGAACTCATAATGACCGTACCGAGTCCTAAAGGCAGTTTTCGACACATCAGATTCTTTCACCCGTAACTGATAATACCCCGATCTGAGATCAATCTTAGAAAATACACTAGCTCCTTTTAACTGGTCGAACAAGTCATCAATTCTGGGCAACGGATATTTGTTCTTTATAGTCACTTTATTCAACTGACGATAATCTATACAAAGCCTCAAAGACCCATCTTTCTTCTTTACGAACAATACTGGTGCTCCCCATGGTGATACACTAGGACGTACGAATCCCTTGTCTAACAATTCTTGTAGCTGCATTTTCAATTCTTTCAACTCAGTGGGTGCCATCCGATAAGGTGCTATTGATATAGGTGCAGTGCCTGGAATTAACTCAATCCCAAACTCTACTTCTCTTTCTGGGGGTAAACCCGGTAATTCTTCTGGAAACACATCAACAAAATCTCGAACCACCGGTATCTTTTCAATCTCAGAATTCGTTGAACGAGTATCTAAAATGTAAGCAAGAAAAGTAGTATATCCTCTTCTCATCATCTTAAAAGCCTTCATTGCAGACACCACATTCGTCAATGCACTATATTTTTCACCGATTACAATCACTTCATCTCCATCTGAAGTTCTCAAAGAAATTCGTTTTCTTCTGCAATCAACCATAACCCCATGTTCTGACAACCAGTCCATATCCAATATCACATCAAACTCATAAAACGTAAGTGCCATAAGGTCTGCTAGAAACTCATAATCATGAATTTTTAAGGGACATCTTCTACACACTTTATTAACTTTCTCACTTTGCCCGAAAGGATTAGTAACTACTACTTCGTATTCTGTAAGTTCTACTTGTAACTCTCTTTCTTTCACTAATGTAATGCATATGTATGAATGTGTAGAGCCAGGATCAATTAGTACAATTACAGAAGAATCAAATAAAGAGAATGTACCAGTAATCACATCAGGAGCGTCTCCCTCTTCTCGTGTTCTGATAGCATAAGCTCGAGGCCTTCGGGATTCAGATCTGTCAGTTGTTTCCCTCGCCGATCTCGTACCACTACCAGTGCCACCAGAAATTCCTGGTTGTCTACCTCTTTGTGGAACCGAGCTACCTCTCACAGACTTTTCTGTAACACTTTCTGACATCTTTGGACAATCTCTAATTAAATGATCTTTCGATCCACATCGAAAATAGGCTTGGGAATTCAGTCGACATTCTCCCCAATGATATCTTCCACAATGCTCGCATGATGGCGGTGTTGGTTTTCTTTTGGAACCCCCAGTACTACCCATGGAGGTCATCTGTTGAGTTTGTCTTGTCTGAATTCTGGATCTTTGCCCAATAGTAGGAGAAGTGTATTTAGAATCTCTGAAATCCCTCACTCTTTTTGGAAACGGTGGTGGTGCTGAACTAGTTGCTAGTCTCTTCCCAAAACTCTTCTCTTTCGAACGAGCTAATCCTTCTTCCAGTCGCTGTGCTCTATCCACCAAAACAGGAAATTCTTGTAGATGTAATGGTATAAGAGGAACATAAATCTCTTCATTCAATCCCCACTCAAATCTCCTGCACATATCTACTTCATTTGCTATTAATTCCTTTGCATATTTACTCAATCTGATAAATTCACGTTCATATTTAGCAACAGACATATTGTTCTGCTTCAAATCCAGAAATTCTCTTTTCTTCTTCTCAAGATAAAGTTGACTCACATATTTCTTTCTAAATTCAGATACAAAGAAACACCAATTAATTTTATCCGCAGGATGGATATTCATAACAGTGGTCCACCATTGGTAAGCCTCACCCTTTAATAAAGATACTGCACATTTCAACTTTTCATCCCTCACATAATCGCAATTCTTCAAATATTCTTTGACTGTTCTCTAACCATTCTTCAGCCTCAGCTGGATCATAATCTTTCTTTCCTTTAAACTCTTCAGCTCCATATTTTCTGATTTTCTCCAAGGGAGATCGATGACTGGTTATAGATGATTGTGGATGTGGAGCAGTAAGGGGAGAAGATAGTGGTGGAACAGATGGAACATTATTAGTTCTCACAACTTGCTGCAATAACTGATTCATTGTTTGTAACAAGGTTGCAATCGGAATTTCTTCTCTAGACGGTATCGGTTCAGTTTCAGATTGAGTTCTTTCTTCCAATTCAGGATCCCTATCATCTTCTAGGTTTACTGATTCACTTCGAGCTTGGACTCTATGTTGATCTATTTCCCTATCAAGGTTTGGCGCCCTACTCTCTGCTTCATTTTCTAACTCTTCACGAGGTCTATTTGACATCTTTAAGTTTCTACAATATTTATAAATTACACAATTAAATAACTAAACCTCATCTCATCACATCAATTTATAAAATGGCATGTACAAATAGACTCATCCTCAACCCAAGAATTCAGAAAACCTAGGCTCTGATACCAATAAATGTAATACCCTATACCCGGTTCTATTATGCGAACCCGGTATAAGACTATTACATTTGGTGCCAAAACGGTTATGGCTAAATACTATTTAATTAAAACATTTGTATATAATATTTTGACTTACCAACCATTTTTACAAAAATATTTATTGTTTATTAATTCATTCCATATATACCAAAATACTTCAAGTAACTAAAAATAGATAGAATTTTAAGAATCTACATTTTAGTCTCTATCACATGGGAACACCTTTAAACTATATATGTACATGCCATTTTAACACAAAATATAGTACCTACTTTTGTAGTCCTTGAGGATGTGATGAGATAAGAGATCTTCTAGTTGGAACCTATCTCTTCTGGTTTAATTGTACCTACGCGTTAAAATAAACGCGTTAAGCCGGTGAAGGCTTAGTAAGCACTATAAGAATAATTAAATAAGTAATCATAACAAAATGTTTTAAACTCAATCAAATATTACATATCTACTCACATGTAAGTCTCTTCAACTATGCATTGCTTTAAATAAATTTAACTTATCTTTTATAAGGTATAAAACTTACCTTAACACATCAGTGATTCACTTTTGTTCTCATTTCACATTCTTTGCCCAAAGTAGACTTTATAGAACACACCGGATATACAGAACAAATACAGAGGTGTATTATGATGCACAAGTGAACAGAGAGCACTAAAGTGCTATACGCAGAGCACAGATGTGCTAATCAGAGAGCACCAATGTGCTGATAGTCAGAGAGCGCGCTAAAGTTCCTTAATGGCATGCCACTAATATTCTAGTAGTTCCAAATTTCGTCTACTTGGGCATTAAAGTTGAATCTCATACATTTAAATTCTTTACATAAATATTTCAAAAAGATAAATAAAAATAATTTAAAATTCTTATAGTACTTACAACAAAAGGTTGAGGTGATATAAGTTCTTCTTCCTTCACTCATTAACCTTCTCTTTTCCTTTTCCTTCAATTCGGTCCTCTCCTTTCTTTTCTTTTTCTTCAATTTCATATAAACATATAACATTTATATGTTAAAAATTAATCAAATAAACTTCCTGTACTATTTGATAAAATAAACATGTATAATATAATAAATCCATCCTTTCTTACTTAGCTCACATTTCAATTTAATCCTTTACTCATAAATTTATTTAAAGCTGTCTATTTGTGTCATAGTCACTAAATTATTTATTTCCAGAGCTACAGAACTCCAAATGAAGAAGAATTATTTTTTTCTGAAACTAGACTCACATATATTCATACCATAAAATTTCCAGAATTTTTGGCTTAGCCAATTAGTACAGTTTATTCATTAAAATCACCCCTATTCTGCTGTCTGGCAGTTCTAACCCTTCTTCACTAAAAACTAATTATCTCTTCATGCAGGATTCAAATGATGTTCCTGTTTATTTCTATTGAAAATAGACTCATTCCAGATTCTAAACATATAAATTTAAGCCTATAATTATTTTTTTTCAATTTTTTATGATTTTCTAAAGTTAAAACAGGGGAACTCGAAATCACTTTGAACCAGTCTTACAAAAATCTAAATATCTCAAAATATAGAATTCCTTTGTTTTCCCTATTTCTTTCATATGAAAATAGACGCACTAAGCTTTAATTTCATATCTCACTTAGCTTCTAATTCCACTTCTACAAGTTTTAGTGATTTTTCAAAGTTACTCTACTGTTGCTGTCCCAAAAAAGTTTTCTTATAGCTTATTTTATAATTAAATCCTTTACCCAATTCTAACTTCAAATTCTTTCAATTAAACCACGAATTCATCTCTTTGTTCATCATATGCTATGCTCAAAAACTTTAAAACTTCAAAAACCTCAACTTAAATTCATCTAAACTTTGTCCTAAAACTTATAAAACATCAAAATTAAAAGAAAAAGGGCTAAATCAACTTACCTATTAAACTTCCAAGCTTCAAACTTTTAATTTCCCTCTTTTTTTTTTCTTTTTCTTCTTTCTTTCTTTCTTTCCCCTGATTTCTGTTTCGTCTTGCTTCTCTGTTCTTTCTCTCTTATCTCTTTGCTTTATTATATAATATAATATAATATTAATATAGTTATCTAATAATAATAATATATTTTAACACACATAAAAATCTTAGATTTTTATGCTTATGCCGCCTCAAGTTTGGCAATAGGCATAATTTCCTCTTTAATCCTTTTTATTTTTCTTTAATCTTTAATTAAACTTTTACACCTAATTCAATCTAATCCTTATTCCCAAATACTTCTAATTAAATCAAATCCACCTAATTAAAACCTAATTAAACACACAACTAACATCGTAAATATTTTTAATAAATAATTACGATTCAATTTTATGAAAACAGAGACCAAAAATATATTTTTCGGTTACTCGGCTATCGGGTCACTACAAAGGGGCTACAGTATGTATCTAAAAGATTCTATCAAGGCCAACTAGTGGGTGTGGTGAAGGGATACTTGCGACCCTTTTGACAACTTCTTCTAGCAGTCATTCCTTAAAAGCTTCCATATTCCACGCTCTATCCTCTGTTACCATATCTTTAATAAAATAGTCTGTGATGGGCCTATCCGTAGTAGAGACATACTTTTGGGATCCAAGAATCTTCTCAACAGTGGACTGCCCGTGATGTTGCAACATGGAGCTTGGATGTCGCAACACGGTAAACAAAATATCAAAAGAACAGTTTGACATTGGTGTTGCGACACAACTATAAGGTGTCGCAAGATAGCCCTGAAGATATGCCCTAAGGAGTAGACTGTTATCAGCGTTGCGACACAGGCCAGAGGGTGTCGCAACACATACGTGACGAGGTCACTTAATGAGCCAAGGGTATTTTGTCCACATAATGAACTTAAACGCAAAATAGTCAGCCAAATTAGGTCAAGGATTAGTGGCCAAACCTAAGTTAATAAATAGAATTGCTTTGAACAGTTTATGAACAACTTTTTACTTATTTTAATTTTACTTTCAATTGTAATTTAGGCTCCATTTGTTTCACTGAAAATGACTTTTGGAAAATGATTTATGGAAACTGATTTACTTTTCTGGAAAAGCTAATATTTTCTCGTATTTGGAGGAATCCATATAAAATATTTTCTATTGTTTGGTAAATTTCTTAAAAATATTTCATAAAAGTTGTTTTCAATTAAACAAACATACATTTGAGATTTTCTTATTTTTTCATTGTTTAATTGAATTTATTATTATTATCTATAATTTTATATTTTACATTGTTTTTGCATATATTAAAAATATTATGTTAAATTTAGATTCATTACAATGTCATTTTTTAATTACATGACTACTAAGTAAGTATTTATTATTTAAAAATGTGACATTAACAAAATTGACAAAAAAAATTAACGATGTCAACAATTGGACTTGATTTTCAAATTTGAAAAGTAAAGGGACTAAATTCTTGAAAATAAAAATACAAAGACTAAATTACAAATATGTGAAGTGTACATAGACTTATGACATATTTTAACCTTTATACTACAAAACATTTATTATTAATATATTTATAAGTGTAATAAATATTTATTATTAAAATATTTATTATTTATTTTTCGTAAAAAAATAAAAAATATTTTTCGTAAAACCGTTTATACGTAAACAAATGGATGCTTAGATTTCTTTTCAGTTGTAATTTTTAGTTTTCTATTTCGTTCTTTGCAGGGATGACTAGTGGCAACTGGCAAGATGTGGTGCTGCTTTCTCTCTAATTACAGCTCGCGGCAGTACTTGGTGGTTGTCGGTAGAAGTTTTGGGAAAAATAATATATATGTAAAAAAAATGTAAAAAAAAAACAATTTCATCAAATTCCAAAAAAGGTTCAAATATACATCCTTCCACCTTGAGGTACAAGCAACGCATCAAACTTTCTTTATTTTTTTTATACAATCTTTGACACACACACACACACACACACACATATATATATTCTTCATGTCTTGTTGTCTTATTATTAATTTTCTATTTTACTTTTTAGAAGAAAAAGAAGTTATCTGTTTATATCTTTTAAGCTGAATTGAAAAAGAGAATAGTTATTTAATAAAATATTTTATCATCAATGTATTTATTTCCCTCTTTCCCTTTCTTTGTTTTCTTCTCCACTTTTTCCCTTCACTTTCAACTATCTAATATTGTTTACCTAGATCAATCAATAATTAACTGCTTGATTTTTTTTAACCACCTTTTTACATATTAAAAGAATGATGCGCGAGATTTTAGAAAATTCTTAATTTCATTTGGTTCAAATATTTTGAGAAAAGAAAAACCACAATTGATGCATTTACAAACTGTTTTAGATGTAAAATAAAATAAAATAAATAAACATTAACTTTAATTTGTGAATTTATTTTAATTAGGTAAAACAAATTTTGGTTCTTCTCAATTTCGATATTGAGTAAATTAGTCTATCTAGAAAAACAAAATATTTTAACTTTTATTAATTTTGAAAAGGAGCAAAAGAAAATTATTCACTGGGTTCAATTTATTTGTCGATGCAACTTACTTTTTATTGCTATAATAATAAAGTTAACCCTCCAACATTTATCTATGTCATCATTTTAATCTGAATTCAAAATATTATGTGAAAATAAAAAATATGTAAAAGTTTTTAAAAATCTAAAAAAATCAAAATGAATATACACAAAATTGAATATACCTATGGAGCTTTACATTGTTGTACAAAGGAAAAAAAAAAGTAAATAAATAAATAAAAGTAGCTAGAAAAGCTGTATATTTTGAAAGATGAATACTCAGTTTTTCTGCAGTGGAATATCAGTACTCTCTTCAAATGACCAAACTTTTGCATCATTATAACCAAATATTGACACTAAAAACCTTCTAAACCACCATAACACATTAGCAAGTTTTTTGAAATGCCAAGAAATTATTCGAGAAGATGAACTCGAATCCAACCGTGAAAACTTTTTCTCCTTGGTATCAACACAGAGATCCCTATGTGAAGGTAAGTACAAAACATCAAACATTCAATATTAAATCTTTTTTTTTTTTAATTCAAGTGAAATAATAATATTAAATCATTAAATAAATAAAAATAGGATAAAAATCAACATTCAATTTCATACCATTTTCTAGTTCAATTACCATTGTTGTTGGAATTCCTTTTATCGCATGTTAAGAGTTATATGACCCAAATCGTTATTAAAAAAATAAAATATAATGACAAAACAAGGGGATCTGTGCAGGGCTTAAGGCCGAGGACCATGCCACACAAGTAAAATTCTATTTAGCATTGATTAGAATAAGGTTTTTCAACATTTAAATAGATATAGTCGAAACTTCTCTTATATCATTTTAATTCAACATTACTGAATTTCTCCTTTTCTGGCCGTGATCTTTCTCACAAGGATTTTCCACATAAATCTGTGTTTTATTTTTTTTTCTTATTGCTTTATAATCATTATATTGTCATTACCGACATTAGTTTTAACATCACAACATATTTATCAACTTGAAATATTTAAAATTGATTTAACAATCTCATTGACCTTTGCCAAAAGAAAATCAACAAAATTATAAATTCAAATTATAAATTTAATTAATCAATTTGAAAATAATTTTACTCTTCGACATAGAAAAATAAGTATAGATCCGATGTTGAAAATATCATACAAGCATAAAAGATGAAAAAAGAAAAAGAAAACCGATGCAATTCATCAAATTCTAGAAACTTAAATACACATTCTTTGACCTTGAGCACGCCCAAACAAGGCATTAATCTTGTTTATTTTTTGATATGTAATCTTCCACGGTATAAATCAAGAAAGATACGTCGTCGGAAATGAATCATATCTTTTTGTGTAAAAGGGAAGAAATCACCACCATACGTAAGACAGTCACCATATTTCATCACGAACACCCCGCAATCAACCGAGCTTTACATTATAGTACAAAAGAAAAGAAATGAATGTAAGATACTAAATAAATAAAGGTTAGAAAAGTCGTAGATTTTCGAAGATAGGATGCTTACTTCTTCTGCTGAGGAATATCATTACGCACCACATATGGCCATTCATTTGCATCTTTATAACCAAATTTTGGCAATAAAAAGCTTTTGAACCATTGTAATATTTTATAAACATTTTTGGAATTGAAAGATAGTATTCCAGACGATTGATACGAATCCAAGCATGAAAATTTCTTCTCGTTGATATCAACATAAAAAAGAACCCAATGATCTGATAAGCACAATGGTAGAAATAACTGCAATCACACAAAAATAACAACAAAACATTATATTCATAAACACTTTAAATCTCAATTATAAGCCAAAAAAAAAAAAAAAAAAAAAGAGATGTTTTTACTTACGTACACCGCTTAGGTGATCAGGTTTATACCGAGCTAACACCTCTTGTTCTGATCTGGATCCTTTTATCAAGAAGTTAAATGGTACCTTAAATATATATAGTTTTTATAAATAGTAACAATTTTAATTTGAAATATTATTAGTTTTTGACAAGACAAAGATTTTTACAGCTGCTTGAGAGTCAAATGAATAGTGACTGATGAATGCTTTTGGAAATTTATGAGATCTCTTCTTCAGCAATTTGAAAAAAGCATTAATGACCTTCATAACATAAAAAAAGTAACACCATTGAGTTATCTCCAATCAAATTGATAGGACATGAGAAAATATATAACTATTACACCACACAAATACATGATTATGAAAGCGATACGAGTATATGAATTACGAGTTACGGAATTAATTTATGCCCCAAATGCTATACATTTAATAATTACTTACAACTTCATTAATATGGAACTTTTTTTGAGTTTCAGTACTTCTTGGCACCATGAGTAAAGGTTCCAATTTTTCACCCGTCAAATCGAGTTCTTTATCTCGTCCAATTGATTTTCTGTGAAACATAATCAGTTCATATTCCAAAATTTAATTCACCGAGGCTAGTAACGTACCGATTCAATTTTTTCCTTTTCAACTTATCTAGCCGTTCATAGTCCTTGTTTGTAAAGTTCGAAACTAAATAAACCCGAACATCCTATAAAAACAAAAGAATAATGATGTAAAACCATTAAATCATTAATATTTGCATAAAACCAAAGGAATGTATGTATATATATAACCAAAGAAATGAAGTGTGAACCTGTTCACACCATTGCCCTTGCTCCTTTAATGTTGTTTCATCATCAGACTCGGAAGATGAGCTCTGAACTTGATCTGATTGATCATTGTAGGATGATGAATCACCACTCGAAATTTCATTTACGTCCTTAAAATTTCTCCCATGAATAAATTCTGTAACAAAAAGCTTTGCTTAATAATTTAAGCCTTTCCAATTTCATATTCACATTGACATTCGAGTTTGAGTAACGTAGTAGTTAATAATAAGTATAGATTAATTACCATTGTTGTTGGAATCTTTGGCAATATCTTCGGTACTTATAGCTTTCTCACAATTCGAAGGTTTGGATTTTTTTCTGACACAAGTGTCCTCATCCAGCTTCCTTTTTCCTTTATCCTATGAAATGAAAATGCATTAAAGTAATTCAATTTTCAAGGTATATGAAAAAAAATTCAATGGAGACAGTTTCTAATCATAATTTATATACAATGCCTACCGTAGTTTGGGTGGGTTCATGATTTTCTCCATCATCTGTGATAGCAAATCAACTCTGTTAAGTGATAAGATAATGTAATACTAAAGAACAGAGTAAACCTTCTAAGTGAAGTGTAGGAAAATATAATTGAAGGATCTAAACAAATTAAGAGTGAAGACTTACTTTCTGTTGGAGTTTCCAACCAGTTTTGACTGCATACCAAAGCTTCCATGGTCTCAGAGTTCAAGCTACTCTAGTCTGGATTCCTGGTCACGGCACATGGCGCAGAAACTGATACTGGCATTGTAAGGAAATCTCGAGCTATCTTTTCAAGTGTAGGAAACCGTTGAGAATTAACGCGCCACCAATCAAGTATGTCAAAGAAGGCTCCATCCAGGGGAATTAAAGGTTCATTTAAGTAACAGTCAAGCTCTGAGGCCTCCTCATTCAAGTTGCTTGCAGATACAAATTTTCTGAAGGAGTCCAAAAGACAATCATTTGTAGACTCTGTTGATAAACAATTGGAATCACCCAAGACTGAAGTAGATTCGGTCAGATTATTGGCTTCATCGGTATATTTATAGTAAACATCTCTAAGAAATGTATGAAATCCATTCAAATGCATCCTTCTGTCACGACCATAAATCTCAGTATATGAAAACTCCACAAATTTGAATTTTAACCTTGGATCAAGAACAGCTGCAACAGCGAAAGCCAAACTACATAAGCTCCAATAGTAGTCAAATTTACTCTTCATCGATGGAACAAATGGATGATTGCTTTTTTCCAACTGAAGAAATTTCTTGTATATGTCACAAAGCTTCGGAAAGTACAAGCTTACAGTAAGGGATTGAGTTCCTTTGATATCATCAAAGCATCTCAAACAACTCTGTAGAGCTGCTGCATTCTCCCATTCCTCCTTTGATGGGTTTAGTTTAAAATTGCCATCAATTTGCTCCAGTTTACAAAAGATTTCTCTTGATCTCAAAGCACTATCAAGTATGTCAAAGTCTGATTCCCGCTTGAAAGAAAGATCATCCCATGATTTCCCACCTTGTAGCTTCACTTGATCTACAGCCTCTTGGAGTTTCAGCTTTCCATTTCTTGTTTCAGTGACATATCTAATGGGCTTCTTTAACTTGAAAAGTAGGTCATCCATCTCTCGAAACCCATCCTCAAGAAGTGTGAAACTGATGAACCAATGAGCAGAAGAAAGGGAGGTTTGATCACTAAGACAGTTTTCTTTTATCTGCTGGATCATACTGTCATCCAAAAAAGAGTTATCCACAGTTATGGAACATACTTTACTGCCTATATTCCACTCCGAAACTAAGCTCTGAATAATTCCACCAACAGCTTTTGTGTCATATATATCCTCCAAAGTTCTCAAGCCAAGAGTCTTCATCTTTAGTTCCCAACTATCATCAATAAAATGTGCCATCAAACAGCAATATGCAGTCTTTCCACTATTGTTCTTCCACAAACTTACTGTCAGATTGAATTTACTACCAAGCTTGTCAAAATACAGCTGAAGTTTCTCCTTCTCTTCCTTATAGATGCTAAGTATGTAAGATGAAATATCTTTGGATTGAAACTCAAACATGGGTTGCATATCTTTCACAAAATTCTTGAAGAATTCTTGATCAGCCATATCCAATGGATATCGATGCTTGATAATCATTTTCACAAAATTCAAGCGCCTCCTTTCTTGATTCCGTATTTTCATTACTGAACAGTGGTAATTCAAATGGTTTTTCATGTGTTTGGTTCCACTATTTTCTTTCCTTGTAAGCTCCGTGGAGCAATGTTTACATCTGGATTTTTCTTCGCCCGTTACTACGTTTACACACTTATCAAAATGCTCCCAAACCGCAGACGTCAACCTTCTCTGTGTGGTTTCTGGAAGTTTCTCCTTATTTGCTTTGACAGTCTTAGGCCTCGAGTTTCTCTGTTTGGTTCTTGGAAGTTTCTCCTTATTTGCTTTGCCAATCTCAGGGTCACCATTGGAAACAATCTAAGAAAATTGAGAATAATATATCATGTATACTACTGTATATAAATAATTTGATTTTTGGAACTAATTAGATTGAAAAACCCTTGATTTTAAGTTTTAGACCAATTAGATGGATTTAAATGTGAAAGATGAATAATTGGAGTGTAAAAAAGTAATTAAAGTAACATCATCCATAGAGAAATTGTAAATCAGTTATCGACTAGAATAAAGTATTAACAAGGAAGAATAAAAAATTACCGGGTTATGAGGTCCTTCTGGTGTGTTAGAAGGAGCTGCAACAACCTTTGATGAAGAACGTATAGGCATTGGCGAAGGAAGATCTGAAACCACTCCCCTCTAAAAGCAAATGGTATTATCATCATTAGAACCACGATGATTAATTCAGTGTTGAAATAATAGAATAATATATAAGATAATGTAATTACCTCCACATTAACCCCATTTATTTCTAGTGCATCAACATCCCTTGCTTCTTCAGCTGCTGTTAAAGACTTTGTTTGTTGATGTGGGATTATTTGAAATGGCTTCACTGCTTTGAATCTTTACTGTTATAAACTTTGTCTTCATATGTTTCAAGTCACTGAAGATTTGAAGGGCCAAAGATTTTGATATTTCACTCTCAATTGCAGGCCAATAAAATTCTACTCCATAAACATCATTATTTATGTAACGATTTTGTAGACAAATTGCAACAACAACATCTATGTTATAATCCTTTACACCTATGGGATATGGGTTGTCTTCTGCGTCAAGCTTAGTAATGGATGGTTCAAAATGGTAACTATCCCTTGATTCAAGTGCTTTCCCAACAATGGGTTGCTTAGTATTAACAACTCTAAAGAGTCTACACAAATACATAAATCTATAAGATTTCCAATCTTTTAGATAACAAGAACTACTTTGGATAAAAAAAAGTAAGTTTCTTGTTTGGTTCCAATATAGCATTATTCATATGGTTAACATTAGAAACCCATGTTAAAGCCAATGGAAGCTCATATCTACAACAAAAATCTTTTAATATTTCATATATCTCAGCAAATGTAGTTAATCGATTCATTACTAGACCCTGTAATTATTAAATAAAAAGTAATTAGTGGACTCATAATTTGATAAAAGAAATAAAACAAAAAGGTGGGTTTTTTTTTGTAAATTATTCATAATTTTTAAAAATTAAAAAATATAATGTTATAATTATATTTATTCAAACAAATTTGGTTCTTTCATACATAGGGAGGTATTCAAAACAAATTTAATGATGGTATTCATACATGAAGTTGGACTGAACTACATTCCAAAAAAAAAAAAAAAAAAATTAGAAGCTTATTTGAGTTAACTCGTTCATTTTAATATTTTAAAAATTAAAATATTTTTACATTAATATTTATATTTTTATAGTTAAATTTTAATAAAAAATAAATTTTACAATGAAAATTTTAATTCAAGCCAACATGAATTTTAATTTAGACCCAGCAATCTAAATTAAAACTTTTAATAAAAAAAATTAATGATTTTTTATTTGAATTTAATTAAAAATATTAATACATATTTAATGTTTTAATTATTTTTGAAATAGTAAAACAAAATAGTTGAATTGGCTTCAACTTGTCTCGAAATTTAAGTAAAAAAGTTCAATTTTGTATCTAGAATACAACCCGACTTAACAAATTTATGAATGCCTCTAATTAGAGCGAAATAATAAAAAAATTTACTTATTTTTTAATAAATGCAATTATGACAGATTGGCATTATGCTTTTAATCTGGTTAAAATTTATAAATATTTTTTTACAGAATCTTTTTTTTTTTCATTTGATGAATAGTTGTGATGAAATGAACTTTGAGATTGTGCCTCATCACCTAAAATTTAAGAATATATATAATCTAAAAAAAAAAAAATATATATTTATAAATCATAAAAAAATTATAAGTTTAAAAAACAGTTAGGTGATGGTGTAGAGCAATTTCAAAGTATCATGTCATCATTCCTTAATAAAATCCAAGTTCAGGGATCCAATTGAGAAAAGCTGTCAAATTCTAAAACCAAAAACAGTTAGGGACCATGGTGAAAAAAAACTATCAAGTTTAAGTACTAAAAGTTACTTTACCCCAAGAAAAAATGAAAATGAAAGAGCTGAAAAAGAAATTAGAGGAAAAGGAAAAAAAAATAGTTTGTCTTTTATGTATATTTTAATATGTTTATATTTTATGTTTAAAATAAAAATAGTTATTTGTATATCATGTTTTACATGATTTCTCTCTATTATTTAAGTTAACTTGTAAATTTAGTTATAAAATATTAGCTTACTATCTATTTACTATAATTAAAATAAAAAATTCTATAATTAATTTAATCCAAAATTCGTATTTAATTTGTTTGAAAAACAAAAAGAAGTCAAATTAATACCTCCGGAAATGGTTGAAGAGGCTGAAGAGGTGATGGATTTGGATTGAAACCTACAAAGAAATTCCATTACATAAAAACCTTATAATTAGTCAGTGCAATGATTTATTATAAAATTAAGGATTAACGAATTTGACTTTTTGATAAATTAATTGACTGAAATTATTTAACTTTAATTAATTTGGTAAATTTCTGTTTAACTCAAACTTATATTAATATATTATTAAACTAATAATATGTAAACTATAATTAAAATAACTTAATTTTCTACCAAAAAATAAATTTTCAAATTTTGCTTTTAATTGAATTTTGAACAACCTTATAACTTTATAAAAGGTTATGCAAGTGAAAGTTATCCATTCTCAAGTATATATAATTTATATTTGATATATTGTTAGATAGTCAACAACAACATGTTATATATTAAAAATAAATCATATTTATTTAAGTGATTTTAAAAATAATTTGTTTTACTATGGATGTATCATATGATTTGCTATTTATGTATTTAATGTATTAAATACAGATTCATATATTAGTAAAAAGGAACACAAATGTATATATATAAATTGAAAAAATAAAAAAATACCTTGTCCAAACGTATGGTTGGTGGAACTGGAATTGAAGTGTCCATCTTCAACATTGGGTTTCCATGCCGATAAGAAAAACATTGGACATTTCTCGTAACCTAAAATCAAACACTCTTCTTCCTCCCCCATTAATTCTAGCAAACATTTATCCCGGGACATAAGAATATCTTTGTTGTGGATTAATGGAATTCGAGTAAAACCAGCCATTGAAAAGAGACGTTGCCATTCACTCAAAGTTGGGTGCCGCCTAATTACATTAGTACCTTCCCATGCATCTCTGCTCAACTCCCACTGATACCCATCATCAAAATAAATGCTACAATTGGAGTAATACCGAAAAGAATCCTCTAAACATCTCAAGAAATTGGAGTCATTATGATTAGCATAAAAGTCTAGCATGATTACAACCGTCGGATTTATCTCCCTCAATCTCACCAACTCCCTCTTCATTGCTTTTGCATCTATTAGCAACTTGTGAAGTTTGAATTTATAGTAAACCACCACCCTTTCATCTTCTCTACTTCAAAAATCCACTTCTGCCAAACTATTGGCGTAAACTTTAAACTCATCCCCCAACTTTTTTTTCAAATTCCTTGGCTTCTTCTCTACTTCTTTTGAAATCTACATGGTTTTTCAGAAATGATGGAAGTATGTAACTTACACGGGGTGATAGAGGACCCAAGAAAATCGGTGGCGTACCATGGAAGACAATCGGTCGTGTAAGAAGAACTGAACCCTCAAAACTGTAATACGGGATGGAGAACTCAACGAGGTGCAATCGCCTGTTTCCCATCACAGCATTCTTGATGACCTTTTGTATGACGACATTAATATTGTAGCTGTTATAATGATAATAAGTTGCAGGACCAATCGGGAAACTGAAGTGGGAAGAAGAGGGATGCAGTCCGTATGCCCGGCGAACCAGAGCCTCCGCAAAGTAATTCACCACTCTGCTTTGATCTCCACAATACTCGGTTCTCTGATCCGCAAGAATCAAGATGTTCTGAAGGAAAGTGTCGTAACCATTTTTTTGATAAAACAGTAAACGACGCGGTCGACTCGATTTTTTGAAAATGAAAAGGAAGGGAGTCACCACCGATCTTTATTTGGGTGTGATCGGATCACCTTTGTTTTAATAAAACATCTCGGTTTATTAAAACGATGCTTTTGGTCTACGAAAATCTAAGAAAATGGGTACGGAAGTCAATTACATGCGAGGAAGGATCAGCACCCTCGACACGCCCGAAATTGGTACCAAATTGATTGATCGATGTCCTAATGTTGAAAAACTTTGAAATGATTTGGAAATAGATACTTTTTATTTCTAAAACTTGAAGGAATTGGAAGGGACGTTAGGGCTCTCTTATTTTCGAAGAGATAAAGCATCATGTCCAGTAAGTTAGGGTGCAATACTTTAGACCCCCGAAACTAAGCTTGCCTTTTTAAAACTTAGTTTTACATTTGAAGAGGATCTTCCATCATTTGTCAAACGAGAAATCAGAACCCAGTAAGTTAGGGCTCGTTTTCTCGAAGGTCCAAATTAGGAATATTGCCTCTATTTTAAAGAAACTTATCCGAAGCATCTAGATGTCGAGTCCAGTAAGTTAGGGCGCGACATTTTGAATATCCGAGATTAAGTGTTTTGTTTAATATTTAAATTGCGATTTCAAAAGGGATATCCCGTTTTTTAACTTTAAATGAGAAACCGAAACCCAGTAAGTTAGGGCTCGATTCACTCGAATTGCTAATACGGAATATCGATTTTCATAAAACTGAGGCATCGAGACAAATTAGATTAAAAATGCAAAAAATACGATGTTATGTGTGAAAAGAATAAAAGGACACAAATATGTATAAGTAAGGATGATATATAATATATTGGAAGTATTACGTATAATAACAGTAGTAGAAATAGCGATGAAATAATAATAATGAAAAATAACAACAATAATAATACTAATGATGATGATAATAATAATAATAATAACAATAATGGATAATAAAGGAAGTAAAATAATAGTAATAATTTTTAGAGAAAGGAAAATAAAATAAAATAATAGTAAACATTTATATAAAGAATACGTCAATATTGAAAATAAATGTAAAAATAACATTACTAACTAATCAATATGATAGTAACAAGGTATATGCATTATATAGAAATAATAATATGGTAATAAATAATAATATGTGCGTATGGAGATAATAGTGATAATAATATACTAATAATAATAATATAATAATAATAGTAACAATATAGTAATGGTAATGAAATATATATACATAGGATATAATAGTATAATATTGATAATACTAATAATAATATGATAGGGTAATAATAATTAAGATAAAAAATAATAAATAATATGACAACAAATAAATGAGCAAATTAAATAAAAACAAAAATAGCAAAATTGTAAATAACTGAAAATGGACTCCATTGCATTACAAATAAAAGTTCTGGGTCAATTATTGAATAAAACGGGGTTTCGGGGGTTAAATGATAAATAAAACAAAGTTTGGGGGTCGATTTGTAAATAAAACGGGCTTCGGGGGTCACGAAAGAACGCGCGTGAAAGATGGGGGACCAAAGGGACAATTTTTCCAGTCAATTAAACGCAGCACTTTGGGGAAGGACCAAATCGCAAAATTGTGCGAAATTTCAGGGCCGATGTGCAATAATGAAAAACTCGATTTTAAAAGCAAAGAATGCGGAAGGACCAGTCGCACAATTTCCCCCTCTGGCTTAAAAACAAGCGGATCCTGAAGCGGGTCGGGTCGAATTTCGGGTTGGTGGCCTGAAACGACGTCGTTTTGGGGGTTAAAGGCCAGCCCTAAAACGACGTCGTTTTAAGGGGCTATATAAAGCGTAAAATCCAGAAAAAAAAATCATTTTGAGCTGTCTGCTTAAAAAAAAGCTTCATTCTCTCTCGTTTCTCTCTGCGAGTCGGAGAGAAAAGGGCCACCGGGGGAAGCTCCGGTCCGGGGTCGCACCGTCGCACCGGCCACCGCGGAAAGGTAAAACCTTACCCTTTTTCTTCCTTTTTTTTTATATTTTAATGCGATAACATGTGCTGGAAAAATAGAAAAGAAGCAAGTTTTTTTAAAATAAAAATCACCTTCCCCGTTCTCTGTTTTATCACTGTTACTGCATTTTGGGGCGTTTCGTTTCTTTATTTGTTGCTACTATTGTCGATCGAAAATGAGGCTAAGGGCTTTAAGAGTCTTGAGATTTTGGAAGTCTTTTTGTTTCTGTCTATTGAAAAAAAAAAGTCCATTACAACGTTCTTTTCGGGCTTTAAATAGCCGAAAGAAAAATACATGCTCTCCTTTTTCTTTTGTTATGTTCTGTCCTTTCGTTTTAATGGCCTACAGGTGCTAAGACGGTGGCAGTGCAAGGGCGGTGGAGCAGGTAGCTTCGGCAGGTGGTCGCAGAGGCAAGTGGGTGTCAGGAGCCGAAGGGTTAGGGTAGGTAGCCGAATGGTTAGGCCATTAATTGCTGCGGCGCCCCTATTCCCTAGGGTTCCAGAGTTATTGGGCCCTTCGGGTGTAGTGGGTTAGTGGGCCACTGGTTTGGGTTTTTAATTTGGGCTAAGTGGGATTGTGTACCCCGAGTAAAATTGGGCTACAACAGAAAGCATCGGCGCTTTTCTGATCCCCATCTTCAATAGCTTTAGCGCTGTCTAGTAACAATCTCAAGTCGGTGTCGGTGTCAAAAACATAAGAAGCCATGAAACAAGGTGAGATTCAACACAGTTGGATAAAGCTGAAGAGAAATATGGTTGAACAGCAAGTGAATGCAGCAAGATTTCATATGAAACTGTAAGCATTTTATTAATATCTATAATTTGCTTCCTACAAATTACCTGGCTGGAAATTAGGTAATATATTCTTTTTCCTTTCATTATTTTCTTTTTTGAGATAGAAAAACAAAGGTGTCATCACTCATCCCCATGCTCACTCCCAAAGTAGATAACTTTTTGCTGTTTATATATATAAAAAAAATCGTAAAAAAAGATACCTACAATATCATATTAACTAGTTATCACGCTGTTTCTGTTGGTCAACGTTGTTTTTAATGATTAATTTTGTATTGTCTTCTTAAAAAAAATGCAATTTATTTCACCATTTCATTCAATAATTATTTTTTAATACCAAAGAATCTCAGATTCACACTCCTGCACATGCATTCACTTAAATTACGCTTACACAAATACAATTGGTCTATTTGTAGACCAATCCCACAACCTAGCATTTTAAGTATTTTTATACTCATGTTCTTGAATTGCTCTATCAACCACCATCTACTTCAAAGATTCCTCCTGAAACAGGAGAGATAAAAAGATGCAGAGTCGTTTGTCTGTTTGGACAGTTAAACACGAGTTTACTTTACATCCCTCCCCAACCCATAAATAAAAGAATAAATGCTTCAACACACTTGAACCCATGTCCTCTTGCATTAGCAACAATGCTCATGACAATTGAGCTAAAACTCAATGAGCGAGTATTTACATTTTTATAAAAAAAAGGAATATTGAATTTAAGTTAAAAAGATTTATTTCTTCATAAATGATAATTTGGATTATCAATCATAGATTATTTTGACTCAAATTGTTATATTATATAAATAATTTTTTTAAAATATCTGAACATAAAATTTATGCATAATAACTTATTATTTTATTTTCATTTAAGTAAAATGAATTAAAGGTGTTGGGTAAAATTGTTAAAAATATCTCATTACAAAGGAAATGAAAAATAATCTAAGGAATATGTGTTATTTAGGTTATCCTTTATATTCTCAGTCCTTAAAATTGTTGGGAATGTGACATTATTAACACAAAATAAAGTTTAGAATCTAAAGATGAAAATTTTATGCTAAAATATACTTAACTGAGCTTGAACCTATGTTTCAACTACACCTCGAGTCAAGCTCGAGCTTAAAAAATTATGCTCTATTGAAATTGAGCTTGAAAATTAATGCTTAATTAAACTCGAGTTAAGTATTAAGTTTCAAGTTTTGAATCACACTTAAACTTACAACTATTTAAACTCAGTTTAGCTTAATTACATCCTTAATTAAGCTTTAAGGTTGAATTTTTCCACATTAATTCTTAAATTGATATTTTAATGAGGTTTTTTTTTATTTGCATTTTTATTAAAAGTTTAGATAAATTAAAATTTCTGCTTACATAAAAATTACAGATAAGGGAAATGGTTAAAGATATTTCATATTTACCGTAAATTCTCGTGTAGATAAACAATGATGAAGAAGGAAATCTCAATTTGGATATTTTTGGGTTAATATAACATTTACTATGTGAGTTGGGTTAAATTTGGTATTTAAATTTTTTACTTCAATTTGATACTTAAGTATAGCTTTAATGTTCAAATTGGTATTCAGATTGGACAATGTCACATGATGAATGAGTGTTTGACACATATGCTTCATAAAAAACATAGATATTAATATAGATACCAAATTGAACATTGAAGTCAAAGTTAGATATCAAATTGAAACCAAAAAAAAAAACCTTAAGTAGCGAATTGAAAAAATTTAAATACCAAAGTTAACATTGAAACCAAACTTCGATACCAAATTGGGATAAAAAAAAAACTCAAATATCAAATTGAATATTAAAACCAAATAGAGATACTAAATAATATACTAACCTTTATTTTTATGTCTAAAACATCCTTAATTTCTACCACAATTAATGAATGTGATCAAGGTTTTTAGAATTAAACGGACAGTCCCATCCAGCTAGCTCAAAGTAAACTTATTTTGCCCTTTAAATTTATAAAAAAAAATATTTTAATTATTTATTTAATTTATCTACTTTTTTGTCTTTAAATTTGTAGTGTTTGTCAAATTATCCTAAAATAGGAATATTATCGTACCAATTTTCCCACATTCGATATATTTCGAGTGGAAGAGTGACCAATGCGTGTCCGACCGCCGTAAGTCGATTTTATGCTCATCATCGAGCAACTCAGGTGTCATGGGAATCGATTGTCAAAACCTGAATTGCCACACCACTCTATCCGTCTGGTGCATCTTGACGGTAGCTTAACTGAGCAATGAAACCCTAACATGTTAGATGTTCAAATTCTGTAGGAATTCATCCAGAATTATTGCTCGAATTGTCGGATTCTCGTATAGTATCCATTGAAACCATATGAACGTAATAAAAATATTAGTTATATACATAATACTAAATATTAAATACGAAATCTACTATGTTATGTATATATAGTTCAAAATGAAATAAATACTTACATGCGCTTCCAACTGTTAGTCTAATAGAAGTCGTATATCTTCAAGAGCAATAGGTATTCCCCCGTAACTCGACGAATGGATCCACCTATTTAAATAAAATTTTAGCATAAAATTTTATTATTTAATAATTGTAAAATCTAATATAAATTTTACCTTGTTAAGAGTGGGACGGGTGGTCCACTCAAGGACGTAAAAATGGAAAGTGAAATCGAGCCAATGATTGTAGCAGTGAGAGGCAACCTTCAATTTTGATTTTTTTTATTGCATCGCCTGACAATGTCACCAACAAGACAGACCCCCAACTAAGTTCGCCAGCTGCTCTAAAATAGATGAGTTTTAGCAGCCACCTCAAATGTACGAGGTTTCGTGACTTGCTTGGCATCAGATAACCTCAAAGGATTTGAAGGATGTACACTCGAGCGTATCATACTCTTTGTACTTCAGTCGAATCATCTTCTGGAACCGAGAAACTCCAACTGTAACTGCATGTCCTCCAAAGTGATGGTACAGTCCCCACATGGAAGATGGAATGTGTGCGTCTCGGGTTTTCGCCTCTCCACAAACACGCTGATGAGTTTCAAGCCCAACTTGCACCCCCAGCCTATATTGGTCACATGCCAAAAACTTGCTTCCCTCAAGTAATTTTCAATTAATGGTGATAGAGGACCAGGTAAATTACGGATAAAACATTGTAACACTCGATCTACCGACTATTATAAAAAAATTATAAAAAAATATTAATTAAATTATAAAAATGAAATAAAAATATTAAATAATATTAAAAAAATGAAATTAACCCATACCATTTTTATTTGGTCAACGGAGATATGTTTATCATCGAGACGAATTAATTGCCGCGCCATTGCTAACACGATCAAATTTCTTAGAAATTATCAAAAAAATAATATATATTAAATTAGACAAAAATTATAAATTTAGAGAGGTTTGAGAGCTTTTTTGAGAAATTTGGAAGAATTATAAAATTGGTATGAAAAAATGGGTGGGGGGTTTATAATTTTTTTTTCTTGACTCGTGGGCCCGACGATCAGACTTTTTAAATGGCTGTTGGAGGTGACCGTTAGGGGATTACGCAGGGAAACTCGCGTCTCCATCAGCGCTTTTTACTAAAGCGCGTTCACGTTAGCATGCTTTTGCCTAACACGAGGACAAATGCATCCTCGTCAACGTACTTTTCTGCGTTATTCCCTAAAAACACGTCCACGTCGACACGTTTTTGAGTTTTCAGTCCATATTCGTTATTTTTTGGTCCACCCAATGCATAACCAGACTCAACATAAGTATTAGAACTTTGTGCTATACTATTTGTTGAATCAAAAGAGGCACGTGACATGGATGGATATGAAAAGAAACCAAACGAGGCAAACATCTGATCTGTACTTGCACTGCTACTACACCAACCATCATAAGCATCCAAGTTCATGAGCTCTGAATAGTTAAAAGGACCTTGAAAAGCAAATTCTAGGAATTGCCACCAAATTGTTCGCCAACTTCCATTTGTGTTCTCGGAGGAACCCAATAACCATTCCCCTTTTCTCTAGAAGCAAAGGGGTACTCCATTTCACAAAAGAACCAAAACAACTTCCAACTAAAATCAACAAATGCTAGAGTTCTACGAAAAAGAATTCACTCAACTAAAATAAACTATAATTGATGGTTGAAAGCTTGTCTTTGCTTTCTTTGTTTTTTTTTTTTGTTGGTATTTTTTAATTGAAATACATGAGTAATTAATTAAATAAAATGATTGCTTTTAGATAATTTTTAAATATGAAAATTATTAATTGTTGATCTTTCATCTCTAATTATCCTTCATTTTTACTATTAAGAGAGTAAAATTATAATTATCTTTGTGCAATCGATCCGTAATTAGATTGGTCATCACTCATGTCGCTCCTTCTTTTTTGTCATTATTTAGATAGCCACAATTAAGATAACTTTATTATTCGCTTACCATTGTCACAAAATATTTGTTCATTTGGAACTTACCATTTGCAAAAGAAAAAAAAAGTACCAATAAGAAATAGTCTTGTTTTATAAAATCAAAGTGAAATTTGGTATCTGAGTTTGACATTTTTTTTAACGAGATACATTTGTTATTTTCTATTTCAATGCAGTACTTGTATATGACAAAATTTACACATTTTGACACCTAAAAGTAATAATGTTAATTTTCTAGTGTTTAATTCGGGTTTTAGAGTTGATTTGATGAAAATCTATAATTAGATAATAATATTAGCACTTATGTCATCAAATCAATTCTAAAACTCAAATCAAATCACATCGGTTTTATTGTATTTCACAAAATTAAACATAAAATTAAATAAATTTATAATTAATACTAAATTTATTTTATTAATAAAATCATGAAAAATTAAAACATGTAAAAATATTAGTATATAACTTTCATTAGATCAACCTTAAAATCTGAATTAAACATTAAAAAGTTAACACCCTTATATTTGGATATCAAAATATATAATATTTTTTAAATATAAATATTAAATTGAACTAAAAAATAACACTAATACCACATTAAAAAAAGTGTCAAACTAGAGTACCAAAGGAATTATTAAGCCTATAATTTTTAATTAATTAATATGAAAATTTATTTTTCTTTTTGACATAGAAACTAAACATAGATCCGAATTTTTCTTTTTGACATAGAAATTAAACATAGATCCGAGAGCAAAAGTATCATATGTGCATAAAAAAAAGTAAAGAAAAAAATTATAACAATAATTTCTGTCAAATTTCAAAACTTCGAATTCACATCCATTCGACTTTGAGTCCTAAATAAGACATCAATCATTGTATATTTTTTTTTCTATGTAATCTTCCACGGTATATATCAAGAAAGATGCGGCGACGAAAATGAACCATGTTTTCTTGTTTAAAAGGAAAGCAATCACCATGTGCAAGACAATCACCATATTTCATCACGAATATCGCACAATCAACTGAGCTTTACGTTGTAGTACAAAAGAAAAGAGAAATAAGATAACGGATAAATAAAAGGTAAAAAAGCTACAGATTTTTTTAGAGATGAATGCTTACTTTTTTTGCTCTGGAATATCATTACGCACTAAAAATGGCCATTCCTTTGCATCATTATAACCCAACTTTGGCAGTAGAAGAGTTGTAAACCATTGTACTATTATTTGTTTCTCGACATTATTAGACATTATTCGAGAAGATGCTATTGGATCCAACCATGAAATCTTCTTCTCTTTGGTATCGACATAGAAAAGAACCCAATGTTTTGATAAACTCATTGGTAGAAACATCTACAATCACAGATCAAAAAGAGAAAAACAATTATTGTTAGTAACAATCAGCGATTTAAATTACGATTAATTTTTCTTACTGTAATGTAAACAATTACATCCCAAGTATAAGCTAAAAAGAAATTAAAAAAAAAAAAATCAAGAGCTTACTTTATCTATACCCCTTAGTTCATCAACTTTAATCAAAGCTAAAACTTCTTGTTTTGTTCTGGGTCCTTCTAACAAGTGAGTCTGATGATTGCAAAAATATGATACGTACTTTATATAATAATAATAATAATAATAATAATTCCAACTCGAAATATTGATAGATTTTGGCAAGATAAAAATTCTTACAGCTATTTGTGAGCCAAATGAATAGTGATTGATGTATACATTTGGAAATTTGTCAGATCTCTTCTTAAGCAATTCAAAAAAAGTATTAACAACCTGCATCATAACATAAAAACAGATTCATACTAGATTGCAGACATGATAACATTGAACACAAATATATAATTATGAAAATGATATCAATATACAAATTACCGAATTAATTTATCCTTGATCATTATACATTCGATAATTACTTACCAAACTGTTGATATAGTACTCTTCTCGAGTTTCATCACCTTGAGGCACCATGAGTAGAGGTGCTAATATCTCACCCTGAATTTTAAAATATTTATCTCGTCCAATCATTTTTCTGTAAAATATAAACATCATTATATAGCTAGATCATGATCATCACTTCATATTCTAATATTAACTTATCAAAACTATCAACATACCCATTCAACTCATTCTTTTGCCATTTATCTATCCGTTCGTTCTCCTTTCTTGTAAACTCCAAGAGTAAATATGCCTTAATATCCTATAACAACAATAACCAAATAAAATCTTGATGTATGAATAAACCTAAAAGAATGTATGTATATTTATAACCAAAGAGATGAAGTATGAACCTGTTCAAACCATGATCCTTGCTCCTTTAATGTTATTTCAACATCAGACTCGGAAGATGAACTCTGAAGTTGATCTGATTGATCATTGTCGGATGATGAATCACCACTCGAAACGTCCTCAACGTTTCTTCCATGATTAAGTTCTTTAACAAAAAGCTTTGCTTATTAATTTAAGCTATTTCCAATGTTGAAGAAAACCATTATTCAAGTAGTTCATTTAGTTGAAAATACCTGATGATGACTTTTCTTGGTGAACGTCCTGTAAAGAAATAGTGCCCATCTTTTCTACTATTTTGTTGGAAGCTTTGGATTTGATTCCACTACTAGTTCCTCCATAACACCAATTTTTCTAGTTTTCACTGTTAGCAGCCCTTTTAGATTCAATTCAAGATGAGAAATAAAGAATAATAAATGATTTCAAATTAAATGGAGAATCTATGTCAGTCAAATACTCCTATTGACACTGACATTCGAGTTCGAGTAACATAGTAGTTACCATTTTTGTTGGAATCTTTGGCAATATCTTCGGTACTAATAACTTTTTCACAATTTGAAGGTTTGGATTTTTTTCTGACACAAGTGTCTTCATCCAGCTTCCTTTTTCCTTTATCCTATGAAATGAAAATGCATTAAGGTAATTCAGTTTTCAAGGTATATGAAAAAAAAAAAAAAATCAATGGAGACGGCTTCGAATTATAATTTATGTACAATGCCTACCGTGGTTTGCGTGGGTTCTTGATGTTCTCCATCATCTGTGATAGCAAATCAACATTGTTAAGTGATAAGATAATGTAAGAAAATATAATTGAAGGATCTAAACAAATTAAGAGTAAAGACTTACTTCCTTTTGGAGTTTCCAACCAGTTTTCATTGCATACCAAAGCTTCCATGCTCTCAGGGTTCAAGATACTGTAGGCTGGAGTGTTGATCGTGGCCTTAATATTTGAACGTGGTGTGAAAATTGATACCGGAATCGCGTGGAAATCTCGAGCCATCTTTGCGAGTATTGGAAATTTTTGAGATTTATCCCACCACCAACCAAGTATGTCAAAGATTGCTCCATCCTTGGGAAGTAAAGGTTCATCTAAGTAAAGCTCAAGCTCTGACTTCGATGACGCCTCATTAATGTTGCTTGCAGTTACAAATTTACTGAAGGAGTCCCAAATAGAATTATTTCCAAGCCAATTGATATCATCCAAGACTGAAGCGGATGTAGTTTGAGTTTGGGTTTCATTGGCATACTCATTGTAGACATTCGTAAGGACTTCACGAAACGTGTTCAATTGCACCTTACTATCTTGGCCATAAATCAATATATATGAGAACTGCACAAATTTAAATTTTAACCTTGGATCAAGAACAGATGCAACAGCTAATGCCGAATTACATAATCTCCAATAGTGGTCGAATCTGCTCTTCATCAATGTAACAAATGAAGGACTGCTTTTTTCCAACTGAAGAAATTTCATGTATATGTCACAAAGCTTTGGAACGTAAAAGCTTACAGTAAGGGATTGAGTTCCTTTGATATCATCAAAGCATCTCAAACAACTCTGTAGAGCTTCTGCATTCTCCCATTCCTCCTTTGATGGGTTTAGTTTAAAATTGCCATCAATTTGCTCCAGTTTACAAAAGATTTCTCTTGATCTCAAAGCACTATCAAGTATGCCAAAGTCTGATTCCAGCTTGAAAGAAAGATCATCCCATGATTTCCCATCTTGTAGCTTCACTTCATCTACAGCTTCTTGGAATTTCAATCTTCCATGTTTTGTTTCAGTGACGTATTCAATGGACTTCTTTAAATTAAAAAGTAGATCATCCATCTCACGAAACCCATCCTCAAGAAGAGTGCAATTGATGAACCAATGAGTTGAAGAAAGGGAGACTAGATTACTGAGACAATTTTCTTTTATCTGTTGAACCATACTGTCATCCAAAAAAGAGTTATCCACAGTTATGGAACATACTTTACTGCCTATATTCCACTCCGAAACTAAGCTCTGAATAATTCCTCCAACAGCTTTTGTGTCATAAATATCCTCCAAAGGTCTCAAGCCAAGAGTCTTCATCTTTAGTTCCCAACTATCATCAATAAAATGTGCTATCAAACAGCAATATGCAGTCTTTCCACTACTGTTCTTCCACAAACTTACTGTCAGATTGAATTTACTAGCAAGCTTATCAAAATACAGCTGAAGTTTCTCCTTCTCTTCCTTATAGATGCTACGTATGTAAGATGAAATATCTTTCGATTCAAACTCAAACATAGGTTGCATATCTTTCACAAAATTCTTGAAGAATTCTTGATCAGCCATATCCAATGGAAATCGATGCTTGATAATCATTTTCACAAAATTCAAGCGACTCCTTTCTTGATTTTGTATTTTCATTACTGGACAGTGGTTATTCAAATGGTTTGTCATGTGTGTGGTTCCACTTTTTCCTTTCCTTGTAAGCTCCGTAGAGCAATGTTTACATCTGGATTTTTCTTCGCCCGTTACTATGTTTACACACTTATCAAAATGCTCCCAAACCTCAGACGGCGACCTTCTCCGTGTGGTTTCTGGAGGTTTCTCCTTATTTGCTTTGACAGTCTTAGGCCTCGAGTTTCTCTGTTTGGTTCTTGGAAGTTTCTCCATATTTGCTTTGCCAGTCTTAGGCCTCGAGTTTCTCTGTTTGGTTCTTGGAAGTTTCTCCTTATTTGCTTTGCCAATCTAGGGTCACCATTGGAAACAATCTAAGAAAATTGAGAATAATAAATCATGTATACTACTGTATATAAATAATTTGATTTTTGGAACTAATTAGATTGAAAAACACTTGATTTTAAGTTTTAGACCAATTAGATGGATTTAAATGTGAAAGATGAATAATTGGAGTGTAAAAAAGTAATTAAAGTAACATCTTTCATAGAGAAATTATAAATCAGTTATCAACTAGAATATGATATTTGTTAAGATTTGGCCTGCAATGCAACATTGAACCAGCAGCAGTAGCAGCAGCTCAGCATGCAAACAAGCATGGACCGAGGGAAGCTGTTCCATTTTGTTGATTTTATGTTACATTGTAACTTAGTTTAGTTTCATTGTAACTTGTTGAACTAAGTTAGTAGGATTAGTTTATGATATGAAATTGATGTAATGGCTGAAATATCAGCTAGTCTTTTGCTTGTAATTCAAGTTGTATTAGTTGATCTTAGTGGGAGTAGTTAAGTCATTGGGTAACTTTCAACTTCTCTTTGTATTTCATGTATATATTTACATTTCAATGAAATGTATGATAAGTTTTTTCAGCCATTATTTTGTGTGTTCAAATTCTCTGTGCAAAGCTTCTGGTTTTTCCTTATCTTATGCTTGTTTTTCACATATGATCACATGCAAACTTCATGCAAAATGATGCTGAGTTGCTGCCATTGTTTCAACAATATTAACCAGGAAGAATAAATAATTACCTGGTTATGAGGTCCTTCTGGTGTGTTAAAAGGAGCTGCAACAACCTTTGATGAAGAATGTGTAGGCATTGGCGAAGGAAGAATTGAAACCACTCCCCACTAAAAGCAAATGTTATTATCATACTTAGAACCATGAATGCTAATTTATGATTTAATTTGGTGTTGAAATAATAGAATAAAATATAACATAATGTATTTACCTCCACATCAACCCCATTTATTTCTACTGGTTGAACCTCCTCTGTTTCTTCAGCTGCTTGTAAACACCTTGATGTGGAAATGTTTGAAATGACTTCTTTTTGGGATCCAATTTCAGTGCCTTGAATCTTTACTGCTACAAACTTTGTCTTCATATCTTTCAAGTCATTGAAGATACGAAGAGCCAAAATTTTGGATTTTTCAATCTTAATTGCATTCCAATAGAATTCTACTACATAAATATCATTACTTGTGTAACGATTTTGTAAACAAATTGTAACAATATCGTCCACTTTTATGATATTGTCTTCGCCAAGTTTTGAAGTAGATGAATGAAAATGGTAGCCGTCCCTTGATTCAAGTGCTTTTTCAACAATGGGTTGCTTCGTCATTTTAAATTCATGGTCTTCCATAAAGAGAAGACACTTTTTGTTTGTCACATAACAAGAATTACTTTGGATAAAACAAGTATGCTTCTTGTTTCGATCCGATATAGTTTCATTCATATAGATAACTTTAGAAGCCCATGTTAAAGCCAATTGAAGCTTATGTTTACAACATAAATATTCTAATATGTCGTATATCTCAGCAAGTGCAATCAATCGGTTTAATGCCAAACCCTGTAATTATTAAATAAGAAGTGATTACCAAAAATAAAATTTGAAAATGAAAAGAAAGTGATTACCAAAAATAAAATTTGAAAATGAAAAGAAATTTTGACATTTTACTCTTGATTCGATAAAAAGAAAAAAAAGGTTTTTTTTGTTAATTATTCATAACTTTAAAAATTAAAAAAAATGTGAAATTTACACTTATTCAAACAAATTAAATGTTAAGTTAATAGCTCCGGAAATGGTTGAAGAGGTGATGGATTTGGATTGAAACCTACAAATAAATTCCATTACAATTAGTCAGATGAATGATAAACAAAAATAACTTGTTTATGGTTAGCTATTAATATATATATAATTATAGATTTTTAATCTATATATAATTTGAGAAAAGAAAAAGAAAAATACCTTGTCCAAACATATGGTTGGTGGAAATGGAATTGAAGTGTCCATCCTCAACTTTGGGTTTCTATGCCGATAAGAAAAACATTGGACATTCATTGTAACCTAAAATCAAACACTCTTCTTCCTCCCTCATTATTTCTAAAAAACTTGTATCTCCGAACAAATCAAAATTATAGCCAAATAAAGAACTTTCATCGCCAAGATTATCTTTGTTGTGGTTTAATGGAATTCGAGTAAAACCAGCCATTGAAAAGAGACGTTGCCATTCACTCAAAGTTTGGTGCCGCCTAATTACATTATTAACTTTACTTACATCTCTGCTCAACTCCCACTTATACTCATCAACAAATTCCGACTCTGCCCAGCAATCAAGAGTCTTCAAGGAATACTGATATGAATCCTTGAAACATGTCAAGAAATTGGAGTCGCTATGATTAGAATAAAAGTCTAGCATGATTACAATCGTCGGATTTATCTCCTTCAATCTTACCAACTCTCCCTTCATTGCTTTTGCATCTCTTACCAAATTATCAAGTTTAAATTTATAGTAAACTACCACCATTTCGTCATCTCTACTTCTTTTGAAATCTATTTCACATTCGCCCACTTCTGCCAAACTATTGCCATAAACCACTTTCGGCTCATCCTCCAACTTTACGTTAACTGTCCTGGCATTCCTAGTCAAAAACTTCATATGGGATGAGAGATGTACATGTTTAGCCTGAAATGGTGGAAGTATGTAGCTTACACGGACGGGCAGAGGATCGCCGGAGAAGTTGGGCAGTGTACAGAGAACTGAGTCCTCAAAATAGTTACTCGGGATGGAGAAATCAATAAGGTGCAATCGCCTGTTTCCCATCAAAGCATCATCGATAACTTTTTTTATGACGCCATCAATACGGTTCCTGCTACGAAGATAATATGGTGCAGGATTCACCGGGAAAGTGAAGTTGGAAGAAGCGGGACGCAGTCCGTAGGCTCGGCGAACCAGAGCCTCCGCAAAGTATTTCACCACTCTGCTTTGTACTCGAAATTCGTAGGGTCTCTCGTCAGCAAGAATCAAGACGAGCTGAAGGATCGCATCGGCCCTTTTCAGATTCCCATCTTCAATAGCTTGAGCGCTGTCTAGTAACCATCTCATGACGGTGTCGGTGTCAACAAAAGAAGAAGCCATAAAACAAGGTCAGATTCAACACAGTTTGCGTAAAGCTGAAGAGAAAATTGGTTGAAATGCAAAGTGAAAGCAGCAAGATATGATATGAAACTATGTATTTGATCCCTCACGCGTCATTCAACACAGTTATTACGCGGTTCATGTTGGTTCTAATAAACATTGGTTTTAATATTTAATATGTAATTATGACCTAAGATGCATTGATTAAAATTTATACCTACGGTTATCTTTTTTGCTTAAACAAAATTATATTTTATTATACATAAATAATATTATTAGTAATAATAGCACAATAACTCCATCCTTGATGTAATATAAATATTTTATAAACAAAATTGGTGGCTAAAATATGCCCTTTTTATTTTAAAAAAAATATTTGAAAAGGCTTTTTATTTTGACAACGTTTAAAGTTATCATTCTTTACCAACAAATAAAACTATTATTCTCTAATTACGGAACCTCTAATCACGCATTGATTGAAGACCAACTCCACCATAACATTTTAATTTACGGATATTTTCCCAATATATTAAGTGGATCTTTTATAAAAAAAATTAAAAATGCATAAAATTATTTAAAACACATATAGAATAAATCGGTATAAATAATTATTTAATGTGAAAATTTTCATACTTTTTTACTAATTTATATAATTTAAAATTTTTTATCTATGTTTTTCATGTTACATACTGAGAGACTAATATGTGGTACATTATTAATGCCACGTCAACACAAATTATTAATGCTAGTACAAAAATATCAATCTTGTTGACGGAATGCAAGTTCAAGTACTAACTGGGTAAAAAAAATAGATATCAAATAGAGGTGTTCATTAGCTAGGCCAAGTCATGTTTGTGTTGGACTTAGGCATGAAATTAATACATTTTATGTTTGCCCAGGCTCGCCCTGACTCGAAATATGAGCCTAAAATTTTGCTCAATCTATCCATATTTGTAAATAGCTATCCCATATTACTTTTAAATTTTTTTTAAAAATATTTTATCTTATTTGAATCTGATATGCTTTGCATCTATATCTGGCATGCTCTGTATTTGTATCTAATTAAAAATTATGTTTGATCGATAGCCTGAAAGCTTGTCTGATTTTATATATGTTGAATGGAATATATATTACACAGTGAGCTTGTGAGCTCACTATTCTGTTTGTTAATTTTCAAGTAATCCTCAGACTTAGGTAGGTCGGCGCCACAGGAATGCAGTTAAACGATTTTACGTAACTATGTTGTTTTAATGGATTTACTTTGCTTTTAGATTTATTTTGAACCGTTTCTTGTTAAAGTTTGAAATTTATGTTTCGTTGTTAACTGTTGAATGTTTAGGTTAGTTTTAAATTAATTTATGAAATGACGAACTTTTCAAAATGGATCAATGTAACTCTTCGAATCTGGCCATAATGTTTAGGCTGAGTTTAGGGTGTAACATAGATGGCCTGCTTGGCTCGGTCCAACTTCGACAAAGATTTTTTTCTTTGGACCAATCGACCTAATTTTAAATTAAATAAACTTTAAATTTAATTATAATATATATTAATATTAAAATATATGTTTTAATATTTTATAAATAGTTATATGGGTTATTTTGTTGGACCGGGCTTGAGCCTAAGCATGAAAAATTTTAAATTTAGACCTTGACTCAGCTCTGACCCATGGATATGTGTATTTAAATCTATATGAATGCAAAAAATTTCTTTTTAAAAAAAATTAAACCTAATGCATTAGTTCTAAGGGTAAAAATCCAGAAAATACCAAAAAAAACAAAAATTACCGGAAAGGATAGGGTTGAAAAATATTGACCGGAAAGGGCAATTTCCCCCAAAAACGCGTCCCCGTCAGCGCGTTTTTGGGGGAAAACGGCCTAAAGCGCTCCTCCGGGGACGCGCTTTAGGCCTTTTTTCCCAAAAACGGTGCTGACGTGGAAAGAAAATGGACTATAGCAAGTGGGAAGAAAATGGCACCAAAATTAGGCACCGAAAGTTGATGTGATGTGAAAATTGGTATGGGGTAATTGCAATATTGGTCCCTATTTGAATAGGTACTTTGTAAGATTGATCCCTAAACCTCAACTATAAATAGGCCTAACCATTTCTCATTTTCTTCATCCCACAATTTGCCATTCTCTACTTAAGGCATTGTTCTCTCTCCCTATTTGTAAATTTTCACTTGTATTTTTGGAGTGAAATATATTTGTTAGTGCCCGAAGATGTAGGCAAAATTTGCCGAACCTCGTTAAAATTCTGGTGTTCATTATTATTTATTTTTCATATCTTGTGAGTGTGATCGTAGTTATTTATTGTGCTATTAAATTACGATTGAGGATATTCTGGCTAGGAAAGATCTGCATCAAGTGATCCTTGTGATCCACCTCTCTTTCCGGGAATTGAACTTAGTGTAATTTTTCAATCTGATAATTATACTTTTTAAACCGGCCACTTGCAATGAGTGAACGTATTAATGCTGTTATTTACTACGATGGTGAAGTGCGTGACACCGAAAATGGTGTTGTTTTCTTATCGGAGAACACAGCGCGATTGAGTTTTAATCGGAACGTCGATTTGGTAGAACTTCGCAAAAGAATTAGGCGTAAAATATTCGGAACAACGCTAATGAAAGTTCAGTCTATTAAGTATAGATTTGCGCTTCGGTTGATCCGGTGAGATGACTCATTCGACATCAAAGGTCCTCGGAGCCTTGAGGCAATGGTGGAGACTCATCTTGCCAGTGGTTCACCCTATATCGAGGTATATGTAGAATTTTCATCTCCAAGTGATCTGACTGCGACCTCAACATCTAGTATCATTCGAGGGGAATACACGACCCTAAGTCGACACTCTATAAGTGGGAGGCAAAACACAGAAGTGCCCGTGTGCGGTGGTAGTATGGAAAACATAACCCCTGCATGACACTCGGTTGGTGGATGGGACATGCATATTCGCGTCATTCGGACGTCGGATGACGTAAATACGATTGGGGATGTCATCAACTTCTAGTGGATGGCAATCCACATACGATTGGGATCGTTACGAAAGATGTTTAAGGAGGATGATGTATTACCGGCGACATCCACCGATGAGGGCCCTCATTATTACCGACGACATCCACCGGTGAGGCCCTCGCTTGTTGCAAAGTTATGGAGGATCGGACGATGAATCCGATGTGGATCCACCTCGGGAGCCAGGGCCTGATGGTGCAGAAGTTGGATTATTTTCTGAACCGGAGCCCGTTCCAATTGTACCTGAAGACGTTGAGGGCGGTTCAGACGAAGAAGAAGAAGATCCGCTATTCAGGGCATACTCACCTCCAGCGCACATGCATAATGTTGATCTATCTCAAGATGATGCATTGGAGTTTCCTGAACTACCACACCGGACGCGTGACCGTACAAATTCTTTGTTGGATTCGGAGCAATTAGAAGTTGGTAACCAGTTTTCCAACAAGAATACTTTTCTTGCTGCATTGAAACAATACAAACATCGAGAGAACAGGTTAACTACACTATGGTTAAATCAAAGCTCGATAGGTACGAGGCAAATCGCATGCAAGTGCAAGACGGCACATGTTCATGGAAAATCATGGCGTCGTTGAGGAAAAGGACAGGGCTGTGGGAGGTGAAAAAGTACAAAGGTCCGCATACATGTCTTACAGGTGTAACAGAAGATCATCCGAGGATGGATTCAGACATGTTGGCTGATTTAATAATCCCGACGGTGAAGGCCGATCCCGAACTACTGATCTGGTTTCGCCTTAATTGGCAATATTCGTAGCCAAATGGGGTACACGCCTCTTACGAAAGGCTTGGATAGCCAAGCGAAGGCATTGGAAAAAAATTGCACGGTCGGTGGGACGTTTCATATAATGAAGTGTGGCGGTGGTGTCAGTCTGCCGAGAGGTATCCCGAGCAAAGACAACAGACCTTGAAACGGAACGGTGTACTACAACGATCGTGCATTCGTGGATGCGCAGATGTTCAAGCGTGCCTGCTCGGACATTTAAGTAATGCCGAGATGCTTTTACATACTGCAAGCCATTGGTACAAATTTACGGTACCTTCATGTATGGTAGATATACGCATCGGCTATTGCTAGCCGTGGCACAAGACGGTTGTTGGAGAATCCTTCCAATTGCGTTCGCAATAACAATAACAGGGAATCGGTGATGATTGGGACTTCTTCCTATCTAGGTTAAGGAGGCATGTTTGCCCCCAACCTGACATATGTGTTATATCGGATCGGGGCCCTGGAATACTTGCGGCAATAGAACGCCAGGGAAGCATGTGGCATCGCACACACCATCGATATTGCCTGAGGCATGTCGCATCCAACTACTATGGGCAACATCGATCTAAAAGAGAGAAACGGCAAGTGATCGATATGGGTATGAAATATCTATTAATAAAATTTCTTTTGAAAAATTCAATTTATTCGCAATTGAAGAGTGGTATGTAATATTCGTTATCAACGTATATTAGCAGGGTATGAGATCAATAAAGACCGTTTTCACGAGATCTTTGGCGATTTGCGCGCCGAGATAACGCCGAAAGCGCAAGCTACCTGTGCAATATTCCTTTCGAACAGTGGACACAAGCATATAACGGCGGCCTACGATATGGGCATATGACCACAAACCTTGCCGAATGCATAAAATCTGTTCTGAAAGGAACCCGTCATCCGCCGACATAAAGCGGTTGTGCGAGAGACATATTTTCGGTTAGCGGCACTATTTCCGAAGAAGAGAGCAATGAGTTATATAGGGCAAATGGAAGGAGGCCATGTATGGAGCCAGAAGGTCTTGTAACAAATTAATCGTGGGAAGGCACGTGCGAACACCATGCACACAGTATGTCATGACCGCGACAGCCTATGGTTTCGTGTCACGAGTTTGACAGACCCAACCAAGGTATTGTTGGCGGGCATTATCGTGTACACTTGACAAATAGGACATGCGATCGTAGGATATTTGATGCACGCCGTTACCCATGTGCTCATGTACTTGCGACTTGTCGAATCTCCGTATTGATCCCATGAGCTATGTCGGCGAAGTGTACAAATTAGAAAACATGTACAACATGTGGAGACACGTATTCCCACGGTCCCGGATGAGCGTAAGTGGCCATCGGTATCATGTGCACCGTATAAGTCACATTGTTTCGGATAGAGAATTGAGGTGCAAACCAAAAGGTCGACCTTCCTCGACTAGAATACGCAATAATATGGATATCAGAGAACCGACCAACCAAAGTCGGCGGTGAGGATGGTGTAGGAACCCGGGCCATACATCTCGCTCGTGTCCAAATCGGAATAGTTGACCGTGTTATTAGCTTGTTTGTCTCTTGCTGGCTATGTAATTTCTGTTTTTTTGGAGTAAAACGGTTAACTTTTGTACAATAACTCAAATTTATTAACTATAAAATAATTAAACCATTTCTATTTTATTAAATATATTAAAACTAAATTCAAAAAAATTAAATTACAAAAGAAATAACATTAAACTCAATTTTATTAAATATAAAAAAATTATATTGCAAAAAACTAAATTATCAAAGAACACTTCTTATTTTAGTGAAGAGGACTAAATTAAAAAAATAAAAATAAAAATAATTTTTATTTTATTAAAAATTCAAATTAAATTACATAAAAAAACATACAAAACTTTTGATATTAAAATTAAATTACAAACACAAATAAAAAAATAACTTTTTTTATTCAAAAAATAAAAAAATTTATTACAAATTAAAAAATAAAAAAGCCCATCCTAATCAATGTTGATGCCGGTGGGAACCAAAGTGCACTGATTGGGCGGTCGATTTGCGATTCTACTGGATTCCTCCTTCTTCTAGCTTCCGGCGGGGGTCGTGGAACCTCAAGCGGGGAATCGGGTTCCTCCGGCAGTGGGTCTGGTTCTAGGTGTTGCGATGATGACCCACCTTGATAAAATAATGACCCCGGAGGTGTTTGCATAAACCACGGCGGGGGTGACTGCATCCCGTACGGTGAAGGAGCACGCCCGTAGAAACTCTCGCTCCCGACGGCACCTCCTGAGGTCCCACACCCAAAGTCGGCCTCACGATCGGCTGGCCAACGAGAGTTGTCAGGAACGGACTCGAACCCGGCCATGCATTCCAACCTGGGGTGGGACTAGGAAAAGGAAACATATATGGGTTAGGAGGATACATATAAGAGGCGGTACGCACTTTGGCATAAATTGTGGATCTTTGTGATGTTGGTGTTGTCGGTGACGGATGGGCCCGGTGATTGTGTAGGCGCTCGTTGATTGGCGGTGGATTGTGGAGGCGCTGTTGATGGGCCCGGTGACTGTGGAGGCGCTGTTGATGGGCCCGTTTCATCACCCATTCTCCTTGGATGTAAAGGGCCCCGACGTTCCCTTCGCTCGCGAATTAGCCGTCGCCTCTCTTCATCCGACAACAGATACGGCTTGCCATGGATTCTAAACCATGGCATGTACTCCGGCACGCACGCTAACTCAGGAACTATGATCGGTTCCCGGTTAGGTAAAAAGTCATATCGGTTCTCCCACGTCTCGATATGTTCCGACCAAAATCTTGGCCAATCCGTGTGCTGCTGCCGTAAGTCCACTTTGTGCTCATCATCGAGCACCTCAGGAGGCACGGGAATCGGTTGCCGGCATCCAAATTGCCGCAGAACCCGATCTGACTGGTGCATCTCCACGGTTGAGTAGGTGATTAGCGGGACCTTAACGTGCCAACTGTTCGGATTTTGGAGAAACTCCTTCGGAATTACTGCCCGAATTTCGGGATCCTCGTACGGTGTCCATTGAAACTATATTAACATTACCAAATTATAGTTATATACATAATACTAGACACTACATACGAAATACTAAATTATAATAACGAAATTCGACACTTACTTGTGATTCCGACCGTTGTTCCAATAGGAGCCGTATATCCTCAAGCGAGTTAGGTATTCCAACATGACTGCTCCTCGGATGGTTCCACCTAATTAAATAAACTTTTAGCATGCAATTATACTATAAATCTACGACATAATTGTAAAATATAATATTAAATTTACCTCGTTATCAGTGGGAATGAATATGGCTGGTCGAGTCGAGGACGTAAAAATGGAAATTGAAACTATGCCCATGACTGCAGTAGTGATAGGCAACCTCCGATTTTTGCTTTACTCAGCAGCGTCGCCCCGCACATCTCCCGGTATAACCTCGATAGCACGGCAGACCCCCAACTCAATTCACCGGCTGCTCTGAAATCAACAAGTTTCAGGAGCCATCTCAGGTGGACGAGGTTTCTAGAGAGGTCCAGCATCAGATAGCCTCCAATTATCTGAAGTATGTATGCCCGCGCATACCGTATTCTTTCTTCTTTGGTCGAATCTTCATTCGGCTCCGGGAATGCGTCTCGTAACCAAGCCATATCGATCCGAGCTCCTTGAATTTTATCCGGAATGGCACCCAGAAGCTCGTAGCATACGGCCATCCAATCGAGAGATGTTACGGACCCGGTGACTACCGACCCGTCCACCGGTAATCCCAACTGTAACTGCACATCTTCCAAGGTGATGGTACACTCTCCGCATGGCAAATGGAAAGTGTGCGTCTCGGGTCTCCACCTCTCTATCAACGCGCTGATCAAAGGCGGCTCCAACTTGAACCCCCGGCCTATCGTGGCCACGTGCCAAAAACCCGCTTCCCGCAGGTAATTCTCGATCAATGGCGATGGGGGACCAGGCATGTTGCGAATATAACATTGCAACACCCGATCTACAGACTGTTTAAAAAATTATAAAATTATAAAATTCTAAATTAATTAAAATTGCATAATTAAAAAAATTTAATAATATTGAAAAATTAACATTCAAACTTACCATTTTCTTTTGCTGGACGGCAATGTGGTTGTTGTCTAGGCGACATAATTCCCCGGCCATTGTACTCCGATAAAGAATTTAAAAATTTTCCAAAAAATAGATATATTAAAAAAATTATAAAGGGCTTTTTTATAAATAGTAAAGGACTATTTTGAAATTTGAGCGTAAATTTGAAGGACTTTGAGAGAAACTTGACAGAAAATTGAGAGCAAATTGAGAGAAAATTGAGAGAAAAATGAGAAAGGATTGAATTGTGAAAAAAATGAAGGGTTGGGGGGATATTTATAATTTTTTTTTGACCGTTGGGGCCAACGGTCAAAAAAAATTTGACCGTTGCGGCCTAAAGCACGTCCCCGGGGGAGCGCTTTAGGCCGTTTTCCCCCAAAAACGCACTGACGGGGACGCGTTTTTGAGGGAAATTGCCCTTTCCGGTCAATATTTTTCAACCCTATCCTTTCCGGTAATTTTTGTTTTTTTGGTATTTTCTGGATTTTTACCCTTAGTTCTAATCTTATAAATGTTAAAAAACTTTATTTTATTTCTCATTTTTCTATTATAGAAAAATAAGTTCAAAACATGTTTTCATATTTTATTATTGAAAACAAAATTTTATTCCTATTTATCAAACATGCTTTTCAATTTTTAAAAAATACAAAATAAAAATAATTATTTGAAAATGAAAATAAAATAGAAAGTAGAAAATATATTTTTTAAACCAAACAGAGCCATAATTTGGAAAAATAATATTTTTAAAAAGTATTGTGAAATTAATTTGAAAATTCAAATATTTAGTATTACAGTAAAATACCCTAAATTCCAACTTCAATTGGGGACTTGGAATGCAACACTCGCAAACAGAGTATGCAAGATCATGTATTCTGAAACTCTCCACGTTTTTCCAACCATCTTTTCTTGCATCTTGAAAATAGAAATCTTCAAATCCAATCCAAAAATGCTCATGGCCAACATATTCTACATCTTCTTCTCCATTTTGTGGCTGGGTGAACCCTTGCGCAATCCATGCATTAAATTGTAGGTGAAAATGCAATGTAATAATGGCTTCTTTAATCGTCTTTTCCTTGTATAAAGGATTGATTAAAGAACTAAAACTGATTACGGACTCATTCATTCATTACGTTGCTGTCGATTTAACTAAAAACATAATTATTTGTTTCACTACAATCTCAATGTTTTTCGAAAATAAAGAGCAATAAGCATTATTGAGTGTTGTTCTCTCTCCCCTTTGATGATATGGTTACTGTTTATTAATATGAGATATCCTAGATAAGTTCCATACATGCTAACACGCACTCTACTCTAGATTTAGCACGTGTTTGTATGATGGGAGTTCGCTTGTGTAGTGTCATGCAAACCCACATCATACAGTCTCATGTGCGATCTCATGGGAGAATGTAAGTGCCCCTCCCACTAACCCTTAATGTCGTGCGAGCTCAATAGACGAACTTGATCTACGAACTAAACGTGTAAACCGTGTAGAGTCCGACGCGAACTTATTCAGATTGTGGGTTGATAATAGTAAATATCACAACAAGCACAATCCAACTATGAGTGACAATGTCTGATTTTACATCTCTCCGACTCATTAGTTCCATCATGATAATAACTTATCCGATTGTTTTTCCTTCCATAATGCATTGGTTAAAGAATTGAAAGTCAGTCATCATTCTATTGAGCAAACTTATCGCAATTCTGTCCATTTAGCTTCAATTGTTTCACCCAAATTCAACGTACTTGATAATTAAAGAGCAATAAATAAAGTATAATTTCAAATGTTAAGGAAGGTGATGACTACTTGGCTCTAGAATTTAAGAAATAAATGTTAGTTTATCGCAAAGTAAAAGCAACCGCGCGTGATTGACTGATGGAGAAACCCCAGGCGGAATAGACTTTCAACTCTGGATTTTCTTCTTTTTCACGTGGCCTCTAGAAATAAGGTGATAGTGCCTCTTTCTTTTTCCCTTCCACTTGGATTTAATTATTAGCCAATTTATTATTTATTCTAACCACTATTAACATAATAAATAATAAATTTCTTATTTAGGAGAAATAAAAGACTAAGCATGGTCTCCCAATGTCTCAAGTGGGATAACTTTTATGTTTTCTTTTTTCTGCAAACAGATTCTCCCAAAGTTGATTTTTATTTATTTGCATTTTCATTAAAAAATTAGGTAAGTGGATACTTTAATTATCACCTAACATGCATTGATTAACTTTTATACCTACGGGTTATCCTTTTTTGCTTAACAAAATTATATTTTATTATACTTAAATAATATTATTAGTAATAATAGCATAATAGTTCCATCCTCCACGTAATATATATATTTTATAAACAAAAGTAGTGGCTAAAATATGCCCTATTTTTTATAAAAAAAAATTGAAAAGGTTTTTTATTTTGACAATGTTTAAAGCTATCATTTTTTACCAAAAAAAAAAAAAAAAACCTATTATTTTGTTGTTACCAATTTTATAAAGAATCATGGCCCCAAAAACAACCTCTAATCACGCATTGATTGAAGACCAAGTCCACCAGACCATTTTAATTTATAGATATTTTCCCAATTTATTAAGTGGATCTTTTATAAAAAAATTAAAAATGCATATAATATTTAAACAGGACAAATGATTATTTTATGTGAAAATTTTCACATTTTTTTATTAATTTATATAATTTAATATTTTTATTTATGTTTTTCATATTACTGAGAGATTATTATGTGGCATATTATTAGTGCGACGTCAAACACAAATTATTGATGTTGGTACGAAGATACCAATCTTGTTGATAGAATACAAGTTCAAGTACTAATTAAGAAACAAAAAAAAAAAAGAGAGTACCAAATAGAGGTGAGTTCATGAGCCGAGTTTTGTCAAGTTCATGCTAGGCTTATGCATGAAATTAATACATGTTTGCCCAAGCCTGCCCTGACTCGAAATACGAGTCTAAAATTTTACCCAAACCAACCAATATTTGTAAATAGCTAACCCATTTTATGTACGCTCATATTACTTTTAATTTTTTTAAATATCTTTATATTATTTTCAATTTAATATTTAATATATTTTTTATTTATTAAAATTTTATATATAGTCATTTTTTAATGTCTACATCATAGTAGTTTTACAAATTTAATCGTCATGCATGTGTTATAAATTACATAATATAAAACACTACAAACTTAAAAAATGGGTTGAGTCGGGTTGGACTCAGGCCTTGAATGTTCAAGCTCAAGCTCGACACATATTTTAAATGGGCTTATTTTTTTTATCCAAATCTATTTTCCGAGCTTAATATTTCAAACGGACCTTTAAGCTTGGACAAGTAGTCCAACCATGAACAAATCTACAACTAAGTACAACTTAACAAGTTAAAAGGGGAAAATAGATATTAACCTTGAAATAAATTGACCTTAATTCAAGCTATACTTGTCCATAGATTAGATGACCTGTCGAGCTCGGTCCGGCAAAGATTTTTTTTCTTTGGGCCAACTGACCTAATTTTAAATTAAATAAATTTTAAATGTTTTTATTTTAAATTTAATCATAATATATTATTATTTTATAAATAGTTATATGGGTTATTTGGCTGGACCAAGCTTGAGCCCAAGTCAAGTTCGTGTTGGTTTTAGGCATGAAATTGATACATTTTTTATTTGCCCAAACGCGCCCCTACTCAAAATGCAAGTCTAAAATTTTGTTCAAACTTATCCATATTTGTAAATAGCTAGCCCATTTTAGGTATGCCCATATTACTTTTAATTTTTTTTAAAAATATCTTTATATATTTTTAATTTAATATTTAATAATTTTATATATTATTTATTTATTAAAAATTTATATATAGTCATATTTTTATTATTTATCAAACTTGCTTTTCAATTTTCAAAAAATAAAAAATAAAAATATTTTTTTAAAATAAAATAGAAAATATATTTATTAAAAAAATCAAACAGAACCATTGGGGAAAAATATTTTTAAAAAGTATTGTGAAATTAATTTGAAATTTCAAATATTTAGTATTACTGTAAAAAATTATGTTAAAAAGTTAAAATGTTTATTTTTAATCTTTTTGGTAAAAACTAAAAACTCACCCATTGATTTAGATAATATTTAAATAATTTAATATAATCATACACAAAAGATACATTTTAAGTAATTAATATAAATGATATGTACTGGTACATGAAATATTTTAAAATTTTAAATATAATTGTAAATGATATTTAACTAATTTAATGTAGTGACATATAAACTATAAATTAATTTAAATTTTAAATACTTTATAAATAGTTAATATAAAAAGTATATTGACAATTTCACTTCAAAACCAATAAATCAAAATCACCTAAACATGTTGATGGCACCCTTAACAATGGGTAATTCAAAACTACAATTTCTCTTCTACCAAAGAACAAACTTCAATGCTCTGAAACATGACAAAGGCATAGTGCAAAAGTAAATAGATTATGAAACATGTTCATGCATTGTTACTATAAGTGACTAATTGACTGATGCATATGCACTAGGGATTACAAAACAATGGAAGCTTACAACTTCAATTCGGAACTTGAAATGCAACACTCGCAACAGAGTATGCAAGGTCATGTATTCTGTAACTCTCCACATTTTCCCAACCATCTTGAAAAAAAGGATCTTCAAATCAAGTCCAAGAAATGCTCATGGCCAACATATTCTACACCTTCTCCATTTTGCGGCTGGATGAACCCTTGCGCCATCCGAAACTTGATGTCTTTCGGAGTAAAAAGAATATAAGCACAATCCAGGCATTAAATTGTAGGTGAGAACTCGAGGTTTTACGTCTCTCTGACTCCTTAGTTCCAATGTAATAATGGCTTCTCTAATCATCTTTTTCCTTGTATTGAGCTAGCTTGCCACTTCTTTCACCACAACCTCAATGTCATTCGAAAATAAAGAGCATTAAGCACAATCCAACTTTGAGTGACAATGTCTGATTTTATTACATCTCTATGAGTCCTTCCATCATGGTAATAACTTTTCCGATTCTCTTTTCCTTGCTAATGCATTGATTAAAGAATTGAAAGTCACTACATTAGGATGGACTCCATTCATCATTCTATCGAGCGAAGCTTATTGCTTCTTTCTAGGGGTGTTTAAATTTTGATCAAATTCGGTTGGAGGTCGATTAAATTTTTTTAAATTTTCAGTTAATAGTTAATTCAGTTTAAAATTAGATAATTAATCGAATTAATCAAACTTAATAAATAATATTAAATATTTTATGTATTAGACTACTACTAGTTTAATTAATTTGGATAATTCGATCAAATGAACATTATCAATTTATTTATTTTTTTTGATATGTTTTAACAAAAAAACAAAAGCAAAACATTCAGTTCAATTACTTTTTTATGAAAAAATTTCAATCCGGTTGGATTCAATTAACCATTTAAACACTCCCTACTTCTTTCCATTTACCTTAAATCGTCTCACCCAAATTCAATGCTAAGCAATAAACAAAGTATTATTTCAAATGCTAAGGAAGGTGATCACTACTTGGCTCTAAAATTGACTAGATTTCAATTGCAGCCTTAATGATTTTTTCTATTATGGCTTTCAATTTAAACTTTTCTTAAGCACAAACCCACATTTTTAGCTGGAAATGTATCCCAACATCTTATTCAATTCAAGAAATAACATCTCTGAGTTTATGATGAATAATGAGTCACGTGAAATGAAAATTATGATTACATAAAAACTACAGATAAGGGAAATGGTTAAAGATATTTCATGTTTACCATAAATTCTCATGAAGATAAACAATTACGAAGAATGAAATCTCAATTTAGATATTTTTGGGTTAATATAAAATTTTTTATTTCAATTTGATATTTAAGTATGGTTTTAATGCTCAAATTGGTATCCAGATTGATGTCACGTGATGAATGAGTGTTTGACACATGTAATCCATAAAAAACACAGGTACTAATGTAGATACCAAATTGGACGTTGAAGTCAAAGTTAGATATCAAATTGAGACAAAAAAAAAAAAAAAACCCTTAAGTAGCAAATTGAAAAAATTCAAGTACCAAAGTGAACATTGAAACCAAACTCAGGTACCAAATTAGGATAAAAACTCAGGTACCAAATTGAATATTAAAACCAAATAGAGATACTAAATAATATATTAACCTTTATTTTTATGTCTAAAACATCCTTAATTTCTACCAAAATTAATGAATGTGATCAAGGTTTTTAGAATTAAACGGGCGATCCCATCCAGCTAGCTCAAAGTAAACTGATTTTGCCCCTTAATTTTATAAAAAAAAATTATTTTAATCATTTATTTAAATTTTTTACTTTTTTTATCTTTAAATTTACATTGTTTGTCAAATTGTCCTAAAATAGATTGAAAATTAATGTATGTTAACTTTGGTAATGTAACATACACATCAAGTGATGCCACACAAATAATTAATTTTTTAAAAATTTAAAAAATTTAAAATTATTAAAAATTATAAAAAGAATGTTGGTTAATATTTTTAGTTTTTAAAAAATTATTTAATTCCTAGCATGGTATACTCGTGGACTATCACATCAACAAAGTTAATAGGCATTAAATTTTTTATTAATTTTGGGGTGATTTAATAAATAATACAAGTATAAATTTCAGAACATGTGAGTCAATCCTTCTAGATTGCATGACGCGCTACGGAGAAGTTGGTTCTTGAGTATCAATGCATTGGTTTGCTTATCGATGTCTGAAGGTTGCTCTATGGCCTTGGTGTCTATTCATGCTTTTGGATGTTGCCGGTTGTCATGTTTCGATTGTTTATGCTACATGGGGAATGTCGACTGGTTGCGAGATGTGGTGCTACTTTCTCTGTAACTACAGCTCTCCACAGTGCTTGGTGGCTGTCGATGGAAGTTTTGAAAGAAAGAAATAGCATTAATTCATACCAATATCAAAAAAAAAAAAAAAATATTACGTTGTAAATGATTTGTAATTTTGCACAGTATTTATTGGTGAAAATTTAAATTTTTAAATAAAATAATTATATGAGTGCTTGTTTAATGTTAATAGATTGGTGTAATCATTTTACGCTGTTTCTTTTTATTGAAAAAATTATACAACATTTCTATCCTTAATTAGTTTACATAGCAATTACCCATAATAACGTGGATAAGTGCGCCTATTATTACAAAATTAATTGATTATCTAATATTAATCTAATTTCTAAAGTAAAAAGAGGTAATTTGAGTATTTTAGAGCAATTCTTAGAATGATGAGTACTTTTTATTTATAATTTTTTATGTATTTCATTTAATTAAATAAATAAAAGTTCCATCTTTTAATTGTTTCAATTCCAATTATGTCTTTTTTGTTTAGTTTATTGTATCACACTAATTTTTTTATTCTGATTCATGTCTTGTATATTTTTTTATTGATTATATTTATATTTGATAAATTAAAATTTTTAGAAGTTATAAATTTTCAACCATCCACTTATCAATCATGCTTAAATTTTGCCCCTCCATTTTTTTTAAAGCATTACCAAATTATATTCTTCCACTTTTATGAATCTGAGAGGATTTCTTAAATACAAACACTTCTATAAATCTTAGAGTATTAATGGTTGAAAACATTTTTAATATCAATTAGATGTTGTTTTTAATTGAGGGTTCAATTAAATTTTAATATTTAATTAATTAAAATGAAAATGATTTTACTCTTTAATTAGAAAGATAAGCATAGATCAAATTATGAAAATATCATATGCATAAAAAGTGGAAAAGAAACAATAATTTCTATCAAATTTCTAAAAGTTGGAATAAACATCCTTTCACCTTGAAACATTTTCTTCACCATTGGTGGGAAATCCTATAATATTTACCAACAAATTTGAATAGGATCTTCCTTTATGTAGACCCTTTAGCTTCTCAACTTTAAACCAAGTTAATACTTCAAGTTCTGATATGCGTCCTTCTATTAATTGAGTAAAATCTTTTCTTAAGCAATTCGAAAAAAGCATTAACTATCTAGATCATATCATAAAGAATTAACATCATTGATATATTTACAATCAAATTCATACTAAATTGTAGACATAATAACATTAAACACAACATGAGAAAAATATATAACTAATGCATGACACAAATATGTAATTATGAAAATGATATAAATATACAAATTATTGAACTAATTTATGCCCCATTACTATACATTTGATAATTAGTTACCGAATCATTAATATGGTACTTTTTTCGAGATTCATCACTTTAGGGCACCATGAATAATGGTGTCAATTCTTTACCCATAAATTTATACTCTATATCTCGTCCAATAATTTTTCTGTGGAATATAAACGTCGTTATATAGTTAGACTATGATCATCACTTTATAATCCAATATTAACTCATCAAAGCTAGCAATATATCCATTCAACTCATTCCTTTGTCATTTATCAAGCCGTTTATGCTCCTTATTTGTAAACCTCGAGAGTAAATATGCCTTAATATCTTGAGAACAATAACCAAACAAAATTTTGATGTATGAATAAAATCAAATAAATGAAGTATGAACCTGCTCACACCATGATCCTTGCTCTTTCAATGTTGTTTCATCTTCAGACTCGGAAGATGAGCTCTGAACTTGATCCAATTGATTTTTATTGAATGACTGATCATAGTTTAAAATTTTAATTATGTTATCAATATTTCTCCATGATTAGGTTCTGTATAAGAATTTTGTTTAATAATTTAATCTGTTTTTAATAAAAAGGAAACCAAATTTTGTTAAATTGGAAATATCTGATGACTTTGATGATATCATTTTTTGGTCAAAAGTATATATGTGAGGAAAGAGTTACATTTTTTTCATTTATTCTTTAGATAAAGATAAAAAAGTGACAAACATTTAACTAATTCCTACCATTTTGCTGGAAGCTGTAAATTTGTCTTTGCTACCAGTTTCTCCATAGCACCAATTTTTGTAACTTTTCACTGATTGCAGCTCTTTTAGATTCAGTTCAAGATTAGAAACAAAGAAAAAAAGCTTGTCAGAGAATTCAATTGAGGATAAATTTGATGCAATTGAAAATTAAATAAACAAATTAAAGTATGTACTTAGTTCCTATTGAGATTTCACCAAGAGATTCATATAAAGAATATTATGTCTATATCCAATTAAAATAAGATGTATTACCATATAATATTTGAACCATTTAATTAATTTCAAGTTAAATAAAAATAATATATTTTTATATTTTTTAGTATTCGATGGGTCAAATATTGATAGGGTACGAGATCAATAAAGACCGTTTTCATGAGATGTTGGAGACTTTGCGATCAATTTACCATCAAGGCACAAACTACTTCTATAACATACCTTTCGATTAGTGGACACAATCATACGACGGCGGCCTACGATATGGTCAGATGACCTCAAACCTGGTTGAATGCATCAATTCTGTTTTAACAGGAACACATCATTTGCCAATAACCTTGGTTGTGAAGGAGACATACTTTTGTTTGGTGGCACTGTTCCCAAAGCGAGCATCAAGTTATAAAGGCCAAATGCAAGGAGGTCATGTATGATACCGGAATGTACTGTAAGAAATCAATAAGGCTAAGGCGCGAGCCAACTTCATGGACGCAATGTGTAATGATCGCAACAACCTATGGTTTCGTGTGACGGAGTTCGACAGACCGAACCAAGGTATTCCTGACGGACAATATCATGTACACATCAGAAATAGGACTTGCAACTGTGGGAGGTTTGACACACTTCGTTATCCATGTGCTTATGTAATTGCAGCTTGTCAGAATCTCCATTTGGATCCCATGAGCTATGTTGACAAAGTGTACAAATTTGAATACATGTACAACATGTAGAGACACGTATTCCCACCAGTCCTAGATGAACGTAAGTGACCGTCTATATCGCTTGCTCCGTTTAAGTTGCTACCGAATAGAGAATTGTGTCGCAAACCAAAAGGTCAACCATTCTCGACTAGAATACGTGATAATATGGATATCTGAGAAATAATGAACCAATAGAAGTTATGCGGGTGGTGTAGGAACCCGGGTCGTACAATGCCAACATGTTCACATCGAAAGATCTTCTAATTTATTAAATGAAACAATATAAAAATAATTTGTACAAAAATATTCAAAAATAAATCAATGCATGTACCGATCGGAATCAATGCCACATGGGGGTGGTTGACAGTTACGCGCTGGATCCTTCTTGGTTCAGCTTTTGACCGGGGTTGTGGTTATTTAGGATCAGCTTCCAGTTGTGGGTGTTGGAAAGATGACTTACCTTGATAGAACAAAGATCACGGAGGTGTTTGCATCACCTACGACAAATGAGCATAACCGACTTGAATCCCATAAGGCGATGGGGATAGGAAAAGAGTTAAGCTCCCTGATAGTGCCTCGTGTGGTCCCTCCTGTGATGATGGCCTATATATCATCGGTTGACTCGAAGCCATCTGGAAATGAGATGCACCGAGCCTATATATCCTGTGATAATTGCGTGGGCGCTGTTGATGGGTCCGCCCCGTCATCCCTTGTCCTTAGATTTAAAGGGCCCTGTCGTTTCCTTTCAACATGGATTTGTCGACGCCTCTTCTCTTCCGAGAGAAAATATGGCTTGCCATAAATCCTACACTATAGTATATAATCAAGATCGTATGCTAACTCTAGAATGATAATTGGTTCGCAAATAGGTATATTATCATACTAATTTTCCCACATTTCGATATATTTCGAGTGGAAGATCGACTAATGCATATCCGATTGTTGTAAGTTGATTTTGTGCTCATCATCGAGCACCTCAGGTGCCACTGGAATTGATTGTCAGAATCTGAATTGTCACAATACTCTATCCGTCTGATGCATCTCGACAGTAATGTAGCTGAGCAATCGGACCTTAACGTGCCAGATGTTCAGATTCTGTAGGAATTCATTTGGAATTATTGCCCGAATTGTCGAATCCTCATATGGTGTCTATTGAAACTATATGAACGTGATAAAAGTACTAGTTATATACATAATACTAAATACTAAATACGAAACCAACTATGTTATGTATATATAGTTCAAAATGAAATATATACTTACATGCACTTCCGATCGTTGGTCTAATAGAAGTTGTATATCTTCAAAAGCGATAGGTATTCCCCCGTAACTCGACGAATAGATCCACCTATTTAAATAAAATTTCAGCATAAATTTTTATTTTAAATCTATTTAGTAATTGTAAAATCTAATATAGATTTTACCTTGTTAAGAGTGGGAATATATACGAGTCGTCCACTTAAGGATGTAAAAATGAAAAGCGAAACCGAGCCTATGATTGTAGCAGTGAGAGGCAATCTCCAATTTTGAATTTTTTTGTTGTGTCGACCGACACATCTCCTAGTATAATGTCGCCAACACGTTAGACCCAACTGAGTTCGCCAGTTGCTCTAAAATTGATGAGTTTCAGCAGCCACCTCAGATGTACGAGGTTTCGTGACTTGTCTGGCATCAGATAACCTTCGAGGCTCTGAAGGATGTACACTCGAGCGTGTCGTACTCTTTGTACTTCAGTCGAATCATCCCCCGGCATCAGGAATGTCTCTCCTAACCAACCCATATCGATCTGACCTCTATAAATAATATCCAGAATCACACCCAAAAGATCATAACATATGGCTCCTCAATCAGTAGATTGAGCAGACATGATGATTACAGATCCATCCACTAGTAACCCTAACTATAACTGCGCGTCCTCCAAAGTGATGGTACACTCCCCACATGAAAGATGGAATGTGTGTGTCTCGAGTCTCCACCTCTCCACAAACGCGTTGATGAGTTTCGGGTCCAACTTGCACCCCTGGCCTATATTGGCCACATGCCAAAAACCTACTTCCCTCAAGTAATTTTCAATCAATGGTGATGGAGGACCAAATAGATTACAAATAAAACATTGTAACACTCGATCTACCGACTATTATAAAAAAATTATAAAAAAATATTAATTAAATTATAAAAATGAAATAAAAATATATTAAAAAAATGAAATTAACCCTTATCATTTTCATTTGGTCGACGAAGATATGTTATAGAAACGAATTAATTATCGGGTCAATGCTAACACGATCAATTTTCTTAGAAATTATAAAAAAAAATACTAAATCAGACAAAATTTATAAATTTAGAGAGTTTTGAGAGCTTTTAGGAGAAATTTAGAGAGAAATTTGGAAGAATTATAAAATTTGTGTGAAAAAATGGTTGGAGGGTTTATAATTTTTTTTTTCTTGACTATTGGGCCCAACAGTCAGATGGCTATCAGAGGTGACTATTGTGGGATTACATGAGGAAAAGCGTGTCCCCGTCAATGTTTTTTACTAAAGCGCGTCCACATCAACATGCTTTTGCCTGACACGAAGAAAAACACATCCTCGTCAGCGTACTTTTCTGCGTTATTCCCTAAAAATACATCCACGTCAATGTATTTTTAGGTTTTCAGTCCATACTCGTTATTTTTCGGTCCACCTAATACATAACCAAACTCGACATATGTATTAGAAATTTTTCCTATACTATTTGTTGAATCAAAAAAGGCATGTGACATGGATGGGCATGAAAAGAAACCAAATGAGGCAAACATCTGATCTATAGTTGCACTGCTACTACACCAACCACCATAAGCATCCAAGTTTATGAGCTCTAAATAGTTAAAAGGATCCTCGAAAAGAAAATTTCGGGTATTGCTACCAAATTGTTCGCCGACTTCGATTTGTGTTCTCGGAGGAACCTAATAACCATTCACCTTTTCTCTAGATGAAAAGGGGGTACTTCATTTCAAAAAAAAAAAAAAAAACCCAAAACAACTTCTAACTAAAATCAACAAATGCTAGAGTAAAAATTATAGTTATCTTTGTGCAATCAATTCACAATTAGATTGATCATCACTCATGTAGCTCGTTCTTTCTTGTCATTATTTTAATAACCACAACTAAGATAATTTTATTGTTCACATACCATTGTCACAAAATATTTGTTCATTTAGAACTTATCATTTGCAAAAGAAAAAAAAATATCAATAAGAAATAGTCTTGTTTTATAAAATTAAAATGGAGTTTGACATTTTTTTAATGAGGTACATTTGTTATTTTTTGTGTAACACCCCTAACCCGTATCCGTCGCCGGACTAGGGTTAAAGGCATTACCGGACATATCGGAACATTTTACGCTCATTTCACAACATCAATCATACAACATCATTACATAATAATAATACTCATATAGTCCATTTAGAAAGTCTACGAGACCTTGACATGCTTTAGAGAATGTTCGGGACTAAACTGATCTCATACGGAAACTTTGCTGAACATAGAAAATTTTTCTTTCAAAACAGGGCTCACGCCTGTGTGGCTAGGCAGTGTGCCTCACACGGCTGTGTCTTGGACCATGTCCCAGTCCGTCTGCAACACTGACTTGAATCACACGGTCTGGCACACGCTCGAGCTTCTTGCCCGTGTGGCATCCTGACTTGTTTTGAATTGCAACCTTGATAGATAGGGTTGAGACACACAACCGTGTGCTCCACCGTGTGGGCAAATATAGGCCATTTACAAGGCCAATTTACCTCCCAAAATTTGAATCATACATACAAACATCAAAAAAGCATCAATTCATGTCCCAAAGGCAGCCAAAAACACACCAATTCATGCACAATTTGACCTGTAACAAAATCATTCATTTCCATATACAAATCCAACTCAAACATACTAATTTAAAGTACCAACTTCACATAAAAAAACATGTGATTCATTCATCATATTAATCTATTTCAATTCATAGAAATTCTCATCATATCAATTTCCCAAATCAACCATGAAACTTACCAAAATTAACCATTTCTTTGGCCATTCGTGAGCACATCAAATACATACCAAATTTTCACCACCACATTCATAACTAACCATCTCAAATGACCAAATATATTACCAACCTTAATATCAAATACCATAGCCTATATATATAACTACTTATATATATCACATTTTATAACCACTCATTGAATCAACGATTTGACCTTTTTAAAACGAACTACAAGCAGACATTAAATAGGCATATATATTTATATCTCAAATGTCCAACAATTTAAATAAACAATCTTTCGATTATCAAATTTAACTTAAACAAATCATAACATTTCCATCACTCAATCTATAAGCTAAACATATTATCTCATATCTTAACATCAAAACAATATGTCATTTATAGCTATTCAAGTGACCCTTTTACCAAACCATATTATACCACTTTTCATGCTTCCAAAATGAGTTAATTAATAAACCAAATATATACCCTACTTAGCACTCCTCATTTTCAACTCATATAACCAACATCACAACATATTTACCATAAAACATACCTCTCAATTAAGCTTGTAACATGACCAAATATAATTACCAACATTTGTATCATGAACTAGGCATTTTTGCATGGCTATATACATATACAAATTTCAAAACCAAATAAATCAAAACTAGCCTATACATGCCACATAACCAAATCTCAAAGCATTTATTTACCGAAACGAATACTGGATAGTGTGATGAGATCTCCCACGACTTCCAACCCGAGCGAGTCTCCGAAACTCTATAACATAGGAAAAACACATGAAGTAAGCTTTGAAAGCTTAGTAAGCTCGTATCTTAATAAACTTAACATAGCAAATAAGTTCATTACAATGCCATAAGCATGATATGCTATCACACACAACTTTTCTAAATTTATAATAAGTTCTCATTTCGAATTATCATCATTCAATATTATACTACACAACTAGCTAACTGTAACTTTCACAAGCTTATTCAATTCAATTCTCATATATCATTTAATTCACATTTCATATAGCCAAAAGAGCACATTATAGGAAATAACACATTCAATCATATATCTTCCTCATATAAATCTCATATCATCATTTATACTCAAATTCACCTTTCATTTATATAGTATCTGACAATTTCACATATGCAACTTTATAAATCACAACTTATACATTTATTCATATTTCCTTTGCACATATTCACATTTCATTTGCATACACATCACATAACAATCTTTGCACATATACACTTACCTTTCATTATCAAATATTATATACATTTCAACCTACCTAAATCGGAATGTCATTCACTTAATCACTTATTTCTCGGAACGCCCGTTGAACCATTCAGAATCAATAAGGATACTCGGATAGCTTGAAAAGCTCATACAATCCCAACGTCCCAGACGTGGTCTTGCATGTAATTAAATATTGATGCCATTGTCCCAGACTGGGTCTTACACGAAATCATATACGATGTCGATGTCCCAGACATGGTCTTACACGTAAATCTCAAATCGATGCCAACGTCCCAGACGTGGTCTTACACAATAACACATATCGGAATCCTATGTCATGACATATGTATCCTAACTATTCCTATGGTTCGTACGGGGCTTTCAGATGTCATCACATTGTCGATGCTTTCTGGTATTCATATATTCTGCTTCTCGAACAATTCAATATCATAATAACATATATAAGTTATTCAAAATACATATATATTTACATTACCATTCGACATTGAATTTAATCACACAAATAATATGCATTTATAACATGATTTCGTAATGTCTATTAAAATACTAACTTACCTCATTCGCAGTAACGACAAATTAAGTCGACTAATCCGATACTTTGATTTCCCCTCGATCTAGATCCGAATTCCACTTTTGCCAATCTAATTAATATCAAAATTAACTTACTTATTCAACATTTCATTCAATTTCATCCAAGAACACATAATTTGGGCATTTTGCATTTTAGCCCCTAATATTTCACATTCACAATTTAGTCCCTATTTCAAAATAACTCAAAATACACAAAATCTCATCAAACCCATGTTAAGCCGAATTTACCTTAGGTCCCTAATAGCCCATTAATTTCATTTACTTCACATTTTGACCCCTACAATTTACAAATTTCTCAATTTAGTTCTTAATACACATTTTTATCAAAAAGCACTTAATTAAACATAATAATATATCAACAAAAAATTTATATTTCATCATCAAACCACAAAAACATCAAGCTATCGTCAATGGAAAATCTCAAATTCTTCATTAAATCCGAAAATTAAGACATGGGTCTACTAGTATTCGAAGCAACGATCTCAAAAACGTAAAAATTATCAAAAATCGAACAAAGAACATACCCGAATTAAGCTTCCTATGTGCCGAAACTCTAAGCTTCAAATGTTTTCTTTCTTTCTTCCATTTGGCCAACAAAGAAAAATATGCATGCTTTCTTTTAATGTTTTGTTTTTATTTATTAATAATTTAACACATAAATTACTATTTTATCATTATAAAACAATATAAAAACTATATATTAAAAGCCTTATACCGTCCACTCAATTTATAATGACCATTTCATTTTAAGGACTTCACAATTAATAGACCACAACAATTTAGTGTTTTAACAATTAGATTACCATTTTTGCATTTTATGTGATTAAGTCCTTTTATAAAATCGAGCACGCAAAAGATAAAATTTTCACACGAAACTTTCACACATATTTATTCACATACTGTAAACACCAAAAATAATATTAAAATATTTTTTGACTCAGATTTGTGGTCTCGAGACCACTATTTCAACTAGAGTCTAGACCGGGCTGTTACATTTTGTTTCAATGCAGTAGTTGTAAATGACAAAATTTACACATTTTGGTACCTAAAAGCAACAATGTTAGTTTTTTAGTGTTTAATTCAGGTTTTAGAGTTGAATTGATGAAAATCTATAATTAGATAATAATATTAGCACTTATGTCATCAAATCATATCGATCTTATTGTATCTGAAAAAATTAAATGTGAAATTAAATAATTTTACAATTAACACTAAAATTATTTTATTAACAAAAATCATGAAAAATTGAAAAATGTAATAATACTAGTATTTAACTTTCATCAAATCAACTTTAAAATCTGAATTAAACATTAAAATGTTAACACCCTTAATTACCTTTGGATATCAAAATATATAAATTTTTTTCAAATATAAATATCAAATTGAACTAAAAAATAACATTGATACCACATTAGAAAAAATGTCAAACACGAGTACCAAATGAATTATTAAGCCTATAATTTTTAACTAATTAATATGAAAATTGTTTATCTTTTTGACATAGAAACTAAACATAGATCTGAGAACGAAAGTATCATACATGCATAAAAAAAAAGAGTAAAGAAAAAAATATAACAATAATTTCTGTAAAATTTCAAAAATTCTAGTTCACATCCATTCTTTGAGTCTTAAATAAGACATCAATCATTGTTTATTTTTTTCTTTGTAATCTTTCACGGTATATATCAAGAAAGATACGACGACAAAAATGAATCATGTCTTCTTGTTTAAAAGGAAAGCAATCACCATGCATAAGACAATCACCATATTTCATCACGAATACCCCACAATCAACGGAGCTTTACATTGCGGTACAAAAGAAAAAGACAAATTTGTAAGATAACAAGTAAATAAAAGGTTGCAAAGCTGTAGATAAAGAATAATACTTACTTTTTTTGCTTTGGGATATTATTACGCACTACAAATGACCATTCATTTGCATCACTATAACCAAGCTTCGGGAGTAAAAAGCTTGTGAACCATTGTAATAATACTTTAACATGGTTTTCGAAATGGTAAGATAGTATTAGGGAAGATGGATCTGGATCCAACCATGAAAACTTTTTTTCCTTGATATCAACATAGAACAGAACCCAATGTGATGATAAGCACAATGATAAATACAACTGCAATCACAAAAAGAAACAATAGAATATTACATCTATATATTCTTGTTAGTTACGATTAGGGATTTAATTAAAATTTTATATTGATTTTTTCTATTGTATCGTAATTGAAAACCATTTATCGTTTGCATTCACCAACACAATTTAAATCTTAATTATAAGCTTGAAAAGAAAATTAAAAAAAAAATAAAATCAAAGAGCTTACTTTATGTACACCCTTTAGCTTCTCAGCTTTAAACCAAATTAATACTTCAAGTTCTGATCTGGATCCTTGTATCAACTGAGCCTAATAATTGCAAAATATAGGGGACTTCATATATATAATGATTATAAAATAATAATAATTTCAATTTCAAATATCAATAGATTTTGATAAGAAACAAGTTCTTACAGCTATTTGAGAATCAAATGAATAGTGATTGATGTATGTATTTGGAAATTTATCAGATCTCTTCTTAAGCAATTCGAAGAAAGCATTAACAACCTGCATTATCATATAAAATATTAACATCATTGATTTATCTACAACAAGATTTATACTAGATTGAAGACATGATAACATTGAACACAACTTGATAACTAATGCATGACACAAATATATGAATTGCCAAATTGATTTGTGTCCGATCACTATATATTTGATAATTACTTACCGAATCATTAATATAATACTCTTTTCGAGTGTCATCACTTTGGGGCACCATGAGTAAAGGTGCCAATATCTCACCCTGAAATTTAAATTTTTTATCTCGTCCAATCAATTTTCTGTGAAACATAAATTTCTTTATATAGTTAGATTATAATAATCATTTCATATTCCAATATTAACGCATCAAAACTAGCAATATACCCATTCAACTCATTCCTTTGCCATTTATCTAGCCGTTTATGCTCCTTACTAGTAAACCTTGAGAGTAAATATGCCTTAATATCCTAAAAGAGTAATAACCAAAAAAAAAAAACCATTAATATATGAATAACTACAAAGGAATGTATGTATATATAGAACCAAAGAAATGAAGTATGAACCTGTTCACACCACGGTCCTTCCTCCTTCAATGTTGTTTCATCTTCAGACTCGGAAGATGTGCTCTGAACCTCATCCAATTGATTAATATCGAATAATGGATCATAGTTCAAAATTTCAATTACGTCATCAACATTTTTTTCATGATTAGGTTCTGTAATAAGAAACTTTGCTTAATAATTTAATTCTTTTTTAATGATAAGGAAACCAAATTCATTTAAATTGAACCAATCGATAAAAAGGATAAAATAAAGAACTTACTTCCTATCGATGATTCTAACCTATTTTCATTGCAAACCAAAGCTTTCATGATCTCTGCTTTTTCACCAATAGACTCTGAAGAAGAAAATTGTGGCTCCATCCAATTGTCAAAAGAAAAAATAACGTCTGGAATTTCAACAATTCAATTGATATCAAGTTAAATAAGTTTAAGTAACACAATAGAGAATAATGGTAAGTATAGTTCAACAGTTTAATTAATTTCAAATTGAATAAAAATATTTTTTTCGTTTGAGTTTCTGTATTAGTCAAATACTCATATCGACACTAACATTCGAGTTTAAGTAACATAGTAGTTAATAATAAGTATAATTGAATTACCATTGTTGTTGGAATCTTTAGCAATGTCTTCAGTACTATTAACATTTTCGCAATTTGATGGTTTGGAATTTTTTACCGGATAAGAGTCCTTCTCATCCATCTTCCTTTTCCTTTTATCCTATGAAAATGGATTAAGGGAATTCAATTCTCATACTGTATGAAAAAAGAATTCAACGGAGACGGCTTCTAATCATAATTCATGTACAATGCCTACCGTATTTTGCATGGGTTCATGATTTTCTCCATCATCTGTAACAACAAATCAACTATGTTAACTGATATTATGTAATACTAAAGAGCCGAGAAGGCCTTCTAAGTGAAGTGTAGGAAAATAGAATTGAAAGATCTAAACACATTAGGAGTTAAGACTTACTTTCTTTTGGAGTTTCCAACCAGTTTTCACTGCATACCAAAGCTTCCATGCTCTCAGGATTCAAGCTAATGTAGGCTGGATTGTTGATCATGGCACTAATATTTGAACATGGTGAGGAAACTGATACCGGAATTGCAAGGAAATCTCGAGCCATCTTTGCAAGTATTGGAAACCTTTGAGATTTATCACACCACCAACCAAGCATGTCAAAGATTGCTCCATCCATGGGAAGTAAAGGTTCATCTAAGTAAAGCTCAAGCTCTAACTTCCATGAGGCCTCCTCGTTAAAGTTGCTTGCAGATACAAATTTACTCAAGGAGTCCAAAATACTATCATTTCCAAGCCCTATTGTTGAACAATTAATTGAAATCATCCAAGACTGAAGCACATGTAGTTAGATTTTTGGCCTCACGGGCATATTCATAGTAGACATCCCGAAGAACTTTATGAAACATGTTCAATCGCATCTTACTGTTATGGCCATAAATCACTCTATATGAGAGCTCCACAATTTTAAATTTCAACCTAGGATCAAGAACAGATGCAACAGCTAATGCCAAATTGCATAAGCTCCAATAGTGGTCGAATTTCCTCCTCATCAATGTAACAAATGAATGATTGCTTTTTTCCAACAGAAGAAATTTCTTGTATATGTCACAAAGCTTTGGAAAGTACAAACTTACAGGAAGGCATTGAGTTCCTTTAATATCATCAAAGCATTTCAAACAACTCTGTAGAGCTACTGCATTGTCCCATTCCTCCATTGGTGGGTTTAGTTTAAAATTGCCATCAATTTGCTCCAACTGACAGAATATTTCTCTTGATCTCAAAGCACTATCAAGAATGTCAAAGTCTGATTCCAGCCTGAAAAAAGGATCGTCCCATGATTTCCCACCTTGTAGCTTCACTTGATCTACAGCTTCTTGGAATTTCAGTTTCCCATGTCTTGTTTCAGTGACATATTCTATGGACTTCTTTAACTTAAAAAGTAGGTCATCCATCTCACGAAACCCATCCTCAAGAAGAGTGCAATTGATGAACCAATGATCTGAAGAAAGGGAGCCGTGATCACTAAGACAATTTTCTTTTATTTGATCAACCATACTGTCATTCAGAAAAGAGTTATCCACAGTTATGGAGCATACTTTGTTGCTTATATTCCACTCCAAAACCAAGCTCCCAATAATTTCGCCTAAAGCCTTTGTGTCATTGATATGCTCCAAAGTTTTCAAGGCAAGAATCTTTCTCTTTAGTTCCCAACCATCATCAATAAAATGTGCTATCACACAGCAATATGTAGTCTTTCCAGAATTGTTCTTCCACAAACTCACTGTCAGATTGAATTTACTAGCAAGCTTATCAAAATAGAGCTGAAGTTTCTGCTTCTCTTCGTCATAAATGCGATGTATATAAGATAAAATATCTTTGGATTGAAACTCAAACATGGGTTGCAAACCATTCACAAAATTCTTAAAGGTTTCTTGTTCAGCCATATCCAAAGGACATTGAAGCTTAATCATCATTTTCGCAAGATCCATGCGACTCCTTTTTTTATTAAACCTCAAGCTTCCTTCATTGGTACCAACTGGAAGTATCAACTGGCTTTCTTGATTTTGTTTCTTCTTACCAGGACATACTTTCAAGTGGTTATTCAAGTGTGTGGTCCCACTCTTGCTTGACCCTGTAAGCACATTGGGGCAATGTTTGCATTTGGCTACTTGCTCTCCTTCTACCACACACTTACCGAAGTCCACCCAAACCTTAGACCACAACTTTCTCTGTTTGGTTCTTGGAAGTTTCTCCTTATTTGCTTTGCCGATCTCAGGGTCACCATTGGGAAAAATCTGAGAAATTGAGAATAAATAATTTATACTACATTATATAGTTTGGGTATTTTATCCAAAGGACAAAAGTCTATTTGATACTTAGGCATTGACCTCTCCAAAAGGTTTAAAATTAATAGCAAATTCAATCTTTCAAGTTAGACCAGATGAAAATAGGCTTGAAAAAAGTAAAAATTAAGATCGCAGCTCGATCCCACCAAAGCATAAGACATATTGACAAGCTATTCCCCTAATAACCCTTTTTATCTTATGAACAAAAGTAATATTAAAAAAATAAGTACCAAAGGACAAAAATTTTACTGTTATTTACTTGAGCAACATTCTTGATGCAACTTTCTTCTTACAGGATTTTTGGAACTAAATAGATTAAAAAACACTTGATTTTAAGTTTTAGACCAATGAGATGGATTTAAATGTGAAAGATGAAAAATTGGAGTGTAAAAAAGTAATTAAAGTAACATCTTTCATAGAGAAATTATAAATCAGTTATTGACTAGAATATTATATTAACAAGGAAGGATAAATAATTACCTGGTTATGAGGTCCTTCTAGTGTGTTAGAAGGAGCTGCAACAACCTTTAATGAAGAGTGTATAGGTATTGTCAAGGGAAGATTTGGAACGACTCCCCTCTAAAAGCAAATGATATTATCATAATTAGAACCATGAATGCTAATTTATGATTAATTCAGTGTTGAAATAATAGGATAATGTAATTACCTCCACATTAACCCCATTTATTTCTACTGCATCAACGTCCCTTGCTTCTTCAGCTGCTTTTAAAGATCTTATTGTGTTTGATGAAGTGGAAATATTTGAAATGACTTCTTCTTGGAACCCAATTTCAGTGCCTTGAATCTTTACTGTTACAAACTTTGTCTTCATATGTTTCATGTCATTGAAGATATTAATAGCCAAAGATTTTGATTTTCCACTCTCAGTTGTAGGCCAATAAAATTCTACTCCATAAACATCATTACTTGTATAACGATTTTGTAGACAGATTCCAACAACATCTATGTTATAAGCCTTTACACGTAAGAGATGTGGGTATTCTCGTTTGTAAAGCTTAGTAATATATGGTTGAAAATAGTAACCGTCCCTTGATTCAAGTGCTTTCGTAGCAAATGGTTGCTTAGTCATTTTAAATTCACATTCATCCATAAAGTGATAAAATTGTAAGTCTTTCACATAACAAGAATTACTTTGGATAAAAAAGGTATATTTCTTGTTTGAATCCGACTTAACTTCAATTATATTGTTAATCTTAGAAGCCCATATTAAAGCTAATGGAAGCTCATATTTACAACATAAATCTTTTAGTGTATCATATATCTCAGCAAGTGCAGCTAATCGGTTTAATGCCAAACCTTGTAATTATTAAATAAAAAACAATTATCAAAAACAAAATTTAAAATCACAGAAAAAAATATTGATATTTTACTCTTAAATCAATAAAAGAAATAAAACCAAAAGGTTATATTTATGTTAGTTATTCATAATTTTTAAAAATTAAAAACTATAATGTCATAATTATATTTATTCAAACAAATTTGACCTATCGTATATAGACAGAGGTATTCATAAATAAAGTTGCATTGAGCGGCATTCCAAAAAAAATTTAAAAGTTGATTCGAGTCAAACTCTAGATTACCTCAAATAGTTATTTTTATTTTAAAAATTAAAATACTTTTATATTAATATTTTGATTTAATACAACGTGAATTTTATTAATTTTTTAATCAATTTCATTATAAGGTTTGTTTATTTTTTAACTCAATGCCTAGAATTATCCATAGTCCCTCCTCAACTTATAAATAGGAGGGTAATGCATTTCAGTGCACTTGAACTCACGTCCTCCTATATTGACAACAATGTCCATACCAATCAAGTTAAAGACTCAACCTACAATTAAAAATATTAATTTAAATATTAATATATATTTAATATTTTAATTATTTTTGGAATACTAAAATAAAATAGTTGAGTAGGCCCCACTTGTTTCGAAACTTAGGTGTGTTTGGATATGTGATGCGGTGCGGCATATTTAGCTTGCTTTTTTTATCACATTACAGTATCTAAACTCACCACTATCACTATTTTTACACTAACTATAGATAAATACACCGTTCATCTAAACAAACCTCAAATAAATACAACTCGACTTAACAAATTTACGAATACCTCAAGTGAAATAATAAAAAAATTTACTTTTTTTTAATAGGTGGGATTATGACATATTCACATTATGCTTTTAATCTAATTAAAATTTATCAATATTTTTTTACCAAATTTGTTAATAATTAACAATAAATCTATTACATATATAAAATGGGCAAACATAGTGAACACTGTAGATGAGAATACCTCAAATTTTGACAATTGTCCTTTTTTTTTTTTTTTCATTTGGTGAATTGGTAAAAAAGGAAGAGCAGTTTAAAGTTAAAGAAAAAAAATGGGTAACAAAGATAAAAGATTGAGAAAGCAGCCTATAGTCCTTGAATTTGACAATTTTTACAATTTGGTCCTTCAACTTTTTTTATCCACATTTGTCTAGGAGCTTGACATTTTTTTCCAATTTGATCCCTAAATTTAGATTCCATTAAGGTATGATGAAATGCATTTTGAGATTGTACCCAAATCTATCACCTAAAATTTAAAAAATATATAATCTAAAAATAGAAAAATTTTAAAATCATATAAAAGTTTTAGATAATGATGTAGAACAACCTCATAGTGTCATCATTCCTTAACAAAATTCAAATTTAAGGATCAAGTTGAAAAAAAAATTGTTAAGTTCTAAAACTAAGTGGACCAAAAACAATTAGAAACAATGATGGAAAAAAATCATCAAATTTAAGTTACTTTATTCCAAGAAAAAATGAAAATGAAAGAGGGAAAAGAAATAGTTTATGTATCGATGTTTTATGTATATTTTAATTTGCTTATGTATTAATTTTTTTATTTATGCTACATTTTAATTAGTTTTCATGTCAATCATTATGTGATGTTTACTTATTAATTAATTTATTGAATTTAAAATAAATTTATTAACTACTTTCACTTTTAGTCTAAATAATGTATTTTAAAAAACTAATCGATATGTACACTGACAGGTAAGGAGACAATAACCCAACTTATTTGATCGAGTCGAGTTGAATCGAGTAAAAAAATTTCGAGTTAGTCGAGTTGACAAATCCTATTATAGCAACTGAACTCAATTTAAATTTTGTTCTCAAATCGAATCGCATTTGAGTTAAAAAATTTCAAGTCAAGTCGAGTAGAGTTAATGAATCCTATTATTTATACTCAATGTTGCGTTTACATAGACAAATTATTTAACTAGTAGACATAGTACAAGATTATTTAACTACATAAACAATATAATGATTTTGCCTTTTAACTTATTGAGTAACCATTTATCAAAATAGCGTAGTTTTGCATTTTAACTTAATAGTTTTGACTTTTAATTTTAGAATAGTTAAACATTTATCAAATGACGTAATTTTGCCTTTTCTTATTTGGATTTTCAAATAACTCAAATTGTGTAATTCATATTTGAGTTAAACCGAAAAACTTAATTTTTTCTACGAGTTGATCCAAATAACTTGATTAACTCAAATAACTTGAACTATTTAATTCAAAATTTGAATTTTTATCAAGTTTTTTGAATCGGGTCAGATTTTACTCACCCCTAAATTGAAGTAATAGAACTATATAATCCTTTAACCAGGTTATGCTATAAGGTTCGAATGTCACATATGTGAATGAAAAGCAAATAGAGTATCATGGATCTATTCGTTTTTATTATGCATATTTGTATAAGGTATAAAAAAATATGTTGATATTCGACTAATGAAATAGATGTATTTATATATGTTTAACATATGAAATTTGGTGTTGTTATGTGGAAGCTTGATTTGAAACTTGTATAGATTATGAGTAGTGATGTGTTCATTATGAAACCTGGTTTGTAACGTAAGTCTTGAACATTATTGTTGATATGGAAAAATTTAAAAATGTGTATTGGGTTTATTCCATAAATGACTGTGCTAAACTGTGTCTAGTTCGGTAACTCCTCATAACCCTAATTCAGCGATGGATACGGGTTAAGGGGTGTTACATTTTATTGGTATTGTCTTCCGATTAATTGACCGAATTAACTGAAATTTATATGTTTTTGTCTTTTGTTTAAAACAAATATAAAACCTATCAAAAATATATTGAAATTAACTGAAATAATATGTTTTTGTCTTGAAAGTTAACCGAATTGATTGAACTTTTATATCTTGAAACACTACATAATTAAAAACACTACATAAGTCTTGAAATTAACACATAATATTAATTATTAAGTTTGGTTAGTTTGGTTAATTACCTGATTTTGAATCAAATTAACAGATAATTGAAATTCTAAAAAAAAAACATTAATCGATCTCCGACCGTTAATCGAATTAGTTCGACCGATTAATTCAATTTTAATCGAAATTTGAACACCCCTACTAACAATGTGATTTAAGATCTAAACATGATTTATTTGAAAATGAGTATTTTAATTTTTATTTTGTTCTTATTTATAAAGGATTGGATTGATTTAAATTAATATGTACCCAATATTTTGGCTAAACTAGGTGTATATGCCAATTATTTTTATCTTTGAGTCCCAAGTTTAAATTCCTCTCTCACTATTATTTATATTTTTTATTTCATGTTTTTTAAAGTTTTTTTAATAAATGTTTTTAACATATTATTTTATTTAGTTAAATAGTTAAAGAATAATGATTTCATTCTTGAAACTTAGGTTCAATTCTCCTTTTCTAAATATATTTGTAATTTTTATTCCATATTATTTCTAGTTTTATTTATTTTTAATTAATCATAAATTCAAATAATTATTACAAATATGATTATTTTTAGTAAATATAATATTTATATGTGTAATATTTATTTTTTAATTCGTGTAGTAAATATTTTTGTATGTGTAATATAACAATATTTGAACTATCATACTCACAATATAGATAAAAAATAATGATATTTGAAATAATTATTTAGTTTTATAATATTAGAAATCACAATACCAACAATATACATGGAGAAAATGAATATTTGACATATAAATATTATATATAAAGAAAAATACAAAATTAGTTTATGTTTATAATATATATAAAGGAGTTATTAATTAGTTGATGTTTATATTATATTTATTATTTTATTTTATGAATAAAAGAGTTATTAATTAAAAAGATGAATTAAAATAAAAAAATTTAAAATAATATATTTATTAATTAGAAAAACTCCGAACAGTATGAAATAAAAATTACAAATGTGTTTAGAAAAGGGGAATTGAACTTAGGCTTCAAAAATGAAATTATTATTATTTAACCATTTAAGTAAGGAAGCTAATATGTTAAAAACATTCATTAAAAAAAGAATAAGCTTAAAACAACATGCTATAGAAAAATACAAGTGTGAGTGAGAGAAGAATCGAACTTGGAACTCAATAACAAAATCATCAACATTTAACCATCTAACCAAAGAAATTAATTGTAATAATAAAGTCAAAATTTGTAACTTAAAGGGAAAGTGCGTCCATCTGAGCTTGTTTTCCTGCCAACTGTGCAGAAAGCTCGCCTAACTGGATTTGCTTTTACACACTCTCTCAAAAAACGACCTATTTTAATATTTTTAGTGATTTTGATGTATTGTATTTTTAAATTTTTTATATAAAAATTTTAATACAAAAAAACTGGACAGAACTCGTATTTTAGCATTTTTATCCCAGTCAAATTTGAGGTAAAATTTTAGACCTATTTTTCAAGCCGAATTGAACCCAAACCTAAATTTTTTGTTGGGCTCGACCTATAGACGATTCTAATTACTAACAAATTTACCACTATATTTTAGATAGATATTAGAATTTATCACTATAATTTAATTTTATTAATATATACTTTTCATTGTACTTTAAACTAAAAGTAAATTTACCACTTTCTTCTGCCTTAAATTATATTTTCCCGTTCCACTTTTATTTCATTGAATTTTGAAATTAAAGTTTGATTTTGATTAAATTTTCAATTTTCAATTTAAATTTCAATCAACTTAAGTTAAATTTAGTAAAATTATTTTAAATGTTTTATTGAAATAATTAAAATAATAAATTAAATAATATAATATTAATAAAAACTGTTATTTAAAATAAAATAAAATATTATTTTTATATTTTTTAACAAAATTCAAGCTTCCTTCATTAAATAAAAAATTGAAATTAATTTATATATTTTAAATAATTTTATAAATTAACTTAATGTTCACTATTAACATAAAATATTTGAAATAATTTTTCATTAAATTTTATTTTCAAATCATTAAAATGAATATTTAATGGTAATTTTTTTTAAATCAAAATTTAATGGAAAAATTAATTAAAATTTAAAGTTCAATGACTAATTTCAATCACATAAAATTTGAATGATAAATTTAACAAATTCTCAAAGTATAATAATTAAAATCAGTCAAAATAAAATATAGTGACGAATTTCAATATTCACTTATAGTATAGTGGTAAATTTACACTATAACCCTTAGTTTATTTAATGTTGTAGTAATATCAAAGGGATTACACCATTGATATAAATATATTATTGTAATCGCTGCGTAGTGGAAATAAAAAAAATAAATGTGAAGTTAGTACCTCCGGAAATGGTTGAAGAGGGTGACGAGGTGATGGATTTGGATTGAAACCTACAAAGAAATTCCATTACATAAAAATCTTATAATTAGTCAGTTTAATGTTATATAAATTTATAATCTATATTTATTAGTATATAAATTTATATATGGATAGTGAGCAACATCATATTATATATTAAAAAAATATTTATTTTAGTGATTTTTTGTTAGGAAAATAATTAGTAGTGACTATTTTATTATTTTTCGAAAGTTGAATGACTAAATTGAAATTTAAATGATTATTTTGTCTAATTTAATTTAACTTATAAATGTAGTATATGGTTAGCTACTAATATAAATTTAATGCATTAAATACAAATTCATATGTTAACAGAAAAGAATACAAATCTATATATAATTTGAGAAAAGAAAAGTACCTTGTCCCAACATATCGTTGTTGGAATTGGAATTGAAGTGTCCGTCTTCAACTTTGGGTTTCCATGCCGATAAGAAAAACATTCGACATCCCTCGATACCAAAAATCAAACACTCTTCCTCCTCCCCCATTATTTCTAGCAAACTTACATCCTTAACGCTAAGATTATCTTTCCCGTGCGTTTAATGGAGTTCGAGTAAAACCACCCATCGAAAAGAGACGTTGCCATTCACTCAAAGTTTGGTGCCTTCTAATTAGATTATTACCTTCCCATGCATCTCTGTTGCACTCCCACTCATACTCGTTAAAATAATAGTCCCAGCATTTGCAAGTATTGGAGAAATATTGAAAAGAATCCTCAAAACATCTCAAAAAATTGGAGTCGCTATGATTAGCATAAAAGTCTAGCATGATTACAATACTCGGATTTATCTCCTTCAATCTTACTAACTCTCTCTCCATTGCTTTTGCATCTCTTAGCAACTTATCAAGTTTAAATTTATAGTAAACCACCACCATTTCATCTTCTCTACTTCTTTTAAAATCTATTTCACATTCACCCACTTCGGCCAAACTATTGGCGTAAACCACTTTCAACTCATCCTCCAACTTTACATTAACTTTCTTGGCTTCCCTAGTCAAAAACTCCATTTGGCGTGAGAGCTTTACATGTTTTTTCAGAAATGGTGGAAGTATGTAACTTACACGGACGGATAGAGGATCGCCGGACAAGTTTGGTAGTGTACGAAGAACTGAACCCTCAAAACTGTAATATGGAATGGAGAAATCAATGAGATGTAATCGCTTGTTTCCCATTAAAAGCATCATGGAGGCCATTTTTTATGGCGCCATTAATATCGTATCTTTTATAATGATAATATCTTGCAGGATTAACGGAGAAAGTGAAGTAGGAAGAACGGGGATCCAGTCCGTAGGCTCGGCGAACCAAAGCCTCCGCAAAGTATTTCACCACTCTGCTGTGATCTGGATAATGGTAGGGTCTCTGATCAGCAAGAATCAAGATGTTCTGAAGGAACTCATCGGCGCTTTTCAGATCCCCATCTTCAATAGCTTCAGCGCTGGATAGTAACAATCTAAAGGCGGTGTCGGTGTCAAGAAAAGAAGAAGCCATGAAACAAGGTGAGATTCAACAAAGTTTGGGTAAAGCTGAAAAGAAATATGGTTGAAAAGTAAGTGAAAGCAGCAAGATTTCATATGAAACTATGTATTTTGTTTTTATCTATAATTCTTAGTTTGTGAAGAAATTTGGTTGAAAACTGACTGCAGTCATATATACATACAGATTCATATGAAACTATAAACAAACAAAACATATATAATTCTTAATTTGTGGAGCACAACCCAAAGCAGTAGGAATAGCGTGTCGTTGATAGAGACCTCACGCGGAATACTCGCTGTCTCTACTTTGACTTTTCTTTCTTTTCTTTGTGCTTCCTAGAAATTACCTGCATGTAAATTAAGTAATATCTTCTTTTCGGCTAAAATGGGCTACTATGCTTTTTTTTTTTTTAATTAGACTTTTAAGCTCAATTTTTCTAATTCAAGAAAATAGGTATTTTTCAGAGAAATGAAAAGCACACTTAATTGGCTCCGCTTTCCGTTTCTCTAAGGTTAGGATTTTTAATATTATTAAATTTAAGGTTTTAATATTATGAGAGTTTAGGGTTTTTTAAAGGGTTTGGGGTTCTCAACTGAAATTGGAGAATTTTAAAGGTAGTTTTGAGGAGTCAAGAATGTGATAACACATCTCATAACATATACATTTTATATGTCGTGGTGAGATAGAGCCATCACCTCAAAAATCCATTATGGGGAAATCTAGTTTTGGGATGATTGTGCTTTGATAAGATCAGGGGTCAAAGTTTACGTGGAGGTCTCAATCTGCAATAGTGAGGCGGTCACGAGTTCGAGTATAATTAGGGGCCAATTGACGGTCGTTATGCGGTCACGAGCTCAAGCTTTTTGGATACCCCGCAAATGATGCCTTATATATACAATACATAAGATTAAGGCCATAATAATAGAGAAAAACGAAGGGATTTCAGGTGTAATCAACATAAATTTTTTTCTCTATTTTTATGTAGTCGATATCTTCAACATTTCATTCTTATCCGAAAACTAACACCGAGATGAACACAAAAGGACACGCAGGGGAGAGCGGATGTTTCAGCGTAAGTAGAAATTAAACTCGGGTTGGCACGACAACGGTTATAATTATTAATGGATTATTTAATAACGACAACCGTTGTTAGCTCGAAAGGAGCTTCACATTTACTCCACTGAAATAGTTGCTCCCTACCTAAGAGTCCTCATGTGTCCACGATAGTACTGACCTTCGGATAAAAAGGAAGGTTAAAGGTATCAGTTGCTTGTAAATGTAGAAAAAAAATTACACTGATTATATCAAGAAGACACAGTTTTCCCCATGATTATACCCTCAAACTTTCGTATATTATTTATAAGGCAACATTGCCAAGCAATCGAAAAGTTTGAGTTTGTGGATGCATAACGGTCGTCAATTGGCCCACCCGTTATACTTTGATCCATAATCACATAACATCATCGATTAAGACCCCCACGTATACTACCATCGTGACAGTACAAAGCAAAATCACCCTGAAACCCGACTTCTCCAGTATAGGCTTCGAAGGTAATGGTCCCATCTTAGCATGATATATGAAATGTGTGTAGCTCGGAGCAATATCGCATCACCGACGATTCAATAATACCTCGAACATCAACCAAAATTCTTTAGCGACAAAAACTTTTAACATTGAGAAGTGTTTTGTAAATGAGGGACGATGAAACAAGGAGTGGAAGACCCATTTTTATAGGCGTAGGGTAAGGGTTGGATTTCAAAGTAAAATTTCCCACGGTCGGAAACGCACTGTAGAACTAGCATCTTCTAGGAACATATTCAAAATGTGCCTTAAAACGGATGAAAAATTGGCCGGGCACGTACTTTTGAAGAAAAAGATTAGAGAAAGCATGCCCAGCTGAGCGAGCTTCTTTATTAACATGGTAGGAAAGCGATAGGGGTGAGTATTCGATTGAGTAAAAAAATTTCAAGTTAGTCAACTTGATTAATCCTATTTTAGCAACCGAACTCAATTTGAATTTCTTTCGAATCAAATCAATTCGAGTCACCATTTTCAAGTCAAGTCGAGTTGAGTTAACGAATCCTATTATTTATACTCAATGTTGCATTTACATGGACTGATTATTTTACTAGTAGACTAGGGGTGAGGATTCGATCGATTCAAGTGAAAAATTTCGAGTTAGTCGAGTTGACGAATCCTATTTTAGCAACCGAACTCAATTAGAATTTTTTTGAATTGAACCGAATCGAGTCAAAAAATTTCTAGTCAAGTCGAGTCCAGTTAACGAATCCTATTTTTATACTCAATGTTGTGTTTAGATGGACCGATTATTTAACTAGTAGACGAAGTACACGATTATTTAACTACATAAACAAATATAATGGTTTTTCCTTTTAACTTAATGAGTAAACAGTTATCAAAACAACTTAGTTTTGCCTTTTAATTTAATGGTTTTGACTTTTAACTTTAGAAAAGGTAAAACATTTATCAAAACGATGTAGTTTTGCCTTTTCCTATTTGAATTTTTGGATAACTCGAATTGTGTAATTCATATTCGAGTTAAACTGAAAAACTTAATTTTTTTTTATTTGAGTTGATCCGAATAACTTGATTAACTCAAATAACTTGAACTATTTAATTCAAAATTTAAATTTTTTATCGAGTTTTTCGAATCAAATCGAATTTGGCTCACCCCTACAGTAAACGAAGTATAGGATTATTTAACTATATAAACAATATAATGGTTTTGTTTTTTAACTTAGTGGATAAATATTTATCAAAATAACATAGTTTTGCCTTTTAACTTAATGGGTAAATATTTACATAATATTTCCTTTATTAATTTTTTGTAAAAAAAAAAAATCTTGAGTATTTGCATTTTTATAAAAAAAATTGAATGTTGCATATAAAAAGTTTAAAATTTTATTTCTTTGTGAATGATAATTTGAATAATTATGGACTATTTTGACTCAGAATGATTACATTTAATATTTGAATAATTATGGACTATTTTGACTCCGAATGATTACCCTATATAAATAATTTTTTTAAATATCTAAATATAAAATTTAGGTATAATAATTTGTTTATTCCTTCAATTTTATAAAAAAAATCATTTTAATTTTTCATCAGTTTTTTAACCCTTCAAATTAAGTTATTGTGAAAACACTCCAAATATTGACATTTCATACATTTTTTTATTAATAACTACCATAATAGTAGCTGGAACGGCATTTCATAGTGGTGGAACGAGGTCTGTCCCTAAAATCTCTTTAAAGGTTTATAAGGTATTGCGAAAAACTTAATCCTTAAAATTTATTTATTTAACCATTTTGGTCATTATTCTTTTTTTCTTCATTTTAATCTTCAACCTTTAAAATATAGAAAAATTGTTTTTTTTATATTATTACTAGCATGACAATCTGTATATAAAATTCAAAAAAATTAATACAAAATATTTTAAAAAATCAACAAATTATAAAAATTATAAAAAACTTTTAAAAAATTTATTAATGTTAACAATAAAGTATATATAAAATATCAAATGAGCTATCGTATTAATACCACTAAAATTTTATTAGTTTAATCGATTTTTTTTAAATAAAATATTTTGACTAAGTTTTTAAAATCGATATAGATAAAAAAATTAAAAACTAAATTAAAAGAATATAAATTTTAAAAATTAAATGCTACTTTATTCCAAAGTAAAAGCAATCGCGCGTCATTGATTGATGGGGAAACTCCACGCGGAATACACGCTTTCAACTTTGGATTTTCTTCTTTTCCCGTGGCCTTTACAAATAAGGTGATAGAACCTCTCTCTTTTTGCTTTCCACTTGAATTTAATTATTAGCCAAATTATTATTTATTCTAAAGTAATATTCTAAACCACTATCAACATAATAAATAATAAATTTCTTATTTAGAAGAAAAAAAAGATAGAGTAGGCATGGTCTCTCTAAGTCTCAAGTGGGATAACTTTTATGTTTTCTTTTTCTGCAAAAAGATTCTCCCAAAGTTTAGTTTATTTGTACACTTCCTCCCACTTTCGATTTTCTATTCATTTTCATTGATTTTTTTTGTTTGTTTGCATTTTTATTTAAAAAATTAGTTCAATGGTTTATTTTTGGTAAGAATTAAAATAAAATTACATCAAATCAACTGTTCAAAAACATCACAATCTAAATTTCGTTAAAATATCTCCAATACTTCATTGGAGGCTCGTCAAAAATCTATAAACTTGACTTCCATATTAGACAGAGTTTAGCCATATTATTTGCAGCTAAAATTTTCTCTCTGGGCACATAACGAATACACCACTGACCTTTAGATTGCATAGTCCTTTATACTCTTCTAAGTACTGTGATGCCCGACTCTTTCAACTTCTATTTGGTCAAGCCCTTAATCACTTCTAAATTGTCAATGTCTATTGTGGCCAGTTTGTATCCTTTCTTTAGCAGAATAAGGATCCCATCATGATTACCCCGGAGTTCTACCTCGAAGGGAGTACAACTACCCAGAAAATGATTAAATCCCACAATCCTGTTACCTTCCAAGTCATGGGTCACTCCTCCAATAGACACTTTTCCAGTGGCTCTCTCCACAACACCATCAGAAAAAATATGAACCCACATTTCCTTATTATGCCTTTTGTAGTACGGGTTTAGGGACTTGGGTTTGTAAGCGTTCTGATTTGACTCGAACTATTGTGCCCAGCTCAGAGAAACTTTAATGATTTCAAAGGCATGCCAATTAATGTTTTAGAAGATGAATAGATTTCTATTCTTCCAAATACGCCAGATAATTAGCCCAAAAAGACTCAACCACAGCACTCCACGCTTCTGCAAACGCATGTGACAACAAAGGTTAAAAGAAAACCAAATTTGAAAAGAGTAAAAAAAAGAACTTGATTTGTCGATCATTTGGAACGATATGCATCCACACTTCCTTTGTAGCCACACAATCCCAAAGAACATGGATAATGTCTTCTGTTTCATAGCCACAAATGTAACAAGAGCTATTGTGACCCAATCATCGCCTAGTGTGCTCTGAGTTAGTAAGTAATATTTGCTGACAAGCTAACCAAAGGAAAAATCACTCTTTGAGAGCCTTGATATTTCCGGATGTTCTTCCAAAACGGGTCTTTGGGGTTCCAAGACTCTTGTTATAAAGACCAGTAAGCGCTTCGAACTGAAAAAGAACTTGAAGCTAAAAAAGCGCAAATTATCCTATCCACTCCTAAATTGGGATGTGGAGGAGGAATGTTAACTATTCATTGAATCACCTTTTCAAGTAACCACACATGAAATAGATCTAGATTCCAAGAGCTATCGTCCATGACCATATCCTTAAGGGTGCAATCCATATCCATATTTACATGAGCAGAGATAAAAGAGTGTAGAGGTTTGATTTCCGAGATCCAAGAATCCTTCCAGCAACAAATGCTTGTGTCACTACCCACAGACTAAGCTAAGTTTTCACATAAATTGGCCACACCTTAGAGAGAATGCCATAAATTTGTAAACCATTGTAATATTATTTGTTTTTCGACATTATTAGACACTATTCGAGAAGATGCTATTGGATCCAACCATGAAATCTTCTTTTCTTTGGTATCGATATAGTAAAAAACCCAATGTTCTGATAAACATTGGTAGAAACATCTACAATCACATATCAAAAAAAAGGAAAAAAAAAAAATTATTGTCAGTAACAATCAACTAATTGAATTACGATTGATTTTTCCCACGATAATGCAAACCATTACATCCCAAGTATAAGCTAAAAAGAAAGTTTTAAAAAAATCAAAGAGCTTACTTTATGTACACCCCATAACTTCTTAGCTTTAAAATAAGCTAATACTTCTACTTCTAAATTGCGTCCTTTTATCAACTGAGTCTGATGATTGCAAATATATTATAAAATAATAAATAAAATAATAACAATTTCAATTCGAAATATCAATAGATTTTGACAAGATAGAAGTTGTTACAGCTATTTGTGAGTTAAATGAATAGTAACTGATTTATACATTCTGAAATTTCTCATATATCTTCTTAAGCAATTTGAAAAAGCATTAACAACTTGCATCATAACGTAAATAATTAACTATCATTGATTTATTTACAATCAAATTCATATTAAATTACAGACATGATAACATTAAACACAACATGAGAAAAATATATAACTAATGCATGACACACATATATAATTATGAAAATCATACAAATATACAAATTACAGAATTAATTATGTCTGATCACTATACATTTGATAATTACTTACCAAATCCTTAATGTAGTACTCTCTTTGAGTTTCATTTCCTTGGGGCACCATGAGTAAAGATGCCAATATCTCACCCTAGAATATAAATTCTATATCTCGTCCCTTCAATTTTCTGTGAAACATTATAATGATAACTTCATATTCCAATATTAACTCATCAAAGTTAGCAATATACCCATTTAACTCATTCCTTTGCCATTTATCTAGCCGTTTAAGTTCCTTACTTGTAAACCTTGAGAGTAAATATTCCTTAATATCCTATAACAACAATAACCAAATAAAATCTTGATGTATGAATAAAACTAAAATAATGTATGTATAACCAACAAAATAAAGTATGAACCTGTTCACACCATGGTCTTTGCTCCTTCAATGTTGCTTCATCTTCAGACTCGAAAGATGAGCTCTGAACCTCATTTGATTGATTACTATTGAACGATGAATCATATTTCAGAATTTCAATTACGTCATCAACATTTCTTCCATGATTAGGTTCGGTAATAAGAAGCTTCGGTTAATAATTTAATCCATTTTCAATGATAAATAAATCAAATTTAAATTGTTTGTGTAATTAGAAATACCTAATGGCTTCAATGATATCATTTTTTGGTGAACAATCTGTAAAGAAAGAGCTTATCTTTTCATTTCAAATCAAATAATAACATTTATTCTTTAAATAAATAAATAAAATGACAAACATTCAACTTTTTACCATTTTGTTGGAAGCTTTAGATTTGTATCTGCTACTAGTTTCTCCAGAGCACCAATTTTTGTTACTTCGCACTGTTTGCCACCCTTTTAGATTCAGTTCAGGATAAGAAACAAAGAAATATAACTTGTCAGAAAATCCAATCATTTAAGTATGTACTTAGTTCCTATTGACATTTCACCAATATGTAATAACATTGTGTCACCATCGAATTAAAATAAGATGTATTAACATATGATATTTCAATAGTTTAATTAATTTCAAATTAAATAAAAGCAATTCTCTTTATTTTCTTTTAGAGTATCTGTGTCAATCAAATACTAATATTGACATTGACATTCGAGTTTGAGTAACATAATAGTTAATAATAAGTATAATTCAATTACCATTGTTATTGGAATCTCTGGCAATGTCTTCGGTACTAATAGCTTTTTCAGGATTCGAAGGTTTGGAACTTTTTACGACATAAGTGTCCTCCTCATCCAGCTTCCTTTTCCTTTTATCCTATGAAATGAAAATGCATTAACGAAGTTCAGTCTTCATGGTATATGAAAAAAAATTCAATGGAGACGGTTTCTAATCATAATTCATGTACAATGCTTACCGTATTTTGTGTGGGTTCATGATTTTCTCCATCATCTGTGATAGCAAATGAACTCTGTTAATTGATAAGATAGTGTAATACTAAAGAACAGAGTAGACCTTCTAAGTGAAGTGTAGGAAAATATAATTGAAGGATCTAAATAAATTAAGAGTTAGACTTACTTTCTTTTGGAGTTTCCAACCAGTTTTCACAGCATACCAAAGCTTCCATGCTCTCAGGATTCAAGCTACTGTAGGCTGGATTATTGATCATGGCACCAATATTTGAACGTGGTGTGGAAACTGATACCGGAATTGCAAGGAAATCTCGAGCCATCTTTGCAAGTATTGGAAACTTTTGAGATTTATCACACCACCAACCAAGTATGTCAAAGATTGCTCCATCCATGGGAAGTAAAGGCTCATCTAAGTAAAGCTCAAGCTCTAACTTCCATGAGGCCTCCTCATTAAAGTTGGTGGCAGATGAAAAATTACTCAAGCAGTCCAAAATACTATCATTTCCAAGCCCTATTGTTGAACAATTGAAATCATTTAGGTTGTTGGCTTCACTAGCATATTCATGGTAGACATCCCTAAGAACTTTATGAAACTTGTTCAATCGCATCTTACTATCATGGCCATAAATCACTCTAAATGAGAGTTCCACAATTTTAAATTTTAACCTTGGATCAAGAACAGATGCAACAGCTAATGCCAAATTGCATAAGCTCCAACAGTGGTCGAATTTCCTCTTCATCAATGTAACAAATGAATGATTGTTTTTTTCCAACTGAAGAAATTTCTTGTATATGTCACAAAGCTTTGGAAAGTACAAACTTACAGGAAGGCATTGAGTTCCTTTAATATCATCAAAGCATTTAATACAACTCTGTAGAGCTACTGCATTCTCCCATTCCTCCATTGATGGGTTTAGTTTAAAATTGCCATCAATTTGCTCCAACTGACAGAATATTTCTCTTGATCTCAAAGCACTATCAAGTATGTCAAAGTCTGATTCCAGCCTGAAAGAAAGATCATCCCATAATTTCCCACCTTGTAGCTTCACTTGATCTACAGCTTCTTGGAATTTCAATTTTCCATGTCTTGTTTCAGTGACATATTCAATGGACTTCCTTAACTTAAAAAGTATGCCATCCATCTCACGGAACCCATCCTCAAGAAGTGTGAAACTGATGAACCAATGATCTGAAGAAACAGAGCCCTCATTACCAAGACAAATTTCTTTTATCTGATCAACCATACTGTCATTCAAAAAAGAGTTATCCACAGTTATGGAGCATACTTTGTTGCTTATATCCCACTCCAAAACCAAGCTCCGAATAATATCGCCTAAAGCCTTTGTGTCATGGATATGCTCCAAAGTTTTCAAGGCAAGAATCTTCCTCTTTAGTTCCCAACCATCATCAATAAAATGTGATATCAAACAGCAATATGTAGTCTTTCCAGATTTGTTCTTCCACAAACTCACTGTCAGATTGAATTTACTAGCAAGCTTATCAAAATACAGCTGAAGTTTCTCCTTCTCTTCGTCATAAATGAGATGTATATAAGATAAAATTTCTTTGGATTGAAACTCAAACATGGGTTGCAAACCTTTCACAAAATTGTTAAAGGTTTCTTGTTCAGCCATATCCAAAGGACATTGAAGCTTAATCATCATTTTCGCAAGATCCATGTGACTCCTTTTTTTATCAAACCTCAAGCTTCCTTCATTGGTATCAACTGCAAGTATCAACTGGCTTTCATGATTTTGTTTCTTATTACCAGGACATACATTCGAGTGGTTATTCAAGTGTATGGTCCCAGTCTTGCTTGACCCTGTAAGCACCTTGGGGGCAATGTTTGCATCTTGTTGAGACTGTGACAGCATCTTAACATGCACCATGCACTTAGTATGCATATGATTTCATGTGAAAACAAAAGAAGAAGAGGAGAAAACAGCAACTTGAACACACAAACTTGGAACACTCAAGTTAATGGTTAAAAACTTTTTCAACCAACCCATTGATATGTGGATATATACATAAAATACAAAGATTGAATAGTCAAAAAGACTATCACCTAGTGAATCAACCACTCCCACTAGACTTTGACCATTACAAACTTAAACTACACATAAAATAATAGCTAATACACTAGCCATTACATCAATTCAAATCAAACATTATATCCTACTAGTTTTGCTATTACATTACAAAAGGATTGAGCTAAATTACATAGAAGCAAAATCAATCAAAATGAACAAAACTAGCTGCTGCACTAGGTTCAGCTCCACTGCTGCTTCTGCTTGCTGGTTTGCTGTTGCATTGCTGGCCAAAAGTCTAATACTCCTCCTTGGACTGTATGCAACAAACACTAATATGGTCCCTCAAAAATTCAAACCGTGATGTACCAAGAGGCTTGGTTAAATTATCTGCTAATTGGTCTTGTGAGCTACAATGAACAAAGCTAACTTCTATAGACTGTTCAGCCTCCCTGACAAAGTGAAATTTGATCTTAAAATGCTTTGTCTTGCCAAGAAAAACCGGATTCTTGGCTATGGCAACTGCTGATTGGTTGTCGACCAAGATTTCAGTTGGCTCTGTTTGTTCTTCATTCAAATCACACAAGAGTTTTCTAAGCCAAATGGCTTTATTAATAGGTGCTGATGCTGTAATATATTCAGCCTCTGCTGTAGACTGTGCAACTGTCTGTTGCTTCTTTGAACTCCAGCAAAATGCTCCTGAACCAAGAGTGAATAAGTAACCAGAGGTACTTCTCATATCGTCAATCGAACCAGCCCAATCATTATCAGAATACCCTGTTAGTTTGAGCTTATTTTTTCTTTCAAATCTAACTCCATGTCTCAAAGTGCCTTTGACATATCTGAGTATCCTTTTAGCAGCCTTGAAGTGAACAATATTACAGCAGTGCATAAATCTTGACAGGAGACTAACACCGAACATGATGTCTGGCCGAGTTGCTGTTAGATACAGCAGACATCCTACCAGGCTTCGATATTCCTTCTCATCTACCCTTGCATGATCTCCATTACTGGTCAGCTTTTCTCCTTGTGCAACTGGTGTGCTGACTATCTTACAGTTTTGCATACAAAATCTGTTGAGGATCTTTGATGCAAAGGCATGTTGGCTAATGAAGATGCCATAATCAGATTGACTTACTTCCATTCTAAGGAAGTATGTCATAACCCCTAAATCTGTCATTTCGAAAACTTGTTGCATTTGCACCTTGAATTCAGAAATTAATTCATCTTTGCTCCCTGTTACAAGCAAGTCATCGACATGGAGGGATATAATCAGCATGGTTTCTCCTTCTGATCTTTTTAAAACCATTAAGAAATGCTGATTTGACATCTAACTGATGAAGCTTCCATCGTTTCTGAGCAGCTATAGCACATAACAGTTTAATGGTATCCAATCTGACCACAGGAGCAAACGTTTCCATGAAGTCTACCCCATATTACTAGCTATAACCGTTGACCACGAGCCTCGCTTTGTACTTGTTTAAAGAGCCATCAGCATTGTACTTGGCCCTAAATACCCACTTAACACCAATGGTCTTCTTATGAATCGGTTTGTCCATTAATTCCCAAGTGTCATTCTTCTGAATCATTTCCAATTCAGCTTCCATTGCCCTCTTCCACTACTTATCCTTGGCAGCTTCTTCAAAATCTGAAGGTTCAACTATTGCAACATCACATCTTTGATAGATGTCTGCAATAGCCCTTGTACCTCTTGTAGGACTATCATCAACATCTTCATTGCTAGGCTCAGCTTCAACCATTTCAAGGCTACTGTCTAGATGATCTTCCTCAAACTGACTTGTGCTTGAATCATTCCAATTCCAAACCCTCTCTTCATTAAATCTGACATCTCTACTCACCAAGACTTTCTTTGTTGCTCGATCAAACACCCTATAGCCCTTGTTTGTATTGCTGTAACCAACAAATATCCCTGGAACAGCTCTTCTTTCCAGCTTAATTCTCTTTTCTACTGGAATGAGAATATAGCAAACACAACCAAACACCTTCAAATGTGAAACATTAGGCTTAAGTCCATGCCATGATTCAAAAGGTGTCACGTCCTTGACAGCTTGTGTTGGCAATTTGTTAAGTAGATACACTGAGGTATTGACTGCCTCAGCCCAAAACTTGCTTGGTAATTTGCTCTCAAATAGTAAACATCTGGCCATGTTCATCACAGTTCTGTTTTTTCTTTCACATACTCCATTTTGCTGAGGAGTATACACTGTGGTCAGTTGGTGATGGATCCCATTTTGCTCACATAGCTTCTGAAATTTATCAGATAGATACTCTGAGCCATTGTCTGTTCTCAAGGCTTTAATTTTGCAACCTGTTTGATTTTCAGCTAAAGCTTTGAATTTGTTGAAGGCTTCAAAGACTTCAGATCTCTGCTTCAAGAAATAAACATAGCAGAATCTAGTCAGATCATCAATAAATAGCACAAAATACCTGCTATCATTCAAGGAAGGAGTCCTCATTGGTCCACAGATGTCAGACTGAACCAGTTCAAGCTTTTCTCGAGCTCTGAATGCTTTGTCAACTGGAAAGGGTAGTCTAACTTGTTTACCAAACTGACAGACTTCACAAACAGACTCCTTGACTTCAACCTTGCACAAATCATCAACCAAATTCGATCTATGCAGCAAATCTAATGATTTATAACTAGCATGGCCTAGCCTTTTATGCCATAGGCTAGTACTATCAGCCAAACTTGTGTAGGCCTTCTTCTCAAGCATATTCACATCAAGCATGAAGCTCCTGTCTGTCATTGCTACTGTGATCAGCTCCTGACCATAAGGGTCTCTAACAATGCAGGAACCATTCTCAAAAGTAAGTGAGTGACCCTTTTCTACCAATTGTCCAACACTTAACAAATTCTGATCTATTTCAGGTACAAAGAGTACATCAGAAATTACTTTGTTACTTGAAGCAGTCTTGATCACCACATTGCCTCTGCCCTTGGCTTCAATCAGATCTCCATTGCCTATTCTGATTTTTGAGGCAAAGCTTCTATCAAGATCTTTAAACAGCCCTTCATTAGCTGCCATATGGTGCGTGCAACCACTGTCCACTAGCCACTCTACTTTAGCCTTGCTGGTTGTTGCAAAGCATGTTGCTGTGAAGACATGCTCCTCCTGAGCTTGAAGGACCTCAGCAGCTTGAGCCTTGACTTGCTGCTGTGCAGGTGCCTTGCCCTTATTTTTGCAGACCTTCTCTACATGTCCAAATTGTTTGCAACTCCTGCATTGGATGTCTGGTCTGTACCAGCAATATTTTTCTGAATGTGAGGTCTTTTGGCAGTGTTTGCATGGTGGAAGCCTCCTCTTGCCTGATTCCCTCCTTGACTTCACTTTCTTATCGGGCCATGGTTTCTTTCCTTTCTGACTTGAGTCTTCCCTTGTCTTTGCTTGAAAGGCTCCTTCAGAATGGTCTTCTTGCCTATTGGCTCTTCTCTGCTCGAGTGCATAGAGAGAATTCACTAGTTCAGATAGAGAAATAGTTGTGAGGTCTCTCGAGTCCTCCAATGAGGAGATTTTTGACTCAAATCTCTCAGGAAGAGTGGTGATCACCTTCTCAACAATCCTACTCTCACTGAAATCTTCACCAAGCAGCCTTATGCTATTGACAGTGGCCATTATTCTGTCTGAATACTGCTTGATAGTCTCAGCTTCTTTCATCTTCAAGTTCTCAAAGTCTCTCCTCAAGTTAATTAGCTGTTGTTGCCTTGTCTTTTCAGACGCCATGAACTCCTCCTTTAACTTCTCCCATGCCTGCTTAGGTGAATCACAAGCCATGATTCGAGTGAATATCACATCTGATACTCCATTTTGCAGGCAAGCCATGGCCTTGTGCTTCTTGGCTCGTTCCTCGCTATGCTGTCTCATCTGAGCAATGGTGGGATTAGCTCTCAATGGAGGTGGTTCAACATCACTCTCAACTGCACTCCACAAGTCTTGTGCCTGAAGATGTGTTTTCATTTTTACTGACCATATATGGTAGTTCTCGCCAGTGAACACAGGTGGTGGAGGTGTTGTGTAACTCATCCTGTTGCAACAAGTTCAGCAATCTCGTTTTCTTCTTTCTTAAGCTTTCTTTCACAAATCAATAACCAACAATGGAGGCCCTCAAAGATAATCGACTCTGATTACCATTTGTTGAGACTGTGACAGCATCTTAACATGCACCATGCACTTAGTATGCATATGATTTCATGTGAAAACAAAAGAAGAAGAGGAGAAAACAGCAACTTGAACACACAAACTTGGAACACTCAAGTTAATGGTTAAAAACTTTTTCAACCAACCCATTGATATGTGGATATATACATAAAATACAAAGATTGAATAGTCAAAAAGACTATCACCTAGTGAATCAACCACTCCCACTAGACTTTGACCATTACAAACTTAAACTACACATAAAATAATAGCTAATACACTAGCCATTACATCAATTCAAATCAAACATTATATCCTACTAGTTTTGCTATTACATTACAAAAGGATTGAGCTAAATTACATAGAAGCAAAATCAATCAAAATGAACAAAACTAGCTGCTGCACCTGGTTCAGCTCCATTGCTGCTTCTGCTTGCTGGTTTGCTGTTGCATTGCAGGCCAAAAGTCTAACACATCTGGGTACTTGTTTTTCATCTTCTTCAAACCTATCAAAGTGATCCCAAACCTTAGACCTCAACTTTCCCTGTGTGGCTTTTGAGGGTTTCTCATTTGCTTTTACAATCTCAGGGTCACCATTGGGAAAAATCTGAGAAATTGAGAATAAATCATTTATACTACATTATATAATATAAGCATAAGACCACTGATTAAACTTTTTACATTTAAGCATACATCTTGACAAGCATTCCCCTAATAACCCTTTTTATCTTAGAAATTATAAATCAGTTATCAACTAGAATATATGCTATTAACAAGGAAGAATAAATAATTACCTGGTTATGAGGTCCTTCTAGTGTGTTAGAAGGAGCTGCAACAACATTTGATGAAGACTGTATAGTTTTTGGCGAGGGAAAATTTAGAACCACTCCCTTCTAAAAGCAAATGATATGATCATCATTAGAACCATGAATGCTAATTTATGATTAATTTAGTGTTGAAATAATAGAATAATATATAAGACACTGCAATTACCTGGTCCTCTGTTTCTTCAGCTATTTTCAAAGTTTAGTTGAAAAGCTGTTTTAATTCAAGGTTTTAGAATATAATTGATGGTTGAAAGCTTGTCATTGCTTTCTTTGTTTTTCTTTTTCTTTTTGGTGTTTTTGAATTGAAATACATGAGTAATTGATTAAATAAAATGATTGCTTTTAAATAATTTTTAAATATGAAAATTATTAATCATTGATCTTTCATCTCTAATTATCTTTAATTTTTACTCGTAAGAGAGTAAAAAATTGTAGTTATCTTTATACAATCGATCCGTAATTAGATTGATCATCACTCATTTTAGTCATTCTTTATTGTCATTATTTTAATAACCACAATTAAGATAATTTTTTTATTCGCATACCATTGTCACAAAATCTTTGTTCATTTGGAACTTATCATTTGCAAAAGAAAAAAAAAATACTAATAAGAAATAGTCTTGTTTTATAAAATCAAAGTGGAATTTGGTATTTGAGTTTGACATTTTTTTTAACGAGATACATTTGTTATTTTCTGTTGTATATGACAAAATTTACACATTTTGATACCTAAAAGTAATAATGTTAATTTTTTTAGTGTTTAATTTGAGTTTTAGAGTTGATTTGATGAAAATCTATAATTAGATAATAATATTAGCACTTGTGTAATCAAATCAATCCTAAAACTCAAATCAAATCACATCGATCTTATTGTATTTCACAAAATTAAATGTAAAATTAAATAAATTTATAATTAACACAATTTATTTTATCAACAAAATCATGAAAAATTGAAACATGTAATAATATTAGTATTTAACTTTCATTAGATCAGCCTTAAAATCTGAATTAAACATTAAAAAGTTAACACCCTTATCTTTGAATATCAAAATATATAATTTTTTTTCAAATATAAATATCAAATTGAACTAAAAAATAACACTAATACCACATTGAAAAAAGTATCAAACTCGAGTATCAAATGAATTATTAAACCTATAATTTTTAATTAATTAATATGAAAGTTTATTTTTCTTTTTGGCATAGAAACTAAACATAGATCCGAGAGTAAAAGTATCATACATGCATAAAAAAAGTAAAGAAAAAAATTTATAACAATAATTTCTGTCAAATTTCAAGACTTCAAATTCACATCCATTCGACTTTGAGTCCTAAATAAAACATCAATCATTATTATATTTTTTTTCTATGTAATCTTCCACGGTATATATCAAGAAAGATATGACGACGAAAATGAACCATGTCTTTTTGTTTAAAAGGAAAGCAATCACCATGTGTAAGACAACCACCATATTTTATCACGAATATCGCACAATCAACCGAGCTTTACATTGCAGTATAAAAGAAAAGAAAAATAAGATAACAGATAAATAAAAGGCAGAAAAGCTACAGATTTTTTTAGAGATGAATGCTTACTTTTTTTGCTCAGGAATATCATTACGCACTAAAAATGGCCATTCCTTTGCATCATTATAACCCAACTTTGGCAGTAGAAGAGTTGTAAACCATTGTACTATTATTTGTTTCTCGACATTATTAGACATTATTCGAGAAGATGCTACTGGATCCAACCATGAAATCTTCTTCTCTTTGGTATCGACATAGAAAAGAACCCAATGTTTTGATAAACTCATTGGTAGAAACATCTACAATCACAGATCAAAAAGAGAAAAACAATTATTGTTAGTAACAATCAACGATTTAAATTACGATTGATTTTTCTTACTGTAATGTAAACAATTACATCCCAAGTACAAGCTAAAAAGAAAAAAAAAAATCAAGAGCTTACTTTATGTACACCCCTTAGCTCATCAACTTTAGACCGGGCTAATACTTCTTCTTTTGTTCTGGGTCCTTCCATCAATTGAGTCTGATGATTGCAAAAATATGATACTCTATAATAATAATAATTCCAATTCGAAATATTGATAGATTTTCGCAAGATAAAAATTCTTACAGCTGTTTGTGAGTCAAATGAAAAGTGATTGATGTATATATTTGGAAAATTGTCAGATCTCTTCTTACGCAATTCAAAAAAAGTATAGCATATCTCTATCTCGAATCAGTATAGCATTTGTTCATCTTAAGATTACCTGAGTTTCTTCATGGTATCAGTCGCTCGTCGATCCTCGGCCATGGCTACCACGCATTCTGCTGACTCCGACTCTGTTGAGTCGAGTGGCTCCGTGTTCATTGCTGATCGAATCATAAACTCCTTTCCTAGGCATGAAGTGGTGAAGTTTGACGAGGGCACCTTCGTTCAATGGAAAAACAGGCGCGATTAATTGTTGCTGGTTATGATTTGACAGGGTTTCTCGATGGCACTCTACTGCCCCCGACAAGGTTCGTTCAAGCACCCGACGGTGCTCTTGTTGCAAATCCGTCTGCTTCGGTTTTCAATCAACAAGACAACCTCCTCACATCGTGGCTGCTTTCCACGATTAGCCCTTCCTACCTATCCTCCTTCACGGACATACAAATAGCATGCGATGTGTGGACGACGGCGAACAGCCTGTTTGCAGCGGACACGGGCACGAAGCAGTCATGGCTTTGCCACGAACTGCACTCTCTCACAAAAGGTAGCCTCTCCATCAAAAATTATATTGCTCTTCTTGAAATATTTAAAACTGACTTAACAACTCATTGACATTTGCAAAAAGAAAATCAATACAATTATAAATTCAAATTTTAACATTTAATTAATCAATTTGAAAATAATTTTACTGTTCGACATAGAAAATAAGTATAGATCCGAGGTTGAAAATACATAGATGCATAAAAGATGAAAAAAAAAAAACTAATAAAATTCATCAAATTCTAGAAACTTGAATACACATTCTTCGACCTTGAGCGCGCCCAAACAAGGCATTAATCTTGTTTATTTTTTGATATCCAATCTTCCACGGTATAAATCAAGAAAGATACGTCTTCGAAAATGAATTGTATCTTTTTGTGTAAAAGGGAAGAAATCACCACACGTAAGGCAATCACCATATTTCATCACAAACACCCCACAATCAACCGAGCTTTACATTATAGTACAAAAGAAAAGAAACTAATGTAAGATACTAAATAAATAAAGGTTAGAAAAGTCGTAGATTTTCAAAGATAGATGCTTACTTCTTCTGCTGAGGAATATCTTTACGCTCCACATATGGCCATTCATTTGCATCTTTATAACCAAGTTTTGGCAATAAAAAGCATATGAACCATTGTAATATTTTATCAACATCTTTGGAATTGGAAGATAGTACTCCAGACGATTGATATGGATCCAAGCATGAAAATTTCTTCTCGTTGATATCAACATAAAAAAGAACCCAGTGAATATCTGATAAGCACAATGGTAGAAATAACTGCAATCACAAAGAAAAAAAATAAAAAACAAAACACTATATCTATTATTGTTAGTTAGAATCAATGATTTAAAATTTTAAAAATTAAAGAGATTACCTTATGTACACCACGTAGGTGATCAAGATTACACCGAGCATACGCTGTTGATCCTTTTATCAAGCAATTCTAATGATGGAATGAATAAAGGTTAAATGGTACTTTTAAATATATATGGTTTTTATAAATAGTAATAATTACAAAATGTTATTTGTTTTTAGCAAAATAAAGGTTCTTACAGCCATTTGAGAGTTGAATGAATAGTGATTTATATATGCTTTTGGAAATCTATTGGATCTCTTCTTAAGCAATTTGAAGAACGCATTAATAACCTACATCATAACATTAAAAAAGATTAATACCATTGATTTATCTCCAATCAAATTCTTACTAAATTGTAGGACATGAGAAAATATATAACTACTACATAACACAAATACATAATTATGAAAGCCATACAAGTATATGAGTTATGGTATTAGTTTATGCCTTCATTTCCATATATTTAATGATTACTTACACTTTCTTCAATATAGTACTTTTTATGAGTTTCAGCACTTTTGGGCACCATGAGTAAAGGTGCCAATTTCTCACCCGTCAATTCGAGATTTTTATCTCGTCCAAACAATTCTCTGTGAAACATAAATTTAGAAATATTGTTAGATTATAATGATCACTTCATATTCCAACATTTAATTTATCGAAGCTAGTAACATACCCATTCAATTTATTCCTTTTCAACTTTTTTAGCAGTACAAAGTCTTTGTTTGTAAAATTCGAGACTAAATATGGCCGAACATCCTATAAGAATAAAATTTTCATAATGTAAAATCATTAATATATGCATAAAACCAAAGGAATGTATGTATATTTATAACCAAAGAAATGAAGGATGAACCTGATAACACCATTGCCCTTTCTCCTTTAATTCCTTTAAAGTTGTTTCATCATCAGACTCGGAAGACGAGCTCCGAACTTGATCTGATTGATCATTGTCGGTTGATGAATCACCACTTGAAGTTTCATTTACGTCCTTAAAGTTTCTTCCATGATTAAGTTCTGTAACAAAAAGCTTTGCTTAATAATTTAAGCCACTCCAATGTTGAAGAAAACCATTATTCAAGTAGTTGATATTTAGTTGAAAATACCTGATGATGACTTTTCTTGGTGAATGTGCTGTAAAGAAATAGTTCCCATCTTTTCATTTCAAGTAAAATAATAACATTTATTCTTTAAATAAAGAACAAATAAAAGAGGTAAAAATCAACATTCAACCTCCTACCATCTTAATGGAAGCTTTGGATTTGTTTCCACTACTAGTTTCTCCATAACACCAATTTTTTCTACTTTTCACTGTTTGCGGCTCTTTTAGATTCAATCCAAGATGAGAAATAAAGAAAAAAAAAAAAAACCTTCGTTAAGAAATTCAACTACAATTTAATAGCAAATTAAATAAACAAATTAAGGTATGTATTTACCTGCTATTGAAATTTCACCAACAGGTTCATCTCAAGACATTGTGACACCATCCAATTAAAATAAAATGTATTTCCATATGATATTTCAACCGTTTAATTAATTCAAGTTAAATAAAATGTATTTAATTCGAGATGAGAAAGAAATAAAAAAATAAAAAGGTTGGAAAACTGAAGCAAATAAGTGATAAAAGTATCAAATAAAGAACTTACTTTCTATTGATGATTCCGACCTATTTCGATTGCGAACTGAAGCTTCCATGATCTCTGCTTTCTCATCAACACACTTTGAAGAAGAACATTGTGGCTCCATCCATTTGTCAAAAGATGGATTACCATCTGGTATTTCAACAATTCAATTGATATACAGTTTAACTGATTTCAAATTAAATATAGTATCTATGTCAGTCAACTACTCCTATTGACACTGACATTCGAGTTCGAGTAACATAGTAGTTACCATTGTTGTTGGAATCTTTGGCAATATCTTCGGTACTAATAACTTTTTCACAATTTGAAGGTTTGGATTTTTTTCTGACACAAGTGTCTTCATCCAGCTTCCTTTTTCCTTTATCCTATGAAATGAAAATGCATTAAGGTAATTCAGTTTTCAAGGTATATGAAAAAAAATTCAATGGAGACGGCTTCGAATTATAATTTATGTACAATACCTACCGTAGTTTGCGTGGGTTCATGATTTTCTCCATCATCTGTGATAGCAAATCAACACTGTTAAGTGATAAGATAATGTAATACTAAAGAACAGAGTAGACCCCAAGTGAAGTGTAGGAAAATATAATTGAAGGATCTAAACAAATTAAGAGTAAAGACTTACTTCCTTTTGGAGTTTCCAACCAGTTTTCACTGCATACTAAAGCTTCCATGCTCTCAGGATTCAAGATATTGTAGGCTGGATTATTGATCGTGGCCTTAATATTTGAACATGGTGTGAAAATTGATACCGGAATCGCGAGGAAATCTCGAGCCATCTTTGCAAGTATTGGAAATTTTTGAGATTTATCACACCACCAACCAAGTATGTCAAAGATTGCTCCATCCAGGGGAAGTAAAGGTTCATTTAAGTAACAGTCAAGCTCTGAGGCCTCCTCATTCAAGTTGCTTGCAGATTCAAATTTTCTGAAGGAGTCCAAAAGACAATCATTTGTAGACTCTGTTGATGAACAATTGGATTCGGTCAGATTATTGGCTTCATCAGCATATTTATAGTAAGCATCTCTAAGAAATGTATGAAATCCATTCACATGCATCCTTCTGCCACGGCCATAAATCTCAGTATATGAAAACTTCACAAATTTGAATTTTAACCTTGGATCAAGAACAGCTGCAACAGCGAAAGCCAAACTACATAAGCTCCAATAGTAGTCAAATTTCCTCTTCATCGATGGAACAAATGGATGATTGCTTTTTTCCAAATGAAGAAATTTCTTGTATATGTCACAAAGCTTTGTAAAGTACAAGCTTACAGTAAGGGATTGAGTTCCTTTGATATCATCAAAGCATCTCAAACAACTCTGTAGAGCTGCTGCATTCTCCCATTCCTCCATTGATGGGTTTAGTTTAAAATTGCCATCAATTTGGTCCAGCTTACAAATGATTTCTCTTGATCTCAAAGCACTATCAAGTATGCCAAAGTCTGATTCCAGCTTGAAAGAAAGATCATCCCATGATTTCCCATCTTGTAGTTTCACTTGATCTACAGCTTCTTGGAATTTCAATCTTCCATGTTTTGTTTCAGTGACATATTCAATGGACTTCTTTAAATTAAAAAGTAGGTCATCCATCTCACGAAACCCATCCTCAAGAAGAGTGCAATTGATGAACCAATGAGTTGAAGAAAGGGAGACTAGATTACTGAGACAATCTTCTTTTATCTGTTGAACCATACTGTCATCCAAAAAAGAGTTATCCACAGTTATGGAAAATACTTTACTGCCTATATTCCACTCCGAAAATAAGCTCAGAATAATTCCACCAACAGCTTTTGTATCATTGATATGCTCCAAAGTTCTCAAGCCAAGAGTCTTCATCTTTAGTTCCCAACCATCATCAATAAAATGTGCTATCAAACAACAATATGCAGTCTTTCCATGATTGTTCTTCCACAAACTTACTATCAAATTTAATTTGCAAGCAAGCTGATCAAAATACAACTGAAGTTTCTCTCTCTCTTCATTATAGATGCGATGTATGTAAGATGAAATATCTTTAGATTCAAACCCAAACGTAGGTTGCATATCTTTCACAAAATTCTTGAAGAATTCTTGATCAGCCATATCCAATGGAAATCGATGCTTGATAATCATTTTCACAAAATTCAAGCGACTCCTTTCTTGATTTTGTTCCTTCTGACATACATTCAAGTGGTTTCTCAAGTGTGAGGTTCCGCTGTTGCTTGACCCTGTAAGCACCTTGGGGCAATGTTTACATTTGGCTACTTGTTCTTGACCTACTAAAAGCCTATCAAAATGCTCCCAAACCTTAGACGTCAACCTTCTCTGTGTGGTTTCTGGAAGTTTCTCCTTATTTGCTTTTCCAATCTTAGGCCTCGAGTTTCTCTGTTTGGTTCTTGGAAGTTTCTCCTTATTTGCTTTGCCAATCTCAGGGTCACCATTGGAAACAATCTAAGAAAATTGAGAATAATAAATCATGTATACTACTGTATATAAATAATTTGATTTTTGGAACTAATTAGATTGAAAAACACTTGATTTTAAGTTTTAGACCAATTAGATGGATTAAAATGTGAAAGATGAATAATTGGAGTGTAAAAAAGTAATTAAAGTAACATCTTTCATAGAGAAATTATAAATCAGTTATCAACTAGAATATGATATTAACCAGGAAGAATAAATAATTACCTGGTTATGAGGTCCTTCTGGTGTGTTAAAAGGAGCTGCAACAACCTTTGATGAAGAATGTGTAGGCATTGGCGAAGGAAGAATTGAAACCACTCCCCTCTAAAAGCAAATGTTATTATCATAATTAGAACCATGAATGCTAATTTATGATTAATTTGGTGTTGAAATAATAGAATAATATATAAGGTAGTGCAATTACCTCGACATTAACCCCATTTCTTTCTACTGCTTGAACCTCCTCTGTTTCTTCAGCTGCTTGTAAACACCTTACTGTGTTTGCTGATGTGGGAATGTTCGAAATGGCTTCCTTTTGGAACCTAACTTCGGTGCTTTGAACCTGTACTGTTATAAACTTTGTCTCCCTATGTTTCAAGTCATTGAGGATACCAAGAGCCAAAGATTTTGGTTTTTTTGCAGGCCAATAAAATTCTACTACATGAACATCATTACTTGTGTAACGATTTTGCAAGCGGATTGCAAGAACAACATCTATGTCACAAAATGTGTAATTTGAGTAGTCTTTTTTGTCAAGCATACGAATAGATGGTTCAAAATGGTAGCCGTGACTTGATTGAAGTGCTTTCCCAGCAAATGCCTTCTTAGCAAAGGATTGTTCACGCATATCATGTCTATATATCTTCATAAATATGTAAGCCGAGTCATCTTTCACATAACAGGGATCACTATGGATTAAAAAAGTATGTTTTTGGTTTGGATCCGACATAATATCCTTCCTATTGTTAACTTTAGAAGCCCATGTTAAAGCCAATGGAAGCTCATATTTACAACATAAATCTTTTAGCATGTCATATATCTCAGCAAGTGCAGCTAATCGATTTAATGTCCAATCCTGTATTCAGTAAATAAAAAATAATTACCAAAAACAAAATTGAAATCACACTCTAAATAAAAAAAAATTTGACATTGTACTCTTAATTTGATAAAAAAAATAAAACTAAAAGGTGGTGTTCTTTTTTTTAATAATTCATAATTTTAAAAAATATAAAATATAAAGCATAATGTCATAATTATATTAATTCAAATAAATTTAAATCTTTTATACATATAGAGGTATCCATAGATCAAATTGGATGGAGTTGCATCCTAAAAAAAATTAAGAACTCATTCAGATTCAGTTTCTAGCTAAATTTGTACTATTTAAAAATGAAACTATTTTTATATTAATATTAAATTTTAATAAAAAAATATAAGTTTTTTAGTATGAAAATTTTAATTCAAGCGAATGTGAATTTTATTTTAGACCCGACAACTTAGAATTAAAACTTTTCATAATAATACTAATGATTTTTTTATTTAAATTTAATTAAAATATTAAAATATTGAATATTTTAATTATTTTTGAAATAGTAAAATAAAATAGTTGAGTTGGCCCAACTTGTCCGGAAACTTAGATAAAAGAGTATAATTTTTTTTTACAAAATCCCGAATTAACAAATTTATGAATAGAGCAAAATAATAATAATAAAATACTTCTTTTTGAATAAGTGCACATTTACATTATTCTTTTAATATGATTAAATTTGTCAATAATTAACAATAAATCATTAAAATCAATATTTAATGACAAAATATTATTTTAAAAAATTAATTAAAATTCAAAGGCCAGTGATTATTACCACTGAAATATACTCATGACATTCTTATGTTATTATTTTGTAATTATTTTCGCTCATATTATTTCCGAAACATGTCATTGTTGTGCGGTAGCGTGTAAAAGAGTAAAATTATTGTACTGAAAAATCACACTAAGTTCAATTCTCAGGAAAGAGAGGTGGATCGCGAGGATCACTTAAATACCAGGTCTTTCCTAGCAAGAATATCTCTCTATTGTAGTTTAATAGCATAATAAATTACTATAATCACACTCAAAAAATATAAAAAATAAATAATAATGAACACCAGAATTTTAAAGGGATTAGGCAAATTTTGCCTACGTCCTCGGGCACTACCAAATATATTTCACTCTAAAATTACAAGTAAAAATTTACAAATAGGGAGAGAGAACAATGCCTTAAGTAGAGAATGGCAAATGTTAGGATGAAGAAAATGATAAATGGTTACGCCTATTTATAGTTGAGGTTTAGGGATCAACTTGCAAAATTTCTATACAATTAGGGACCAAAATTGAAATTATCCCACGCCAAATTTCAAGCCAAATTTTGGTCCCTTAAATTTCTAATTTCCGGTGCCAATTTTCTGACACCAATATCTTTGACTTTTCAAAGATATGGTACCTGCTAATAGTCATAATGTGTGTGTATAATTTATTATTGTCATTTTATGTATAAAAAAAATAGTCAAGTTATGTTCACATTGTGTATTCATTCATAACATAATTTATCATATAAATTTAATTTAAGAAAATATGTATATATCCATGCCCATGTTTGTGATATGTTTGTAATTTTTAATATAAAATTTAATACATTAGTAATTATTTTGTTAAAATTAAGTGACCCGAATCCTTATTTAAATAAAATGGTAAAATAAAATAAAAGAAGAATCCCTATAAAACTAAACTTCTTTTATTTTATTTTAAATAAGGTTTTTTAAACCTTATTAAACTCCATCTATTTGATATTGATTAGAATAAAGAGTTTCAATCTTCCTACACTCCTATTAGAATATGGCTTTACAAGCCTATAAAGAGACATAGTCTATTCCTCTTGTAATTGATTCGAATTCGACATAGTAAATTTTCTTCTCCTCTGTCCGTGGTTTTTTTTCCCGAAAGGGTTTCCACGTAAAATCTGTGTTCTTTATTTTTATTTCTCTTTTCTTTGCGATATATTTGTCATTACCGACTTTATATTTTTCACAATCTGGTATCAGAGTTTCCGAGTTTTTCATCTCGATCACGGTAATGGCGTCTTTAAAGTATGAAATTCCGCTGTTGGATCGCAACACCAGATTTACGTTGTGGCAGATAAAGATGCAGGCAGTTCTTGTACAGATGATATTAGAGGAAGCCCTACTAGGGGTAGATAAAATGCCTTCGACATTGACGAAGGAAGAGAAGAAGAGCAAGGATCGAAAGGCGTTAACACAATTACATCTACATTTGTCTAACAAAATTTTGCAAGATGTGATGAAAGAGAAGACCGCCGTGGCATTATGGAAGAGGCTAGAACAAATATGTATGTCAAAAACTCTAACCAGCAAGTTGCATATGAAACGACTTTATGCTCATCGTTTGGAGGAAGGTGCATCTATGCACGAACACTTAACAATGTTTAAAGAAATTCTCTCAAACTTGGAGGCCATGGAGGTTCAATATAATAAGGAAGATCTAGGGTTGATTCTACTTTGTTCATTGCCCCCGTCTTATTCAACCTTTAGAGACACGATTTTATATAGCCGCGAGTCTCTCACAGTTGATGAGGTTTATGATTCTTTGACCTCGTATGATAAGATGAAACATCTTGTGGTTAAACCCGACTCCCAGGGAGAGGGTTTCATTGTTTGTGAGAGATAAAATCGGAATGCTGATGATGATCGTGGAAGGACACAAGATCAGAATCCTCCCGGTAAATCTAAGGGTAGATCAAAGTCTTCAAACAGAGGTAAAACTTGTAACTTCTGCAAGAAGAAATGGCACATTAAATCTAAGTGCTATAAGCTACAAAACAAGATTAAAAGGGAGGCTGCGAATCAAAAAGGAAAACAACCAGAAAATTTCGGTGAAGCTGGTGTTGTATAAGACTACAGTGATGGTAAACTTCTAGTCGCTTCTGTCAACAATTCTAAAGAGAGCGAGGAGTGGATACTTGATTCAAGCTGCACCTTTCACATGAGTCCCAATCGGGATTGGTTTACAAATTACGAAATGGTGTCTGAAGGTGTTGTTTTGATGGGAAATAATGCTTCGTGTAAAATCACAGGTGTTGGAACAATTAAAGTTAAGATGTTTGATGGAGTTGTCAAAACACTTAGTGATATACGACATGTTCCAGAATAGAAGAGAAATTTAATTTCGTTAAGTACTCTTGATTCAAAAGGGTGCAAATACACAGCTGAAAGTGGGATTTTGAAGATTTCCAAAGGTCCCATCGTTGTGATGAAAGGGGAGAGAAAAACTACCAAGTTATATATTTTACAGGGTTCTACTGTTATTGGTGATGCAGCTGTTGCTTCCTCTTCCTTGTCAGATGATATTACTAAACTTTGGCATATGCTCCTAGGGCATATGAGTGAGAATGGCATGGCAGAATTGAGCAAAAGAGAACTTGATGGTCAAGGAATTTGCAAACTGAAGTTCTGTGAGCACTGTGTTTTTGGGAAGCAAAAGAGAGTTCGATTCACCAGAGGAATCCATAACACGAAAGGAATGTTGGAGTATATTCATTCTAATCTGTGGGGGCCATCAATGGTGCCTTCAAGAGGTGGAGCTAATTATATGCTAACTTTTATTGATGATTTTTCTAGAAAAGTTTGGGCATTCTTCTTGAAGCAGAAAAGCGATGTGTTTTCCGTATTTAAGTCTTAAAAAACTATGATTGAAAAACAGACAGGAAAACAAATAAAATACCTCCACACAAATAATGGCTTAGAGTTTTGTTCTGATGAGTTTAATAAACTGTGCAAGTTAGAAGGGATCGTGAGACACTTGACAGTTCGTCATACTCTACAACAAAACGGCGTTGCAGAACGAATGAACAGAACGATCATGAAAAAGGTTCGATGCATGTTGTCAAATGCCAACTTACCAAAGTCGTTTTGGGCTGAAGCAGCCTCTACTACATGTTTTTTGATCAATCGATCTCCATCCATTGCCATTAAGAAAAAGACTCCACAAGAAGTATGGTCTGGTAATCCTGCTAATTATTCTGATTTAAAGATCTTTGGGTGTCCTGCGTATGCTCAATGGAAAATTGGAACCGGGATCCATTAAATGTGTTTTTCTTGGTTATAAAGCTAGCGTAAAAGGGTATAAGTTAAGGTGTCCTGAAAATAGAAAAGTTGTGATTAGCAGAGATGTTATTTTTGATAAAACTGCTATGCTACCTAACTTATCTCTTAAAGAGTCTTCCAATAAAGAAAATCAAAAGCAGGTAGAGCATCAGATTAATACAGAGTCAACTCCTCAAGCCAGTACAAAAATTGAGAATAGAGCTACTTCTTTACCACAATACTCTATCGCCAAAAACAGAACTAAAAGAGACATTAAACCTCCAAAGAAGTATGTCGAGGCTGATCTAGTTGCTTATGCTTTAAATGTGGCTAAAAATATAGATGCAAACTAAGAGCCGTCTAATTATTTTGAGGCGGTTAGCTGTGAAGACTCAAAAAAATGGATGTTTGCTATGCAAGAGGAGATGGAATCACTCCACAAAAATAGAACATGGGATCTTGTGAAACTTCCTAAAGGTAAAAAGGTTGTTCGCTGTAAATGGGTGTTTAAAAAGAAATAAGGGACTCTAGGAGTTGAAGAACCCAGATATAAAGTAAGGCTTGTTGCAAAGGGTTACAGTCAAATTCCAGGAGTGGACTTCACAGATGTGTTCTCCCCAGTTGTGAAGCATAGTTCGATTCGAGCTTTGCTTGGTATTGTGGCCATACATGATTTGAAGCTTGAGCAGTTAGATGTAAAAACTACATTTCTGCATGGAGAACTTGAGGAAGATATTTATATGCAACAACCAGAGGGTTTTATAGTCTTAGAAAAAGAAGACTATGTTTGCTTGCTGAAAAAGTCTCTTTACGGTTTGAAACAGTCACCAAGACAGTGGTACAAGAGGTTTGATTCTTTTATGACTTCTCATAATTTTAAAAGAAGTAGTTTTGACAATTGTGTTTACTTTAAGAAAAACAGTGATGGTTCTTTTGTGTATCTACTTCTTTATGTTGATGACATGATAGCAGCAAAAGATAAAGGAGAGATAAGAAAGGTCAAAGCCCAACTAAGTGAAGAATTTGAAATGAAAGATTTGGGACCAGCAAAGAAAATACTTGGTATGGAGATTCTCAGAGATAGAAAAGCAAATAAATTGTACCTAAGTCAGAAGGGGTACATTGAGAAAGTTCTTTGCAGGTTTAATATGCAGAGTGCTAAGCCTGTTAGTACTACTTTAGCAGCCCATTTCAAACTTTCATCAGCATTGTCTCCACAATCAGATGATGAGATTGAATACATGTCACATGTTCCATACTTTACTGCAGTGGGATCTCTCATGTATGCTATGGTTTGTTCACGTCCAGATTTATCATATGCAGTCAGTGCAGTTAGCAGATACATGGCGAATCCCGGTAAAGAACATTGGAAAGTAGTTCAGTGGATTTTAAGATACTTACGAGGTACTACTGATGTTTGCTTATAGTTTGGAAAAACTAGAGATGGAGTCATTGGGTATGTTGATACTGATTTTGCTGGAAACCTTGATAAAAGAAGATCTCTTACTGGTTATGTCTTTACAATAGGAGGTTGTGCAATCAGTTGGAAAGCTACTTTGCAAACTACATTCGTTTTGTCTACCACTGAAGCTGAGTACATGGCGATTACTGAGGCTTGTAAAGAAGCTATTTGGTTGAAGGGACTCTTTAGTGAGCTTAATGAAGACCTTCAAATCAGCACAGTATTTTGTGACAGTCAGAATGCCATCTTCCTTACAAAAGATCAAATGTTTCATGAGAGAACAAAACACATTAATATTCGGTATCATTTTGTTCGTGATATTATTGCTCGTAGTGATGTTGTTGTGAGCAAAATTAGTACTCATGAAAATCCTGCAGATATGATGACTAAGTCACTTCCTATAACCAAGTTTGAGCATTGCTTAGACTTGGTTGATGTTCATTATTGAAGTTAAACCCTTAGGGGTTTTATGGAAGAGGTAGAGAATTTGTTCGTTGAGAGTTCGCGATGAAGAACTTGTTCATTGAAAATTCGTGTCAAGGTGGAGATTGTTAGAATTAAGTGACCCAAATTCTTATTTAAATAAAATACAATGGTAAAATAAAATAAAAGAAGAATCCTTATAGAATTACACTTCTTTTATTTTATTTTGAATAAAGTTTTTTAAACCTTATTAAACTCCATCTATTTGATATTGATTAGAATAAAGAGTTTCAATCTTACTACACTCCTATTAGAATATGGCTTTACAAGCCTATAAATAGACATAGTCTATTCCTCTTGTAATTGATTCGAATTCGACATAGTAAATTTTCTTTTCCTCTGCTCGTGATTTTTTTCCCGAAAGGGTTTCCACGTAAAATCTGTTTGTTCTTTATTTTTGTTTCTCTTTTCTTTGTGATATATTTTATTTTAAATAAGGTTTTTTAAACCTTATTAAACTCTATCTATTTAATATTGATTAGAATAAGGAGTTTCCATCTTCCTACACTCCTATTAGAATATAGCTTTACAAGCCTATAAATAGACATAGTCTATTCCTCTTGTAATTGATTCGAATTCGACATAGTAAATTTTCTTCTCCTCTGCCCGTGGTTTTTTTCCCGAAAGGGTTTACGTAAAATCTGTTTGTTCTTTATTTTTATTTCTCTTTTCTTTACGATATATTTGTCATTGCCGACTTTATATTTTTCACATATTTCATATAAATTTTTGCAGTATTTTGTATGAAGAAAAAAAAGTTAATACCTCCTGAACTGGTTCACGAGGGTGAAGAGGTGATGGATTTGGATTGAAACCTACAAAGAAATTCCATTACATTAGAATCTTATAATTAGTTTAAATGTTAAACAAAAATAACTTTTATCCAATAAATAAATAAAAATAAGTTAAAGGAAAAGACCATTCAAGATGATTTATTATAAAATTAAGGATGGATCAACTGAACTTTTGGATTAATTAATTGATTGAAATGAATTAATTTGGTCAATTTCTGTTTAACTGAACTTATATTTAATAATGTCCTGAAATTATAATTTTTTAAACTTAAAATAAATTATAATATTAAATATCTAATTAAACTAATAATATGTAAACTATAATTAAAACAACTTAGTTTTGCATATGCAATATATGAAAAATGACATGGAGAGATTGAGAAATTTCAATTAAATGAATAATTCGTTTAATTAATTTCAAGTAAATCAAATTATTTGAAAGCCAATTTATTTTTGAACACCAGTAAGTGAAAAATCGATGTAAGTTATATATAATCTATTTTTTGATATATGGTTAATAAATAAATTTATAAATTAATAGTGAACAACATCATTTTATATATTAAAAATTTATTTTAGTGATTTTAAAAATAATTTGTTTTACTATGAATGTATGATATGGTTGGCTATTAATATATAAATTTATAGATTTTTAATCCACTAAATATAAATCTATATATAAATTGAAAAAAGAAAAAAAAAATTACCTCCGCTAAACTGATGGTTGGTGGAAATGGAATTGAAGTGTCTGTCTTCTTCAACTTTGGGTTTCCATGCCGATAAGAAAAACAATGGGGATCCCTTGTAACCTAAAATCAAACACTCTTCTTCCTCCCTTATTATTTCTAAAAAACTGCTATCGCCAAAGTGAAAACAATCTACGCCAACGATAACATCATCTTCCTCCTGGCTTAATGAAATTCGAGTAAAATCAGCCATTGAAAAGAGACGTTGCCATTCACTCAACGTTTGGTGCCGCCTAATTAGATTATTAACTTCACTTACATCTCTATTCAACAGCCAATATTCCGATGTTCTTAAAGAAAAATTCACGTCCCTCGAGCATTTGCAAGTTTTGGAGGAATACTGAAAAGATTCCTCCAAACATGTCAAGAAATTGGAGTCGCTATGATGAGAATAAAAGTCTAGCATGATTACAATCATCGGATTTATCTTCTTCAATCTTACCAACTCCATCTCCATTGCTTTTGCATCTCCTACGAACTTATCAAGTTTAAATTTATAGTAAACCACCACCATTTCATCTTCTCTACTTCTGAAATCTATTTTACATTCATCCACTTCTGCCAAACTATTGGCATAAGCCACTTTCAACTCATTCTCCAACTTTACATTAACTTCCTTGGCGTCCTCAGTCAAATCCTTCATTTCCCCTGAGACATCTTCATGTTTAGCCTGAACTAGAGGAAGTATGTAGCTTAAACGGACGGATAGAGGATCGTCGGAGAAGTTCGGTAGTGTACGAAGAACTGAACCGTCAAAAATGTAACTGTAAGACGGGATGGAGAAATCAATGAGGTGCAATCGCCTGTTTCCCATCAAAGCATCATCGATAACTTTTTTTATGACGCGATTAATCTTGTAGCGGTTGTAATGATAATGTATTTCAGGGATCACCGGGAAACTGAAGGAGGAAGAAGCAGGGGGCAGTCCGTAGGCTCGGCGAGCCAGAGCTTCCGCAAAGTATTTCAACACACTGCTTTCATATTCAAATTGTTTGGGTTTCTCATCAGTAAGAACCAAGATGTCCTGAAGCAACTTATCGGCACGTTTCAGATTCCCACCTTCAATAGCTTCAGCGCTGGATAGTAACAATTTCAAGGCGTTGTCGGTTTTAAAAAGAGAAGAAGCCATGAAACAAGTTGAGATTCAACAGAGTTTGGGTAAAGCTGAAGAGAAATATGGCTGAAAAGTGAGTGAAAGCAGCAAGATTATTATTAGCCAAAAATGCAATCGCGCGTCATTAATTGATGGAGAAACTCCACGCGGAATACACTCTTTCAACTTTGGAGTTTCTTCTTTTCCCTTGGCCTTTACAAATAAGGTGATAGAAACTTTCTCTCGCTTTTCCCCTTCCACTTGAATTTAATTATTAGCCAAATTATTATTTATTCTAAAGTAATATTTTAAACCACTATTAACATAATAGAGAAAAGATTGTATAAAACAACACACGTCATCTGTATCACTTTTCAATAATTTTATACTACATTAATATTTTTATCCAAAAAAGATAGAGTGGGATAATTTTTAAGTTTTCGTTTTCTGCAAAAAATTCTCCCAAAGTTTAGTCTTCCTCCCACTTTCCATCTTCTATTCATTTTCATTCAATTTTTTTATTTGCATTTTTATTAAAAAATTAGGTAAATGGATACTTTAATTATGATCTAACATTGATTAAATTTTCTACCTACGGGTTATTTTTTTGCTTAATAAAATTAGATTTTATTAGACTTTAATAATATTGTAGTAATAATAGCATAATACTACTAATCCACATGAAATATAAATATTCTATAAACAAAATTGGTGGCTAAAATATGCCCTATTTTTAAAAATATATATTTGAAAAGGTTTTTTATTTTGACAATGTTTAAAGCTATAATTTTTTACCAAAAAAACCTATTATTTTGTTGTTACCAACTTTATAAACAATAACAAGTTCGAATCCCGGATGACCAAAAAAAATAAAAATAAAAACTCTAATCACGCATTTGATTGAAGACCAAGTCCACCAGAGTATTTTATTTTATGGATATTTTCCTAATTTATTAAGTGGATCTTTAAAAAAAAACTGATATTTTATAAAAATAAAAATGTATAAATTTATTTACAACGCATATAGATTAACTCGAGATAAATGATTATTTAAATGTGAAAATTTTTAATTCTTTTACTAATTTATATAATTTTAATTTTTTTTAATTTATGTTTGTCTTGTTGCATATTAAGAAACTACTATGTGGCACATTATTAGTGTCATATCAATACAAATTATTGGTGTTAGTGCAAAGATATCAATCTTATCAATAGAATACAAATTCATATACCAATTAGGTCAAAAAAAAAGTACCAAATAGAGGTGTTTATTAGCTAGGCCAAGTCAGGTTCGTGTTGGGCTTAGGCATGAAATTAATATATTTTATGTTTGTTCAAGCCCGCCCTGATACGAAATGCAAGTCTAAAATTTTGTCCAATTTTATCTATATTTGCAAACAGCTAACCCATTTTAGGGTACGTCCATATTACTTTTAATTTTTTAAAAATATCTTTATATATTTTTAATTTAATATTTAATAATTTTATATATTATTTATTTATTAAAAATGTATAATTAATCATATTTTTATTATTTATCAAATTTACTTTTCAATTTTCAAAAAATAAAAAATTGTTATAAATATCTTATTAAGTGGATGTCCATCGTGATAAATATAAAGTTTTGATATACTTTAAATTCTAATAGTTATTAGAATTTAGATCTCTATTTCTTTTATACTTCTTATCCCTATAAATAGAGACTTTGATGAAACATTGTAATGATCACCCATTTTAATCAATAAAGTACATTCTCTGTTGTGTTGTTTTCATATTTTCTTTGTTCTTTATTCTCCCCATCTCTCTTTATTTTATAACATATTATCAGCACGATCTTGCTCAAAGTGATAATTCCTTTTATCGATGATCAAATTTATCCTTCATAATTTTCAATATCTTTGACGGCAATATGCAAAATTTTTTACAGGAAGTTTCTTTTATTTAATGTTTCATATCTGATTATTATTTTTCATTCTTATTCCATTATACATTACCATTCTTTTGATTAACTTGTTTTATTTTTTATTCTTAAGGATGGTGAAAGATTTGATACCGTTATCTATATGAAATCGAAAAGTAAGATTCAATCTCAGAATGAATTATGGTTCTTATTCCCGATCTTTGATTTATTGTGCAAGTATGGGTAAAGTATAGATTTGTACTTGTGATAACAATCAACTTGATGACAATGATGTTAAAGATCTTCAGGTATATTTTACTATGTTCTATTTATTATCTTATGTTTAGTATAATTTGAGACTAATCATGCAACATGCATAAATAAATTTTGATTTAAAATCTCACGCATGTTTCCAATGATAATTATGAAATAAATAATATATCTGGATGTTTATAAATCCGTCCTACTAGATTTGTTGCATTATCTGAAGTGAATGTAAATATAAAAGTTGGAACATAGTAATAAATAAGAGAACAATGAGAGTTTTTAAGATAACTTTTCAAAGGGTAAAGATAACTTATGTTATCAATGTGATATGAAAGATTATTAGTCATATAGCATATGCCCAAATATTTTGTTTCTGTAAATATTCTTTGAAGAATGATATGAAAATGTAGTAATGAATTCTATCATTACAGATACAAAATGTTTATCTTATTTAATATTAAAACAAACAAATATTATTTTAATATTTGACAGTACAAAATTAGTTGAAAGCTCCAGAAGAGCTAATATATTAATATCTTCTGATGATTAATCCATCGATTTTAAAAATTATTCATAATAGATCTCATATTGAGATTACGAACGAGCAAAATATTATATTTCATATGAATAAAAAAGGAGATTGAGTTATTAGTTTATAATATTTATAATATTCTTTTGTCATCATCTTTATTAAAGGGTTGAAAGCAAAATATTTAATTGTAAAAGATCTACTCATGAGTAATAGAATATGATAATTCTATCTAAAGTATTAATTGGATTTAAGTATTTTTAGTATAAGACTGGTGGATTATTAAAATTGTTATTTATATTAATTATTTAAAAAGTATTTAAGATTTAAATAAATTATATATTGGGCTTATTATTATATTAAATTATTTAAATATTATATATTATTATATTTAAAATTTTAAAATAATTTATATATCGATAATTTTACAAATAATTTATATTAATTACTTGAAATGTTTGGTTATATTAAATTATTTAAATTAACAATTTATTTTTTTTAGTTTTGATCATCACGGTTAGAATGATTTTTTATTTTTTTCACTATAAATTTTGATAATAGTATTAAACATTTGAAATTTCAAATAAAATGAAATATTAACAATCAGTGCGTTAAGTAATAATTAAATTACCAATTTATCTATTTTTAATAGAAATGTAAATAAACCAAAAAGGAATCCTTAAAATAGGAATAGAAAATCGAAAGTGGAAGGAGCTGTACAATTAAGATAAACAACTACATCAAATTAAAATTTGGGAGAATCTAAGCTTTGAGAACTGGTGAGGAAATTTACCTAAAAGAAGGGTCTTTCTCAAGTCGCCAGCGTAGAAAAGAGGCGAATGGTTTACGCAATCCAGATTAAAAGAAAAATGTAGAAGCTTGGAGAAGAAGAGATAGCCAAATTCAAAAAATTTCCTGGTAAGTGCTATCAATTGAATAGCAGGGTTGGGAGATAGGAAAGTCAGACATTGGCTAAGAGTCATCGATTAGATTTAACGTCTGATGAGACGTTTTGCTTATCTTTTTGATTTTCTAGACTTTTTCTCTTTTTTCTAGAGTGTTTTTTCTTATTTGCTTGGGTTGTTTCTTTTGGACCTTGGCGTTTTAAATTACGCCTTGGGCCTCTTTCCAAAGACCCATTTTATTGTTCTGCTGTTTTTATTGCTTTATTTAACTTTGGGAGAATCTTTTTGCACAAAAAGAAAAGATAAAAGTTATGTCACGAGAGATTAGTCTTTTTTTCTCTCTAAAAATGAAAATTGCTATTTAATATTAAATTATAACACACACCTACAATATTAGTAAAATAATTATATAATCTATTTATTATGAATTTACAAAAAATAAATATTATTTTAATTAAAATGATAAAATTGAAATAGTATATATTTGATGTCTTGAATTCAAATCTTATTATAATTACTTTTTATTTTTATATAAAAGGATAAAAATAAGTTTAAATTAATATGTAAAATAATTATTTAAAATAAATAATAATTTGACAAATAATTAAATCCAAGTGAAAGGGACAAAAGTAAAAGGCTCTATCACCTTATTTCTAGGAACCACAGGCAGAAAGCTCTAAAGTCAAAAAGAGTGTATTCTGCCTGGGGTATCTCCATCAATCAAGGAGACCAGGGGCGAAGCCAAGAAAATTTTTTAGGGGGGCCGGATGAAATTTTAATTTTTTATAGTTTATATCTTTCTAATTTGTAAAGGATTAAATCGAATTTTTATAATTTTAGGGGGGCCAAAATGTAATTTTACTTTTACTAATTTAAAATTTTAAAAAAATTTGAAGGGCCTAAATGGAAATTCTACCTTTTAGGGGGGTCGGGGCCCATGCCAGCCCCTCTGGATTCGCCACTGAAGGAGACGCGGTTGCTTTTACTTTGAGATAAAGTAACATTTAATCCTTAAATTTGATTTTTTTTTCAATTTACTCCTTAAAGTTTTTTTTGTCTATATTAGTCTTAAAACTAACTTTTTTTCGTTCCTGTGATGACATGACAATATAATATTGTATCATGCTATCACTTAAAATATATATTTTTTTGTAAAATAAATTACGAAATGGGGTGACATAATTTTATAATACAACATTATCACATGGACCAAATTAAGAAAAATTATTAAGTTCAAATATTAAAGTAAAAAAATTAAAGATTAGATTAAGAAAAATTATCAAATTCAATGACTAAATGTTGTCTTATTGTTTTGTTTTTGCCAATTATCATCAACGCATAAAGATGTAAATAAAAGAGGTTGGTAATGGCCTTGGGCCCAAAATAGTAAATATAATTTTTAATCTCTTTAAAATTTATAAAATTATAATTTAATATAATTATAAAATTATATTTTTGTCCTGGAAAATAATTCTCTGACATCACTCCTAATTCTAGATATTCTATATTGAGGTAAAGTTATGTAAGTCTACGTTGTTTTGTAGTCACTCTGTTGATATAAGTTGCCATAATGGCACAACAACCAATATTTGCAAAGATATGATCTTTTCAATTAATTAGTCATTAGTGGATACATTGCAAGCTATATGATCTTATTTGATATTCGATTTTCCTATGCATTGTACATTGAGTATGCTAATGTTGAGGTTGGTTTGTGACAATCGATTGTGTTAATGTTTCAATTGTTTTGCATAAGGAGAAAATGGGTTAGAGGAATTTGAGTTTATACTTTGAGGCACCCTAGAATGCTAAAATTAGTAATGGTTTAAGGAGAGAGAAAATTAGAGCAGGGTGGTTCTAAAGGTTTTAGAGTTTAGAATTTAAGTTTATTGACTTTTAGGGTCATTATGTGGAATTGTCTGATATATTCTCACTGTGTTTCCTTTGAAATCTATGTTATGGACATTAAGCTTGTTAAGGTTTTAGACGCTACTCTGTAGCTCTTGAAATGGACTATGAAGTTTCGAGGCAAGCAAGTTGAGCCACGAGCAAGCAAACTGCATGGTGGTAGAAGATATGGCACTAGATTTGTAACATCCAAAATATTAAGGGGTTTGACGCTTTTGATATTAAAAAAATATATAGGAGACAAAATGAATGTGGGGATAATTAATAAATTGAAATATTAAGCAATGGAAGTCAAAGATAAGTATGGGACGGCACACTAAGGGATGGAATGATTAAATTATTTTATAGGATAATGGAGAAAAGATAATGGGCTGATTTGTTTTTAAAAAAAAATGGAAGCATGATAAATTGTGTGGCTAACGTGGAAATGACCATGGAATAAAGAAACTGAAACAAAGCAAGCATGCAGGGAAGAGGATTTTAAATTAGAAACATGAATAAATTATTGGACATTGGTGCCCATACTCATCTGTTATCCTTGTTGGACGGCACAAGCATTTTTTTTTTTTTGGTGAGAGACTAAAATACAACTTAAAAGCTTTTAAGATACATTATAATCTTTGTCTTGGAGGAAAGCCGTAACCACCACATCAGGTGGCACTTCAAAAACTCGAAGAGAAGTCTGCCAAGAGAGTCCTATCTTCACAAGTTGATCTGCGGTTAAATTGCCTTCTCTGGGAACATACTTGATTTCCCATTGACCTTCAGAATTCATGAGTCTTTTAATTCTTCTGAGAAGTGTATTTCCCGAATCTACTGTATCTTTCATAGTCAAAGCCCTAACCACTTCAAGATTATCAGTCTGAATCTTGACCCTCTTGTAGCCTTTGTTCAATAGGATGAGTAATCCATCAAGTAAGCCCCAGAGTTCTGCTTCCAATGGTGAGCATCTGCCCGGATAATGAGTGTATCCTAAGATCCAATTGCCATTCCAATCACGTACCACTCCACCTGCTGCAGCGTTTCTGAATATTCTAGCCACTGCTCCATCGGAGGAAAGATGAATCCATTTATCAGAGCAATGTTGTTGGTTCCCCGAAGAAATCTCGACAGTCTTAGGTTTTATGATAATGGACTCAAAGTTTTGTGCCCAGCTGAGTGAAGTTTTAATAAGTTCGAGAGGCATCCCATCAATGTTTTGAAAGATGAATAGATTCCTATTCTTCCAGATTCTCCAAGCTATGATCCCAAAAAGGCACGACCACGTAATACCTTTGTCCTGCAATTTAAAATGACAACTGAGGTTAGTTATTAGCCAAGTTTGAAGAGGGATAGAAAAGAACCTGGATTGTTCCTCTGGAGGGACTACGAGCATCCAAGTTTCCCTGGCCATCAAGCAATCGCGGAGGACGTGCATGGTGTCTTCAAGATTATGTCCGCATCTAGGGCAGGCACTGCTGTAGGCAATTCCTCTTCTGCATCTCTCTGAATTGGTTAGGAGTCTCTGATTCGCCACAAGCCAAAGGAATATCCTGACTCTCTGATGTCCTTGATATTTCTAGACGACTTTCCAGTTGTCATTTTTAGATCTCCAAGAATTTTCCTTTAACGTCCAGTAAGCGCTTCGGGTAGAGAACTTCCCGGACCCCGAGCGAGCCCAGATGATTCTATCTTCGCCACCACCAGGATGGGGTGGGGGAATGCTTACAATACGTTTCAATTTATCGTCAGGTAGCCATAGTCGAAGCATGTCCACATTCCAAGATCCATTCGAGAGGACCCAATCCTTTAAAATGCTATCCAAGTTGAGCCTGTTCTGAGCAGGAGCGTATGATAACAACGGTCCAATATCAGGTATCCAGTTGTCTTTCCCGCCACGGATAGTAGAACCATCCCCAATGGACCACATGAGGTTTTCACGAAGGAGGGGCCACACCTTAGATAAAGATTTCCAAAGATGCGAGCTTTGACTCTTATGAATAGACTCAGGAAGCTGAATTTTCCATCCATACTTCGAGCGAAGAACTTGAACCCATAATGCTTCCTTTCGTGTGACCAGATTAAACCCAATTTTCATAAGAAAAGAATTATTGTGGTCTTGAAGGTGTTTAAGACCAAGCCCCCCGCAAATCCTGGGCTAACAAATGGAATCCCATCCAACCAGAGCAATTTTTGTGTTGCCAACTGAGCCTCCCCAAATAAACTGTCTGGCTATCTTTTCTAACTCATCACACACCCCTTTCGGAATAGCTAAAGACTGCATAAAATAACTAGGGATGGTCAGGAGAACAGATTGGGCCAGAGTAATACGCCCTGCTAGGGAGAGTTTTCTCGCATCCCAATTTTGAAGTTTGCTTCTCACTTTTTCTATCCCAATGTTCAGAGTACTCTTAGTGACACGATCATGAAGAAGAGGTACCCCCAACTAACTTCCAAGATTAATCACCTTCTAAAAACCATAAAGATGGCTGATCTGATCGCTTAAACTGATATCCACGCCTTTTGAGAAGAATGTGTTGCTCTTCCTAACACTTATTTTGTGGCCTGAAAAGTCACAAAATCGTCCCAGAATCTCCTTTAGCAAAATGGCTTGATCTATTTCCACCTTGCAAAAAATAACTAGGTCATCTACAAAAAAGAGATGGGATAAAGCCGGTCCCGATCTAGAAAATCTGATAGGGTGCCACTTGCCAGTGTTCATCTCTGATTTGATGAGGTAGGCTAACCATTCCATACAGAGGACGAAGAGATAAGGCGATAATGGGCAACCTTGTCGAATCCCTCTTACAGGTTTGAAGGATCGAGATGGTACACCATTCCAAAGAATTTGCATAGTGGAGGAGGAGATAGCATTCATAATAATCTTTCTAATTTTCTCGGGTACCCCAGCAGCATCCAGTGACACCTCTATGAATTTCCAACTGACTCTGTCATAAGCTTTCTCCAAGTCAAGCTTAATAGCCATCCATTTCTTATCATCTCTCTTACTGCGCATACAGTGGATAATTTCCTGCGCGATAATGACATTATCGGATATGTTCCTCCCCGTAATAAACCCTGTTTGCTGTGGGGAAATGTAATTTGGAAATACCACTTTGAATCTGTTAGCAATCACCTTCATCACCATTTTATACAAAACTGAGCAGAGACTGATTGGTCGAAACTGACTGAAGTCTTCCGGGCGTTCTTTCTTCAGAATAAGAACAATGAGAGTGTTATTAAGATCCTTCTCAATACTATTACCATCAAAAATTCCCTGTACCCACTCACAAACTGCCCCTCCAGCTGTATCCCACTAACTTTGGAAAGAGTGTGCATGAAAACCATCACTTCCTGGAGCTTTCAGTGGTGCCATATCAAAAAGGGCTTTCTTTATCTCTTCATTTGATACCACCTTGTTGAGAAAATCGATGTCTTGCTGCTTGAGATGGGGAAAAATACCAGGAGGAACATTGGTTGAGGGATTTGAAGTTTCCCTGCATAAGTTCTAAAAATACTTGACGACTTCATCCCTTAGAATGTCCTGCTCTGAGCACCACTCCCCATTGCTAAGACGTAAAGACAGAATATGGTTGAATTTCCTTCTTTGCATCGTTCGGCTATGGAAAAACTTGGTATTCCTGTCCCCAAACTGAAGCCAATCACATCTTGTCTTTTGTCTTCATAAGAGCTCCTCATGATTAAGCATAAGTTCCAACTCATCTCGAACCTCCATCTCTAAATTGGCTAATCTTCTAGAGTTAGATTGATCCATATCTTCCTGAATTTTCCCAAGAATCCTCAAAAGTTGTCTTTTGCGAGTACCTATGTATCCATACGTGTGCCTGTTCCAATCCTTTACATGTGAGGTAAATTCGGATAACGCGGCGGCCATGTTACCTGAGTATCTCCATTTGTTTGAGACCAACTCTTTAAAATTTGCGTGCTTTGTCTAACCTGCAAGAAAACGAAAAGGTCTCCCTTTTGGGATGTTAAGCGTAGGCCTAGTTTTAAGGAGAATGGGCCTATGGTCCGATTTAATGCGAGGAAGGTGGTAAACCAGGGAGTGTGGGAACGCAGACATCCAGGCATCATTTACCAATGCCCATCCAATCTGTCGGATGTGTTTCGTCTTTGCCAGGTATAAGAAGGTCCTATATATCCGAGATCCTGCAAATTGCAAGTATCAACGAAGTTGCCAAATAAGTTACATCTCTTACCTGTTGAGCGATCACTTTTTTTGTCCTTGGGGGATAGAATGGCATTAAAATCGCCCAAAATCATCCAAGGCAGAGGATCTTAAGGTAGTACATTTATTAGGTCACCCCAGAGGGATTTCCTTTTAGTTCTGTCAGGGCTACCATAAACAACAAAAATAAAAAATCCTTTACTAAAGGTAAAGTTTGTAATATTAAGGAGCATGAATTGGGGATGATTGTGGATAATGTTGATGTTAATATGATCCTTCCAACCAACCCAGATGCCACCTGAAAATCCAATGGACTCAATATGGTGAGAACGATCAAAACCTAATTTATCAATAATAGAATAAGCTTTTTGACCACTGACTCTCGGTTCCAAAAGACACATAATGTCAGGTTTATATTCGATATTATACTTACGGTATGCTCGAAAGAATTTGCTACTGGCACACTCTTGACAGTTCCAAGAAAATATGGTAAGATTAGAGTTCATAGTATAATAAAAAACTAAGGAAGAAAACAAAAGCATTATCAGCGCTTAAATGAATTAATAAGCCAGGCACTCTGAGCAAATATTAACGCGTGGTTAAACACTTTTACCAGTGTTCGAGATTGATGCGTCTGGGTCCACATTTTTAGTCATAGCGATAGCCTTGGCCAATCTAGTCATGGAATCAGTTAGAGGAATTTTAGTGGAATTCTTACTCTTGATAATGATTCCTTTGCCATACGGGGTTTTAATTTTTCTAGTGGCCCGAAAGCCACCTTCCTTGTCTCCCATTACTTTTCCAGAAAGCGGTTTCTTGGTCATGCTTTCATTCTTCCCTTCCTCTATAAAAGAAATGGCAGTGTGCCTAATATTGTTAGGACTGCCAAGAGGATCAGCCATTTGAGCGTCAGTCAACTTGGTCGATGTTGGACCAGTCTTGGAATGTCTAGCAACTCTGTTTGGTTCCTGGTCATCAAAAATGAGGTTAAGGCATGATGTGTGTGTGTGCGGTGTAAAGGTGTCATTATCAAGAGGTGTGGATGATCCTATAATTGAATTGTTATTAAAGAAATTGGGAGAAGTTTGAAGAGAGGAGCTCCCTGTTTCGGTGAAGGTGTGTTCTTTGCTGACGCGATGGGGTCTGGCCCATTGCTGGTCTACTTCGAGGTAATTGAAGCTTGGTTGCCTATGTTTTTGGTGGTGGGTGGGCCTTCTTTTCCTGTATCTTTGTCTTTAGCATGCCACGATCGACCCAATGCCTTATTATTAAAAGAGGTTCCTGCTTCTAAGCAATGCAATGTATTCTGGACACATGGTGGGTCCGCTTCGCTAGTGGCCTGCACTAAATTAAGATTTCAAATACCTGGCACTTGTTTTCCTACGGTCTGCTTTGAGATGGTTGAAATTGTAGCACCTATGGCTTTAATGGAAGGTGGGGCATCTTTTCCTGCAACTTTATCCTTATTAGGCAATGGCCTATCTAATGGCTCAATATTAAATGAATTTCCTACTTTGGAGCCATGTATTTTGTCCTTATTAGATAATGGCCTATCCAATGGCTCATTATTTAATGAGTTTCTTACTTTTGGGCCATGTATTTTATTCTTGATGTAAGAAGGACCCACGTCGTTAGTGGCCTGCCTCATATATGTGAATTGCGCCTGATCTGTTAGCGCATTGACTGGGAGGGCGTTTTGAGTGGCCGGCAGTCTGTTGATCATTTTAGCTCTTTCCAGCTGTATTTACATGCACCCTCACCGTGTATTCGTTATCGGAATAAGGTGCGGCGATTCTGTAGAGTTTACAAATTTTTTTTTTTAACCGAAACCATTCTAATTCAACATATTTTCAAAATAAAATTCATGCATATTTATAAAATAACTTCAACACATAAGCCATATCAAATGGCTAACCTTATATTCATTTCATATTAACATTTATTTTATTAGCTTATACATGCCATTCATTTCCAAACTAAAATTTCTTTAAATACTGAAATCTTTGGGGTTGATAGTGTGATGAGTCTCCCACCGATTCGACCTCCAGAGCTCTTAACACTACAAAACAAGGAAAGGAAAGCAGAGTAAGCACTTTGTGCTTAGTAAGCCCATGTAACAAGAATTATACTTACCTAATATTTTCAATACAATGTAATAAGCATTCATATATCCATTCAATGCATTAATACCCTAACATGCACAAGCTCAACATTCAAGTTAGTTCATTAATTTCCATATATCAATAATATACACACCATGATTGATGAGCTCATCAATACTATGATTTTCATTTCCTTGTTATTTTTCCATATTTATCCCGTTGAATTACTCGAAATTTCGATGGATTTTTAGAGGTACACTTTTGTGTACAAATCCCGGTCCCATCAATTCATATATTCGTATGCGCACATTTTCATTTCAGAGAGCCCACTCATGAACCTCATCTTTACTGTGAGATTACCAGTCCAAGCTAAATCACTGTAATATAAACTCATAGAGTATTATTATCGGGATTACCATCCCAGGCTAAATCCCGCAACGACAATTACTCTAATGAGCTTGGATCGAATTACAGTCCAGCTAAATTGGACCCTAATTCGGATTACCGTCGGGCTAAATCCATTTTCCACATATTCTTCTTGGGAGGGCTATATCGGGATAGGATCACCCGTCAGGGCTAGATCCTTTTTACCGTCAATTCCTTTTGAGAGATCCATCGAATTTTCCTTTCATTCAACCGGGATTTTTTCCCTTTTTATTAAATATACCAATGTTTCATCAAATTTCATACAATGGACATTCAAATTATATTCACATCAATAACATACATTTCAAACATTTAAGAATATAATTCAAGTTACATGAACTTACCTCGATACTAGTTCGTTTATAAAATCTACTAATCCGGGACTTTTTCCTTTCCTCGATCTAGCTTTGTATTTGAGTTTTCCGGATCTAAATAAATAAAGTCAATCATCAATTCAATACATTTCATGTTCACATGTAGCATTTTCTATAATTCTATTATTATTTTTAGCTTATTCAAAGCTGTCTACTTGAGTCACAGTCACTAAATTATTTATTTCTCGAGCTACAGAGCTCCAAATGAAGAACCGTTAATTTTACCTGAAACTAGACTCACATATCTTCTTCCCATAAAATTTTCAGAATTTTCAATACCAGATTATTCTTAAAGTTTCCCCTGTTTTACTGTTTGACTGTTCTGACCTCTCTTCACTACGAATCAAATTACTCTTCGTACAGAATTCATATGACCTTCTTATTTATTTCATTTGAAAATAGACTCATTCAGGATTCTAAACATATAAAGTTAAGCCCCTAATTATTTTTCTCCAATTTTTATGATTTTTCAAAGTCAGAACAGGGATCCTGAAATCCCTCTGAACCAGTCTTACAAAAATATAAATATCTCAAATTATAGAATTCCTTTGCTTTCCATGTTTCTTTCATATGAAAATAGACTCAATAAGCTTTAATTTCATATCTCATTCAACTTCTAATTCCACTTCTACGAATTTTAGTGATTTTTCAAACTTACTCTACTGCTGCTGTCCAAAACAGTTTTGTTATAGCTTATTTTTTTACAATTAAATCCTTTACCCAATTCTAACTTCAAATTCTTTCAATTAAACCACTAATTCATCATTTTATTCATCATATGCTATATTCAAAAACTCTAAAACTTCAAAAACTTCAACTTAAATTCAACAAAACTTTGTTCTAAAACTTATAAAGCATCAAAATTAAAAGAAAAAGGACTAAATTAACTTACCAAATTAAACTCCAAGCTTCAAACTTTTAATTTTCCCTTTTCTTCTTTCTTTTCTCTTTTTCTTTCTTCTTTCACGTTTGCTCTCTGTTTCTTTTCTGTTTCTATCTCTCCTTTCTTTATATATATAATAATATAATATAATATAATATAATATAATATAATAATATACTTAAAAAAATCTCAGATTTTCTTCAATAAACCGCCTCATCTTTACAAAATGGCATAATTACCATTTTGGTCCTTCATAATTTCTTTTAATCTATAATTCAACTTTTACTTTCATTTCAATTTAGTCCTTTTCATTTAATTACCTACCCAAGCGTTAAAATTTTTCTAACGAAAGTTTAATACCACATTACTAACATTTTATAAATATTTATAAAAATATTTCCTATCATATAAAGACTCATGCAAACATATTGAAATAAATTTCTATTTAAATCGGATTTATGGTTGCGAAACCATTATTCCGATAATCTTGAATTTAGGCCATTACAACTCTCCCCCTCTTTTAAAGATTTTCGTCCTCGAAAATCTTACCAGTAAAGAGGTTTGGATATTGTTTCCTTATTGCCTCCTCCGGTTCCCATGTCCCTTCCTCGATCCCGTGTTTTTGCCACAATACCTTCACCAAATTTATTTTTTTATTTCTAAGCTCCTTTGTTTCCCGTGCCAATATCTTGACCGGTTCTTCACTGTAACTCATATCCGGTTGAATCTCCACTTCTGTCGGAGAAATAACATGTGAAGGATCTGACCGATATCGTCGTAGCATAGACACATGAAAAACATTATGGATTCTATCAAGTTCTGGTGGTAATGCCAACCGATAAGCGACCGGTCCAATTCTTTCTATGATCTCATATGGCCCGATAAATCTTGGACTCAATTTACCCTTTTGACCGAACCAGGAGAACTTTCTTCCAAGGAGACACTTTTGAAATACCTTGTCAGGCACTGAAATTCAATCTCTTTTCGTTTAAGATCGGCATATGATTTTTGGCGATCGGAAGTCGCTTTTAAACTATCCCGAATAACCTTTACTTTTCTTACATTTCTGGATCAAATCAACCAGTGTATCTTCTTTTCACCGAGCTCTGTCCAATATAATGGTGTTCTATACTTTCTACCATACAAAGCTTCATACGGAGCCATTTAATCTTTGGGTGATAATCGTTATTATAAGCAAATTTAATCAAAGGTAGATACCTCTCCCAATTACCTTCAAACTCTAGTATACAACATCGAAGCATATCTTCCACTACTTGAATTACACGCCGATTGGCCATCATCGAGGATGAAATGCGATCTTGAAATACAACCGAGTACCCAAAGCTTCTTGCAATTTATCCCGTAAAGCGAGGCGTAAATCGAGGATCTCTATCCGTTATAATGGAGATAGGCACTCCATGTAGCCTGACAATCTCAGATATGTACAATTCAGCCAGTTTATCTAAAGAATAATCCATACGTACCGGAATAAAGTGTGCTGACTTTGTCAATCGGTCAACAATCACCCAAATAGCATCTTTTTTCCTCGGAGACAACGGTAACCCCGATACAAAATCCATAGTGATTCTTTCCCATTTCCATTCCGGTATAGTAATTGGTGAAGTAACCCCGAAGGTACCTGATGTTCTGCTTTGACCTGTTGACATATCAAACATCTTGATACAAACTCAGAAATATCACGTTTCATACCTGGCCACCAGTACATCTTTTTCAAATCATTATACATTTTATTACTTCCCGGATGTACAGACATAATACCACTGTGAGCCTCGTGTAAAATTTTCTGTATGAGTTCTGAATTCTTGGGTACACATACCCTACCTGCGAATGATAAACAATCATCAACGCCAACTTGAAATTGAATCGATGCTCGACTCACATTGTGCCCGTTTAACTGTAACTTCTCATCATTCTTCGAGCTTCATATATTTCTTTGTAGAAATGTCGGTTTAGCTCTCAATTCAGCTATGATTGAACCATCATCGATCGGTGACAATCGGGTATTCATAACTCGTAAAGCAAACAAAGATTTTCGACTCAAAGCATCAGCCACAACATTAGCCTTACCGGATGATAATCAATAATCAAATCATAGTCCTTTATCGATTCAAGCCCACTGCATTGTCTCAAATTCAAATCTTTTCGTGTCATCAAATATTTCAAGCTTTTATGATCGGTATAAATATGACATTTCTCACCGTACAAATAATGCCGCCATATCTTCAATGCAAAAACAATAGCGGCTAACTCAAGATCATGTGCTAGGATAATTTCTTTCATGTGGTTTAAGTTGTCTTGAAGCATAGGCTATTACTTTACCTTCTTGCATCAAGACACAACCTAAACCATTTAATGAGGCATCATCTTTGTAAATAACAAATTCCTTACCCGGTTCAAAATTTGCACTATCTTGGTTAATAGATCTTTTAATCGGTTGAAACTCTCTGACATTCATCAGTCCACTCGAACTTTGCATCTTTTCGCAATAATCGAGTCATCGGGAGAAGCTATCATAGAGAATCCTTGTACAAATCTCCGATAATAACCAGCTAAACCCAAGAAACTTCTAACTCGAATCTGATCTTGGTGGACTCCAATTGACAATAGTGAGATTTTACTGGATCTACCCGATGCCTTCAATGGATACAATATGTCCAAGAAAACCCACTTCTCGAAGCCAAAATTCACATTCTTGAATTTAGCATATAATTTATTTCTCTCATGAGAATTTGCAACACAATTCTCAAATGTCTGTATGTTCTTCTTCATCTCGAGAATAAACCAAAATATCATCAACGAATACTACCACAAATCTGTCTAAATGCAGTGCGAATATTCGATTCATCGGATCCATAAATCTGCAGTGCATTAGTCAACCCAAATGGCATAACGAAACTCATAATGCCGTGCACAGTTACGAAAAGTCGTCTTTGGCACATCGACTCCTTTACTCAATGGCGATAATAGCCCGATCGGAGATCAATCTTTGAAAATACAGTAGCACCTTTCAACCGATCAAACAAATCATCAATCCGGGCAGCGGATACTTATTCTTTATAGTTACCTTATTGAGTTGTCGATAGTCAATACACAATCTCAAAGACCCATCTTTCTTTTTCACAAAGCAAGCGGAGCACCCCAAGGTGAATGACTCGATCGGACAAAACCTCTATCAACAAGTTCCTGTGAATCGTGTCTTTAATTCCTTTAATTCAGTAGGAGCCATTCGATGCGGAGCTATAGAAATCGGAGTAGTCCGGAATCAAATCTATAGAAAATTCCACTTCTCTTTCGGTGGCAACCACGGTAACTCTTTCGAAACACATCGAGAAAATTCGCATACTCACGTATGCGCTTGAATTTTTGACTCGGATACCTTGGTATCTAATACATAAGCAAGAAAAGCATCATACCCTTTTTGACATACCTGCGAAGCGAATAATAAGCGAAATCACATCGAGATAATTCCTGCATCGATCGGATTTAACCCAAGTAATTCACCATTCGACACTTCAACACAATATATTTCTGTTTTCTGATTTACTCTTTGCATCATCTTTGAGTTAACCAATCCATGCCCAATATCACATCAAACTCATCAAATGGCGGTAACATCAAATCGGCCAGAAACAATAACCTCTTACCATCGGTGGACAATTTTACAAATTTTATCCGCCAAAATAGATTGGCCAAAGGGGTTCGAGACTTTAATGACAAATTCGATGAGGTTCAACAGATAAATCTTTTACGCATGCAAGTTTTACACATATATATGAATGCGTAGAGGCGGGATCAATCAATGCGATAATATCGGTCTCAAGTAAAGAAAATGTACCCGATAATAACATCGGGTCTTTGAGGCATCTTCTCCGTACGCATGACATATGTCCTAGGAGGTGCTCGTGTCTTAGGCCTACTTGCGCAGTATCTTTTGTAGCTCCTCGGCTACCACTAACATTACCGGATGGTCGAGATGGTCTACCCCTCAAAGATGGATTACTTAGCCGATATATATTCACTCGTTCGGGATCATCATCAAGCCGCTGCTCGAAATTCTTGGCCCCATATTTTGGATTTTATCAACCGGAGCTTTTCCTTTTTCGACAGATTCGATGCACACTGCCACCTGTGGAATCTCGGGAACCGGTGGAGAACAAGCGAGGGGAGCTTGAGTTTTCTTTGCATTGTAGGGTTAGTTCTTATGTCTTTGGGTAAACCATTCATTCATCATTTGAAAGAAGGCTATTTTTGCCTCCTCGCCTTGACCCTCTATCTATCGGGCCTTCTCATTGCTAGTTTTTTCTCTTTGTATTGAGCCGGAGCATGACTCCCGGCTTCCTCCAGTTGAGCTCGGTCGGATGACATTACTATAAGAAAACACAATTTAAATGGTTAGGAGATATCACACTATCAAAAATAATTTAAATGGCATGTATAGCTAATCCGTATTATTTATATCGGTCCTAGAACAAAGCTAAACCGTAGCTACGATACCAACAAATGTAACACCCCTACTGTATTCGTTATCGAATAAGTGCGAGGCATTACGAGTTTACAAATTTTTTTTTTTAGAAACCATTCTAATTCAACATATTTTCAAAATAAAATTCATGCATATTTATAAAATAACTTCAACACATAAGCCATATCGTGGCTAACCTTATATTCATTTCATATTAACATTTATTTTATTAGCTTATACATGCCATTCATTTCCAAACTAAAATTTCTTTAAATACCGAAATCTTGGGGTTGATAGTGTGATGAGTCTCCCACCGATTCGACCTCCGAGCTCTTAACACTACAAAACAAGGGAAAGGAAAAGCAGAGTAAGCACTTTGTGCTTAGTAAGCCCATGTAACAAGAATTATACTTACCTAATATTTTCAATACAATGTAATAAGCATTCATATATCCATTCAATGCATTAATACCCTAACATGCACAAGCTCAACATTCAAGTTAGTTCATTAATTTCCATATATCAATAATATACACACCATGATTGATGAGCTCATCAATACTATGATTTTCATTTCCTTGTTATTTTTCCATATTTATCCCGTTGAATTACTCAAAATTTCGATGGATTTTTAGAGGTACACTTTTGTGTACAAATCCAAGGTCCGTCAATTCATATTCATGTGCGCACATTTTCATTTGAGAGAGCACACTCCCGCGAACCTCATCTTTACAAATGAGATTACGATCCAGGCTAAATCCTGTAATATAAACTCATAGAGTATTGTCGGGATTACAGTCCAAAGCTAAATCCTCGCAGCGACAATTACTCTAATGAGCTTGGATCCGAATTACGATCGAGCTAAATTCAGACCTAATTCGGATTACCCGTCGGGCTAAATCCATTTTCCACATATTCTTCGGGAGGTTATATCAGGATAGGATCACCCCGTCAGGGCTAGATCCTTTTTACCGTCAATTCCTTTTCAGAGATCCATCGAATTTTCCTTTCATTCATTCAACCGATTTTTTCCCTTTTTATTAAATATACCAATGTTTCATCAAATTTCATACAATGGACATTCAAATTATATTCACATCAATAACATACATTTCAAACATTTAAGAATATAATTCAAGTTACATGAACTTACCTCGATACTAGTTCGTTTATAAAATCTACTAATCCGGGACTTTTTCCTTTCCTCGATCTAGCTTTGTATTTGAGTTTTCCGGATCTAAATAAATAAAGTCAATCATCAATTCAATACATTTCATGTTCACATGTAGCATTTTCTATAATTCTATTATTATTTTTAGCTTATTCAAAGCTGTCTACTTGAGTCACAGTCACTAAATTATTTATTTCTCGAGCTACAGAGCTCCAAATGAAGAACCGTTAATTTTACCTGAAACTAGACTCACATATCTTCTTCCCATAAAATTTTCAGAATTTTCAATACCAGATTATTCTTAAAGTTTCCCCTGTTTTACTGTTTGACTGTTCTGACCTCTCTTCACTACGAATCAAATTAATCTTCGTACAGAATTCATATGACCTTCTTATTTATTTCATTTGAAAATAGACTCATTCAGGATTCTAAACATATAAAGTTAAGCCCCTAATTATTTTTCTCCAATTTTTTATGATTTTTCAAAGTCAGAACAGGGGATCCCGAAATCCCTCTGAACCAGTCTTACAAAAATATAAATATCTCAAATTACAGAATTCCTTTGCTTTCCATGTTTCTTTCATATGAAAATAGACTCAATAAGCTTTAATTTCATATCTCATTCAACTTCTAATTCCACTTCTACGAATTTTAGTGATTTTTCAAACTTACTCTACTGCTGCTGTCCAAAACAGTTTTGTTATAGCTTATTTTTTACAATTAAATCCTTTACCCAATTCTAACTTCAAATTCTTTCAATTAAACCACTAATTCATCATTTTATTCATCATATGCTATATTCAAAAACTCTAAAACTTCAAAAACTTCAACTTAAATTCATCAAAACTTTGTTCTAAAACTTATAAAGCATCAAAATTAAAAGAAAAAGGACTAAATTAACTTACCAAATTAAACTCCAAGCTTCAAACTTTTAATTTTTCCTTTTCTTCTTTCTTTTCTCTTTTTCTTTCTTCTTTCACGTTTGCTCTCTGTTTCTTTTCTGTTTCTATCTCTCCTTTCTTTATATATATAATAATATAATATAATATAATATAATATAATATAATATAATAATATACTTAAAAAAATCTCAGATTTTCTTCAATAAACCGCCTCATCTTTACAAAATGGCATAATTACCATTTTGGTCCTTCATAATTTCTTTTAATCTATAATTCAACTTTTACTTTCATTTCAATTTAGTCCTTTTCATTTAATTACCTACCCAAACGTTAAAATTTTCTAACGAAAGTTTAATACCACATTACTAACATTTTATAAATATTTATAAAAATATTTCCTATCATATAAAGACTCATGCAAACATATTGAAATAAATTTCTATTTAAATCGGATTTATGGTTTGAAACCATTATTCCGATAATCTTGAATTTAGGCCATTACAACTCTCCCCCTCTTTTAAAGATTTTCGTCCTCGAAAATCTTACCAGTAAAGAGGTTTGGATATTGTTTCCTTATTGCCTCCTCCGGTTCCCATGTCCCTTCCTCGATCCGTGTTTTTGCCACAATACCTTCACCAAAATTTTTTTATTTCTAAGCTCCTTTGTTTCCCGTGCCAATATCTTGACCGGTTCTTCATCTGTAACTCATATCCGGTTGAATCTCCACATACATCGGAGAAATAACATGTGAAGGATCGACCGATATCGTCGTAGCATAGACACATGAAAAGCATTATGGATTCTATCAAGTTACGGTGGTAATGCCAACCGATAAGCGGCCGGTCCAATTCTTTCTATGATCTCATATGGCCCGATAAATCTTGGACTCAATTTACCCTTTTGACCGACCCGGAGAACTTTCTTCCAAGGAGACACTTTTGAAATACCTTGTCACCGACACGAAATTCAATCTCTTTTCGTTTAAGATCGGCATATGATTTTTGGCGATCGGAAAAGTCGCTTTTAAACTATCCCGAATAACCTTTACTTTTTCTTCGTTTCTGGATCAAATCAACCCGTGTATCTTCTTTTCACCGAGCTCTGTCCAATATAATGGTGTTCTATACTTTCTACCATACAAAGCTTCATACGGAGCCATTTTAATCTTTGGGTGATAAGCTGTTATTATAAGCAAATTTAATCAAAGGTAGATACCTCTCCCAATTACCTTCAAACTCTAGTATACAACATCGAAGCATATCTTCCACTACTTGAATTACACGCTCAGATTGGCCATGCATCGAGGATGAAATGCGATCTTGAAATATGGCCCGAGTACCCAAAGCTTCTTGCAATTTATCCTAAAAGCGAGGCGTAAATCGAGGATCTCTATCCGTTATAATGGAGATAGGCACTCCATGTAGCGACAATCTCGGATATGTACAATTCAACCCGATTTATCTAAAGAATAATCCATACGTCACAGGAATAAAGTGTGTCGACTTTGTCAATCGGTCAACAATCACCCAAATAGCATCTTTTTCCTCGGAGACAATGGTAACCCGATACAAAATCCATAGTGATTCTTTCCCATTTCCATTCGGTATAATTCGGTGAAGTAACCACGAAGGTACACGATGTTCTGCTTTGACTGTTGACATATCAAACATCTTGATACAAACTCGAAATATCACGTTTCATACCGCCACACCAGTACATCTTTTTCAAATCATTATACATTTTATTACTTCCGGATGTACGGACATAATACCACTTTGTGAGCCTCGTGTAAAATTTTTCGTATGAGTTACGAATTCTTGGGTACACATACCCTACCTCGAATGATAAACAATCATCAACGCCAACTTGAAATTGAATCGATGTCGACTCACATTGTGCCCGTTTAACTGTAACTTCTCATCATTCTTACGAGCTTCACATATTTCTTTGTAGAAATGTCGGTTTAGCTCTCAATTCAGCTATGATTGAACCATCATCATCGATGACAATCGGGTATTCATAACTCGTAAAGCAAACAAAGATTTTCGACTCAAAGCATCGCCACAACATTAGCCTTACACCGGATGATAATCAATAATCAAATCATAGTCCTTTATCGATTCAAGCCACTGCTATTTGTCTCAAATTCAAATCTTTCTGTGTCATCAAATATTTCAAGCTTTTATGATCGGTATAAATATGACATTTCTCACAGTACAAATAATGCCGCCATATCTTCAATGCAAAAACAATAGCAGCTAACTCAAGATCATACCGGATAATTTCTTTCATGTGGTTTAAGTTGTCTTGAAGCATAGGCTATTACTTTACCTTCTTGCATCAAGACACAACCTAAACCATTTAATGAGGCATCACTTTGTAAATAACAAATTCCTTACCCGGTTCAAATTGCACTAATATTTGGTTAATAGATCTTTTAATCGGTTGAAACTCTCATCGACATTCATCACCCACTCGAACTTTGCATCTTTCTCGCAATAATCGAGTCATCGGAGAGAAGCTATCATAGAGAATCCTTGTACAAATCTCCGATAATAACCAGCTAAACCCAAGAAACTTCTAACTTCGGGATCTGATCTTGGTGGACTCCAATTGACAATAATTGAGATTTTACTTGGATCTACCACGATGCCTTCAATGGATACAATATGTCCAAGAAAACCCACTTCTCGAAGCCAAAATTCACATTTCTTGAATTTAGCATATAATCAATTTCTCTCGAGAATTTGCAACACAATTCTCAAATGTCTGTATGTTCTTCTTCATCTCGAGAATAAACCAAAATATCATCAACGAATACTACCACAAATCTGTCTAAATGCGGTCCGAATATTCGATTCATCGGATCCATAAATACTGCAGTGCATTAGTCAACCCAAATGGCATAACCGAAACTCATAATGCCCGTGCACGGTTACGAAAAAGTCGTCTTTGGCACATCGACTCCTTTACTCAGAATCGATAATAGCCCGATCGGAGATCAATCTTTGAAAATACAAGTAGCACCTTTCAACCGATCAAACAAATCATCAATCCGGCAAACGGATACTTATTCTTTATAGTTACCTTATTGAGTTGTCGATAGTCAATACACAATCTCAAAGACCCATCTTTCTTTTTCACAAATGTAACCGGAGCACCCCAAGGTGAATGACTCGTCGGACAAAACCTCTATCAACAAGTTCTGAATCGTGTCTTTAATTCCTTTAATTCAGTAGGAGCCATTGATGCGGAGCTATAGAAATCGGAGTAGTCCCGGAATCAAATCTATAGAAAATTCCACTTCTCTTTCTCGGTGGCAACCACGGTAACTCTTACGAAACACATCGGAAAATTCGCATACCATCGTCATCGCTTGAATTTTTGACTCAGATACCTTGGTATCTAATACATAAGCAAGAAAAGCATCATACCCCTTTTTGACATACCTCTGAGCAGTAATAACTGAAATCACATCAGATAATTCCTGCATCGATCGGATTTAACCAAGTAATTCACCATTCGACACTTCAACACAATATATTCACATTTTACGATTTACTCCGCATCATGCTGAGTTAACCAATCCATGCCCAATATCACATCAAACTCATCAAATGGCAGTAACATCAAATCAGCCAGGAAACAATAACCTCTTACCATCAGTGGACAATTTTTACAAATTTTATCCGCCAAAATAGATTGGCCAAAGGGGTTCGAGACTTTAACAGCAAATTCAGTAGGTTCAACAGATAAATCTTTTACGCATGCAAGTTTTACACATATATATGAATGCGTAGAACCGGGATCAATCAATGCAGTAATATCAGTCTCAAGTAAAGAAAATGTACCAGTAATAACATCGGGTCCTTGAGGCATCTTCTCGGTACGCATGACATATGTCCTAGGAGGTGCTCGTGTCTTAGGCCTACTTGCAGTATCTTTTGTAGCTCCTCGGCTACCACTAACATTACCGGATGGTCGAGATGGTCTACCCCTCAAAGATGGATTACTTAGCTTCGATATATATTCAGCTCGTTCGGGATCATCATCAACTGCTGCTCGAAATTCTTCGGCCCCATATTTTCGGATTTTATCAACCGGAGCTTTTCCTTTTCTGACAGATTCGATGCACTGTACCTGTGGAATCTCGGAACCGGTGGAGGAACAGGAGGGGAGCTTGAGTTTGCTTTGCATTGTAGGGTTAGTTCTTATGTCTTTGGGTAAACCATTCATTCATCATTTGAAAGAAGGCTATTTTTGCCTCCTCGCCTTGACCCTCTATTAGGGCCTTCTCTCGCTAGTTTTTCTCTTTGTATTGAAGCGGAGCATGACTCCCGACTTCCTCCAGATTGAGCTCGGTCGGATGACATTACTATAAGAAAACACAATTTAAATGGTTAGGAGATATCACACTATCAAAAATAATTTAAATGGCATGTATAGCTAATCCAGTATTCGCTTATATCGGTCCTAGAACCGGCTAAACCGTAGCTCGATACCAACAAATGTAACACCCCCTACCGTATTCGTTATCGAATAAGGTACGAGGCATTACCGAGTTTACAAATTTTTTTTTTTAACCGAAACCATTCTAATTCAACATATTTTCAAAATAAAATTCATGCATATTTATAAAATAACTTCAACACATAAGCCATATCGTTGGCTAACCTTATATTCATTTCATATTAACATTTATTTTATTAGCTTATACATGCCATTCATTTCCAAACTAAAATTTCTTTAAATACCAGAAATATGGGGTTGATAGTGTGATGAGTCTCCCACCGATTCGACCTCAGAGCTCTTAACACTACAAAACAAGGGAAAGGAAAGCAGAGTAAGCACTTTGTGCTTAGTAAGCCCATGTAACAAGAATTATACTTACCTAATATTTTCAATACAATGTAATAAGCATTCATATATCCATTCAATGCATTAATACCCTAACATGCACAAGCTCAACATTCAAGTTAGTTCATTAATTTCCATATATCAATAATATACACACCATGATTGATGAGCTCATCAATACTATGATTTTCATTTCCTTGTTATTTTTCCATATTTATCCCGTTGAATTACTCGAAATTTCGATGGATTTTTAGAGGTACACTTTTGTGTACAAACCGGTCCGTCAATTCATATTCATGTGCGCATATTTTCATTTCAGAGAGCACACACTCATGAACCTCATCTTTACAAATGAGGATTACAGTCCGAGCTAAATCCTGTAATATAAACTCATAGAGTATTGTCGGGATTACGACCGAGGCTAAATCCCGCAACGACAATTACTCTAATGAGCTTGGATCGAATTACAGTCCAAAGCTAAATTCGGACCCTATTCGGATTACCCGTCCGGGCTAAATCCATTTTCCACATATTCTTTGGGAGGGCTATATCAGGATAGGATCACCCGTCAAGGGCTAGATCCTTTTTACCGTCAATTCCTTTTCGAGAGATCCATCGAATTTTCCTTTCATTCAACAGGATTTTTTTCCTTTTTATTAAATATACCAATGTTTCATCAAATTTCATACAATGGACATTCAAATTATATTCACATCAATAACATACATTTCAAACATTTAAGAATATAATTCAAGTTACATGAACTTACCTCGATACTAGTTCGTTTATAAAATCTACTAATCCGGGACTTTTTCCTTTCCTCGATCTAGCTTTGTATTTGAGTTTTCCGGATCTAAATAAATAAAGTCAATCATCAATTCAATACATTTCATGTTCACATGTAGCATTTTCTATAATTCTATTATTATTTTTAGCTTATTCAAAGCTGTCTACTTGAGTCACAGTCACTAAATTATTTATTTCTCGAGCTACAGAGCTCCAAATGAAGAACCGTTAATTTTACCTGAAACTAGACTCACATATCTTCTTCCCATAAAATTTTCAGAATTTTCAATACCAGATTATTCTTAAAGTTTCCCCTGTTTTACTGTTTGACTGTTCTGACCTCTCTTCACTACGAATCAAATTACTCTTCGTACAGAATTCATATGACCTTCTTATTTATTTCATTTGAAAATAGACTCATTCAGGATTCTAAACATATAAAGTTAAGCCCCTAATTATTTTTCTCCAATTTTTATGATTTTTCAAAGTCAGAACAGGGGATCCTGAAATCCCTCTGAACCAGTCTTACAAAAATATAAATATCTCAAATTACAGAATTCCTTTGCTTTCCATGTTTCTTTCATATGAAAATAGACTCAATAAGCTTTAATTTCATATCTCATTCAACTTCTAATTCCACTTCTACGAATTTTAGTGATTTTTCAAACTTACTCTACTGCTGCTGTCCAAAACAGTTTTGTTATAGCTTATTTTTTACAATTAAATCCTTTACCCAATTCTAACTTCAAATTCTTTCAATTAAACCACTAATTCATCATTTTATTCATCATATGCTATATTCAAAAACTCTAAAACTTCAAAAACTTCAACTTAAATTCATCAAAACTTTGTTCTAAAACTTATAAAGCATCAAAATTAAAAGAAAAAGGACTAAATTAACTTACCAAATTAAACTCCAAGCTTCAAACTTTTAATTTTCCCTTTTCTTCTTTCTTTTCTCTTTTTCTTTCTTCTTTCACGTTTGCTCTCTGTTTCTTTTCTGTTTCTATCTCTCCTTTCTTTATATATATAATAATATAATATAATATAATATAATATAATATAATAATATACTTAAAAAAATCTCAGATTTTCTTCAATAAACCGCCTCATCTTTACAAAATGGCATAATTACCATTTTGGTCCTTCATAATTTCTTTTAATCTATAATTCAACTTTTACTTTCATTTCAATTTAGTCCTTTTCATTTAATTACCTACCCAAACGTTAAAATTTTCTAACGAAAGTTTAATACCACATTACTAACATTTTATAAATATTTATAAAAATATTTCCTATCATATAAAGACTCATGCAAACATATTGAAATAAATTTCTATTTAAATCGGATTTATGGTTGCGAAACCATTATTCCGATAATCTTGAATTTAGGCCATTACAATTTCCTTAGAGAATCGTGGCCTATTGACCACCATCCAGGGCCCATATGTCCCGTTCTCTCCTCCTTTCTCTGTCGTCGTTGGTGTATTTTTCGCCTGTTTCTTCTCCGATAGACCTTCTGTTTGCATCAAAGGGCATAGTTCCTTGGTGTGCCCATATTTTCCATAATTATAGCAAATCGCCGGCAATGTTTCATACTCCACCCTTTGCTTCATACCATTAACAAGGACTTGAGCCGTCAATGGTTTGTCCAGGTTGATGTACACAGCCATTCTAGCAAAGTGACCTCTGGTTTTGCTACCGGTGTTAAAGTCTAGCCGAATGACTTTCCCAATAAGCCCTCCTATCGCCTCGAGAATTTTCGTCTTGTACAGATAACCCGGAAGGCCTGGTAATCGAATCCAAGCCAGTACTGTGCTTGGGAAGGGTGGAGAGGGATTGAATTCCTTGGTCCAAGGTTGGACGGTCAGGTACTGGTCGTAGACTACCTATGGCCCTTGAGCCAGAACTTTGGTGTAATCCTGAGCAGAGTGGAATTTAACCAAATAATAAATATCCATTCTCAATATCCATGAGTTGAAAAGGCTTGAATGGATTCCATAGACTACTAATTCGGTTAGAAAGAGCCCCATACCCGATGTTCCTTCCGAGCAGCTTGATCACTAATGTTGACTCCATTCCTTTGAACAGGATTTGTTGAATCCTTTCCGAAAAATCAATGGCAGGAGTGCCATTAACAATGGAACTGCGTATATCTCCTTCCAAAATTTCAATATCTTCATCATTCTTTTCTGAGGAAGATCCATTCTTACATCATTCCGTGAACCTGATTTGGTTCCCAGAAGTTTGTCTTTCCAGGGTGTTTTGGGGCTTGAGTCGTTTTCAGCCAACATATCCCTGACTTCTTCGTCTGCTCCTTCCTTAAAGCGGACTTTCTTAGTGATACGATCCTCCTCCATCTGAAGGCTATCACCGTCGTCATCATCCATATGGGGGGACGCTTCACCAACTTTGAGAGAGTTTCCTCCACAAGCATTTTTTTAAGACAATCAAGCATGTCCATTTATCAGCCCATTATTCTTTGTTTTCAATTGTTTATTTCCTCAACAAATAAGCTTTGCCGTCCACATTGAACATGGCCAAATATTCAAACAACAAGGTGCAGCAAATGTTGGCCGAATATTCCTTTAGTGCTAGCATATGATATGTGCTGAAATTCTCTAGTAGCACTTAGTTCTTTTCTTTGTATTTTGGGTATTGGTACTTTAAACATTTGGAAACCGAAGCTCCAACTCTCTTCTTGTGCTCTCTCGTCCCTTTTGTTCTCTTCTTCCCATTCGTTTTCTCCATTTTTTTGCACTTAACAAGTTTGGCCGAATCATCCCATTTCTTGTTCCATTTGTTTTTTGCTGCACCTAGCCAAAACCCCTTGAAGCCACCTTTGCCGAATCTAAGTGTAGGTGATCGGTTGCTCTAGCCAAGAGGGAGGCAAAGCCGAATATTGTTACACTTTTGGAAGAGATTATTTTGTGGTAAGTAAGGTGAGGGGCTATTCGGATTCAACTTAGATTTGTTAAATCAAAGTGTTTAATAACTGTTTGGGATACATTGGAACGTAGGTACGAATTTCGGGGATTCAAGCAACGCTTGTAACAGGTGTGTAATCTCATACCCTTTCGTATACAAATATGAAATGGTGTGTAATCTCACATCTCTCTGAAAGTTTGTATGATATGTTCTGTGATTCGGTCAAAATACCGAAAAAAACTGGAAATCGGCATCCGTAATCACTCGGGCGTGCGTATGATCGTAGTGGTAAATCATATTTTGTAATAAAATAGTTTCAGTTAGAAACAGTAATATGTTTCTGAAAAATCACAAAAAATAGGATAAAGGGAATTAGAAAGTGAATGAGATATCGAATGAAAGCTTACTGTGTCTATTTTGATAAGGAAGAAACGAAGAAGAAAAAGGAATTTTATATTCTGAGATATGTTGATTTTAGTGAGACTGGTTCTGAATGATTTCGTGGTTCCCTGATCTGTCTCGGAAAAATCGTATAAAATTGTACAAAGTGAATTAAGAGTTATAGTTTATATGTAAAGATTCTTTAGTGAGTCTATTTTCAAAAAAAAGACAAGTGGGAGCAACATATGAAAACTATACAATAAGATATTTGAATTTTGTGTAAGAGAGGTCAGAATCCTTGTTCAGTGAAACAAGGGAAACTTTAAGGAATAAACTGTGCTAATTGGATAAGTCAAAAATTCTGGAAAAATTATGGTAAGAAGATATATGAGTCTAGTTTCAAGGAAAATTTATGGATTTAGATTTCGAGATTTCTAACTTGAGTTATGGTCAATTTAGTCAGTATGACGCAGATGAACAGTTCAAATTTTATACCCCAAATTAGTAGTTAAGCTTAGGTTACGAAATTACCATAATACCCATAAAAGATAAATTATCGAAATACCCTGGGTTGCGAGATTACTGAATTACCCTTAGTGGGTACGATTGCCGAATTTGATAAATTGCTATATAGGCCAACTTGATAAATTGCTATATGGGCCAATCTGATAAATTGCTATATGGGCCAATTTGATAAATTGCTATATGGGCCAACTTGATAAATTGCCATATGGGCGAACTTGATAATTTGCTATATGGGCCAATTTGATAATATGCTAAATTGGCCGATATGAAAATATGTGAAATGGGCCAAGATAATATTCTGCTTAGTGGGCCAAGTTAATAAATTATTATAATGGGCCATAAAATTTGTAAGAAATATCTGAATGCATTATTATGAATTGTTATGCATTATATACATGAATTGCATGGGATGGGATAATAATGAAGAGAAGTTCTGGTAGCTCTGCTACATAAATCTGGTGGCTCTGCCACAAATCTGAAAAATGGCAATGCCATATAAACTCTGTTAATCTGGTGGCTTGTCCACAAATTCGATAAATGGCTTAATGCCTACTTTTGGTATGTTGGTGGGGTGGGTGACTAAAGCTCCCCACAAGTGTGTTGGTTGGTACGGGTGGTGTGTAGCGGATGAAAAACTAGTTTAGTTTGGGAATTTCATATCATATGCATATTATATATAATACATTTTAAATATTTGTAAATGGGCTTTGGCCCAAATAATTGCTTAATTGGATTTTGGCCCAGTGGACAATGGTAAATGGGTTACACACTGAGTTCTAGTAACTCATCCTGTTATCCTTACCCTTTTCAGGTAATAATCCGTGATGGAGACTTGGGTTGTGGATGACTCAGTGGGGGCCATACTACGAATAATGGGTTATTTGAAATTTGGATTTCTTTTAAGTACTTTTAATTTCTTGGTTATTTTAAGTTAAGTTGTAATAAGGCCTCTGGATAAATTTTTAATATTGTTTTATGTTTGATGGATTTTAGAATTTGCTTTAAGTACTTCAAAGTGCGATTTTTCTAAAAACATAAATAAACGTTTTCCTCAAATGGATGTGCAAAAAGGGGTTTCATAATAACTTTCATAAATATTTTAACTCAGAAAATTTTCTCTTTAAAATGTTCATAAATTCTTTTATTATCTTTCAGACTCTTTTAAAATTTTCTCGAAATATTAACTAAATTTTCTAAAGTTTCGATTTATAAACTATTACGTCTCAAATTGTTTGATTTATCAATCAACCTTGGTTTTCAATAAACTCCATGTCAAAATTTTAAAAAATCTGTTTTACTTAAATCTTTAAAGGACTAGATGTACATTTATTCCGTATGACATGCCAAATCTGGCCTTGATACATAAACTGGGTTTGGGGTGTTGAGTTTATGGAAGAATTTGAAATGATTCAGGTGATCAGTTGGGTTTGTGCAACTATCATATATCTCTGGTATAGGGATTAGCTAGATGACAAGAGATAGCGAGTCGTTGCAATGTCGAGCCACTCAAAATCATTCTTGTTTGGTTGCTTTAAACTCTTCAAGTCTTGCTTCAACATGGCTATTTGCTTAGCAAGATCGACTAATTTTAACGTCTACCAGTCACAGATCATAATCGTATTTTTAGCTCACTTTTTGACTGCTATATTCCGATGGAGTAGAGTAAGGGTCGCAAACGTAAGCATAGGTTGTTTCTTGCAGCTTTGATTCAGGATGAAGCTAAAAAAATTGTTTTAAGGGAATAAAAAAGTCAAGTGCAATTGCACTTTAATTAACATAATTTTACAAAACTTGAAGGCCGAAATAGTAATTTTACTATTTTGAGAGGTCATAGCTCTTATCAATAAAAGACAAATCCAATTATGCAAGAATGGTGTAACTGTTGAACTCGGAGTAACAATATGAATGGAAACGAATTAAAGTTTAATTCTTTGAAAAATGACCCAAAAGAAAAAAAGACAATTAATTATATTGAATATTAATTAAATTCAAACAAAGTTTTTCTTAATAACAGTTAGATATTTCCGAAAATTTTAATAATTTTTTTTGTATTTCTAAAATTAAATAATTAAAATATAAATTTAATAATAGTTCAATAATATTAGTATAATTTATCCAAAAATTAAATAGAAATTAAATTTGATATCTAATTTATATTCATCCACTTCTGCCAAACTATTGGCGTAAACCACTTTCAACTCATCCTCCAACTTTACATTAATTCCCTTGGCATCCTTAGTCAAAAACTCCATTTGGCTGAAGAACTCTACATATTTTTCCAGAAATAGTGGAAGTATGTAACTTACACGGACGGGTAGAGGATCGCCGGAGAAGGCCGGTAGAGTACGAAGAACTGAACCCTCAAAATAGTTATTGTAATACGGGATGGAGAAATCAATGAGGTGCAATCGCCTGTTTCCATTCGAAGCATTCTTTTCCATTAAAGCCTTTTTTATGACTCCATTAATATGGTAGCTGTTATAATGATAATATGGCGCAGGATCCACCGGGAAAGTGAAGTAGGAAGAAGCGGGATGCAGTCCGTAGGCTCGGCGAACCAGAGCGTCCGCAAAGTATTTCACCACCCTGCTTTGACCTCGAAAATAGTAGGTTCTCTGATCAGCAAGAATCAAGATTTTCTGAAGCAACTCATCGGCACGTTTCAGATCCCCATCTTCAATAGCTTCAGCGCTGGATAGTAACAATCTCAAGGCGGTTTCGGTGTCAAAAAGATAAGAATCCATGAAACAAGCTCAGATTCAACACAGTTTGGGCAAAGCTGAAGAGAAATTTGGTAGAAAAGTAAGTGAAAGCGGCAAGATCTCATATGAAACTAATTCAGGAAAAGCAAAAGCAGTTGGAGTAGCGCGTCATTGATCACTCACGCGGAATACTCACTTTTTCTACTCTCTCTTTTTTCGTTTTGCGTCATTGATATCTATAATTTAAGACAATTTTTTTTTCATCTTTTTTATACAAAAACCAAAAAAATATGATTATAAACATCAAATATATAATATCTTAAACTATATTTATTTTTATTTCAATTTATAATAAATAAAATACATAATTATTAGTGTGTTTCATAATTTAATATTAAATAATAAATATAAACTTAAAATTTTATCAAAATTTACTTATTTTTTAAATGATTAAGTCAAATCTATTTTAAATTTAATATATTTTTTTATTTATTAAATTTATATATATAATGATATTAACATTTTTAATGTTTATATTATAATTATATTATATATTAATATTAATTTAATTTTTATGTATTATCCATGGCGATGTATCATCCATCAAGGTTAGAGAGCTTCTCCCTTCAAATTTTGTTAATTTTTTAGCTTAAGATAGTAGTTAGATATAGGCTATTCCTATAGATGGTGTAAAATGGCTCAACAAAATATGGAAAATGAAACATAATGAATTTGATATGCTATAATTAATAATAACTTGAATCACTAAAATTAAGCTTAATGAATCTTTGTGGAGCATGCTAGTTAATAAGTTAAATTTTCTATATTTAAAATTTTAATAAAATAAAAAATACTAAAAATATATATAATTGCTTAATATTAAATAAATGAAATATGAAAAGTAATATGGATGGATTAAATGGTTCAGACTAATTATTTATAAATATAAGTGAATTTAAGTAGATTTTGAAACTGATATTTCAAATCGAGTTAAATTTGATTAATTATATATGGCATTCAAACATTACAAAGGCTCGTCTCAAACCCAACTTTATTACGAGGCTTGATTACCTTACTTCTAAGTGTCTATTTGGTTCACATAATATCTGCCTACCTAAATAAAATTTAGGGTAAATTATTTAGGTGGTCATCCAAATTTAGTGTGTAACAGCCTGATTTAGATCCTAATTGGAACAGTGGTTTCGGGACTATGAATTCGGGCTGGAAAATTTTCCTAATATTATTTTTGTTTTCGTGTGCAATAATTATGAATGGGTATGTGTTAAAAATTTTGAATTTAATTGCTTTGGTGTGCTTAAATTAAGAGGAAGGACCAAATAGTTAAAATAGTAAAAATAGCCTTTATTAAGCTAGAAGGGTTGAATTGAAATGTTTCTTGCAAGAATGGATTTGCATGTCAAATTTCCCTAAAAGCAAGGTAGTGGACGGTAAGCATGCTAAGAAATTTTTAGTTTATATGTTATAATAATAATAAAGTGTTATAATATTTAATAAGGTGAGCATGCTAATAAAATAAAGAAGCATAAAACAACTAGTGGGGGGGTTCATCTTTTACCTTGCTTCTTCACTGCCGAAAATTAGAAAGGAGAAGGGAAGCTTAAGCTTTCATGGTTCGGCCTTGCATGTCATCCTAAGATTCAGAACAAAAGGAGAAGAGATTGGAGCAGGGAAAAGCTAAATTAAATGAGTAGCCGGAAAGCTAAATTTGGCAACTATCGAGGTAAGATTTAAGCAATTGAGTTAGATTAAATTTTACTTTGTAACAAAATTATTTTTTATTAAGTGAGGCAAGTATGTTGATTGATACATTGCCGAATGTGTTTATATGTTTGACATAAATTGGCCAAATGTGAGGTTGATTATAGATTGTTTTTAATTGCATAAAAAGGATAATTACATGTTAATGATGTAATTAGGTACGAGGGATACTAAACTAGTATATGAATATTTTAAAGAGGAATGGTTAGATGCATGGAAGTGGTTTGGCGAAATGTGATATATACTTGGATAGAAAATAATAAAGTTATATGTTAGTGCATGCAATTATATGTGAAGTTGTGGATTAAATCTTGTATATGTATGCATGGAATTGAATAATCAACAGGTTATGAAATGCACTAATTGTGCAAAATCGGTAAGTAAACATTATGTGTATGAATTATTGAAGTAACGGCTCTATGTGAGCGATACATTACGAGAAGTGATAAGTAACGGCTCTATGTGTGCGATACATTACCGGAAGATGGCACTATGTGTGCGAGAAATGGGTAATGGCACTATGTGTGCGACAAACGGGTAATGGCACTATGTGTGCGATACATTACCTGAAGACGGCACTTGGTGTGCTAATTATCAAATAACGACTAAGTGTAATTGAATATGATTATGTGATGAATAAGTGCAAGTATAAGTATGAAAATTTATGAATAATGTGCTCGATATTTGAGCGAACTTTCGGTAAGAAGAAATGGAGTAAGTGAAATTATGAAAGAGTAAATTTAGAAATAAAACAGTTTTGGACAGCAGTAATTATGTGTTTTTGAAAAATCATCAAAAATGGTGGAAATTGAATTAGAGGTTGAATAAAATATGAAATTAAAGCTGGATGAGTCTATTTTGACATAAAAGAAACGGTGTAAACAAAAGAATTTTATATTCTGTGATATTTGAATTTTTGTGAGACAGGCTCAGAATGATTTCGAAATCTCCTGTTGTAAGTTTGAAAATTCATTAAAAATTATATAAAAATAATCATGGGATAAAATTTATATCCCTGGATTTCTTAATGAGTCTATTTTCAAGAGAAATAAACAGTAACATCATTTGAGTTCTGTAAAATGAGATAATTATTTTTTAGTGAATAAAGGTTGAAACTGTCAGATAACAGAATAGGGGATACTTTGAAGAATAAACTGTACTAATTGGCTAAGCCAAAAATTCTATAAATTTTATGGTGTGGAGATATTTGAGTCTAGTTACAGATAAAATTTACGGTTCTTCATTTGGAACTCTGTAGATTTAAATAATTTAGTGACAGTGACTCAAATAGACAGCTTAAGATGAACATGAATAAAAGTGGAACTTTGTGCAATTATGACTGTATTATCTTGAGAACATATTGTGAAGATTTATGAAAGCCTGTTAATAAATCACTTATTATTTACATACTTACTTACTAAGCCTTGTAGCTTACTTTCCTTTTTTTCTCTAATCTTATAGGGTTGTATGCTAGCTCGAGTTGGAGATTATCGGAGATGTAATCACACTATCAAGCTATCATCGTGAGTAAATAGTGAACAAACCTCTTAAGTTTATGGCATGTATAGGGGGACTTAGTCATTTATATATTTCATAATTAGTTTGGCCTAAAATGTTGGCCATTAATATTTAGCAATTCATTTTGTATAAGGTCATTGATGTTGACTAGAATTATTTAAGTTATATATTTGTGATGAAAATTGAAAAGAGATAATTTAGATGAAATTTTATGACTCAGTTCAATACGTTTGCAAGTGTATGTGTTCTGGTAATGCCTCATACCCTATTCCGGCGTCAAATACGGGTAAAGGGTGTTACATAGTATGAGTTTTATTTTAATCACTTAACTTTAAAAACTTTTAATTTCATCATCAATATTTTCAAATTTTAAAATTTTAGTCACCATAGTTAAATACTTAACGGAAAGCTAACACAGGCCTATTTTTATTGGTCTAATAATAAATTAAGCACTCCAGTATTTTGCACAATATTAATTTGATCTATATGTAAAAATTCAACAAATTTAACACTCAATGTTTACAAAAATTTTCATTTAATTCTAATTTTAAAAAAATTAATAAAGTTAGCCTTAAACATTTATAAAATTTGTTAATCTTAATTTTAATTCAAAAAAATTAAAAGAAGAAAAAATATTTAATAAAATTGTTATGATCGGTCCTCGACACTCCATTCTCAATCCAATAATAAGAAAGTTATCACATTAGGAAAAAAAAATTCTCCTTGACTTTCAAAATACAAATCACTTAGATTTTTATTCAACAAGCAAAAGCTAAAAAGATAAGTAGTCTGAACCCTTCAATCATCATAATGTTAAGTTTAATGAAGCTTTCCTCTAGGGTAATATTGAAAGGAAAATGGGAGTCGTGATCAATCTTTTTTATATGAGGTGTGATCGAATCTCTTCGAAACTTGATCTTTTTAATAAAATGATTAATTTATTAAAAAAATATTTTTCGGTCTATGAAAATCCAGAAAACGGATTCAGGAGTCTATTACGCACGAGGAAGGATTAGCACCCTCGTGACGCCCAAAATTGGTACCTAATTAATTAATTAATGTCTTAGTGTCGAAAGTTGATAACTCGAAAAAAATTTAAAATACGATCCCTCATTGTGTTATGTTATTTTTATTCACAAATTGTTTGAATAAATCAAAATAAATGTTAAAATACCCTCTTGTCTCGATATAACAAAATGTCACATCTCGTAAATTAAGACACGATACCTTGAACCTTGTAAAATATTCTAATTTCAAAATATTCTAAAGTATTATTTTAAAAACTAAAAAATAAATAAAATACATTATAATTTTTCTAATTTCACTTGTGAACTTTTAAAACCCACTATTAACATATTAAATAATATTTTTTTAGAAAAAAAAAAGACGAGGCATAGTCTCTCAAAGTCTCAAGTGGGATAGCTTTTATGTTTTTTTTTCTACAAAAAGATTCTCCCAAGGTTTACAGAGAAAGAAATTTCATGGTCCCACTTTCCATGCTCTATTCATTTTCATTGATTTATTTTTTTGTTTATTTGCATTTTTATTTAAAAAATTGGGCAAATGTCTAATATATGCAAAAAAAAAAACAAAAATTACCGGAATATACCAGTTTCAAAAATATTTACCGGAATGGACCAGTTTCCCAAAAAGCGCGCCCACGCGGTAGCATTTTTTGGGAAAAAAAGCGGCTAAAGCGCGTCGAGAGAGGCGCTTTTGTCCACCTCAACAAAAATGTGTCCATGTAGGGCGCTTTTTCTGAGGTGGACAAAAGCGCGCCCTCAGGGACGCGCTTTAGCCCGTGTAACGGTCAAATTTTTTTGACCGTTAGGGGCCCAACGGTAAAAAAAAAACTATAAATACCCCAAACCCTTTATTTTTTTCAAACTTCAATCCTTTCTCAATTTTCTCTTAATTTTCTCTCAAAGTCCTTGAAATTTACGCTCAAATTTCAAAATAGTCCTTTACTATTTACGAAAAAGGCCTTTATAGTTTTTTTAATATATCTATTTTTTGAAAAATTTTAAAATTTTTTATCGGATTACAATGGTCGGGGAATTACGTCGCCTAGACAACAAGCACATTGCCGTCGAGCAAATGAAAATGGTAAGTTTTAATGTTAATTTTTTAATATTATTAAATGTTTTTAATTATGCAATTTTAATTAATTTTGAATTTTATAATTTTTTTAAACAGTCTGTAGATCGGGTGTTGGAATGTTATATTCGCAACATGCCTGGTCCCCCATCGCTGTTGATCGAGAATTACTTGCGAGAAGCGGGTTTTTGGCACGTGGCCACGATAGGCCAGGGGTTCAAGTTGGAGCCGCCTTTGATCAGCGCGTTGATAGAGAGGTGGAGACCCGAGACGCACACTTTCCATCTGCCATGCGGAGAGTGTACCATCACCCTAGAAGATGTGCAGTTGCAGTTGGGATTACCGGTGGACGGGTTGGTAGTCACCAGGTCCGCAACATCTATAGATTTGATGGCCGTATGCTACGAGCTTCTGGGTGCCATTCCGGATAGAATTCAAGAAGCTCGGATCGATATGGCCTAGTTACGAGACGCATTCCTGCAGCCGAACAAGGGTTCGATCGAAGAAGAAAGAATACGGTATGCTCGGGCGTACATGCTTCAGATAATTGGAGGCTATCTGATGCCGGACCTCTCTAGAAACCTCGTCCACCTGAGATGGCTCCTGAAACTTGTTGATTTCAGAGCAGCCGGTGAATTGAGTTGAAGTCCTGTGCTATCGGTTGTACCGAGAGATGCGGCCGACGCGCTTGGTGAGTAAAGTAAAAATCGGAGGTTGCCTATCACTACTGCAGTCATGAGCATAGTTTTGATTTCCATTTTTACGTCCTCGACTCGACCAGCCATATTCATTCCCACTGATAACAAGGTAAATTTAATATTATATTTTACAATTATTTCGTAGATTTATAGTATAATTGCATGCTAAAAGTTTATTTAATTAGGTGGAACCATTAGTGAGTCATGTTGGAATACCTAACTCGCTTGAGGATATATACGGCTCTATTGGAACAACGGTCGAAATCACAAGTAAGTTTGAATTTTTCGTTATTATAATTTAGTATTTTGTATGTAGTGTCTAGTATTATGTATATAACTAATATTTTGGTAATGTTAATATAGTTTCAATGGACACCGTACGAGGATCCCGAAATTCGGGCAGTAATTTCGGAGGAATTCCTCCAAAATCTGAACAGTTGGCACGTTAAGGTCCCACTAATCACCTACGCGACCTTGGAGATGCACCAGTCAGATCGGGTGCTGCGGCAATTTGAATTCCGGAAACCGATTCTCGTGCCACCTGAGGTGCTCGATGATGAGCACACAGTGGACTTACGGCAGCCGCACATGGATTGGCCAAGATTTTGGTCAGGTCATATCGAGACATGGGAGTACCGGTATGACTTTTTACCTAACCGGGAACCGATCATTTTTCTGAGTTAGCGTGCGTGTCGGAGTACATGCCATGGTTTAGAATCCATGGCAAGCCGTATCTGTTGTCGGATGAAGAGAGGTGACGGCAAATTCGCGAGCGAAGGGAACGTCAGACCACTTTACATCCAAGGAGAAGGGGTGATGAGACGGGGCCAGCAACAGCGCTTACACAGTCAGCAACAGCGCCTACACAGTCATCGGGCCCAGCAACAGTGCCTACACAATCACCGGGCCTATCAGTTCAGCCGATAACACCGACATCACAGCGTCCACAGTTTATGCCAGGTGCGTACCCTACCCTTTATATGTATCCTCCTAACCCATATATGTTTCCTTTTCCTAGTCTCATCCCAGGTTGGAATGCATGGCCGGGTTCGAGCCCGTCCTCAACTACTCCCAAAAGCCAGCAGATCGTGAGACCGACATCGCATGTGGGATTAGATGAGGCGCCTTCGGGGAATAGTTCTTTCTATCATACTGTTTCGTTGTATGGGATGCAGTCACCCCCGCCGTGGTTTATGCAAACACCTCCAGGGTCATTATTTTATCAAGGTGGGTTATCATCGCAACACCCAGAACCAGACCCACTGCCGGAGGAACCCGATTCCCCACCCGAGGTTCTACGACCCCCGCCGAAAGTTAGAAGAAAGAGGAATCCAGCGCGTAACTGCCGACCGCCCCCGTGTGGCACTGGTTCCCACTAGCATCAGTCCTAAACCCTAATTTAGTTTTGTAATTTTTTTTGTAATTTAATTATGTTTATATTTGATAAAATTTAAGTTTAATTTTATTTCTTTTGTAATTTAATTTTTTTTTTGTAATTTAGTTTTAATATCTTTGATAAAATAGAAATGGTTTAATTTTTATTTTTTGCAATTTAATTTTTTTATATTTAATAAAATTTGAGTTTAATTTTATTTCTTTTGTAATTTAGTTTTTTTGTAATTTAGTTTTAATATCTTTGATAAAATAGAAATGGTTTAATTTTTATTTTTTGCAATTTTATTTTTTTATATTTAATAAATTTGAGTTTAATTTTATTTCTTTTGTAATTTAATTTTTTTTGTAATATAGTTTTAATATCTTTGATAAAATAGAAATGGTTTAATTTTTATTTTTTGTAATTTAATTTTTTTATATTTAATAAATTTGAGTTTAATTTTATTTCTTTTGTAATTTAATTTTTTTTGTAATTTAGTTTTAATATCTTTGATAAAATAGAAATGGTTTAATTTTTATTTTTTGCAATTTAATTTTTTTATATTTAATTAATTTGAGTTATTGTACAAAAGTTCACCGTTTTCCTCCAAAAAAATAGAAATTACATAGCCAGCAGGAGACAAACAGGCTAAGAACACGGTCAACTATTCTGATTTGGACACGAGCGAGATGTATGGCCCGGGTTCCTACACCACCCGCACCGCCGACTTTGGTTGGTCGGTTCTCGGATATCCATATTATTGTGTATTCTAGTCGAGGAAGGTCGACCTTTTGGTTTGCGCCTCAATTGTCTATCGGCAACAGCTTATACGGTGCAAGCGATACCGATGGCCACTTACGTTCATCTGGGACTGGTGGGAATACGTGTCTCCACACGTTGTACATGTTTTCTAATTTGTACACTTCGTCGACATAGCTCATAGGATCAAGACGAAGATTATGACAAGCCATAAGTACATGAGCACATGGGTAAGGAAGTGCATCAAATATCCCACAGTCGCATATCGTATTTGTCAAGTGTACACGATAATGCCCGCCAACAATACCTGGTTCGGTCTGTCAAACTCCGTGACACGAAACCATAGGCTGTCGCAGTCGTGACACACTGTGTGCATGGTGTTCGCCCGTGCCTTCCCACGGTTAATTTCTTGCAAGACCTTCGAGCTCCATACATGGCCTCCTTGCATCTGCCCTCGATAACTCGTTGCTCTCTTCGAAAATAGTGCCGCTAAACAAAAATATGTCTCCCACACAACCGCTGTAATCAGCAGATGACGGGTTCCTTTTAGCACAGAATTTATGCATTCGGCCAGGTTTGTGGTCATATGACCATATCGTAGGCCACCGCCATATGCTTGTGTCTACTGTTCAAAAGGAATATTGCACAGGTACTCTGCGTCTTCGACGTTATTTGCGTGCAAACTGGCCAACATCTTGTGAAAACGGTCTTTATTGATCTCGTACCCTGCCAATATACGTTGATAGCGAATATTACATACCACTCTTCAATTGCGAATAAATTGAATTTTTCAAAAGAAATTATATTAATAGATATTTCAGACCCATATCGGTCACTTGTCATTTCTGTCTTTTAGATCGGTGTTGCCCATAGTAGTTGGATGAAACATGCCTCAGGCAATATCGATGGTGTGTGCGATGCCACATGCTTCCCTGGCGTTCTATTGCCGCAAGTATTCTAAGGCCCCGATCCGATATAACGCACATGTCAGGTTGAGGGCAGGCATGCCTCCTTAACCTAGATAGAAAGAAGTCTCAGTCATCAGTTGACTCCCCTGGTGTTATTGCGAACGCAATCGGAAGGATTCTCCCACAGCCGTCTTGTGCCACACTAGCAATAGCCGATGCGTATATCTACCATACATGAAGGTACCGTCAATTTGTACCAATGGCTTGCAGTATGTAAAAGCATATCGGCATTGCTTAAATGTCCTCGGCATTACTTAAATGTCTAGAACAGACGCTTGAACACTGCGCATCCAAGGAGCAGACGATCGTTGTAGTACGCCGGTTTCGTTTCAAGGTCTGTTGTGTTGCCTGGGACATATGTCTCCAGCACCTGACACCACTGCCACACTTCATTATATGAAGCGTCCCACCGACCATGCAACTTTTCCAACACCTTCTGCTTGGCTATCCAAGTCTTTCTGTAAGAGGGCGTGTACCCCATTTGGCTACGAATATTGCCAATTAAGGCCGGCACTATAGTTTTGGGATCGGCCTTCATCGTCGGGATTATTAAATCAGCCAACATGTCTGAATCCATCCTCGGATGATCTTGTGTTACACCTGTCAACGAAGTACGTTAAATAATGCAACATTACATAATATTAGTATTATTCGAAATCATTGAACACATAGTGGTACTTGTCACGGTAAGACATGTATCGCGACCTTTGTACTTTTTCACCTCCCACAACCCTGTCCTTTTCCTCAACGACGCCATGATTTTCCATGAACATGTGCCGTCTTGCACTGCACACTTCGCCTCGTACTTATCGAGCTTTGATTTGACCACATTGTAGTTAACCCCGTTCCTGATGCTGTATTGTTTCCATGCAGCAAGAAAAGTATTCTTGTTGGAAAACTGTTACCAACTTCTAATTGGTCCGAATCTAACGAAGAATTTGTATGGTCACGCGTCCCGTGTGGTAGTTCAGGAAACTCCAATGCATCATCTTGAGATAGATCGACATTATGCATGTGCGCTGGAGGTGAGTATGCCCCGAATAAGCGGATCTTTCTTCTTCTTAAATGCGAACCGCCTCAGCGTCTTGCAGTACAATTGGAGCAGGCTCCGGATTAAAAATAATCCAACTTCGCGCACGTCAAGCCACGGCTCTCGAGGTGGATCCACATCGGATTCATCGTCCGATCCTCCATAACCTACAACAAACGAGGACCCCTCGCTGGTGGATGTCGTCGGGAGTACATCATCCCTCCTTAAACATCTTTCGTAAAGATCCCAATCATATGTGGATTGCCAACCACTAGAAGTTGATGAGTCCCCCAATACGTATTTCTGTCATCCGACATCGAATGACAGATATGCATGTCCCATCCACCAACCAAGTGTCGTGCAGGGGTTATGTTTTTCATACTACCACCGCACACGGGCACTTTTGTATTTTGCCTCCCACTTACAGAGAGTCGGCTTAGGGTCGTGTATTCCCCTCGAACGATAGTAGATGTTGAGGTCACAGAAAGATCACTTGGAGATGAAAATTCTACATATACCTCGATATAGGGTGAACCACTGGCAAGATGAGTCTCCACCATTGCCTCAAGGCTCCGAGGACCTTTGATGTCGAATGAGTCATATCTCACCGGATCAACCGAAGCGCAAAATCTATACTTAATAGACTGAACTTTCATTAGCGTTGTTCCGAATATTTTACGCCTAATTCTTTTACGAAGTTCTACCAAATCGACGTTCTGGTTAAAACTCAATCGCGTTGTGTTCTCCGATAAGAAAACATCATCCCTCCTTAAACATCTTTCGTAAAGATCCCAATCATATGTGGATTGCCAACCACTAGAAGTTGATGACATCCCCCAATACGTATTTCTGTCATCTGACGTCGAATGACAGATATGCATGTCCCATCCACCAACCGAGTGTCGCGCAGGGATTATGTTTTCCATACTACCACCGCACACGGGCACTTCTGTGTTTTGCCTCCCACTAACAGAGTGTCGGCTTGGGGTCGTGTATTCCCCTCGAACAATAGTAGATGTTGAGGTTGCAGAAAGATCACTTGGAGATGAAAATTCTACATATACCTCGATATACGGTGAACCACTGGCAAGATGAGTCTCCACCATTACCTCAAGGCTCCGAGGACCTTTGATGTCGAATGAGTCATATCTCACCGGATCAATCGAAGCGCAAAATCTATACTTAATAGACTGAACTTTCATTAGCGTTGTTCCGAATATTTTACGCCTAATTCTTTTGCGAAGTTCTACCAAATCGACGTTCCGATTAAAACTCAATCGCGCTGTGTTCTCCGATAAGAAAACAACACCATTTTCGGTGTCACGAACTTCACCATCGTAGTAAATAACAGCATTAATAAGTTCACTTATTTTCAAGTTTTTTTTTCTTTTGCCTGAATTTGCTTTCTGCCAACTGAGAATGAAATTTGGCTGATTTATAGCCTAATTTTACCGGAGACCATCAGAGCAAAAAGAGCGCCCACGTGGGAGCGCGCCGGTACTCGCTCACGGTGCACCCCCTATTGAAGGCGTTTACGGCATTGTTTGTTCAGAAATGTCTCCTCAAAATAATTTTGCCGGAGACCACTGTAGCAAAAGAGCGTCCACGTGGGAGCGTTTTTGGCCACTATTTGTTCAGAATCGTCTCCTCAAAATAATTTTGCCGGAGACCACTGTAGCAAAAGAGCGTCCACGTGGGAGCGTTTTTGGCCACTTGTTTGTTTTAAAACGTCTCCTCAAAATTATTTTGCCAGAGACTACTGGCCAAAAACTCAATTCATTTTTCACATTGCAAGTGGACGGGAAGGAACCCCAAAAACGCGTCCACGTAAGCGCGTTTTTGGGGGAAAAAGGGGTAAAGCGCGTCCCAGAGGGCGCGCTTTTGTTCACCTCAGCAAAAGCGCGCCTACATGGACGCGTTTTTGCTGAGGTGGACAAAAACGCGCCCTCAGGGACGCGCTTGAGCCGTTCCAAAAACGCGCTGACGTGGACACATTTTTGGGGAAACTGGTCCATTCCGGTAAATATTTTTGAAACTGGTATATTCCAGTAATTTCTTTTTTTAGTATATATTGGACATTTGCCCTAAAAAATTAGGTAAATAGATACTTTAATTATGACCTAACATTGAATAAATTTTCTACTTACCGGTTATCTTTTTTGCTTGGCAAAATTATATTTTATTATACTTACATAATATTATTAGTAATAATAGCATAATAGTTCCATGATCCTCTATGTTTAAATATTTTTTTCTGAGGTTCGATGAATTATAAATACTTTATAAACAAAACTACTATTTTGTTGTTTCCAATTTATTAAGTGGATCTTTTTATAAAAAAAATTATATATATAAAATTATTTAAAACACAAAATAGAATAAATCGCGATAAATGATTATTTAAATGTGAAAATTTTCATATTACTATGTGGTACATTATTAGTGCCACGTCAAACACAAATTATTTATGTTAGTGTATAGATATAAATCTTATTGATGGAATACAAGTTCAAATATCAACTAGGTCGAAAAAATAAGTACCAAATAGAGATGTTCATGAGCCGAGTTGAGTCAAGTTCATGCTAGGCTTAGTCATAAAATTAATACATTTTATGTTTGCCCAAGTCCACCCTGACTCAAAATACGAGTATCAAATTTTGATCAAACCTACTCATATTTGTAAACAGTTAGCCCATTTTTTCTTATCCATGGATTGGATGGCTTGCCTGACTTAACCAAACTTCGGTAAAGATTTTTTTCTTTGGGCCAACCGATCAAATTTTAAATTAAATGATATATTAATATTAAATGATATATTTTAATATCTTATAAATAGTTATATGGGTTATTTGGTTGGACCAAACTTGAGCCCAATCATTAAAAATTTTAAATTTAGGCCTTGACCTAATCCGACTCATGGACATGTTTAGTTTAAACTAAATATATTCTCTATTTTTTCAACAATTTTTTAAATATTAAATCTAATATACTGATTCTAATATTTATAAATGTTAAAATTTTTTTATTATATTTCTAAAAATAGGTTCAAAACATGCATATTTTTATTATTCCTATTTATCAAATATGTTTTTCAAATTTTAAAAAATAAAAATAATTTTTTGAAAATAAAAATAAAATAGAAAATATTTTTTTTAAACCAATCAGAACCATAGTTTGGAAAATAATATACTTTTAAAAATTATTGTGACATTACTTTGAAATTTCTTAAGGGTTTAGTATTACTATAAAATTACGATCAAAATCACCTATCCATGTTGATGGCACCCTTAACAACGGGTAATTCAAAACTACAATTTCTCTTCTACCAAAACTGGTGGTGCAGCTGGTGAGAAGCCTGATGAAGCCATCGTTTTAAAAAAATGTCGAACTACAACAAGTCCATTGAGATTATAGGTCTAGATGCCAATTGTTGGTGTTATGAACAATGTGTAAGCAAATTCAGCTAAGACTTGAACAACAAGGCCCGAGACTTGCAGAAGAAACAAAACAGAATTCAAGAACAAAATCAAAAGCAAAATCAAAAGAGAAAGAGTATATGGAAGAAAAATGATAAGTTTTCATTCAAAAGCATAATACCAATACACAAAGCATTCAGCTTGTCAAAATCAGTATATGGTAACCTAACCAATACCTACTTCCACTAATACATTGAAACTTGGAAAACCAAGCTTTTACACAAGAACAAAGCTGAGTTAACAGCTCAATCACTATCAAATTACATCAAAAATCAAACTAACATAGTTTAAAATGAACAAAATTACATTACATCAAACTAAGGTTACAAAAATGAACAAAAATAAACAGCTGCACTTGCTTCAGCAGCTCCTGCATGGCTCGGACTACATGGCATGCTTCTTGACTGCTTCTGGTGCTACATGTTGACCAAACTTCAACACTTGCTTAATAATTTAAGCCATTCCAATGTTGAAGAAAACCATTATTGAAGTAGCTCATTTAGTTGAAAATACTTGATGATGACTTTTCTTGGTGAATGTCCTACAAAGAATAACAAAACAAAAAAAAGGTAAAAATCAACATTCAACCTCCTACCATCTTATTGGAAGCTTTGGATTTGTTTCCATTACTAGTTTCTCCATAACACCAATTTTTGTTACTTTTCACTGTTTGCTGCTCTTTTAGATTCAGTCCAAGATGAGAAATAAAGGGGAAAAAAGAAAACTTCGTCAAGAAATTCAACTACAATTTAATAGCAAATTAAATAAAAAAATTAAGGTATGTATTTACCTGCTATTGAAATTTCACCAACAGGTTCATCTCAAGACATTGTGACACCATCCAATTAAAATAAAATGTATTTCCACATCATATTTCAACCGTTTAATTAATTTCAAGTTAAATAAAATGTATTTAGTTCAAGATGAGAAATAAATAAATAAATAAATAAAAGGTTGGAAAACTGAAGCAAATAGGTAATAAAGTATCAAATAAAGAACTTACTTTCTATTGATGATTCCGACCTATTTCGATTGCGAAGCTTCCATGATCTCTGCTTTTTCACCAACACACTTTGAAGAAGAACATTGTGGCTCCATCCATTTGTCAAAAGATGGATTACCATCTGGTATTTCAACAATTCAATTGATATACAGTTTAAATGATTTCAAATTAAATATAGTATCTATGTCAGTCAAATACTCCTATTGACACTGACATTCGAGTTCGGGTAACATAGTAGTTAATAAGAAGTATAAATCAATTACCATTGTTGTTGTTGGAATCTTTGGCAATATCTTCTGTACTAATAAGTTTCTCACAATTTGAAGGTTCGGATTTTTTTCTGACACAAGTGTCCACATCCGACTTTCTTTTTCCTTTACCCTATAAACTGAAAATGCATTAAGGTAATTCAGTTTTCAGGGTATATGATAAGAAATTCAATGAAGACGGCTTCGAATTATAATTTATGTACAATGCCTACCCTGGTTTGCGTGGGTTCATGATTTTCTCCATTATCTGTGATAGCAAATCAACACAGTTAAGTTATAAGATAATGTAATACTAAAGAACAGAGTAGACTCTAAATAAAGTGTAGGAAAATATAATTGAAGGATCTAAACAAATTAAGAGTAAAGACCTACTTCCGTTTGGAGTTTCCAACCAGTTTTCACTGCATACCAAAGCTTCCATGCTCTCAGGATTCAAGATATTGTAGGCTGGATTATTAATCGTGGCCTTAATATTTGAACATGGTGTGAAACTTGATACCGGAATCGCGAGGAAATCTCGAGCCATCTTTGCAAGTATTGGAAACTTTTGAGATTTATCACACCACCAAGCAAGTATGTCAAAGACTGCTTCATCCTTGGGAAGTAAAGGTTCAGCTAAGTAAAGCTCAAGCTCTGACATAGATGAGGCCTCATTAAAGTTGCTTGCAGTTACAAATTTACTGAAGTCGTCCCAAAGAGAATTACTTCCAAGCCAATTGATATCATCCAAGACTAAAGCGGATGTAGTTTGATTTTTGGTTTCACTGGCATACTCATTGTAGACATTCGTAAGAACTTCACGAAACGTGTTCAATTGCACCTGACTATCATGGCCATAAATCAATATATATGAGAACTCCACAAATTTAAATTTTAACCTTGGATCAAGAACAGATGCAACAGCTAATGCCGAATTGCATAATCTCCAATAGTGGTTGAATCTCCTCTTCATCAATGTAACGAATGAAGGATTGCTTTTTTCCAACTGAAGAAATTTCTTGTATATGTCACAAAGCTTTGGAAAGTACAAGCTTACAGTAATGGATTGAGTTCCTTTGATAGCATCAAAGCATCTCAAACAACTCTGTAGAGCTGCTGCATTCTCCCATTCCTCCATTGATGGGTTTAATTTAAAATTGCCATCAATTTGCTCCAGTTTACAAAAGACTTCTCTTGATCTCAAAGCACTATCAAGTATGCCAAAGTCTGATTCCAGCTTGAAAGAAAGATCATCCCATGATTTCCCATCTTGTAGCTTCACTTGATCTACAGCTTCTTGGAATTTCAATCTTCCATGTTTTGTTTCAGTGACATATTCAATGGACTTCTTTAAATTAAAAAGTAGGTCATCCATCTCACGAAACCCATCCTCAAGAAGAGTGCAATTGATGAACCAATGAGTTGAAGAAAGGGAGACTAGATTACTGAGACAATTTTCTTTTATCTGTTGAACCATACTGTCATCCAAAAAAGAGTTATCCACAGTTATGGAACATACTTTACTGCCTATATTCCACTCCGAAACTAAGCTCTGAATAATTCCACCAACAGCTCTAGTGTCATTGATATGCTCCAAAGTTCTCAAGCCAAGAGTCTTCATCTTTAGTTCCCAACTATCATCAATAAAATGTGCTATCAAACAGCAATATGCAGTCTTTCCACTATTGTTCTTCCACAAACTTACTGTCAGATTGAATTTACTAGCAAGCTTATCAAAATACAGCTGAAGTTTCTCCTTCTCTTCCTTATAGATGCTACGTATGTAAGACGAAATATCTTTCGATTCAAACTCAAACATGGGTTGCATATCTTTCACAAAATTCTTGAAGAATTCTTGATCAGCCATATCCAATGGATATCGATGCTTGATAATCATTTTCACAAAATTCAAGCGCCTCCTTTCTTGATTTTGTATTTTCATTACTGGACGGTGGTAAATCAAATGGTTTTTCATGTGTTTGTTTCCCCTCTTCTTTTTCCTTGCAAGCTCCGTGGAGCAATGTGTACATCTGAATTTTTCTTTGCCCGTTACCACGTCTACACACTTAACAAAGTCCTTCCAAACCGCAGACGTCAACCTTCTCTGTGTGGTTTCGGGAAGTTTCTCCTTATTTGCTTTGACAGTCTTAGGCCTCGAGTTTCTCTGTTTGGTTCTTGGAAGTTTCTCCTCATTTGCTTTGGCAATCTCGGGGTCACCATTGGAAACAATCTAAGAAAATTGAGAATAATAAATCATGTCTACTACTGTATATAAATAATTTGATTTTTGGAACTAATTAGATTGAAAAGCACTTGATTTTAAGTTTTAGACCAATTAGATGGATTTAAATGTGAAAGATGAATAATTGGAGTGTAAAAAAGTAATTAAAGTAACATCTTCCATAGAGAAATTATACAGTTATCGACTAGAATAAAGTATACAAGGAAGAATAAATAATTACCGGGTTATGAGGTCCTTCTGGTGTGTTAGAAGGAGCTGCAACAACCTTTGATGAAGAATGTATAGGCATTGGCGAAGGAACATTTGAAACCACTCCCCTCTAAAAGCAAATGATATTATCATCATTACAACCATGAATGCTAATTTGTGATTAACTTAGTGTTGAAATAATAGAGTAATATATAAGGTAGTGTAATTACCTCGACATTAACCCCATTTCTTTCTACTGCTTGAACATCCTCTGTTTCTTCAGCTGCTTTTACTGACCTTATTGTGTTTGATGATGTGGGAATGCTTGAAATGGCTTCCTTTTGGAACCTAACTTCGGTGCTTTGAACCTGTACTGTTATAAACTTTGTCTCCCTATGTTTCAAGTCATTGAGAATACCAAGAGCCAAAGATTTTGGTTTTTTTGCAGGCCAATAAAATTCTACTACATAAACATCATTACTTGTGTAACGATTTCGCAAGCGGATTGCAAGAACAACATCTATGTCCCAAAATGTGTAATTTGAGTAGTCTTTTTCGTCAAGCATACGAATAGATGGTTCAAAATGGTAGCCGTGACTTGATTCAAGTGCTTTCCCAGCAAATGCCTTCTTAGCAAAGGATAGTTCATGCATATCACGTCTATATTTATCCATAAAAGCAAAAGCCGAGTAATCTTTCACATAAGAAGGACCACTTTGGATAAAAGAAGTATGTTTTTGGTTTGGACCCGACATAATATTCTTCTTACTGTTAACCTTAGAAGCCCATGTTAAAGCCAATGGAAGCTCATGTTGACAACATAAACATCCTAGTATATTGTATATCTCAGCAAACGCAACTAACCGATTCAATGCCCAATCCTGTAATTAGTAAATAAAAAGTAATTACCAAAAATAAAATTTAAAATCACACTCTAAATAAAAAGAATTTTGACATTGTATTCCTAATTTGATAAAAGAAATAAAACTAAAAGGAGGTGTTTTTTTTTTTGTTACTTATTCATAATTTTAAAAAATTATAAAACATAATGTCATAATTATATTTATTCAAATAAATTTAAATCTTTATACATAAAAAGGTATCCATAGATCAATTTGGATTGAGCTGCATCCTTAAAAAAATTAAAAGCTCATTCAGATTCAGTTTCTAGCTAAAATTGTACTATTTAAAAATTAAAATATTTTTATATTAACATTTATATTTTTTATAATTAAATTTTAATAAAAATTATAATTATTTTGTAATTATTTTTTCTCATATTATTTCCGAAACATGTCATAATGTGTGCATATAATTTATTATTGTCATTCTATATATAAAAACAAGGGCGAAGTCAGAATAATTTTTTAAGGAGCTGGATGAAATTTTAATTTTTTATAGTTTATATCTTTATAATTTGTAAAGGATTAAATCAAATTTTTATAATTTTAAGGGCTTAAATAGTAATTTTACATTTTAGGGGGGCCGAGGCCCATACCAGTCCCCTGGCTTCGCCCCTGTTTAAAAAGAATAGTCAAATTTTTGTATTAATTCATAACATAATTTATCATATAAATTTAATTTAAGAAAATATTTATATATTCATGCCCATGTTTGTGATATGTTTGTAATTTTTAATATAAAATTTAATACATTAGTAATTATTTTATATAAATTTTTGCAGTATTTTGTATGAAAAAGAAAATGTTTAGTTAATACCTCCGGAACTGGTTCACGAGGTTGACGAGGCTGAAGAGGTGATGGCTTTGGATTGCAATCTACAAAGAAATTCCATTACATAAAAACCTTATAATTAGTCAGTTTAATGTTTAAAAAAAAACTTTTATCCAATAAATAAATAAAAATAAGTTAAGGAAAAGACACTAAATATAAATTTATAAATTTAAATTTATAAATTTATAGATTTTTAATCCACTAAATATAGATTAATATATTAAAGAGAAAAATACAAATCTATATATAAATTGAAAAAGGAAAAAGGAAAGTACCTTCTCCAAACTTAGGGTCGGTGGAAATGGAATTGAAGTGTCCATCTTCAACTTTGGGTTTCCATGCCGATAAGAAAAACAATGGACATCCCTTGTAACCTAAAATCAGACACTCTTCTTCCTCCCTCATTATTTCTAAAAAACTCTTATCGCTATGGAGAAAACCACCTACACCAACGATAAGATCATCTTTCTTGTGGCTTAATGGAAATCGAGTAAAACCAGCCATTGAAAAGAGACGTTGCCATTCACTCAACGTTTGGTACCGCCTAATTACATTATTACCTTCACTTACGTCTCTGCTCAGCTGCCACTTATCAATAACAAATTTCGACTCCGCCCAGCACTCAAGAGTCTTCAAGGAATACTGAAATGAATCCTTGAAACATGTCAAGAAATTGGAGTCGCTATGATTAGAATAAATGTCTCTATGATTAGAATAAATGTCTAGCATGATCACAATCGTCGGATTTATCTCCTTCAATCTTTCCAACTCTCTCTTCATTGCTTTTGCATCTCTTACCAACTTATCAAGTTTAAATTTATAGTAAACCACCACCATTTCATCTTCTCTTCTTTTGAAATCTACTTCACATTCATCCACATCTGCCAAACTATTGGCGTAAACCACTTTCAACTCATCCTCCAACTTTACATTAACTCCCTTGACATCACTAGTCAAAATCTCCTTTTCGTATGTGAGCTTTACATGTTTAGCCTGAAATGGAGGAAGTATGTAACTTACATGGACGGATAGAGGATCGCCGGAGAAGTTCGGTAGTGTACGAAGAACTGAACCCTGAAAACTGTAATTCGAGATGGAGAAATCAATGAGGTGCAATCGCCTGTTTCCCATCAAAGCAATCTTTTCCATTAAAGCATCATGGATGACATTTTCTATGACGCCATTAATACGGTAGCTGTTATAATGATAACATGGTGCGGGATCCACCGGGAAAGCGAAGTAGGAAAAAGCGGGATGCAGTCCGTAGGCTCGGCGAACCAGAGCGTCGGCAAAGTATTTCACCACTCTGCTTTTATCTAGGTAGGGTCTCTCATCAGCAAGAATCAAGATGTTCCGAAGGGACGCATCGGCGCTTTTCAGATCCCCAACTTCAATAGCTTCAGCGCAGGATAGTAACAATCTCAAGGCGGTGTCGGTGTCAAAAAAAGAAGAAGCCATGAAAGAAGGTGAGATTCAACAGAGTTTGGGTAAAGCAGAAGAGAAATATGGTAGAAAAGTAAGTGAAAGCAGCAATGATTGATATGTATAATTCAGGAAAAGCAAAAGCAGTAGGAAAAGCGCGCCATTGATCACTCACGCGGAATAGTAACTGTTTCTACTTTGACTTTTCTCTTTGCTTTCTTCAAATTACCTGCCTGCAAATTAAGTAATATCTCCTTTTTTCCTTTCATTATTTTGTTTTTTGAGAGAGAATTTAAAAAAAAAAAATTTACATACAAAATCATATTAACCAGTTATTACGCGTTGGTTCTAATAAGGTTGGTTGTAATATTTAAACATTAACACGATGTATTGTCACAAACCAACCTCAACATTAACATTCCCAATGTATAATGCATTAGGAAATCCTTACCCTATCATTCCAAGACTTGCCTAGAAAAACATCACACTCTAAATTGTCTCGGGACAACTCTAAATTATGCACTATGTTATACTATTTTGTCTAACTCATTGAAATCTTAATGGTTCCTCTAAAATTTCAAGATAGACTTTGAAACACAAAGAAATTCTTATTTTTCGATATGCACCATACTAACAAACTAAAAAGAGTAGACTAAGTTACCCTTTCATCCAGAATTTTTCAAGTTTGTTCTGACCTAATTTGAGAGATTCTAAAAAAAAAAAAAAAACAACGACTAGCAATTTCTTGGCATTAAGTACTTTAAAATATTTTTAGTATTCGGGCAATTTCTAAAAACACATAAGATACATTCTATCTCGTGGTGGCAGATTAAGCAGGGCATACTTTATCCAGTGCCCCTTCGTACACGTTCTTGATTGATAAACAATCTTTATTTACAAATAAACCATAAGAAAAAGCAAACACGATGCATACTTCCAAACAGCTTTCCACTTAAAATCTCTTAGGTCCCTCGTATCTGCTTTCAACATATGATATGCATTTCTTACCGAAAATCCTCCATTTGTTGTAAGTATCTAAAGGATTCTATTAGGGCCAGCTAAAGGGTGTGGTAGAGGGATACTTGTTTGCAGCAGCCCAACTGTCTTGGACCTTTCCTCACATTAATTATTAGCCAATTTATTATTTATTCTAAAGTAAATATTTTAAAAACTAAAAAATAAATAAAATACATTATAAAACTTTTCTAATTTCACTTGTAAAATTTAAAAAACCACTATTAACATATTAAATAATATTTTATTAGCAGAGAAAAAAAAAAAAAGACTAGCATGGTCTCTCAAAGTCTCAAGTGGGATAACTTTTATGTTTTCTTTTTTTACAAAAAGATTCTCCCAAGGTTTACAGAGAAAGAAATTTAGCTAAAAGAAAATCCTTTAACTATTTATAAATAATAAAAAAATTTCATGGTCCCACTTTATTTAAAAATAAAAATAATTTTTTGAAAATGAAAATAAAATAGAAAATATTTTTTTTAAACCAATCAGAACCATAGTTTGGAAAATAATATATTTTTTAAAAATTATTGTGATATTACATTGAAATTTAAAGGGTTTAGTATTACTATAAAATTACGATCAAAATCACCTAACCATGTTGATGGCACCCTTAACAATAGGTAATTCAAAACTACAATTTCTTTTCTACCAAAGAACAAACTTCAATGCTCTTAAACATGACAAAGGTATACTGCAGAAGTAAATAGAATATCAAACATGTTCATGCATTGTTACTATAAGTGACTAATTAACTGATACATCTGCACTAGGGATTACAAAACAATGGAAGCTTATAACTTCAATTAATGCAATCATTTTTTATTTTTACTTGGTGAAGAGAAATGTGCTTCAATCTTATTCAATTGATTCTTACTACAATTTTTAAAAACCATGCAAACATTTTTGTGCTGTACAAATAGTTATATAAACACTCATATCCAAATCCGAGTAACATAGGAGGTATCCCTTTCTCAGCAGAACCAGAATGATAAATTCAGCAATTCATAATGCTTAAATTATGAACCCAACATAACAGAAGCACCAAATGACTATCAGAGCCTTCCTCACATTGCCATTGTCCACTAAATACCCCGATGTCTTTTCAGAGACCACGTTCTTTTCAAGACAAAGATTAAATAGTCCCAAGAACTTCACCAGAAATCCTTGCAAGAACATGAACCCAATTGAAAATGGTGGAACCGTTGTCCGTCTCTTACAATAAGATGCCTGCCTGTAACCTTGGAAGTAAACTTCAAAAACGAGTGACAATCACCACAAGTTTGTAGGTTCTTTATGATCGTAAGAGTAGTTCCCGGCTCAGTACCGATAAGTCCCCAAGCGACAGCCAATCGTTCGCTATGAACCTTCATAGACTCCTCTTTCTCTTCATTTTCCAAGTCATGAACTACCATATCTGTTTCAGCAACATATCCAGCTTCTTTAAGTTTTGTATTAAGCTCATTCAACTTTTCATAGATACCAGCAGACCGATGATGTGATCTATCTCCGGCCATAAAAACATGTATCGAGCCATTGAACTCGATCTGGCTCCAACCGGGTTCTTTAACCAATCCTTTATTCCTCATCATGCTTCTTGTTTTAGCTGCTTCCTTCCACTTACCAGCCGATGTATATATATTAGCCATCAAAACATAACTGCTGGTGTTTCCGGGATTTAAATCTAACAATTTCTTGGCTACATATTCACCGAGTTCGATATTACGATGTTTCCTACATGAACTAAGCAATGGAGCCCAAACTTGAGCTTGTACTTGCAGAGGCATCTCTTGGATGGTTTTCAAAGCCAAGTCAAAGTGACCAGCTCGTCCAAAGAGATCAACCAAGCAAGTATAATGCTCTATTCCAGGCTCTATTCCGTAATCGCCTTTCATGCTTTTGAAGTACTTCAATCCATCTTCTACCAACCCTGAATGACTGCAAGCCAATAATATGCTCGTGAAAACAACATGATCTAGGCTGCAAGGTTTGCTTATCTGCATCCGGTGAAATAGTTTTAGAGCCTCATTACCCATTCCGTGAATCGCGTAACCGTTTATCATGGAACTCCAAACAGCTAAGTCTTTATGTAACACTCCTGCAAATACTTCTTCTGCCTTGTCTATCCTCCCACATTTACAGTACATGTGAATCAATGAGGTCTGGACCTGCTGATTTGACGCCAACCCATTCAATTTCACATAATGTTCAATCTCATTCCCGATGCTCAGTGACCCCAAATCAGCACAAGCAGAGAGTATGCTGGCAATGGTAGCTTCATTTGGTTTAAGATCAGTTCTTAATAAACTCTTGAATAAATCCAATGCTTCAGCAGGGTAACCATGCTGAGTATTTGCTGCAATCATCGATGTCCACAAGAAAATACATTTCTCGTCTACCATTTCGAATACTCGTCGAGCCGACACAATGTCACCACATTTTGAATACATATTAAGAACCAAGTTATTGATCGAAGCTTCACCATGAAATCCACTTTTTAGAACAAGGGAATGAACTGATGATGCCAATAACAAATTCCCAGATTCCACACAACCCGAAATGATCTTAACAAACAGCACCATATCTTGACTAACACACCCCATTTGTCTCATTCTATTAAAAAGATTGAATGCTTCCCCAACATTCCCAGCACTTACATAGCCACCAATAATAGTAGTCCATGAAAGGATTGATCTTTCATCCATTGTATCAAAAATAGAACGAGCATCACCAATTAACCCAAATTTAACATACATATTCACAACCGAATTCGCCAAAGGTATCTCGCAATGTAGCAACCCAAGCTTAAACACACAACAGTGCTTTGATAAGCCTAGTCGAAGATTAGAACAAGCAGCTATAACACTAACAAAAGTGGAAGCACTCAGCTCAAAACCAAGAACCCACATTTCTTTCAACAAATTCATTGATTCCATCACACGGAAACAACGACAATAAGCAGAAATCATAGTGTTCCAACAAACAACATTTCTCATAACCATTCCGTCGAACACGTTCCGTGCAGAGGCCAAGTCAGAGCATTTCGAGTACATATCGAGAAGAGATGTTTGTACGAAGATGTCTCGTTGAAAACCAAGCTGAAGCACGTGGGCATGGAGCTTTGTACCATCATGAAGAGAATTAAGGGAAGCGCAGGCTTTGAAGAGTAATGGGAAAGTAAAGCTATTGCCATGAACATGAGTGTCTCGTAACATTGAAGAGTAGATTTTGAGGGTGACAGCGAAATCGCCATTGTTGGTTGAGGTTCTGATTTTCAAGTTGAACAGATAAAGTGGACGCTTCCTTGAAGTTATTGAATTCAAAGGAAAGTGTCGCATTTACAAGCTCCAAACATTTGGGGGTTATTATCACAAGAAGAGAAAGTAATGCAATGCACATTAAAAAATGGAAACAATAGAAATGTTGGTTTGCGTTAGAGGTGTGGTTAACCATAATAATAATAATATATTTTAAGTTGGTCGGACCGAGCTTCTGTCTTGAATATTCAACTTTAAATCTGAATCATATTTTAAATGAGTCTAATTTTTTATCTAAACTTATTTTTCAGGTCTAAAATTATTATTCAAACCCTCTCAAATTTCGGACTGACCTTAGGGCTTAGACGAATATTCTGACTTAATGAACATGTCTAGTTTTAAGGGTTTTTTTAAATTTAAATTAAATTTAAATTTAAACAATTATTTAATTTTAATTTTAAAAATAAGCAAATATTAATAAAAGTTGTATTTCTTTGTATAAAATTTGTACTTTTAAATAAATTAAATTGATATAATATGAATTATTAAAATTATATAACTATAAAATAACTTAAACATAATTATGATATTTTGAGACCTTTAATAATATCATTTTCGATGTTCGAACCTATATTATTTTATTAAAAATGTTCGAACCTATATTATTTTATTAAAAATGTAATATATTTTATTAATATACCGAACACTTAAAATAACTTTTAAGCGTAAATATTTCAATTAGTCCTCGTCTTCTTAATATAAGAAGGTTAAAATAGGCCTTTAGTTCATATATTTTAATAAAATTTAAATTTTAGTTTTTTATTTTGAAAACTTTTAAATCTAGTTTCTTGAAAAGTTAAAAGTTAAAATCTTTAATTTTTTATTTAAAAACTTTAGTCTAATCATTAAAATAGTAAATATTTTTTGTCAAAATTTATCAACTTAAACTATCATCATGTGATAAGGTATATGACGGAAATTACAAATGATGATAAAAGTAGGAGGATTGGATATTTAACTTGCTCCGTATGGGTACTAAATCTCAAATTTTATCAAAATATTAACCTAAGAAGAAGTAGAACTCTAACGTCATATAACTATTAAACCAGTATATTCTGTCCAGCGCTTTCTTCAAGGCTAGAAGAGGGTTAAAACAGTCAATAATTTTCTCTAGGGTTTTTTTGTGTGCACCATATATATAGTTAAATATCGAACTTCTGTAGCGCCTTTTTCTGCTTGGGTTATAGGAAATTGAAGAATACTCTGAAATCTTCAATCCAAAATGGTAAAACTCATTTCTCTCATTAATTCTCTGTAATTGTTCTTATTTTGGGCTCTGTTCTTACTTCATTTCTCACTTGGTCTGCATTTGAATGCTTTGTTTGCATCTTTCTGATTTTCTCCTCATTTGATGGAGCTTTGTAGAAATTTGGGTACTAATATAATGCAACTGATTATCATATCTTCGTTTATGTTGACCTAGATAATGAGAAATTTGTTTCATATAAATCTGGTATGGCTCAATGAACTGTGTTTGAAGATGGGAAAAAGTTCAAAATTTTGCCCCTTTTTTTGCTGCATCATTTAATGATATTTTCAGTCTAAAACATCTGAATATGTTTAAGAATGTGTGTTTGCTGTTCTCAGATCTTTAGTTCTAATTTGTGTTTTTACTTGCGCTTTGAGTTGCTGATTTGCTTATTTGCATATAGTCGTCTTAATGCAATGTTATGTCTTTTCTTTTGGATTTGGCCTATATTTGAAGGACTTGCACATGTTTTTACTACATGTTACGACATTTTAATTCTAGAATATCTGATTATGATATCATTTGTTAAGAATGTGTATATTCTTTTAGTTTCAATCTGTATTTTCCTTGTTCATTGAGTTGCTTATTTACTTATTATGATCTTTATTTTGCGATTTTGGCTCTCACCGGCCTCTGTACTATAATTGATTTATGTCTTTAACTATGATTCGACTTCCTGGGCTAACCGAATGTTTTCTGGGTTATGATTTACAGCCTAAGCAGATTCATGAGATCAAGGACTTCCTTCTGACTGCCAGAAGGAAAGATGCACGATCTGTAAAGATCAAGAAGAGCAAAGATGTTGTCAAGTTCAAGGTCCGCTGCTCCAAGTACTTGTACACACTTTGCGTGTCGGATGCTGAGAAGGCTGACAAGTTGAAGCAGTCCCTTCCTCCAGGTATATCTATATAAATTATACAGTAATCGTTTTTCTTGTTTCGGTTCAACTAGCATCCTTATTTCAAATCAACAAATATATTATTGAATTGTAGGTCCATAGCAGAAACAAACCCTTGTTCTCATTGCTGCTGTACTGACAGAATTACAATCTGTCTTACTGTTCTTTCTTACCATGTAGAGAACATCTCAAAGTTTCTTGGTCTTTGCTATGATGGTGGAGCCTTGTTTTTCTAATTTAGTTTCAACCAGCATCCTTTTTTGAAATTGAGATACATGCTATAGAATCATAAACCCATAGCAGAAATGAATCATTGTTTCCTACTGTTATCATACTGGTATCAGTACAATCAATCCTACTGTTCTTTCTTGCCATGTTGGTAATATCTCAAGGTTCTTGGATGAAACCACTGAATAGCCTCGTTTTTCTTATCTTGATGCAATCGGAATCCTTATTTGAAATGAATTGTTCGAAGCTAAAATGAAGTATTCTCTCTTTTTTGCCATGCTGGTGGCAATAGAATGTATTCTTTTCGCCATGTTGGTAACTTGGTAACATTTCAAGGTTCCGTCTTGACTTACTTATCTCATGTTGTTCACTTGTTCTTGTTTGCAGGTTTGAGTGTTCAAGACCTGTGAAAATATGGCAGCCCCAGGTTTGTCACCTGATTTATAGGTGATGAAAGCTAGATTTTTAGTTTTGGGTTTATTGTATTTCTGGTCATTCTGCAACAGTGAGCTCAATTTTCTGTAATTGGATCTATGTTTTTTTGTTGATTAAGGATTTTAGCGAGATATGCACTTTTCAATTACAATGAATGTTCTTTTTAATGAAAAACACAGAAAAATTTGATGTTGCTTCTCTATATTTTCTTAGTTTTCAAGTTCAAGCAAAAAGCAGCGAATTAAGTAACAACATATTTATAATTCTATCTATATTTGATTAGTTTACCCTAAAAGTTGGGTGACTGATTGGGTAATTTACCCTAATTCAAAACCATCAGACTTTTAACACTAGATCAGTATCTTATTGGCGAGAACTTGGACTTTATGGAATGGTTGTTCGGCTTTGTGCGTTAGGTCTAAATTATTCAATTATGGAATGGTTGTTTGGCTTTATGCGTTAGGTCTAAATTATTCAATCAATCCATGTCTCGATTGCTGTTCCTTTTGATGAAAAACCGAGAATTCATCGATCAACACTAAACAGCTACAGTTTTTGCCTACGATGGAGCTCTTAGTATCGTGTGCTCATGCAATTGAAGAGGGGAATTTGAAAACTGCCGATTCATTCCTGCACCAGATCTGGAGCCGTGCTCCTGAAGAACTCGGCCTCATAAGCAAACTCGTGAGATACTTTGCCGAAGCTCTAGTTCGACGAGCTTACGGTCTCCTTCCTCCTTATTCTACCTATTCGAATCTGCAAATACCTCATCCACTGTATTACTATTATTATTACTCGAGGTTTGATATCAATGAAATGGTGGGAGAAGCCATCGAAAGTGCCGCGATAGGAAAGAAGGGATTTCATCTTATTGATTTCCACATTCCGCATCTGTACGGAAGAGGATACTTGTTCAAGACACTACCGAATCGCTCCAGCGATCCCTTGTCGGTCCGTATAACCGTCGTATTACCAACTTTTCTGAAAAATACCATCGATTTCCAAGAAGAAATGGAGTATTTGACTGAAGCGGGTAAGCTATTGAAAACAGAGTTGAAGAAGGAAGATCTGAGAGTTGTTTACGCTAATAGTTTGGGAGAAGTGGATGAATCTACGTTGGATTTGAGAAGAACAAACGATGATGAGGCTTTGGTGGTTTATTATAACTTCAAATTTCATACACTGTTGGCAGAGGTAGAAGCAGTGAAGAAAGAATTGATCAAATTGAGGCAGATAAATCCAGAAATTGTGATCATGCAAGAACAATACGCTAACGATAACGACGGGAATTTCGTCAAACGCTTGGAGTACTCTTTTCGATACTACTATAACTTTTTTCAATATTACTCTAATCTTTTCAAGTCTGGGAAACCTCTGGACTACAATCCTGCTAAATATTATATGAGACAGATTCATAACATTGTGGCATGTGAAGGCAGGGATCGAATTATGCGACACCAGAGTTTGGATGAATGGCGAGATCTGTTGTTAACAGCGGGCTTTCTTCAAATTCCATTCCAGAAAGATGTTGAGAATTTACATGCTCTGTATTGGGTAGAGGAAATCAAGGAGGAAAAAGGGTGCTTGGTTTTAACTCATAAGGATTGCCCAATCTTGTTCGTATCATGTTGGAGACCCAGAGCTGGAGAGGAGCATTTCAAATTCGATCTAAACAGCAATAAGTTAGGGCAAGGTATTTTTGTTTTCCATTGTTGAATTATTATAGTCGTAGGGGAATATCCATTATTTACTTTATCTTCACTCAATTTCTTAACTTATTAAAAATAAGTTAGACCCGCTGATAAATTGGGCAAAATTTAGGTTTGCTTTTTTAGATCTAAGCTCAGTCTAACTTGAAAATAGATTTAAAATTTTATCCAAACTCGAGTTAGATAAAAAATGATAAACTCGGATCTGATCTAATTTGCTCATATTAAATTTTTTTATATAAAAATAAATTTTAAAAAATATAATATATCAATAATACTAAAAACTTTAAAATAAATATTTCTCAACAAATTGAAAATACATTAAAAAAAGCTTTTATACTTAATAATATTAAAAAAGATGTAATTTAGTAAGTAAATACCTTTAATGTAGTAGCAAAATTAACAATAAAATAAGAGTTATATAATATTCAAATAATAACAACAATATGACAACAAACAATAGTAGGAAAAGGCGGGTTGAAAGAAGTTTACTGGAGGTCTGATCCATTTAAAAAATGTGCATTATTTTTTGTCCAAGTTTTTGGACTTATATTTTTACCTATATCTTCACAATTTTTAAGTAGATCTTTGAATTTAAACGAGTGATTCAACCCATGATTAGTTTTATAATTAATGATGTAAAAGTTATTTAATATAAATTTTAAATATTTTTATTAATCATATTTATTATTAGTATACCCACTTCACCTACTCACGAATTTAACTTTTTATTAATATATATCATCTCTCATATAATTTTTTTAAAAAAAAAAACAACCATCACATTTAACTTTTCCCAAACATTTTTTTTTTATATTCTATTAATCCTCATAGTAGTGTGCAATTGAGCTGTCCATGGCCATAGGTCAAGTGGCCCGCCTGACCTGATTGGTTCGGCTCAACTTGGAGAGTTAAACTGGGTTTGGATAAAGAGTTTCTTTTATCCCAGGCCCAATTTAACCTGAATTTAAATAAAATAATTTATTTAAATTTAATTATAAAAATATATTTTATTATTTTTAAACTTTTAGGTGGGCTGAGCAAGGGTCAGGTCTTGACTTCGGAATTTTTTTTTTTAAATTCTTGATTCAAGTTATGGACACTTCATTATGATATAATCTAGTTTTAATTATTTAGTTGTATGTTTTACTTACAGAAATTTATTATTTTTAATTTTAATATAACATAAAATAATAAAAATATGGAAATTAGATTGCAAATGTTAATTCTTTTATCTTTTCACTAAATTAATTTCATTAAAATTTAAGATTAATGAAAAGAATTAAAATATATTTAATGAATGATTTTTCATTAAATTAAAAAAAATTATTTAGAATTGAGATTCCTCTTTTTAAATAATAATGTGATTTTCAATGTTTGAACCTACCTTCTCCATGGGAGAATGCAATTTATCTTATTACTACACTCGACACTTGTTGGTAGAGCGATAAATTTGAGATATACTAAATATCCATTACCCATTTCGTAGATTTTTTTTCGTATTTATGTTTATATGTAAAATTCAACATTTTTATTTAGTTATATGATTGCATTAACTAACAATAGCATTATTACCTTTCTACATTCATAGGTTTCAATCCAGGACCTTTTCAACCATTCCCAGAGGTATCAACTTTTATTTATTAAGAGTTTCACTTTGGTTTAGCTTTAAAAAGTTATTAGTATTACTGGTTTGTATGTTTTATAAACAGATAAAATATAAAGATATGCCACTTCACTTGCTGTAAAAGAAATAAAATTTATGCAATTATAACAGTATGCTTTTATTTTGATTGGAATGATAAAAAAACCATAAACTATTTTATAAGAAAAATGAAAGGTCTTTTAAACTTGCTTAGAGGATACATATTTTGAGCATTATATATATAGTTTACACATGTTTAGGTGATGGATCAAATTAAGATATATATTTTTCGACCAACATGAAATAGGATCAAATATTCTCGGATTCTTACAAGACAAGCGCGAGTTATAGGGCATCGGAGGTTAATAGTTTGAGACACTCTTTGATGTTCAAGTCATTGAATGGTATATTCTCATAAAGAAAGTAAGAAGTTCAGCTAATGAAGAAGATTTAATTGAAGAGAAAGAGCGACGAGCATCCAAATTCATTTCATCTTCTTCGAATTCAACTTGATACATCATTTAAATGCACACATATAACTATACATTCTCATTTCTTGTAAAGATATACATATATATATATATATATATATATAGTTTTTGAATTTTGGGATATAAACTTAGAAACTGCTTATAAAATGGTCGAAAACTGTTCACTTAGGGATCTTGTCATTGAGTTATTTTGGATTTTCTAATTTTCTTTCTGGTAGTTCATTGTTAAGTTAATATTTTAACAGGGTTTCATATTGAACCGGTTAGCTACTTTTGCTGAGATTTATGACATGTTGGAAGATTTATGTTTTAGATATGAGCTTCCAGTGGCTTTAACATGGGCTTGTGAGGCTACTACAGATAAAAATTATGTTGGATGGCAAGAAACATACTCTTTTCATGGAAAGGACTTCTTGTTATGCAAGTAATGAGGGGTCTCAATGTTTCATGGAAGCATGTGCAAAACATCATATTCATGAAGGGCAAGCCATTGCTGGGAAAGCACTCCAATCAAGTGCTAACTTTCATTTCGAACCAAGTATTACAAATCTTATGAAAAGTGACTACCCACTGTTTAATGCTGCACAGTTGTTTGGTAGCCATGCTGTTGTTGCAATCTGTCTACAAAATCACTACATCATTGGTGATGTTTATGTCGTAGAATTTTATTGGCCTGAAATCGAAAGTGAGAAATCAGAATCTTTAGCACTTGATATCTTCAATGACTTAAAAAATATGAAGAAAAAGTTTGAAACTATACGGGTTGGAGGTAATGAAGGTGGATTCAAGAGAGAAGCCATTTCAACCACTCTGCAGGGGACAATGCATACGACAAATGCTCAACCAGCTTCTTCCACCAATGATTTACTAAGCTCAAACACAACATGGTCTTTGAATGCAGTTCAACCATGTGATGTTCATGAAATGGAAAGACATGGGCTTGTTGAGCAGGTATGATATTATTGTTATAGACTTGTAGTATTCTAGTTCATGTGTATAATGAATAACAATATTTTCTTTAGGTTGAATCAGCTCCCTTTAGCACACCCAATCCCATGAGTTATGGAGGAATACTACAAGCACAAGGGCCTCATAAACAGGTAATCATTTCTATATAGTTGGTCTAACACTTGAAATCTGATTAGTAGGATAAAGCCCTAGAATATGTAAAGGAGAAACATATACTATCAATTATCTTGAATATTGTTTTTAAACAACACGAATGGAACTTAAGTGAATAGCATTAGAATTAGTTGCCTGCCACTTTTTTTCCTTTTTCTTTTAAAAGAAGAAGGTTTGGTTGATAGATTGTCAGCATTATATTAACATTGTATGCTTATATATATAATGTAATGCTGCATGCCTAAGCCAAGTATTCAAATGATTATATATAATTTTGAGAGCTTTAGCTATTGTAATGTGCTTTGAAGTTTTACTTATAGACAACTTATTCTTAGTTTGTCTACTTTTTGAAAGGAAATTGGTGAGAAGGATTTCATTTCTCAGACTGTATCCATTGGTGACTATGAGATTGTGAAAGCATACATGGAGACCTGTAAAGTCCCACGAACCAAACGGAGAAAGTACTCGTCTAAAGTTTGGCTGGATTTCGATAAGTTTGAAGCGAATGGAAAACAAGTAGCCAAATGTAAACACTGCAATAAGGATTTTACAGGGTCAAGTAAGAGTGGAACCACACACTTGAAAAACCATTTGGAAAGATGCCAAAGTAAGAAAATAAAAAATCAGGAAAGGCAGTTAATCACATCTGAAATAGGTGATTTGATCACTCGGGATAGTGATGAAAGCAACTTTACATTCGATCAAGAAAGGAGTCGCTTGGATTTTGCGAAAATGATTATCAAGCATCAAAGTCCATTGGATATGGCTGATCAAGAGTTCTTTAAGATTTTCGTGAAAAATTTACAGCCAATGTTTGAGTTTCAATCAAAAGATATTTTATTATCTGACATACATCGCATCTATAAAGAAGAAAAGGAGAAACTTCAGTTATATTTTGATCAGCTTGCTTGTAACTTCAATTTGACAATCAGTTTGTGGAAGAACAACCTCCGAAAGACTGCATATTGCTGTCTGATAGCACACTTCATTGATGATAATTGGGAACCAAAAATGAAGATTATTGCCTGCAAACCTTTGGAGCATATATATGACACAAAGGCTTTAAAGGAAATTATTCAGAGCTCGGTTTTGGGGTGGAATATAAGTAAGAAAGTATTTTCCATAACTATGGATAACCCTTATGTGAATGATGAAATGTTTGAGAAGATAAAGGAAACTTGTTTTAGTGACCAAGGTTCGTTTCCTTCAACTCACTGGTTCATCGGTTGCACTTTCATTGAAGATGGTTTTCGTGAGATGGATCTAATACTTTTGAAATTAAGAAAATCCATTGAATATGTAAGTGAAATAGCACAAGGAAAACTGAAATTTGAAGAAGTTGTAAATCAAGTGAAGCTACAAGGTGGGAAATCATGGGATGATCTTTCTTTAAGGTTGGATTCAGACATTGGTGTGCTTCATAGTGCCTTGGAATCAAGAGAAATATTTTGTCAACTGGAGAAAATTGATGGCAACTTTAAATTAAACCCATCAGTGGAGGAATGGGAGATGGTACTAGCTTTCCACAGTTGTTTGAAATGTTTTGATGATATCGAAGGAACTCAATCACTTACTGCAAATTTGTACTTCCAAAAGCTCTGCAACATATATAAGAAATTTCTTCATCTGGATAAGAGCAACCATCCAATTGTTACATTGATGAAGAGGAAATTTGACTACCATTGGAGCTTATGTAATTCGGCATTCGCTGTTGCAACTATTCTTGATCCAAGGTTAAAGTTTAAATTTGTGGAGTTCTCATATACTGAGATTTATGGCCATGATAGTAAGATGCATTTGAACAGATTCCATAAAGTCCTCACTGATGTTTACTATGAATATGCCAATGAAGCCAGAAATCTGTCTAAATCCACTTCAGACTTGGATGATTCCAATTCTTCAACAACAGAGATTGCTAATGATTGTATTCTGGAATCTTTCAGTAAATTTGCATCTGCAAGCAACTTTAATGAAGTGGCCTCATGGAAGTCTGAGCTTGACTGTTACTTGGATGAGCCGTTACTTCCCTTGGATGGAGCCTTTGACATACTTGACTGGTGGTGTATTAATACTAAAAGGTTTCCTACACTAGCAAAGATGGCTCGAGATTTCCTTGCAATGCCAATATCAATACTCGCACCATGTTTGAATTTCAATGCCATGATCACAAATCCAACTTACAACAACTTGAATCCTGAGAGTATGGAAGCTTTAGTATGTAGTCAAAACTGGTTGGAAATTCCAAAAGAAAGTAAGTCTTAACTTTTAATTTGTTTTAGATCCTTTCATTCTATCTTATTGCACTTCACTTGGAGGGTCTGTTCTTTAGAGTTACTTATCTTATCACTTAATTGAGTTCATTTTGTTATCGCAGATGATGGAGAAAATCATGGACCCATGCAAAATATGGTACGTATTACGTATGAATTATGATTAAAAATGATCTCGATTGAATTCTTTTTCCTATACTATGACTAAGCTGAAGAATGAGTTACCTTAATGCATTTTCATTAAATAGTATAAAAGGAAGATGGAAGACCACTCTAATGTGGTAAAAGTTTCTAAAAATTGGAATCGAGAAGAAGCTAATAGTAGTGGAGACATTGCCAAAGGATCCATCAAAAATGGTAATTGAACCATACTTACTATTGCTATCTATTGTGTTACTTGGATTCAAATGTGAGCTTTGATGTGGAAATGTTTTGGACAAGGGTATTTCAAGAAGGATGAAAAGAACTTTGTTCTTATTTAACTTGAAATGCCAAATGGTAATCCGCTTGTTGTTGAAAAAGCAGAGAACATAGAAGCTTCAGTTTGCAATCGAAATAGGTTGGAAATATCAACAGGAAGTAAGTTCCTTATTTGATCGTTTTATCACTTATCTAGTTCAGTTTTCCAACCAATTTTTTATCTACTCCTCATCTTGAACTGAATCTAAAAGGTGTGTAAACAGTGATAAGTTACAAAAATTGATCTTATGAAGAAATTAGCAGTGAAACAACTTAAATAATGTTTCCCTTTTAACATTGGCAATGGCTCAATCCATCATTAAGCAAAATTTCTTGATACAGAACCTAATCATGGAAGAAACATTACTGCCTTAATTGAAATTCCAGAAGATGACTCACCATTCAACAATAATAAGTCAGGTCAGTTTCAAAGCTTGTCTTCTGAGTCTGATAACGAAACAACATTGAAGGAGCAAGGGTCATGGTGTAAAGAGGTTCATACTTCATTCCGTTCCTTAAACACATTTCTTTGCTTTTATGCATATATTAAGGCTTTTACATCTATGATTTTTCCTTTTTTTTAATTCTTCTTTAAGATGTTCGGGCATATTTAGTCTCGAGATTTACAGGCAAGGAGAACAAACGGCTAAATAGATGGCAAAAAAATGAGTTGATTGGGTATGTTCTAGCTTTGATAAGTTAATATTGACATATGAAGTGATGATTATAATCTAACTATACATTGAAGTTTATGCTTCACAGAAAATTGATTGGACGAGATAAGGAGTTCTGCTTAATGAGTGACAAATTACACCTTTACTCATGGTGCCCCATGGTGATGAAACTCGAAAAGAGTATTATATTGATGATTCTGTAAGTAATCATCAATTTTTTAGAGATATGGGCATAACCTAATTTGGTAATCCATATATTCATATAATTTTCATAATTATAGAACTGTGTTGTGTATTAATTATGTATTTTCTCATGTCATGTTCGAAGTTATCAGGTAGTATGAGTTGGAAATAAACAAATGTTGTTAATTCATTATGGTATGCAGGTCGTTAATACATTCTTCAAATTACTTAAGAAGAAATCTGATAGATTTCCAAAGGCATACATAAATCATTATTCATTCGACTCTCAAATAGCTGTAAGAAATTTTATCTTGCACGAGGAACTATATTGATATTTCGAATTCAAATTGTTAGTATTTTATACCAAATACTATATATAGTACAGTTTAACCTATATATTTTGCAATCACTAGACTTCCTTGTTACAAGGGTCCAGATCAGAACATGAAGTATTAGCTTGGTTTAAAGTTGAGAAACTAAGAGGTGCTCATAAAGTAAGCTCTTCAATTTTTGCTATATGCTTTGTAATTGTGATAAATTACATTAACTATTGCAGTAGAAGAAACCCAAATCGAAAATATCAACAGCAACTTAAATCCTTGATTGTAACTAACAAAGCTGGATGTAATCTTTTTTGCTTTCCTTTTTGTGATTGCAGTTATTTTTACCATTGTGTTTATCAGCCCATTGGGTTCTTTTCTATGTTAATACCAAGGAGAAGAAAATTTCATGGTTGGATTCAAATCCATCTTCTCGAATAATGTCTAATAATGTTGAAAAACAAACAATATTACAATGGTTCACGACCTTTCTACTGCCAGAGTTTGGTTATAATGATGCAAATGAATGGCCATTTGTAGTGCGTACTGATATTCCAGTACAAAAAAAGTAAGTATTCATCTATTAAAATCTACACATTTTCTACCTTTTATTTACTTATTATCTTACCTTTCTTTTTTTCGTTTCTCTTGTACTACAATGTAAGCTGGGTTGATTGTGGGGTATTCGTGATGAAATATGGTGATTGCCTTACGCACTGTGATTTATTCCCTTTCACACAAAATGACATGGTTCATTTTCGACGTCGTATCTTTCTTGATATATACCGTGGAAGATTGTATGGTAAAACTAGACAAGTTTGATGCCTTGTTTTTTCTTTTTTCTTACTTTTGTGAAACCTGACCCTTTTTTATGCATACATGGTACTATTATCCTCAGTTTATACTTACTTTCTACTGTTAAAGGTGAAGAACAATGTACTTAAAAATATGACTTGACAATAGAATAGGATTTTTTCAATTTTAAAGTTGAGTTATGATCATTTTCCTTTGCATTTGAAATAATGTTTAGTTTATTGCTCTTTAATCTCGAAGGACATTGAGCTTGAGGTGAAACAATTGATCACATTTTTTGGATGGCATTAAGTGTTTATCCAGCCATCATTAGTATTTCATGGAGATTCTATTTTCAAGTTACAAGACAAGATGATTTGGGAATTGTGGAGAGCTTAATAATGCATGATCTTGCATTGCATGCTCTGTTGCTGTGACTGAATGTTGCATCACAAGTTGAAATTTTAGCTCCAGTTAAGTGGTGTTAGCTCGGATCATTGCATATGCAATCGGATATGCAGCAATACAGATTCAGATCATTTCAGGTTGTGACAAATCTAGGAATTTGGATATGATGGTGAAATTTTGATTGACAACTCGGTTCCTAATATGCATGCAAAGTCGCTGCAAAGTGTGGTGACATTGTCTCGGCTCAATGAGTATTCGAAATGGTAGACTTTCTTGTGGACATTGATAATTGCTGTGTATACTTAATCAGAGTTCATCTTCTGAGTTCGATGATGAAAATCCATTGATAGGGCAAGGACCATGGTTTGAACAGGTTCATACTTCATTTCACACACAGAGCATAGACGACTGGATAAATGGCGAAGGAATCAGTTGAATGAGTATGTTGCTTGCTTTGATGAGTTAATATTGGAATATAAAATGATCATCATAATCTAATAATATTAATGGGTGATAATTTGGCATCCTCACTCCCCCGAAGTGATGGAACTTGAATAGAGTACAATATTGATGATTCAGTAAGTTATTCACAAATGTATAGCAACCGTGGCATAAATTAATATGGTAATTCATTATTTGTATCATGTATTAGTTATGTGCTTTTCTCATGTTGTGTTCGATGTTATCAATCGACAATTTAGTATAAATTTGATTGGAGATAAATCAATGATGTTAATTCTTCATATTATGATGTAGTCATTAATACTTTTTTCAAATTGTTTAAGAGATCTGACAAATTTCCAGATACATACATCAATCACTATTCATTTGACTCTCAAATAGTGGTAAAAAACTTTATTTTGCGAAAAAACCTTTTGGTATTTTGAATTAAAATTTTTAATATTTATAATTATATATAAATTACCATTTAACCTATATATTATGCAATCATCAGACTTTGTTGATAGAAAGGCCCAGAATGGAACAACAAGTGTTTACTTGGTTTAGAGGTGCCTTTTCATTGATAAAAGGTATGTTAATAATAAAATTATGTTAATGGTAGGTATGTAAATCAACTGAGCTTAAATAAATAGAGTTTTGTACATGTTTGTTTGTGTTTAAGTTTGTTCATGTTTAATTAGTGTTTGTTAAGAATTTCAAATTTTTTATTTGTGTTCATTTATTTAAAATTATATGTGTTCATGTTCATTCGTTTAAATTAAATGAAGATACTCATGAGTATTAAACGTAAATGTTAATGAATAATGAAGAAACCAACAATAAACATATATTTATAATTTTTTAGATATAAGCTATTCAAATATAAATATTAATAATTATATTATAAATTAGAAACAACATACAAACCATAATAAATTTATTAATATACATTAATGGACCTCTTATTTTTCATTTCTACAACTGTTATGTGCTCATGATCACTAACCCAAGAAATGGATATGATCAGGGTCGCCCACCTGCGACCCGGTAGCCAGGCCTCGTTAAGTGGAGGCCTGCGAACCTTAAAGCATGATGTCAGCAAGGACTCATGTCTCAGCTCGCACATGTCAAAGAAGGCCCGTAAGGAGAGTTCGTAATATCAATTCGCACATACTTAGGGAGTTCGCAAGTGAAGGAAGCTTCGGTCCACAATCAAATAAGTTTGGAATGTCAATAGGAGGTAAGTTCATATACTAATTTATCCAGTTCAATTTATCGGCAAGTTTGTTTATTTATTTATTTCACATCTTGGAATAAATCTAAAAGGGATGGAGAAACTAACAGTGGAGACAAATCCAAATCCTCCAACAAAATGGTAAGAAATTTTTTATTTATTTAAAGGAAAATGTTACTATTTCACTTGAAATTAAAAAAAAAAATGGGAACTCTTTCATTACAGAATGTTGGCCAAGAAATTAGATCATTACCCCCATCAAGTTTTCTAACTAAACAAGCTACTTAAATAATGATTTTCTTCAACATTAGAAATGACTCAACTTATTAAACAGAGCTTCTTAATACAGAACCTAATCTTGGAAGAAAATTAATGAAAAAATGGGGCTTACGAAATGTGTCCACTTGTTCTATTAATAGATACCTCTATTTATAGAGGTAAACGTAGCTGATTGTATTTAAATTGTAAATAAGATAAAACAATAATTCAAAACTTAGGATAAATAATATAACAAATATATTTGTATCTTGCAAGCCCTAAGATTATGTTATTTGTAATCAAAATTTCGAGTAATGATTCGTCGTTAGACAATAATTAGTTGGATCAGGATTAGAGCTCATCGTTCGAGTTTGATGATGAAACAAGGTTGATGTTGAGTATGACTTCTCTTTCAGTCAAATTTGAGAAATAATCTTTCAATTACACTCTGATTATTTGTTTCAACCAAAATTTGATTAGTATAGATCATTTTATTATTATTTGACCTATCAATTTAGCCTATAAATAGGCTCTTTTACAACCTTAGAAAATACACTCATTAAATATTAGAACTCATAACACTTTTAGAGGATTTTGTGTTTAGGTTTTGAGGGTTCTTTGTTTTCGGGGTTTAGTTTTTATCTCCATATTTTATACTCTTCATTCTTTTGTCATTATAATGGTTTTTTATCCTATTTGGAGGTGTTTTTCTACATTAAATTTGTGTGTTCAATTTCTTCTACTATTTTTACTTGTTCGTTACGTAATCAGATCGATCCCCAGCAAGTGGTATTGAAGCTCGTTCAATTTTTGTATATCAGCCTATTTTGAGGTGGCGGCAACAAGGTTTGACATTGATAAGTTCGATGGTGTTACAAATTTCAATTTGTAACAAGTTCAAATGATGACAATTCTAGTTCAAACCAGCCTGAAAAAAAGTCATTACCAGGAAAAAGCATGAGAATTTAGATTAAACAGAATGGGAAGAGCTTGATGAAAAGGCCCTGTCTGCAATGCAATTGTGCCTCGCGAATAGGGTATGATAGAGGTATTGATGGAGAAAACCTCATCCGCCTTGTGGAAAAGGTTAGAAACTCTTTATGCGACTAAGACTTTAACTAACCATTTAGCATTGAAACAATGTCTATTTACGTTTCGCATGAACGAATGTGAGCTTCTAGAGATCACATTAGTTAATTTATTACTTTTTTGACCGATTTAAAAGATGTTGAGCTTCAGATTGACATTGAAGGTCAGGCTATGCTATTATTGTGCGCTTTACCCCCTTCATACAAGTCTTTCAAAGCGACCTTGATTTATGGAAGAGACAAACTCTCGTTCGATGATATGAAGGGTCATTTGTTGAGTACTATAGACAACTCGACAATGAGTTTGGTTCGCATCAAAGAAGCGAGACAAAAGGTTTCACTATTGTAAGAAGTTATGTCATGTCAAAGTAGATTATTATAAATTGCGAAATAAAAGGGCTACTAAGAGTAATGAGGAAGATGTAGCTGGTGCTAATTTGGCAGATAAAATCGATGATGATTTCTTGTTAGTGTCAACGAGCGATTGCTCCAAGCTTACATTCGAGTAGATATTAGATTCCAGATGTTCTTTCCACATGTGTCCCAACATAGAATGGTTTTCCACATATAGTTCAATTGAATGTGGAGTTGTGCACATGGGAAACGATTCCTCCAGTAAGGTAATTGGTATTGATATTAAATTAGGATGCATGATAAGACACTTAGGACACTCTCAAATGTCAAGTATGTACCTGATTTATGAAAGAATCTCATATCCTTGAGTATCTTATACTTAAAAGTTTGCAGACATTGAGTCGAGCGGCATTAAGGTGTCTCGTGGGGCTCTCATTTTGTTAAAAGGTAAAAGGACTGACAATATTTATATTCTGGAATGTTCTATAGTGATCGGTGAAACCGGACATAACTCGTTTGCAGTAGAGACAACTTGGTCAAAGGAGGGAAAAATGTATGAATGTTCGTTGAAGAGAGGTTCTCTTTTAGATGCAAGTTTTGAAAAGTTAGGGCACTGTGTTCGTGAAAATCATACCCGAGTTAGCTTTGATTTCGCAGTGCACAAGTCAAAAACTAGAGTTCTTCTAACCTCTCTAAGCATAGATTCGACTTAATTAATTCCATGCATAGTTCAATATTGGCTCTTGGGGGGTTTTGGTAAAGATGACGTTGTGGAAATATGAGTTAAGGTGGAATTATGTTTAACATCTATTTTAGTCAAATTTGAAAAATAATCTTCCAGTTAAACTTTGTTTATTTGTTTCAATCAAACTCTGATAGTCTAGATTATTTTATTATTATTTGATCTATGGATTTAGCCTACAAATAGGCTCTTTTTCAACCTTAGAAAATACACCCATTAGAGATTAGAACTCATAACACTTTTAGAAAATTTTGTGTTTACGTTTTAAGGTTCTTTGTTTTCGGGGTTTAATTTTTAACTCTATCTTTTGTACTCTTCGTTCTTTGCCATTATAATAAAATTATCTTTGCCTGTGATTTTTTATCCTCTTTGGAGTGGTTTTTTCACGTTAAAATTTGTTTGTTTAATTTCTCAATTTATTCCACTATTTTTACTTGTTCGTTACTTAAATGGGTCGATCCTCAACAACTAATGGAGTAAGGACCATGAACAGGTTAATACTTCATTTCTTACACACATATATATTCCTCTGGTTTTATGCATATATTAATGGTTTTACATCATAATTTTATTTGGATATTATTCACATAGGATGTTAAGGCATATTTACTTGAAAAAAAATTACTTGAATAGGTTCTCATGAAGAGGTTCAACAAGGACCAACTTGATTGTATGGTTGAAATAGCCAAAAATAAAATTTACTTAAAAATGAATAGTAAAAAATGACAAATAGGGTTGCATCCACAAAAATAGGTAGAAATTTTATTCCCTTAACTAAAATAATTAAAATAAAGAGAGAGGTTTTGTTTAATGAAAAACTTAAAAATTAGGGTTAAGATTTGAGAAAAACGAAGAAAGCAATAACTAAAATTCTAAGGAAAATCAATGAGATGAAGCTTCTAATCAAAGTAAATTCTCCATTTAATTCAAAGATTTGAACATTGATGCAAAAATAATTTTCAATGTTTTTTAATAAATTAATTATAGTTATCGATGATTGCCAAGTAACATAATATCTTCTTACCTTTTGTTATTCACAAACAATCCTATAACGACCACTTAAGAATTTAATTTATAAATAGCTTTAAACAACAAAAGAGACTTAATTCTAACAAACAAATACACATCAATGTTTATTTAAGTTAGACTGTATGCCCATGTTACACAAATTATTATGCAATCGCCACAATTATTAGAAACCAATTAATCAACTAATTATCTAACTCATAAAGCAATTATTCTAAGTTTTTAGATACTGGTCATATATTTAACAAACTTGAACGATTGTAATTAAATCAAAAGACGTGCAATTACTAAATAACACAGAAAAGATTAAGAGCAATTGAATCTCACAATTTGTAGAATCGAACTTCAAATGTTACTTTATCTAGAAAAGAGGAATTTAGCAAGTCATAAAGAAAATAAAACGCAAAGCGAATTAAAATTGGAAACGGAGATCCTTCATCTCTATTCTAAAATCCTAGTTATTGAGTTTATGGAGTTTTAACTGACTTTAAACTAGGGTTACAAATTAGAGTGGATTTAGATGGGGGTTAAGGTGCGATGTGTTTAATTTATTTTTTATTTCACGTTATAATATAGTTATAGTATCTAATCTTATTGTCACTGCTATTTTTACACTAACACAAGTAAATGCACCATCCATCCAAACCCATAATTAAACTTAAATACTCGAAAAGACGAAAGTAATCATTCTTTTTAATTTAAAATAGCAAACAGACCCATAAGACATTGGCAACAATATAGAGACTCGATGAAAGGGTGTCGCGACGTGAAACTCGGGGCGCTGGCTGTTGGGCTGGAGGGCCCCTTGCTATTTTGGGCCAGCGCTATTTTGGATCAATGCGTGATTAGAGATTTTTTTTCTTTTTACCATCTATGATTAAAGTTTATTCTTTATAAATTTAGGAACAATAAAATAATATTTTTTTTTGTAAAGAAAAATAGCTTTAAACATTGTGAAAATAAAATGCCGTTTAAAATATTCTTTTAGCAACTAATTTTGTTTATAAAAAAATTATATTTGATGGAGGATGGAACTATTATTTATTATTTACTAATAAAAATATTATTTAAGTATAATAAAATATAATTTTGTGAAGCAAAAAAGATAAGCGGTAAGTAGAAAATGTAATCAATATTAGGTCATAATTAAAATATCCATTTATCTTAATTTTTATTAAAAATGCAAATTGTACTCACCAATTTCTGCCCGGCTCGTTAATTGAATTCGAGCCCACTAAATAACAGAACCCAAACCCAAACCCATTAGCCAAAACAAAACCAAATTGAAAAGAAGAAAAACAAAATACTATTATAAAAGTCCATTAGAATAAAATATAGTCCATTGTCCATTTACATAATAACTCTGGAGCCCAACTAAAATAGGACTAAAACCAGCTTTTACAGACCCAGATTTAATGTAAAATGTCCATTTACAAATTATAAGCCCAATATAGCCCAACCTATACTAGCCCATGCATGAGATAACCAAATAACCAGAAACCCAAGGCCCAACGGCCCAAAATCAAAACAATTAGGAACCACAGGGTTCTTTCCCACCGCCTCCACACCTCTCAGCCACTCCCCACGAGCGAACCCTCAGCTACCGCGTGCACCCCACGCGCGACCTCTCACGTCCACCATCGCCACGCGTCGCTTCGACTCCCACGTCATCGATCCCCGTGCCCATGCCCCCCGATGCTCGAAGTTCCCGGGCACCTCGGCCCCATCGTCTCCATCGCCATACCTGCAAGAAAACACGCAAAAACAGAGAGAAGCAGAGGCAACAAGCGGCAGAAAAGCATGGGCAAAAGGATAGAAAAAGTTAGAGGTTGTATATTTCGGCTATAAAGCCGTCAAGAAAACTTGATGTACGTGAGGTTGGCTCCGTTCTTTAAAAAAAGCAATCAAAAATTGTAAACAATATTTCCCCGATTTTTCCACGCATAACAAATACCAAGAATCAAGAAAGGAATCAAAAAAGGAAAATTTGGTACCCTATTACCCATTCAGAAAATCAAAAACCAAGATAGCAGTTAAAGGTTGATTTCGTTCTCCAGTTCTATTTAGGTTTACTGCATTTTCTTGTTGATTTCGTCTTGTTTTAATTCTTTTTAGCCAAAATATCGGTTATAAAGAAGATAATAAAAGGAAAGGGGAGGGAGAGTACCGGTTCGAGGGTTCCGAGCGGGAGTCATACCGTTGTCGGGGTTTCGGTCCTTAACAGAGGGTAATGAAACGTCGCTAAGCGCTTCCGTACGTCTACTTCAATGGCGAATCGGAGGTCGAACGGCGTAGTCTTTGGGGTCGGTAAAAAACGCGAATGAGGGGGGGCTCTGTTTGCGTTTCCAAGGCGGCGGGGATTAGGTTTCGAAAGGAGAGAAGTGGGTTTAGGTTTCGGCTGAGGGAAGAAGAAAAAGGGGTTAGGTTTTTGGTAAAATGAGGGTAGGGTTTCGTTTTAGGGGGGTTGTTTGATAATTGAGGAAACGGCACCGTTTGGGGAGTTGTGGGCTCTGTGTGCTGACCCGTTCAGCGACCCGGATCCGCGCCCCCGCTCCTAAAAGGGTTATTTACGCCCTAGGTCCCCCGCGTTCTAGGCTTTTCGATTGTATCCTGTTTCCCATTCTTTTTTCGTTTTTTTTATTTTTGACCCCATATTTTCGATCACATTCCAACATGATCCCTGCCCGATTTTTCTTGGTCTATTACAATTTTGGCCCTCGCATTTTATTCCGACTTAGTTCAACAGTTTTAAAGATTTTATTTATTTGTTTTTATCCAAAATATTATTATTATTATTACCATTGTTTTGAGGTTTTATACATTATTTTTACAAAACATTATAAATGCTGTTGATTTTAAACTTTGATTTCATTTCAAATGTTTTCATACGTTATTTGTTTTATTTTCTTTATATGTTCTTCACTTAAAACTGATTTTATTAATTAATGTTTGATTTATTATTATCTCTAAAAGTGTTTAGCTCATCATTCTCTGACTGTTAATATTGATATTTGAATAATATAGGTTAGGTGATTATTATTCCTGCATGTATTATGACTTGCTTATTCGTATTTCCATATCTTTGATATTTCCTTTTGTTACTATTGTGCATGTTATTGTCCCACCATCTTTATTATCATTATTAGTGCGTGTAATGTTTTAGATCAACGATACCAATGTCATGCGTTACAAATATTATGCTAAATTACATTACCAATATTCACCGAACATAATCTCATTCACGTTTTGAATAATATTTCTTCAAAACATAACCTAAACTTTTATCAACTTTATCCAAAAGCCAAAATTTTCAAAGTAAGGCAATATTCTGTGTTTGGAAGCCTGAGAGATCGTGCCCTATGTGTTGGGTTTCGGTTCTCTCGTTCGACCAAACAATTGAATACCCTTTTGATATCTTGACGCATGAATCTCGGGGATTAAGAGATGACCTTGGATTCGGGGATTGAGATCGTCGTGTCCTACGTACTGGATGTGATATTTTACTCACTCGGAACAAGAAAATCTTGAAGTTCGATTCAAGAAAATTCAAATGTTTTTAAACGGGATCAAATTCTTAAATTCTTTCAAAATTTTCAAACTTTCGACACAGGGACATTAATTAATCAATTTGGTACCAATTTTGGGCGTGACGAGGGTGCTAATCCTTCCTCGCTGCAGAATCGACTCCGAACCTATTTTCTCAAACTTTCGTAGACCAAAAACATCGTTTTAGTAAATCAAAATGTTTTATTAAAACAAAGGTGATCCGATCACACCTAATAAAAGATCGGTGGCGACTCCCGTTTTTCAATTTCAAAACCAAGTCGATTCCTGTTTTGTCAAAAAAATGGTTACGACAGCATGGCAACTCCACTGGGGACTACCGAGAGTCAGGCCGTAAATTGATTGATTTTTGTCCCTTCGATTGAAAAGTTGGAAAAATGTCTTGAAAAATCATGTTTCTCTTTGATGCATTCGTTTGTGCTACACTGTCAAGTTTTGTGAAATATTTTGGCATTGCATTGCATGACTGCGGTCATACCCTTAAGTGGGAGTGAGAAGCTACTCTTTCGTGAGGTTTTTACCTCCGTGCAAGATAGTGGATCACTTTCGGGATACATCCGTACCTATGTCTTCGTGAGATTTTTATCTCCGTGCAACCATGGGGAAATGTATTCCCCCGAACTTAACTCGGTCTATATGAGCCTATAATGAGTGAGGATCGAGGAATCTGCTAGTTCAGGTACCCTGGCTTTAGAAGCAAACCACATATAGAGAGATCTAGGAGCCCGTTGTAGGTAGAACCGTGGGAATCTTAGTCGCTACCTTAAATAGGAGTTTGATCATTTCCTGTTCATTTTGAGCTTCCTTTTTGTACTTGATACTAACCTGTCGTGTTTTGCTTTTTATTGCATGGCATTTCATCATAAAAAGGGTGTTGACCCACATTCGGTTTCTAAGTAGAAAAGCTTAACATGGAAAAGGGATTTCTCGATAGAGTGGAGGATAATCTGGCGATTCGGTATGGTCCAAAAATACTGAGAAGAGAAGGGGATAGCCTGACAGTGGGGCATGAATCAGAGTTATGGGATTTCACCCGTATCAGCGCGGCCCAAAATGATCTGCGAGAATTGAAGGAAATATGGGAATCATGGGGGAACGAGGACAAACAACTGCTCTACTGTAATTAAGGTGATCTGTCCTATCTGCTCGATATCAAGGTAGACGAGTATCTACTCCGAGCTATTACCCAATTCTGGAACCCTGCTTACAGTTGCTTCACTTTTGGAGAGGTGGATTTAGTGCCTACTATAGAGGAGTACACAGCTCTGCTTCGATGCCCAAGAATTCAAATTGATAAGGCGTATTCAAGGTTTGCTAATGTGCCGACGTTCTCAAAAAGGCTAGTGAATATTACAGGAATGAGCGAGCAATGGACCACGGCCCGGATCAAGCAAAAGGGAGATTGTAAGTGCATTCCTTGAAAACACTTGAGGGACTTAATTTTGGCGCATCCTGATAAGAAGAAGAGGGTTGACGTCTTTGCTCTAAGCATCTATGGTTTGGTCATCTTCCCTAAGGCATTAGGGCATGTAGAGGATGCGGTTTCAGACCTATTTGATAAACTTGACAAGGGAATTACGCCTGTCCCTGCGATTTTAGCTGAGACCTTCAGATCATTGAACGCTTGTCGAAGAGCGGGCGAAGGGAGATTCGTGGGATGTGTACAGTTGTTGTTATCTTGGTTTCATTGCCATTTTTGGAAGAAAGAAAGAGCCTCATGCAAAGTCTTTTTCGAGAATTACTCTCCTCTTGAGGAATTAGCAAATACGCCAAGGCGAGACGACCTATCTGGAGAGAAGTGGATGGCGATTCTCCAAAACCTGCAAGTCAAAGATGTAGTATGGAAAGCTCCATGGATGATCACCGACGAGAGATCTGTATCGGTGTGGGGTTATTTGGGTTCCTCCGCTTCGGAATATGGGAGTATCGGGTATGCCCGTTATTAGTGATGAGGCGAGATCGATCGAGCAGTTCATACCAGCAACACATGGATTAGCCCAATGTGAATTTTCATACAAGGATGACAACTATAAGAAGAAAGTTCGCGAGATATCAGATGCATGGACCCAAACCCAAAAAATGAAGAGACTTGCCATAGGGCCCATGGTGACCCCCGAGTACGATCAATGGCGGGCTAAAAGAATCAATGACAATATCCCAGGGCCAATTCAAGGAAATACTCGACCAATAGAAGAACGACTACAAGTGATCCCAACCGAATTAGAAATTATCAAGCAAGATTTCGAGAGAAAGAATGGGAAGCTGGGTAAGAGGATAGAGCAGCTAGAAGAAGAAAAGATGCAGTTGGGATTAGATGTTGACGTCCATAAGTTCGAGGCTGAAAAATTCAAAAAAGGAAAGAACAAAGCTGAAGAAGACTTGGATAGCTTAAAGACGGACTACAAGAAGCTGCGCATGTCTATCAGAACTGCGGGGCTAGGTAAGACATCGGAGCAATGGCGGCAAGAAATTGAAGAAGAAAAATCCAAGACCGATCAGTGGGAGAGGAAATTTCAAGAGGCTTGGGTACGAGAGGACGCTTTGAGAAAGAACCTGTTAGAAAACCAAAGCGAAAAGGAGAGGTTACGCACCCAAGTAGCAGAATTAGAAAAAACACTGCGTCTCCATCGTAGTCGTAACTCAGTAGTCGAATTAAGAGCCAGTCAGAACAAAGTCGAGGAGATGAGAGGAAAGATAGGGGAGCTCGAGACTGCATTACAAGATAGCAAAAACCGAGTGGAGCTCCTTGAAGCAAACAATGAACATTGGAGGGAGCAGCTCCACCATTCCCAAGAGCAAATCAGAAACAGAGACTATGTAATGCGCGAGGCTGTGGTTCAAATCCGAGAGGTGGCCAACCATTTACAAGCCTTAGCGGTTCGGGCTGATGCGTTAAGTCTGATGTACGAGTCAGGATCTGAGCGAGGCCAGAGTTTAGCTTGGCTTCTTAGGAAAGTTAAGGACTTAGGCATTAGGGCTAAGTCGTATATGTAATCGTCCGTTCTATGAAAGGAAATTTGTTTTCTAGTAAAGTTTATCTAATAAAATTGAATTAAGTCAACACCTTTTTGCATTCATACCATGCATTGCATTACATGCATTAGCATCATATCACCTTAACTATTCGCTAAACTTAAAATCACATAATCCGAAGCTACGACATTACGAACCTGGAACCACATCATCCCTATAGGACACGCTTAAGAACTAGAGCCATAGACGCCGAACTCAATGAGAGGATCGAAAGGATGGAAAGAACCCAAAAAGAGTTGCAAGAACAGTTAGCCAAGTCACAGCAAGAAGCAAGGGACCTGATGATGAGATCCCGCGAGGAATCACGAGAACATAAGGATCAAATGGATAGAATGTTGGAGATGTTGATGGCCATGGCCAAAGGAAAAGGACCCGCGCAAAGTCCCGACATTACGGAGCCCCATTCGAGGGATAATCAAGATCCGCTCTATCCCCCAGGGTTCACGCCACCCCACGCTCATGCAACGCAAAGAGGATATCCTCAAGGGAACCCAGTAGGCCTGGAACAACAACCCATCCCACCTACCCATCTGGGGCAAGGTATATACGTATCAAACGCTGGAGATAATTCTGCTAATCCGATTGTTCCGGATTTGGACGATCCGATGGAAATAGCTAGGTTAAAGAGGGATGACCATGATGCTGAAGAAAAATATAAGAGTCTAGAAGAGAGACTTAAGGCGGTGGAAGGTACTGGAGTCTTCTCTGCACTAAGTGCCAAAGAGCTTAGTTTGGTGCCCGATCTGGTTCTACCTCCAAAGTTTAAGGTGCCAGATTTCAAAAAGTATGAGGGAACGAGATGTCCGAAGGCACACCTTATTATGTTCTGTCAAAAGATGACTGGACACTTGAATGAGGACAAGCTGTTAATACACTGTTTCCAGGATAGCTTGATCGGATCAGCCCTCCGATGGTATGATCAGCTTAGCACAGAGAGGATCCGGTCATGGAAGGACACTGGGAGCGCGATTCGCGTGAACAATATAAGCATGTTTCTGATGTGGCTCCCGACCGACTGACACTACAGATGTTGGAAAAGAAGCCAACGGAGACCTTCAGACAGTACGCTCAGAGATGGAGGGATCTCTCAGTCCAAGTCAAGCCCCCACTAACCAAAAGTGAGGTAACGGTCCTTTTTATCAATACTTTGAGGGCGCCATTCTACGACAAACTGGTGGGAAATGCCACAAAAGACTTCGCCGACCTCGTAATATCTGGCGAACTCATCGTAAATGGTATCAAAAGTAGAAGAATGGAGGGCCCTGAGAGCTCGAAAAGACCAACACCTGTAAAGAAAAAAGATCCCGAAGCCCATATGGTGAGGACCGGGAGCCACTATGTTCCAAATCCATATCCGATCCAACCACAACCTCAGTTTCGCCCACCGCCAAATTTATACTTTCCTCCACAAAGCCCCTACTATCAAGCACCTCCTCCCTACCCCGTCTATGCCACCGACAATCAAAGACCATTCACCATATTCCCGCCAAATACCGTGCCTACCCAAAGTCAGCCAAAAAACGAACAAAGACCAGTAAAGCCCAATCCTGATAGACCTCAATTCACCCTCATTCCCGTGTCATACGGAGAACTGTGCCCGAAGCTATTGGAAAAACAGTTAATCTCACCACATTACATGGCGCCATTGAAGCCCCCGTTCCCAAAGTGGTACGATCCTAACGCTAATTGCATGTATCATGCTGGGAATCAGGGGCACTCTACAGATAATTGTATAGCCTTTAAAAGAAGAGTTCAAGGCCTTATCGACGCTGGGATCTTGCGATTTGATGGTACAGACAATACGACGAGAAACCCGCTCCTTAACCATGCCACAGGAATCGTGAATATGGTGACACAGGAAGATAGATAGCAAGCCAGAAATTGTGTCTCCAGGATAAGGACACCTTTGGAGAAGGTCTGGGAAGTAATGATTGAGAAGGGCATGCTCGGCAAGAATTTCAAGGAGGAAAGCATGAAGAGTCCAAGTTTTTGCGTCTTTCACGGCAGAGAGGGACACCACATTCAATCTTGCGAGAAGTTCAAAGAGCTACTTCAAGGCATGATGGACAATAAGGAGGTAGAAGTCTGCAATAAGATGAAAGAGACCGATGGAAAGGATATATGTGTATCTGAGGGCCAATTATCAGGCCCTCCCTACAGTGCCGATCGGCCTTTAGTAATCTACTACGAGGCAAAGAAGGAAGAGAGGAAACCAAAAATGATAATCCAAGTACCTTCCCCTTTCCCTTACAAGGATAACAAGGCAGTGCCGTGGAAATATGATGTCAACGTCACCATACCCGAGGCTACAACTGGAAACACCAGCGAGGTGGGGTATTTTACCCGCAGTGGGAGGTGCTATTCCCCTGAGGTGGTTGAGACAAAGAAGAAAGCCGTTGGCACGAGTCAGAAAGAGAAAACACCAATACCCGAGGCCGAAGGTGAGGTTGAAATACAATCTGAACAGGGAACTAAAGAACCGGTGAATGAGGATGAAGCACAGGAATTCTTAAAGTTCATTAAGCACAGTGAATACAATATCATGGAGCAGCTGAATAAACAACCGGCAAAAATCTCAGTATTATCCCTGTTGTTGAACTCAGAGCCACATCGAAACGCTTTACTGAAGGTGTTGAACCAAGCGTATGTGCCAAGCAATGTGCCCATTGAAAAACTCGATAGGTGGGTGAACAATTTAAATGCGGATAATCTCATCTCCTTCAGCAATGATGAAATACCACCAAATGGTAGGGGCTCTGTTAAAGCATTGCACATTACAACCGGGTGCAAAGGATATATAATACCGCATGTGCTTATTGACAACGGGTCCGCGCTCAATGTCATGCCGTTGGCTACACTGTCTAGGATGCCCATTGACATGTCTTATCTGAGGTCTTGTCATTCTGCGGTAAGGGCATTTGATGGAACACGGCGGGAAGTTATGGAAAAAATCGAGATCCCTCTAGAGGTGGGCCCATGCACATACAATGTCGAATTCCAGGTCATGGACATTGCTCCTTCATATAATTGCCTCTTAGGAAGGCCCTGGATCCACTCCGCTGGAGCGACCCCTTCATCTCTTCATCAGAAAATAAAGTTTATTGTGGATAACCGCCTGATCACAATCGCTGGTGAAGAAGACATCGTCGCCTCACTCTCTACCGACGCACCCTATATCGAGGCAAACAAAGACACGCCAGAATGCTCCTTCCGCTCCTTCGAATTTATCAACGCTACATTTGTCACCGAAGGAGACAAGGATCCCATGCTCAAGCTGTCAAGAAACACCAAGATGGGAGTCCAGTTGACTGTAGGAAAAGGTGCCCGGGCAGGAAAGGGTTTAGGAAGACACCAACAAGGGATAGCTAGAGTGCTAAACCCTGTACGTCACAAGGCTCAATACGGCTTAGGGTTCAAACCTGATGGACGACAGAAAAGGAAACAGCTGCAGAAAGATCAAAGAAAAAGGATCGCAAGAGCTTCAGGTCGGGAGGTAGAATGGGAGCCCATGACGTACCCACCCTTGTCGAAGACTTTTACGTCCGCAGGGGTGATATACCCAGAGGGAGGTGATTCACGAAACACACTGCTATGGGTTGAGAGGGATCTCCAGAACTTTCACATAAACGTCATCGACAAAGCGGACGATACGATGAAAGGTCTTTCAAAGATACGCCCTGAGCCTCCTGGATTTGTGTTGAACAATTGGACCTCCGAGGAACTCCTTGTAGTTTCTAGGGCCCTCCCAGAGTAATCCTCAATGACAACTTTCTGTACGTCCCTAAATTGAAGGGGAATTTGTTATAAGAGTTTGTGTCAGCTGTTTAACTTTTTAATGAACAATCAATGAAGATGCATTTTGTCATTCATTCTCATTAGCCTCATATTTATTCCCTCTTCTCATAGCTTGTCTTCATATATATATTCATGTTGTAAAATCATGTTTTTTGGTTCCAATACCTCGACATCCCTCTATAGTTTCTTTTTTTACTCGGGTGCTCGAGATATCGACAACATGAACAATCCTGCTACTGATCCTAAAATCGACTTTTGAAATTTTCGCTTGTTTAGGAGAATCTGAAGCCGACAAAAATGCTGAAGATTATGTCCCAACCCCTGACCTGTTAAGGATGATAGAACAGGAAGATAGACAGATACTCCCCCACCAAGAATCTGTTGAGACGGTGAACCTGGGAAACGAAGAAAAGAGGCAAGAGGTGAAAATTGGGACCTTCATCTTAGAGCCCGCCAAACACGACTTTGTCACCTTGCTTCACGAATACAAAGACGTATTTGCATGGTCATATCAGGACATGCCAGGATTAGGCGAGGATGTAGTGGTCCACGTGCTCTCAAGAAAACGAATGCAAGCCAATCCAGTGAAGCTAAGGCGGTTGAGACCCGAAATACTCTTAAAGATAAAAGAAGAGGTCAAAAAACAGTTCGACGCTGGTTTCTTACAAGTCTCCAAATACGCGGAATGGGTGGCTAATATAGTCCCAGTGCCAAAGAAAGACGGCAAGGTGCGAATGTGTGTGGACTATCGTGATCTCAATCGAGCAAGCCCCAAGGATAATTTTCCCTTGCCGCATATCGATACGTTGGTAGATAACACGGCAAAACATTCATTGTTCTCTTTTATGGATGGATTTTCGGGTTATAACCAGATAAAGATGGCTCCCGAGGATATGGAGAAGACTACATTCGTGACAATGTGGGGAACGTTTTGCTACAAAGTGGTGCCGTTCAGATTGAAAAATGCTGGGGCAACATATCAAAGGGCAATGGTGACGCTGTTTCACGACATGATACACAAAGAGATAGAAGTTTATGTCGACGATATGATTGCCAAATCTCGGGGAGAAAAAGAGCACGTTCGAAACCTCAGGAAATTATTTGAAAGACTGAGAAAATTCCAACTGAAGCTCAATCCAGCTAAGTGCACATTTGGAGCAACCTCAGGGAGATTACTAGGCTTTATCGTTAGCGAGAGAGGTATCGAGGTCGATCCCGACAAAATAAAGGCCATACAAGACTTACCACCTCCGCGGATACAAAAGAAAGTCAGAGGGTTTCTCAGAAGATTAAACTACATCGCTCGGTTCATCGCTCAGCTTACGAACCAATGCGACCCAATTTTTTGACTATTGAGAAAGCACAATCCTGAAGAATGGAACGAGGAATGCCAAGCGGCCTTCGACAAGATAAAACGATATTTGTCTAACCCCTGTGCTAGTACCACCAACTCCCGGGAGACCGTTAATATTATATCTGACAGTGTTCGAAAATTCAATGGGATGTGTACTAGGGTAACATGATGAATCGGGAAGAAGAGAAAAGGCGATCTATTACCTCAGCAAGAAGTTCACAGAGTATGAAGCAAAATACCCGTTAATTGAAAAATTCTGTTGTGCTCTGGTTTGGGCAACTCGAAGGCTCAGACAATATATGCTGTATCACACGACGTGGTTGATCTCAAAGCTGGACCCAATAAAGTACATGATGGAATCGCATGCACTCTCAGGAAGAATGGCACGATGGCAAATCTTGCTATCGGAATACGACATCCTTTATGTGAACCAGAGGTCGATAAAAGGGAGCGCGATAGCCGACTTCCTAGCAGTCCGAGCCACAGAGGAATATGAGCCATTAAAATTTGATTTCCCGGATGAAGACTTGATGTGCATCACGAAAAAAGAATATGAGGAACCACGAAAGATAAGCTTTGACGGCGCATCAAATGCATTAGAGCACGGGATTGGAGCAGTCTTGGTGTCGCCAGAAGGGAATCATTACCTATTCACCGCTCGATTAAACTTCTTCTGTACCAATAACATAGCAGAATACGAGGCTTGCATCATGGGGCTTCGCGCGGCTATTGAACGAGACATCAAAATCCTAAAGGTATCAGGGGATTCGGCATTGGTGATTTACCAAATCCGGGGAGATTGGGAAGTGAGAGACTCAAAGCTGGTCAAATATCATGATCTTGTTATGGATTCTGGTCAAGAAAATTCGAGGAAGTAACCTTTAATTACTTCCCACGGGAGGAAAACCAATTGGCTGATGCCCTGGCCACCTTAGCTTCTATGTTCAAAGCGAATCGAGAAGCGGAAATAATGCCTCTCCAGATGAGCATATATGAAGCCCCGGCGCATTGTTTTACATTGAAAAAGAGGCGGATGGACGACCGTGGTTCCATGATATCTTGGAATATGTCAAGTATCAAAGGTATCCGGAGCAAGCAAACGAGAACGACAAAAGAACAATCAGAAGAATGGCAGCGGGATTTGTTCTTGATGGGGACATCCTATACAAAAGAGGAAAAGATCAAGTGCTTCTAAGATGTGTGGATGATGTTGAAGCCAGAAAAATACTTGAAGAGGTCCATGAGGGAACCTGTGGAACGCATGCCAATGGTTTCACTATGACCAGGAAAATTATGAGACTCGGCTATTACTGGTTGACAATGGAAAGCGACTGCATCAGCTACGCATGAAAGTGTCACAAATGCCAAATTTATGGCGATAAAATTCATGCAGCACCGTCGCCCCTTCATGTCATGACTTCTCCATGGCCGTTTTCTATGTGGGGGATGGATGTTATAGGACCAATCTCCCCAAAAGCTTCTAATGGACATCGATTCATTTTTGTGGTCATAGATTACTTCACAAAATGGGTTGAGGCCGCTTCGTTCACGAATGTGACAAAGCTGCGCAGTGCAAGTTCTTAAAAAAGGAGATCATATGCCGATCTGGATTGCTCGAGAAAATCATCTCAGATAATGCCTTGAATCTGAACAACAAGATGATGAAGGAAGTGTGTGAACAATTTCAAATGAAGCATCACAATTCCTCACCCTATCGCCCAAAGATGAACGGGGCAGTAGAGGCCGCCAACAAAAACATTAAGAAAATTATTGGAAAGATGACCAAAGAAACGTATAAAGACCGCACGAAGCTACCATTCGCCCTATCACAGCGTCATTGCGACGTGTGTGTGGACCTCGCTGGGGCAACTCCTTTCTCTCGGTATATGGAATGGAAGTCGATCGCCATCGAGGTGGAAATCCCTTCTTTACGAGTCTTAATGGAGTCAAAACTAGAAGAATCAGAATGGGTAAAAGCTCGATACGACCAACTGAATCTGATCGAAGAAAAACGCTTGAAAGCAATCTGTCATGGGCAGATGTACCAAAAGAGAATGATCACGGCCCATGACAAGAAGGTACGGCCAAGGGAATTTTACGAAGGAGAGCTCGTGTTGAGAAAGATACTCCCAATACAAAAAGACTTTCGAGGAAAATGGGCACTGAATTGGGAAGGACCCTACGTCGTAAGGAAGGCTTTCTCTGGCGGAGCTTTGATTCTCACAGAGATGGATGGGAAAGAGGTATCCAATCCAGTAAACTCAGATGCCGTGAAGAAGTACTACGCCTAAAAAAAAAAAAGAGTCAAGATCCGAAAAGGGCGTCTTGATAGTCAAAATTGGGATGAAAACTTGAAAAGGCGTCCTAACGAAGGGGATTTGCACGTAAAGAGCAAGAACGGTTTGAACGAGAAGTCAAGGGGCGAGATTATAATACTTGAAGCGGACTCAGAAGCTCAGGGTCTTCTACGCAAGGAGCTTCACTCGAAGGGGTTCAGGGTGAAGGAACATGGAGAAGTTCACGCGTTAGATATCTAGAGCATTAGTGACAATTGAATCTACTTTCTTTTTATGTTTTCCTTATTGAATCATTCCTTGTCAATTTTCTTGTTGCTTTGAAATAAATATGAACGTAACGCATCCCTTTCACACCTACTTGGCCATTAGCATACATCTCGTATTTGATTCATTTAAATGGTAAATAGTGAAATTACATACTCTAAACAAAAGAAATGTTGAGCATTACCTGGATGAGAACCAGGGAAGTACAAGAACCTTAAAGCAAGAACAAAAGTTTAACGAGGGGACAAAATGGGTGATATATGAGAAGTACAGGCCACTCGTAGAACTTGAGGACGAGTACAAGACTTGAAGGGAAAGTCAAGAATTGAAGCAGTGAATACAAGTCATCATGAAAGTCATAACTAAAGATACATGACAAACGAGCCTAGAGTGCATGGCATAATCACGTAGGCATAAGAGCATTTAAGAAAAAGCATGTGCATATCATGACAACATCACGCATAATACATACAGGTACACCAATAATCCTGACGATAGTTGTATCAAATCAAGGAAAAGAAGACATCCGAGTTCCACCAGATGATAAGTTTCAAAATTCTGATTTCAATATCGACTCATAATGCGAGAGGTGAGTTGGGCCTCGGGGCATGCCGAGGTGTTTAATTTCTGTCTTTAAATTTCTGTTCCAAAATCAACTCATAATGCGAGAGATGAGTTTGGCCTCGGGACACGCCGAGGTATTTAATTTCTGTCTTTAAATTCCTGTTCAAAATCAACTCATAATGCGAGAGATGAGTTGGGCCTCGGGACACGTCGAGGTATTTAATTTCTGTCTTTAAACTTCTGTTCAAAATCAACTCATAGTGCGAGAAATGAGTTGGGCCTCGGGACATGCCGAGGTATTCAATTTCTGTCTTTAAATTTCTGTTCAAAAATTGACTCATAATGTGAAAGATGAGTTGGGCCTCGGGACACGCCGAGGTATTTAATTTCTGTCTTTAAATTCCTGTTCGAAATCAACTCATAATGCGAGAGATGAGTTGGGCCTCGGGACACGTCGAGGTATTTAATTTCTGTCTTTAAACTTCTGTTCAAAATCAACTCATAGTGCGAGAAATGAGTTGCGCCTCGGGACACGCTGAGGTATTCAATTTCTGTCTTTAAATTTCTGTTCAAAAATCGACTCATAATGCGAAAGATGAGTTGGGCCTCGGGACACGTCGAGGTATTTAATTTCTGTCTTTACAAAAATCAACTCATAATGCGAGAGGTGAGTTGGGCCTCGGGACACACCGAGGTATTTAATTTCTGTCTTTTTGTCCAAAATTCGACTCATAATACGAGAGGTACTTAACTCCTGACTTTCAATTTCTGTCTTTTAATTTCCGTCAAAACCAACTCATAATGCGAAAGATGAGTTGGGCCTCGGGTCACACACACCGAGAAATTTTCAATTTCTATTTTCCGTTTTTCAATCGTCGTTTTTCAAAAAAAAGAAAAAAGAGAGAGAGAGAAGGAGAGTCGGTTCATGTTGTAAGAACAAGGAAGCAGTTCAAAAAGTTCAGATTTATTTCCTTAAAGTTCCAGGGGAGCGATTGATAGATTAAAGCTACAAATCTCTTTGTATCGTGAAGTCATGTTAGAGCCAGTTCAAAAATAAACAAGATTGAGGAAAAGCGAATTGAAGCTACGGGACGTGCCACGCGGAAGCAGCGGCGGAATAGATAAAAGCAACAAGGTTTGAAGAGGTTTGAGGAGAAAAAGCACCTGAAGAATTTATACTCGGCCAAGACCGGGCAAAATTGGTTCTTCTTTTATCTTTGCTCTATTCTCGTTTAACGACAATGAGCAAAGATGGGCAGCTGTACTCACCAATTTCTGCCCGGCTCGTTAATTGAATTCGAGCCCACTAAATAACAGAACCCAAACCCATTAGCCAAAACAAAACCAAATTGAAAAGAAGAAAAACAAAATACTATTATAAAAGTCCATTAGAATAAAATATAGTCCATTGTCCATTTACATAATAACTCTGGAGCCCAACTAAAATAGGCCCAAAACCAGTTTTTACAGACCCAGATTTAATGTAAAATGTCCATTTACAAATTATAAGCCCAATATAGCCCAACCTATACTAGCCCATAGCAGATAACCAAATAACCAGGAAACCCTAAGGCCCAACGGCCCAAAATCAAAACAATTAGGAACCCTAGGGTTCCTTCCCCGGCCGCCTCCACACCTCTTAGCCACTCCCCACGCGCGAACCCTCAGCTACCGCGTGCACCCCACGCGCGACCTCTCACGTCCACCATCGCCACGCGTCGCTTCAACTCCCACGCGTACTGATCCCCGTGCCCATGCCCCTGATGCTCGAAGTTCCCCAGGCACCTCGGCCCCCATCGTCTCCATCGCCATACCCTGCAAGAAAACACGCAAAACAGAGAAACAGAAGCAACAAACGGCAGAAAAGCATGGGCAAAAGGATAGAAAAAAGTTAGAGGTTGTATATTTCGGCTATAAAGCCGTCCAAGAAACAGTGTACGAGGGTTGGCTCCCGTTCTTAGAAAAAAAGCAATCAAAAATTGTAAACAATATTTCCCCGATTTTTCCACGCACAACAAATACCAAGAATCAAGAAAGGAATCAAAAAAGGAAAATTTGGTACCCTATTACCCATTCAGAAAATCGAAAACCAAGATAGCAGTTAAAGGTTGATTTCGTTCTCCAGTTCTATTTAGGTTTACTGCCTTTTCTTGTTGATTTCGTCTTGTTTTAATTCTTTTTAGCCAAAATATCGGTTATAAAGAAGATAATAAAAAGAAAGGGGAGGGAGAGTACCGGTTCGAGGGTTCCGAGCGGGAGTCATACCGTTGTCGGGGTTTCGGTCCTAAACAGAGGGTAATGAAACGTCGCTAAGCGCTTCCATACGTCTACTTCGATGACGAATCGGAGGTCGAACAGCGTAGTCTTTGGGGTCGGTAAAAAACGCGAATGAGGGGGGGCTCTGTTTGCGTTTCCAAGGCGGCGGGGATTAGGTTTCGAAAGGAGAGGAGTGGGTTTAGGTTTCGGCTGAGGGAAGAAGAAAAAGGGGTTAGGTTTTTGGTAAAATGAGGGTAGGGTTTCGTTTTAGGGGTGGTTGTTTGATAATTGAGGAAACGACACCGTTTGGGGAGTTGTGGGCTCCGCGTGCTGACCCGTTCAGCGACCCGGATCCGCGCCCCCGCTCCTAAAAGGGTTATTTACGCCCTAGGTCCCCCGCGTTCTAGGCTTTTCGATTGTATCCTGTTTCCCATTCTTTTTTCGTTTTTTTTATTTTTGACCCCATATTTTCGATCACATTCCAACATGATCCCTGCCCGCTTTTCTTGGTCTATTACAATTTTGGCCCTCGCATTTTATTCCGACTTAGTTCAACAGTTTTAAAGATTTTATTTATTTGTTTTTATCCAAAATATTATTATTATTACCATTGTTTTGAGGTTTTATACATTATTTTTACAAAACATTATAAATGCTGTTGATTTTAAACTTTGATTTCATTTCAAATGTTTTCATACGTTATTTGTTTTATTTTCTTTATATGTTCTTCACTTAAAACTGATTTTATTAATTAATGTTTGATTTATTATTATCTCTAAAAGTGTTTAGCTCATCATTCTCTGACTGTTAATATTGATATTTGAATAATATAGGTTAGGTGATTATTATTCCTGCATGTATTATGACTTGCTTATTCGTATTTCCATATCTTTGATATTTCCTTTTGTTGCTATTGTGCATGTTATTGTCCCACCATCTTTATTATCATTATTAGTGCGTGTAATGTTTTAGATCAACGATACCAATGTCATGCGTTACAAATATTATGCTAAATTACATTACCAATATTCACCGAACATAATCCCATTCACGTTTTGAATAATATTTCTTCAAAACATAACCTAAACTTTTATCAACTTTATCCAAAAGCCAAAATTTTCAAAGTAAGGCAATATTCTGTGTTTGGAAGCCCGAGAGATCGTGCCCTATGTGTTGGGTTTCGGTTCTCTCGTTCGACCAAACAATTGAATACCCTTTTGATATCTTGACGCATGAATCTCGGGGATTAAGAGATGACCTTGGATTCGGGGATTGAGATCGTCATGTCCTACGTACTGGATGTGATATTTTACTCACTCGGAACAAGAAAATCTTGAAGTTCGATTCAAGAAAATTCAAATGTTTTTAAACGGGATCAAATTCTTAAATTCTTTCAAAATTTTCAAACTTTCGACACAGGGACATTAATTAATCAATTTGGTACCAATTTTGGGCGTGACGAGGGTGCTAATCCTTCCTCGCACGTAACCGACTCTCGAACCTATTTTCTCAAACTTTCGTAGACCAAAAACATCGTTTTAGTAAATCAAAATGTTTTATTAAAACAAAGGTGATCCGATCACACCTAATAAAAGATCGATGGCGACTCCCGTTTTTTAATTTTAAAACTAAGTCGATTCCCGTTTTGTCAAAAAAATGATTACGACACAAATAAAAGAAAGTGAATGAAAATAAATAGAAGATGGAATGTGGGAGGAAGTGTGGAAATACACTAAACTTTGGCGGAACCTTTTTGCAAAAAAAACAAAACGTACAAGTTATCCCACTTGAGACCATACCTACTCTATTTCTTTTTCCTTTTTTTTCTTAAAAAGAAAATTATTATTTAATATTTTAATAGTGGTTGTTTAAATTTTACAAGTGAAATTAAAAAAAATTATCATGCCTTTTATTTATTTTTTTAGTTTTTAAAATATTATTTTAGAATAAATAACAATTTGACAAATAATTAAATCTAAGTGGAAGCCAAAAATTGAAAAGGCTGTATCATATTATTTCCAGGGACCACAGGGAAAGAAGAAAATTCAAAGTTGAAACAGTGTATTCCGCGTGGGGTTTCCCATCAATTATAGTAATGCAGATGAATGGCTATTTGTGGTGCGTAATAGTATCCCAAAGCAAAAAAAGTAACTACTTTTCGTAATCTACAGCTTCCTAACTTTTTATTTATTCCTTATCTTACAAAATTTGTCTCTTTTTTTCCTTTTTTACTATAATGTGAAGCTCGATTGATTGAACGGTATTTATGATGAAATATAGTCATTGTTTTATGCATGATGAATGCTTTTCTTTCAATCAATAAGACATGGTCTATTTTCATCGTCGTATATTTCTTGATATATATCATAGAAGATTACATAGAAATAATAAAAATTGATGCCTTGTTTAAGAACTCAAAATCAAATGGATGTGAAATCTAATTCTTGAAAATTTCATGAAAATTGTTGTTTTCTAATGCATGCATGATACTTGTCCTCACACATTTTGTCAACTTTAAAGTTGAATTATGATCATCTTCCACCGTATTTAAGGAAAATGTTTCATTTATTATATTTTTAATATCATGTTTTTTGTACCTACATCATGAATATGATAAATATTAGTATTTTTAAAATTAATTCTACTCCAATATATTTAAGTTGATTAAGTATTTTTTTTTCCTCCCAAATATCAATAATTCAATTTTAATTATTTTATTTTAGAGTCTAAAATAATTTCATTTTTCTCTTATATATTTTAATAAAATTCAAATCAACGATTTAATAAAATATACTTTTATATATATATATCTTACTTTCCATTCAAATTAACCAAACAAAAAATAGAACTATTGATATTGTACTAAATAATCATACATTCTAAGTGTAAGTGGTCACTCAACTTTAAGGTAGGTTCTATTTTAGTCACTCTACTTTAAAAATTTTTAATTTCATCATCAAAGTTTTCAAAATTTATAATTTTAGTCACCAACAGTTAAATACTTAACAGAAAGCTGATGCGGGCATGCTTTTATTGATCTAATAACAAATTTAGCCTTCCAATGTTTATATATTTTATTAATTTGATCTTAAATTTAAAATTTTAACAAATTTAACGTTCAATGTTTACAAAAGAAATTATTTATTTTTAATTTTTAAAAAACTCAATAAAGTTAGCCCTGAATATTTACAAAATTCATTTATTTAATCTTAATTCGAAAAGTTTAAAAGAAGGAAAAATATTTAAAAAGTTCAAAATATGTATGGAAGTTCAAAAAATTCTATATGTTACCTGTAATAGGCCCAATTTGCCAGGGCCCAAAACCAAATAAAATCAAAATTAAATAAGTCCAAGTCCAAAAAATTACTTCAACAAGTTCAACAATGACCAACTTAATTGTATGGTTGAAACTGCCAAAAATAAATTTACTTTAAAAAAGAATAGTAAAAAATGACAAATAGGGTTTCATCACAAAAATTGGTAGAAATTTTACTCCTTTAATTAAAATAAAGCGAGAGGTTTTGTTTAAAGTAAAACCTAAAAATTAACATTAAGAATTGAGAGAAACAAAGAAAGCAATAACTAAAATTCTAAGGAAAATCAATGAGATGAAGCTTCTAATTAGAGTAAATTATCTGTTTAATTCAAAGGTTTGATCATTGATGCAAAAATAAATATCAATGTTTTTAAATAAATTAGTTATAGTTATTGATGATTACCAAGTAACGTAATATCTTCTTGCCTTCCGTTATTGACAAACAATCCTATAATGACCACTTAAGATTTTAATTTATCAATAGCTTTAAAGAACGAAAGAGACATTTCTAACAAACAAATACACATCAAGGTTTATTTAAGTTAGATTGCATGCCTATACTACACAAATTATTATGCAATCATCACAATTATCAGAATCCAATTGATCAACTAATTATCTAACTCACAAAGTAATTATTCTAAGCTTTCAAAGTCTGGTCATATATTTAACAAACTTGAATAATTGTAATTAAACCAAAAGACATGCAAATATCAAAGAATACAGAAAAGATTAAGAACAATTAAATCGCACAATTTGTAGAATTGAACTTCAAATGTTACTTTAACTAGAAAAGAGAAATTTAGCAAGTCATAAAGAAAATAAAACGCAAAGCGAATTAAAATTGGAACCGGAGATCCTTCATCTCTATTCTAAAATCCTGTTTATGGAGTTTTAATTGATTTCAAACTAGGGTTACAAATTAGCGTGGGTTTGGATGGGGGTGAGATGCAGCGTGTTTAGCTTACTGTTTCTTTCACGTTACAATACTGCTACAATACCTAATTTCACCATCACTGTTATTTTACACTAATGCAGGGAAACGCACTATCTATCCAAACTCCCACTTAAACTTAAAACTCGAAAAGACAAAAATAACCATTCATCTTAATTTTAAAATATCAAATAGACCCACAAGACACATGCAATGACATCAAGACTTGATGAAAGGGGGTCGCGACATGAAACTCTAGACGCCCTGCTGGCTGTTGGGCTGGAGTGCCCCTTGCTACTTTGGGTCGACGCTAGTGAACTTGGTTTTGGAACAATGCGTAATTAGAGATTTTTTTTTTAGCACCCGTGATTAAAGCTTATTTTTATAAAATTGAGAACAATAAAATAATTTTTTTTAAAGAAGAATAGCCACTAATTTTGTTTATAAAATATTTATATTTCATCAAGGATGGAACTATTATCTATTATTACTAATAATATTATTATTAAGTATAATAAAATATAATTTTGTTAAGCAAAAAAGATAAGCGGTAAGTAGAAAATTTAATCAATATTAGGTCATAATTAAAATATTCATTTATCTAAATTTTTAATAAAAATGTAAATAAAAAAGAAGTGAATGAAAATGAATAGAAGATGGAAAGTGGGAGGATGTGTAGAAATAAGCTAAACTTTGGGACAATCTTTTTGCACAAAAATAAAACGTAGAAGTTATCCCACTTGAGACTTTGAGGGACCATGCCTACTTTTTTTTTTTTTTTTTTTTTCTAAAAAAGAAAATTCTTATTTAATTTGCAGGCAGGTCATTTGTAGGAAGCAATAAGAAAAGTCAAAATAGAAACAGTGAGTATTCCGCCTGAGTGTTCAATGACGCGATTTTCTTACTGCTTTTGCTTTTTCTCTCAGTCATCATCTTGCTGCTTTCACTTACTTTTCTACCATATTTCTCTTCTGCTTTACCCAAACTCTGTTGAATCTCACCTTCTTTCATGGCTTCTTCTGTTTTTGACACCGCCTTTAGATTGTTACTATCCTGCGCTGAAGCTATTGAAGTTGGGGATCTGAAAAGCGCCGATGCGTTCCTTCAGAACATCTTGATTCTTGCTGATAAGGGACCCAACCAAGATAAAAGAGAGTGGTGAAATACTTTGCGGACACTCTGGTTCGCTGAGCCTACGGACTGCATCCTGCTTCTTCCTGCTTCACTTTCCCGGTGGATCCTGCACCATATTATCGCTATAACAGCTACCGTATTAATGGCGTCATAAAAAACGTTATCGATGATGCTTTGATGGGAAACAGGCGATTGCACCTCATTGATTTCTCCATCCCGTATCACCGTTTTGTGGGTTCAGTTCTTCGTACACTACCGACCTTCTCCGGCGATCCTCTACCCGTCCGTGTAAGTTACATACTTCCACCATTTCTGAAAAAATATGTAGATTTCTCAGACGAAATGGAATTTTTGACTAGGGATGCCAAGGAAGTTAATTTAAAGTTGGAGGATGAGTTGAAAGTGGTTTATGGCAATAGTTTGGCAGAAGTGGATGAATGTGAAATAGATTTCAAAAGAAGAAGAGATGATGAAATGGTGGTGGTTTACTATAAATTTAAACTTCGTAAGTTGGTAAGAGATGCAAAAGCAATGGAGAGAGAGTTAGTTAGATTGAAGGAGATAAATCCGACGATTGTAATCCTGCTAGACTTCTAATCTAATCATACCCACCCCAATTTCTTGACATGTTTGAAGGATTCTTTTCAGTATTACTCCAATACTTGCACATTCTGGCGTCGACCGAACATTACTCTTGCTTGGGAGTATATGTGGGAGTATAACATATATGCAAGTGAAGGTAATAATATAATTAGGCGGCACCAAACGTTGAGTGAATGGCAACTTCTCTTTTCAATGGCTGGTTTTACTCGAATTTCATTAAGCCACGAGAAAGATGATCTTATCGATGATTTAGATGAATTAGAAATAATAAGGGAGGAAGAAGAGTGTTTGATTTTAGGTTACAAGGGATGTCCATTGTTTTTCTTATCGGCATTGAAACCCAAAGTTGAAGATGAACAATTCAATTCCATTTCCACCAACCATAAGTTTGGAGAAGGTATTATTTCTTCTTCTTTTCTTTTTAAATTATATAACAATTTCATAATTAAATTAATAGTTCAAAAATATCAATTTATTGAATCAATCAATTACTTTTTATTCGACTCAATTCAAACCATCTTAAATTATAAATCAATTTTTTATATAAATTTTTATTTGATGCATTAAAAATCTATAAATTTCTATATTAATACCAAACCATATGATACATCCATACTAAAATAAATTATTTTAAAATTACTAAAAATAAATAAGTTAAAATAAATGACTCCTTGTATTTTTCCACTCAATTGAACTTTTAAATGTTAAAATTTCAATCAATTGAAAGATTTTCTTATTAAAATTAACCGTCAATTGTTAAATGGTAATAGTTACCTTTTTGTGTTATTTTCACCACATGACATGGTAGGATTGTATCACATGATGAAAACTATTTATTTTTCTAAAAATAATAAAAATTATAATCATTATAAAAATATACAATATACAAAAATATTTTAAAAAATAAAAAACTTTATTGAAATTAGAAAAGTGCACAAAAATGATAAAATTATTATAACAAAAAATAATTAAAAACTTGCAAAAATATTAAAATTAAAAAATTAAAAATTATATAAATCGCAAAAAGTAAATATTGTAAAAATATGAACAAAATTTAAAAATATAGAAAATAATTAAAATCGAATAAATTAATAAAAATTGCAAAATATTATAAAAATTATAAAACAAATTATAAATATAAGACAAAAAATATAAAAATATAAGAGAAACTAAGGTCGGAAAATAAGTTGAGATGTGAAGTGACAACTAAGGTTGTATATAAAATTGTAGATATTTTTATATATTTCAAATATTTGATATAATTTTTATTTTTTATAATTTTCTATTATTTGTTGAATTAGTTTTTTGTAATTTTATACAATGTTTTTGCATTTTTATAATTTAAAATATAAATTGAGGACATGATTGGTTTTAATGACATTATTAGTAATAAGTTGAAGTAATGAGAAAGTGGCCAAATTAATAAAAGTAGATTCATTTGTCCTTTCCTTCACTTATTGTTATGTTTTTATGTTTTTATGTGTATTTGAGTAATTATAACATTTTGATTGAAGGGAATATGTTTGTAGGTTTCAATCCAAATCCTCTGCCTCTTCAACCTCTTCAACCTTTTCTACAGGTATTACCTTCACATTTAACCCTTATTTTTTTTTTGTTCATACAAAATATTTATTGTTCATTATTGATAAATTTTAATCATATTAAAATCATAGTGTAAATATGTCATTATTGTACATTTTTAAATGCATTTTGGCCAGTCCGCTTGAATTATTTTTTTACAATAAAAGGTATAATTTTTATTTAAATTTAATTATAAAAATTAATTTTTTTTAATTTTAAAAATAGTAAAATGAACTTTTTTAGGTAGTCTAGACTTGACTCAGATGGGCTTTCAAGTTTTTTTTTGTTCAATCCAACTTCAACTTATGAGCACCTGTAAGAAAAAAATCAAATTTATTTAAATAAGTATAATTATTATATTATGTGTTTTTAATTTGTTTAAAATTATGAATAATTGACTGAAAAAAGCCACCTTTCAAATTTAATTATCTTTATCAAATTAAAAGTACAATGTCGAAGTTCTTTTATATCAAAATTTATTTATAGTAATTGTTTCTTATTTAATAATTTTACAGGGTTTGGCATTGAATCGATTAGCTACTTTAACTGAGATACATGACATATCAAAAGATCTATGTTGTAAATATAAGCTTTCATTAGCTTTAACATCGACTCCTAGAATTAACAATATCAATGAAACTATGTGGGGTCCAAACAAGAAATTTACATTTTATATCCAAAGTAATTCTTGTTATGTGAAAGATTTTGAATCTTACGAATTTATGAATGATGCAGTAGAGATAATTAATAAACTCATTATCGAGAAAACATTTGAATCAGGGGACGGCTACCATTTTGAACCATCTATTACTAAACACTACCCATTTTCCCTACTACAGAGTTATAACATAGATGTTGTTTCCATCTGTCTACAAAATCGTCACACAAGTAATGAAGTTTATATAGTACAATTTTATTGGCTTGCAAGTAAGAGTAAAATATCAGAATCTTTAGCTCTCCGTATCATCGATGACTTGAAACACATGAAGACAAGGTTTGTAACAGTAAAAGTTCAAGAAGAAGCCATTTCAAGCATTCCTACATCTTCAAACACAGTAGTGCCTTTGAAAATAGCTGAAGAAGCAAGGGACATTCATGCAATAGAAATAAATGGGAATATTGAGCAGGTAATTACATTACCTTATATTTTCTTATATAATTTCAACACTGAATTAATTATGGATTAGCATTTATGGGTCTAATATGATAATAACATTTGCTCTAAAAGGGACAGTGATCAATCAGAACAAGTTCAGAGCTCATCTTCCGAGTCTGATGATGAAACAACATTAAAGGAGCAAGGGCAATGGTGTGAACAGGTTCACACTTCATTTCTTTGGTTATATATATACGTACATTCCTTTGGTTTTATGCAAATATTAATGGTTTTACATCATGATTTTTTTTGTTTTTATAGGATGTTCAGGTATATTTAGTCTCAAACTTTACGAACAAGGACTATGAACTGCTAGATAAGTTGGAAAGGAAAAAATTGAATCGGTATGTTATTAGCTTTGATGAATTAAATTTTGGAATATAAACTGATTACTATAATCTAACGATATATCTAAGTTTATGTTTCACAAAAAATCAATTGGACAAGATAAAGAACTCGATTTGACGAGTGATAAATTGGAACCTTTACTCATGGTGCCAAGAAGTACTGAAACTCCAAAAAATTACCATATTAATGAAGTTGTAAGTAATCATTAAATGTATAGCAGTTGGGGCATAAATTAATTCTGGTAATTCATATACTCATATCGCTTTCATAATTATGTATTTGTGTGGTGTAGTAGTTATATATTTTCTCATGTCCTATCAATTTGATAGGAGATAACTCAATGGTGTTACCTTTATTATGTTATGTAGGTCATTAATGCTTTTTTCACATTGCTTAAGAAGAGATATCAGAAATTGCATAGGAAGGTGGCGGGTTTTTGGGAGCATGGCCGAGGATGGAAATGGAATGAACTTGCAACGCTCTTACCACAAAATGCTCTGCTACGGATGGCCCTGATCTCCCTGGATCTAGCTCCGGGGGAAAGAGACCGGCTTTCTTGGAGGTGTACACTAGATGGTAGGTTCACCTTCTGGTCTGCATATGAGTTGCTCTCACGGAGCAATAATACTAAGGCAGATATGTCATGGAAAGCAGTTTGGAAACTCAAAGTCCCAGAACAGATTCGCACATTTTTATGGCTGGTGCTCCATGGACGGATAATGACTAATGAGCGCCGTACCCGAATGGGCCTTGCCCAAACGGCCCAATGCGAGAGGTGTACTACACTCTCAGAAGACATGCTACATCTCCTAAGAGACTGCCCGACTTCTAGAAACCTATGGCTCCGCTTAGTCCCTATGAGTCTACAAGGAGATTTCTTCGGATGCGGGGCAAGTGAGTGGATTAAGGCCAACATTATATGCCGTAGCCGAGCCAAAATGGGACTGAGTGGAATGTGATATTTGCAGTATCCCTGTGGTGGCTTTGGAAGTGGAGGAACGAAACAATTTTCCAAGGGAAGGATCCACCTTGTGATACTCCCACCTTTATTTTTGAACAACTGAACTATATAAACTCCTCATTTATCTCCCTCTGTAGCGCAGGACCACAGCCCAAAAGACAGGAGCGGCTGATCAGTTGGAAACCTCCACCATCAGGATGGACGCTGCTCAACACAGATGGAGCATCCCAAGGAAACCCAGGCCGGGCGGCAGCCGCTGCTTGCCTCCGAGATGACACGGGCAAATGGGTAGCAGGAAACGTCACAAATCTTGGCATATGTTCCGCAGCTCTAGCGGAGATAATGGCGATCTATCAAGGCCTAAAACTTGCGTGGGACTGCGGCATCAGGAAATGCATCCTCGAGTCGGACTCTGAGCTTGCACTGACATGGCTCGAGACCGAACCGGACCCGAGTCACCACTTTGCCCATCTAATAAGCGGATGCCGGCAATTATTAAGAAAACCGTGGCTGACCCAAACGAGACACATCTACCGCGAGGGGAACCGAGTTGCTGATTGGTTAGCAAAATTTGGAACCTCACTCTCATTGGGCACCCACCTATACCCATTTCCACCGAGAGGAGTGCTGGGAATCATGCTTGAAGACGCATCAGGCTATGCCGTGATCAGAAGTACTATAGTTAGCGAGGAAGACGAAGAACATTAGAGCGTGGAGCTCACCGTTTCTAACCAAAAAAAAAAAAAAATCAGAAATTTCCAAAAGCATTCATCAGTCACTATTCATTTGACTCTCAAGTAGCTGTAAGAATATTTATCTTGTCAAAAACTAATAATATTTCAAATTAAAATCGTTACTATTTATAAAAACTATATATATTTAAGGTACCATTTAACCTATATTCATTCTATCATTAGAACCTCTTGATAAAAGGATCCAGATCAGAACAAGAGGTGTTAGCTCGGTATAAACCTGATCACCTAAGCGGTGTACGTAAGGTAAGTAAAAACATCTTTTTTTTTTTTTGGCTTATAATTGAGATTTAAATTGTGTTTATGAATATAATGTTTTGTTGTTGTTTTTGTATGATTGCAGTTATTTCTACCATTGTGCTTATCAGATCATTGGCTTCTTTTTTATGTTGATATCAACGCGAAGAATTTTTCATGCTTCGATTCGTACCAATCGTCTGGAATACTATCTTTCAATTCCAAAAATGTTGATAAAATATTACAATGGTTCAAAAGCCTTTTATTGCCAGAATTTGGATATAAAGATGCAAATGAATGGCCATATGTGGTGCGTAATGATATTCCTCAGCAGAAGTAAGCATCCATCTTTGAAAATCTACGACTTTTCTAACCTTTATTTATTTATTTATTTAGTATCTTACATTCATTTCTTTTTTTTTGTACTATAATATAAAGCTCGGTTGATTGTGGGGTGTTCGTGATGAATTATGGTGATTGTCTCACGTATGGTGATTTCTTCCCTTTTACACAAAAAGATATGATTTATTTCCGACGATGTATCTTTCTTGATTTATACCGTGGAAGAATGCATATCAGAAAATAAACAAGATTAATGTCTTGTTTGGGCGCGCTCAAAGTCAAAGAATGTGTATTTGAGTTTCTAGAATTTGATGAATTTTATCAGTTATTTTTTTCCTTCTTTTATGCATGTATGATATTTTCAACCTCGGATCTTTACCTATTTTCTATGTCGAAGAGTAAAATTATTTTCATTTTGATTAATTAAATATTAAAATTTGAATTTATTATTTTTATTGATTTTTTTGGCAAATGTTAATGAGATTATTAAATCAGTTTTAAATATTTCAAGCTAATAAATATGTTGTGATGTTAAAACTAATGTCAGTAATGAAAATAGAATTATTGCAAAGCAATAAGAAAACAAAACAAAACACACAAATTTATGTGGAAAATCTTTGTGAGAAAGATCACGAGCAGAAGAAGATAAATTCAATAATGTTGAATTCGAATGATATAAGAGGAGTTGCAACTACATTTATTTAAAGGTTAAAAAATCTTATTCTAATAAATGTCAAATAGAATAAGTGTAATTCTCTACGGATTCTACTTATATGGCATGGCCCTCGGCCTTAAGCCCTACATAGATCTCCTTGTTTTGTCATTATATTATATTTCTTTAGTAAGAATTTGGGTCATATAACTCTTAACATGAACGGTAATTGAACTAGAAAATGGTAAGGAATTGAATGTTGATTTTTATCGTATTTTTATTTACCTAAAGATTTAATATTATTATTTCACTTGAAATAAACAAAATAGGGTATTTACTCTCAAGCTTTATAAACAAGGAGCATAGACGGGTAGATAAAGGGTCAAGGAATCAGTTGTAGGGGTGTATATATATATATATATATATATATATATTTCTTTGGTTATTTGTAATTGGTTATTTGTATCCTTTTCATAATTATATATTTGTGTCATGTATTAGTGATGTACTTTTCTCATCTCGTGTTCAATGTTATCAAGTCTAGAATTTAGTATAAATTTAATTGGAGATAAATCAATGATGTTAATTCTTCATGTTATGATGTAGGTTATTAATTTTTTTTTCAAATTTCTTAAGAAGAGATCCGACAAATTTTTAAATACATACATCAATCACTGCTCATTTGACTCTCAAATAGCTATGAAAAAATTTATTTTGTCAAAAAAAATACTGGTAATTTAAATTGAAATTGTTAATGTTTTATAAACATTATATATAAAGTACCATTTAACCTATATATTTTGCAATCATCATAATTTCTTGATAGAAGAATCCACATTAGAACATGAAGTATTAGCTTAAGATTAGAAGCTAAGGGGTGTACATAAAGTAAGTTGTTCAATCCTTAAAATAAAAATTTCTCTTTAGTTTATAATTGGGATTTAAATTGTGTTTGTGCATACAAATAGAATGCCTTCAATTACAACAAACATTACAACAAAAAACCCCAAATTAAAAATATTGAATGTTATTTAAATCTTTATAACTAATAAGAATGAATGTTTGATGTTTTGTGCTTACCATCACATAGGGTTCTCTGTGTTGATACCAAGGAGAAAAATGTTTGAGATTCACTCACAATCAACAAAGTTATAGCATGAACAGAGACCAACCTTCAGCCATCGATGAACAAACCAATATATTGATCCCCAAAGAACCCACTTTTCCGTAGTCAGTCGTGCAATCTAGAAGGATTCACCCATATGGTCCAAAATTTACATCTTTTCTACATTTTATTTACTTATTTATTTTACAATTTTAAAATTGAGCCATCATCATCTTCCACTGAATTTTAAAATGGCAACAACTACCTTGATGATTGACAGAAACACCACTGCAGACTATGTCATTTATTCAATGAATTTGTTTTGGAAATTTTTACATTTCAAAGACTATGTATTCGTCATCTTCACTGCTATTTCTTACTATATATTATACAATTTATGTCAAACATTTAATGAGCTATTTATTTATGTCAAACATTTAATGAGCTATTTTCTTACCTAATCCATCAATACCTCCTTGGCATACATATCTATATCAATTTTCAGCAGAATATAGAATAGTGTTTTCGGCAAAGTGACAACGCAGGCCTATTATAGAAATGCAAATAAGGTGACTTTGGGGAAATTTCAATGCCTTAATTTCTGGACTTTTTATGCAGTCTTTATCCATTCTATATTAAAGAAATGTGTCTACTTTGAATGCTGGAAACTTGAAAATGACAAATTCAACAAAATTCAGTTCTCATATATGTACCACAACTTCATTTACACATAAAAAAAAACTTTAAAATATAATCCGTGTTAGGTGATAATTAAAATATTAATTTATCTAAATTTTTAATAAAATATAAATAAATAAAAACCCATTAAAATATCAATTGAAGAACCAATGTGGGAGGAATTCAACCTTAAGCTAATAGGTTTGGCTAGAGGTGCAATTAAGCCAAGTTGAGTTTAAATAGTTGTAAGTTCAAGTTTGATTCAAAACTTGAAGCTTAATACTCAGCTTGAATTTGATGGAGCATCCATTAAGCTCGGTCTTGATTGAGCATAATTTTTGAGTTCAAGCTCGACACGAGATATAATTTTTGAGTTCAAGCATCTGTGATTAAAGCTTTTTTTTTTTTTATAAAATTGGGAGCAACAAAATAATTATTTTTTAAAGAAGAATAGCCACTAATTTTGTTTATAAAATATTGATATTTCATCAAGGATGGAACTATTATCTATTATTATTAATAATATGATTATTTAAGTATAATAAAATATAATTTTGTTAAGCAAAAAAGATAAGCGGTAAGTAGAAAATTTAATCAATATTAGGTCATAATTAAAATATCTTTTAATAAAAATGCAAATAAAAAAGAAGTCAATGAAAATGAATAGAAGATGGAATGTGGGAGGATGTGTAGAAAATTAGAAATAGACTCAACTTTGGGACAATCTTTTTGCACAAAAACAAAACGTAAAAGTTATCCCACTTGAGACTTTGAGGAAAATTATCATGTATTTTATTAGTTTATTAGTTTTTAAAATATTATTTTGAAATAATAATAATTTGGCAAATAATTAAATCCAAGTGGAAGCGAAAAATGTAAAAGGCTGTATCACATTATTTCCAGGAAGCACAGGAAAAGAAGAAAATCCAAAGTTGAAACAGTATATTCCGCGTGGGGTTCCTCCATCAATCAATGACGCGCCTTTGCTTTTACTTTGGAATAAACTAACATTTAATCTTTGAATTTGATTTTTTTTAATTTAGTCCTTGATTTTTTTGGTTTACTTTAATTTTAGAATTTGATAAATTGCTTTAGTTTTAGTTCAAGTGATGACACTATAATATGATATTGTACTATGTTATCACTTAAAAAATATATTTTTCTTTCCGTTTTAGGAAATTTTATCTGTTTTTGTAGCACATTTTCTTAGTCTTACTTATACAACAAGTAACTTTAGTTTTACAAGTGATTTTATGGATAGTTTTGTTATCATCTTTTCTAGTTTGATGAATGCTCGAATCTTGTTTCGATTTTTACCCATCGCTTTGGACCGTCAGTGGTTGATTTCCTTATCACATTAAATGCTTGAAATCACTCTATATATGTCATGTTTGAGTTGTGACAAAGCTAATTGTCAACAGGTCGATTCATGATGCTCTATTGATGCTGAAGCTAAAGTCTTTATTGTGTTGTTGAAGTTTGTTCTTCACTATCTACTACAAATCTTTGTTATTTTTTCTCTATATTATATAATTTCCTTCGTTAATTAATAAATTTACCTTTAAATATATATATTTTCTATAAAAAATTAAATAATAACATCACAAGGTTTTAGAATACAAAATCACGTATCAAAATTGTGAAATTATAGTAAAAACGTAGACAAAAAAAAAAGAAAAAGAAATCAGAGACTAGGTTGAGATATTATTTAATTTGGAGGCAGGTAATTTGTAGGAAGCAAAAAGAAAAGTCAAAATAGAAACAGTGAGTATTCCGCCTGAGTGTTCAATGACGCGCTTTTCCTAACTGCTTTTGCTTTTCCTGAGTCATCATCTTGCTGCTTTCACCTACTTTTCTACCATATTTCTCTTCTGCTTTACCCAAACTCTGTTGAATCTCACCTTCTTTCATGGCTTCTTCTTTTTCTGACATCGACTTCGACTTCGACATCGACATCGACATCGCCTTGAGATTTTTACTATCCTGCGCTGAAGCTATTGAAGACGGGGATCTGAAAAGCGCCGATTCGTTCCTTCAGAACATCTTGATTCTTGCTGATAAGAGACCCTACTTAAATGAAAGCAAAGTGGTGAAATACTTTGCGGACGCTCTGGTTCGCCGAGCCTACGGACTGCATCCTGCTCCTTCCTTCTTCACTTTTCCGGTGGATCCTGCACCATATTATCGCTATGACAGCTACCGTATTAATGGCGTCATAAAAAAGGTTATCTATGATGCTTTGATGGGAAACAGGCGATTGCACCTCATTGATCTCTCCATCCCGAATCACTTTTTTGCGGGTTCAGTTCTTATTACACTACCGACCTTCTCCGGCGATCCTCTACCCGTCCGTGTAAGTTACATAGTTCCACCATTTCTGAAAAAATATGCAGATTTCTCAGACGAAATGGAGTTTGTGACTAGGGATGCCGAGGAAGTTAATGTAAAGTTGGAGGATGAGTTGAAAGTGGTTTATGGCAATAGTTTGGCAGAAGTGGATGAATATTGGGAAATAGATTTGAAAAGAAGAAGAGATGATGAAATGGTGGTGGTTTACTATAAACTTAAACTTCATAAGTTGGTAAGAGATGCAAAAGCAATGGAGAGAGAGTTAGTTAGACTGAAGGAGATAAATCCGACGATTGTAATCCTGCTGGACTTCTATTCTAATCATACCCACCCCAATTTCTTGACATGTTTGAAGGATTCTTTTCAGTTTTACTTCAATACTTGCACATTCTTGCGTCAGTCGACGGGCATTGATTTTGATTCGTATCAGTGGGAGTATAACAGAGATGCAAGTGAAGGTAATAGTATAATTAGACGGCACCAAACGTTGAGAGAATGGCAACGTCTCTTTTCAATGGCTGGTTTTACTCGAATTCCATTAAGCCGAGAGAAACATGATCTTATCGATGGGTTTTAAATGGTTGGTTTAGAAATAATGAGAGAGGAAGAAGAGTGTTTGATTTTAGGTGACGAGGGATGTCCATTGTTTTTCTTATCGGCATGGAAACCCAAAGTTGGAGATGGACACTTCAATTCCATTTCCACCAACCATAAGTTTGGAGAAGGTTTTTTTTTTTTTCTTCTTTTCTTTTTACTTTTTAAATTATTATAACAATTTCACAATTAAATTAATGGTTGAACAAATCAAAATATTCAATAAATTGCTTTTGATTCGACCCAATTCAAATCATCTTAAATTATAAATCAATTTTTTATATAAATTTTTATTTGATGCATTAAAAATCTATAAATTTCTATATTAATACCAAACCATAAGATACATCCATACTAAAATAAATTATTTTAAAATTACTAATAATAAATAAGTAAAAATAAATAACTCCTCATATTTTTTTCACTCAAGTGAAGTTTTAAATGTTAAAATTTCAATCAATTAAAAAGATTTTCCTATTAAAATTAACCGTCAATAGTTACCTTTTTGTGTTATTTTCACCACAGGGCATGGTAGGATTGTGTCACATAGTGAAAACTAATTTTTTATTAAAAATAATAAAAATAATAATCATTATAAAAATATACAATATACAAAAATATTTTAAAAATAAAAAAAATTATTGAAAATAGAAAAGTGAACAAAAATGATAAAATTATTATAACTAAAAATAATTAAAAACTTGCAAAAATATTAAAGTTAAAAAATTAAAAATTATATAAATTGCAAAAAGTAAATATGGTAAAAATATGAACAAAATTTTAAAATATAGAAAATAATTAAAATTTAATAAATTAATAAAAATTACAAAATATTATAAAAATTATAAAAAAATTAAAAATATAAGACAAAAAATATAAATATATAAGAGAAACTAAGGTCAGAAAATAAGTTGAGAAGTGAAGTGACTTGTATATAAAATTGTAGATATTTATATATATTTCAAATATTTGATATAATTTTTATTTTTTAAAATTTTCTATTATTTGTTAAATAATTTTTTGCATTTTTATAAATTAAAATATATGTTGAGGACATTATTGGGTTTAATGACATTATTAGTAATAAGTTGAAATAAAGAGAAAGTGACCAAATTAATAAAAGTAGATTCATTGGACTTATTGTTATGTTTTTATGTTTATTTGACTAATTATAACATTTTCATTGAATGGAATATCTTTGTAGGTTTCAATCCAAATCCTCCGCCTCTTCAGCCTCTTCAACCTTTTCTACAGGTATTTCCTTAACATTTAACCCTTTTTTTTTTTCCTTTTTTTTTTTTTGGTTTCATACAAAATATTTATTGTTCATTATTGATAAATTTTAATCAAAACATAGTGTAAATATGTCATTGTTGTACATGTTTAAATGCATTTGGGCCAGTCGGCTTGAATTTTTTTACAATAAAAGGTATAATTTTTATTTAAATTTAATTATAAAAATTAAAATTTTTTAATTTTTAAAATAGTAAAATGAACTATTTTAGGTAGTCTAGACTTGACTCAATGAGCTTTCACATTTTTTTTTTGGTTCAATCCAACTTCAACTTATGAGCACCTGTAAGAAAAAATCAAATTTATTTGAATAAGTTTAATTATGATATTATGTGTTTTTAATTTGTTTAAAATTATGAATAATTGAATGAAAAAAAGTCACCTTTCAAATTTAATTATCTTTATCAAATTAAACGTAGAATGTCAAAATTCTTTTATTTCAAAATTTATTTATGGTAATTATTTCTTATTTAATAATTTTACAGGGTTTGACATTGAATCCATTAGCTGCTGTTGCTGAGATACATGACATCTCAAAATATTTATGTTGTAAATATAACCTTTCATTAGCTTTAACATCGACTTCTATGTGGGGTCCAAACAAAAAATTTACTTTTTTTATCCAAAGTAATTTTTGTTATGTGAAAGATTTCGAATCTTATGAAATTATGGGTGATATAGTAGAGAGGATTAATAGCCTCATTATTGAGAAAGCATTTGAATCAGGGGATGGCTACCATTTTGAACCATCTATTACTAAGCTTGACCTAGAATTCTATCAATATTCCCGACTAGAGAATTGTAACATAGATGTTGTTGTTGCCATCTGTCTACAACATCGTCACACAAGTAATGTTCATATAGTAGAATTTTTTTGGCCTGCAACTGAGATTGAAAAATCAAAATCTTTGGCTCTTGATATCCTCAATGACTTGAAACGTATGAAGACAAGGTTTGTAACGGTAAAAGTTCAAGGCACCGAAATTAAGTTCCAAGAAGATGCCATTTCAAGCATTCCTACATCTTCAAACACAGCAATGCCTTTGAAAATAGCTGAAGAAGCAAGGGACATTCATGCAATAGAAATAAATGGGCATATCGAACAGGTAATTACATTACCTTATATGTTCTTATATTATTTCAACACTGAATCAATTATAGATTAGCATTTATGGGTCTAATATGATAATAACATTTGCTCTAAAAGGGGGAATATCTTTTTTCCACTATCTAGTTACCTTTTCTACAATATTGGTGGAATATCTTTTCAACATTGTATTAATATGTTCTGCTTTAATATTGCATATATATGTAGTATCAAATAGATTTTCCCTTTGGATAAAATATTGAAATCATATAAAGTAATATACATGATTTATTATTCTCATTTTTCATAGATTATTTTCAATGATGACTCTCAGATTGTGGAAACAAAACGAAACAAACAGAGAAAGTCGTGGTCAAAGGTTTGGGAGGATTTTGATAAATTTGAAGAAGATGGAAAACAAGTAGCCAAATGTAAACACTGCCCCAGGGTGCCTACAGGGTCAAGCAAGAGTGGAACCACACACTTGAAGAACCACTCGAAAGTATGTCCTGGTAAGAAAAAACAGAATCAAGAAAGCCAGTTGATACTTTCAGTGGATACCAATGAAAGAAGCTCAACGTTTGATCAAGAAAGGAGTCACTTGGATCTTGTGAAAATGGTTATTAAGCATCAGTATCCATTAGATCTGACTGGTCTAGAAGCCTTCAAGAATTTTGTGAAAGCGTTGCAGCCAATGTATGAGTTTCAATCAAGAGATAAATTGTTATCTGACATACATCGCATCTATAATGAAGAGAGAGATAAGTTTGTGGAAGAACAATCATGGAAAGGCTGCATATTGTTGTTTGATAGCACATTTTATGGATGATGGTTGGGAACTAAAGATGAAGATTCTTGGCTTGAGGAAATTAGAGCATTTATATGACACAAAGGTCATAGGTGGAATTATTCGGAGCTTTGTTTCGGAGTGGAATATAAGTAAGAAAGTATGTTCCATAACTGTGGATAACTCTTTTCTGAATGATGGAATGGTTCATCAGATAAGAGAAAATTTTGTTAGTGAGCAGGGCTCCCTTTCTTCAGCTCATTGGTTCATCAGTTTCACACTTCTTGAGGATGGGTTTCGTGAGATGGATAGCATATTTTCAAAGTTATGGAAATCCATTGAATATGTCACTGAAACAACACATGGAAAACTGAACTTTCAAGAAGCTGTAAATCAAGTGAAGCTACAAGGTGGGAAATCATGGGACGAGCTTTCTTTCAAGCTGGAATCAGACTCTGACATACTTGATATTGCCTTGAGATCAAGAGAAATATTTTGTAAGCTGGAGCAAATTGATGACAATTTTATGCTAAACCTATCAATGGAGGAATGGGAGAAGGCAGTAACTCTACAAAGTTGTTTCAAATGTTTTGATGATATCAAAGGAACTCAATCCCTTACTGCAAATTTGTATTTCCCGAAGCTCTGCAACATGTATGAGGAATTTGGTCAACTAAAAAAGAGCAATCATCCGTTTGTTATATTGATGAAGAGGAAATTTGACAACTATTGGAGCTTATGTAATGTGGCTTTCACTATTGCAGCTGCTCTTGATCCAAGGTTAAAGCTTAGATACTCTTGTAATGAGACCTATGATCTTGAAAATATGATGAAGCTAATAAGATTTCGTAAAGTTCTCATGGATGTTTACTTTGAGTATGCTAATGAAGCCAAAAATCTGAGTGCATCATCTTCGGTCTTGGATGGTTCCAATTCTTTAACAGCAGAGACCACAACAGATTGTATCGTGAGCTACTTCAGTAAATTTGCATCTCCAAGTCCAAGAAATGTCAAAGAGGTGGCTTCACAGAAGTCAGAGCTTCACTGTTACTTAGAAGAGACTTTGCTTCCCTCGGATGCAGACATACTTGGTTGGTGGCGTGTTAATTCTCAAAGGTTCCCTACACTTGCAAAGATGGCTCGTGATTTCCTCGCAATCCCAGTATCAGTTTCCGCACCATGTTCGAATATTAGTGCTATGACCATAAATCCAGCCTACAGTAGCTTAGACCCTGAGAGCATGGAGGCTCTGGTATGCAGTCAAAATTGGTTGGAATCTACAAAAGAAAGTCAGTCTAACTTTGACTTTGTTTAGACCCTTTTATTTAGCTAGAGTTTATCATTCTATTTTCCTGCACTTCAATAAAGGTCTACTTTTTAGAGTTACATCAAGTTTTCACTTATATGAATTTTCTATCACAGATGATGGAGAACATCATGAACCCATGCAAAATATGGTACTAATATCCATTCAATTCTTTTTCCAACAACATGGCTAAGAATTTCAAAAGACTGAATTACATCAATGCATTTTCATTTCACAGGATAAAAGGAAAAGAAAGATGGAAGAGAATGGCACTTCAACTGTAAAAGTTTTCAAAAACCGGAATCATGAAAAAGCTAGTAGTAATGGAGACATTGCTAGTGATTTCAACAAAAATGGTATTTGAACCATACTTGCCGTTAGTATCTGTTTTGCTACTTAAACTTGGTATCAATTGAACTGTTGAAATGCCAGATGGTAATCTATCTTTTGACAATTGGATGGAGCCACAATGTTCTTCTTCAGAGTCTGTTGGTGAAAAAACAGAGATCATGGAAGCTTCGCTTTGCAATCGAGATAGGATGGAATCGTCAACAGGAAGTAAGTTCTTATGGAGAAACTACTAGTGGAGACAAATCCTAAACTACTTAAACAATGGTTTCCTTTAACATTTGGCAATGGTTGACTCCATTGTTAAGCAAAATTTCTTGATACAGAACCTAATCATGGAAGAAACATTGCCGACTCAATCGAAATTCCAAATGATGAACCATCATTCAACAGTAATCAATTGGATCAGTTTCAAAGCTCATCTTCCGAGTCTTCGGAGTCTGATGATGAGACAACATTGAGGGAGCAAGGGTCATGGTGTAGAGAGGTTCATACTTTATTTTAACTTTTTTATATACATTCCTTTACTTTTTATGCATATATTAGTGTTCTTACATTATGAATTTTATTTTCTTATTCTTATAGGATGTTCGGACATATTTAGTCTGAAGCTTTACAAACAAAGAGAACAAACGATTAAATAGATGGAAAAGGAGTGAGTTGAGCGGGTATGTTGCTAGTTTTAATTAGTTAATATAGGAACAAGCATATATATTAGAGTTTATGTTTCACCGAAAATCTAACTATAAATTAAAATTTACTTTTCACAGAAAATTGATTGGACGAGACAAGGAATTTAAATTAATGGGCGAGAAGCTAACACCTTTACTCATTGTGCCTCATTGTGATGAAACACTAATAGAGTACTATATCGATGATTCGGTAATTACTTATTATGTGATTGAGCCATTTATTTCATATAATGGTATCATTTTTATAATTATAATTATTTAATATTTTGATTGAAGATATACTAATGATATTAATTATTAATGTTACTTGCAGGTTGTTAATGTTGGGAAGAAACCGAACAACCGAAACAAAGCGGAAGCAAAACCGGTGTTCTTTCTCTCCCTATAACTCCAGTCAAATATTATAGCAAGCACAATAGCACAAAAATATTTGTTCTCTAGCAACCTATCAACCACAAATTAACCAATGCAACCGCAATTAAAACAATAAATAGAGACACCGATATTTTTACGTGGAAAACCTCTCTAAATCAAGGGTAAAAACCACGGGACTTTAGAGTCCGATCAAAAGCTCCACTATAATCAAATGTTCAGCTACAAGATCACAATACCAAGCCTACAACAAGCATTCAACTCCAACAAGGCTAACAATATGTAATCTTTAGTAAAAGAGAGAAAAAATAGGAGAACATCACCAAAAACGTGGCTGCTGTAAAACGAGTATTTCTGGCGCTACAGGACTCGGATGAAAAATCCGACCGTACAAAGTCAAGAACACCCTGTCGCCTAGCTGCTGTCAAAAAATCAGCTCAATCGAACCATGGATGGACCTCCGATCGAAGAGTTGATCACAGCTGCAAATTTTTCCTTTCAAGAAAAAAAATCTGCTATGCTCTCTGTTTCTCACCCGTTTTTTCCCTTCTCTTTTTCCACACAAATCTGATTTTAGGCTCTCACATAAAATGCTGCCCAAAAGTCATGTAAAAAGACAAAAGAAAAAATGGAGACAAAAGGAATAATAAAAAAAGGAAGAAAAAGGAGTAAATCACGGCAGAAATTAAGGCTACCCACATAGTGGGACCTTCACCAACAAATCTCCCCCTCCAACTATGTGGGGAATGCCTCCATACCGGAGATCAAACAACATGCTTCAAACTTTCCTCTTGGTAAAGCCTTCGTCAACATATCAGCACCATTATCATCAGTATGTATCTTCTCAAGCTCTAACAACTTAGCTTCAAGAACATCTCATATCCAATGGTACCTCACATCAATATGCTTAGATCTAGCATGAAAAGTTGGATTCTTACCAAGATGAATAGCACTCTGGCTATCACAATACAGGACATACTTTTCCTGAGTAAAACCGAGCTCATGCATAAACTTCTTCATCCAAAGCATCTCCTTGCACGCTTCGGTTGCTGCAATGAACTCTGATTCGGTGGTGGACAATGCAACACACTTTTGCAATCTCGATTGCCATGCCACAGCTCCCCTTGCATAAGTGATCAAGTAACCTGAAGTAGATCTCCTCGAGTCAATATCTCCGGCCATGTCTGAATCTGTATAGCCAACAAGAACAGGTTTCTCATTGCCGAAACAAAGTCTCATGTTGGAAGTGCCACGAAGATATCTCATAATCCACTTCACTGCATTCCAATGCTCTCTGCCAGGATTAGAAAGAAAACGATTGACTGTACCAACGGCATAAGCCAAGTCTGGTCTCGTACAAACCATTGCATACATCAGACTCCCCACGGCTGAAGAGTAAGGAATTTTCTGCATCTCTTCCTTCTCCTTTTCTGTGGAAGGACTATGCTTAATACTCAATCTGAAATGCGTAGCAAAGGGAGTGCTCACCGCTTTAGCTTTGTCCATGCTAAACCTTTGAAGTACTTTCTCAATGTACCTCTCTTGTGATAACCATAATTTCTTGGCCTTTCTATCACGTGTCAACTTTATGCCAAGAATTTGCGTTGCTGGCCCCAAATCCTTCATTGCAAAGGATTTACTCAACTCTTGCTTCAACTTCTCAATTCTAGAAGCATCCTGACCAACAATAAGCATGTCATCAACATAGAGCAAAAGAATTATAAAATCATCACAGAGAATCTCTTAACAAATACACAATGATAAGTAGTCTTCTTATAGCCTTGCTCCCCCCATAAGACTCAAACTTCTTGTACCATTGCCTTGGAGCTTGTTTCAAACCATACAAGCTCTTCTTCAATTTGCACACATAGTCCTCTTTCCCTTGTGCAACAAACCCCTCTGGCTGCTCCATGTAAAGCTCTTCTTCCAAGTCACCATGAAGAAAAGCAGTTTTCACATCCATTTGTTCAACCTCTAAGTCATAACAGGCTGCCAAACTCAGTATAGTTCTAATAGAGGACATCTTCACAACCGGAGAAAATATTTCTTCAAAATCAACCCCCTTTTTCTGAGTATAACCCTTGACGACCAATCTAGCCTTGTATCGTGGAGATGAAGATTTCTCTTCTTGCTTCAACCTGTAAACCCACCGATTCTTCAAGGCTCTTTTCACCAACTCAAAGGTATGGTTCTCATGCAAGGATTGAAGTTCATCTTTCATCGCTTCAACCCACTGATTTTTGCATTCACTCTCCATAGCCTCTTCATAACATTCAGGTTCTCCCCCGTCGGTCAAAAGAACATATTCATCAGAAGAATACCTGACAGAAGATCGTCGATCTCTGGAAGACCTTCGAAGTGGAACCGCTGGTGGAGCTATAGGTGCTTGTTGTTGATCATTCACAACATTATCCATGGGAGCATCAAAGTCACCTATATCCTGATGGTCATCAGTAACATCACCATGCACATCATCCTGGATAGGACCTGGTGAAGAGTTTAGGGGAACTGGATTCACATCGATCAAATCATCACTGTCTTGTGAATTCGCTTTCTCCGTCTTATCAATGTCATCAATGGTCTGATCCTCAATGAAGACAACATCTCTGCTTCTCACGAGTTTCTTCTGAACGGGATCATAGAGTCTATAACCAAACTCACCATCTAGACCATAACCAATGAAGATGCATTGTCGAGTTTTGGTGTCCAACTTGGATCTTTCATCTTTTGGAACATGAACAAATGCTTTACAACCGAACACACGTAGGTGATCATATGACACGTCTTTGCCAAACCAAACTCTGTCTAGCACATCACCTCGCAAAGGAACACTAGGAGACAGATTTATCACATGTGTCACTGTATTCAAAGCTTCAGCCCAAAATGATCTTGGCAGCTTTGAATCTGACAACAAACATCTGACTCTCTCAATTAGTGTTCGGTTCATTCTTTCAGCTAACCCATTTAACTGTGGAGTCTTTGGTGGTGTTCTCTGATGTCTGATTCCCTGTCGTAGACAATACTCATGGAATGGCCCTGTGTACTCGCCACCATTATCAGTACGAATGCACTTCAACTTTTTCCCTGTTTCTCTTTCAACTGATGCATGAAACTGTTTAAACACTTCAAAGACTTGATTTTTAGACTTCAAAGTGTAAACCCATAGCTTTCTTCAACAGTCATCAATGAAAGTCACAAAATAAAGTGCACCGCCAAGTGACCTTACTTTTATCGGACCACAGACATCCGAATGGACCAACTCTAGCAACTCGATCTTCTACATGAGGAGGGACGGCTTCTAAAAGAAACTCTTCTCGCTTTCCCGCTAGACAATGAGAACAATTCTTGATGTAGTGAGTCTTCAAACTCGATGATTGATTCTTCTTCGCTAAACAATTAAGCCCCTTCTCACTCATGTGACTGAGTCGTTTATGCCACAACTCTGTTGAGCTGCCATTCACTGTCACATTCACCGTCTCTCGAGAAGCTGAAGCTTGCATCAAATATAAATTTGAGCTCTTCTTTCCTCGAGCCACAATCAAGGAGCCTTTAGTCAGCTTCCACTGCCCATCACTGAAGGTGTTACAGAATCCCTCATCATCAAGCTTTCCTGCAGAGATCAAATTCAAACGGATATCCGGTGCGTGTCTGACATCCTTGAGAGTTAACTTTGTTCCATTGTTACTCACCAAGTGAACATCTCCCATACCAACAACCGGAACCAAACCGTCATTACCCATCTTCAATACCCCAAAATCACCAGGAGTATAAGATGTGAAGAAATCCTTCCTCGACGTGACATGAAGTGATGCACCAGTATCAATCACCCAACTAGTCTTGTCACATGCTAAGTTGACCAAATTCTCATCACGAATGACCAACAGATCTTCACGAGTAGCAGTAGCAACACGCTCGGATTTTCCATCATCATTCCGATTGTGTTTATTACCACCTTTGTTCTCTTTCTTCCACTTGAAGCAGTATTTCTTGATATGGCCTTTCTTACCACAATGATGACACTCAAGATTCTTGTATCTCGATCTTGACTTGCTTCGGCCTTTATCTCTACTCTTTCCATCTTTGTCTCTGTTCCTCCCCCTGTTCTCGGTAACCAACACCTCGGACTGTGATGTAGAACCCTGAGATCTTCTTCTAACCTCTTCATTCAACACACCACCCTTAGCCAAATCCAAGGTAATAATACCCTTTGGGGCAGAATTAATGAGCGAAACCCGGAAAGTCTCCCAAGAGTCTGGTAGAGTAGCAAGCAACCAAAGCCCTAAAATCTCGTCATCAAATTTGACACCCATACCAAGCAACTGATTCATCACGCTCTGAAATTCACTCACATGGTCAGCTATAGACGTTCCTTCTCTGTATTTCAACGCCATCATTTTCTTCAGCAAAAATAACTTGTTATTGCCCGATCTCTCAAGCATACAAGCTTTCAAGCTTCTCCCACAATGTTCGAGCATGTGTCTCCGATCAATGTGGTTGTAAACATTTTCTTCAACAAATTGCCGAATAAAGCCACACACTTGTTGATGCTCAAATTCCCATTCTTCATCACTTTTCGAATCGGGTTTTGAGTAGCAAATACTGGAAGATCTGAGCCTTCACAAACAACAAGTCCTTCATTTTATTCTCGCCAAAGTTGATAATTTGTGCCATTCAACATAATCATCTTGCTCGCATTGATTTCCATAATTATTTGACAAAATAACCGAGAGCTCTTGATACGGTTTGTTGGGAAGAAACCAGAACAAGCAAACAAAGCGGAAGCAAAACCAGGTGTTCTTTCTCTCCCTATAACTCTCAGTCAAATATTATAGCAAGCACAACAAGCACACAAAATATTTGTTCTCTAGCAACCTATCAACCACAAATTAACCAATGCAACCGCAATTAAAATAATAAATAGAGACACCGATATATTTTACGTGGAAAACCCTCTAAATCAAGGGTAAAAACCACGGGACTTTAGAGTCCGATCAAAAGCTCCACTATAATCAAATGTTCAGCTACAAGATCACAATACCAAGCCTACAACAAGCATTCAACTCCAACAAGGCTAACAATATGTAATCTTTAGCAAAAGAGAGAAAAAATAGGAGAACATCACCAAAAACGTGGCTTCGTAAAACGAGTATTTTCGGCGCTACTGGACTCGGATGAAAAATCCGACCTACAAAGTCAAGAACACTCGCCGCCTAATTGCGTTGTCAAAAATCAGCTCAATCGAACCATGGATGGACCTCCGATCGAAGAGTTGATCATGGTGCAAATTTTTCCTTTCAAGAAAAAAAATCGCTATGCTCTCTGTTTCTCACCCGCTTTTTCCCTTCTTTTTCCACACAAATCGATTTTAGGCTCTCACATAAAATGCTGCCCAAAAGTCATGTAAAAAGACAAAAGAAAAAATGGAGACAAAAGGAATAATAAAAAAAGGAAGAAAAAGGAGTAAATCACGGCAGAAATTAAGGCTACCCACATAGTGGGACCTTCACCAACAGTTAACGCTTTTTTTAAATTGCTTAAGAAGAGATCCGACAAATTTTCAAATATATACATCAAACATTATCCGTTTGATCCTCAAATAGCCGTAAGAATTTTTATCTTGCCAAAAATTATTGGTATTTTGAAATGAAATTATTAGTATATTATTTAAAATTATATAGAGTAACTTTTAACCAGTATATTTTGCAATTACCAGGCTTGCTTAATAAAAGGATCCAAATTAGAAGATGAAGTATTAGCTTGGTTTAAAGCTGAGAAGTTAAGAGGGGTCCATAAAGTAAGCTCAAAATTTCATCATTGTAGCTTGTGATGTAATTTGGATTTAAATGGTTGATCATATCTAACTGTAATTCTTTTTCTTTATTTGTTTTTGTGGTTGTTTCTACCAATGTGTTTATCAGCACATTGGGTTCTTTTCTGTGTCGATACCAGAGAGAAGAAGATTTCATGGTTAGATCCGATACCATCTTCTCGGATAAAGTCTAATAATGTCGAAAAACAAATAATATTACAAAGTGGTTCACAAGCTACCTCGCGCGAGTTTGGTAATAATGATGCAGATGAATGGCCATTTGTAGTGCGCACTGATATTCCAAAGCAAGAAAAGTAAGATTTCATATTTCAATACTTACAGATTTTCTATATTTTATTTACTTATTATCTTACAATCTTTTTTTTTTTCTCATTTCTTTTACTACAACTAAAGCTCGATTGATTGTGGAGTATTCGTGATGAAATATGGTGATTGCCTAACGCATGGTGATTTCTTCCCTTTTACACAAAAAGATATGATTCATTTTCGACATCGTATCTTTCTTGATATATACCGTGGAAGGTTGCGTGGTAAAAGATAGATCAATTTGCCACTTGTTTTGGAGCTGAAATTTAATGGATGTGTTTTTTTTTTTTGTCTGTTTATTGTTAATTTTGTTAAATCTGACCCTTTTATGCACATATAGTATTTTCGTCCTTAGATTTATACTTATTTTCCATCGCAATTGAAATAATGTTGAGCTTTTGGCATTTTAATTTAGCTCAAGCTTAAACAATTGATTCCATTTTGGATGTTAAGTTTTTCTCTTCTTCCATTGATCATGATTCGGAGACTAAATTTGTTATTAAACTAATTAAAACAAGCCCGTGTTAGCTCTCCGTTAAATATTTAATTGTGGGTCACTAAAATTTTAAATTTTTAAAATATTGGTGATGAAATTGAAAGTTTTTTTAAATTAGTTGATCAAAATAGAATCTACTCTAAAGTTAGGTGAATAATATTTTAGTCATTCTTTACTTTAAAAGAAAGCAACTTGATTCTTTTTGAAAGGTTAGTAGTCAAAATTAGCTTTAAAAAAAATAAAAGTTAAATTGACAAAAGATATAAAAGTAAAAGTTAAATTTATCATTATGCCATTTTAAAATTTGAAAAGTACCAAATTAAGATACAAGACTAAATCCATAACTTTCATAAATTACAAAGATCAATAGCAGAATTTAACTGTAAGAAAGCTTATCAGTAACACATATAAAGGTAAAAGTTTTGAGGTCGTATTAGTGGATGGCATTTCTACTCTTAAAAATTGGCATGGGTGATAGAATAACCAAACAGTAACACATGATGTGCCACGTATACCTCATGTTAACATACAAGGATAAGCTTTTAACAGAAAAAATGGATGAATTTTTTAACAGAATGATTAATTTATTCTTTGACCTAACGTATAGAGGTTAATTTGCCCATTTTTTGAATAAAAAAAAAAAAGATAAAATATAATCTAACTCTTGATATAAGAACTACACGATACTTTTACATCTTATATGCTTATAACTAAGATTCATTTAAGATAAAGGATTTTGCTCAACATCTTCATGCTGAAAATAAGTTGCAATCGCTTGGTTTATGTACCGGTTGCTCTATTCCTCGTTTAAGATAAAGGATTCCACTCAACATCTTCATTTTAAAATAGTAAAATGAACTATTTTAGGTAGTCTAGACTTGACCTGGATGAGCTTTCAATTTTTTTTTTGGCTCAAACTTCAATCTATGAACACCTATCTATGTAAGAAAAAATCAAATTTATTTGAACAAGTATAATTATAATATTATGTTTTCATTTGTTTAAATTTATGAATAATTGACCGAAAAAAGTCACCTTTCAATTTTAATTATTTTTATCAAATTAAAAGTACAATGTCAAAATTCTTTTGATTTAGAGTGTTATTTCAAAATTTATTTGTGGTAATTGCTTCTTATTTAATAATTTTGCAGGGTTTGGCATTGAATCGATTAGCTGCTTTTAATGAGATACATGATATATCTAAATATTTATGTTGTAACTATGAGCTTTCATTAGCTTTAACCTTGACTTCCGAAATTAACAATATGAATAAACCTTTTTAGTGTCCAAACAAAAAATTTACTTTTTCTATCGAAAATAATTCTTGTTATGTGGAAGATCTTAAATCTTATAGATTTATGCGTATTTGTGAAATAGAGACTATTAATAACCCTATTATCAAGAAAGCATTTGAATCAGGGGACGGCTACCATTTTGAACCATCTATTACTAAGCTTGGCGAAACACACTACTCATATTCCCAAGTATTATAACATAGATGTTGTTGTCGCCATCTGTCTACAAAATCGTCACACAAGTAATGAAGTTTATATAGTACAATTTTTTTGGCCTGCAACTGAGAGTGAAAAATCAGAATCTTTAGCTCTCCGTATCTTCGATGACTAGAAACAAATGAAGACAACGTTTGTAACAGTAAAAGTTCAAGGCACCGAAATTAAGTTCCAAGAAGAAGCCATTTCAAGCATTCCTACACCTTCAAACACGGCAATGCCTTTGAAAATAGCTGAAGACGCAAGGGACATTCATGCAATAGAAACAAATGGGCATATTGAGCAGGTAATTACATTACCTTTATATATTCTTATATTATTTCAACACTGAATTAATTATGGATTAGCATTTATGGGTCTAATATGATAATAACATTTGCTTTAAGAAGGGGGTGGTTCCTAATTTTGATTCACCGATTCCTATACATTCATCAAAGTTTGTTGCAGCTCCTTTTAACACGCTAGGAAGACCTCATAACCAGGTAATTATTTATTCTGCCTTGTTAATACCATATTCTAGTTGATAACTGATTTATAATTTCTCTATGAGAGATGTTACTTCAATTACTTTTTTACACTCCAATTATTCATCTTTCACATTTAAATCCATCTAATTGGTCTAAAACTTAAAATCAAGTGTTTTTCAATCTAATTAGTTCCAAAAATCAAATTATTTATCTACAGTAGTATACATGATTTGTTATTCTCAATTTTCTTAGATTGTTTCCAATGGTGACCCTGAGATTGGCAAAGCAAATAAGGATAAACTTCCACGAACCAAACAGAGAAACTCGAGGCCTAAGACTGTCAAAGCAAATAAGGAGAAACTTCCAGAAACCACACAGAGAAGGTTGACATCTGCGGTTTGGGAGCATTTTGATAAGTATGTAAACGTAGTAACGGGCGAAGAAAAATCCAGATGTAAACATTGCTCCACGGAGCTTACAATGAAAGAAAACAGTGGAACCAAACACATGAAAAACCATTTGAATTACCACTGTTCTCCATTGGATATGGCTGATCAAGAATTCTTCAAGAATTTTGTGAAAGATATGCAACCCGTGTTTGAGTTTCAATCCAAAGATATTTCATCTTACATACTTAGCATCTATAAGGAAGAGAAGGAGAAACTTCAGCTGTATTTTGATAAGCTTGGTAGTAAATTCAATCTGACAGTAAGTTTGTGGAGTGGAAAGACTGCATATTGCTGTTTGATGTGGCACACTTTATTGATGATAGTGGGGAACTAAAGATGAAGACACTTGGCTTGAGAACTTTGGAGGATATATATGACACAAAAGCTGTTGGTGGAATTATTCAGAGCTTAGTTTCGGAGTGGAATATAGACAGTAAAGTATGTTCCATAACTGTGGATAACTCTTTTTTGAACGACAGTATGGTTCGTCAGACAAAAGAAAATTGTCTTAATGACCAAGGCTCCCTTTCTTCAGCTCGTTGGTTCATCAGTTCCACACTTCTTGAGGATGGGTTTCGTGAGATGGATGGCATACTTTACAAGTTAAAGAATTCCATTAAATATGTCACTGAAATAAGACATTGAAAGCTGAAATTCCAAGAAGCTGTAAATCAAGTGAAGCTACAAGGTGGGAAATCATGGGATGATCTTTCTTTCAAGCTGGAATCAGACTCTGGCATACTTGATAGTGCCTTGAGATCAAGGGAAATATTTTGTAAGTTGGAGCAAATTGACGACAATTTTATGCTAAACCTATAAATGGAGGAATGGGAGTAATGGCTCCTGCATGGCTCGATTGCATGGCCACCTTTCCTGCTGCATGAGCTGCTTCTTGGTGCTGCATGGGCTGCATGGGAGGCCAAGCATTCAACTCAGCTAGCTAAACCTTGTCACAAGCACCAACAGGGAGAAGGCGGTAACTCTACAAAGTTGTTTCAAAGTTTTGATGATATCAAAGGAACTCAATCTCTTACTGCAAATTTGTACTTCCCAAAGCTCTGCAACATTTATGGGGAATTTGGTCAACTAAAAAAGAGCAATCATCCGTTTGCTATATTGATGAAGAGGAAATTTGACTACTATTGGAGCTTATGTAATTTAGCTTTCACTATTGCATCTGTTCTTGATCCAAGGTTAAGGTTCAGATTCTCAGATAACGAGATCTATGATCATGAGAATAAAATGAAAATGATCAGATTTCGTAAAGTTCTTCTGGATGTTTACTCAGAGTATGCTAATGAAGCCAAAAATCTGACTGCATCATCTTCAGCCTTGGATGACTCCAATTCTTCGACAACAGAGACCACAAAAGATTATATTATGAGCTACTTTAGTAAATTTGCAACTCTAAACGATGTTGAAGAGGTGGCCTCACAGAAGTCAGAGTTTGACTATTACTTAGATGAGCCTTTGCTTCCCTCAGATGCAAACATACTTAGTTGGTGGTGTGTTAATTCTCAGAGGTTCCCTACACTTGCAAAGATGGCTCGTGATTTCCTTGCAATGCCAGTATCAGTTTCCGCACCATGTTCGAATATTAGTGGTATGACCATAAATCCTGCCTACAGTAGCTTGGATCCTGAGAGCATGGAAGCTTTGGTATGCAGTCAAAATTGGTTGGAAACTACAAAAGAAAGTAAGTCTAACTTTGATTTTGTTTACAACCTTTCATTTAGCTATAGTTTCAGTAGAGAGTCTATTTTTTAGAGTTACATCAACTTTTCACTTAAAATGAATTCATTTTCTATCACAGATGATGGGGAACATCATGAACCCATGCAAAATATGGTACTAATATCCATTCAATTCTTTTTCCTACAACATGGCTAAGAATTTCAAAAGATTGAATTACATTAGTGCATTTTCATTTCACAGGATAAAAGAAAAAGGAAGATGAAAGAGAATCACACTTGTACTGTAAAAGTTTCCAAAAACCGGAATAATGAAAAAGCTAGTAGTAATGGAGACATTGCCAGTGATTCCAACGAAAATGGTAATTGAACCATACTTACCATTATTATTTGTTGTGTTACTTAACTTGATATCAATGGCATTGTTGAAATGCCAGACCATAGTCTATCTTTTGATAATTGGATAGAGCCACAATGTTCTTCTTCAGAATCTGTTGGTGAAAAAATAGCGATCACAGAAGCTTCGGTTCGCAAATATCGAAATAGGTTGGAATCGTCAATAGGAAGTAGGTTCTTTATTTGATCCTTTTATCACTCATCTGCTTCAGTTTTCCAACCTTTATTTAGTTATTTATTTCTTATCTTGAACTGAATCCAAAAGGTTTGCAAACTGAACAGTTGCAAAAATTGTTATTATGGAGAAACTAGTAGTGGAGACAAATCCAAAACTACTTGAACAATGGTTTCCTTTAACCTTTGGCAATGGCTCACTACATTATTAAGCAAAATTTTTTAAAACAGAACCTAATCATGGAAGCAACATTGCTGCCTCGATCGAAATTTCAAATGATGAACCATTATTGAACAATAATCAATTGGATCAGTTTCAAAGCTCATCCTCCGAGTCTGATGATGAGACAACATTGAAGGAGAAAGGGTCATGGCGTAAAGAGGTTCATACTTTATTTCAATTTTTTTTTATATACATTACTTTACATTTATGCATATATTAGTGCTCTTACATTGTGAATTTTATTTCCTTGTTATTATAGGATGTTCGGACATATTTAATTTCAAGCTTTACAAAGGAGGAAAAACGATTAAATTAATGGAGAATGAGTGAGTTGAATGGGTATGTTGGTAGTGTTTATAAGTTAATATTGGAATAAGAAAATATAAATATATATATATATATATTAGAGTTTATGTTTCACAGAAAATCTAATTTATTTCACAAAAAATTGATTGGACGAGACGAGGAATTTAAATTAATGGGCGAGAAACTAGCACCTTTACTCATGGTGCCTCGTAGTGATGAGACTCGGTTAGAGTACTATATTGATGATTGGGTAATTACTTATCTCTTTTTTTTTTTTAATTCGTATATTAGTTCTATATTGATAAACCTATTATATTAATTATTTACTTTATATGTAGGTTGTTAGTACTTGGGTTTTTTACCAAATTGGGATAAAAAAAAAAGATTCGAAAATAGGGCCCGTGTAAGATTATTTACCAAAATGGGTGCCCCAGGGTGGTCACGCCACTCCCATAGGCGGCACCACCCTCTCTCCTGCGGCAAACAGTGATCAAACAGTGAACAAACAGTGACATGTCTGTGAAGCAACAGTGAACAGCTGGAAAATGTGATGGCAGAGGCGGCACCACCTGAAGAATGGCCTCCCATAGGCGGCACCAGCTGGAACAATACCCTCCCATAGGCGGCACCTGCATGCCCTTTGTCCGCTTCTGCTGCTGGCTTCTGCTGCTGGGGACCTTAAATGGTCCCCTTCCTTCCTGATCCCCGCAACACCTCCTTCCCGGTCCCCCCCAAACAAATTTTGAGAAGCAGAAACAAGGAGAAGGAGCACGCCGGAGGAAGAAAGGATAACGCCGGAAGAAGAAAGGAGCACGCCGGAAGAAAGAAAAGAAGGAAGGAAGAAGGGAAAAAAATTAGGAGAAAATTAGGTAAATTTTTTTTAAAATAATGTTTATGTTGTTGAAAAAAATTGTTTTATTATATGTTAAATTTTATTTTATGACATAATTAGTGTTAGTAGTTTATAATGTAAGTAGTTTAAGTAGTTTATAATCATTTTATTATATGTTAATTTTTATTTTATGACTTAGTTTATAACTAATATTAGTTGTTTAAGTAGTAGTTAGTTAGTAAGTTAATAAATTATGTTAGTGTGTATTAATATGTTAGTTAGTTAATAAAAATATTTAATTATGTTAGTTAATAAAAATATTTAATTATGTTAGTTAGTTAATAAATTATGTTAGTGTGTATTAATATGTTGGTTTTTAACTCTAACATGATTTTAGTTAGTATATTATTATTAGTTAAACTTTAATAATTAATTTAGTTAGAATAAAATAATAAAACAATTATTATTATTGTTAGTGTAATATTATCGTTAGTAAAAATGGTAAATGTTATTTTATTTAATATTATATTACTATTGTTAGTAATATATTATAGTTATTGTTAGTATAAAGAACATTAAAATAATACATAAAATATTATGTATAAAAATAAATAATATAAAATAATAAAATACGAAAATATTATATTTTTTTAAAGTAATAGAATCTGAGAAAAAGGAAAATACGAATAAATAGTTAAAATAAGTGGGTTTTACTAAATTGATATATAAAGAGTAATAAAACAATACATTTGAAAATATTACGTAGTAAAAGAAATAATAAAAAATAATAAAAAACGAAAATAGTAAAATAAAATATTTGATTTATTATGCACTAAAATGTGTCTGTAGATAATATATTTGAATTATTATGTACGAAAATAATATAAAATAAAACGGACAAAGACTCGTAATAGAAAAAGGCATACGTATACGTAATATTATTATTAACGAATCGTAAAAATTATTATTATAACTTTAGCTATGTTAATATAATATTATTATTAAGAAACCATAAATATTATTATTAGTTATTATCATTGTTTGTAAAAAAACAATAATTAATATTTGATTTAATATTATGATGTTTGTATAAATAATAAAATATTATATTTATTATGCGTCGTTTATATGATGTTCTTATTATATGATTAGTACTGGCATGTTATTTGTTAGAAATTGAATATAGATTTATTGTTTTTTATGTAGGTAAAAAATTGATTTGAGACGGAAATGGCTGCATTGATTAGTAAAGTTCCTCACATATGCGACGTATTGCTAATAATATGGTAATGTATTGTTATTCATTAATTACAAAGTTATATTAACAAAATAGCTACATAATAAATTATGTTATTCTACATAAGTAGTAATATTTTTATGATTTAATATCATCAGACTCGCATCAGTGTATTATGGGGCGGGTGAGTGGCATAAAAATCCCGGATGAACGATCGATGCATATATATAGAGTAAGTCGGATTCGGGTCGCAAAGATCGATCGAGATGTTTGACTTGCAGATGATTTAATATCCGCACTAGTCGAGCGTTGGCGCCGGAGACCACACTTTTCATTTTCCATGTGGAGAGTGCATGTCACTCTAGAGGATGTTGCAATCGCAGCTTGGGCTCCCAATTGACGGAGTCCCGCATGAGCGTCGATCGCGGTAGGTGACCCGTTTACCCTCTATCGAGCCTACTAGGGCACTCGCGACGACAATAATGGAAAATATTTTCTGTAATTAAAATTTACATGGCTGAGAGCGAGGTACGAACATATATCAGCTGATGCCACTGAAGGCGACTTGATGTGCGCTAGTCGAGCGTACATTATGCACATCATAGGGGGTATACTGATGCCCAGTGCAAACAATAATAGGGTTCATATTCAGTACCTACCCCTATTGGCTGATTTAAGCAATGCTCGCTCGTATAGTTGGGGCTCTGCAGTTCTTACGTGGTTGTACCGTGAGCTTTGTCGGATGACAGACCCAACGATCGGAGACATAGGTGGATGCCTTACACTATTGCAGTCTTGGGCTCTGTATCGGATGCCATTCTTGGGCTCAGTTACCCACCAACCATACGTATATCCGTTAGTGAACAGGTGATAAAATATAACTTGTTTTTAATCGAAATTTCTTTATATTGATACTATTTGACTTAATTGTTTTTTTTGTAGGTGGAGTAATTATCCGGGTATCGGGCGGTCGTACACTGTCCCGATATACCGGCTTATGATTGAACAACATGCTGGGGAAGGGGTAAGTGATTCCAATATTAGTTACGTAGTAGTTTGTATATCTTACTCACACTGTGTTTAATTTTAATAATGTTATTAATCGTGCAGTTTATATGGATGCCATACCGTAGACCGGAAATTGCAGCCGTTATACCCCCGTCCTCCTATATCCACTCGTATATGTGGTGCACAAACGCACCAATTGTCTGTTTCCATGTAGTAGAGTGGTATCACGGGGACCGAGTGCTGCGGCAATTTGGTTGCGTCCAATACATCCCGGAACCACCGTGCCAGGTGGGAGAGGTTCATGGCAAAAATAAGAGAGGGAGACCAGACTTGGATTGGGGGTTAGGCATGGTCAATTTATTGCGGTGTGGAATGATCGCATGTCCCGAATGCCTCGGATGGATATGGCTTCCAGTCTTCAACCTCCATTAGAGTACATACAATGGTACTCTAGTATGGGGAAGCCATATATACTCGGAGGGCAGTCGACTGTAATCCCCCCACATGTGCAGCGGCATGGGGCATACGAGCCAGTGGCAGATATGGAGGCCGAGCCAGCTGCAGATCCTGATCCCGCGCCGGAGCCCGAGCCGGAGGTCGAGCCGGAGCCCGAGCTGGAGCCCGAGCCGGAGGTCGAGCCGGAGCCCGAGCTGGAGCCCGAGCCGGAGGTCGAGCCGGAGGCCAAGCTGGAGCCCGAGCAATTACAATCACATTCGGATGCACATTCGTATCATCCATATGTGCCAGGCACTGACAACTTTCTGGGCTCGTCAGGAGGTGGATACCAGTACGGGGTTGATATATTCGGATCGTACACACACCGCGAGACACGGCACTCCGGCTCGTATCTGGGTCGTATCCATCGCATCGAGACACTCCATCCGCTCGAGTTCATCTATGCCCTTCGAGCAACATGATTTCTCGGCCATGTTTAGCACACCGCCGCCATCGGACCCCACCAAGACCGAGCGAGGATGTTGGTCGTCACAGGCACGGACGACGTGAACGTCGACAACCGCAGAAGTACACACCGAGGACTACACCATCGAACCATCAGTTTTAAGGTGTTTCTTCAGGTCTTGATTTTCTTGTATTTTGTATTTGTAAATATTACGATGTTTATACTTTATTTGTGTGAAATTAACTTGATTATTTGTTTATACTTAATATTGTTATGATTTTTTATGATTTGGAGCTTTAAAATAACCATCATATATACAATTATATATATAGCACCATCATATATTTATAGATGAAAGATGTTAATATTAATAATCTCAATTCTCAGTCGCTCGTGACGATTGTCCAACATGATAGTTTCGATGCGGGCATTTACTTCGATTATGACCACCTAACCTACATATTCCACAGCGCTTACCGTCGGATTTCTCCATAATGTCCATTTCATTACGGATTCTGGATGATTGCGGACGACCTCTCGGATTTCTGCGTAGCGCTCTGTCTGGGACAAGCTCGAAAGTCGTCCGGGGCACCTCCTATGTAGACAGGTCGGGCAGGACAGGGAACTTATTTTCCCAGACACGCAATGTACGCTTTAGCGTGTACACATCATTCACAAAATGTTCAACACTAAGGTTCGCTCTAGCACATGCTGCCACAACATGTGCACACGGATAATGAAGTGTTTGGAACCTCCTGCATTCACACTGTCTATTCCGAAGATCGACTCCATAAGACCTGGGTGGCAAACCGGGTCGACGACCGATAGACTCCGTAACTCGAAAAGTTTCCATTCGTCGTGAATATATTTCTACAGTCATCGACCTCGCAATCCGACGATTTGCAATCAATGCATCCCTTACATCTTCCACAAACACGTGTCCCGCATCCATCTGGTTGACTTGTTGTTCACCCATTCTTGGCATCAACGTTGCCAACCTGTAGAATATTGCCGAGAAGACAGATGAAATTGGAAGATGCTGTGTTTTCAACAACACAGCGTTGACCCCCTCCACCAAGTTTGTGGTCATTTGACCATAACGAAAGCCCTCGTCAAAACTTTGAGCCCATTGCCACGGCTCCATTGTACCCAACCACTCCCGGAAAGATTTGTTCGCTTGACCTTCCATGTCACTCTCAAGTTGAGTGTAACACCCCCTACCTGTATTCGTTATCAGAATAAGGTACGAGGCATTACCAGAGTTTACAAATTTTTTTTTTTTTTTAACCGAAACCATTCTAATTCAACATATTTTCAAAATAAAATTCATGCATATTTATAAAATAACTTCAACACATAAGCCATATCAGTGGCTAACCTTATATTCATTTCATATTAACATTTATTTTATTAGCTTATACATGCCATTCATTTCCAAACTAAAATTTCTTTAAATACCAAATATTTGGGGTTGATAGTGTGATGAGTCTCCCACCGATTCGACCTCCGAGCTCTTAACACTACAAAACAAGGAAAGGAAAGCAGAGTAAGCACTTTGTGCTTAGTAAGCCCATGTAACAAGAATTATACTTACCTAATATTTTCAATACAATGTAATAAGCATTCATATATCCATTCAATGCATTAATACCCTAACATGCACAAGCTCAACATTCAAGTTAGTTCATTAATTTCCATATATCAATAATATACACACCATGATTGATGAGCTCATCAATACTATGATTTTCATTTCCTTGTTATTTTTCCATATTTATCCCGTTGAATTACTCGAAATTTCGATGGATTTTCAGAGGTACACTTTTTTGTGTACAAATCGGTCCGTCAATTCATATTCATGTGCGCACATTTTCATTTCAGAGAGCACACTCGCGAACCTCATCTTTACAAAGTAGGATTACAGTCCAGCTAAATCCTGTAATATAAACTCATAGAGTATTGTCGGGATTACAGTCCAAAGCTAAATCCTGCAACGACAATTACTCTAATGAGCTTGGATCGAATTACACCAAAGCTAAATTGCAGACCTAATTCGGATTACCCGTCGGGCTAAATCCATTTTCCACATATTCTTCGGGAGGGCTATATCAGGATAGGATCACCCGTCCGGGCTAGATCCTTTTTACCGTCAATTCCTTTTCAGAGATCCATCGAATTTTCCTTTCATTCAACGGGATTTTTTTTCCCTTTTATCAAATATACCAATGTTTCATCAAATTTCATACAATGGACATTCAAATTATATTCACATCAATAACATACATTTCAAACATTTAAGAATATAATTCAAGTTACATGAACTTACCTCGATACTAGTTCGTTTATAAAATCTACTAATCCGGGACTTTTTCCTTTCCTCGATCTAGCTTTGTATTTGAGTTTTCCGGATCTAAATAAATAAAGTCAATCATCAATTCAATACATTTCATGTTCACATGTAGCATTTTCTATAATTCTATTATTATTTTTAGCTTATTCAAAGCTGTCTACTTGAGTCACAGTCACTAAATTATTTATTTCTCGAGCTACAGAGCTCTAAATGAAGAACCGTTAATTTTACCTGAAACTAGACTCACATATCTTCTTCCCATAAAATTTTCAGAATTTTTGGTATGTCCAATCAATACCAGATTATTCTTAAAGTTTCCCCTGTTTTACTGTTTGACTGTTCTGACCTCTCTTCACTACGAATCAAATTACTCTTTGTACAGAATTCATATGAACTTATTATTTATTTAATTTGAAAATAGACTCATTCAGGATTCTAAAAATATAAAGTTAAGCCCCTAATTATTTTTCTCCAATTTTTATGATTTTTCAAAGTCAGAACAGGGGATCCTGAAATCCTCTGAACCAGTCTTACAAAAATATAAATATCTCAAATTACAGAATTCCTTTGCTTTCCATGTTTCTTTCATATGAAAATAGACTCAATAAGCTTTAATTTCATATCTCATTCAACTTCTAATTCCACTTCTACGAATTTTAGTGATTTTTCAAACTTACTCTACTGCTGCTGTCCAAAACAGTTTTGTTATAGCTTTTTTTTTACAATTAAATCCTTTACCCAATTCTAACTTCAAATTCTTTCAATTAAACCACTAATTCATCATTTTATTCATCATATGCTATATTCAAAAACTCTGAAACTTCAAAAATTTCAACTTAAATTCATCAAAACTTTGTTCTAAAACTTATAAAGCATCAAAATTAAAAGAAAAGGACTAAATTAGCTTACCAAATTAAACTCCAAGCTTCAAACTTTCAATTTTCCCTTTTCTTCTTTCTTTTCTCTTTTTCTTTCTTCTTTCACGTTTGCTCTCTGTTTCTTTTCTGTTTCTATCTCTTTTGTTTCTTTTCTCTTTTCTTTATATATATATATTTATAATAATATAATAATATAATAATATAATAATATAATAATATAATAATAAACTAAAAATCTCAGATTTTTCTTCAATTCACCGTCTCAATGTAGACAAAATGGCTTAATTGCCATTTTGGTCCTTTATACTTTCTTTTAATCTATAATTAAACTTTTACTTTCATTTCAATTTAGTCCTTTTCATTTAATTACCTACCCAAACGTTAAAATTTTCTAACGAAAGTTTAATACCACATTACTAACATTTTATAAATATTTATAAAAATATTTCCTATCATATAAAGACTCATGCAAACATATTGAAATAAATTTCTATTTAAATCGGATTTATGGTTGCGAAACCATTATTCTGATAATCTCGAATTTAGGCCATTACATTGAGTCATCATTTGGCGAAAAATATGTGGCTCTAACTCGTACGCTGTACATGTTTTTAAAAATATCAGTTACGGTATCATATAACATAAAAACATTAAACTATACATATTGAAAATATAAGGTTATCCTTTTACCCATTTTCACCACTTCTCTCTTCCAGTTTGCATTATTATACTCTCGAAGAAAGTTAGCGCAATGTGACGGATACGATGAAACGGATCTCCATGGCACACGGAGCGCCTAATTGCGGCAATTAATCCTTTCCCTCTATCGGAGATGATGCAAATATTATCGTTGCTGATAACATACCTCCGCAGGTTGGTAAGGAAGAATTCCCAGGATTCCATATTCTCCTTATCTACTATTGCAAACGCTATTGGGAGTACATTCCTATTGCCGTCTTGAGCAACCGCAATAAGTAAGATCTGTGTATATTTTCCGTATAACCATGTCCCATCCACCTGCACAAACGGCTTGCAGTGTGGAAATGCCCGTACACATGGATCAAACGTCCAGAACATCCGATGAAAAATTCTTTTCCCCGGCTGTAATTCGTCATTTGGGCCGTAAAAAGGCCTGGTCTATAACTCAATCACAGTTCCCGGTATGTACTCCCGCATAGCAGCGATCCATCCATGTAGCTCATTATACGATGAATCGTAATCCCCATACAATTGTTCTATTGCCATCTGTTTAGCTATCCACGCCTTTCGATATGATACTCGACATCTTTGGAATCGTGCTTGTATTTCACAATCGAGAGAAACTTTAATAGTCGGCATGTCCTTCACCATTGGCATGATACACGTACATATAGTTTTGGAATCAAGTTTTCGATGATCTTCTGTCATACGTGTCGATCTGCATGTGTGAGGCCCAACCAATTTTCTTATCTCCCACATCTGCGATTTTTGAATGAATGCAGCTCGTATCCGCCAATTGCATCAGTCAGCTGCCTTCCAACACTCTGCAATATATACTGTCGATTTAGACTCTGCGACTTTGTAATCCACTGATATATCCATGCTATACCGTTTAATAGTAGATACACACTCTTCTTTACTTCCAAATCTCTGGCCTACGAATAACTCCTCATGATTGGAATTTACGGTGAGCTGGTGAGCAGGATATATTTCAGGGTACTCTGGAAACTCGATTACACGCGCTGCGTCGAGGTCTATGAGTGACATGTGTGGCCCAGCATATGGTTCCCAACAGAAGACGCACTAATGTTCCCATCGTCATTCACGTCTTCATCGTCAATATCATCAGGTATATCATCCATATCGGGATCACTATCAATATCGACCTCTTCTTCACAATGATCACTGCTGTCGTGTCCATCATCACCAACCACATCAATATCGGGTGTAGTATTAAGATCAATATCGATCCGACGTATATTCTATTCGTCATCAACATACGATATTGGAGGCACCATGCACGGTTCTTGAGCTCCATGTTCTTCACCATATGCATTGCTGTCTTCATTTGCCTCAATACCGGCTAACTCAGCAAATAAGTGAATCGGTGCATTTCTGTTACTCCCATTCCCACAGTACAGCGCGATCATTGTCTCCACGTCTTCGTCGTCTACAAGTTCCATTTCTGTGAATTTGATCGGATCTGCCGAAATTGGAAACTTGTAGAAAATTCTCGATATCGTTTTCCCACACCGTCTAACGATTTTTGCGTTTATCCTTCGCTTCATATCATCCAACGATACATTTTTATTAAATCTCATTGCTATTTGTTGCCGACATTCAAATATGCATCCAACGGTTGTTGTCAAGATGATTCCATCGAAATAAACGCATACGAAAAACTGATCATCCATCTTCAATGGTCAATCTGTTCAAAAATAAACAACATTTCTCAAACAAAATTTAAAACATATATATTATTTTCATATTTTATTATTTTATATTATTTATTTTAAATCATAATGTTTCATGTATTATTTTAATGTTCTTTTATACTAACAATACTTATAATATTTCATTACTAACAATAATAATATAATACTAAATAAAATAGCATTTACCATTTTTTACTAACAACATAACAATATTACATTACACTAACAATAATAATAACAATATTATAATAATAACAATATTTTTTATACTAACAATAATTATAACAATATACTAACAAAATAATAATATTACACTAACAATAATAATAACAATATACTAACTAAAATAAAGAGTTAAAAAACTGTAATTAAGTTTTTATATTATACTAACATACTAACTAACTAACATAAATATTTTTTTGGGTTTATATTCTAATTACCTACTAATAATAATATAACTAAATTACTAACAATAATTATAATATATTATATTACTACCAATAATAATATAATACTAAATAAAATAACATTTACCATTTTTTACTAACAACATAACAATATTACACTAACAATAATAATAACAATATTATAATAATAACAATAATAATAACAATAACATAGCATAATGTTTTATATATTATTTTAATATTTTTTATACTAACAATAATTATAACAATATACTAACAAAATAATAATATTACACTAACAATAATAATAACAATATACTAACTAAAATAAAGAGTTAAAAAACTGTAATTAAGGTTTTATATTACACTAACATACTAACTAACTAACATAAATATTTTTTTAGGGTTTATATTCTAATTACCTACTAATAATAATATAACTAAATTACTAACAATACTAAACTTAATAAAATAAAAATTAATATATAATAAAAAAAATTAAATACACAAACATTATTTGAAAAAATTTATACCTAATTTTCCCCTATTTTTCTTCCCGATTTCCTTCCTTCCTTCTTCCTTTCTTCTTCCTCCTCTTTCTTTCTTCTTCCGGCGCCACCAGCTTCTTCCTCCTCTGCTGCTTCTGCTGCTTCTTCCTTCTGCTGTGGGGTGTGGGGGGATTTAAGGTGCAGGTGCCGCCTATGGGAGGGTATTGTTCCAGCTGGTGCCGCCTATGGGAGGCCATTCTTCAGCTGGTGCCGCCTATGGGAGGCCATTCTTCAGCTGGTGCCGCCTCTGCCATCACATTTTCCAGCTGTTCACTGTTGCTTCACAGACATGTCACTGTTTGTTCACTGTTTGATCACTGTTTGTCGCAGGAGGAAGGGTGGTGCCGCCTATGGGAGTGGCGTGACCACCCTGGGGCACCCATTTTGGTAAATAATCTTACACGGACCCTATTTTCGAATCTTTTTTTTTTATCCCAATTTGGTAAAAAACCCTTAGTACTTTTTTGATCAGATTGCTTAAGAAGAGATCTGACAGACTTTCAAAGGCATACATCGATCACTAGAGAAATGATTGTATGAAATAGTGACGTCACGTCATCTATATCCCTTTCCAATAAATTTATGACACGTCAGCATTTTTATCCTGAATTTTAGCATTTTTATTCTGAAAAAAAATTAAATTCAAATTAAAATCCTGAAACTTAGGATAAAAATGCTGATGTAGCATAAATCTATTGGAAAATGATACTGATGATGTGGCGTTACTGTTTCATACAATCCTTCCCCTCGATCACTATTCATTTATCCTCATATAGCTGTAAGAACTTTAATCTTATAAAAAATTGTTGGTATTTCGAATTAAAATTATTAATATCTTATATATATAGGATTATATAGAAAGAACCATTTAACTTATATATGTTTTGCAATTATCAGACTTTCTTAATAACAGGATCCAAATTAGAACAAGAAGTATTAGATTGGTTTAAAGTCGAGAAGCTAAGAGGTGTCCACAAAGTAAGCTTAAAAGCTTTTGCTACATGTTTTAAAATTTCATTATAGTTTGTGATGTGACTGGAAATTTATTTGTGTTTCATGATTGTAGAAGTAATAGATGTAATTTTTTACATTACAGTAAGAAAAACCAATCGTAATCTAAATCGTTGATCGTTATCGACAATAATTGTTTTTTCCTCTTCTTTTTTTGATCTGCGATTGTAGATGTTTCTACCGATGTGTTTATCAGTACATTGGGTTCTTTTCTGTGTCGATACCCAAAAGAAGAAGATTTCATGGTTGGATCCAGGACCATCTTCTCGAATGTCTAATGATGTTGAAAAAGAAATAATATTTCAATGGTTTACAACTTTCTACTGTCAGAGTTTGGTTATAATGATGCAAAATTATGGCCATTTATAGTACGCACTGATATTCCACAACAAAGAAAGTAAGCATTCATCTCTCAAAAATCTATAGCCTTTTTACCTTTTATTTACTCATTATCTTTTTTTCTTTTCTTTTCTACTACTACGTAAAGTTCTATTGATTGTAGGGTATTCGTGATAAAATATAGTGATTGTTATGAGTTCTTTCCTTTTACACAAGAAGACATGAATCATTTCTGACTTCGTATTTTTCTTGATATCTATTGTGGAAATTTACATAGTAAAAAATTTAGATAAGTTTGACGCAAAGTCAAAGGATGTGTATTTTTTTTAAAGAGTCATTTCGAACTTGATGAAATTTTTGTTATTGTTAATTTTGTTAAATCTAAACTTTTTTTTATCGACATATAGTATTTTCATCTTTAGATTTATACTTATTTTCTACATTGAAGTGTAATGGTTAAAGTTGAAAAGCAATGTACAATAGAATGAGATGTAGCTCAACCTTAAACAATTGATTCCATTTTAGATGTTAAGTTTTTCTCTTTCTCCTTCCATTGATCATGACTCGGAGACTAAATTTGTTATTAAACCAAAAAACAGGTTCGTGTTAGCTCTCCCTTAAATATTTAACTGAGGGTCACTAAAATTTTAAATTTTAAAAATATTAGTGATGAAATTGAAAGTTTTTGAAATTAGTTGATCAAAATAGAATCTACCCTAAAGTTAGGTGAATAATATTTTAGTCATTATTTACTTTAAAAGAAAGCAACTTGACTCTTTTTAAAAGGTTAGTAGTCAAAATTAGCTTTAAAAAAATAAAAGTTAAATTGACAAAAGATATAAAATTTAAAGCTAAATTTATCATTATATCATTTTAAAATTTGAAAAGCACCAAATTAAGATAAAAGACTAATGCAAACCCATTTTACGCTGTGTAACAGCTCGATTTAGACTTTAGTGAAAACAGTGGTTTCAGGACCACAATCTGACATTGAAAATTATATTTTATTATTACTTTAATATTTACAGAATGATATTAGATTTGTGTGAAATTTTCGTAAAGAAATTTTATCATTTAAGTGGTTAATTCGGTAAAAAAGACTAAATCGCGTAAAGCGTAAAAGTTAGGTGCTATAAGTTAAAAGTGTCAAATAGACAATAAAGTAAAGGTCCTTATGTGATAATTAATCCAATTTTGAGTTAGTGGATGATATTTGGTTTGGCATTTGTGTAAATTTGATTATTTTTAAAGGTTAATTTAGTAAAAAGGTAAATATGATAATAAAATATAATAAAGCCAAATTTCATCTTTCTATTCATTATCTTCCACGGAAAATGAGAAAGATGAACAGCCATGGAAGCTTCAAACATTCGGCCAAGCTTCTTAGCTTATTTGTAAGCCCGTTTTTGTTCGGTTTTTAATAATTTCTACGTTTTTTTATCGTTGCTAAGTTATCTACAAAACCTATGTTTGAATTTTTATTTTGGTGAATATTTTGAATTATGTCATTGTTGAAAGCTTGTGTAGTTTAATGTTTGATGATAGATTATGCATGTTAATGAGTAGAGGAATGATTTTTACTAAGTGATTTTTGGTGAAAACGAGTAAAACGAGCTAATCGGTAAATATTATTATTGTTAATAAGTGTATATTAGAGTAAGAATTTGATGTTGCCATAGAAGAGAAAAATGGTCAGCATGTTACTACGATATGATTCATTTCCGACGTCGTATCTTTCTTGATATATACCGTGGAAGGTTGCATGGTAAAAGATAGACAAATTTGCCACTTGTTTTGGAGCTGAAATTCAATGGATGTGTTTTTCTTTTTAAGTCTATTTATTGTTAATTTTGTTAAATCTGACTCTTTTATGCACATATAGTATTTTCGTCCTTAGATTTATACTTATTTTCCATCGCAATTGAAATAATGTTGAGCTTTTGGCGCTTTAATTTAGCTCAACCTTAAACAATTGATTCCATTTTGGATGTTAAGTTTTTCTCTTTCTCCTTCCATTAATCATGATTTAGAGACTAGATTTGTTAGTAAACTAATAAAAACAGGCTCATGTTAGCTCTCCGTTAAATATTTAACTGTGGGTCACTAAAATTTTAAATTTTAAAAATATTGGTGATGAAATTGAAAGTTTTTGAAATTAGTTGATCAAAATAGAATCTACCCTAAAGTTAGGTGAATAATATTTCAGTCATTCTTTATTTTAAAAGAAAGTAACTTGACTCTTTTTAAAAGGTAAGTAGTCAAAATTAACTTTAGAAAAATAAAAGTTAAATTGACAAAAGATATAAAAATTAAAGCTAAATTTATCATTATGCCATTTTAAAATTTGAAAAGTACCAAATTAAGATACAAGACTAATGCAAACCCATTTTACGCTGCCCATATTATTTTTATTTTTTTAAAATATTTATATTATTTAAATTTAATATTTAGTTATTTTATTTTTTATTAAATTTTTTTTATATAATCATCTTAACTCTATTTTAATGTTACATTAAAGTAATATTATATATTTAGTATAGGTTTATTTTTTTAATATATTGTAAATTACATAATATAAAAAATATATATAATATAAAGAATTAAAAAAAGATCGAGTTTAAATCTTGAATGTTTAAGCTTGAGGTCGGCTCATATTTTAAATTAGTCTTTTTTTTAACAAACTTATTTTTTAAGCTTAATATTTTTGCTCAAATCCTCTCAAAATTTGGACAAGTTTTCAAGACTAGATGGATAATCAACTCATGAACAAGCCTAGGCCTACCTAGGAAGGTAGGCAAGGGTCTTGGCCTCCTCTTGGTTAAATAGAATAATTTTAATTTTAGTCCCTTATAATTATCAAGTGTTCAATTTAAACCTCTTTTTAGACAAAAATTTTACCTTTGAAAACTTTACTTCAAACTCTCAATACCGAATTCTCGGCTTCACCCGTGATTATTTAATATCTTTGGTCTCTTCTACATTTTTTTTTTCCTTTACCTTAACAGATTAAGTTTTTACAAGGTACTTAAATTTGACAATTTATTAAATTATTATCTATTATTACTAATTATATTATTATTTAAGTATAATAAAATATAATTTTGTTAAGCAAAAAAGATAAGCGGTAAGTAGAAATTGTAATCAATATTAGGTCATAATTAAAATATCCATTTATCTCAATTTTTAATAAAAATTGCAAATAAAAAAGAAGTGAATGAAAATGAATGGAAGATGGAAAGTGGGAGGATGTGCAGAAATAGACTCAACTTTGGGACAATCTTTTTGCAGAAAAACAAAGCGTAGAAGTTATCCCACTTGAGACTTTGAGGGACCATGCCTACTCTTCTTTTTTTCTTTTTTTAAAAAAAGAAAATTATTATTTAATATTTTAATAGTGGTTTTTTAAATTTTACAAATGGAATTAAAAATAATTATCATGTATTTTATTTATTTATTAGTTTTTAAAATATTATTTTAAAATAAATAATAATTTGACAAATAATTAAATCCAAGTGGAAGCGAAAAATGTAAAAGGCTGTATCACATTATTTCCAGGAAGCACAGGAAAAGAAGAAAATCCAAAGTTGAAACAGTGTATTCCGCGTGGGGTTCCTCCATCAATCAATGACGCGCCTTTGCTTTTACTTTGGAATAAACTAACATTTAATCTTTGTGGGTAGAGACTAGGTTGAGATATTATTTAATTTGCATTTGTAGGAAGCAAAAAGAAAAGTCAAAATAGAAACAGTGAGTATTCCTTCTGAGTGTTCGATGACGTGCTTTTCCTACTGCTTTTGCTTTTCCCGAGTCATCATCTTGCTGCTTTCACTTTCTTTTCTACCATATTTCTCTTCTGCTTTACCCAAACTCTGTTGAATCTCACCTTCTTTCATGGCTTTTTCTTTTTATGACATCGACTTCGACTTCACCATCGACTTCGACATCAACACCGCCTTTGGATTGTTACTATCCTGCGCTGAAGCTATTGAAGTTGGGGATCTGAAAAGCGCCGATGCGTTCCTTCAGAAAATCTTGATTCTTGCTGATGAGAGACTCGACTTAAATGAAAGCAAAGTGGTGAAATACTTTGCGGACGCTCTGGTTCGCCGAGCCTACGGACTGCATCCTGCTTCTTCCTGCTTCACTTTCCCGGTGGATCCTGCACCATATTATCACTATGACAGCTACCGTATTAATGGCGTCATAAAAAACGTTATCGATGATGCTTTGATGGGAAACAGGCGATTGCACCTCATTGATTTCTCCATCCCGAATAGAGGTTTAAATGGTTCAGTTCTTCGTACACTACCGACCTTCTCCGGCGATCCTCTACCAGTCCGTGTAAGTTACATACTTGCACCATTTCTGAAAAAATATATACTATTCTCAAGCCAAATGGTGTTTTTGACTAGGGATGCCAAGGAAGTTAATGTAAAGTTGGAGGATGAGTTCAAAGTGGTTTATGGCAATAGTTTGGCAGAAGTGGATGAATGTGAAATAGATTTGAAAAGAAGAAGAGATGATGAAATGGTGGTGGTTTACTATAAATTTAAACTTGATAAGTTGGTAAGAGATGCAAAAGCAATGGAGAGAGAGTTAGTTAGATTGAAGGAGATAAATCCGACGATTGTAATCCTGCTAGACTTCTATTCTAATCATACCCACGCTGATTTCTTGACATGTTTGAAGGATTCTTTTCAGTATTGCTTCAAAACTTGCACATTCTGGCGTCGGTGGATCATGAATTTTGATTCGTATCAGTGGGAGTGTACAGAGATACAAGCGAAGGTAATAATATAATTAGGCGGCACCAAACGTTGAGTGAATGGCAACGTCTCTTTTCAATGGCTGGTTTTACTCGAATTCCATTAAGTCACGAAAGAGATGATCTTATCGATGATTTAGATAAATTAGAAATAATGAGGGAGGAAGAAGAGTGTTTGATTTTAGGTTACAAGGGATGTCCATTTTTTTTCTTATCGGCATGGAAACCCAAAGTTAAAGATGGACATTTCAATTCTATTTCCACCAACCATAGGTTTGGAGAAGGTATTTTTTGTTCTTGTTTTCTTTTTTTTTTTTTTAAATTATATATCAATTTCACAATTGAATTAATGATTGATCGAATCATAATATCAATTTATTGATTCAATCAACTGCTTTTAATTCGACCTAATTCAAACAATCTTAAATTATATATGAATTTTTTATATAAATTTTTATTTGATGCATTAAAAATCTATAAGTTTCTATATTAATACCAAACCATATGATACACCCATACTAAAATAAATTATTTTAAAATTACTAAAAATAAATAAGTTAAAATAAATAACTCTTTATATTTTTTTCACTCAATTAAACTTTTAAATGTTAAAATTTCAATCAATTGAAGGATTTTCCTATTAAAATTAACCGTCAATTATTAAATGGTAATAATTATCTTTTTGTGTTATTTTCACCGCATGGCATGATAGGATTGTGTCACATGGTGAAAACTAATTTTTTATTAAAAATAATAAAAATTATAATCATTATAAAAATATACAAATAAAAAATTACTGAAAATAGAAAAGTGCACAAAATTGATAAAATTATTATAACTAAAAATAATTTAAAACTTGCAAAAATATTAAAATTAAAAAATTAAAAATTATATAAATTGCAAAAAGTAAATATTGTAAAAATATGAAAAAATTTAAAAATATAGAAGATAATTAAAATTTAATAAATTAATAAAAATTACAAAATATTATAAAAATTATAAAAATATAAGAAAAAAATATAAATATATAAGAGAAATTAAGGTCGGAAAATAAGTTGAGATGTGAAGTGACAACTAAGGTTGTATATAAAATTGTAGATATTTATATATATTTTAAATATTTGATATAATTTTTATTTTTTAAAATTTCTATTATTTGTTGAATAATTTTTTTTGTAATTTTATACAATATTTTTGCCATTTTATAATTTAAAATATATGTTGAGGACATTATTGGGTTTAATGACATTATTAGTAATAAGTTGAAGTAAAGAGAAAGTGAGGAAATTAATAAAAGTAGATTCATTTGTCCTTTCCTTCACTTATTGTTATGTTTATATGTTTATTTGACTAATCATTGAATGGAATATGTTTGTAGGTTTCAATCCAAATCCTCTGCCTCTTCAACCTCTTCAACCTTTTCTACAGGTATTAATTTCACATTTAACCCTTCTTTTTATTGACTGAAAAAAGTATGAATAATTGATTGAAAAAAATCACCTTTCAATTTTAATTATCTTTTATCAATTAGATTGTTATTTCCAAATTTATTTGTGGTAATTGCTTCGTATTTAATAATTTTGCAGGGTTTGACATTGAATCGATTAGCAGTTTCTGCTGAGATACATGACATATCCAAATATTTATGTTGTAAATATGAGCTTTCACTAGCTTTAACATGGACTTCCGAAGTTAACAATACGAATAAACCTTTTGGGTGTTCAAACAAAAAATTTACTTTTTTTACGGAAAGTAATTCTGGTTATGTGAAAGATCTCAAATCTTATGAATTTATGCATATTTGTGAAACATTGAAGATTAATAACCTCATTATTGAGAAAGCATTTGAATCAGGGGACGGCTACCATTTTGAACCATCTATTATTAAGCTTGACCTAGAACACTACTCATATTCCCAAGTAGAGAAATATAACATAGATGTTGTTGTTGCCATCTGTTTACAAAATCGTCACTCAAGTAATGAAGTTTATATAGTACAATTTTATTGCCCTCCAATTGGGAGTGAAATATCAAAATTGTTAGCTCTCCGTATCTTCGATGACTTGAAACATATGAAGACAACGTTTGTATCGGTAAAAGTTCAAGGCACCGAAATTGAGTTACAATAAGAAGCCATTTCAAGCATTCCTACATCTTCAAACACAGCAATGCCTTTGAAAATAGCTGAAGAAGCAAGGGACATTCATGCAATAGAAATAAATGGGCATATTGAGCAGGTAATTACATTACCTTTATATATTCTTATATGATTTCAACACTGAATTAATTATGGATTAGCATTTATGGGTCTAATATGATAAAAACATTTGCTCTAAAAGGGGGTGGTTCCTAATTTTGACTCTCCGATTTCTATACATTCTTCATCAAATGTTGTTGCAGCTCCTTTTAACACACTAGAAGGGCCTGATAACCAGGTAATTATTTATTCTTCCTTGTTAATGTCATTGACTGGAAATCTAATTTTTTTTAAACCTAATTAGTTCCATAGAAACCCATAAGGAAAAACTTACATCAAGAATACAGCTTAATAAAATTATTTTCCCGGTAAAATCTAGTTACCTTTTTTACAATATTGATGGAATATCTTTTCAACATTGTATTAATATGCTTTGCTTAAATATTGCATATATAAGTTGTATCAAATAGATTTTCCCTTTGGATAAAATATTGAAATCATATAAAGTAATATACATGATTTATTATTCTCATTTTTCATAGATTATTTGCAATGATGACTCTCAGATTGTGGAAACAAAACGAAACAAACAGAGAAAGTCGTGGTCAAAGGTTTGGGAGGATTTTGATAAGTTTGAAGAAGATGGAAAACAAGTAGCCAAATGTAAACACTGCCCCAGAGTGCTTACAGGGTCAAGCAAGAGTGGAACCACACACTTGAAGAACCACTCGAAAGTATGTCCTGGTAAGAAAAAACAAAATCAAGAAAGCCAGTTGATACTTCCAGTTGATACCAATGAAAGATGCTCAACGTTGGATCAAGAAAGGAGTCACTTGGATCTTGTGAAAATGGTTATTAAGCATCAATATCCATTAGATCTGGCTGGTCAAGAAGCCTTCAAGAATTTTGTGAAAGATTTGCAGCCAATGTATGAGTTTCAATCAATAGATAAATTGTTATCTGACTTCTATAAGGAAAAGAAAAGAGAAGTTCGGCAGGGTTTTGATAAACTTGCTTGTAAGTTCAATTTGAGAGTCACTTTGTGGAAAAATGGTCTTGGAAAGACTGCATATTGTTGTCTGATAGCACACTTTATTGATGAGGATTGGAAACTGAAGATGAAGATTCTTGCCTTCAAAACTTTGAAGCATATATATGACACAAAGACTTTAAGTGAAATTATCCAGAGATCAATTTCAGAATGGAATCTAGATGAGAAAATATATTCCATAACTATGGATGACCCTTCTTTGAATGAGGAAATGTTTCAGCAAATAAAAGAAACTTGTGTTCGTGATCAAGGCTCGCTTTCTTCAGATCATTGGTTCATTAGTTGCACTTTTCTTGAGGATGGGTCTCGTGAGATGTATAGTATACTTCATAAGTTTAGGGAATCCATTGAATATGTCACTGAAACAACACATGGGAGACTAAAATTCCAAGAAGCTGTAGATCAAGTGAAGCTACAAGGTGGGAAGCCATTGGATGATCTTTCTTTCAAGTTGGAATCAGAATTTGACATACTTGCTAGTGCTTTGAAATCAAGAGAAATCTTTTGTCAGTTGGAGCAAATTGATGGCAATTTTAAGCTAAACCCATCAATGGAGGAATGGGAGAAGGCCATAGCTCTAAAGAGTTGTTTGAAATGTTTTAATGATATCAAAGGAACTCAATCCATTACTGTAAGTTTGTACTTTCCGATGCTTTGTGACATATACAAGAAATTTCTTCAGCTGGAAAAGAGCAATCATTCATTTCTTACATTGATGAAGAGGAAATTTGATCGCTATTGGAGCTTATGTAATTTGGAATTAGCTGTTGCATCTGTTCTTGATCCAAGGTTAAAATTTAAAATTGTGGAGCTCTCATATAATGTGATTTATGGCCATGACAGTAAGATGCAACTGAACGAGTTTCATAAATTTCTTACAGATGTTTACTGTAAATATACCAATGGAGCTACAAATTCGATTGCATCCACTTCAATATTGGATGATTCCAATTCTTTGACAACAGAGACTGCAAATGATTGTATTTTGGACTCCTTCAATAACTTTTTACCCTCATGGAAGTCAGAGCTTGAGGATTACTTAGGTGAGTCAGAGCCTGCACTTCCCTTAGATGGAGACATATTTGGTTGGTGGCGTGTTAATTCTCTAAGGTTCCCTACTCTTGCAAAGATGGCTTGTGATCACCTTGCAATGTTGGTATCAGTTTCGATGCCATGTTCGGTTGTTAGTGCCATGATAACACATTCAAGCTACAATAGCTTGGACCCTGATAGCATGGAAGCTTTGGTATGCAGTCAAAATTGGTTGGAATCTACGAAAGAAAGTAAGTCTAACTTTAACTTTGTTTAGACCCTTTTATTTAGCTAGAGTTTATCATTCTATTTTCCTACACTTCAATAGAGGGTCTACTTTTTAGAGTTACATCAAGTTTTCACTTATATGAATTCATTTTCTATCACAGATGATGGAGAACATCATGAACCCATGCAAAATATGGTACTAATATCCATTCAATTCTTTTTCCAACAACATGGCTAAGAATTTCAAAAGATTGAATTGCATTAATGCATTTTCATTTCACAGGATAAAAGGAAAAGAAAGATGGAAGAGAATGGCACTTCAACTGTAAAAGTTTTCAGAAACCGGAATCATGAAAAAGCTAGTAGTAATGGAGACATTGCTCGTGCTTTCAACAAAAATGGTATTTGAACCATACTTGCCATTATTATCTGTTTTGCTACTTAAACTTGGTATCAATTGAACTGTTGAAATGCCAGATGGTGATCTATCTTTTGACAATTGGATGGAGCCACAATGTTCTTCTTCAGAGTCTGTTGGTGAAAAAACAGAGATCATGGAAGCTTCGGTTCGCAATCGAGATAGGTTGGAATCGTCAATAGGAAGTAAGTTCTTATGGAGAAACTACTAGTGGAGACAAATCCAAAACTACTTAAACAATGGTTTCCTTTAACATTTGGCAATGGTGACTCCATTGTTAAGCAAAATTTCTTGATCTGTAACCTAATCATGGAAGAAACATGGCCGCCTCAATCGAAATTCCAAATGATGAACCATCATTCAACAGTAATCAATTGGATCAGTTTCGAAGCTCATCTTCCGAGTCTTCGGAGTCTGATGATGAGACAACATTGAGGGAGCGAGGGTCATGGTGTAGAGAGGTTCATACTTTATTTCAATTTTGTAAAAAAAAAAAAAATAGAAAAAAAAAATGAAGAACACACAGATTTTACGTGGAAACCCTTTCGGGGAAAAACCAGGCAGAGGAGAAGAAAATTCACTATGTCGAATTCGAATCAATTACAAGAGGAATAGACCATGTCTATTTATAGGCTTATAAAGCCATATTCTAATAGGAGTGTAGTAAGATTGAAACTCCTTATTCTAATCAATATCAAATAGATGGAGTTTAATAAGGTTTAAAAAACCTTATTCAAAATAAAATAAAAGAAGTGTAGTTCTATAGGGATTCTTCTTTTATTTTATTTTACCATTGTATTTTATTTAAATAAGAATTTGGGTCACTTAATTCTAACAATCTCCACCTTGACACTAATTCTCAATAAACAAGTTCTTCATCATGAACTCTTAACGAACAAGTTCTCCACCTCTTCCATAAAACCCCTTAAGGGTTTAATTTCAACAATGAACACCAACCAAGTCTAAGCAATGCTTAAACTTGGTTATAGGAAAGTGACTTAGTCATCATATCTGCAGGATTTTCATGAGTACTAATTTTGCTCACAACAATATCACCACGAGCAATAATATCACGAACAAAATGATACCGAACATCAATGTGTTTTGTTCTCTCATGAAACATTTGATCTTTTGTAAGGAAGATAGCACTCTGACTGTCACAAAATATTGTGCTAATTTGAAGGTCTTCATTGAGCTCACTAAAGAGTCCTTCAACCAAATAGCTTCTTTACAAGCCTCAATAATCGCCATGTACTCAGCTTCAGTGGTAGACAAAGCGACTGTAGTTTGCAAAGTAGCTTTCCAACTGATTGCACAACCTCCGATTGTAAAGACATAACCAGTGAGAGATCTTCTTCTATCAAGGTCTCAAAGAAAATCAGCATCAACATACCCAATGACTCCATCTCTAGTTCTTCCAAACCGTAAGCAAACATCGTAGTACCGCAAGTATCTTAAAATCCATCGAATCGCTTTCCAATGTTCTTTACCGGATTCGCCATGTATCTCGCTAATCATCATCGATCGCATATGATAAATCTGGACGTGAACAAACCATAGCATACATGAGAGATCCCACTGCACTAGAGTATGGAACATGTGACATGTACTCAATCTCATCATCTGATCGTGGAGACAAAACCGATGAAAGTCCGAAATGGTCGCTAAAGGAGTACTAACAGGCTTAGCACTCTGCATATTGAACCTGCAAAGAACTTTCTCAATGTACCCCTTCTGACTTAGGTACAATTTACTTGCTTTTCTATCTCTGAGAATCTCCATACCAAGTATCTTCTTTGCTGGTCCTAAATCTTTCATCTCAAATTCTTCATTTAGTTGGGATTTGACCTTTCTTATCTCTCCTTTATCTTTTGCTGCTATCAACATGTCATCAACATAAAGAAGTAGATACACAATAGAACCATCACTTTGTTTTTCTTAAAGTAAACACATTTATCAAAACTACTTCTTTTAAAATCATGAGAAGTCATAAAGGAATCAAACCTCTTATACCCTTTGTCTTGGTATTGTTTCAAACCGTAAAGAGACTTTTTTTCAAACAAGCAAACATAGTCCTCTTTTTCTGAGACTGTAAAACCCTCTGGTTGTTGCATGTAAATATCTTCCTCAAGCTCTCCATGCAAAAATGCAGTTTTTACATCTAACTGCTCAAGCTCCAAATCTTGCATAGCCACAATACCAAGCAAAGCTCGAATCGAACTATGCTTCACAACTGGGGAGAACACATCTGTGAAGTCCACTCCTGGAATTTGACTATAACCCTTTGCAACAAGCCTTGCTTTATATCTGGATTCTTCAACTCCTGGAGTCCCTTCTTTCTTTTTAAACACCCATTTACAGCGAACAACCTTTTTACCTTTAGGAAGTTTCACAAGATCCCATGTTCTATTTTTATGGAGTGATTCTATTTCCTCTTGCATAGCAAACATCCACTTTTCTGAGTCTTCACAAACTAACCGCCTCGAGAATAATTAGGCGGATCTTGGTTTGCATCTATATCTTCACCACATTTAAAGCATAAGCAACTAGGTCGACCTCAAAGATACTTCTTTGGAGGTTTAATTTCTCTTCTAGTTACTTTTTTTGGCGATAGAGTATTTTGGTGAAGAAGCAACTCTATTCTCAATTTTTGTCTTGGCTTGAGGAGTTGACTCTGTATTAATTTGATGCTCCACCGCTTTTGATTTTCTTTATTGGAAGAGTCTTTAAGAGATAAGTTAGGTAGCATAGCAGTTTCATCAAAAACAACATCTCTGCTAATCACAACTTTTCTATTTTCAGGACACCATAACTTATACCCTTTTACACCAGCTTTATAGCCAAGAAAAACACATTTAATGGATCTTGGTTCCAATTTTCCATTATTAGCATGAGCATACGCAGGACACCCAAAAATCTTTAAATCAGAATAATTAGCAGGATTACCATACCATACCTCTTGTGGAGTCTTTTTCTCAATGGCAATGGATGGAGATCGGTTGATCAAAAAACATGCAGTAGAGGCTGCTTCGGCCCAAAACGACTTTGGTAAGTTGGCATTTGACAACATACATCGAACCTTCTCCATGATCGTTCTGTTCATTCGTTCTGCAACACCGTTTTGTTGTGGAGTATGACGAACTGTCAAGTGTCTCACGATCCCTTCCGACTTACGTTTATTAAACTCATCGAACAAAACTCTAAGCCATTGTGCATGCGGAGGTATTTTATTTGTTTTCTGTTTGTTTTTCAATCATAGCTTTCAGGACTTAAATGCGGAAAACACATCGCTTTTACGCTTCAAGAAGAATGCCCAAACTTTTCTAGAAAAATCATCAATAAAAGTTAGCATATAATTGGCTCCACCTCTCGAAGGCACTCTTGATGGCCCCACGGATCGAATGAATATACTCCAATGTTCCTTCGTGTTATGGATTCCTCTAGTGAATCGAACTCTCTTTTGCTTCCCAAAAGCGCAGTGCTCACGAACTTCGGTTTGCAAATTCCTTGCCCATCAAGAAGTCCTCTTTTGCTCAATTTCGCCATGCCATTCTCACTCATATGCCCTAGGCGCATATGCCAAAGTTTAGTAATATCATCATCGATAAATAAGAGGAAGCGACATTTGCATCACCAATAAATGAAGAGAACCCACGCAAAACATATAACTTGGTAGCCTTTCTCTGCCCTTTCATCACAATGAGGGAACCTTTGGAAATCTTCAAAATCCCACTTTCAGCTATGTATTTGTACCCTTTTGAATCAAGAGTACTCAACGAAATTAAATTTCTCTTCAATTCTGGAACATGCCCAGACGTCACTAAGTGTTCTGACAACTCCATCAAACATCTTAACTTTAATTGTTCCAACACCTGCAATTTTACACGAAGCATTATTTCCCATCAAAACAACACCTTCAGATACCGTTTCATAATTTGTAAACCAATCCCGATTGGGACTCATGTGAAAGGTGCAGCCTGAATCAAGTATCCACTCCTCGCTCTCTTTTGAATTATTGACAGAGGCAACTAGAAGTTCACCATCACTGTAGTCTTCTACAATATCAGCTTCACCAGAATTTTCTGGTTGTTTTCCCTTTTGATTTGCAGCCTCCCTTTTAATTTTGTTCTGTAGCTTGTAGCACTCAGATTTAATGTGCCCTTTCTTCTTGCAGAAGTTACAAGTTTTACCTCTGTTTGAAGACTTTGATCTACCCTTAGATTTACCGCGAGGATTTCGTTCCTGTGTCCTTCCACGATCATCATCAGCATTCCGATCTTGTCTCCCACGAACGATGAGACCCTCTCCTTGAGAGTCAGTTTTAACCACAAGATGCTTCATCTTATCATACGAGGTCAAAGAATCATAAACCTCATCAACTGTGAGTGTAACAGCCCAATTTTAATAGTGTTGGAACAGTGATTCGAGATCACTAAATCTGGCGAAAAGTTAGAAAATTTTGTTAATCGATAATTATAAGTTAAGTGTGATTTTAGAAATATTTTAAAATTAGTGAATTTTGTGAATGAAAGAATTAATTAGAAAAAATTAATAAAAACGAGGTATTGAGACCTCGAATTCATAAAGTGAGCCATAAATATTTCTAAAAATATTTATGGAGTGTCATTAAGTTATTATTAAACTTTCGTTAGAAAATTTTAACGTTTGGGTAGGAAATTAAATGAAAAGGACTAAATTGAAATGAAAGTAAAAGTTAAATTATAGATTAAAAGAAATTACGAAGGATCAAAATGGTAATTATACCATTTTGTATAGTGAGGCGGTATAACATAGAAAAATCTGAGATTTTTAAGGTATATTATTATATTATTTTATATTATTATATTATTATATTATATTATTATATTATTATATTATTATATATAAAAACAAACAAAAAGAGAATAGAGGGGAGAAACAGAAACAAAACGAAACAGAGAGCAGGGGAAGGAAAGAAAGAAGAAGAGAAGAGAAAGAAGAAAAAGGAAAATTTTTGGGAAAATTTTCAAAATTAGCTAAATAAAAGGGGATCAAATTGAAATATCTGAGAATTCTCTTCATTCTCTTCATTTTCTTTAGTTGAAAAATAGCCATGGGAGAGAGTTTCAAGCTGGTTTTCATACTCAAGCTTCATGTAAGTTTAATTCTTGCTTTCTCCTTGAAATTTCTATATTTTGGACTTTCTACAATTGAGTCCAATTTATTAATTCATTAGTTTATGATTCTATGGTTAATTTTTAAATTTGATGTGGATTAGTGCTGAAAGAATATGATGAATAAGTATTGATTTGAAGCTTTAATTTTGTTATATGATGATTTTATTAAGTAAAATTGATGGAAATTGATTTTAGGACCTAATTGTGAAAGAGTTAAAATTAAGGCCTAGAGTTAAAAATTCTGATTTTTCAAAGGATATGAAGTAGTTTAAAATGATAGAGAAAAGTATTAAATGAGAAAATTAGCTAAATTGAAGGGTTAATTGAGCAAGGATTGAATTGTATGAATTGTGGAATTAGGGGCAAAATAGAAATCAACATGTTACACTAAAGCAGTTTTGGACAGCAGCAGTAGTCTAACTTTGAAAAATCACCAAAAATTGTATAAATCGAATTAGATGTTGAGTGAGATATGGAATTAAAGCTTATTGAGTCTATTTTCATATAAAAGAAACAGAGAAAGCAAAGGAAGTCTACATTTTGAGATATTTGGATTTTTGTAAGACTGGTTTAGAATAACTTCGTGATTCCCTGTTCTTACTTTAAAAATTCACTAAAAATTGTAGAAAAATAATTATGAGTTATAATTTATATGGTTAGATTCCTTAATGAGTCTAGTTTTATAAGAAATAAACTATAATATCATATGAATTCTGTATAAAAAGATAATTAATTTTTAGTGAAGAAGGGTCGGAACTGCCAGACAGCAGAACAGGGGTGACTTTAAAGAATAAACTGTACTAATTGGCTAAATCAAAAATTCTGAAAATTTTATGGCAAGAAGATATGTGAGTCTAGTTTCAGGAAAAATTAACGGTACTTCATTTGAAGTTCCGTAGCTCCATATATAAATAATTTAGTGACTATAACTCAAATGGACAGTTTTGAATATACTTATGAGTAATTAATAAAATTATTGAGAATGTTACTTATAGCATGTTATATACATTAAGGATGTGGGATGGAGAGGAGGAGGAGGAAAATATGTATGAATATTTAGCTAGTATGGCTAATTTGTAATGTTTTAGAACCAGGGACTAAATTGAATAAAAGTAAAACTTTGTGATTAATTTCAGTAAAAATGTTGAAAATGACCAATTGACATGGAATGTATTATTTTATTATTGAAAATTTCAAAATTGAATGAAATTATTAATTTAGATTAAGATCGGTTGAAAAATCGATGAAAATAGAAAATTACCAAAATGCCCTTAAATCTTGGTATTTCGCAAATTTAGCTGTAAGTTCGTGTAACTTTAAATATGTGATATAAGGAAATATAAGTTGATAGTACGTGAAATATCGATATGATGAATTAAGCGATTTATGTTTATGAATAAACGGCAAGAGAATGATATTTATCATGACATGTAAATATGTGATTATACGTAATATGTAAATAAAAGGTAATTAAATATGTTGAGACGAGAAATAAATTCAAGTAAGTCATGAAATGAAAAAGAGAAATAAATATGTTTTAAGGGATAATATGTTTGATTTTTGATTGGTTTCAAAAATAAATGCTAAATGATATAAAATGTCCGATAAATAAATTTGTAATTAGAGTAATGCCTCGTACCTATTCCGCGTCGAATACGGGTAAGGGTGTTACATTTAGTGGTATCGAGCTTAAGTTTAGTCGGTTCTCGGACCAAAAGTAATATGTGTGAAGTCTAGAAATGTATGCCATTATTAATATATAACTAAAAAAAAAAAAATGTGATATCTCAGGACTTTGATGATATTTGTATCACTATTATTCAATCTTTATCATTATTATGTGTAATTTATTAATTATGTGTGGTAAGTATTTTAAGGTAAGTATTTAGTAAAATGATGAAATTTAAGATTGAGTAATGAAGTTGAGGCGACATCGAATCGAATTATGGAATCTTGAATATTATTTTGTGTACTAAATTGAATTGTGAAGTTATTGAATATTGTTATGTGTATTGCATTAAACTATGAAATTATTGATATAATGAATTATCGCAATATTGTGAAACTGATTGAAATAAGAAGTGAAAATAGAATGAACTGGAATTTAGAAAGTTATTTAAATTACGTAATTGAATTATGAATTATTTGAATATTTGAAGGTATATTAAATAAAGAAAATATCGAGTAATTGAAATGCATATTGATTGAAAAGTAATTAGTGATTTTAAATTTGATTGGACAATTAATTAAAAATACGAATTGAATAAAAATGCATTAAATTATGAATATGTGTAAATATATGAATCGTGTATTGATTGAAAAGTGGTTGGGATTGAATCAAGTCCGATTATATGTGAATATTTGAAATATGTATTGGTAATGAATTGTATACGATTAGAAAATGGAAAAGTGAATTTGAAATATAAAAGAAAATGATGATTTGAATACCCTATTAACTTATCGGGCTAGATTGGATACAAATGGCATGCCATAGGATTGGAAGTGTTCGAGGATTCTTCGACCTTGAGTCGATGAGACATCTGGGTGTCATATTATTTACTTGGATAGATTCAATAAGGAACTGGGTACCACTTTACTTGGCTAGGCCGATGAGACACCGGGTGTCACTATATTTCTTCGGATAGTTTCGGCGAGGTAGTCTGGGTACCAACCGGCTCTGCCGATGAGACACCGGGTGTCACTATATTGCTTGAACTATCCGATGAGGCTTTGGGTGCCAATATGCTTTGAACTATCCGATGAGGCTTTGGGTGCCAATATGCTTTGAACTATCCGATGAGGCCTTTGGGTGCCAATGCGGTGTGTTTGGTTGGATCGCGCGTATCCGCCAAAGTCCGAGTCTTGTTAATAGGGGTAGATATGAATATTAAGTGAAATTAAAAATGAGAATTGATTTCCCTATTAACTTGTCGGACTAGTCGGATATAATTGGCATGCCATAGGATTTGGAAGAGTACAGGATTTATCGGCTTTGCCGATCAGGCACTTTATGTGTCGTAAATCAGGCACTTTATGTGTCGTAAATCAGGCACTCTACGTGTCGTATTTCAGACACCTCGTGTGTCGTTTCAGGCACTTATGTATCGTATACTGATCAGGTACTATGTACCGCTTTAGGCACAATGTGCCGTACTGGTGTGTTTGGGTTGAAATCCGTGTATCCATCAAAGTCCGGATTGTTAATAGGGTGAATAACTGAAATGAGAAAATTAAATAAATTTGATTGACCGTACTACTAAAAATATGAGAAGGACATTATGAATTGAATTGTGAATCGAATTGAAATGTGAGAATTGAAGTATGAACTTAAGGTTCATAAATTTGTTAAAATATCAAATTATTATTATTGAAATCTGTTGAATAAACGAAATGAGAAAATTGATTGAATTTGATCGGTTGAATTATTGAAAGTATGGAAAAGTGGAATTGGGAATTGAAATGTAAATTGAAATTGAGATATGAGATTGAAAACTTGAACCAAAGGTTTATGAATTGATTAAAGATAATGTAGATGGTATATGAGGCTATTTGATGAAAGACTATTGTTGAGGTATAAAATTAAGGTATAAATTAACACATATGACTTATATTGTTACATGTTTGATGTCTATTATTTAATAGTAAATGTTAAATTTAAATTATGCGTATAGTAAGTGAAATATGAGGTAAGTGTTATTGTTGAATTAAATGGAAATTGAATTAAGTGATGGATGAATATTAGTATTGAATTGTATAATGATGAGAAAGTGAAATTAAATTTAGTTGTGAATAAATTGAAGTGAAATTAGAATTGAAAAAAAAAAAAAAAAAAGAAGAATGAAATGTGAAGCACATAATAAGAATTATTAGTAAATTAAAAATGAATTGCAAACTGAAAGGATATGGAATGGATATAAATGATAAACCAGATAAATATGTGCACAAAGGAGCTATAGAATTATAGAAATAACGTGAAGTTCATGATTAAAATAATAAGGAAATTTAGAGACGAAATTTTTTTTTTAGGGGAAGAATTGTAATGCCCAATTTTAATAGTGTTGGAACAGTGATTCGAGATCACTAAATCGATTTAAAAGTTAGAAAATTTTGTTAATCGATAATTATAAGTTAAGTGTGATTTTAGAAATATTTTAAAATTAGTGAATTTTGTGAACTGAAAGAATTAATTAGAAAAAAATTGGGCCAAAAACGAGGTATTGAGACCTCGAATTCATAAAGTGAGCCATAAATATTTCTAAAAATATTTATGGAGTGTCATTAAGTTATTATTAAACTTTCGTTAGAAAATTTTAACGTTTGGGTAGGAAATTAAATGAAAAGGACTAAATTGAAATGAAAGTAAAAGTTAAATTATAGATTAAAAGAAATTACGAAGGATCAAAATGGTAATTATACCATTTTGTATAGTGAGGCGGTATAACATAGAAAAATCTGAGATTTTTAAGGTATATTATTATATTATTTTATATTATTATATTATTATATTATATTATTATATTATTATATTATTATATATAAAAACAAACAAAAAAGAGAATAGAGGGGAGAAACAGAAACAAAACGAAACAGAGAGCAGGGGAAGGAAAGAAAGAAGAAGAGAAGAGAAAGAAGAAAAAAGGGAAAATTTTTGGGAAAATTTTCAAAATTAGCTAAATAAAAAGGGGATCAAATTGAAATATCTGAGAATTCTCTTCATTCTCTTCATTTTCTTTAGTTGAAAAATAGCCATGGGAGAGAGTTTCAAGCTGGTTTTCATACTCAAGCTTCATGTAAGTTTAATTCTTGCTTTCTCCTTGAAATTTCTATATTTTGGACTTTCTACAATTGAGTCCAATTTATTAATTCATTAGTTTATGATTCTATGGTTAATTTTTAAATTTGATGTGGATTAGTGCTGAAAGAATATGATGAATAAGTATTGATTTGAAGCTTTAATTTTGTTATATGATGATTTTATTAAGTAAAATTGATGGAAATTGATTTTAGGACCTAATTGTGAAAGAGTTAAAATTAAGGCCTAGAGTTAAAAATTCTGATTTTTCAAAGGATATGAAGTAGTTTAAAATGATAGAGAAAAGTATTAAATGAGAAAATTAGCTAAATTGAAGGGTTAATTGAGCAAGGATTGAATTGTATGAATTGTGGAATTAGGGGCAAAATAGAAATCAACATGTTACACTAAAGCAGTTTTGGACAGCAGCAGTAGTCTAACTTTGAAAAATCACCAAAAATTGTATAAATCGAATTAGATGTTGAGTGAGATATGGAATTAAAGCTTATTGAGTCTATTTTCATATAAAAGAAACAGAGAAAGCAAAGGAAGTCTACATTTTGAGATATTTGGATTTTTGTAAGACTGGTTTAGAATAACTTCGTGATTCCCTGTTCTTACTTTAAAAATTCACTAAAAATTGTAGAAAAATAATTATGAGTTATAATTTATATGGTTAGATTCCTTAATGAGTCTAGTTTTATAAGAAATAAACTATAATATCATATGAATTCTGTATAAAAAGATAATTAATTTTTAGTGAAGAAGGGTCGGAACTGCCAGACAGCAGAACAGGGGTGACTTTAAAGAATAAACTGTACTAATTGGCTAAATCAAAAATTCTGAAAATTTTATGGCAAGAAGATATGTGAGTCTAGTTTCAGGAAAAATTAACGGTACTTCATTTGAAGTTCCGTAGCTCCATATATAAATAATTTAGTGACTATAACTCAAATGGACAGTTTTGAATATACTTATGAGTAATTAATGAAATTATTGAGAATGTTACTTATAGCATGTTATATACATTAAGGATGTGGGATGGAGAGGAGGAGGAGGAAAATATGTATGAATATTTAGCTAGTATGGCTAATTTGTAATGTTTTAGAACCAGGGACTAAATTGAATAAAAGTAAAACTTTGTGATTAATTTCGTAAAAATGTTGAAAATGACCAATTGACATGGAATGTATTATTTTATTATTGAAAATTTCAAAATTGAATGAAATTATTAATTTAGATTAAGATCGGTTGAAAAATCGATGAAAATAGAAAATTACCAAAATGCCCTTAAATCTTGGTATTTTCGCAAATTTAGCTGAGTAAGTTCGTGTAACTTTAAATATGTGATATAAGGAAATATAAGTTGATAGTACGTGAAATATCGATATGATGAATTAAGCGATTTATGTTTATGAATAAACGGCAAAGAGAATGATATTTATCATGACATGTAAATATGTGATTATATCGTAATATGTAAATAAAAGGTAATTAAATATGTTGAGACGAGAAATAAATTCAAGTAAGTCATGAAATGAAAAAGAGAAATAAATATGTTTTAAGGGATAATATGTTTGATTTTTGATTGGTTTCAAAAATAAATGCTAAATGATATAAAATGTCTGATAAATAAATTTGTAATTCCGGTAATGCCTCGTACCCTATTCCGGCGTCGAATACGGGTAAGGGGTGTTACATTTAGTGGTATCAGAGCTTAAGTTTAGTCGGTTCTCGGACCAAAAGTAATATGTGTGAAGTCTAGAAATGTATGCCATTATTAATATATAACTAAAAAAAAAAATGTGATATCTCCAGACTTTGATGATATTTGTATCACTATTATTCAATCTTTATCATTATTATGTGTAATTTATTAATTATGTGTGGTAAGTATTTTAAGGTAAGTATTTAGTAAAATGATGAAATTTAAGATTGAGTACTGAAGTTGAGACTGATACTGAACTGAATTATGGAATACTGAATATTATTTTGTGTACTAAATTGAATTGTGAAGTTATTGAATATTGTTATGTGTATTGCATTAAACTATGAAATTATTGATATAATGAATTACTGCAATATTGTGAAACTGATTGAAATAAGAAGTGAAAATAGAATGAACTGGAATTTAGAAAGTTATTTAAATTACGTAATTGAATTGTGAATTATTTGAATATTTGAAGGTATATTAAATAAAGAAAATATGCGAGTAATTGAAATGCATATTGATTGAAAAGTAATTAGTGATTTTAAATTTGATTGGACAATTAATTAAAAATACGAATTGAATAAAAATGCATTAAATTATGAATATGTGTAAATATATGAATCGTGTATTGATTGAAAAGTGGTTGGGATTGAATCGAAGTCTGATTATATGTGAATATTTGAAATATGTATTGGTACTGAATTGTATATCGATTAGAAAATGGAAAAGTGAATTTGAAATATAAAAGAAAATGATGATTTGAATACCCTATTAACTTATCGGGCTAGATTGGATACAAATGGCATGCCATAGGATTGGAAGTGTTCAGGATTCTTCGACCTTGAGTCGATGAGACACTTTGGGTGTCATATTATTTACTTGGATAGATTCAATAAGGAATGGGTACCACTTTACTTGGCTAGGCCGATGAGACATCGGGTGTCACTATATTTCTTCGGATAGTTTCGATGAGGTACGGGTACCAACTTCGGCTCACGATGAGACACCGGGTGTCACTATATTGCTTCGAACTATCCGGATGAGGCACCGGGTGCCAATATGCTTTGAACTATCCGATGAGGCACGGGTGCCAATATGCTTTGAACTATCCGGATGAGGCACCGGGTGCCAATCGGTGTGTTTGGTTGGATCCGCGTATCCGCCAAAGTCCGAGTCTTGTTAATAGGGGTAGATATGAATATTAAGTGAAATTAAAAATGAGAATTGATTTCCTATTAACTTGTCGGACTAGTCGGATATAATTGGCATGCCATAGGATTTGGAAGAGTACAGATTTATCGGCTTTGCCGATCGTGCACTTTATGTGTCGTAAATCGGGCACTTTATGTGTCGTAAATCGTGCACTCTACGTGTCGTATTTCGACACCTCGTGTGTCGCTTTCGAGCACTTATGTATCATTATAACGATCGGTACTATGTACGCTTTAGGCACAATGTGCCGTCATGGTGTGTTTGGGTTGAAACGTGTATCCATCAAAGTCCGGATTGTTAATAGGTGAATAATCTGAAATGAGAAAATTAAATAAATTTGATTGACCGTACTACTAAAAATATGAGAAGGACATTATGAATTGAATTGTGAATCGAATTGAAATGTGAGAATTGAAGTATGAACTTAAGGTTCATAAATTTGTTAAAATATCAAATTATTATTATTGAAATCGTTGAATAAACGAAATGAGAAAATTGATTGAATTTGATCGGTTGAATTATTGAAAGTATGGAAAAGTGGAATTGGGAATTGAAATGTAAATTGAAATTGAGATATGAGATTGAAAACTTGAACCAAAGGTTTATGAATTGATTAAAGATAATGTAGATGGTATATGAGGCTATTTGATGAAAGACTATTGTTGAGGTATAAAATTAAGGTATAAATTAACACATATGACTTATATTGTTACATGTTTGATGTCTATTATTTAATAGTAAATGTTAAATTTAAATTATGCGTATAGTAAGTGAAATATGAGGTAAGTGTTATTGTTGAATTAAATGGAAATTGAATTAAGTGATGGATGAATATTAGTATTGAATTGTATAATGATGAGAAAGTGAAATTAAATTTAGTTGTGAATAAATTGAAGTGAAATTAGAATGAAAAAAAAAAAAAAAAAAAAAAAAGAATGAAATGTGAAGCACATAATAAGAATTATTAGTAAATTAAAAATGAATTGCAAACTGAAAGGATATGGAATGGATATAAATGATAAACCAGATAAATATGTGCACAAAGGAGCTATAGAATTATAGAAATAACGAAGTTCATGATTAAAATAATAAGGAAATTTCGAGGACGAAATTTTTTTAGGGGGGAAGAATTGTAACAGCCCAATTTTAATAGTGTTGGAACAGTGATTCGAGATCACTAAATCGATTTAAAAGTTAGAAAATTTTGTTAATCGATAATTATAAGTTAAGTGTGATTTTAGAAATATTTTAAAATTAGTGAATTTTGTGAACTGAAAGAATTAATTAGAAAAAAATTGGGCCAAAAACGAGGTATTGAGACCTCGAATTCATAAAGTGAGCCATAAATATTTCTAAAAATATTTATGGAGTGTCATTAAGTTATTATTAAACTTTCGTTAGAAAATTTTAACGTTTGGGTAGGAAATTAAATGAAAAGGACTAAATTGAAATGAAAGTAAAAGTTAAATTATAGATTAAAAGAAATTACGAAGGATCAAAATGGTAATTATACCATTTTGTATAGTGAATGTAGTATAACATAGAAAAATCTGAGATTTTTAAGGTATATTATTATATTATTATATTATTTTATATTATTATATTATTATATTATATTATTATATTATTATATTATTATATATAAAAACAAACAAAAAGAGAATAGAGGGGAGAAACAGAAACAAAACGAAACAGAGAGCAGGGGAAGGAAAGAAAGAAGAAGAGAAGAGAAAGAAGAAAAAGGGAAAATTTTTGGGAAAATTTTCAAAATTAGCTAAATAAAAGGGGATCAAATTGAAATATCTCGAGAATTCTCTTCATTCTCTTCATTTTCTTTAGTTGAAAAATAGCCATGGGAGAGAGTTTCAAGCTGGTTTTCATACTCAAGCTTCATGTAAGTTTAATTCTTGCTTTCTCCTTGAAATTTCTATATTTTGGACTTTCTACAATTGAGTCCAATTTATTAATTCATTAGTTTATGATTCTATGGTTAATTTTTAAATTTGATGTGGATTAGTGCTGAAAGAATATGATGAATAAGTATTGATTTGAAGCTTTAATTTTGTTATATGATGATTTTATTAAGTAAAATTGATGGAAATTGATTTTAGGACCTAATTGTGAAAGAGTTAAAATTAAGGCCTAGAGTTAAAAATTCTGATTTTTCAAAGGATATGAAGTAGTTTAAAATGATAGAGAAAAGTATTAAATGAGAAAATTAGCTAAATTGAAGGGTTAATTGAGCAAGGATTGAATTGTATGAATTGTGGAATTAGGGGCAAAATAGAAATCAACATGTTACACTAAAGCAGTTTTGGACAGCAGCAGTAGTCTAACTTTGAAAAATCACCAAAAATTGTATAAATCGAATTAGATGTTGAGTGAGATATGGAATTAAAGCTTATTGAGTCTATTTTCATATAAAAGAAACAGAGAAAGCAAAGGAAGTCTACATTTTGAGATATTTGGATTTTTGTAAGACTGGTTTAGAATAACTTCGTGATTCCCTGTTCTTACTTTAAAAATTCACTAAAAATTGTAGAAAAATAATTATGAGTTATAATTTATATGGTTAGATTCCTTAATGAGTCTAGTTTTATAAGAAATAAACTATAATATCATATGAATTCTGTATAAAAAGATAATTAATTTTTAGTGAAGAAGGGTCGGAACTGCCAGACAGCAGAACAGGGGTGACTTTAAAGAATAAACTGTACTAATTGGCTAAATCAAAAATTCTGAAAATTTTATGGCAAGAAGATATGTGAGTCTAGTTTCAGGAAAAATTAACGGTACTTCATTTGAAGTTCCGTAGCTCCATATATAAATAATTTAGTGACTATAACTCAAATGGACAGTTTTGAATATACTTATGAGTAATTAATGAAATTATTGAGAATGTTACTTATAGCATGTTATATACATTAAGGATGTGGGATGGAGAGGAGGAGGAGGAAAATATGTATGAATATTTAGCTAGTATGGCTAATTTGTAATGTTTTAGAACCGGGGACTAAATTGAATAAAAGTAAAACTTTGTGATTAATTTCGTAAAAATGTTGAAAATGACCAATTGACATGGAATGTATTATTTTATTATTGAAAATTTCAAAATTGAATGAAATTATTAATTTAGATTAAGATCGGTTGAAAAATCGATGAAAATAGAAAATTACCAAAATGCCCTTAAATCTTGGTATTTCGCAAATTTAGCTGAGTAAGTTCGTGTAACTTTAAATATGTGATATAAGGAAATATAAGTTGATAGTACGTGAAATATCGATATGATGAATTAAGCGATTTATGTTTATGAATAAACGGCAAGAGAATGATATTTATCATGACATGTAAATATGTGATTATCTCGTAATATGTAAATAAAAGGTAATTAAATATGTTGAGACGAGAAATAAATTCAAGTAAGTCATGAAATGAAAAAGAGAAATAAATATGTTTTAAGGGATAATATGTTTGATTTTTGATTGGTTTCAAAAATAAATGCTAAATGATATAAAATGTCCGATAAATAAATTTGTAATTAGGTAATGCCTCGTACCTCTATTAAGCGTCGAATACGGGTAAGGGGTGTTCTGATGAGAGACTCATGGCTATATAAAATCGTGTCTCTAAAGGTTGAATAAGACGGGGCAACGAACAAAGCGAGAATCAACCCTAGATCTTCCTTATCATACCGAACCTCCATGGCCTCCAAGTTTGAGAGAATTTCTTTAAACATCAAGTGTTCGTGCACTGACGCACCTTCCTCCAAACGATGAGCATAAAGACGTTGCTTCATATGCAACTTGCTAGTTAAAGTTTTCGACATACATATTTGTTCTAGCCTCTTCCATAATGTCATGCGATCTTCTCCTTCATCACATCCTGCAAAATTTCATTAGACAAATGCGGATGTAATCGTGTTAGTGCCTTTCGATCCTTGCGCTTCTTATCTTCCTCTGTCAATGTCGAAGGCATCTTATCTACCCCTAACAGGCTTCCTCTAAATCCATCTGTGCAAGAAGCGCTCGCATCTTTATACGCCACAACGCGAACCGGTGTTGCGATCCAACAATGAATTTCATACTTCAAAGACGCCATTACCGTGATCGAGATGAAAAAAAAAAACCGGAAGCTCGGATACCAATTTGTAAAAAAAAAAATAGAAAAAAATGAAGAACACCTGATTTTACGTGGAAACCCTTTCGGGAAAAACCACGGGCGAGAGGAGAAGAAAATTCACTATGTCGAATTCGAATCAATTACAAGAGGAATAGACCATGTCTATTTATAGGCTTATAAAGCCATATTCTAATAGGAGTGTAGTAAGATTGAAACTCCTTATTCTAATCAATATCAAATAGATGGAGTTTAATAAGGTTTAAAAAACCTTATTCAAAATAAAATAAAAGAAGTGTAGTTCTATAGGGATTCTTCTTTTATTTTATTTTACCATTGTATTTTATTTAAATAAGAATTTGGGTCACTTAATTCTAACAAATTTTATATACACTCCTTTACTTTTTATGCATATATTAGTGTTCTTACATTATGAATTTTATTTTCTTATTCTTATAGGATGTTCGGACATATTTAGTCTCAAGCTTTACAAACAAGGAGAACAAACGATTAAATAGATGGAAAAGGAGTGAGTTGAGCGGGTATGTTGCTAGTTTTAATTAGTTAATAAAGGAATAAGTATATATATTAGAGTTTATGTTTCACCGAAAATCTAACTCTAAATTAAAATTTACTTTTCATAGAAAATTGATTGGACGAGACAAGGACTTTAAATTAATGGGCGAGAAGCTAACACCTTTTCTCATGGTGCCTCATTGTGATGAAACACTAATAGAGTACTATATCGATGATTTGGTAATTACTTATTACGTGATTGAACCATTTAATTCGTATATTTGTATCATTTTTATAATTATAATTATTTAATATTTTGATTGAAGATATACTAATGATATTAATTATTAATGTTACTTGCAGGTCGTTAACGCCTTTTTTAAATTGCTTAAGAAGAGATCCGACAAATTTCCAAATATATACATCAAACATTATTCGTTTGATCCTCAAATAGCTGTAAGAATTTTTATCTTGCCAAAAATTATTGGTATTTTGAAAAGAAATTATTAGTATATTATTTAAAATTATATAAAGAGAGTAACTTTTAACCAGTATATTTTGCAATTACCAGACTTGCTTAATAAAAGGATCCAGATTAGAAGATGAAGTATTAGCTTGGTTTAAAGCTGAGAAGTTAAGAGGGGTCCATAAAGTAAGCTCAAATTTTCATCATTGTAGCTTGTGATGTAGTCTGGATTTAAATCGTTGATCATATCTAACTGTAATTCTTTTTCTTTATTTGTTTTTGTAGTTGTTTCTACCAATGTGTTTATCAGCACATTGGGTTCTTTTCTGTGTCGACACCAGAGAGAAGAAGATCTCATGGTTAGATCCGATACCATCTTCTCGGATAAAGTCTAATAATGTCGAAAAACAAATAATATTATGATGGTTCACAAGCTACCCTCTTGCGAGTTTGGTTATAATGATGCAGATGAATGGCCATTTGTAGTGCGTAATGATATTCCAAAGCAAGAAAAGTAAGATTTCATCTTTCAATACTTACAGATTTTCTATATTTTATTTACTTATTATCTTACAATCTTTTTTTTTTTTCATTTTTTTTACTACAACTAAAGCTCGATTGATTGTGGAGTATTCGTGATGAAATATGGTGATTGCCTAACGCATGGTGATTTCTTCCCTTTTACACAAAAAGATATGATTCATTTCCGACGTCGTATCTTTCTTGATATATACCGTGGAAGGTTGCATGGTAAAAGATAGACAAATTTGCCACTTGTTTTGGAGCTGAAATTCAATGGATGTGTTTTTTTTTAATGTCTTTCTATTGTTAATTTTGTTAAATTTGACCCTTTTTGTGCAAATATAGTATTTTCGTCCTTAGATTTATACTTATTTTCCATCGCAATTGAAATAATGTTGAGCTTTTGGCACTTTAATTTAGCTCAACATTAAACAATTTATTCCATTTTGGATGTTAAATTTTTCTCTTTCTCCTTCCATTGATCATGATTAGGAGACTAAATTTGTTATTAAACCAATAAAAATAGGCCCGCGTTAGCTCTCCGTTAAATATTTAACTATGGGTCACTAAAATTTTTAAATTTTAAAAATATTGGTGATGAAATTGAAAGTTTTTGAAATCAGTTGATCGAAATAGAATCTACTCTAAAGTTAGGTGAATAATATTCTAGTCATTATTTACTTTAAAAGAAAGCAATTGACTCTTTTTGAAAGGTTAGTAGTCAAAATTAGCTTCAAAAAAATAAAAGTTGAATTGACAAAAGATATAAAAGTTAAAATGGTGACGTCACGAACTAACTAAAATACGACAAATGTAAGCGCACCTATAGAATGGTAGTATAGCTATGGCGAGTCGAGAATATCGTATCTACGAGGACTAAAAATACTAGTAGTTACTATCTTTTTATTATCTAGCCGAATAATTAAAGGGTTTTGTTTTAATCTAAAATTAAACTAAATAATTAACTACGAACATGAGAGAGAAGTGAATTGGGAAAGATACTTTAAGAAAACCAATGAGAGAGACAATACCCAGGAAAGAATCCACCTAGATTTCACTTATTATTCTGATTCTGAATTAAACAATTTATTCACTTGTCTTGATCCATAGAAATCCCTAAATTATGTTAATATCTCTCTCGAGACTAAGAACAACTGACTCTAGGTTGATTAATTGAAATCTCTTTCTAATTAAAACCCCTATCATCGCATTAACTCGATCTATGGACCCTATTAGATTTGAGTCTAATCCAACAGATTTATGTTGTCCTATTTCTAGGATTGCAATCAACTCCGCTTAATTATGCTAGATCTACTCTTAAGCAGGGACTTTTGCTCCACTGATTAAGCACATCAAACTTGGATTAATATCCTAAAAATATTAAGGCAAAGATTAAGAACACATAATTAAGAACAAGAATAAGTATTTATCATGTAATTCAGATAATTAAATAATAAGATTCATCATAGGTTTCATCCTCCTTAGGTATTTTAGGGAGTTTAGTTCATAATGTAAAAGGAAAATATCTCAAAATTAGGAAAACAACACGACATCAAGAACCCAAAAACTTCTAAGGAAATTGGATGGAGATCTTCAATCTTGAAGGAGATCCTGCTTCTGAATTGATTCTGACAGCTTGCTTGGAGTAATTTCTTCGTTCTACTCAGTGTCTCACCTTAGGTCTTCTTCTTGTGTGTTTTTATAGACTTTGGAATGCTCAAAATACCTAAAAATTGGTTTTTTCCGCGTGAAATCGAAATAGGGTTCGACAGGGACACAAGCGTGTGATCAGTCCATGTAAGAATGCCAGGTTGTGTGTAATACTGACATGGTTCGAAATCGACATAGGCTGGCACATGGGCGTGTGGCCATGTGCTTAGCTCGTGTGGAACTGGCACGACCGTATAGATCCTTAAGACAGCCTGTTTTGTCCGATTTTGGCCCGTTTTCCGCTCCTTTTGCTCCCCTATGCTCACCTAAGTATAGAAACGTTAATTTAAAGGATTAGGAGCATAAATAAAAATGGTATTTGAACCATACTTGCCATTATTATCTGTTTTGCTACTTAAACTTGGTATCAATTGAACTGTTGAAATGCCAGATGGTAATCTATCTTTTGATAATTGGATGGAGCCACCTGTTGGTGAAAAAATAAAGATCATGGAAGCTTCGGTTCGCAATCGAGATAGGTTGGAATCGTCAATAGGAAGTAAGTTCTTATGGAGAAACCACTTAAACAATGGTTTCTTTTAACATTTGGCAATGGCTGACTCCATTGTTAAGCAAAATTTCTTGATACAGAACCTAATCATGGAAGAAACATTGCTGCCTCAATCAGAATTCCAAATGATGAACCATCATTCAACAGTAATCAATTGGATCAGTTTCAAAGATCATCTTTCGAGTCTTCGGAGTCTGATGATGAGACAACATTGAGGGAGCAAGGGTCATGGTGTAGAGAGGTTCATACTTTATTTCCATTTTTTTTTACACATTCTTTTACTTTTTATGCATATATTAGTGTTCTTACATTATGAATTTTATTTTCTTATTCTTATAGGATGTTCGGACATATTTAGTCTCAAGCTTTACAAATAAAGAGAACAAACGATTAAATAGATGGAAAAGAAGTGAGTTGAGGGGGTATGTTGCTAGTTTTAATTAGTTAATATAGGAATAAGCATATATATTAGAGTTTATGTTTCACGGAAAATCTAACTATAAATGAAAATTTACTTTTAACAGAAAATTAATTGGACGAGATAATGACTTTAAAATAATGGGCGAGAAGCTAACACCTTTACTCATGGTGCCTCATTGTGATGAAACACTAATAGAGTACTATACCGATGATTCGATAATTACTTATTACGTGATTGAGCCATTTAATTCGTATATTGGTATCATTTTGATTGAAGGTATACTAATGATATTAATTATTAATGTTATTTGTGCTAGGTGAGGGTCCCACTATGTGGGAATCCCTCAAAACCTGCCATAAAACATGGCACTTTCTTTTTCATCATTTCTTTTGTTTTTATTCATCATTTTCATTTGTCCTTTTTAACGTGGATGTGGGCAGCATATTAGTGGCAGCCAAATTTTTTTGTTAAAAACGTGAGAGGGCCCAAAATCAGATTTAAAAGAGGAGAGAAAAACGTGAGAAACAGAGAGTTTTGAAGCTAGAAAAATCAGTTTCTCAAGTTTGGAGCAGCTGTGATCAAATCTTTGATCGGAGGTCCATCAGTGGTTCGATTGAGCTGATTTTTGGACAGCAGCTAAGCGACAAGGTGTTCTTGACATTGTACGGTCAGATTTTTCATCCGAGTCCTGTAGGGTCAGAAATACCCGTTTTACAGCAGCTAGTGTTCTGGTGATATTCTCCTATTTTTTCTCTCTTTTGCTAAAAATTACATATTGTTAGCCTTGTTGGAGTTGAATGCTTGTTGTAGGCTTGATATTGTGTTCTTGTAGCTGAACATTTGATTATAGTGGAGCTTTTGATCGGACTCTAAAGTCTCGTGGTTTTTACCCTTGGTTTAGAGGGGTTTTCCACGTAAAATATCGGTGTCTCTATTTATCATTTTTGTTGTAGTTGCATTGGTTGATTTGTGGTTGATAGGTTGCTAGAGAACAAATATTTTTGTGCTATTGTGCTTGCCATAATATTTGACAAGAGTTACAGGGAGAGAAAGAACACCGGTTGTGTTTCGCTTCCGTTCAGTTGCTCGGTTTCTTCCTAACAAACTGGTATCAGGAGCTCGGTTATTCTGTCAAATAATTATGGAAATTAATACAAGCAAGATGATTATGTTGAATGGCACAAATTATCAACTTTGGTGGAATAAAATGAAGGACTTGTTGTTTGTAAAGGCTCTGCATCTTCCTGTCTTTGCTACTCAAAAACCCAATTCGAAAAGTGATGTAGAATGGGAATTTGAGCATCAACAAGTGTGTGGCTTTATTCGGCAATTTGTTGAAGAAAATGTTTACAACCACATTGATCAGGAGACACATGCTCGAACATTGTGGGAAAAGCTTGAAAGCTTGTATGCTTCGAGATCGGGCAATAACAAGTTGTTTTTGCTGAAGAAAATGATGATGTTGAAATACAAAGAAGGAACGTCTATAGCTGATCATGTGAGTGAATTTCAGAGCGTGATGAATCAGTTGCTTGGTATGGGTGTCAAATTTGATGACGAGATTTTAGGGCTTTGGTTGCTTGCTACTCTACCAGACTCTTGGGAGGTTCACTCATTAATTCTGCCCCAAAGGGTATTATCACTTTGGATTTGGCTAAGAGTGGTGTGCTGAATGAAGAGGTCAGAAGACGATCTCAGGGTTCTACATCACAGTTTGAGGTGTTGGTTACCGAGAACAGGGGGAGGAACAGAGACAAAGATGGAAAGGGTAGAGATAAAAGCCGAAGCAAGTCAAGATCAAGATACAAGAATCTTGAGTGCCATCATTGTGGTAAGAAAAGCCATACCAAGAAATACTGCTTCAAGTGGAAGAAAGAGAACAAAGGTGATAGTGATAAACACGATCGGAATGAAGATAAAAAATCAGAACGTGTTGCTACTGTTACTCGTGAAGATCTGTTGGTCATTTGTGACGAGAATTTGGTCAAACTAGCATGTGACGAGACTAGTTGGGTGATTGATACTGGTGCATCACTTCATGTCACGTCGAGGAAGGATTTCTTCACATCTTATACTCCTGGTGATTTTGGGGTACTGAAGATGGGTAATAACGATTTGGTTCCGGTTGTTGGCATGGGAGATGTTAACTTGATGAGTAACAATGGAACAAAGTTAACTCTCAAGGATGTCAGACATGCACTGGATATTCGTTTGAATTTGATTTCTGCAGGAAAGCTTGATGATGAGGGATTCTGTAACACCTTCAGTGAGGGGCAGTGGAAGCTGACTAAAGGCTCCTTGGTTGTGGCTCGAGGAAAGAAGAGCTCAAATTTATACTTGATGCAAGCTTCAACTTCTCGAGAGACGGTGAATGTGACAGTTAATGACAGCTCAACTGAGTTGTGGCATAAAAGACTCAGTCACATGAGTGAAAAGGGGCTTAATTGTTTAGCGAAGAAGAATCAACTTTCGGGGTTGAAGAATGCTATACTGAAGAAATTGTGTTCATTGTCTAGCAGGAAAGCAGAGAAGAGTTTCTTTTAGAAGCCGTCCTTCTCATACAAGATCAGAGTTGCTAGAGTTGGTCCATTCAGATGTCTGTGGTCCGATAAAAGAAAGGTCACATGGCGGTGCACTTTATTTTGTGACTTTCATTGATGACTGTTCAAGAAAGCTATGGGTTTACACTTTGAAGTCTAAAAATCAAGTCTTTGAGGTGTTTAAACAGTTTCATACATTAGTTGAAAGGGAAACAGGGAAGAAGTTGAAGTGCATTCGTACTGATAATGGTGGCGAGTACACAGGGCCATTCCATGAGTATTGTCTGTGACAGGGAATCAGACATTAGAGAACACCACCAAAGACTCCACAGTTAAATGGGTTAGCTGAAAGAATGAATCGAACATTGATCGAGAGAGTCAAATGTTTGTTGTCAGAAGCAAAGCTGCCAAGATCATTTTGGGCTGAAGCTTTGAATACAGTGACACATGTGATAAATTTATCTCCTAGTGTTCCTTTGTGAGGTGATGTGCCAGATAGAGTTTGGTTTAGCAAAGACGTGTCATATGATCACCTACGTGTGTTCGGTTGTAAAGCATTTGTTCATGTTCTAAAGGATGAAAGATCCAAGTTGGATGCCAAGACTCGACAATGCATTTTTATTGGTTATGGTTTAGATGGTGAGTTTGGTTATAGACTCTATGATCCAGTTCAGAAGAAACTCGTGAGAAGCAGAGATGTTGTCTTCATTGAGGATCAGACCATTGATGACATTGAAAAGACGGAGAAAGCGAATTCACAAGACAGTGGTGATTTGATCAATGTGAATCCGGTTCCCCTAAACTCTTCACCAGGTCCTATCCAGGATGATGTGCATGGTGATGTTACTGATAACCATCAGGATATAGGTGACTTTGATACTCGCATAGATGATGTTGTGAATGATCAACAACAAGCACCTATAGCTCCACCAGCAGTTTCACTTCGAAGGTCTTCCAGAGATCGACGATCTTCTGTCAGGTATTCTTCTGATGAATATGTTTTTTGACCTGACGGGGAGAACTCGAATGTTATGAAGAGGCTATGGAGAGTGAATGCAAAGATCGATGGGTTGAAGCGATGAAAGATGAACTTCAATCCTTGCATGAAAACCATACCTTTGAGTTGGTGAAACTGCCCAAGGGCAAAAGAGCCTTGAAGAATCATTGGGTTTACAGGTTGAAGCAAGAAGAGAAGTCTCCATCTCTACGATACAAGGCTAGATTGGTCGTCAAGGGTTATACTCTCGAAAAAAAGGGATTGATTTTGAAGAAATATTTTCTCCCAGTAGTGAAGATGTCCTCTATCGAACTATATTGAGTTTGGCGACTGTTATGACTTAGAGGTTGAACAAATGGATGTGAAAACCGCGCTTTTTCATGGTGACTTGGAAGAAGAACTTTACATGGAGCAGCCTGAGAGGGTTTGTTGCACAAGGAAAGAAGACTATGTGTGCGGAGTTGAAGAAGAGCTTGTATGGTTTGAAGCAAGCTCCAAGGCAATGGTACAAGAAGTTTGAGTCTCATATGGGGAGCAAGGCTACAAGAAGACTACTTCGATCATTATGTGTTTGTTAAGAGATTCTCACGGTGATGATTTTATAATTCTTTTGCTCTATGTTGATGGCATGCTTATAGTTGGTCAGAATGCTTCTAGAATTGAGAAGTTGAAGCAAGAGCTGAGTAAATCCTTTGCAATGAAGGATTTGGGGCTAGCAAAGCAAATTCTTGGCATAAAGTTGACACGTGATAGAAAGGCCAAGAAATTATGGTTATCACAAGAGAGGTACATCGAGAAAGTACTTCAAAGGTTCAGCATGGACAAAGCTAAAACGGTGAGCACTCCCTTTGCTATGCACTTCAGATTGAGTGTTAAGCATAGTCCTTCCACAGAAAAGGAGAAGGAAGAGATGCAGAAAATTCCTTACTCTTCAGCCGTGGGGAGTCTGATGTATGCAATGGTTTGCACGAGACCAGACTTGGCTTATGCCGTTGGTACGATCGATCGTTTTCTTTCTAACCAGTGAGAGAGCATTGGAATGCGATGAAGTGGATTATGAGATATCTTCGTGGCACTTCCAACATGAAACTTTGTTTCGGCAATTAGAAACCTGTTCTTGTTGGCTATACAGATTCAGACATGGCCGGAGATATTGACTCGAGGAGATCTACTTCAGGTTACTTGATCACTTATGCAGGGGGAGCTGTGGCATGGCAATCGAGATTACAAAAGTGTGTTGCATTGTCCACCACTGAATCAGAGTTCATTGCAGCAATCGAAGCGTGCAAGGAGATGCTTTGGATGAAGAAGTTTATGCATGAGCTTGGTTTTACTCAGGAAGAGTATGTCCTGTATTGTGATAGCCAGAGTGCTATTCATCTTGGTAAGAATCTAACTTTTCATGCTAAATCTAAGCATATTGATGTGAGGTACCATTGGATACGAGATGTTCTTGAAGCTAAGCTATTAGAGCTTGAGAAGATACATACTGATGATAATGGTGCTGATATGTTGACGAAGGCTTTACCAAGAGGAAAGTTTGAAGCATGTTGTTTGACCTCCGGCATGGAGGCATTCCCCACATAGTTGGAGGGGGAGATTTGCTAGGTGAGGGTCCCACTATGTGGGAATCCCTCAAAACCTGCCATAAAACATGGTACTTTCTTTTTCATCATTTCTTTTGTTTTTATTCATCATTTTCATTTGTCCTTTTTAACGTGGAAGTGGGCAGCATATTAGTGGCAGCCAAATCTTTTTGTTAAAAATGTGAGAGAGCCCAAAATCAGATTTAAAAGAGGAGAGAAAAATGTGAGAAACAGAGAGTTCTGAAGCTAGAAAAATTAGTTTCTCAAGTTTGGAGCAGCTGTGATCAAATCTTCAATTGGAGGTCCATCCGTGGCTCGATTGAGCTGATTTTTGGACAGCAGCTAAGTGACAAGTTGTTCTTGACATTGTACGGTCGAATTTTTCATCCGAGTCCTGTAGCGTTAGAAATACCCGTTTTACAGCAGCTACTATTTTGGTGATGTTCTCCTATTTTTTCTCTCTTTTGCTAAAGATTACATATTGTTAGCCTTGTTGGAGTTGAATGCTTGTTGTAGGCTTGATATTGTGATCTTGTAGCTGAACATTTGATTATAGTGGAGCTTTTGATCGGACTCTAAAGTCCCGTGGTTTTTACCCCTGGTTTAGAGGGGTTTTCCACGTAAAATATCGGTGTCTCTATTTATCATTTTGTTGTGGTTGCATTGGTTGATTTGTGGTTGATAGGTTGCTAGAGAACAAATATTTTTGTGCTATTGTGCTTGCCATAATATTTGACAAGAGTTACAGGGAGAGAAAGAACACCGGTTGTGTTTCGTTTCCGTTCGGTTGTTCGGTTTCTTCCTAACAACTTGCAGGTCGTTAACGCTTTTTTTACATTGCTTAAGAAGAGATCCAACAAATTTCTAAATATATACATCAAACATTATTCGTTTAATCCTCAAATAGCTGTAAGAATTTTTATCTTGCCAAAAATTATTGGTATTTTGAAATGAAATTTAAAATTATATAAAGAGAGAAACTTTTAGCCAGTATATTTTGCAATTACCAGACTTGCTTAATAAAAGGATCCAAATTAGAAGATGAAGTATTAGCTTGGTTTAAAGCTGAGAAGTTAAGAGGGGTCCATAAAGTAAGCTCAAATTTTCATCATTGTAGCTTGTGATGTAATCTGGATTTAAATCGTTGATAATACCTAACTATAGTTCTTTTTCTTTATTTGTTTTTGTAGTTGTTTCTACCAATGTGTTTATCAGCACATTGGGTTCTTTTCTGTGTCGATACCAGAGAGAAGAAGATTTCATGGTTAGATCCGATACCATCTTCTCAGATAAAGTCTAATAATGTCAAAAAATAAATAATATTACAGTGGTTCATGTAACGACCCAAAATTCGTGTGTAACACCCCAAACCCGGCCCAAACACTACAACCGGATCAGGTATGTCACTAAGAAAAATTCTATCAAAACATGTCGTATTTTCAGAAAAGCCCAAATATGTTTTATATAGAATATGCTTAGGTAAAGTAAAATCCAAACTTAAATACATGCCTTAGTTTAATTAAAATAAAAATTTAAATGACTTAAAGTAATAGAAGCCCATAATATAACATAATATAAACTAGTGGCCCATGGCCTTATTACAACGAGATTTGAAGTCCATTAATTAAAAATATAAAATAAAACTTAAGTCTCTTTTTTCCAAATCTACATATTCTTCTGCATGGCCACCTTGCGTTCCTCTCTAGCCTGGTCCGAATCTCTAGGTATCACCTGAAATGTTAATTAAAAGGGTGAGTCGCGAGACTCAGTGTGCAACCCTCATGCACCACTAGAGTTTGGGCCTTAAGCCCATTAAACAAAATAAACAGTGTAATAATCATAATAAAAATTAATAACAAATAATATGCAAGGCCCAACCCGTTTGCCTAGGTTTCCATCCGCTACACGCCCCCGTACCAACCGTTTACACCATTGGGGATTTCTACAATCGACCCACACCGCTACACACCATGATGGCAGTCATGCTGCTCATCCACATATGATGGCCGAAGCCCTTATAACATATAATGGCCGAAGCCCGTATAACATTTGATGGCCGAAGCCCGTATAATAGTTCACGGCATTAGCCGCTACACATATAACATATAACTTCCTCCTTTCATCAACCCAACCCATGCAATCACATACAAGCATTTTACTTATAACATTTAAACAGATTATTTACTAACCTGGGGATCTGCTTTTACCCTCCTTAGGCTTTCATCAATAAACCGAGATTTCGGCATTTATCATAACATATAAAACATATGAACATACAATAATAGGCAGATCTAGATGGTGGGGAGGTATTACACACCTGATTAATGTAGATACCCTTGCTAAACCGATCTACGCTTTGCTTCAAAAAGCCGGAAAGATGTGAAAATAGGCCTCTCCTATATTCGGCCATAGTTAGTATTCTACCCGATTTTATATATATGAATAAACAAATCCTCTTACCTTGAAATCCCGAATGTAACACGATTCTATAACTTAGAGATCTATGAGTTTCAGCTTCTAGGAAAAATCTCGGAAAGATGATCTATCGCGCTTTCGGCTTTTGAAAGAACTAAAAATTGAAAAGATGGCTAAGGGAGATTCGGCCAATGAGTATTAAGGAGAAGAATAGGTGTAGTTTCGGCTTTTGAATCAAAGTGAAGATGAGGGAATATGCTTAGAGATTTCGGCTTTTGTAGAGGATGAAGAAGAAGATGGAACTTTAGGAGTTTTCGGCTTTTACTCAGAGAAGAAGAGAAAAGAATGAGAGAACAACCCCAAATGCCGAAATTGAAGAGATATTCCCCCTATTTATAGAAATTTCGGCACTTACCTAACCTTGCAGATAAATCCTATCTTTTTTCTTTTATCTTAATCTACTAGCTTACCTAAAAGAGACTTAATTATCTCTAACTCCTCCCTCCTTTATCAGCATATTATCCACATATTTTAAACACTAAAATTCCTAAATTTTAGCCTTTATCTGCTTATTATCCTTATAAAATAAATTCCTAAATAATAGCCTTTATCTGCTTATTATCCACATATTTTAAACATTAAAATCCCTAAATTTTAGCCTTTATCTGCTTATTATCCTCATAAAATAAATTCCTAAATAATAGCCTTTATCTGCTTATTATCCACATATTTTATACATTAAAATCCCTAAATTTTAGCCTTTATCTGCTTATTATCCTCATAAAATAAATTCCTAAATAATAGCCTTTATCTGCTTATTATCCACATATTTTAAACATTAAAACCCCTAACACTTAAATTAACACATTAAACATATCCTACCTATTAAACGCATAGGCCCAAAAATTCAGGATGTTACATCGTGGGCACCGAAAAAGTGTGTTATCGGGCCTCCGTCTCAGTAAATCGAATTAGTAATAATTATTAGGAGCAATTATGAGTCTAATGGTGGGTTTAATTAGATTTTTATTTAGTGAATTTAGTTTAATTTAAAGTAATTACGAGAAAGGATCAAATTGAATAAAGAGTGAAAGTCTAATTATAGATTAAAAGAAAGTAAAAAGGGCTAAAATGGCAATTAAGCCATTTAGCATAAGTTGAGGCGGCATATGAGATAAAAATCTAAGATTTTTACTTAGATTTTAATTATAAAATATAGATTAGTAATAAATTATATTAAATTAATTTAAAATAATTATTATATATTATATTATTATAACATAAAGTAAATAAAACTAAAAAGAAGTAAAAACAAAAGTAAAAAAAGAAAGAAGAACAGAAAAAGAAACAGAGAAGAAGACGAAGACAGGGGAAGAAAAAGGGAAAGAAAAGAGAAGGGAAAATTTGGAATTTTAAAGCTTCAAGTTTAATTGGTAAGCTAAATTTAGCCATTTTCTCTTAATTTTGATGTTCTAGAAGCTTTAATACAAGATTTTGATGAAACTAAGTTGATATTTTGAGAGCTTATAGGTTTTCAAGTATAGTTGATGTTGAAGAAAAAGATGAATTAAAGATTAAATTGAATGAAATTTAAGTTAGAATTAGTAAAAGGATTAAATTGTAAAGTAAGCTATAAGTTTTGTATTATAGAGATTAATTTGGAAGAAATTATAAATTAGGGTTTTATTATGAATATTAGATAGTAAAGTTGAATATGGAAGGAAATTAAGTAGAAACAAAGCATGAATTAAGTTAAGAAAATAAGTAAACTTAATTAGGATTTAATTTCAAAATAAGCTATAACAAAACAGTTTTGGGACAGCAGCAGAAGAGTAACTTTGAAAAATCATTAAAAATCGTAAAAGCGGGATTAGAAGTTGTGTGAGATATGGAATTAAATCTTATTAAGTATATTTTCATATGAAATAAATAGGAAAAGTAAAGAAATTCTGTATTTTGAGATATTTAGATTTTAGTGAGACTGGTTCAGAGTGATTTCGAGATCCCCTGTTCTAACTTGGAAAAATCATTAAAAATTGTAAAAAAATAATTATGGAATATAATTTATATGGTTAGATTCCTTATTGAGTCTATTTTCAAAAGAAACAAACTAGAAAATCATTTGAATTTTTTATAAAAATATAATTTAATTTTAGAAAAGAGTGGTCGAAACTGTTAGACAACAGAACAGGGGTGATTTCAAAGAATAAACTGTACTTATTGGATAAATAAAAAATTATGAAAATTTTATGGCAAGAATATATATGAGTATAGTTTCATATAAAATTTACGGATCTTAATTTGAAATTTTGTAACTCAAGATATAGATAATTTAGTGACAATGACTCAGGTAGACAGCTTTGAAAGAACTTATAAGTAAATAATAGAATTGTGTATAAAGAATGTGGAATGAAGAGCAAGAGTAGGAATTGAATAAAATTCAATTATTTATTGTAATTTAATGCTGTAATTAATAATGTAAATTATTATTATTTTCGTAGCTAACAAGGAAAACGAGGCATCGGCATCCAAGGGAAAAGAAAAGATCGTGGAGGAGTAAACTCGTATTTCGAGTTTGTATTACTATAATTCAAACTACTATTTAGTTAATGTTATATTTAAATTCTTATGTATGGTAAGTAAATTGTAAGGTAAGTATTATTATTGACATGAATGAAACTGAGATGAAGTGTGAATATGTTTGAGTATTTAAATTGTTTAGTAATTAGAAAGTGGAAAATGTATTAAAATGAAAGGTGTGTTTTGAATTGAATTAAAAATTGAATTGAGAAATGATTTGAATACCCTATTAACATGTCGGACTAGATTTGATACAAATGGCATGCCATTGGATTGTGATGTGATGAGGAGATTTGTAGCTCGGCGGAGAAGATGATTCTGTTATTATATGCTTCGGTTTATCCGAAGAGGCATTTAATGCCTTATTGGTGTGTTTGGGAGGATATGACATATTGGTGTGTTTGGGAGGTTATATTATACTGGTGTGTTATGGAGGATTTATATTATTCCGGGTGTGATTGGGTTGGATATTCTGGAGTGTTTGGGTGGGATCCGCGTATCTGTCAGAGTCCGAGCCTTGTTAATAGGGTAAATAATTGAAATGGAACTTTGAAAGTGAGATGGAATGATTTGGCTCTATTGAAAGGTATGTGAAAGAATGTACGTGTTAAATTATGAATTGAATTAGTATGTGTTAAATGAAATGTGAATTTAAGATTTATGAAGTGATATATATAATTATATATAATTAGTTTTAATAATTTATAAAGTTTATAGTGATGTTTGTAATTTATTAATGTTAAATAATTTTGATTTATAGAAATACCACTGAGTATGAAATACTCAGCGTACGGTTGTTTTCGTGCGCAGGTCATTAGAGTTTCGGATCCGGTCCAGCATCCAAAACAAACCCGACTCCAACAAGAAGATTTTGGTGATGAATTTCTTCCTTTTTGTTAAGTGGCATGTACTAGATAGTTATATGAATTATAAATATACATACTTAAGTTAAATGATTTTGGTTGTATATAAATGATTATAATGTTTTGGATGAAGAAAATGATATGAAGTTATAAAATGATAAATTTGGTATTGGTTGTTTTGGTTTGAATTTGCATGGGGGATTTAGGTAAAAATAAGTAGAAATGCTGCCGAAATTTTTATAGGATTTAAAAAAAAAAATCTAGAAAATTCGAAATAAGTCTCGTTCTACTTTTAATAAATGTTTTGGGCTTTGAAAGTCTATTATAGGGACTTATTTAATAATTATACTATGAATGTTATTTTATTTGTGAATTATTTGTAAATAGTCTGATATGTCTGGTAATGCCTCGTAACCCTATTCTAGCGACGGTTTGGGGTTAAAGGGTGTTACAGTTCACAAGCTATCTACTGCCAGAGTTTGGTTATAATGATGCAGATGAATGGCCATTTGTAGTGCGTACTGATATTCCAAAGCAAGAAAAGTAAGATTTCATCTTTCAGTACTTACAGATTTTCTATATTTTAATTATTACTTATTATCTTACAATCTTTTTTTTTTCATTTCTTTTACTACAACTAAAGCTCGATTGATTGTGGAGTATTCGTGATGAAATATGGTGATTGCCTAACGCATGGTGATTTCTTCCCTTTTACACAAAAAGATATGATTCATTTCCGACACCGTTTCTCTCTTGATATATACCGTGGAAGGTTGCGTGGTAAAAGATAGATCAATTTGCCACTTGTTTTGGAGCTAAAATTCAATGGATGTGTTTTTTTTATTGTCTTTTTATTGTTAATTTTGTTAAATTTGACCCTTTTATGTACATATAGTATTTTCGTCCTTCGATTTATACTTATTTTCCATCGCAAATGCATAATTTTGTTCATTATTTTATTGTTTTTTTAATGTCTTTTATGCACATATAGTATTTTAATGTCTTATTTACCAAATTAAGATACATGACTAAATCCATATAACTTTCATATACTACAGAGATCAATGGCAGAATTTAACTATAAGAAAGCTTATCAATAACACATATAAAGGTAAAAGTTTTGATGTCGTATTAGTGGATTGCATTTCTACTCTTAAAAACCGGCATGGGTGATAGAATAACCAAATAGTACATGATGTGCCATGCTAACATACAAGGACAAACTTTTAACAGTAAAAATGGATGAATTTTTTAACAGAATGATTAATTTATTCTTTGATCTAACGTATAGGGACTAATTTGCCCATTTCTAAATAACAAAGATAAAATATATTCTAACTCCTGATACAATAACTCCACGATATTTTTACCTCTCACATGCTTATAGCTAAGATTCATTTAAGATAAAGGATTCCACTTAACATCTTCATGTTGAGAATAAGTTGCAGTACCTTAGTTTATGTACCGGTTGCCCTTTCTTGCTTTGTGCAGAAGAGTGCATTCATCCATTATCATCCCAAAGAACACTGAATTACTTCAAAAATCAATTTATACACTGATTTTCACTTGAAGAATATTGAGGTAAGATTATATTTACCCACTACTAACATTCCTTTATTAGGAAGAAGAAAAATTCATTGTTTTATTTGCAGCTTTATCACTCTTCATTCACCATTGCAGAATGTAAGCTCTGATATACTCGGCTTCACAAGTGATGAATCAACAAAAAGGAATCTCAAATCACTTATCAAGTTTCTTAGCAGGATGTTGTGAAGACAAATGCAAAAAGCATACGAAATTCGACTCATCGGTCCATACACCTAACTGGTAACTGGTTTGTCTATGCCATTATTATAGCAATAGAAATTCAAGTAAAGCTTTTATTGTGTACTCTTTTGCTCTCTCTGTGATCTCTTAGAAAGTCTTGGCTTGATTAGTAGTTGCAATGGGTTATATCAAAAGAGTATATGTTATAGAACATTGATTTTTAAGTAGAAAACATTCTTGAGGCACCATTGTAGAGCTTTCCAAGAAGTGAAAAACATCCTTGTGTCTTTTAGTACTGTTGAAAAAACTTATGTGGAATACTTGCTTGTTAAATTTTAACATATGATAAAATTATTGCTATGTACTTTGTTGGTAAACAAACTATAGAGATTGTATTAAGAGTCAGATTTGCTTCCTCCATTCAAAAAATAGACAAATTAGTTATTCTACATTAAATCAAAGAGCAATTTAATCCTTTTGTTAAAAATTTCTTCCATTTTTATGGTTAAAAATTGGCATGACTGATGAAATAATTGGATAGTGATATGTGGCATGCCACGTTTACATCATGCTAACGTACAAGGACTAATTTGCGCATTTTTTAGTAGAATGGGCGAAATGCAATTCGACTCCTAGTACAAGATCCTCTATGATACTTTTTCCATACCTTGTTCTCTTAATTGAACTTCTCATTCTTTGTGGAAACAAATTTTAGTAGTTTAAACATTTAGCTGCTATTATTTTTAAAATTATCAACTTCAACGGTGTAGGCCTAGAGTTGTTCATTAGTCGAATCAAGTCTAAATATGATATTAACATACTTTATACTTATTTAAGCACCAAAATCTTGAATATTTAAGCTTGAGCTCGGCCCATATTTTAAATGAGTCTATTTTTTTTAACAAGCCCATTTTTTAAGCCTAATATTTTTGTTCAAATCTTCTCAAAATTTGGACAGGTTTTCGAGCCTGGATGGGTAATCAACTCATGAACAAGTCTAGGTGTACCTAGGGAGGTAGGCAAGGGTTTTGGCCTCCTCTTGGTTAAATTGAATAATTCCAATTTTAGTCCCTTATAATTATTAGGTATTCAATTTAAACCACTCTTTAGACAAAAATTTTACCTTTGAAAACTTTACTTCAAACCCTCAATACCGAATTCTCGGCTTCACCCTGGATTATTTAATATCTTTCATCTCTTCTACATTTTTTTCCCTTTGCCTTAATAGCTTAAGTTTCTACAAGGTACCTAAATTTGGCAATTTATATCTATATGGTGCCTAATTTTTTTTTAGATCTAACCAATATCTAAACTTAGTAATCATAAACCAACGTGGTATCTTTTTTAGGTACTTAACTAACATTACTAAAATTCGTTAATATTATGTTAACAACCAATAACATAATGAACCGTGGCAATCTCACATCTTGACATAAGATTAAAAAAAAAAAAGGCACCAAGTAGATATAAATTACTAAACCCGAAAACAAAGTTTGTGATTAGCTATGCTCAATTTGTTCTAATTTTTACGGCATTCATGCTTTTAGCATCCCCAATACATATGTTCAATTATTCGGATTATATCTCAGTTATTTAGAGTTTAAATGGAAAAGATGAAAAACTCGAATTTCACTTACATTTATTTTTCGATTTTTTATTTTGTTTTGCTGCCGACATTTTTAAGTTATTATATGTGTTGATGGTTTAGAACACCATAGTCCTACAATTACTACGAGACCCTACACAGCACAAGTAGTTGCATGTAAGTGTCACCATCCTACCATTTATAAAATCTGAACACTTTTTTATTTTCTCATTTATAAAACAAAATAATTTTATTTAAATTTAATTATTAAAAATATTTTTTTTAAAAAGGTATACAGCATGGATGCACATCGTGAGGTACTGAAACTGAAGTTTTTGTGTTTGACAGCAACATCTGAGCTAAAAAGATGCATTACACTGACTTCCTACCATTGATCCATTCAACCGTTTACTTCAACGTTTCAACTCGTAAAATGCCTATGTTACATTTCACGTGTTGTGTAAAAATAAGGCTTCTAAATCATGCTTTTAGAATCAGATCTACAGTAGAATAGGTTAAATTGTCGGTTCATTTGATATATTCAGATTTTCGGTTCAATCGGTTTATTATCATTATTTTAGATTGGTATTTCAGCCAGTTTTCAGTTCGACTGTCCGGTTCGGTCCTATCTGATTCAAACATTATTGGATGTAAATGAGATATTAGTTTGAGTTTGATTAGGAAAAAAAATTCAAACTAAGCCGAATTCAAGCTTAATCTACTTTACTCAAACGGCTCACGAGCCTTATTGAGCTTTTTATTTTTTCATATTGTTAAATTATGTTATTGCCTTAATATATATTATTAACCCTAAGCTTATTTATCAAGCTAGAATTCGAGTTTAAATACAAAAATTAATGAATAAGCTTAACCAAGCTCAACATGCATAGCTCAGTTATATCTTGAGCCAAGCTCAAGCTTAAAAATAAATGTTTGATCAAGCTCAAGCAAAATATCAAGTTCCGAATTTCGAGTCAAACTTGAGCTTGACATTATTCGAGCTCAGCTGGGCTTGATTACACCCCTAATAAAAAGTATATATATATATATATATATAATTTTAGATTATTGCAAATCAATTTAAGATATTGTTGAATGGTATATATAAGGTAGTCTATATCGTACTAGTGGAGCTATTGTTTTTGTTACGGTACTGATGCATATCAAGATCAGTGTGTTTTGGTGTACCATTTTGAGTTTATTGACATTTTTAAAATATTTTTCATATATAAGTGGATTAAAGCTTTGCTTGCTCCTAGCTACATTCCTAGATTCCGAGAACTTTGAGATTTCAAGTTAGGTCCCCACCTTAGGTAGAGTTTTCTTAGGTTGTCAATTATATTTATTTTAGTTTAAATCCCGCAATGTAAACTATGTACGGATATATTCCAATTTTCAATTTGATTGTACTTGACAATTTAGTTCTAATTATAAATAACGGGACACATCATTAATATTTTTAATTGTAATTTTACTTTTAATTTCTTAAAAAATAGAAAATATTAATTAAAAAATCTAAAGTCAACTAATATAATATTTATAATTATAAACTTGGAGTAAAGTTCAATAACTGATAACTTAATCCATTCTTTTATTGAATTGGTTGAAACTACTGTTATATATAATAAATAAAAATATTCTTAACAAAAATCCTTTTATTATATTTACACTTATTTTCACTTTGAAAAATATTGAGGTAAGATTACATTTACCCACTACTAACATTCCTTTATTAGGAAGAAGAAAAATTCAATGTTTTATTTGCAGCTTTATCACTCTTCATTCACCATTGCAGAATGTAAGCTCTGATATACTCGGCTTCACAAATGATGAATCAACAAAAAGGAATCTCAAATCACTTATCAAGTCTCTTAGCAGGATGTTGTGAAGACAAATGAAAAAAGCATACGAAATTCGACTCATCGGTCCATACACGTAACTGGTTTGTCTATGCCATTATTATAGCAATAGAAATTCAAGTAAAGCTTTTAGTGTGTACTCTTTTGCTTTCTCTGTGATGTCTTAGAAAATCTTGGCTTGATGAGTAGTTGCAATGGGTTTTAGCAAAAGAGTATATGTTATAGAACATTGATTATAAGTAGAAAACATTCTTGAGGCACCATGGTAGAGCTTTCCAAGAAGTGAAAAACATCCTTGTGTCTTTTAGTACTGTTGAAAAAACTTGTCGAAACCACCCCTCGGCTCTCGAGAAGGGCGTGGATCGAACTTGGGTTTTGAAAATGATAAAACGTGGGAGTCGCCACCAATCCTTTTTTTGTTGAGGTGTGATTGGGTCACCTTGGAAAGTAATTGTTTTAAATAAACCATTTAATTTATAACGATTTTGGTCTACGAAAAGTCAGAAAACGGGTTCGGGAGTCGGTTACGCACGAGGAAGGGTTAGCACCCTCGATACGCCCAAAAATTGGTACCTAATTGGTTATTTAATGTCTTGATGTCGAAAATTTGAGAATTTGAAAGAATTAAAACGATCCCTCTTTATAATGATGTTAACTGATAATTCTAAAAGAAATCGAAGATCTATGTCAAAATATTATTCCGTCTCGAGGCAAAATGCCGTATCCAATACTTTAGGACACCCTTTTTGACCATCGAGACTAAACTTCCCCTTTTTATTTATAAATTTGCTTTAAAAGACATCCTATTAAAATGGACGAAGAAACCACAAACCCAATACTTTAGGGTGTGTTTTCTCGAGCTTCCAAATATAGAATGTTGCATTGCTTGTAGAAAACCTTACTTCGGAATAACAAAACACCACATCCAATGCTTTAGGAGATGACATCTTGGATTCCAAAATAAGCCCCTTTTTTTGGTAAAAATATGCTTGTTCGAAAGGATATTCGGACATTCAGATTAAACGAGAAAATTGCAAACCAATACTTTAGGACACAATCTCTCGAGCTTCTAAACACAGAACATTGCCTTGGTTTATAAAATCTTACTTTGGAATAACAAAACATTGCATCCAATGCTTTAGGACACAGCATTTTGAATTCATAAAATAAACTTTTTGTTAAAATGTATTTGCTTGAAAGGATATTCGAATATTCAGATTAAACGAGAGAATCGCAACCCAATACTTTAGGGCACAATCTCTCGAATTTCTAAATAAGGAATATCACCTTCACGAAAAGAAGTAATTTTGTATTGAGCAAAATTGGTGCAACAAAATTTATAATAGAATGTAAAAAGAAATTACAATACCGACGTGCATAACAACGTGGAGATAAATGTATCGACATGCATAAAGTTAATGAAAGCGAAAAATAAAATGAAAGGAAAAAGAACATAACAGAAATGATAATAAAACTCAAATAATAATGCCAAACATATGTACCAGTCACAATACAATAATAGAAATAATAATAACACAATAATAATGATGACGTAGAATATGTACAATAAATAATAAATATAATAATAATAATGATAATAACAATAATAATAATAATAACAATAATAATAATACATATTAATATATTTATGTGATAGAAATAATATAATAATGACATTAGTAGTAATACGCGATATATATAATATACTAGTACGAATATAATAATTATAGCGGTAATAAAATTAGTATACACAAATAGTGGTGCGATAATAATAATGATGATGATAGTAGTAAAACAAAAGTATAATAATAGTAATAACAATAATAATAGTAATAATAATAATACACGATGGCACAAAATATGTACAAAAAATAATATAAGTATAGTAATAATAATATACAATATATGTACAAAGTAATAATATAAATATAGTAGTAATAATAATAATGCACAACATATAAGTAAATAATAATAATTACAAAAATATTAAAAAAAGGGTCAAATTGGATTAAAAAGGATAATTTTGGGGTCAATTTAAAATAAAATAAAAAGCGGAGGGCCTATTCGAAGAGCGCGCAGAAGTAGGGGGGACCAACAAGGAAATTATCCCCTAAAACCATGCACTGCGTTTAGTTCAGGACCAAATTAGAACAGAAACCAACATATTGGGGTAAATTTGAAAATAACGGAAACTTAATTAAAAAGGGGAAAAAATACGGAAGGACCAAAAGAGCAATTAGCCCAATTGATAAAAACACGCGGATCTTAGGCTGGAGCGGGTCGGATCGGGTCGGGTCATTGTGAAACGACGTCGTTTTGGGGCTTATGGGCGCCGACCAAAACGATGTCGTTTTGAGTCACCTATATAAGCCCCCTTTCCCCCTTTTTTTTTTATTTCTGCTATCTTTTTCAAAAAAAAAAATTTCTCTCAATTCTCTGCGAAAAGAACCCGGTTCCGTGAGGACCACAGCGGCGCACCATGCCGCTGCCACGCGTGGGTAGGGTTTTTTATATATATATTTATATATGTATATGTATTTGCGAAAAAGAAGAAAATAAAAAAATAAAATACCTTGAATGTCTTGTGCTACTTTTACGTGTTTTTTTTTGAATCATTTCTTTTTTTTTTTTGATTGATTCAGAAAAATGAAAAAGGTCCTTTACATCCTTGTTTTTGCTTGGCTTATATAGCCGAATAACAGAAAAATAAATATAATACAAGCTTCCCATTGTCTTTGTTTGTCTTGTTCTACAGGTGATAGTGGAGCAGTTGGAGGCCATCGGCGGTGGCAGACAAGGCGTAGTGGGGGAAGCGGCGCCTAGTGCTAGGGTTCCAGGAACCCTAGCCAAAAGAATTTTTAAAGTTTGGGCCATTCGGGCCACTGTTTGTTGGGCTCTTTGTAATTGGGCTCATTTTTGTTTGGGTTTGGGCCTGGGCAGATTTTGGGCATTACAGCTGCCCCTCTTTGCTCATTATCGTGTAACGAGAATAGAGCAAAGACCTAAGAAAGTCCCAAATTTGCCCGGGTCCACTGAGTCGGGATTCTTCGGTGCCTCTATTCTTCATGCGACTTCATTTCAGTCCACTATACCTTGTTGCTTCAGTCTACTTCACTACCATTTGGATACGATCATTGACTTCGACTTGCTTCTCTGTAACTTCGGGAATGCCAGGTTTGCTATCATCAATCTACCCCACTGGGACTTCAGGGTGATAAGAATTCAGAGAGAAGAGATTCGTAACTTTGATCTTCTCGCTGAAACTTCTCGGAAATAGTAGGTGATAAGAATTCAGAAAGAAGAGATCCGCAACTTTGATCTTCTTGCTGAAACTTCTCGAAAACAGGTGGTGATAGGAATTCAGAAAGAAGAGATCCGTAACTTTGATCTTCTCGCTGAAACTTCTCGAAAACAGGTTGATCCTCAAGACACTCAGGGAGGAGGGTTTAGTAGCTTTGTCCTGTCCTCTTGAGATTTCGAGGAAATGAATCTGAACTTTTCAATTTGCTCCCTTACTATCTTCAGGAAGACTTCAATCCTTAGCCTGCTCCGCTACCATCTAGGGGGAACAAAATCTGAACTTTTCAATTTGCTTCCTCACTATCTTCTAAGGGACATGTCCTGTGGAATATGCTTATGCTTATGTTCATGCGAATGATGAGGATGCTATGATATGTGCTATAAATGACGAATGATTAGAATGTAATGATCGTGATGAATCAAATGCTCCTAACTGGATGTATCTTATGGATGTCATGAATTTTTTTTTTTAGGGATTTTTGCTTGCATCATGTTGTCCTTGTTTGGGCCAGAATTTTGACTCAAAATCCAAGAGTATTCAGTTGTACTTTGCCTAACTGATTTGCCCTCACTGTAACTTTTAGGTCTTTCTCCAGTATTTGTCGAGCCTTTAGACCTAACGAGTTCTAAACAATAGTCCTGTTTATGGCCCGTGTATTATTTAGAAGCTTCTAGAGTAATGCGCAAAACTTCTTTTACGAAAATGTTATTAGTCTAATAACTGTTATTTTAATGCCAAAATACTTGGAAAGATCATGATGATGAAGAAGAAATTTATTGGGAGCATAGCTCGAGACAAATAGGTTAATCGAGACTGGCGAATGTAGTTAATAAGAAAGTTTATTTAAACTGTGTTTTCAAAATACAAAGGTAGTTAACTCAAAGATGGGCAAAGTGGAAATTAGGTGCCCCAGATATCGTAGTTTGAGCTTCTCTGCCTGAGTGTCTGGAAGACCATTTCGAGTTTGACATGTGTTTTAGGAGATCTTGAGTATTTTGTTGATGCACCAAGATGCAACCTACCCCTTCCATGTTGGTTTGCATGAAGCGAGATTCTTCCATCACGATTTGAGCCGCCCCTTTGATCTCCCCTTTTTTTTTTTTAAGATCTCAAAGCGCTATTTGAGGGACTTCGACTTTGGCGTCTCTCCCTCTCTTCAAGTATAGTACTTTTTAACAGAATCCGAATTTATGGGGTTGGGCAAGTTTTTCCCATCCATTTCGGCCAGGATCAATGCTCCTCCAGAGAAAGCCGCTTTCACCACGTAAGGTCCTTCCCAATTTGGCATCTATTTTCCTCTGAAGTCCTTTTGTATAGGAAGGATCTTTTTCAAGACCAAGTCTCCTTCATGAAATTCTCTCGGGCGCACCTTTTTATCATAAGCCCGCATCATTCTTTTTTGATACATCTCGCCATGACGAATAGCCCTTAACCTCTTCTCCTCAATTAAGTTCAGCTGATCGTATCGAGACTGGATCCATTCTGCTTCATCTAATTTTAGCTCTGACAAGACTCGAAGGGAGGGAATTTCAACTTTGATGGGTAGTACTGCTTCCATTCCGTAAACTAATGAAAAAGGAGTTGCCCCGGTGGATGTCCTGACTGATATTCGATAAGCGTAAAGAGCAAAGGGTAATTTTTCATGCTAATCTTTATAGGTTTCGGCCATCTTCCCCACAATCCTCTTAATGTTCTTATTGGCTGCTTCCACTGCACCATTCATCTTTGGACGATATGGCGATGAATTGTGGTGTTTAATCTTGAATTGACTGCAGACCTCCGCTATTGCACTGTTATTTAAATTTAAGGCATTGTAAAAAATGATCCTCTCGGGCATCCCGTATCGACAAATGATTTCCTTTCTTAGGAATCTACTGACCACCGCCTTGGTAACACTGGCGTATGAAGCAGCCTCCACCCATTTGGTGAAGTAATCAATGACCACGAAAATAAATCGATGCCCGTTTGAAGCTTTTGGCGAAATCGGTCCGATGACATCTATGCCCCACATGGAGAAAGGCCAAGGGGAAGTCATAACATGCAACGGTGAGGGAGGTACATGAATTTTGTCCCCGTATATCTGACATTTGTGACATGTTTTAGCATACTTGATACAATCCCCTTCCATGGTAGACCAGTAATATCCGAATCTCATGATTTGTCTAGCCATTGTGAAGCCATTTGCATGTGTTCCGCAACCACCCTCGTGGACTTCCTCCAAAATTGTCTTAGCTTCCACTGCATCGACACACCTCAATAGTACTTGATCCTTCCCTCTTTTGTATAGGACCTCCCCATCCAGGACATAATCACAGGCTAATCTTCTCAGTGTCTTCTTTTCATTCTCAGTCACTTGTTTGGGGTATTCGCGATTTCTCACATATCGCAATATATCTTGGTACCAAGGGTGATCATCCCTTTCTTCTTTTTCTATGTCGCAACAATAAGCTGGGGCCTCATAAACATTCATTTGGATGGGCTTTACATCTTCTTGCTTACTCACTTTGATCATGGACGCCAAAGTAGCCAAAGCATCTGCCATCTGGTTTTCTTACCGTGGGAGATAACTAAAATTGATATCATCGAATTCTTCAATTAACTCCAATACTACCCTTCGATAATTGATCAATTTTGGGTCTTTTGTCTCCCATTCACCTTTTAGTTGGTAGATCGCTAGTGCAGAATCTCCATATACTTCCAGCGCTTTAATTTTACGTTCTATGGCAGCACGGAATCCCATGATACACGCCTCGTATTCTGCCATATTGTTTGTACAATCAAAATCCAACTTGCATGTGAACGGGTAGTGATCTTCCTTTGGTGCCACCAAAATTGCCCCAATCCTATTTCCAACAGCATTTGATGCTCCATCGAAATTCAATTTCCAAAGGCAATCTTTTGCATTGTCTTCTTCAGTAGTTGCCACATACATCAAATCCTCATTAGGGAAATCAAAGTTTAACGGCTCATAATCTTCTAAAGCTCTGCTAGCTAGGAAGTCGGCTATTGCACTCCCTTTTACAGCTTTCTGGCTCACATAGACAATATCAAATTCAGACAGCAGAATTTGCCATCTAGCCATCCTTCCGTTCAAGGCGGTTGCCTCCATCATATACTTTAGAGGATCTAATTTTGAGATCAACCAGGTCGTGTGATACAACATGTATTGTCTCAATCTCTGGGTTGTCCAAATCAACGCACAACACAGTTTCTCAATTGGCGAATATCTCATTTCGCACTCAGTGAATTTCTTACTGAGGTAGTATATCGCTTTTTCTTTCTTTCCTGAATCATCATGTTGACCTAACACACATCCCATGGAGTGATTAAGCACTGTCAGATATAAGATTAATGGCTTATTTGGGTGCGGGGGTGACAGTACTGGAGGGTTTAACAAATACTGTTTGACCCTATCGAAAGCTTTTTGGCATTCATCATCCCATACGCCTGGATTATGTTTCTTCAAAAGACGAAATATGGGATCACATTTCTCAGTTAACTGTGAAATAAACCGGGCAATGTAATTCAATCTTCCAAGAAAACCTCGAACTTCTTTTTGAGTGTGTGGTGGAGGCAATTCTGTATAGTCTGGACTTTGTCCGAGTTAATCTCGATCCCTTTCTTGCTGACTATGAAGCCTAGTAATTTGCCTGACCTAGCTCCAAAAGTACATTTAGCAGGATTAAGTCTAAGTTGGAATTTCCTTAACCTCAGGAATAGCTTCTTCAAAACTCGGATATGTTCTTCTTCCATTCTAGACTTTGCAATCATGTCGTCCACGTAAACCTCAATCTCTTTATGCATCATATCATGGAACAAGGTCACCATGGCCCTTTGGTATGTAGCTCCTGCATTTTTCAAACCAAATGGCATTACTTTATAACAGAACGTACCCCACAATGTTATGAAGGTAGTCTTTCCCATATCTTCAGGATGCATTTTTATCTGATTGTACTCTGAAAAACCATCCATGAAGGAAAACAATGAAAAGCCTGCTGTATTGTCTACTAGAGTGTCAATATGAGGCAAAGGAAAGTTATCCTTTGGGCTAGCCTTATTTAGGTCTCTATAATCCACACACATTCGTACCTTCCCATCTTTTTTAGGGACAGGCACAATGTTGGCTACCCATTCTAAATATTTGACCTCTTGCAAGAACCCAGCGTCAAACTGCTTTTGGACCTCTTCCTTTATTTTTAACACAATATCGTGTCTCATCCTTCGAAGCTTCTGCTGAACTGGCTTGTGATCTCTTCTTATGGGTAAACAGTGTACTGCAATATCGGTACTTAAACCAGGCATATCCTCATACGACCATGCGAAGACATCCTTGAATTCCTGCAACAACTTGATAAGATTCTGCCTTGTTTCTTTGGCTATACACGTTCCGATTTTTACCGCTTTCCCTTCTTCCAACATCCAGTCTCTACCGTTTCCTTGTGAGGACGAATTTGTCTCTCCTCCTGCTTCACCATTCTTAACAAGTCAGGAGATAAGTCACCATCCGTGTTATCTTCAAATCCCTGTAAGTCTTCTAAGCACATGTCTTGCTCAAAAGGATATTTCGAATCCATGGCAGCGTCGCTCAAGTCATTGATATCCAAGGACCTGTTGCAGTTCAAGAGAATATGGACATAATGAATGAATTCGTGAATGGATCATGTATGAAAGAATGGTCAGAAAACAAAGAAAATGTTTGCTTCAAATGATATCGAAAATGCACTTTATTGAATAACAATACTTGAACATGCGCCTATTTCACAAAAGAAATCTTGTTGCTCTTAGGCTTAAAGCAATAAGTGTATTCTGGACATTACTCTGAATAAGCTTTAAACACTACAGGAATTTCTTCTGCAGTCTAATTGTTTAAAATGCTTTCCGGTTCATAAGGTCGAATATCCGATAAGATTCCCTCTTCAACTGTCTCCTCAGATATGGCATTAATGCAGACATTACCCAACATCGCTATGATGTCTTCTTCCTTTCGTGTCTTCGACTCAAAGTGAATTACCCCTCCTGAAACAAAGGTTTCGGATATCTGCGAAATTATCATGGGTTCCCACTTGGTTTTCTTTCCGCTCAGACGAGCGCGTCTTCTTTCCTGTCTCCTTTCTAGCTCCTTCTTCTTTTTTCTTGCATCTGGTCTGAATCCCAGGCCAAAACGATCTTGTTTTTCTTTTAGCATTGGGGCTGCCATTCTCCCCTGAAGGTACTTTCCCAGTCCTCTTCCCGGTAACGCGCCTTTTCCCACGGTCATTTTTAATCCCATCCTTGTAGTCTTGGAGATTCTTAGTTTCAAGATTTTCTTTCCTTCCCTAATAAAAGTTGCGTTCACGAACTCGAGAGATCGGAAGGAACATTCAGCTGCATCGTCATTTGTCTCTAAGTAGGGCATATCACTGGTCACGGTTGCAATAATGTCCTCTTCTGCTTTTATCATTACCAGCCGCCCGTCTGCTACCAACTTCACCTTTTGATGTAACGACGAAGGTACTGCCCCTGCCAAGTGTATCCATGGTCTTTCCAGTAAACAGTTATAGGAAAGGTTGATGTCCATCACCAAAAATTCTACTTCGTAAGTGGTTGGGCCAATTAATAAGGGTACCTCAATCCTCCCCATGACTTTTCTTTGGGTGCCGTCAAACGCCTCCACTATGCTCTGGCACTCCTTCATGTGCGAACTGTCCACTGGCAATCTGTTTAATGTAGACAAAGGCAGTACATTTAATGCAGACCCGTTGTCTATCAAAACTCCTGGGGATCCATCAAGGCTTTACACGTTACTGCTAGATGCAAAGGGCATATACTAGGAATTTTCTTCCTCCTCTGTTAGGAACTCTTTTGCTTCCACACAATATTCGCTGTGCTTCAGAAATTTTAGGAACTCTTTTGCTTCCTCCTCTGTTACTGGTTCCTTAATTTTTGGCTCAGGCTCAACTGGCTTTTCTTCCTCCTGTTCCATCATTGGAGCTTTCCCCTTCCTTAAGTCATGGTGTCCTTCACCTGGATTTTCTTTTGAAGCGTTAGCTGCAGTCTCCTTTCCTGGAACTGTTATATTGCATTCGTAATTCCAAGGAACCTCCTTGTTATCTTTATAAGCAAATGCAGCGGGCCTTCGTATTATCATTTTTGGTGCTACCCGCATTCCCGTCTTATCACTAGCCAAATTTTCCTTTTCGGGGCCTGCTATATTACACTCGTGGCTCCGAGGAATCTCCTCTTTACAAGCAAAAGTAGCGGGCCTCCGTATTACCACTTTTGGCGCCATTCGTGTTCCAGCCCCATCACTAACCAAATCCTCTTTTCTAGAGATTGCTATATTGCATTCGAGGTTCTGAGGAATCTTCTTATCATCTTTATGGGGAAAGGTAGTGGGCCTCCGCATCACTATTTTCGGTGCTACTCGCGTTCCCGTCTCATCGCTTTTTGGGCGCGAAATAATAATCACCAGGAGGTTGATTTTCGAACTCTTTACCGTCAAATCTGACGCGCATATGCTCTTCTCTTCTGTGCCTTCGCTATAAAATTCAACTTCTTTGTTGTTCATTAAGTTTTGTACCAGGGTTCTAAATTCCTCACAGTTCTGAATTTCATGCCCCAACTCCTGATGGTACTCACAATAATTTGTCAGCTTTTCCTGACTTTTTTCCGTAACAATTAATCCATGTTTGATCATTTCTCTCCAGACCAATCTCAACGGAGTTTTAATCTCTGCGACACTTGTTTTGACTTTCTTCTCTAAACTTTCGCCAACTGCGTTGACTCTGTTGTTAGCATGATTGGGTAAAGGACTCGTTGTATTTGGCAGGTCATCTAACTCCACCACACCCATGTTGATAAATTTCTCCACTAATTTCTTAAAAGCGAGGCAGTTCTCTATTGAGTGCCCCGTGATTCCCGCATGATATTCACATTGTGAGTTTGGGTCATACCACTTAGGATACTGGGGTTCCATTGGCTTTAGATGGTACGGGGATACAATGTGCGCGTCGAACAGGGTTTGATACATCTCCTTGTACGTTATCGGAATTGGTGTGAAATGTATTTTCTCATTATTTTGTCTCGTCATGCTAGGTTCTTTCTTGGGTAACCCCTGCTGCCCCGTGGCCACTACTTTCGGCTAATTAATGGTGATTGACTTTGGGTACCCTATGCTCGAGTTATTCACCTCACTTTCTTTCTTCCTTGGGGGCATCTTTTTGGCACTTTCCCCTGTCTCAATTCCTCCACTCTTTATAATATTCTCGATCATTTCCTCAGTCGTCACGATGTCCGAGAAACTCCTGGTTGCACTTCCTAACATATGCATAAGAAATGGGGCTTTCAGTGTGCGGATGAAGAGCATTGTGGTCCCTTTTTCCAGAAGTGGTGGTTGGACTTGGACGGCCACCTCCCTCCACCTCTGTGCATATTGCCTAAAGCTTTCGTTTCCCTTCTTTTCCATGTTTTGCAAGGTGATCCTATCGGGGGTCATGTCTGTTACATGACTGTATTGCTCTAGGAATGCTTGAGCTAAATCTTTCCACGAACTAATTTTGGCACGACCCAACTGGTTGTACCACTTGGCTGCGGCACCCACCAGGCTATCCTGAAAGCAATGAATTAGCAACGGATCATTATTAGTGTATCCCGCCATCCTTCTACAAAACATAGTGATGTGGGCCTCTGGACAGCTTGTCCCATTGTACTTCTCGAACTCAGGCATCTTAAAATTGTAAGGGAGCACCAGGTCAGGGACCAAACTTAAATCATTAGCATTGATTCCCTGACGTTTTCTGACATTTTCTGTAGCTTTGAGTTTCTCCTCTAACCATTTATATTTCTCCTCCAGCTGTTTTGGTAATTCTGTTTTTGCTTTTTCAGCAATCTCATTTAAGTCAGGAACGTTGGGATCGATTATATTATGGCCAGGGTTGGAACTCGAGCCGTCTTGGGAATTTATTAGTATCGATGCTGTGGCTGAAATTTGTTGCGGTCTGATAGTGACAAACGTCCTTTGGGGATTCACATCTGGCGGCGTTTGGGTGCTTGGTGGGGTAAGGGCTGGGTTATCATTATCATTCCCCGATCTAGCAGCAATGCCCTTTTCCTTCTCACGTTCTTTAGTCATCAACTGCATCAATTGGTTTATCATATTATTCTGGGATTCTTGCATCCGCTCTATAATGTCCTGCTGGGTTTTGGTCAGCTGCTCCTGTAATTGCGTTTGTCGATCTTCCATTTCCTTTTGCAATTACTCTAACTTTTTCATTCTTTGATTCATTTTTGTCTTGCCTCTTGTACCGTAGTGATGTTCCAGGGTAATTGCCATTATTTTAGGGTTCTTTTGTGAGATTCAAGGTGCATGATTCAATGCAATGCTGATGCATGAGATGTGTGCAAACAAAAAAGGCGTTGATTCCAATTCAATTCCCATTAGAATAGTTTTTCAAGAAAACAAGTTTCTTCACATAAAGTGGATTACATATAAGGCCTTGCCTTGATGCCTAAAGCCTTGACTTTTTCAAGAAGCCGAGCTAACTCTTGACCTCTCTCTGACTCTGACTCGTACAACAAATTTAGTACATCAGCTCGAATTGCTAAAGTTTGTAGGTAATTCGCCACCTCTCGTATTCGGGCCACGGCTTCCTCCATAATATAATCTCGGCTTCTGACTTGGCTCTGAGAGTGATGCAGTTGTTGCTTCCATCGCTCCTCATTGACTTCAAAAAGCTCTTCCCGTAGCTCGCAACCATGTAAGGCGGATTCTAACTCTTCAATTCTTGCTTTCATCTCTTCAATTTTGCTCAAGCTAGCCTTCAATTCAACTACGGAGTTACGGTTACGATACTGATACAGTGATCTTTCCAATTCTGACACCCGAAGTTTCAACTTCTCTTTCTCGTTCTGACTTTCTATCAGATCCTTTTTCAGGGCATCTTCTAGCTTATGGGTATCTCGGAATTTCTTTTCCCACTGACTTGCTCTATTCTTTTCCTCTTTAACTTCTTGACGCTATTGCTCCGACGTTTTCCCAAGCCCCGCAGTTCTCATCGACCTTCGTAGCTTCTTGTAGTCAGTTTTTAAATCGTCCAAATCTTCTTCAGCTTTATTCTTCCCCTTCCTCAACTTCTCGGCTTCTAGTTTTTGAATATCAACATCCAATCCTAGCTGCATTTTCTCCTCCTCCAATTGTTCTATCCTCTTCCTTAGCTCCCGATTCTTTTCTTCAAAGTCCTGTTTGATGATTTCAAGCTCGGTAGGGATCACCCGTAAGTGTTCTTCCAGTGATCGGGTGTTTTGTTGGTCTGGTGCGAGGATATTATCGTTGACTCTTTGACTTCGCCACTGGTCATACTCAGGGGTCGTCGTCAGACTGGCAGCGAACCTTTTCATTCTATGAATTTGGTTCCAGGCGTTCGATATCTCGCGCACTCTCCTCTTGTAATTTCCTCCTTTATATTCAAACTCGCACTGAGCTAACTCTTGTGTTGGCGGTGTAAATTGTCTCGATTTGTACTGTCTTAACGCGAGGAGAGGAGTGTATCCAGTAGCTCCCCATATCCCAAGCATGGGAACGTAATCAAAATCTCCACATCGATATAAGATCTCATCGGGAATCATCCATGGAGCTCCCCATTCTACATCTTCTTCTTGTAGGTTTCGCAGAATCATCATCCAATTTTCTTCCGTGATATCGTCTCGTCTAGGTGTGGTTACCATATTTTCTAGCGGAGAATAGTCTTCGGAGAAGATTCGACACGATACCTTTTCTATTTTCCAAAAATGACCGTGAAACCATGCTAGTAAAAGTTGGGCGCAGCCGATGAATCTCCCTTCGCCCGCTCTTTGATATGCGCTTAGGGACCTAAAAGTTTCGGCTAGAATTGCAGTAATAGGAATGATCCTTCTGTCTAACTTGTCAAAGAGATTAGACACCGCCTCATCCACATATCCTAAAGCTTTGGGGAAGATAACCAGTCCATAAATGCTCAAAGCTAACACATCAACTTTCTTCTTCTCCTCGGGATGCGCTAAAATCAAATCTCTCAGATTTCTCCAAGAGATGCATTTGCAATCTCCTTTTTGTTTTGTCCGGGCTGTAACCCACTACTCACTCATCCCCGTAATATTCATCAACTTTTTTACGAATGTAGGGACATTAACAGCTCTCAAATAAGCCTTGTCGGTTTGAATCTTCGGGCAGCGAAGTGAGGCTGTGTATTCTTCGATGGTAGGTACCAAATCTACCTTCCCGAAAGTAAAGCAACTGTAAGCGGGATTCCAAAACTGGGCTATTGCTCGAAACAGATGTTGGTCTACTTTGATGTCAAGTAGATAAGGCAAATCGCCATAATGATGGTAGAATAGTTGCCTGATCTTATCGTCCCATTGACTCCATATTTCCCTCATTTCTTGAAGATTGTTTTGGATTACGCTGATGCGTGTATAATCCCATAACTCTGATACATGTCTCGCTGTAAGGCTATCGCCTTTTCTTTGTTGAACTGTCTCAGCCCATATCCGGACGGTCGCATTGTCCTCCACTTTATCAAGAAACCCCTTTTCCATGACAAGCTATCTATTTAACAATCGAACGTGGATCAACACCCTTTTGATGAATATGCCATGCAGAAATGAAAATGCAAAATCATTATTTCATACACAATAAACAGAGAGTAAGACACTTAATCGGGTAACCACTAGGATTTGGTACGGCTCTACCTAGGGTGGCTCTTAAGGCTCGCTATATGGGGTTCGGTTGCGAGTAAAGGTACACGAACAGTGATTCCTCGATCCTCACCCATTATAGGCTCATATGGACCGAGTTCGGTTCGAGGGAATACATTTCCCTATGGCTGCACGCGGAGATGAAAATCTCACGAAGACATAGGTATGAGATGTATTCGAAAGCGATCCACTATCTTTGAGGTGAAAACCTCACGAAAGAGTAGCTTCTCACTCCCACTTAAGAGAATACGACCACGACGGTCATGCAACATGATGCAAAATATTTTACAAGGTTCAAATTATAGCAATCAAATGAAACGACACAAGTAAATGTAATAAGAGGATCATAATTTTTTCGAATCAAATTTTCAATTTTCGACAACAAGATAGGAAATAACCAACTTAATGGCTCGACTCTCAAAAGTCCCCAACGGAGTCGCCAAGCTATCGAAACCACCCCTCGGCTCTCGAGAAGGGCGTGGATCGAACTTGGGTTTTGAAAATGATAAAACGTGGGAGTCGCCACCAATCCTTTTTTTGTTGAGGTGTGATTGGGTCACCTTGGAAAGTAATTGTTTTAAATAAACCATTTAATTTATAACGATTTTGGTCTACGAAAAGTCAGAAAACGGGTTCGGGAGTCGGTTACGCACGAGGAAGGGTTAGCACCCTCGATACTGTAACACCCCTTACCCGTATTCAACGCCGGAATAGGGTACGAGGCATTACCGGGATTACAAATTTATTTATCAGACATTTTATTTCATCTAGCATTTATATTTGAAATCAATCAAAATCAAACATATTGTCCCTTAAATATATTTATTTTTACCGACATGTCTTACTTGAATTTATTACTCGTTTCATCATACTTAATTACCTTGTATTAACATATTAAAGATAATCACATATTTACATGTCATGATAAATATCATTCACTTGTCGTTTCTTCTTAAACATAAAACAGTTAATTCATCATATCAATATTTCACGTCATTCACTTGTCGTTTCTTCTTAAACATAAAACAGTTAATTCATCATATCAATATTTCACGTATCATCAACTTATATTTCCTTATATCACATAATTAAGTTACGAACTTACAGTTAATTTTGCGAAATATCAAATTTCGAGGCACTTTGGAAATTTTCTATTTTCATTGATTTTTCAATCGATCTTAATCTAAATTAATAATTTCATTCAATTTTGCAATTTTAAATAATAAAATAATCCATTTCATGCAAATTGGTCATTTCCACATTTTACAAAATTAAATCACAAAGTTTTACTTTTATTCAATTTAGTCCCTGAGCCTAAAACATTTCAAATTAGCCATACTACCTAAATATTCATACATATTTTCCTCCTCCTCCTCTCCATTCCACATCCTTAATGTATATAACATGCTATAAGTAACATTATCAATAATTTCATTAATTACTCATAAGTATATTCAAAACTGTCCATTTGAGTTACAGTCACTAAATTATTTATTTCCAGAGCTACAGAACTCCAAATGAAGAACCGTTAATTTTTTGTGAAACTAGACTCACATATCTTCTTGTCATAAAATTTTTAGAATTTTTTATTTAGCCAATTAGTACAGTTTATTCTTTAAAGTAACCCCTATTCTGCTGTCTGGCAGTTCCGACCCTTTTTCACTAAAAATTAATTATCTTTTTATATAGAATTCAGATGATGTTATAGTTTATTTCTTCTAAAACTAAACTCATTAAGGAATCTAACCATATAAATTATGTTCCCAAATTACTTTTATACAATTTTTGATGAGTTTTCCAAGTCTGAACAGGGGATCTCGAAATCACTCTGAACCAATCTTACCAAAATCTAAATATCTCAAAATACAGAATTTCTTTTCTTTCTCTGTTTCTTTCATATGAAAATAGACTCAATAAGCTTTAATTTAATATCTCACTCAACTTCTAATTCCATTTATACCATTTTTGGTGATTTTTCAAAGTTATCTTACTGCTGCTGTCCCAAAACTGTTTTCTTATAACTCATTTTACAATTTAATCCTAATTAAGTTTACTTATTTTCTTAACTTAATTCATACTTTGTTTCTTCTTAAATTCCCTCCATATTCAACCTGACTATCTAATATTCACATTAAAACTTTAATTTCTAATTTCTTCCAAATTAATCCCTCTAAACAAACTTATAGCATACTTTACATTTTAATCCTCTTACTAATTCTAACTTAAATTTCATTCAATTTAATCCCTGATTCATCTTTTCTTCAACATCAACTACACTTGAAAACCTAAAAACTCTCAAAATATCAACTTAGTTTCATCAAAATCTTGCTTTAAAGCTTCTAAAACATCAAAATTAAGTAAAAAGGGCTAAATTGACTTACCTATCATCTTCCAAGCTTCAAACTTTCTATTTTTCCTTTTTCTTTCTTTCTCCCCTATTTCTTCTCTGTTTCGTCTTACTCTCTGTTTCTTTTCTGTTTCTCTCCCCCTTTCCTTTTGTTTTTGTTTGTATATATATAATAATATAATAATATAATAATATAATAATATACTTTAAAAAAAATCTCAGATTTTCATACTTAAACCGCCTCAACTTTACAAAATGGTATAATTGCCATTTTGATCCTTTATAATTTCTTTTAATCTATAATTCAACTTTTATACCTTTTTCAATTTAGTCCTTTTCATTTAATTACATATCCAAACGTTAAAATTTCTCAACTAAACTTTAATAATAACTTAATGACACTCCATAAATATTTTTAGAAATATTTATGGCTCACTTTATGAATTCGAGGTCTCAATACCTCGTTTTTGGCCCAATTTTTCTAATTAATTTTTTTTTAGTTCACAAAATTCACTAATTTTAAAATATTTCTAAAATCACACTTAACTTATAATTATCGATTAACAAAGTTTTCTAACTTCTTCGTCAGATTTAGAAATCTTGAATCACTGTTCTGACACTATTGAAATTGGGCTGTTACAGATACGCCCAAAAATTGGTACCTAATTGGTTATTTAATGTCTTGATGTCGAAGATTTGAGAATTTGAAAGAATTAAAACGATCCCTCTTTATAATGATGTTAACTGATAATTCTAAAAGAAATCGAAGATCTATGTCAAAGGGGCTATTCCGTCTCGAGGCAAAATGCCGTATCCAATACTTTAGGACACCCTTTTTGACCATCGAGACTAAACTTCCCCTTTTTATTTATAAATTTGCTTTAAAAGACATCCTATTAAAATGGACGAAGAAACCACAAACCCAATACTTTAGGGTGTGTTTTCTCGAGCTTCCAAATATAGAATGTTGCATTGCTTGTAGAAAACCTTACTTCGGAATAACAAAACACCACATCCAATGCTTTAGGAGATGACATCTTGGATTCCAAAATAAGCCCCCTTTTTTGGTAAAAATATGCTTGTTCGAAAGGATATTCGGACATTCAGATTAAACGAGAAAATTGCAAACCAATACTTTAGGACACAATCTCTCGAGCTTCTAAACACAGAACATTGCCTTGGTTTATAAAATCTTACTTTGGAATAACAAAACATTGCATCCAATGCTTTAGGACACAGCATTTTGAATTCATAAAATAAACTTTTTGTTAAAATGTATTTGCTTGAAAGGATATTCGGATATTCAGATTAAACGAGAGAATCGCAACCCAATATTTTAGGGCACAATCTCTCGAATTTCTAAATAAGGAATATCACCTTCACGAAAAGAAGTAATTTTGTATTGAGCAAAATTGGTGCAACAAAATTTATAATAGAATGTAAAAAGAAATTACAATACCGACGTGCATAACAACGTGGAGATAAATGTATCGACATGCATAAAGTTAATGAAAGTGAAAAATAAAATGAAAGGAAAAAGAACATAACAGAAATGATAATAAAACTCAAATAATAATGCCGAACATATGTACTAGTCACAATACAATAATAGAAATAATAATAACACAATAATAATGATGACGTAGAATATGTACAATAAATAATAAATATAATAATAATAATGATAATAACAATAATAATAATAATAACAATAATAATAATAATACATATTAATATATTTATGTGATAGAAATAATATAATAATGACATTAGTAGTAATACGCGATATATATAATATACTAGTACGAATATAATAATTATAGCGGTAATAAAATTAGTATACACAAATAGTGGTGCGATAATAATAATGATGATGATAGTAGTAAAACAAAAGTATAATAATAGTAATAACAATAATAATAGTAATAATAATAATACACGATGGCACAAAATATGTACAAAAAATAATATAAGTATAGTAATAATAATATACAATATATGTACAAAGTAATAATATAAATATAGTAGTAATAATAATAATGCACAACATATAAGTAAATAATAATAATTACAAAAATATTAAAAAAAGGGTCAAATTGGATTAAAAAGGATAATTTTGGGGTCAATTTAAAATAAAATAAAAAGCAGAGGGCCTATTCGAAGAGCGCGCGGAAGTAGGGGGGACAAAAAGGAAATTATCCCCTAAAACCATGCACTGCGTTTAGTTCAGGACCAAATTAGAACAGAAACCAACATATTGGGGTAAATTTGAAAATAACGGAAACTTAATTAAAAAGGGGAAAAATGCGGAAGGACCAAAAGAGCAATTAGCCCAATTGATAAAAACACGCGGATCTTAGGCTGAAGCGGGTCGGATCGGGTCTGGTCATGGTGAAACGACGTCGTTTTGGGGCTTATGGGCGCCGACCAACACGACGTCGTTTTGAGTCGCCTATATAAGCCCCCTTTCCTCTTTTTTTTTTTTATTTCTGCTATCTTTTTCAAAAAAAAAAAATTTCTCTCAATTCTCTCTGGAAAAGAACCCAGTTTCCGGCGAGGGACCACCGCCGACGCCGCCGTCGGCCACCGCGTGGGTAGGTTTTTTTATATATATATATTTATATATGTATATGTATTTGCGAAAAAAGAAGAAAATAAAAATAAAAATAAAATACCTTCGAATGTCTTGTGCTACTTTTCTATGTTTTTTTTTTTTTGAATCTGTTTCTTTTTTTTTCTTTTTGATTGATTCCGAAAAATGAAAAAGGTCATTTACATCCTTGTTTTTGCTTGGCTTATATAGCCGAATAACAGAAAAATAAATATAATACAAGCTTCCCATTGTCTTTGTTTGTCTTGTTCTACAGGTGATAGTGGAGCAGTTGGAGGCCATCGGCGGTGGCAGACAAGGCGTAGTGGGGGAAGCGGCGCCTAGTGCTAGGGTACTAGGAACCCTAGCCAAAAGAATTTTTAAAGTTTGGGCCATTCGGGCCACTGTTTGTTGGGCTCTTTGTAATTGGGCTCATTTTTGTTTGGGTTTGGGCCTGGGCAAATTTTGGGCATTACAAAACTTATGTGGAATACTTGCTTGTTAATTTTTAACATACGAAAAAATTATTGCTATTTACTTTGTTGGTAAACAAACTGTATTAAGAGTCAGATTTGCTTCCTCAATTTAAAAAATGGACAAATTAGTTATTCTACATTAAATTAAATAGCAATTTAATTCTTTTGTTAAAAATTTCTTCTATTTGTACGGTTAAAAACTAACATGACTAATGAAATAACTAGATAGTAATATGTGTCATGCCAGGTTTACATCATACTAATGTACATGGACTAGTTTTTAATAGTAGAAATGGATGAAATTTTAACAGAATGATCAATTTGCTCTTTGATTTAAGGTACAATGATTAATTTGCCTATTTTTTTAATAGAATGGATGAAATGCAGTCCAACTCCAAGTACAGGGTCCTCTACGATACTTACCCTACCTTGTTCTCTTAATTGAACTTCTATTTTTTGTGGAAATAAATTTTAGTAGTTTAAACATTTAGTTGCTATTATTTTTAAAATTATTAACTTCAAGCGTGTAGGTCTAGAGTCGTTCATGAATTGGTTTAGGCCTAAGTATAATATTAACATAATTTATATTTGTTCAAACCCAGCCCGGTCCGAAATATAAGCTTAAAATTTTATCCAAGTCCACCCATATTTACAAAAGACTAATGCAAACCCATTTTACACTGCCCACATTATTTTTATTTTTTAAATATTTTAATTTAATATTTAATGATTTTATTTTTTATTTATTAAATTTTTTATATAATCATATTAACATTATTTTAATGTTTACATTAAAGTAGTATTATATATTTAATATAGGTTTATTTTTGTAATGTATTGTAAATTGCATAATATATAAAAAATATATAATATAAAGAATTATAACTTAAAAAAAAAGTCGAGTTCAAATCTTGAATATTTAAGCCTGAGCTCGCCCATATTTTAAATGGGTATATTTTTTTTTAACAAACTCATTTTTTTAGGCCTAATAATTTTGGTCAAACTCTCTTAAATTTTGGACAGGTTTTCTTGCTTAGATGAGTAATCCAACTCATGAACAAGTTTAGGTGTAACTAGGGAGATAGCCAAGGGTCTTGTCCCCGTCTTGGTTAAATGGAATAATTTCAATTTTAGTCTCTTGTAATTATCAAGTATTTAGTTTAAACTCCTTTTTAGACAAAAATTTTACCTTTGGAAACTTTACTTCAACACTTCAATACCAAATTCTCAGCTTCACCCTTGATTATTTAATATATTTCGTCTCTTCTACATTTTTTTTTCCTTTACCTTAACAACTTAAGTTTCTATAAGGTACCTAAATTTTGTAATTTATATCTACTTGGTACCTAAATTTTTTTAGACCTAACGAGTACTTAAACTTAAAAATCATAAACCAACTTGGTACCATTTTTAAGTACTTTACTAATATTATTAAAATACGTTGACATAATGCTAACTGTCATAGCCCAAATTTGCCCGGGCTGATAAGGCCCAATTACAAAGTCTAATAAGGCCCAAAACTAAAAAATACTAGGGAGAAGCTAGGGTTTTGGAAACCCTAGCAGCGCCGCATGCCCCTAGTGCGCCGCACGAGCCTCCACTAACCGCCTCCCCACTTCTCCGTGTCCCCATGACCTGCAAGAACAGACAAAACGCAACAATACCAGAAAGCAAAAGAAACAAACAAAAAATAGCAGTAACCTATTGTATTTTATTTTTTCTTTTCTTTCAATCTCGGATATAAAACCGAGGAGATGAACAATGTAAGGAGGGGGGACTCTTGATTTTGAGAGAATCAATCAAAAAAAACAATAAAAAAAACAGTTTCGAAATATAGAGAGAATAGCAAGAAATATAAATGCAATAAACTTTCAAAACTCGTAGGAGGAACGACAGATCCGAAACGATCGAAGGTGGTTTTGTATTATTTGTTTTTTTTATTATTTTTCATTTCGGAAATTTTTTATATTCACAAAATAAACAACTATATATATACATATATATAAGATAGCAAAAAAAAGGAGCAAAAAGGGGATATTTTACCTTTTCCGACCACCACACGCGGTGGCCGGCGCGGCGGGGTCTGGACGGAGCGGCGTCGGAGTGCTCTCCCCCTCGTACCTGCAGAGAGAGAGAAAGGGAGAAAAAAAAATTTTTTTTAGAAAGGTAGCAGAAATGAAAAAAAAAAAAAGAGGAAAAGGGGCTTATATAGGCGCTCCAAAACGACGTCGTTTTGGTCGGCGCCCATAAGCCCCAAAACGGCGTCGTTTTAGCCTTGACCCGACCCAATCCGAACCGCTCCAGCCTAGGATCCGCGCGTTTTTGTTCGGAGGGGTTAATTGCGCATTTAGCCCCTCCGCCTTTTTGGTCTTCGCAATCAAGCATTCTCCACTTCGAATTTGGCCCCAAACTTTGTTCCACAGTTCAATTTAGCCCTCAGGCAAACGCTGCGTTTCAGGGCGCAGGACTTATCTCCATTTTGGCCCCTCCAAGTTGCGCGCTTATTACATTTTAGTCCCGATTATTTTTTTACTTTAGTTTATTGCTACTTTAACCCCTCTAATTTTATTTTGATGTTGATTTAGCCCTTTCTTGATTATTTTTGTAATTATCCTTTTGATGTCATTGTTATTATTACTATATTATTATATTTATTATATCTATATTATTATGTTTTGGAGTATTATTACCTTTTATTATTATTATTATTATTAGTTACTTCATTTTTCTTTTATATTATTATTATTCCTATTTATTATTATTGTATTAGTACTTGTATATACTAACTATATCATTATTATTATTACTATCTCTGTATTATTATATCATATGTATTTTCGTATTATTATTATTGTTATTATTACATCTACTATTACTATTATCCTTATATTTATTATATTTATTATTATATTTTACATATTTCGTATCATTATTATTACCACTACTACATTTATATTAGTATACTGTATATATTTTTTATTATCACTATTATTATTATTACTATGTTATTATTTTAGTTTTTTTTACTATTGTTATTACTATATTATTATCTTGTATATATTTTGCATTATTACCGTCACTATTGCTAATTCCACCATTATTGACTTCAATGTCATATATTACGTGTATTATGTGGTCGTTATGCCAAATTCGTGTCACATCATCATTATTCGTCGCATGACCCTATTCACGTTTTGAATAACGTTTCTTTAAAACATAACCTAGTTTTTCATCAATTTCACCCAAAAACTAAAAATTTTTCAAAATAAGGCAATATTCCGTGTTTGGAAATTCGAGGACCGTGTGCCTATGTGTTGGGTTTCGTTCTCTTGCTGACCAAATAATCGAATAACCTTTTGTTATTTTAATAAATGAGTCATAGGGATTAAGAGACGACCTTGGATTTGTGGATTGAAATTATCGTGTCCTACGTATTGGATGTGATATTTGGTCTATTCGAAACAAGGAAATCTTAATATTCAATTTTAAGAAGACTCAAACATTTCCAAAAAAGACCCAAATTTCCAAATTCGTTTCTAAATTTTTAAACTTTCGACATTGGGACATCAATTAATCAATTTGGTACCAATTTTGGGCGTGACGAGGGTGCTAACCCTTCCTCACATGTAACCGACTCCCGAACCTATTTTCTCAAACCTTCGAAGACCAAAAACATTTGTTTTAGTAGATCAAAATGTTTTATTAAAACAAAGGTGACCCGATCACACCTAATAAAAGATCGGTGGCGACTCCCTAATTTCAAGTCGATTCCCGTTTTGTCAAAAAATGGTTACGACAGCTTGGCGACTCCGCTGGGGATCACCGAGAGTCAGGCCGTAAATTGATTAATTTTTTTCCTTTGATCGGAAGTTAGAAATTTATTTTGAAAAATCGTGTTTCTCTTTGATGCATTTGCTTGTGCTATAGTGTCGAGTCTCGTGAAATACTTTGGCATTACATTGCATGACCATTGCGGTCACACCCTTAAGTGGGAGTGAGAAGCTACTCTTTCGTGATGTTTTTACCTCCGTGCAAGATAGTGGATCACTTTCAGAATACATCCGTACCTATGTCTTCGTGAGGTTTTTATCTCCGTGCAGCCATAGGGAAATGTATTCCCCTGAACTGGACTCGGTCTGTATGAGCCTGTAATGGGTGAAGATCGAGGAATCTGCTGGTTCAGGTACCTTTACTCTAGAACCGAACCACATATAGTGAACCCTAAGAGCCCACCCTAGGTAGAGCCACGTTAAACCCTAGTGATCTCCCAGATAGGTACTTTATTTATTGCTCCTGTGTTAACGCGTTTTCTTCTGTTTTGATTGCATTGCATTGCAAGGAGGTACTGATTAATATTCGATTGCTAAATAGAGGAGTTTGTCATAAGAAACTAAATTTCTTGATAAAGTAGATTAATACGGTGGTCCAAATATAGTCCAAGTAAACAGCGAGATAAGGTCGATAGTCTACAGAAGAATACAAGATTTTGCTCAATGATTCTAGCCAATAAAGATTATTCAAGAGTCGTCACCCCCAGACTTTTTAAAGGAGCTTATGAACGATCACGGAGGATAAACAAGTGAAGAGGTACGGCCCGGACCAAGCCATAAGGAGCCAAAAGGGGCATCTACAAAGAAAAACGCACAAGATATGGCTATGATATCCGATCATGAATGAAGGGATTGGTATTTTGCTTGGACTATGAGGACAAAATCGTATATTTGATCCATTTTATGTAAAGAGCTTTATTTTCTAGAAAAGTTCTTCTAATGAAATTGAATTCATAATCAGCGCCTCTTTTTCTCCTTGCATTCATTCCACGCATTTGCATTGCATTTCATCCATTTGCATACATCACATCATTTGCATCGAAAAGAAGCCTAATTGGTTAAAATCGTGACAGAAGTTACCCTGGAAACCGACAAAGACCAATCTATTATACATTACTACAACACTAGTCGTAAGGCAAAAGCGATGGACCAAAGAATCGAACAATTTCAGAAAGAGATGCAAGAGCAGATGACGAAGTTTCAGCAAGAATTGAAGGACCAGATGATAGAGGCTCAACGGGATATGATGACCCAAATGACTCTGATGATGAAGGGGATAACAAACAAAGGAAAAGACCCTACCACTAGTACTGGGGAAGAAAGCGAAGACCATCCACCTCATGGAGGTTGGCCTCAAAAGGAAATTACAGGCCTAGAACAACCACTTGTACCACCACCTGCCCGTCTGGGGCAAGGAGTACTCGCATCAAACCATGGAGCTAACCCTGCTGACCCTATTGTCCCAGATTTGGATGACCCTATGGAACTAGCCAAGTTAAAAATGAAGGATTAGGATGCTCAAGACAAGTACAAGGATTTGGAAGAAAGGCTCAGGGCGATAGAAGGAACTAGAGTCTCTTCTGCAATGAGTGCCAAAAAACTCAGTTTGGTTCCCGGCCTGGTCTTGTCTCCAAAATTTAAAGCACCAGACTTTGAAAAATATGATGGAACAAGGTGCCCAAAGGCACATCTCACCATGTTTTGTCGAAAGATGGCTGGTCATGAAGATGAAGACAAGCTGTTGATACACTGCTTCCAAGAGAGCTTGATCGGGTCAGCCCTCTGGTGGTACAATCAGCTAGGCAGAGAGAGGATCCGATCATGGGATGACTTAGCTACAGCATTCTGTGAGCAATACAAGCACGTCTCGGACATAGCACCTGATCGACTAACGCTACAGATGATGGAAAAGAAGCCATCAGAGACCTTTAGGCAATATGCTCAAAGGTGGAGGGACGTCTCGGTTCAAGTAGAACCCCCATTGACCAAAAATAAGATAACGGTCCTTTTTATTAACACTTTAAAGGCACCGTTTTATGACATGTTAGTAGGAAATGCTACAAAGGACTTTGCAGATGTCGTGATATCCGGGGAACTCATCGAAAACGGCATCAAGAGCGGAAAAATGGAAGGGTCCGAGAAGAGGTCAGCACTTGTAAAGAAGAAAGAGCCTGAAACCCATATGGTGGGGACTGGGAACCACTACGCTTCTAATTCGTACCCAATCCAACCACAACCTCAATTCTGCCCACCTCCAAACGTCTATTTTCCTCCCCAAAACCTCTACTATCAAACCTCTCCTCCTTATCCCGTCTACGCCACCGATGTCCAAAGACCACTCACCATATTCTCACCAAATACCATGACCGCTTCAAGCCAACCCAGAAATGAACCAAGGCCGATGAGACCTAATCCCGAAAAACCTCAGTTTGCCCCTCTTCCCATGACATACGGAGAATTGTGCCCAAAATTATTGGAGAAACAATTAATAGCACCGCATTACATAGCACCATTGAAACCTCTATACCCTAAATGGTACGATCCTAATGCTAGTTGCATGTACCATGCTGGAAACCAGGGGCATTCCACGGATAATTGTCTAGCCTTTAAAAGGAAGGTTCAAAGTCTTATCGATGCGGGCATTCTGCGATTTGATGGGATCATTACTGTGACTGGAAATCCGCTCCCAAACCATGCTGAAGGAAATGTAAATGCAGTGACGGAGGGATGATGCAATTAATGAGGTTTCACTGATACACCCTTATCCTCTCGAGTTTGTTTTGAACAATAGGACTGCGTAGGGATCCATGTATTTTAGCTAATCTAGAGTGATATGTGACAAATGCTTGTTACTTCACGTCTGGAGGCAACAAGAGTTCTTTCGTGAAATGGGCTTGTTTCCAGAATTGTTATTTCAATAAAATGCATCTTTATTTTCACTCCTCGCATTTCATACTCTACATCGTTTCATTTTCATATCATGCTTTTAATTTTCTACTTCCAAGCCCACAATGGGTCCCCAGATATCAATGACATGAGTGACACTGTTACTGACTCCCTTTTAGAGAGATATGTGTCTAGAGGATCTAAGAACTTGAAAGATGACAGAGATTGCAACTTGTTTCCTAAATTGTCAAGAATGGTAGATCCCAGCTTACGAAGTGCCGGCAAACACTACAAGGGAGATGAAGATAGAAGCTTAGCTTTCCGCAGGAACAAGGTAAGGAATCATTGAATTATCCTCAAGAGTTCAAAGATATTTTCGTGTGATCACGTTAAGACGCACCAGAACTACTAAGGCACGAGTATGTTGTCAAAGGCTAAGGAAGTTGCAGAAGAAGCCCATAAGGATATTTGAAGACCACATGCTGATGGTATACTCAGAAAGGAAAATTGCATCAAACGCCAAATCGAGGAGGACAGAACTCATGTGCCTCTTCCCTTTTCTCCACGTGGGGCATGGACATTATCAAGCCAATCTCCTTGAAAGCTTCTGGTCCGCATCGATTTAGTTTTATGGAAGTTGATCTCTTTTCTAAAAGGGTGAGGGTCACTTCATGTGCCAATATCACAAAGTCGATAATCATTAGACCCTAAAAAAAAAAAGGGGGGGCAACAAAACAAAGATTGTTGGGAAGATAACCTGAACTTGTGAATGTTGGCATATAGAAGTTACGTACCCTTTCCAGGACCTCTGCTGGGGCAACGCGTTTCAGGGGCACGGGCCAAGCCCAAATTGGGTGAGGCAAAACGAATCCCGATATGATCAAGGGAATGTGTAGAGAAGATGTTGAGGGATGCCCGTCACGATCAGATGAAGTGAGTTTTTAACAAAAAAGATCACCTTAGAAAACTTCCTGACAGGGTTTTGAAGAAGATCCTCTCCATGCAACAAGAACTTCAGAAGAAAGAAGATGCCAAGCCAGGAAAGACTTTAAGTAGCAAAGAAGGCCTGTTCTAGGGAAACAAAGATATTATGCGAGGAGGTAGGTGACAAGGACCTGTCCAATCTGGTGAATTTAAAAAAAAAAGAAAAAAAAAAAGAACAAAAAAAAAACACAAAAAGAAGAAAACAAAAAGAAGAAGAAAAAAAGAAGAAAAAGGAGAGGCCAAAGTGAAAACCCTCAAAGGGCACTTTGAGACCAAAGGTGGGTTTGGGTTGAAAACCCGAAAAGGGCAACTCAAATTTTGATGGGGCATACAGTAGTCTTGCTACGCTTGAAATAACAATGAAGAGGAATGTTGCACCTTGGGGCATCAACAAAGTACTCCAGATCCCCTAAACACATATTGAGTTTAGAAAGGTCCTCAAGAAGTTAGAACAGAGAAGCTCAAGCTACGATATCTGAGGCACCTAGTTTCTATTTCACCCATTTTTGAGTCTACTGTCTTTGTCTTTTCAAAATAAACTCTAAATAAATTTGCTGATTCATCGCATATGCTAGCTTTGATTAACCTGTTTGATTCGAGCTATACTCCTAATAAATTCCCATTCTATCCATCATTATGGTCCTTTTCAAGCATTTTGCATTGAAATAACGATTATTGGACTAATAATACTTTCATGAAAGGAGTTTCGCATATCACTCTGGAAACCTCTAAACAATACAGGAGTCTGAAACAGGATTATTGCTTAAAATCCACTGAGCTTAAGGGTTGGAAATTTTTGAGTGTAAAGTAAGGTGATTGAACAAAATAACGATGCGCCGCGTCAGTGACACAATCCTGACGGAAAACGGGCATTGTTAACCCAAGTACAAAACCAGAATCATTCTTGAAAGGACATGACATTCTGCATTCATGCGAGCATCACGCATACACATCTGGTTGGGGTCACCTAAAGAATGATCGTCAGAAGGAAGCTGATACCGATCCTGTACCTTTGGATATCAAGAGCGTGAGTTGAAGAAAAGACAAATCCTGTGTTTTAGAGTCGCAGTGGAATGAAAGGAAGATGTCCAAATCTGATACCCCAGGTCACGATGAGATGAATCCCGGTGTTATAGGGGGCATAAGGGTGATATACAAGAAGCGCAGATCAGTTGTAAAACTCGAGGACGGGCACGGAACAAGACCTAAGAAAAGTCAAGAAACGAAGCAGTGAAGATGAGTCATCATGAGGATCATAACAGGACAAACTCAAGATGCATAGTCATGTAGGCATAAAAGCATTTAAGACAAACACGTGCTTATCATGATAACATCACGCATGACACATACAGGTACACCAGTAAAGCAAGAAGCTTCGACAATAACTGCACCAAACCAAGGAGAAAGAAAACATCTGAGTTCCACCAGATGATACGTTTTCAAGTACTGTTTTTCAAAATATCAACTCATATTCAGAGAGAGGTGAGTTGAGCCTCAGGTCATACCCTGAGGTGTCTTTTAATTTCTTTTCAAAATATCAACTCATATCAGAGAGAGGTGAGTTGAGCCTCGGGTCACACCCTGATGTGTCTTTTAATTTCTTTTCAAAATATCAACTCATATCAGAGAGAGGTGAGTTGAGCCTTAGGTCACACCCTGAGGTGTCTTTTAATTCGTTTTCAAAATATCAACTCATATCAGAGAAAGGTGAGTTGAGCCTCGGGTCACACCCTGAGGTGTCTTTTAATTTCTTTTCAAATATCAACTCATATCGAGAGAGAGGTGAGTTGAGCCTCGGGTCACACCCTGAGGTGTCTTTTAATTTCTTTTCAAAATATCAACTCATATCAGAGAGAGGTGAGTTGAGCCTCGGGTCACACCCTGAGGTGTCTTTTAATTTCTTTTCAAAATATTAACTCATATCAGAGAGAAGTGAGTTGAGCCTCGGGTCACACCCTGAGGTGTCTTTTAATTCATTTTCAAAATATCAACTCATATCAGAGAAAGGTGAGTTGAGCCTCGGGTCACACCCTGAGGTGTCTTTTAATTTCTTTTCAAATATCAACTCATATCAGAGAGAGGCGAGTTGAGCCTCGGGTCACACCCTAAGGTGTCTTTTAATTTCTTTTCAAAATATCAACTCATATCAGAGAGAAGTAAGTTGAGCCTCGGGTCACACCCTGAGGTGTCTTTTAATTTCTTTTCAAAATATCAACTCATATCAGAGAGAAGTGAGTTGAGCCTCGGGTCACACCCTGAGGTGTCTTTTAATTCATTTTCAAAATACCAACTCATATCAGAGAGAGGTGAGTTGAGCCTCGGGTCACACCCTGAGGTGTCTTTTAATTTCTTTTCAAATATCAACTCATATCAGAGAGAGGTGAGTTGAGCCTCGGGTCACACCCTGAGGTGTCTTTTAATTTCTTTTCAAAATATCAACTCATATCAGAGAGAGGTGAGTTGAGCCTCGGGTCACACCCTGAGGTGTCTTTTAATTTCTTTTCAAAATATCAACTCATATCAGAGAGAGGTGAGTTGAGCCTCGGGGCACACCCTGAGATGTCTTTTAATTTCTTTTCAAAATATCAACTCATATCAGAGAGAGGTGAGTTGAGCCTCAAGAGACACACACCCCGAGATGTCTTTTAATTTCTTTTCAAAATATCAACTCATATCGAGAGAGAGGTGAGTTGAGCCTCTGGCACACTACGAGATGTCTTTTAATTTCTTTTCAAAATATCAACTCATATTGCGAGAGAGGTGAGTTGAGCCTCGGGGCACACCCTGAGGTGTCATTTAATGTTTATTTTTCAAAATATCAACTCATATTGTGAGAGGTGAGTTGATGCATCGGGTCACACGCTAAGGTATTTTCAATTTCTGCCTTGTAATTTCTGTTTTTATTTTCAATTTCTGCTTGCAAAAATTAGTTCATATTACGAGAGGCCGAAGTATTTTCAATTTATGTTTTACAAATTTCTGTCTAAAAAAAAAAAACTCATATTATGGGTTTGAGCCTCAGGTCACGCACGGAAATACTTACAAACAGAAGACTGAAGACGCCTTAGGACAAATTGGACGAAGAAGTTCCAGTGGACAAAGAAGATTGAGCAAGAGCAAGATGAAGCTATGGGCTATATCTCTCAGAAGTAGCCGTGGAATAGAACGAAGATCGAAGTCCCCGAAGATAGCAAGGAAGCAGTTTGAAAAATTCAGATTTATTTCCTTGATGTCCCGGTGAAGTAAATCAAAGATAAGAACCTCTTCTGCCTGAAATCACATCGAAGCCAATCAAGGCACTCGCTACTGTACCCTTGAAGAAGCAATGGAATAGGAAATGCTATCTCCCTAAAGATATAACGAAACAGTGAAGCGGATCAAAGCAACGAGTTACAGTGGAGTTTGAAGTTGTTTGAAGAATGCAAGAACCAAAGAAGTCCAAACTCAGTGGACCCGGACAAATTCGGCCTTCTTTATGTCTTTGCTCTATTTTCGTTACACGACAATGAGCAAAGAGGGGCAGCTGTCATAGCCCAAATTTGCCCGGGCTGATAAGGCCCAATTACAAAGTCTAATAAGGCCCAAAACTAAAAAATACTAGGGAGAAGCTAGGGTTTTGGAAACCCTAGCAGTGCCGCATGCCCCTAGTGCGCCGCACGAGCCTCCACTAACCGCCTCCCCACTTCTCCGTGTCCCCATGACCTGCAATAACAGACAAAACGCAACAATACCAGAAAGCAAAAGAAACAAACAAAAAATAGCAGTAACCTATTGTATTTTATTTTTTCTTTTCTTTCAATCTCGGATATAAAACCGAGGAGATGAACAATGTATGGAGGGGGGACTCTTGATTTTGAGAGAATCAATCAAAAAAAACAATCAAAAAAACAGTTTCGAAATATAGAGAGAATAGCAAGAAATATAAATGCAATAAACTTTCAAAACTCGTAGGAGGAACGACAGATCCGGAACGATCGAAGGTGGTTTCGTATTATTTATTTTTTTTATTATTTTTCATTTCAGAAATTTTTTATATTCACAAAATAAACAACTATATATATACATATATATAAGATAGCAAAAAAAAGGAGCAAAAGGGGGATATTTTACCTTTTCCGGCGCCGGAGTGCTCTCCCCTTCGTACCTGCAGAGAGAGAGAAAGGGAGAAAAAAAATTTTTTTTTTTAGAAAGGTAGCAGAAATGAAAAAAAAAAAGGAGGAAAAGGGGCTTATATAGGCGCTCCAAAACGACGTCGTTTTGGTCGGCGCCCATAAGCCCCAAAATGGCGTCGTTTTAGCCTTGACCCGACCCGATCCGACCCGCTCCAGCCTAGGATCCGCGCGTTTTTGTTCGGAGGGGCTAATTGCGCATTTAGCCCCTCCGCCTTTTTGGTCTTCGCAATCAAGCATTCTCCACTTCGAATTTGGCCCCAAACTTTGTTCCACAGTTCAATTTAGCCCTCAGGTAAACGCTGCGTTTCAGGGCGCGGGACTTATCTCCATTTTGGCCCCTCCAAGTTGCGCGCTTATTACATTTTAGTCCCGATTATTTTTTTACTTTAGTTTATTGCTATTTAACCCCTCTAATTTTATTTTGATGTTGATTTAGCCCTTTCTTGATTATTTTTGTAATTATCCTTTTGATGTCATTGTTATTATTATTATTATTACTATATTATTATATTTATTATATCTACATTATTATGTTTTGTAGTATTATTACCTTTTATTATTATTAGTTACTTCATTTTTCTTTTATATTATTATTATTCCTATTTATTATTATTGTATTAGTACTTGTATATACTAACTATATCATTATTATTACTATCTTTGTATTATTATATCATATGTATTTTCGTATTATTATTATTGTTATTATTACATCTACTATTACTATTATCCTTATATTTATTATATTTATTATTATATTTTACATATTTTAGTATCATTATTATTACCACTACTACATTTATATTAGTATACTGTATATATTTTTTATTATCACTATTATTATTATTACTATGTTATTATTTTAGTTTTTTTTACTATTGTTATTACTATATTATTATCTTGTATATATTTTGCATTATTACCGTCACTATTGCTAATTCCACCATTATTGACTTCAATGTCATATATTACGTGTATTATGTGGTCGTTATGCCAAATTCGTGTCACATCATCATTATTAAATCGCGCATGACCCTATTCACGTTTTGAATAACGTTTCTTTAAAACATAACCTAGTTTTTCATCAATTTCACCCAAAAACTAAAAATTTTTCAAAATAAGGCAATATTCCGTGTTTGGAAATTCGAGGGACCGTGCCCTATGTGTTGGGTTTCTGTTCTCTTGCTTGACCAAATAATCGAATAACCTTTTGTTATTTTAATAAATGAGTCTTAGGGATTAAGAGACGACCTTGGATTTGAGGATTGAAATTATCGTGTCCTACGTATTGGATGTGATATTTGGTCTATTCGAAATAAGGAAATCTTAATATTCAATTTTAAGAAGACTCAAACATTTCCAAAAAAGACCCAAATTTCCAAATTCGTTTCTAAATTTTTAAACTTTCGACATTGGGACATCAATTAATCAATTTGGTACCAATTTTGGGCGTGACGAGGGTGCTAACCCTTCATCGCATGTAACCGACTCCCGAACCTATTTTCTCAAACCTTCGAAGACCAAAAACATTTGTTTTAGTAGATCAAAATGTTTTATTAAAACAAAGGTGACCCGATCACACCTAATAAAAGATCGGTGGCGACTCCCTAATTTCAAGTCGATTCCCGTTTTGTCAAAAAATGGTTACGACACTAACAACCAATAGCATAGTGACATGTGGCAACCTCACATTTTAACATATGACCAAAAAAAATTTAAGCACCAAGTAGATATAAATTGCTAAGTTCAAGTACCTCCATATAATAATAATAATAATAATAATAATAGAAGGGTAAAAGATCCATGGTAAGAAGTTTGTGATTAGCTACGCTCAATTTGTTCTAATTTTTATGACATTCATGCCTTTAGCATCCTCAATACATATGTTCAATTATTGGGATGAGTTTAAATGGAAAAGATGAAAAACTCGAATTTTACTGACATTTATTTTTCGATTTTTTATTTTGTTTTGCTGCCGACATTTGTCAGTTATTATATGCGTTGATGGTTTAGAACACTATAGTCCTACAAATGCTATGAGACCCTACACAGCACAAGTGGTAGACATTATTTAATTTGCAGGCAGGTAATTTGTAGGAAGCAAAAAGAAAAGTCAAAATAGAAACAGTTACTATTCCGCGTGAGTGTTCAATGCCGCGCTTTTCCTACTGCTTTTGCTTTTCCTGAATTATACATATCAATCATTGCTGCTTTCCCTTACTTTTCTACCATATTTCTCTTCTGCTTTACCCAAACTCTGTTCAATCTCACCTTCTTTCATGGCTTCTTCTTTTTCTGACATCGACTTCGACTTCGACACCGCCTTGAGATTGTTACTATCCTGCGCTGAAGCTATTGAAGTTGGGGATCTGAAAAGCGCCGATGCGTTCCTTCAGAACATCTTAATTCTTGCTGATGAGAGACCCTACTTAGATGAAAGCAAAATGGCGAAATACTTTGCGGACGCTCTGGTTCGCCGAGCCTACGGACTGCATCCTGCTTCTTCCTGCTTCACTTTCCCGGTGGATCCTGCACCATATTATCACTATGACAGCTACCGTATTAATGGCGTCATAAAAAACGTTATCGATGATGCTTTGATGGGAAACACGCGATTGCACCTCATTGATTTCTCCATCCCGTATTACCATTCTGCGGGTTCAGTTCTTCGTACACTACCGACCTTCTCCGGCGATCCTCTACCAGTCCGTGTAAGTTACATACTTCCACCATTTCTGAAAAAATATGTAAAGTTCTCAGACGAAATGGAGTTTTTGACTAGGGATGCCAAGGAAGTTAATGTAAAGTTGGAGGATGAGTTCAAAGTGGTTTGTGGCAATAGTTTGGCAGAAGTGGATGAATGTGAAATAGATTTCAAAAGAAGAAGAGATGATGAAATGGTGGTGGTTTAGTATAAATTTAAACTTCATAAGTTGGTAAGAGATGCAAAAGCAATGGAGAGAGAGTTTGTTAGATTGAAGGAGATAAATCCGACGATTGTAATCCTGCTAGACTTCTATTCTAATCATACCCACCCCAATTTCTTGACATGTTTCAAGGGTTCTTTTCAGTATTACTCCAATACTTGCACATTCTGGCGTCGGTCGGGCATTTATTTTTATTGGAAGTATCGGTGGGAGTGTAATAGAGATGCAAGTGAAGGTAATAATATAATTAAGCGGCACCAAACGTTGAGTGAATGGCAACGTCTCTTTTCAATGGCTGGTTTTACTCGAATTCCATTAAGCCACGAGAAAGATGATCTTATCGATGGTTTATTAATGAATGCTTTAGGCTATACTAAACCAAGGGATGCTTTTGGCAATATTACTAGTGAGTTAGACATAATGAGGGAGGAAGAAGAGTGTTTGATTTTAGGTTACGAGGGATGTCCAATGTTTTTCTTATCGGCATGGAAACCCAAGTTGAAGATGGACACTTCAATTCCATTTCCACCAACCATAAGTTTGGAGAAGGTATTTTTTTTTTCTTCTTTTCTTTTTTCTTTTTAAATTATATTACAGTTTTGCAATTGAATTAATGGTTGATCGAATTAAAATATCAATTTATTGAGTTAATCAATTACTTTTTATTCTACCCAATTCAAACCATCTTAAATTATATATCAATTTTTTATATAAATTTTTATTTGATGCATTAAAAATCTATAAATTTCTATATCAATATCAAACCATATGATACATCTAGAGGTGTTCATGGGCCGGGCCGGGCCCAAAAATGGGCTTAAATTTTTTCTCAAGCCCGACCCATATAAAAATGTTAAAACCTGGGCCCAGCCCAGCACGCTCGTATTAAATATTTATATTATTTTATATAATTTTTAAATATATATAATACATTAAAAATACTAAAAAAATCAAAATAAATATTTCCTGACAAATTGAAAATAAATTTTAAAAAATATGTAGACTTAAATTACACTAAGATAGATGTAACTTAACAAGCAAATACCTCTAAAAATAATAATAAAATTAACAAATGTCTTTAAAATAATAACAAAATTAACAAGAAAATAAGTTTCATACAATTTTCAATCAATAACAACAAAGTAGTAACAACATAATAGTAATATGGTAGCAAAATAGGGAGAAAACAACAAGAAAATAATATTCAAAAATACAAAAAAAAAAAGCAAATTTTTTTGTCATTTAGGGAATTCGGACCGGGCCAGGTCGGGCCCGTGCAAAAAATACCTTACCCGATGCCTGGCCCATTTTTTAAACGGGCCTTATTTTTTGTCCAAGCCCATTTTTCGGGCTTATATTTTTGCCCAAACCCTCCCAAATTTCGGTCGGGCCTTTGGGCCAGGCTGGGCCGGGCTGCTCGACCCATGAACACCTCTAGATACATCCATACTAAATAAATTATTTTAAAATTACTAAAAATAAATAAGTTAAAATAAATAACTCCTTATATTTTTTTCACTCAATTGAACTTTTAAATGTTAAAATTTAAATCGATTGAGGGATTTTCCTATTAAAATTAACAGTCAATTGTTAAATAGTAATAGTTACCTTCTTGTGTTATTTTCACCACATGACATGGTAGGATTGTGTCACTTGGTGAAAACTAATTTTTTATTAAAAATAATAAAAATTATAATCATTATAAAAATATACAATATACAAAAATATTTTAAAAATAAAAAATTTATTGAAAATAGAAAAGTGCACAAAAATGATAAAATTATTATAACTAAAAATAATTAAAAACTTGCAAAAATATTAAAATTAAAAAATAAAAAATTATATAAATAGAAAAAAGTAAATGCTGTAAAAAAATGAACAAAATTTAAAAATATAGAAAATAATTAAAATTTAATAAATTGATAAAAATTACAAAATATTATAAAAATTATAAAATAAATTAAAAATATAAGACAAAAAATATAAATATATAAGAGATACTAAGGTCGGAAAATAAGTTGAGATGTGAAGTGACAACTAAGGTTGTATATAAAATTGTAGATATTTATATATATTTCAAATATTTGATATAATTTTTATTTTTTAAAATTTTCTATTATTTGTTGAATAAGTTTTTTTGTAATTTTATACATTTTTTTTTGCATTTTTATAAATTAAAATATATATTGAGGACATGATTGGTTTTAATGACATTATTAGTAATAAGTTGAAGTAATGAGAAAGTGAGGAAATTAAAAAAAGTAGATTCATTTGTCCTTTCCTTCACTTATTGTTATGTTTTTATGTTTATTTGATTAATTATAACATTTTGATTGAATGGAATATGTTTGTAGGTTTCGATCCAAATCCTCTGCCTCTTCAACCTCTTCAACCTTTTCTACAGGTATTACCTTAACATTATGAATAACCCTTTTATTTTTTGACTGAAAAAATTATGAATAATTAACTGAAAAAAGCCACCTTTCAAATTTAATTATCTTTATCAAATTAAAAGTAGAATGTCAAAATTTTTTTATTTCAAAATTTATTTATGGTAATTGTTTCTTATTTAATAATTTTACAGGGTTTGACATTGAATCGATTAGCTGCTGTTGCTGAGATATATGACATATCAAAATATTTATGTTGTAAATATAATCTTTCATTAGCTTTAACATTGACTTCTACTATGAATGAAGCTATGTGGGATCCAAACAAGAAATCTACATTTTTTAACAACCGTTATTCTTATTATGTGAAAGATCTCGAATCCTATCGATTTATGAATTTTAAAGTGGAGAAGATTAATAGCCTCATTATTGAGAAAGCATTTGAATCAGTCGACGGCTACCATTTTGAACCATCTATTACTAACCTTGACGTAGAAAACTACCCATATTCCCTAGCAAAGAGTTATAACATAGATGTTGTTTTTGCCATCTGTCTACAAAATCGTCACACAAGTAATGAAGTTTATATAGTACAATTTTATTGGCCTCCAATTGGGATTGAAAAATCAGAATCTTTAGCTCTCCGTATCTTCGATGACTTGAAACAAATGAAGACAAAGTTTGTAACAGTAAAAGTTCAAGGCACCGAAATTAAGTTCCAAGAAGAAGCCATTTCAAGCATTCCTACATCTTCAAACACAGCAATGCCTTTGAAAATAGCTGAAGAAGCAAGGGACATTCATGCAATAGAAATAAATGGGCATATTGAACAGGTAATTACATTACCTTATGTATTCTAATATTATTTCAACACTGAATTAATTATGGATTAGCATTCATGGGTCTAATATGATAATAACATTTGCTCTAAGAAGGGGGTGGATCCAAATTTTGACTCTCCGATTTCTATACATTCTTCATCAAAGGTTGTTGCAGCTCCTTTTAACACACTAGAAGGGCCTGATAACCAGGTAATTATTTATTCTTCCTTGTTAATGTCATTGACTGGAAATCTAGTTTTTTTTTTTTTAACCTAATTAGTTCCATAGAAACCCATAAGGAAAAACTTACATCAAGAATGCAGCTTAATAAAATTAATTTCACAGTAAATCTAGTTACCTTTTTTACAATATTGGTGGAAAATCTTTTCAACATTGTATTAATATGTTCTGCTCAAATATTTGCATATATATGTAGTATCAAATAGATTTTCCCTTTGGATAAAATATTGAAATCATATAAAGTAATATACATGATTTATTATTCTCATTTTTCATAGATTATTTTCAATGATGACTCTCAGATTGTTGAAACAAAACGAAACAAACAAAGTCGTGGTCAAAGGTTTGGGAGGATTTTGATAAGTTTGAAGAAGATGGAAAACAAGTAGCCAAATGTAAACACTGCCCCAGGGTGCTTACAGGGTCAAGCAAGAGCGGAACCACACACTTGAAGAACCACTCGAAAGTATGTCCTGGTAAGAAAAAACAAATTCAAGAAAGCCAGTTGATACTTTCAGTTGATACCAATGAAAGATGCTCAACGTTTGATCAAGAAAGGGGTCACTTGGATCTTGTGAAAATGGTTATTAAGCATCAATATCCATTAGATCTGGCTGGTCAAGAAGCCTTCAAGAACTTTGTGAAAGATTTGTTGCCAATGTATGAGTTTCAATCAATAGATAAATTGTTATATAACTTCTATAAGGAAAAGAAAAGAGAAGTTCGGCAGGGTTTTGATAAACTTGCTTGTAAGTTCAATTTGAGAGTCACTTTGTGGAAAAATGGTCTTGGAAGGACTGCATATTGTTGTCTGATAGCACACTTTATTGATGATGATTGGAAACTGAAGATGAAGATTCTTGCCTTCAAAACTTTGAAGCATATATATGACACAAAGGCTTTAAGTGAAATTATCCAGAGATCAATTTCAGAATGGAATCTAGATGAGAAAATATATTCCATAACCATGGATGACCCTTCTTTGAATGAGGAAATGTTTCAGCAAATAAAAGAAACTTATGTTCGTGATCAAGGCTCGCTTTCTTCAGCTCATTGGTTCATTAGTTGCACTTTTCTTGAGGATGGGTCTCGTGAGATGTATAGTATACTTCATAAGTTTAGGGAATCCATTGAATATGTCACTGAAACAACACATGGGAGACTAAAATTCCAAGAAGCTGTAGATCAAGTGAAGCTACAAGGTGGGAAATCATTGGATGATCTTTCTTTCAAGTTGGAATCAGAATTTGACATACTTGCTAGTGCTTTGAAATCAAGAGAAATCTTTTGTCAGTTGGAGCAAATTGATGGCAGTTTTAAGCTAAACCCATCAATGGAGGAATGGGAGAAGGCCATAGCTCTAAAGAGTTGTTTGAAATGTTTTAATGATATCAAAGGAACTCAATCCATTACTGTAAGTTTGTACTTTCCGATGCTTTGTGACATATACAAGAAATTTCTTCAGCTGGAAAAGAGCAATCATTCATTTCTTACATTGATGAAGAGGAAATTTGATCGCTATTGGAGCTTATATAATTTGGAATTAGCTGTTGCATCTGTTCTTGATCCAAGGTTAAAATTTAAAATTGTGGAGCTCTCATATAATGTGATTTATGGCCATGACAGTAAGATGCAGCTGAAAGAGTTTCATAAAGTTCTTACAGATGTTTACCGTAAATATACCAATGGAGCTACAAATTCGATTGCATCCACTTCAATATTGGATGATTCCAATTCTTTGACAACAGAGACTGCAAATGATTGTATTTTGGACTCCTTCAATAACTTTTTACCCTCATGGAAGTCAGAGCTTGAGGATTACTTAGGTGAGTCAGAGCCTGCACTTCCCTTAGACGGAGACATACTTGGTTGGTGGCTTGTTAATTCTCTAAGGTTCCCTACTCTTGCAAAGATGGCTCGTGATCACCTTGCAATGTTGGTATCAGTTTCGATGCCGTGTTCGTTGTTAGTGCCATGACCACACATTCAAGCTACAATAGCTTGGACCCTGATAGCATGGAAGCTTTGGTATGCAGTCAAAATTGGTTGGAAACTCTTGAAGAAAGTAAGTCATAACTTTTAATTTGTTTATATGCTTTCATTTGATCTTCTACACTTCACTGAGAGAGTTTAATATAATCTTTAAAGCTACATTATTCATCACTTAACTAAGTTCATTTACTATCACAGATGAGGGGGAAAATCATGAACTCACACAAAATACGGTCGGTAGAGTACATGAATTATGATTAGAAGCTATCTCCATTGAATCTTTTTTTTCATACACCATGAAGACTGAACTCCCTTGATGCATTTTCATTTCATAGGAAAAAAGGAAAAGGAAGATGGATGAGGAGGACACTAATGTGGTAAAAAGTTTCAAACCTTCGAATTGCGAAAAAGCTAATAGTACCAAAGACATTGCCAAAGATTCCAACAACAATGGTAATTGAACTACACTTATTAACTATTATGGTACTCAAACTCGGATGTCAATGTTTTTATTTAATTTGAAATTAATTAAGCTGTTGAAATATCATATGGTAATCTATCTTATTTTATCAAACTACTTGAATTTGGTTTTCCTTAACAATGAAAATGAATTAAATTATTAAGCAAAGCTTTTTAATACAGAACTTAATCTTAGAAGAAACACTAATGACGTAATAGAAATTTTGAGTGAAGATACGTCAATCGTTACTAATCAATTAGATCAGGGCGAAAGCTCATCTTCCGAGTCTGATAATGAAACAACATTTAAGGAGCAAGGATCATGGTGTGAACAGGTTCATACTTCATTTCTTTGGTTATATATACACCTACATTCCTTTGGTATTATGCATAAATTAATGTTTTTACATCATGATTTTATTTGATTATCGTTCTTATAGGACGTTAAGGCATACTTACTCTCAAGATTTACAAGCAAGGAGCATAAACGGCTAGATAAATGGCAAAAGAAATGTCAAAGGAATGAGTTAAATGCGTATGTTGCTAGCTTTGATGAGTTACTATTAGAATATGAAGTGAACATCACAATTTAACCATATAACAATGTTTATATTTCACAGAAAAATGATTGGACGAGATGTAGAGTTTAAATTGATGGATTATGAATTGGCACCTTTATTCATGGTTCCTCAAGATGATGAAACTCGAGAAGAGTACTATATTAATGATTCGGTGAGTAATTATCAAATGTAGAGTGGTCAGGCATAAATTAATTCAGTAATTCGTATATTTGTATCATTTTCATAATTATATTTTGTGTCATGCATTAGTTATCAAGTTGCGTTCAAAGTCATCATGTCTACAATTTAGTATGAAGCTAATTGTAGATAAATCAATTATGTTAATTTTTATGTTATGATACAGGTTGTTAACATTTTCTTCGAACTGCTTAAGAAGAGATCCGACAAATTTTCAAATTCATTCATCAATCACTATTCATTTAGCTCTCATTTAGTTGTAAGAACCTTTATCTTGCCAAAATCTATTGGTATTTAGAATTGAAATTGTTATTATTTTATAAACATTATATGTAATAAAGTAATTACATATATTTTGCAACCATCAGACTCAGTTGATAAGAGGATTCAAATCAGAACATGAAGTATTAGCTTGGTTTAAAGTTGAGAAGCTAAGTGGTGTACATAAAGTAAGCTCTCTGAATTTCTTTTTTTAATTTTCCTTTTAGCTTTTAATTAAGATTTAAATTGTGTTTGTGAATGCAAGCAATAAATTACTTTAAATTACGATACGATAAGAAAATTTAAACCGGAAATATTGAATGTGATGTTGTTTTTTTTTTTTTTTTATTGCAGATGTTTTTACCATTGTGCTTATCATCACATTGGGTTCTTTTATATGTTGATATGAAGGAAAAAAGATTTTCATGGTTGGATCCAGATCCATCTTCTCGAATACTATCTTACCATTTCGATAAACCTGTTAAAATATTACAATGCTTTAAAAGCTTTCTACTCCCAAAGCTTGGTTATGGTGATGCAGATGAATGGCCATTTGTGGTGCGTAATAATATCCCAAAGCAAAAAAAGTAAGTACTTTTCGTAATCTACAACTTCCTAACTTTTTATTTACTTGTTATCTTACAAATTTGTCTTCTTCTTTTTTTTACTATAATGTGAAGCTCGGTTGATTGTGCGGTGTTTGTGATGAAATATGGTGATTGTCTTACGCATAGTGAATGCTTTCCTTTCAAACAAGAAGACATGGTCCATTTTCGTCGTCGCATTTTTCTTGATATATATCGTGAAAGATTACATAGAAATTGGATAGAAATTGTTGTTTTTTAATGCATGCATAATACTTGCACTCACACATTTTGTTAATTTTAAAGTTGAATTATGATCATCTTCCGCCGCATTTAAGGAAAATGTTTCATTTATTATATTTTTAATATCATGTTTTTTGTACCCACATCATGAATATGATAAATTTTAGTATTTTTAAATTTAATTCTACTCCAATATATTTAAGTCGGTTAAGTATTTTTTTTAGTTCCTTCCAAATATCAATAATTCAATTTAAATCATTTTATTTTAGAGTCTAAAATAATTTCATTTTTTTATATATTTAAAAAAAATCAAATCAACAATTTAATAAAATATACTTTTAAATAATTTTATATCAAGTGAACTAAATTAATATATATATATATCTATCTATCTTACTTTCCATTCAAATTAACCAAACATAAAACAGAACACTTGATATTGTATTAAATAATCATACATTCTAAGAGTAAACCATTTGGGTGGTCGCCCAACTTTAAGGTAGGTTCTATTTTGATCACTTAATTTTTAAAATTTTCAATTTCATCACCAAAGTTTTTAAAATTTAAAATTTTAGTCAGCCGCAGTTAAATACTTAACGGAAAGCTGATGCGGGCCTACTTTTATCGATCTAATAATAAATTTAGTCCTCCAATATTTATATATTTTATTAATTTGATCCTAAATTTAAAATTTTAACAAATTTAACGTTCAATGTTTACAAAATTTTAATTTAGTTCTAATTTTAAAAAACTCAATAAAGTTAGCCCTGAATATTTACAAAATGTATCTATTTAATTTTAATTCGAAAAGTTTAAAAGAAGGAAAAATATTTAAAAAGTTCAAAATACGTATGGAAGTTCAAAAAATTTCATACATTATCTGTAATAGGCCTAATTTGCCCAAAACCAAATAAAATCAAATTTAAATAAGTCCTAGTCCAAAAAATTACTTGAACAAGTTCAACAAGGACCAACTTAATTGTATGGTTGAAACTGTCAAAAATAAATTTACTTTAAAAAATGAATAGTAACAAATGACAAATAGGGTTTCATCACAAAAATTGGTAGAAATTTTATCCCCGTTAAGAGAGAGGTTTTGTTTAAAGAAAAAACTTAAAAAAATAAGATTAAGATTTGAGAAAAACAAAGAAAGCAATAACTAAAATTCTAAGGAAAATCAATGAGATGAAGCTTCTAATTAGAGTAAATTATCCGTTTAATTCAAAGGTTTGATCATTGATGCAAAAATAAATTTCAATGTTTTTTAATAAATTAGTTATAGTTATCGATAATCACGAAGTAACGTAATATCTTCTTACCTTTCGTTATTGACAAACAACCCTATAATGACCACATAAGATCTTAATTTATCCTGTTCAAAAAAAAAAGATCTTAATTTATCAATAGCCTTAAAGAACGAAAGAGACTTTTCTAACAAATAAATGCACATCAAGGTTTATTTAAGTTAGATTGCATGCCCACACTACACAAATTATTATGCAAATCGTCACAATTATCATAAACCAATTGATCAACTAATTATCTAACTCACAAAGCAATTATTCTAAGCTTTCAAATAATGGTCATATATTTAACAAGCTTGAATAATTGTAACTAAAGCAAAAGACATGCAAATATCAAAGAACACAGAAAAGATTGAGAACAATTAAATCGCACAACTTGTAGAATCGAACTTCAAATGTTACTTTAACTAGAAAAGAGAAATTTAGCAAGTCATAAAGAAAATAAAATGCAAAGCGAATTAAAATTGGAACCGGAGATCCTTCATCTCTATTCTAAGATCCTATTTATAGAGTTTATAGAGTTTTAATTGATTTCAAACTAGGGTTACAAATTAGCGTGGGTTTGGATAGGGGGTGAGATGCGGTGTGTTTAGCTTACTTTTTCTTTCACGTTACAATATTGCTACAGTATCTAATTTTACCATCACTGCTATTTTTACACTAACGCAAATAAACGCATCGTCCATCCAAACTTGCACTTAAACTTAAAACTCGAAAAGACAAAAATAACCATTCATCTTAATTTTAAAATAGCAAACAGACCCACAAGACACAGGCAATGACGTCGAGATTCAATGAAAGGGGGTCGCGACATGAAACTCAGGGCGCTCCGCTGGCTGTTGGGCTGGAGCGCCCCTTGCTACTTTGGGCCGGCACTAGTGAACTTAGTTTTGAATCAATTTGTAATTAGAGATTTTTTTTTTCTTTTTAGCATCCGTGATTAAAGCTTATTCTTTATAAAATTGGGTACAACAAAATAATTTATTTTTTTAAAGAAGAATAACCACTAATTTTGTTTATAAAATATTTATATCTCATCAAGGATGGAACTATTATCTGTTATTACTAATAATATTATTATTTAAGTATAAATTTATTCATAAATCAAATTATTAATTGGAATTGAAAATCAGAAATAATTAATGTAATAAAACGAAATCTGGAATTGGTGGGCCCAGAATGTCACATGGCACGAGGAAATAAGAAAAGGTCATTGTCTTCACATCATTTTGGGAAATAAAACAGTGAGTATTCCACCTTGAGATTGTTACAATCCTGCGCTGAAGCTATTGAAGTTGGGCATCTGAAAAGCGCCGATGCGTTCCTTCAGAGCATCTTGATTCTTGCTGATGAGAGACCCTACTTAAATGAAAGCAACATGGTTAAATACTTTGCGGACGCTCTGGTTCGCCGAGCCTACGGACTGCATCCTGCTTCTTCCTGCTTCACTTTCCCGGTGGATCCTGGACCATATTATCACTATGACGGCTACCGTATTAATGGCGTCATAAAAAACGTTATCGATGATGCTTTGATGGGAAACAGGCGATTGCACCTCATTGATTTCTCCATCCGTATTACTATTTTGTGGGTTCAGTTCTTCGTACACTACCGACCTTCTACGGCGATCCTCTGACCGTCCGTGTAAGTTACATACTTCCACCATTTCTGAAAAAATATGTAGATTTCTCAGACGAAATGAAGTTTTTGACTAGGGATGCCAAGGAAGTTAATGTAAAGTTGGAGGATGAGTTCAGAGTGGTTCGTGGCAATAGTTTGGCAGAAGTGGATGAATGTGAAATAGATTTCAAAAGAAGAAGAGATAATGAAATGGTGGTGGTTTACTATAAATTTAAACTTGATAAGTTGGTAAGAGATGCAAAAGCAATGGAGAGAGAGTTAGTTAGATTGAAGGAGATAAATCCGACGATTGTAATCCTACTAGAGTTCTATTCTAATCATTCCCACCCCAATTTCTTGACATGTTTGAAGGATTCTTTTCAGTATTACTTCAATACTTGCACATTCTGGCGTCTATCGGCCATTGATTTTGATACGTATCAGTGGGAGTGTAACAGAGATGCAAGTGAAGGTAATATTATAACTAGGAGGCACCAAACATTGAGTGAATGGCAACGTCTCTTTTCAATGTACGTCTGGTTTTACTCCAATTCCATTATTCCACAAGAAAGATAATTGTGGGGGCAGGAGTCAAAATTCGCTAGATATAATGGGGGAGGAAGAAGAGTGTTTGATTTTAGGTTACAAGGGATGTCCAATGTTTTTCTTATCGGCATGGAAACCAAAGTTGAAGATGGGCACTTCAATTCCATTTCTACCAATCATAAGTTTGGACAAGGTATTTTTTTCTTTTTCTTTTTGAATTATATAATGATTTCACAATTGAATTAATAAAAGTAGATTCATTTAAACATGTACAATAATGACTTTTTTAATATGATTAAAATTTATCAATAATGAACAATAAATATTTTGTATGAAACGAAAAAAAAAAAGGGGTTAAATGTTAAGGTAATACCTGTAGAAAAGGTTGAAGAGGTTGAAGAGGCAGAAGATTTGGATTGAAACCTACAAACATATTCCATTCAATGAAAATGTTATAATTAGTCAAATAAACCTAAAAACATAACAAGTGAAGGAAAGGATAAATGAATCTACTTTTATTAATTTGGTCACTTTTTCTTTTCTTCAACTTATTACTAATAATGTCGTTAAAACCAATCATGTCCTCAACATATATTTTAAATTATAAAAATGCAAAAAAATTGTATAAAAGAAAAGAAGAAAAACAAAATACCTTCTCCAACAAAATGAAAATGAAAATCCAACAAATAAAAAAAAGTCAATAATCACAACCAGCCAACTGTTTTTTATTTCCCTTTTTACCTTCATCATTCCTCTTTACTTATTTACATTTTTTTTTTAATTTCCACAAAATTCTAGCCTAACTCTTCCACACGTGTTCGCCGACGTGTCCTCCCTTCTTTCAAGGCATGATAAACATTAAACTCTCCAATAAAAATTAAAAATAAAATAACAAAAGGACAAAAGTTCCAAAATCAATTTTTTTTAATTGCTTTACAGAATTTGGGGGAGATTCTAGAAACAAAGCAAGAAAACTGACACGTGTCCTAAGAATTTTTATGACACCTTTTTTACTGTGTTTTATTTTCTCTTGTACTAAAACTGTTTGGTCGTCGAGAAAATTTTAGAACCATGGGAGTGCCGGAAACTGATCCATTCGTTCAATTGAGCTTGCCGCCGGGGTTTCGGTTTTATCCAACCGATGAAGAGCTCTTAGTGCAATATTTATGCAGGAAAGTTGCAGGGCATTATTTTTCTCTGCAAATCATTGGCGAAATCGATTTATACAAATTTAATCCATGGGATTTACCAAGTAAGTTTCACCGAGTCCAACGCAAAGAATTAACTTTGTTTTTTCTTTTTTTGTTCATTTCTTTACTAATAATAAAAAATTTAAATTGTTTTTTGACAGGTAAAGCTTTGTTTGGTGAAAAAGAATGGTATTTTTTCCGTCCTAGAGACCGAAAAGATCCGAACGGGTCACGACCTAATAGAGTTGCCGGGTCCGGGTACTGGAAAGCTACCGGAACTGATAAAATTATTACAACGGAAGGCCGTAAAGTGGGTATAAAAAAAGCTCGGGTTTTTTACGCTGGAAAAGCTCCTAAAGGAACTAAAACTAATTGGATTATGCATGAATATCGACTCATTGAAACTTCTCGTAAAAGTGGTAGCTCCAAGGTAATCTATTTTAAAAAAAATTTAATTGTTGAATAAAATTTGTTTGAACTTTGAATAATAATTACTTTTTTTCTTTTTTCTTTTTTTGTAGTTGGATGATTGGGTTTTATGTCGAATATACAATAAGAATTCAAGTGGTCAAAAACCATTGTCAAGTGTTTCAAGCAGAGAGCAAAGGACGAATGGGTCATCATCATCGTGTTCTTCACAACTGGATGACATGCTTGATTCATTGCCCGAGTTGGACGATCGTTTCTTTTCTTTGCCACGCATTAACTCGTTCAAAACGCTTCAAAACGATGTCAAACTGGGGTTTCAAAATCTGGGTATCGGGAATTTTTTTGGTTCAATCCAACTTCAACTTATGAACACCTGTAAGAAAAAATCAAATTTATTTGACTAAGTATAATTTTTATTTGCAGCTCCTTTTAACACCCTAGAAGGGCCTGATAACCAGGTAATTATTTATTCTTCCTTGTTAATGTCATAGACTGGAAATCTAGTTTTTTTTTTTTTTTTTAAACCTAATTAGTTCCATAGAAACCCGTAAGGAAAACTTACATCAAGAATGCAGCTTAATAAAATTAATTTCACAGTAAATCTAGTTACCTTTTTTACAATATTGGTGGAATATCTTTTCAACATTGTATTAATATGTTCTGCTTAAATATTGCATATATATGTTGTATCAAATAGATTTTCCCTTTGGATAAAATATTGAAATCATATAAAGTAATGTACATGATTTATTATTCTCATTTTTCATAGATTATTTTCAATGATGACTCTCAAATTGTGGAAACAAAACGAAACAAACAGAGAAAGTCGTGGTCAAAGGTTTGGGTGGATTTTGATAAGTTTGAAGAAGATGGAAAACAAGTAGCCAAATGTAAACACTGCCCCAAGGTGCTTACAGGGTCAAGCAAGAGTGGAACCACACACTTGAAGAACCACTCAAAAGTATGTCCCGGTAAGAAAAAACAAAATCAAGAAAGCCAGTTGATACTTCCAGTTGATACCAATGAAAGATGCTCAACCTTTGATCAAGAAAGGAGTCACTTGGATCTTGTGAAAATGGTTATTAAGCATCAGTATCCATTAGATCTGGCTGGTCAAGAAGCCTTCAGGAATTTTGTGAAAGGGTTGCAGCCAATGTATGAGTTTCAATCAAGAGATAAATTGTTATCTGACATACATCGCATCTATAATGAAGAGAGAGAGAAACTTCAGTTGTATTTTGATCAGCTTGCTTGCAAATTAAATTTGATAGTAAGTTTGTGGAAGAACAACCATGGAAATACTGCATATTGTTGTTTGATAGCACATTTTATTGATGATGGTTGGGAACTAAAGATGATGATTCTTGGCTTGAGGAAATTAGAGCATGTACATGACACAAAGGTCGTAGGTGGAATTATTCGGAGCTTTGTTTTGGAGTGGAATATAAGTAAGAAAGTATGTTCCATAACTGTGGATAACTCTTTTCTGAATGATGGTATGGTTCGTCAGATAAGAGAAAATTGTGTTAGTGAGCAGGGCTCCCTATCTTCAGCTCATTGGTTCATCAGTTTCACACTTCTTGAGGATGGGTTTCGTGAGATGGATAGCATACTTTCAAAGTTATGGAAATCCATTGAATATGTCACTGAAACAACACATGGAAAACTGAACTTTCAAGAAGCTGTAAATCAAGTGAAGCTACAAGGTGGGAAATCATGGGACGAACTTTCTTTCAAGCTGGAATCAGACTCTGACATACTTGATAGTGCCTTGAGATCAAGAGAAATATTTTGTAAGCTAGAGCAAATTGATGACAATTTTATGCTAAACCTATCAATGGAGGAATGGGAGAAGGCAGTAACTCTACAAAGTTGTTTCAAATGTTTTGATGACATCAAACGAACTCAATCCCTTACTGCAAATTTGTATTTCCCGAAGCTCTGCAACATGTATGAGGAATTTGGTCAACTAAAAAAGAGCAATCATCCATTTGTTATATTGATGAAGAGGAAATTTGACAACTATTGGAGCTTATGTAATGTGGCTTTCACTATTGCAGCTGCTCTTGATCCAAGGTTAAAGTTTAGATCCTCTTGTAATGAGACCTATGATCTTGAAAATATGATGAAGCTAATAAGATTTCGTAAAGTTCTGATGGATGTTTACTTTGAGTATGCTAATGAAGCCAAAAATCTGAGTGCATCATCTTCGGTCTTGGATGGTTCCAATTCTTTAACAGCAGAGACCACAAAAGATTGTATCGTGAGCTACTTCAGTAAATTTGCATCTCCAAGCAATGTTAAAGAGGTGGCTTCACAGAAGTCAGAGCTTGACTGTTACCTAGAAGAGACTTTGCTTCCCTCGGATGCAGACATACTTGCTTGGTGGCGTGTTAATTCTCAAAGGTTCCCTACACTTGCAAAGATGGCTCGTGATTTCCTCGCAATCCCGGTATCAGTTTCCGCACCATGTTCGAATATTAGTGCTATGACTATAAATCCAGCATACAGTAGCTTAGACCCTGAGAGCATGGAAGCTTTGGTATGCAGTCAAAATTGGTTGGAATCTACAAAAGAAAGTAAGTCTAACTTTGACTTTGTTTAGACCCTTTTATTTAGCTACAGTTTATCATTCTATTTTCCTACACTTCAATAGAGGGTCTACTTTTTAGAGTTACATCAAGTTTTCACTTATATGAATTCATTTTCTATCACAGATGATGGAGCACATCATGAACCCATGCAAAATATGGTACTAATATCCATTCAATTCTTTTTCCAACAACATGACTAAGAATTTCAAGAGATTGAATTACATTAATGCATTTTCATTTCACAGGATAAAAGGAAAAGAAAGATGGAAGAGAATGGCACTTCAACTGTAAAAGTTTTCAAAAACCGGAATCATGAAAAAGATAGTAGTAATGGAGACATTGCCGGTGATTTCAACAAAAATGGTATTTGAACCATACTTGCCATTATTATCTGTTTTGCTACTTAAACTTGGTATCAATTGAACTGTTGAAATGCCAGATGGTGATCTATCTTTTGACAATTGGATGGAGGCACAGTGTTCTTCTTCAGAGTCTGTTGGTGAAAAAACAGAGATCATGGAAGCTTCGGTTCGCAATGGAGATAGGTTGGAATCGTCAACAGAAAGTAAGTTCTTATGGAGAAACTACTAGTGGAGACAAATCCAAAACTACTTAAACAATGGTTTCCTTTAACATTTGGCAATGGCTGACTCCATTGTTAAGCAAAATTTCTTGATACAGAACCTAATCATGGAAGAAACATTGCCGCCTCAGTCGAAATTCCAAATGATGAACCATCATTCAACAGTAATCAATTGGATCAGTTTCAAAGCTCATCTTCCGAGTCTTCGGAGTCTGATGATGAGACAACATTGAGGGAGCAAGGGTCATGGTGTAGTGAGGTTCATACTTTATTTCAATTTTTTTATATACATTCCTTTACTTTTTATGCATATATTAGTGTTCTTACATTATGAATTTTATTTTCTTATTCTTATAGGATGTTCGGACATATTTAGTCTCAAGCTTTACAAACAAGGAGAACAAACGATTAAATAGATGGAAAAGGAGTGAGTTGAGCGGGTATGTTGCTAGTTTTAATCAGTTAACATAGGAATAAGTATATATATTAGAGTTTATGTTTCACGGAAAATCTAACTATAAAGTAAAATTTACTTTTTACAGAAAATTGATTGGACGAGACAAGGACTTTAAATTAATGGGCGAGAAGCTAACACCTTTACTCATGGTGCCTCATTGTGATGAAACACTAATAGAGTACTATATCGATGATTCGGTAATTACTTATTACGTGATTGAGCCATTTAATTCAAAAATTGATATCATTTTGATTGAAGGTATACTAATGATATTAATTATTAATGTTACTTGCAGGTCGTTAACGCCTTTTTTAAATTGCTTAAGAAGAGATCCGACAAATTTCCAAATATATACATCAAACATTATTCGTTTGATCCTCAAATAGCTGTAAGAATTTTTATCTTGCCAAAAATTATTGGTATTCTGAAATGAAACTATTAGTATATTATTTAAAATTATATAAAGAGAGTAACTTTTAACCAGTATATTTTGCAATTACCAGACTTGCTTAATAAAAGGATCCAAATTAGAAGATGAAGTATTAGCTTGGTTTAAAGCTGAGAAGTTAAGAGGGGTCCATAAAGTAAGCTCAAATTTTCATCATTGTAGCTTGTGATGTAATCTGGATTTATATCGTTGATCATATCTAACTGTAATTCTTTTTCTTTATTTGTTTTTGTAGTTGTTTCTACCAATGTGTTTATCAGCACATTGGGTTCTTTTCTGTGTCGATACCAGAGAGAAGAAGATTTCATGGTTAGATCCGATACCATCTTCTCGGATAAAGTCTAATAATGTCGAAAAACAAATAATATTACAGTGGTTCACAAGCTACCTACTGCCAGAGTTTGGTTATAATGATGCAGATGAATGGCCATTTGTAGTGCGTACTGATATTCCAAAGCAAGAAAAGTAAGATTTCATCTTTCAATACTTACTGATTTTCTATATTTTATTTACTTATTATCTTACAATTTTTTTTTTTCATTTCTTTTACTACAACTAAAGCTCGATTGATTGTGGAGTATTCGTGATGAAATATGGTGATTGCCTAACGCATGGTGATTTCTTCCCTTTTACACAAAAAGATATGATTCATTTCCGACATCGTATCTTTCTTGATATATACCGAGGAAGGTTGCATAGTAAAAGATAGACAAATTTGCCACTTGTTTTAGAGCTAAAATTCAATGGATGTGTTTTGTTTAATGTCTTTTTATTGTTAATTTTGTTAAATCTGACCCTTTTACGCACATATAGTATTTTCTTCCTTAGATTTATACTTATTTTCCATTGCAATTGAAACAATGTTGAGCTTTTGGCATTTTAATTTAGCTCAAGCTTAAACAATTGATTCCATTTTGATTCCATTTTGATTCCATTTTGGATGTTAAGTTTTTCTCTTTCTCCTTCCATTGATCATGATTCGGAGACTAAATTTGTTGTTAAACCAATAAAAACAGGCTGTGTTAGTTATATTTAACTGTGGGTCACTAAAATTTTAAATTTTAAAAATATTAGTGATGAAATTGAAAGCTTTTGAAATTAGTTGATCAAAATAGAATCTACCTTAAAGTTAGGTGAATAATATTTTAGCCATTATTTACTTTAAAAGAAAGTAACTTGACTCTTTTCTAAAGGTTAGTAGTGAAAATTAGCTTTAAAAAAATAAAAGTTAAATTGACAAAAGATATAAAAGTTAAAAGTTAAATTTATCATTATGCCATTTTAAAATTTGAAAAGCACTAAATTAAGATACAAGACTAAATCCATTCAAGACCTTTGGTCTCTACTTGGACCCGATGAAAAAAATGGGATCATTTCTTATGGGTTCGTTGAGAATGATTCTGATCTAGTTCATGGCCTATTAGAAGTAGAAGGCGCTTTGGTGGGATCCTCACGGACAGAAAAAGATTGCGGTCTGTTTGATAATGATCGAGTGACATTGTTTCTTCGGTCCGAGCCGGGGAATCCCTTATATATGATGCAAAATGGATCTTGTTCTGTCGTTGATCAGAGAAATCTCTATGAAAAATACGAATCGGAGTTTGAAGAAGGGGAAGGAGAAAGAGTACTCAATTTTCATAAACTACAAAGATCAATAGTAGAATTTAATTGTGAGAAAGTTTATCAGTAACACATATAAAGGTAAAAGTTTTGAGGTCGTATTAGTAGATTGCATTTCTACTCTTAAAAACTGTCATGGGTGATAGAATAACGAAACAGTAACACATGATGTGCCACGTGTACCTCATGCTAACGTACAAAGACAAGCTTTTAACAGAAAAATGGATGAAATTTTTAACAGAATGATTAATTTATTCTTTAATCTAACGTATAAAGATTAATTTGCCCATTTTCTGAATAAAAAAGACAAAAAATATAATCTAACTTCTGATACAAGAACTCCACGATACTTTTACCTCTCACATGCTTATAACTAAGATTCATATAAGATGAAAGGATTCCACTCAACATTTTCATGTTGAAAATAAGTTGCAGTCCCTTGGTTTATGTACCGGCTGCCCTGTTCCTCGTTATAACCTTACAAATATTCTTCTTGCTTTGTGCAGAAGAGTGCATTCATCCATTATGACCCCAAAGAACACTGAATTACTTCAAAAATCAATTTATACACTGATTTTCACGTTGAAGAATATTGAGGTAAGATTATATTTACCCACTACTAACATTCCTTTGTTAGGAAGAAGAAAAATTCATTGTTTTATTTGCAGCTTTATCACTCTTCATTCACCATTGCAGAATGTAGGCTCTGATATACTCGGCTTCACAAAAAGGAATCAACAAAAAGGAATCTCAAATCACTTATCAAGTCTCTTAGCAGGATGTTGTAATGACAAATGAAAAAAGCATACGAAATTCGACTCATCGGTCCATACACCTAACTGGTTTGTCTATGCCATTATTATAGCAATAGAAGTTCAAGTAAAGCCTTTAGTGTGTACTCTTTTGCTTTCTCTGTGATCTCTTAGAAAATCTTGGCTTGATTAGTAGTTGCAATGGGTTTTAGCAAAAGAGTATATGTTATAGAACATTGATTTTAAGTAGAAAACATTCTTGAGGCACCATTGTAGACCTTTCCAAGAAGTGGAAAACATCCTTGTGTCTTTCAGTACTGTTGAAAAAGCTTATGTGGAATACTTGCTTGTTAATTTTTAATATACGATAAAATTATTGCTATCTACTTTGTTGGTAAACAAACTATAGAGATTGTATTAAAAGTCAAATTTGCTTCCTCCATTTAAAAAATGGACTAATTAGTTATTCTACATTAAACTAAAGAGTAATTTAATCCTTTTGTTAAAAATTTCTTCCATTTGTACGGTTAAAAACTGGCATAACTTATGAAATAACTAGATAGTAATATGTGGCATGCTATGTTTACATCATACTAACGTATAGGGACTAGTTTTTAATAGTAGAAATGGATGAAATTTTTAACAGAATGACCAATTTGCTTTTTGATTAAACGTACAATGATTAATTTACCCATTTTTTAGTAGGATGGATGAAATGCAATTCAACTCCAAGTATAGGGTTCTCTACGATATTTACCCTACCTTGTTCTCTTAATTGAACTATTTTTTGTGGAAATAAATTTTAGTAGTTTAAACATTTAGTTGCTATTATTTTTAAAATTATTAACTTCAAGGGTGTAGGTCTAGAGTTGTTCATGAATTGGATCAGGCTTAAGTATAATATTAACATACTTTATATTTGTTCATGAATTTTATTTTTTTATTTATCGAATTTTTTTATATAATCATATTAACATTATTTTAATGTTTACATTAAAGTAATATTATATATTTAGTATAGGTTTATTTTTGTAATGTATTGTAAATTACATAATATATAAAAAAATATATAATATAAAGAATTATAAACTTAAAGAAGAGTCGAGCTCAAGTCTTGAATGTTTAAGCCTGAGCTCGCTCATATTTTAAATGGGTCTATTTTTTTTAACGAACTTATTTTTTTAGGCCTAATAATTTTGCTTAAACCCCTTTAAATTTTGGACAGGTTTTCTGGTTTGGATGAGTAATCCAACTCATGAACAAGTTTAGGTGTAACTAGGGAAATAGATAAGGGTCTTGTCCCCCTCTTGGTTAAATGGAATAATTTCAGTTTTAGTCTCTTGTAATAATCAAGTATTTAGTTTAAACTCCCTTTTAGACAAAAATTTTACTTTTGGAAACTTTACTTCAACCCCTCAATACCAAATTCTCAGCTTCACCCTTGATTATTTAATATATTTCGTCTCTTCTACCATTTTTTTCCTTTACCTTAACAGTTTAATTTTTTACAAGGTACTTGAATTTTACAATTTATATCTACTTGATACCTAAATTTTTTTAGACCTAACCAGTACCTAAACTTAAAAATCATAAACCAACTTGGTACCATTTTTAGGTATCTTACTAACATTATTAAAATACGTTGACATGATGCTAACAACCAATAGCATAATGACATATGACAACTTCACATTTTAACATATGACAAAAAAAAATTAAACACCAAGTAGATATAAATTGCTAAGTTCAGCTATCTCCATACATAATAATAATAATAATAGAAGGGTAAAAAATCCATGGTAAGTAGTTTGTGATTAGCTATGCTCAATTTGTTCTAATTTTTATGACATTCATGCCTTTAGCATCCTCAATACATATGTTCAATTATTCGGATTATATCTCAGTTATTTAGAGTTTAAATGGAAAAGATGGAAAAACTCGAATTTCACTGACATTTATTTTTTGATTTTTTATTTTGTTTTGCTGCCGACATTTTTAAGTTATTATATGTGTTGATGGTTTAGAACACCATAGTCCTACAATTACTATGAGACCCTACACACCACAAGTAGTTGAATGTAAGTGTCACCATCCTACCATTTATAAAATCTGAACACTTATTTATTTTCCTCTTTTACTATTATTACTATTAAATTTTAAAAGTATAAGATAAAATTAATAATAATTTCAATAAACATTTATTGGGTCAAGCAGGAAAAAGTTTGATTTTCTTAAATAAGGTTTGAGTTTGAATTTTGTAGATAAAAACAATAATGTTAGAAGAATTTTTTTCCTGCGATGTAGTTTGAATCTGAATATAATTGGAGTTCAATGTAAATATTAAATATCAAAATACCAAACAATAATAATAAAGAAGTATATTTTATACTAGTTTGATCCGGTAATTAAGTTGGCTTAGATTAGGTCAAATTTCAATATTTTTTTATTTTTTAAGTCTAACTAAATTAAATCGATTAATTGTACAATTCAATTGAAAATTAGTAGATTAAACGGTTTAATTTGAATGAAAAAATATCAAATTACATATAATTTTATAAAATAATAAGCATGACATTTTTTCCTCTTCAGTATTAATATGATAAAAAAAGGCGAAATAAAATAATTTTATTTAAATTTAATTATTAAAAATATTTAAAAAAAAAAAAGATACACAGCATGGATGCACATCGTGAGGTACTGAAACTGAAGTTTTTGTGTTTGACAGCAACATCTGAGCTAAAAAGATGCATTACACTGACTTCCTACCATTGATTCATTCAACCGTTTACTTCAACGTTTCGACTCGTAAAACGCCTATGTTACATTTCACGTGTTGTGTAAAAGTAAGGCTTCCAAAATCATGTTTTTAGAATCACATCGGTTGTTAAATAGGTCAAGTTGTCAGTTTATTTAATATGTTTGGATTTTCAGTTTAATGGTTTATTGTCATTTTTGAGATTGGCATTTCGGTCAATTTTCAGTTCAACTATCTAGTTCGGTCCTGTCTGATTCAAACATCATTGGATGTAAATGAGATATTAGTACTCGCAAGCTATTTAACTGAGTTTGATTTGGAAAAAAAATTCAAACTAAGCCGAATTCAAGCTTAATCTATTTTGCTCAAATGGCTCGTGACCCTTATCGAGCTTTTTATTTTTTTATATTGTTAAATTATGTTATTGCCTTAATATATATTACTAACCCTAAGCTTATTTGTCAAGTTAGAATTCAAGTTTAAATAAAAAATTTGACAAATAAGGTTAACCGAGCTCCAGCATGCGTAGCTCAGTTATATCTTGAGCCAAGCTCGAGCTTAAAAATAAATGTTTGATCAAGCTCAAGCAAAATACCGAGCTCTGAATTTCGAGTCAAACTTGAGCTTGACACTATTCGAGCTCAGCTCGGCTTGATTACACCCCTAATAAAAAGTATATATATACAATTTTAGATTATTGCAAATCTATTTAAGATAATGTTGAATGATATACATAAGGTAGTCTATATCGTACTAGTAGAGCTATTATGTTTTTGTTACATTACTAATGCATATCAATATCAATGTGTTTTGGGGTACCATTTTGAGTTTATGGAATATTTTTCATATATAAGGGGATTAAAGCCTTGCCTGCCCTTAGCTACGTACGTTCTTAGATTCCGAAAACTTTGAGACTTCAAGTTCGGTTCCCACCTTAGGTAAAGTATTCGTAGGTTCTCAATTATATTTATTTTAATTTCAATCTTATCATATGCGCTTTATATAAATATATTTCGTTTATTTTAATTTAAATCCCGCAATGTAAGCTATATACCGATATATTCCAATTATTAATTTGATAGTACTTTAGAATTCGGTTCTAATTATAATTAACCGGACACGTCATGAATATTTTTAATTGTAATTTTACTTTTAATCATACTTTTAATTTCTTAAAAAATAGAAAATATTAATTAAAAAATCTAAAGTCAACTAATATAATATTTATAATTATAAACTTGGAGTAAAGTTCAATAATTGATAACTTAATCCATTCTTTTATTGAATTGGTTGAAACTACAATTATATATAATAATAAAAAATATTCTTAACAAAAATCCTTTATAAATAATTTAAATTAAAAAAATAGGGTAAAAATCTTTTGAGTATGAAATGCTTTAATACTTTAATTAATTAATATGTTAACTGTTAGAATTAAGTAACCCAAATTCTTATTTAAATAAAATAAAAGAAGAATCCCTATAGAATTACACTTCTTTTATTTTATTTTGAATAAGGTTTTTAAACCTTATTAAACTCCATCTATTTGATATTTATTAGAATAAGGAGTTTCAATCTTACTACTCCTATTAGAATATGGCTTTATAAGCCTATAAATAGACATGGTCTATTCCTCTTGTAATTGATTCGAATTCGACATAGTGAATTTTCTTCTCCTCTGCCCGTGGTTTTTCCCGAAAGGGTTTCCACGTAAAATCTGTGTGTTCTTCATATTTTTTTTTCTATTTTTTTTTTTACAAATTGGTATCCGAGCTTCCAGGTTTTTTTTTTCATCTCGATCACGGTAATGGCGTCTTTGAAGTATGAAATTCCGCTGTTGGATCGCAACACCAGATTCGCGTTGTGGCGAGATAAAGATGCGGCGGTTCTTGCAGATGGATTTAGAGGAAGCCCCTGTTAGGGGTAGATAAGATGCCTTCGACATTGACGGAGGAAGATAAGAAGCGCAAGGATCGAAAAGGCATCGACACGATTACATCGCATTTGTCTAATAAAATTTTGCAGGATGTGATGAAGGAGAAGACTGCCGCAGCATTATGGAAGACGCTAGAACAAATATGTATGTCCAAAACTTTAACTAGCAAGTTGCATATGAAGCAACGTCTTTATGCTCATCGTTTGGAGGAAGGTGCGTGCGTGCACGAACACTTAACAATGTTTAAAGAAATTCTCTCAAACTTGGAGGCCATGGAGGTTGGTGATGATAAGGAAGATCTAGGGTTGATTCTCGCTTTGTTCGTTGCCTCCGTCTTATTCAACCTTTAGAGACACGATTTTATATAGCCGCGAGTCTCTCACAGTTGATGAGGTTTATGATTCTTTGACCTCGTATGATAAGATGAAGCATCTTGTGGTTAAAATTGACTCTCAGGGAGAGGGTCTCATTGTTCGTGGGAGACAAGATCGGAATGCTGATGATGATCGTGGAAGGACACAGGAACGAAATCCTCGCGGTAAATCTAAGGGTAGATCAAAGTCTTCAAACAGAGGTAAAACTTGTAACTACGCAAGAAGAAAGGGCACATTAAAACTGAGAGCTGCACAAGCTCTGAGAACAAGATTAAAAGGGAGGCTGCAAATTAAAAGGGAAAACAAACAGAAAATTCTGGTGAAGCTGATATTGTAGAAGACTACAGTGATGGTAAACTTCTAGTCGCTTCTGTCAACAATTCTAAAGAGAGCGAGGAGTGGATACTTGATTCAGGCTGCACCTTCCACATGAGTCCCAATCGGGATTGGTTTACAAATTACGAAACGGTGTCTGAAGGTGTTGTTTTGATGGGAAATAATGCTTCGTGTAAAATCGCAGGTGTTGGAACAATTAAAGTTAAGATGTTTGATGGAGTTGTCAGAACACTTAGTGACGCATCGACATGTTCCGAGTGAAGAGAAATTTAATTTCGTTGAGTACTCTTGATTCAAAAGGGTACAAATACACAGCTGAAAGTGGGATGTTGAAGATTTCCAAAGGTTCCCTCATTGTGATGAAAGGGCAGAGAAAGACTACCAAGTTATATGTTTTGCAGGGTTCTACTGTTATTGGTGATGCAACTGTTGCTTCCTCTTCTTTGACAGACGATGATATTACTAAACTTTGGCATATGCGCCTGGGGCATATGAGTGAGAATGGCATGACAGAATTGAGCAAAAGAGGACTTCTTGATGGGCAAGGAATTTGCAAACTGAAGTTCTGTGAGCACTGTGTTTTTGGGAAGCAAAAGAGAGTTCGATTCACCAGAGGAATCCATAACACGAAGGGAACATTGGAGTATATTCATTCTGATCTGTGGGGGCCATCAAGAGTGCCTTCGAGAGGTGGAGCTAATTATATGCTAACTTTTATTGATGATTTTTCCAGAAAAGTTTGGGCATTCTTCCTGAAGCAGAAAAGCGATGTTGAAATTTTCCGCATTTAAGTCTTGGAAAACTATGATTGAAAAACAGACGGGAAAACAAATAAAACACCTCCGCACAGACAATGGCTTAGAGTTTTGTTCTGATGAGTTTAATAAAGCGTGCAAGTCGGAAGGATCGTGAGACACTTAACGATTCGTCATACTCCACAAAGAAAGCGGCATTGCGAACGAATGAACAGAATGATCATGGAAAAGGTTCGATGTATCTTTGTCAAATGCCAACTTACCAAAGTCGTTTTGGGCCAGGCGACCTCTCATCTTGCATGTTTTTGATCAACCGATCTCCATCCGTTGCCATTGAGAAAAAGACTCCACAAGAGGTATGGTCCGTAATCCCGCTAATTATTACGATTTAAAGATCTTTGGGTGTCTGCGTATGCTCATGTTAATAATGGAAAATTGGAACCAAGATCCATTAAATGTGTTTTTCTTGGTTATAAAAGTGGTGTAAAAGGGTATAAGTTATGGTGTCTGAAAATAGAAAAGTTGTGATTAGCAGAGATGTTGTTTTTGATGAAACCGCTATGCTACCTAACTTATCTCTTAAAGACTCTTCCAATAAAGAAAATCAAAAGCGGTGGAGCATCAGTTAATACAGAGTCAACTCATCAAGCCATTACAAAAATTGAGAATAGAGTTGCTTCTTCACCAAAATACTCTATCGCCAAAAGCAGAACTAGAAGAGAAATTAAACCTCCAAAGAAGTATGCCGAGGTGACCTAGTTGCTTATGCTTTAAATGTGGTGAAGATATAGATGCAAACCAAGATCCGTCTAATTATTCTGAAGCGGTTAGCTGTGAAGACTCAGAAAAGTGGATGTTTGCTACGCAAGAGGAAATAGAATTACTCCATAAAAATAGAACATGGGATCTTGAGAAACTTCCTAAAGGTAAAAAGGTTGTTCATTTGTAAATGGGTGTTTAAAAAGAAAAAGGGACTCTAGGAGTTGAAGAATCCGAGAGAAATAAAGCAAGGCTTGTTGCAAAGGGTTATAGTCAAATTCCGTGAGTGGACTTCATGAGATGTGTTCTCCCAGTTGTGAAGCATAGTTCGATTCGAGCTTTGCTTGGTATTGTGGCTATGCAAGATTTGGAGCTTGAGCGATTAGATGTAAAAGCGCATTTTTGCATGGAGAGCTTGAGGAAGATATTTACATACAACAACCGAGAGGGTTTTACGGTCTCGAAAAAGAGGACTATGTTTGCTTGCTGAAAAAGTCTCTTTACTTGGTTTGAAACTTGATACCAAGACAGTGGTATAAGAGGTTTGATTCCTTTATGACTTCTCATGATTTTAAAAGAAGTAGTTTTGATGGTGTGTTTACTTTAAGAAAAGCAGTGATGGTTCTTTTTGTGTATCTACTTCTTTATGTTGATGACATGTTGATAGCAAAAGAAAAGATAAAGGAGGGATAAGAAAGGTCAAATCCCAACTAAGTGAAGAATTTGAGATGAAAGATTTAGGACCAAACAAAGAAGATACTTGGTATGGAGATTCTCGAGAGAGATAGAAAAGCAAGTAAATTGTACCTAAGTCGGAAGGGTACATTGAGAAAGTTCTTTTGAGTTCAATATGCAGAGTGCTAAGCTTCGTTAGTACTCCTTTTAGCAAGCCCATTTCGGACTTTCATCGGTTTTGTCTCCACAATCGGATGATGAGATTGAGTACATGTCACATGTTCCATACTCTAGTGCAAAGTGGGATCTCTCATGTATGCTATGGTTTGTTCACGCCCGCATTTATCATATGCATCAAGTGCGATTAGCGGATACATGGTGAATCCGGTAAAGAACATTGGAAAGTAGTTGATGGATTTTAAGATACTTACGAGGTACTACGATGTTTGCTTACATTTGGAAGAACTAGAGATGGAGTCATTGGGTATGTTGATGCTGATTTTCTTTGGAGACCTTGATAGAAGAAGATCTCTCACTTTGGTTATGTCTTTACAATCGGAGGTTGTGCAATCGGTTGGAAAGCTACTTTGCAAACTACGATCGCTTTGTCTACCACTCAAGTCGAGTACATGGCGATTATCGAGGCTTGTAAAGAAGCTATTTGGTTGAAGGGACTCTTTAGTGAGCTCAATGAAGACCTTCAAATCAGCCACGATATTTTGTGCATGATCAGTGCCATCTTCCTTACAAAAGATCAAATGTTTCATGAGAGAACAAAACACATTGATGTTCGGTATCATTTTGTTCGTGATATTATTGCTCGTGGTGATATTGTTGTGAGCAAAATTAGTACTCATGAAAATCCTGCAGATATGATGACTAAGTCATTTTCCTATAACCAAGTTTAAGCATTGCTTAGACTTGGTTGGTGTTCATTGTTGAAGTTAAATCCAAGGGGTTTTATGGAAGAGGTGGAGAACTTGTTCGTTGAAAGTTCGCGATGAAGAACTTGTTTATTGAGAATTCGTGTCAAGGTGGAGATTGTTAGAATTAAGTGACCCAAATTCTTATTTAAATAAAATAAAAGAAGAATCCCTATAGAATTACACTTCTTTTATTTTATTTTGAATAAGGTTTTTAAACCTTATTAAACTCCATCTATTTGATATTGATTAGAATAAGGAGTTTCAATCTTACTACTCCTATTAGAATATGGCTTTATAAGCCTATAAATAGACATGGTCTATTCCTCTTGTAATTGATTCGAATTCGACATAGTGAATTTTCTTCTCCTCTGCCCGTGGTTTTTCCCGAAAGGGTTTCCACGTAAAATCTGTGTGTTTATTCTTTTTTTTTTCTTTCTTTTCTTTGCGATATATATTGTCATTACCGACTTTATATTTTTTTTTTCACATTAACAAACATTATTGAATCTTTTGGTTGAAGATTGCTTATTAAATGATGATTGGTGTGGCCAATGACCAAATATTTGTTGCTTTTTCTTTATTAACTTTAAGGCAATAAATACTAATTACTACTCTTTAGTATATTTATTATTTGGGTTTTTTATGGAAAAATAATTAAATGCTTTATTCTTTTTGTTTCATTATTATCCATCCGTTACCCAATTATTCTATTGGGTCCTGTTCCGTATTTTATGCAGTTCGCACTTTAGCCTTGTAAGTGAGGTGTTTGTGCTCTTTTATGAGATTGCACGATGTGGGCTTGCATCACCATGTAGGCGAACCCATATTTAGAAAACACGTGTTAACCCTAAAGTAAAATACGTGTTGGTATGTATAGAAACTTACCTATGATATCATTTCTTATAAATACAGAGTTTAACCCATTTAAAGAAGACAAACTCTAAAATACTCAACAATTTCATGATTTTGAAACAATTTTTTCAATAAAAAATTAATTAGTTAAATAATCAATAATTCTTATGTCGGCCATAAGGTTAAGAAGATTTTTAGTGATCTTTTTGAGTGAAATCTAATTAGTGAATATATGAAATAAAATGATGTTCAATCTCAATCATTATTTAACTTTTAAAATATCTTTTTTTACATTAATTAATATGACATTTAAAAAATAAAATTAATGGATTATTTTAAAAATCGAAGAAAGTAGTGTATTAAATGTAAAATAAATACATAAATTAGTAACTAATTTGATAATTTTTGAGATTTATTAAAAATTAAAAAAATATTATTTTATTAAAAATTAATTGATGTACTATTTTCTTGTTTTTACTTGACAATGTCAAAAGGGAATTTTTTTTAATTATTGACTTGAGAATGTTAAAAAATAAAAATAAAAAGTCTATGAATGCTTCTGCAGCTAACTTTTTTTTCTTAAGTTGACTTGAGAATAAAGTTCACGTCACTTTATTCTTCAACAATTTTATCTTGTTTATTCTCTATGGCTTAAAACTTTGGTCATTATCAAATAGTAAATATTAAAATTTTTATTTTAATATTTATATATATTATAATTAAATTTCAATAATAATTTACTTATTAAATAATAATCCAAATACGGTTAACTAAAATTTAAAACTAAAATAAAAACACACATATTACGCTCATAGTTGTTTAAAATTAGTAAAATAATAACCAATTTAATTGTATGGTTGAAACTGTCAAAAATAATTTTATTTTTAAAAAATGAAAAGTAAAAAAATGATAAATAGGGTTTCATCACAAAAATTGGTAGAAATTTTATTCCCTTAATTAAAATAAAGAGAGGTTTTGTTTAAAGAAAAACCTAAAAATTAAGATTAGGATTTTAGAAAAACAAAGAAAGTAATAACTAAAATTCTAAGGAAAATCAATGAGATGAAGCTTCTAATTAGAGTAAATTATCCGTTTAATTCAAAGGTTTGATTATCGATGCAAAAATAAATTTCAATGTTTTTTAATAATTTAGTTATAGTTATCGACGATTACCAAGTAACATAATATCTTATTACCTTCCGTTATTGACAAATAACCCTATAATGACCACTTAAGATTTAAATTTATCAATAGCCTTAAAGAATGAAAGAGACATTTCTAACAAACAAATGCACATCAAGGTTTATTTAAGTTAGATTGCATGCCCAGAGTACACAAATTATTATGTAATCATCATACTTATCAGAAACCAATTGATCAACTAATTATCTAACTCACAGAGTAATTATTCTAAGCTTTCAAATACTGGTCATATATTTAACAAATTGAATAATTGTAATTAAACCAAAAGACATGCAAATATCAAAGAACACAGAAAAGATTAAGAACAATTAAATCGCACAACTTGTAGAATCGAACTTCAAATGTTACTTTAACTAGAAAAAAGAAATTTAGCAAGTCATAAATAAAATAAAACGCAAAGCGAATTAAAATTGGAACCGGAGATCCTTCATCTCTATTCTAAGATCCTATTTATGGAGTTTATGGAGTTTTAATTCATTTCAAACTAGGGTTACAAATTAGTGTGGGTTTAGTGGGGGGTGAGATGCGGCGTGTTTAACTTACTTTTTTCTTTCACGTTACAATATTGCTACAGTACCTAATTTCACCATCACTGTTATTTTTACACTAACGCAAGTAAACGCACTATCCATCCAAACATACACTTAAACTTAAAAACTCGAAAAGACAAAAGTAACCATTCATGTAATAGCCCGATTTAGACCTTAATCGGAATGGTGGTTTCGGGACCACGAATCCGAGCTAAAAATATATATATATTAATATCATTTTTCGTGTTAAATACTTATGATTGATTATGTGCTAAAATTTCGTGAATTTATTTGCTCTTTGATGTGCTTAATTTAAGAGAAAGGACTAAATTGTTGAAGTGGTAAAAGTAGCATTTATTAAGTTGGATGGTTTAATTGATTTGTTTTCTTGAGGGACTTGCATGTCAAATTGACCTTTTGAATCTTTAGTGGACGGCATTATGGCTTTGTAATATATATTATATGTTTGTTTATGTGTTAAATATATAATAATGATATAATATATTTTATATGTGTATTATAATAAAACAAAAAGGAGAAAAGAGTTGGCATGTTCATCTTTTCATCTTTTTGACCGAAACTAAGAAGAAAAGAAAAGGGAAAAGCTTCAAGGGGGTTCGGCACTTGCATGTTCAAATAGGGTGAGTATTTAAACTTTGTTCTTTATAATTTTGACATTATTGAGGCTATAGTAAGGTAATTTAATTAACCCATATAAGAATTTTTGAATTAGTTGCATAGTTGGAGTGTTGTCATGGATGAAAAATTGGGTGTTTATGTGGTTAAGGCTAGAATATGATGTAAGCATGTTAGATTAACAAGGTTTTCTTTGAAATTTTTGATGGAATTTATTATAAGGAGGAATTCATGAAAAGAAAAATTCATGAAAGAACTAAATAGCAAGAAAAATGAAAGAAATGAATTGATATATGAACTATGGATATTCGGCCATTGATAGGTGTGGTTGGATTTTTTGATATTTGGTGTTTTGAGCTATAAGGACTATATTATAAACATAGTAAATGTTGGGGGTAAATTACTAAATTACTAAATTATGTATTTATATTTTAATTGAATGAAATATGGGGACTTGAATAAGCTTAAGGAACCTTCGGCCATAGCTCCAAATTTGTAAGATTGGCATATTTGTATTAATTGAAAATTTGATTAATTTGTAAAAATGTAAAATGTTTGGGATGAAATGGAAAATTTTCCAATTATGTGTTGTGAGCTAAAATGGATAAAATTTTATTTGAAGAGCTCTTTTCGAAATGTATTTTAGATCAAGAAAAGAGAAAGTCGGATTTGAATCGGGGAAAGACAAAAATAGCCGAATAGTTGATTTTACGTTCGCCGATATCCGAGGTAAGTCTATAAGTAAATGGTTGTTCTTAATTTTAAATAAATGTAAATTATTCATGCTGAATTGAAATGTTTATAATTATATTTGCTATTACCGAATATGAGGGATGGTAATTGATATGTTCAAGGAACTACTTGAGTAAGTTTTAAGCAATGGAATTAATTTGAAGTAATGCTTACTTATAAGTTTAAATTGAATGTTGATGGTTATTCCAAGGCATTGCCGAATATACATTTATATATATTTGAAATTGATAAGAAATCGTCGAAGGTGATGGTACTTGGTTGTTGTAATTAGAAGCATGAAATAGGGAATTTTAATGATGATATTATAATGAGATTTAGGCATACTAAACGGAGTTGATGATGGTTTGATGTGGTATAGGCCGAATGCAATATAGTACTTGGATATTGAACACTTTGATATATACATATATAAGTGTATATTCTTGTGTGTAAAGTGAATGTGAATTATATATATATTATGCATATTGAGGGAATAACAAGTTAAGTGAAGCATACATTTAATAATACGGTTCAGTGAGTACCATATGTGCAAAGTTAAGTAATGGCTCTGTGTGAGCGATACGTTACGATAAAAGTTAAGTAACGGCTCTGTGTGAGCGATACGTTACGATAAAAGTTAAGTAACGGCTCTGTGTGAGCGATACGTTACGATAAATGTGAAGTAACGGCTCTGTGTGAGCGATACGTTACGATAAATGTGAAGTAATGGCTCTGTGTGAGCGATACGTTACGATAAGCATTAAGTAACGGCTCTATGTGAGCGATACGTTACTAGAAGTAAGAATAGTAATGGCACTAAGTGTGCGATACGTTACATCAAATACACTGTGTGTGCGGATTTACGGATTTTACGGAGATATAATTCAATGAATGGAGCTATCCGAAAAGTGATAGATAGGTAAGGGATGTATGATAATTGTGTAATTTAAATATCAATGAGGTAAATTGTTCTTGTATACAAAATTAAAGTATCGAGAGGTGATTATTAATCTATGAGTTTGATTGAATAAATGAATGGTATGTTGGTAGTTGATTTTTGAGACCTATTGATCTAGATAGTTGTTGAATGGTAGCATGATATATGTAATTGCAATTACGAATCCGTTATCATCAAGTAAGTTGATTTAATTAACCTTATAGGTTCGGCCACAAAGGTATGTGCATATGTGATGATGAATTGAATTTGTGTATAAGTGGTTATATGTGATATCATATTAAATTTGAATATATGAGTACATGTGATAGTTTAATTAACTTTGGATGATCGGTCATATATACGATAATGGATTAAACTAGTATATTCGGCCATAAGTGATGGTATAATGAATCATGTGTATTTGATCTAATAAGTAAGTTTTAGATGTTGAAATGAAAATTTTATATCATATGTATTTATATGTGAATTATATGAATTGAAAGGTGAGAAAGAAAATTAGGTAGTTAATATGTATATACGTGAACAAATGTATATGTATTTGTTTTGAGATGGGAAAGTGATTTATAGATCGATGTGAAATCTATTATTGAATGTATGAGTGTTTGGCCTTAAGGCTATAAAAGGTAAAAGTTTACGAATGATGATATGAATTATGAGTAAGTGAAGTTACTTAACGAGGAACATGGATTATATGAGAAAAGTGATTGTACATGTGTTTGTGATTAACCAAATTTGGCCTATTTGAATTAAATTATATATGTTTCTATGGTGAATTATTTGCTTATGGCTTACTAAGCTTTCAAAGCTTACTTTGTGTAATTTTCCTATGTTTATAGAGTTTTAAAGACTTGCTCGGGTTGGAAGTCGAAGGAGATTTCATCACACTATCCAATTTTCACTTCGGTAAATAAATGCTTGGAGATTTGGTTATGTGGCATGTATAGACTAGTTTTGATATTGCTAGTTTTGAAGTTGTATATATTTGTATAAGCCATGCGAAAATGGCTTGTCCATCTCGTTATTCTTGGAATTTATATTTTGGCTTGATGATTTCGTTTGATTTAGTTTTGGTATATTTATAAGTATGGTTAATGTATAGAGTTTAAATGAAATGAAGTAAAGATGTTATGATCTAAATTTCGAGTTTTATAACTCGAGTTATAGTCGATTTAGTCAATATGATGCTGATGGACAGTTTCAATTTTTATGCCCCAAATTGGTAGTTAAGTCCGGTAATACCTTGTAACCCATTTCCGGCGACGGATAAGGGTTAGGGGTGTTACAATTCATCTTAATTTTAAAATAGCAAACAAACCCACAAGACACAGACAATGACGTCGAGACTCGATGAAAGGGGGTTGCGGCATGAACCTCAGGGCGCTCTGCTGGCCATTGGGCTGGAGAGCCCATTGCTACTTTGGGCCGGCGCTAGTGAACTTGGTTTTGGATCAATGCGTAATTAAAGATTTTTTTCTTTTTAGCATCTGTGATTAAAGTTTATTCTTTATAAAATTAAGAACAACAAAATAAACTTTTTTTTAAAGAAGAATAACCACTAATTTTGTTTATAAAATATTGATATTTCATCAAGGATGGAACTATTATCTATTATTACTAATAATATGATTATTTAAGTATAATAAAATATAATTTTGTTAAGCAAAAATGATAAGCGGTAAGTAGAAAATTTAATCAATATTAGGTCATAATTAAAATATCCATTTATCTAAATTTTTAATAAAAATGCAAATAAAAAAAAAGAAGTCAATGAAAATGAATAGAACATGGAACGTGGGAGAAAGTGTAGACATAGACTCAACTTTGGGACAATCTTTTTGCAGAAAAAACAAAACGTAGAGGTTATCCCACTTGAGCCTTTGAGGGACTATGCCTACTCTTTTTCTTTTTCTTTTTTTTTTTTCTAAAAAAGAAAATTATTATTTAATATTTTAATAGTGATTTTTTAAATTTTATAAATGAAATTAAAAATAATTATCATGTATTTTATTTATTTATTAGTTTTTAAAATATTATTTTGAAATAAATAATAATTTGGCAAATAAATAAATCCAAGTGGAAGTGAAAAATAGAAATGGCTGTATCACATTATTTCCAGGAAGCACAGGAAAAGAAGAAAATTCAAAGTTGAAACAGTGTATTATTTAATTTTCCATTGGAATAAACTAACATTTAATCTTTGTAGGTGGAGACTAGGTTGAGATATTATTCAATCTGCGTGCAGGTCATTTGTAGGAAGCAAAAAGAAAAGTCAAAATAGAAACAGCCAGTATTCGGTCTGAGTGTTTGACGTTCTTTTCCTATTGCTTTTGCTTTTCCTGAGTCATCATCTTGCTGCTTTCACTTACTTTTCTACCATATTTCTCTTCTGTCTTACTTAAACTCTGTTTAATTTCACCTTCTTTCATGGCTTCTTCTTTTTCCGACATTGAATTCGACACCGCCTTGGGATTGTTACTATCCTGCTCTGATGCTATTGAAGATGGGGATCTGAAAAGCGCCGATGCGTTCCTTCAGAAAATCTTGATTCTTGCTGATGAGAGACCCGGTTCAAAGGAAAGCGATTTGGTGAAATACTTTGCGGACGCTCTGGTTCGCCGAGCCTACGGACTGCATCCTGCTTCTTTCTACTCCATTTTCCCGGTGGATCCTCCACCATATTACCATTGTTACAGCTACCGTATTAATGGCGTCATAAAAAACGTTATCAATGATGCTTTGATGGGAAACAGGCGATTGCACCTCATTGATTTCTCCATCCCGTATTACTGTTTTGAGAGTTCAGTTCTTCGTACACTACCGACCTTCTCCGGCGATCCTCTACCCGTCCGTGTAAGTTACATACTTCCACCATTTCTGAAAAAATATGTTGATTTCTCAAACGAAATGGGGATTTTGACTAGGGATGCCAAGGAAGTTAATGTAAAGTTGGAGGATGAGTTCAAAGTGGCTTATGCCAATAGTTTGGCAGAAGTGGATGAATGTGAAATAGATTTCAAAAGAAGAAGAGATGATGAAATGGTGGTGGTTCACTATAAATTTAAACTTCATAAGTTGGTAAGAGATGCAAAAGCAGTGGAGAGAGAGTTAGTTAGATTGAAGGAGATAAATCCAACGATTGTAATCCTGCTGGACTTCTATTCTAATCATACCCACCCCAATTTCTTGACATGTTTGAAGGATTCTTTTCAGTATTACTTCAATACTTGCACATTCTGGCATCGGTTGGGCAATCATTTCCGGAGTCGGTTGGGCGTTGATTTTGATTTGATGTATCGGTGGGAGTATAACAGGGATGCAAGTGAAGGTAATAATATAATTACGCGGCACCAAACGTTGAGTGAATGGCAACGTCTCTTTTCAATGGCTGGTTTTACTCGAATTCCATTAAGCCACGAGAAAAACGATCTTATCGTTGGTTTAGGTTATTTTTTCATTGGCAGTAATAGTGTTTTAGAAATAATGAGGGAGGAAGAAGAGTGTTTGATTTTAGGTTACAAGGGATGTCCATTTTTTTTCTTATCGGCATGGAAACCCAAAGTTGAAGATGGACACTTCAATTCCATTTCCACCAACCATAAGTTTGGACAAGGTATTTTTTTTTTCTTCTTTTCTTTTTTTATTTTTAAATTATATAACAATTTTGCAATTGAATTAATGGTTGAACGAATCAAAATATCAATTTATTGAGTCAATCAATTACTTTTGATTCAAACCAATTCAAACCATCTTAAATTATAAATCAATTTTTTATATAAATTTTTATTTGATGAATTAAAAATCTATAAATTTCTATATTAATACCAAACCATATGATACATCCATACTAAAATAAATTATTTTAAATTTACTAAAAATAAATAAATTAAAATAAATAATTCCTTATATTTTTTTCACTCAATTGAACTTTTAAATGTTAAAATTTCAATGAATTGAAGGATTTTCCTATTAAAATTAATGGTCAATTTTTAAATGGTAATAGTTACCTTTTTGTGTTATTTTCACCACATGGCATGATAAGATTGTGTCACATGGTGAAAATTAATTTTTTATTAAAAATAATAAATTAAAAATTATAATCATTTTAAAAATATACAATATACAAAAATATTTTAAAAATAGACAAATTTATTGAAAATAGAAAAGTGCACAAAAATGATAAAATTATTATAACGAAAAAAATTAAAAACTTGCAAAAATATTAAAATTAAAAAATTAAAAAAATATAAATTACAAAAAGTAAATATTGTAAAAATATGAACAAAATTTAAAAATATAGAAAATAATTTTAATTTAATAAATTAATAAAAATTACAAAATATTATAAAAATTATAAAAATAAATTAAAAATATAAGACAAAAAATATAATTATACAAGAGAAACTAAGCTCGGAAAATAAGTTGAGAAGTGAAGTGACAATTAAGGTTGTATATAAAATTGTAGATATTTATATATATTTCAAATATTTGATATAATTTTTATTTTTTAAAATTTTCTATTATTTGTTGAATAATATTTTTGTAATTTTATACAAATTTTTTGCATTTTTTATAATTTAAAATATATATTGAGGACATTATTGGGTTTAATGACATTATTAGTAATAAGTTGAAGAAAAGAGAAAGTGAGGAAATTAAAAAAAGTAGAATCATTTGTCCTTTCCTTCACTTATTGTTATGTTTTTATGTTTATTTGAGTAATTATAACATTTTGATTGAATGGAATATGTTTGTAGGTTTCAATCCAAATCCTCTGCCTCTTCAACCTCTTCAACCTCTTCAACCTTTTCTACAGGTATTAACTTCACATTTAACCCTTTGTCGGCTTGAATTTTTTTTACAGTAAAAAGTATAATTTTTATTTAAATCTAATTTTAAAAATAAAAATATTGATATACTCATATTTGAAATATTTTAATTTTTAAAATAATAAAATGAACTAGTCTAGACTTGATCTGGATGAGCTTTCAATTTTTTTTTGGCTCAATCCAACTTCAGTCTATAAACACCTATTTGTGTAAGAAAAAATCAATTTATTCGAATAAGTATAATTATAACATTATGTTTTTAATTTGTTTAAATTTATGAATAATTGACCGCAAAAAGTCACCTTTCAATTTAATTTTTTTTTATCAAATTATAAGTACAATGTCAAAATTCTTTTGATTTAGAGTGTTATTTCAAAATTTATTTGTGGTGATTGTTTCTTATTTAATAATTTTGCAGGGTTTGACATTGAATCGATTAGTTGCTTTTGCTGAGATACATGACATATCCAAAAAATTATATTGTAAACATGATTTTTCAGTAGCTTTAACATGGAGTTCCGAAGTTAACAATACGAATAAACATTTTTGGTGTTCAAACAAGAAATTGACTTTTTTTATCCAAAGCAATTCTTGTTATGTGAAAGATCACAAATCTTATGAATTTATGCTTTGTGAAACATTGAAGATTAATAACCCTTTTATTAAAAAAGCATTTGAATCAGGGGACGGCTACCATTTTGAACCATCTATTACTAAGCTTGACCTAGAATACTACGCATATTCCCAAGTAAAGAAATATAACATAGATGTTGTTGTTGCCATCTGTCTACAAAATCGTCACACAAGTAATGAAGTTTATATGGTACAATTTTTTTGGCCTGCAACTGAGATTGAAAAATCAAAATCTTCGGCTCTTGATATCCTCAATGACTTGAAACGTATGAAGACAAGGTTTGTAACGGTAAAAGTTCAAGGCACCGAAATTAAGTTCCAAGAAGAAGCCATTTCAAGCATTCCTACATCTTCAAACACAGCAATGCCTTTGAAAATAGCTGAAGAAGCAAGGGACTTTCATGCAATAGAAATAAATGGGCATATTGAGCAGGTAATTACATTACCTTTATATATTCTTATATTATTTCAACACTGAATTAATTATGGATTAGCATTTATGGGTCTAATATGATAATAACATTTGCTCTAAAAGGTTTGGGTGGATTTTGATAAGTTTGAAGAAGATGGAAAACAAGTAGCCATCTTTCACATTTAAATCCATCTAATCGGTCTAAAACTTAAAATCAAGTGTTTTTCAATCTAATTAGTTCCAAAAATCAAATTATTTATATACAGTAGTATACATGATTTATTATTCTCAATTTTCTTAGATTGTTTCCAATGGTGACCATGAGATTTGCAAAGCAAATAAGGAGAAACTTCCAAGAACCAAACAGAGAAACTGGAGGCCTAAGACTGGCAAAGCAAATAATTAGAAACTTCCAAGAACCAAACAGAGAAACTGGAGGCCTAAGACTGGCAAAGCAAATAAGGAGAAACTTCCAAGAACCAAACAGAGAAACTCGAGGCCTAAGACTGTCAAAGCAAATAACCATTTTTATGGTTAAAAATTGGCATGATTGATGAAATAACCAGATAGTGATATGTGGCATGCCATGTTTACATCATACTAACGTATAAGGACTAATTTACGCATTTTTTGGTAGAATGGGCGAAAAGCAATTCGACTCCTATTACAAGATCCTCTATGATACTTTTTCCCTACCTTGTTCTCTTAATTGAACTTCTCATTCTTTGTGGAAACAAATTTTAGTAGTTTAAACATTTAGCTGCTATTATTTTTAAAATTATCAACTTCAACGGTGTAGGTTTAGAGTTGTTCATGAGTCGAATCAGGTCTAAAATATGATATTAACATACTTTATACTTATTCAAGCCAGCCCGGTCCAAAATATAGGCTTAAAATTTTGTCCAAGTTCACCTGTATTTACAAAAGACTACTGCAAACCCATTTTATGTTGCCCATATTATTTTTATTTTTTAAAAATATTTATATTATTTTAATTTAATATTTAATGATTTTATTTTTTTATTTGTTGAATTTTTTTATATAATCATCTTAACTCTATTTTAATCTTTACATTAAAATAACATTATATATTTAGTATAAGTTTATTTTTTTAATGTGTTGTAAATTACATAATATAAAAAAATATATATAGTATAAAGAATTATAAGCTTAAAAAAGGGTCGAGCTCAAATCTTGAATGTTTAAGCTTGAACTCGGCCCATATTTTAAATAAATCTATTTTTTTTTAACAAACCTATTTTTTAAGCCTAATATTTTTACTCAAACCCTCTCAAAATTTAGACAGGTTTTCGAGCCTGGATGGGTAATCAACTCATGAACAAGTCTAGGTGTACCTAGGGAGGTAGGCAAGGGTCTTGGCCTCCTCTTGGTTAAATAGAATAATTCCAATTTTAGTCCCTTATAATTATCAAGTATTCAATTTAAACCCCCTTTTTAGACAAAAATTTTACATTTGAAAACTTTACTTCAAACCCTCAATACCGAATTCTCGGCTTCACCTTTGATTATTTAATATCTTTCATCTCTTCTACATTTTTTTTTCCTTTACCTTAATAGCTTAAGTTTCTACAAGGTACCTAAATTTGGCAATTTATACCCATATGGTGCCTAAATTTTTTTTTTAGACCTAACCAGTTTCTAAACTTAAAAATCATTAACCAACTTGGTATCTTTTTTAAGTACTTGACTAACATTATTAAAATTCGTTAATATTATGTTAACAACCAATAGCATAACGACACGTGGCAACCTCACATGTTGACATAAAATAAAAAAAATTAGGCACCAAGTAGATATAAATTACTAAGCCCAAAACAAAGTTTGTGATTAGCTATGCTCAATTTGTTCTAATTTTTAAGACATTCATGCCTTTAGCATCCTCAATACATATGTTCAGTTATTCGGATTATATCCCAATTATTTAGAGTTTAAATAGAAAAGATGAAAAACTCGAATTTCACAGACATTTATTTTCCATTTTTTATTTTGTTTTGCTGCCGACATTTGTAAGTTATTATATGTGTTGATGGTTTAGGACACCATAGTCCTACAAATGCTATGAGACCCTACACAGCAAAGTAGTTGGATGTAAGTGTCACCATCCTACCATTTATTGAACACTTATTTATTTTCCTCTTTTATTATTATTACTATTAAATTTTAAAGGTATAAGATAAAATTAATAATAATTTCGATAAACATTTATTGGGTCAAGCAAAAAAGAAGTTTGATATTTCTTAAATAAGGTTTCGAGTTGAAATTTTGTAGATAAAAATAATAATATCAGAAGAATATTTTTCCCTCCGATGCAGCCTGAGTCTGAATATAATTGGAACTCAATGTAAATATCAAATATCAAAATACCAAACAATAATAATAAAGAAGTATATTTCATACTAGTTTGATCTGGTAATTAAGTTGGCTTAGATTAGGTCAAATTTCAATATTTTTTATTTTTTTAAGTCTAACTAAATTAAATCGATTAATTGTACAATTCAATTGAAAATTAGTAGATTAAACGGTTTAATTTGAATGAAAAAATGTCAATTTACATATAATTTTATAAAATAATAAGCATGACATTTTTTCCTCTTCGGTATTAATATGATAAAAAACGCAAAATAAATTTATTTAAATTTAATTATTAAAAATATTTAAAAAAATATACAGCATGGATGCACATCGTGAGGTACTGAAACTGAAGTTTTTGTGTTTGACAGCAACATCTGAGCTACAAAGATGCATTACACTGACTTCCTACCATTGATTCATTCAACCGTTTACTTCAACGTTTCAACTCGTAAAACGCCTATGTTACATTTCACTTGTTGTGTAAAAATAAGGCTTCCAAAATCATGTTTTTAGAATCACATCGGTTGTTGAATAGGTCAAGTTGTTAGTTCATTTAATATGTTTGGGTTTTCGGTTCAATCGGTTCATTTTCATTTTTTAGATTGGTATTTTGGTCAGTTTTCAGTTCGACTGTCCGGTTCGGTCCTGTTTGATTCAAACATCATTGGATGTAAATGAGATACTAGTACTCGCAAGCTATTTGAGTTTGATTCAGAAAAAAAATTCCAACTAAGCCGAATTCAAGTTTAATCTACTTTACTCAAACGGCTCGTGAACCTTATCAAACTTTTTATTTTTTTATATTGTTAAATTATGTTATTGCACGCCTTAATATATATTATTAACCCTAAGCTTATTTATCAACTTAGAATACGAGTTTAAATAAAAAAAATTGACAAATAAGGTTAACTGAGCTCCAACATGCGTAGCTCAGTTATATCTTGAGCCAAGCTCGAGCTTAAAAATAAATGTTTGATCAAGCTCAAGTAAAATACCGAGCTCTGAATTTCGAGTCAAACTTGAGCTTGACATTGTTCGAGCTCAGCTCAGTTCAACTTGATTACACCCCTAATAAAAAGTGTATATATATATATAATTTTAGATTATTGCAAATCAATTTAAGATATTGTTGAATGGTATATATAAGCTAGTCTATATCGTACTATTAGAGCTATTGTTTTTGTTACAGTACTTATGCATATCAAGATTAGTGTGTTTGGGTGTACCATTTTGAGTTTATTGATATTTTTAAAATATTTTTTTTATATAAGTGGATTAAAGCCTTGCTTGCTCCTAGCTACATTCCTAGATTCCGCGAACTTTGAGATTTCAAGTTTAGTTCCCACCTTAGGTAAAGTATTCGTAGGTTCTCAATTATATTTATTTTAGTTTCAATCTTATCATATGCTCTTTATATAAATATATTTCGTTTATTTTAGTTTAAATCCCGCAATGTGAGCTATATAACGATATATTCTAATTATTAATTTGATTGTACTTTACAATTCGATTCTAATTATAATTAACCGGACATGTCATGAATATTTTTAATTGTAATTTTATTTTTAATCATACTTTTAATTTATTAAAAAATAGAAAATATTAATTAAAAATTCTAAAGTCAACTAATATAATATTTATAATTATAAACTTGGAGTAAAGTTCAATAATTGATAACTTAATCCATTCTTTTATTGAATTGATTGAAACTACTAAAATATATAATAAATAAAAATATTCTTAACAAAAATCCTTTTATAAATAAATTAAATTAAAAAATAGGGTAAAAATCTTTTGAGTATGAAATGCTTTAATACTTTAATTAATTAATATGTTAACAAACATTATTGAATCTTTTGGTTGAAGATTGCTTATTAAATGATGATTGGTGTGGACAATGACCAAATATTTGTTGCTTTTTCTTTATTAACTTTAAGGCAACAAATACTAATTACTACTCTTTAGTATATTTATTATTTGGGTTTTTTAAGGAAAAATAATTAAATGCTTTGTTCTTTTTGTATTATTTTTATGGATTCGTTATCCAATTACTCTATTGGGTCCCGTTCCGTATTTTATGCAGTTCGCACTTTGGCCTTGTAAGTGAGGTGTTCGTGCTCTTTTATGAGACAGCACGATGTGGGCTTACATCACCATGTAGGCGAACCTATATCTAAAAAATACATGTTGACCCTAAAGTAAAATACGTGTTGGTATGTATAAAAACCTACCTATGATACCATTTCTTATAAATACACAGTTTAACACATTTAAAGAAGACAAACTTTAAAATACTCAACAATTTCATAATTTTGAAAGAATTTTTTCAATAAAAAATTAATTAGTTAAATAATCAATAATCCTTGTTTCGGCCATAAGGTTAAGAAGATTTTTAGTGCTCTTTTTGAGTGAAATCTAATTGGTGAATATATGAAATAAAATGATGTTCAATCTAAATCATTATTTAACTTTTAAAATATCTTTTTTTTACATTAATTAATATGACATTTAAAAAATAAAATTAATGGATTATTTTAAAAATCGATAAAAGTAGTGTATTAAATGTAAAAAAAATACATAAATTAGTAACTAATTTGATAAATTTTGAGATTTATTAAAACACGGTTAATATTTTCTTAAATACCATCTTAATTTTCTAATAATTTATATTAAAAATTAATTAATATTTTTTCCTTTTTTAATTGAAATATTCTTACAAAAAAAATTGATTAAAATAAGACAATTAAAACCCATTAATTATTAATAGAAAGTACTAGGGATTCTCTTTCATTATCTAAATTAAAATAATTAGGTAAACAACCCTTTTTTTAATAAAATATAAATAAATTAATACCATTTTCAAAGCTAACTAATCCAATGTTTTTTTTAATTCAAAATATTCCCCAAAAAGGAGGTGTTTTTCATTATTTATACTTAATTATATCAAAACATGAATCAAGAATTTGGTCGGATTATCGATTGTTAATTCAACCGATTAAATTATTGATTCAATAATAATTTAATAAAAATAAGAATATCAATTAGAATGGGTAAAAGAATTATTGATGTCCTTATATTAAGAATCGGGTTACATTTTTTTTCTCTCTACTCAAAAATGGACAAATCGATCCTTATACGTTAGATCAAAAATTAAATTAGTCTTTCTGCTAAAAATCTCATCCATTTCTATTATTGAAAACGAGTCCCTATATGTCAGCATAAGGTACATATAACACGTCATGTGTCACATTTTAATAAAAAAGACCAAATTGCTCTTTGATCTAACATACATGGGCTAATTTATCCATTTTTAATAGATGGGGCAAATACAATTTGACTCTTAGTATCGGGCTCCATGATACTTTTACCATCAAAATGGTTAAGATTAAAAAATTTAGAAGTTGGTTTAAATTTTAAAATATCATAATTTTGTACGACCTAGCACACATTGATACAAATCGATTTCGATCGAAATAGGTTAAAATGCATTGCAATTTTAATTGAACAGTACTTAGACTATTGGGGATGGTTAAGGACTAGAACGATGCATATTGACTAACACGCTCGTATCAATATCATATCAATTAAGAATATATGTCACTTTTTAATTCTATTTATAAAATTTAAAAAAATCCACAACGTGACAAATAACTATTTTTATATTACTAATGTATAAAAATTATATTTATTATATAATTTATACATATATTAGTGATGTACTATTTTCTTGTTTTTACTTGTCAATGTCAAAAGGGAATTTTTTTTTAAATTATTGACTTGAGAATATTAAAAAATAAAAATAAAAAGTCTATGAAAGATGCTTCTGCAGCTAACTTTTTTTTTTTCTAAGTTGACTTGAGAATAAATTTCATGTCACTTTATTCTTCAACAATTTAACTTGTTTATTAATTATTGCTTTTCCACCAATACTGCATAAATTTGGCTGTTCTCTATGGCTTAAAACTTTGGTCATTATCAAATTGTAAATATTAAAATTTTTATTTTAATATTTATATATATTATAATTAAATTTAAATAATAATTTAATTATTAAATAATAATCCAAATACGGTTAACCAAAATTTAAAACTAAAATAAAAACTCACATATTATGCTCGTAGTTGTTTAAAATTAATAAAATAATAAATATATATTTGATATAAATACTTTTATTATTTAAATTGAATCAGTCAAAATTTATATTTTTTATCCAAATTTGTCATTTAGTGAATTGGGGCCGGGCCAGGCTGGGTCCGAGCCAAAAATACCTTACCCGAGGCCCGGCCCATTTTTTAAACTGGCCTTATTTTTTGTCCAAGCCCATTTTTCGGGCTTATATTTTTGCCCAAACCCTCCCAAATTTTAGTCAGGCCTTCGGGTCGGGCCAGGCCACCCGACCCATGAACATCTCTATACAAGATCCTCTATGATACTTTTTCCCTACCTTGTTCTCTTAATTAAACTTCTCATTCTTTGTGGAAACAAATTTTAGTAGTTTAAACATTTAGCTGCTATTATTTTTAAAATTATCAACTTCAACGGTGTAGGCCTAAAGTTGTTATGAGTCGAATCAGGTCTAAGTATGATATTAACGTACTTTATACTTATTCAAGCCCAGCCTAGTCCAAAATATAGGTCTAAAATTTTGTCCAAGTTCACCCGTATTTACAAAAGACTAATGCAAACCCATTTTACGCTGCCCATATTATTTTTATTTTTTAAAATATTTATATTATTTTAATTTAATATTTAAAGATTTTATTTTTTTATTTATTTAATTTTTTATATAATCATCTTAACTCTATTTTAATCTTTACATTAAAGTAATATTATATATTTAGTATAAGTTTATTTTTTAATGTGTTGTAAGTTACATAATATAAAAAATATATGTAATATAAAGAATTATAAACTTAAAAAAGAGTCGAGCTCAAATCTTGAATGTTTAAGCTTGAGCTCGGCCCATATTTTAAATGAGTCTTTTTTTTTAACAAGCCTATGTTTTAAGCTTAATATTTTTGCTCAAACCCTCTCAAAATTTGGACAGATTTTCGAGCCTGAATGGATAATCAACTCATGAACAAGTCTAAGTGTACCTGGGAGGTAGGCAAGGGTCTTAGCCTCCTCTTGGTTAAATAAAATAATTCCAATTTTAGTCCCTTGTAATTATCAAGTATTCAATTTAAACCCCTTTTTAGACAAAATTTTTACCTTTGAAAACTTTACATATATATATATATACACATTTTAGGAAATTATTAGTATAATCATAATTATAATTATAAATATAAATAATATATTCGAATAATTATGATTAGAATCAATCATTAGAAAAGTAAGATACAACAAATAATTAAACCAATATCAAAATAAATTTGAATGGATCCACACATGATAAGGCTTAAACCAGGGATTTAAATTATGGTTGCAGCCTCGTTTTTAGTCGCGTTGCGTTTATCGCGGTTGCGGACATAACGGATGCTATTGCGGTCACTGCGGGTATCGCGGTTGTGAATTTTTTTAAAAACTTCACACAACTAATAACTAATACCAAATTAAAAAGAAATAGATATCAACAGGAATTGCGGAAAAATAACAGGAATAGCGGCCCGTTATTGCCGCAATTAGTCGTTACTCTTTAAATTGCGGCCGCAATCCACCATTATTGGTGTGACTCCGCTTCACGCCGCTATTTTTTGCAGTAGCGATTTCGAACGGTGCTGTTACCGCAATATAACGGCCGCTATTCCGCTAGCCGATCGCTATTTTAATCCCTGGCTTAAACAATAATAAATTTAAAGAAAATGCGAACATAATTTACATTGAATTGGTGGTCAAACTGACCAGGCATTAGTTCGTCAGTCTAATTGATTTGTCTGGTCCAACCACTTTGTTCGATTCAATTAAGTAAATCATTAAAAATTTATAAAAATAAAAAAATATTAAATAAAAATCTAGTTTAACCGGTCCATACCAATTCTCAAATTAACTAATATGATACCTCTCTCCAGATCGATACTTCAACCGATTTCCAATTCATGTAATTGGTCCATCTGGTTCAAAAAACCATGCATAAAACTAGAATCTAAGTTTTCAAAATCTCAAAACATCAACCCTAATATTTATATATTTAATGAACCCCGGTAGGAGATAATTTTTCTTACAATACTTTTCTTTTTGTTAAAATACACTCCAATTTATTTGCACTATTTATATATTTTAAATTTATTTTTTTTAAATATAAATGTAATTGTTAACATTATTAGTGTAACATTCCAAAAATTTTGGGTGTTGTGATAACAAAACACAATCATGGCATGAGGAGTAGTGGAGAAAAAAAGGGGGAAAACACAATCATAGCATGAGGAGTGGTGGAAAAAAAAAGAGGGAAAACACAATCATGGCATGAGGAGTGGTGAAAAAAAAAAAGGGGAAAATACAATCATGGCCCGAGGAGTGGTGGATAGTTAATTGTGGAGAGTGGTGGTGGTTGGCCAAAATTGGGAGGTGTGTTGAGGGAGCATATTCGGCCATTGGTATATGGAGAGTGATCTTTTGCTCATTTTGCATTTTTGGTATTTTCTATTCTATTGTATTGGTTTTTTTCTTTTTTGGCATTTCTTTTCTCCTTTGGATAAGTTTTCTTTCTTCTTGTCTCTTTTTGGAAACTGACCACTCATACAACTTTTGTTCAACCTCCCATCCTTTTCAATCATTTTTCTACTCAACCTCCCATCCTTTTCAATCATTTTTCTACTCAATAGCCGAACCTCCCGTGTTATCCCATTTTAAATCAGCTTTTCTCTTGTGTGTTCACCATAGTCAAACCTTATTTCTTCTTTGCTTCTCTACTTTTTCTCCATCAACTGAACCTCTACCTTTCTCCAATCTGAATTGGTGCTTTTCTTTTACTAATAACCGAAGTTGAGTAGCCTAAAGCTTAGGGGACTGTTGATTGCCAAATCTACCTTGACTATTCGGTCTTGTTGTGAGCACAAGATAATATCTGTTCTCCTATTTCTTTTCCATCGGTTCTTCCTTTTCTCCTCTCTCTAAAGCCGAAACTTCTATTCTTCTTGCAAGGCCGATTTTACCAGGAAGCAACTGCCGAATCTCTTCTTGTCTAACCCTCATGTTGTGATACTCCTCTCTTCACTCCTCTTGATCAAAAAGGGTTACTGTTGCCGAATCTAAGTGTAGGTGATCGATTACTCTAGCCAAGATGGAGGCAAAGCCGAATATTGTCACACTTTTGGAAGAGATTATTTTGTGGTAAGTAAGGTGAGTGGCTATTCGGATTCAACTTAGATTTGTTAAATCAGAGTGTTTAATAACTGTTTGGGATATATTGGAACATAGGTATGAATTTCAAGGATTCAAGCAACGCTCGTAACAGGTGTGTAATCTCACACCCACTTCGATAATTGCGTGTGGTATTTTGTGAAACGGCCAAAAACCTAAAGGCCGGAAAGCTGGCAATTATGACCATTCGAGCGTACGAGCGCTTGTAGTGGTAAATCGAGACACGAATCGTGACGTTGAGTCGTGGAGAGTGTCACGAACACTCTCATGATGTTGAAACTGTAATGAGCCTAACCTGGCCGAACGGGCCTAATGGGCTTTTCGGCCATTTGAGCAAAATTGTGGGAAAACTTCTGAAAGGTAAGTGCGGTTACGAGATCGGGAATTTTGAGTTCGAAATCATGAGAAATGGGCCACACGAGCGTGTAGGCCCATTTGGGCCAAAAATAAATTTTAGGCCCAATAGTTCCGTAAAGACCCAAATAGGGTCCTGAGTTGCTCGAGGCGACAATAGACCTTTGGAAAGGACAGTTAAGAAAAAAATTACGAATTACCCTTGGTGGGTAAAATTATCGAATTTGTAACAGCTCGATTTTGGGCCTAGTCGGAATAGTGGTTTTGGGACCACAAATCCAATGAAAAAAAATTTATATTCTTATATTTTTATGATCTACAATTTTACGAAATGACTTCATGAAAATTTCGTTCGAAACTTTTGATGTTTGGGCATTCAATTTAGTCAAAAGGACTAAATTGTAAAAAGTGCAAAACTTGAGTTCTAGAAGCTAGAGGTATCTAATTGCTATGAAATTTTAAATTGGAGGTCCTTAAATGGTAACTAGACCATTGGTTAACTAGTTGGACAAAGAATGGACATCAAATAGGTGAAATAGAATATTTTTAAATTAAGGGCATTTTAGTCATTTGGTGATTAAAATGAATTAAAAACAAAATTAAAAGCCAATTTTTGCTCATCTTCAAACCCTTGGCCGAAATTCTCATAAGGAAGATATAGCTAGGGTTTTTCAAGCTTCCAAGCTCGATTGTAAGTCCGTTCTAGCCTCGTTTTTAATGATTTTTACGTTTTTGAAATCCTCGTAACAAGATTTACCTATTTCTACCATTATTTTGAGCTAGGGTTTGTGTTTAAAAATTTACCCATGGATGAAATGCATGTATTTTGATGTTTTATGGTAGAATATGAAGCTTGAAATTATGTTAAAAAACTTTTGCTAAGTGATTTTAAGTGAAAACTAGTAAAATGACATAATCGGTAAAAATACCTAATGTTCATAAGTGTATGTTAGAGTAAGAATTTGATGTTGCCATAGAAGGGAAAAATGATCAGCATGCTATAAAACATAAGAATAAGGGCTGAAGTTTAATTTTCGAGTATTGGGGCAAAATTGTAAATATGTGAAACTTTAGGGGCAAAAATGTAATTTTTCCATGGTGTGATTTTTTAGACTAAACAGAATAATGTGAGTATTAAATTAGTTAAATGTGTTATTATAGATCAAGAAAAATGAGGAATTGACCTTGATCGGGGAAAAGAAAAGGTTGCGGACTAAATTGCAAATTCGTCATATTTTGCACCGAGGTAAGTTTGTATGTAAATAAATGCATCGTTTTTACTTACGTTTTCATATTTTGATAAATGGTATGAATTGTGGCTGAATATTTGATGTAATTGACAAAATATAGACAAATGAGAAATTTCCCGGTTGAACCATAGGAATAAAAATGGATACGAGTGACATGTTCACTAGAAACCTATGTAAAATCTAAGTGAAATAAGTTATCCGGGTGCTGGTCCGTACGTTCTACCGGTGGCTGAGTTATCCGGCATGTGTTACGGATACTCAACAGCTTGTGTGAGCAGCACTGAGTAGTTACGTATGACCGACAGCTTGTGTGAGCGGACCGAGATTGTGATTATGTGAAACGGTGTCTTTGGTCTTATAAGTTCTACCGATGGTCGGGTAATCCCGCATGTGTTGCGGATACGGATACTTGTGTGAGCAAAGACCGAGTAGTTACGTATGACCGGCGGCTTGTGTGAGCAGACCCGTGAATGTGTATAACTCGAGAATGAGTCTATGTGTGATAAGTGATTTGAAGTAGCTTTGGCTACAAGTGTGGCACTATGTGCAATATTCCGATGTCTCCGTTAATATTCAGATGTGTTCAATTGCAAATTGACTAAGTGAAAATACAATGTGGCTATGTAACAACTAAGTGTAATTGAATATGATTATGTGATGAATAAGTGCAAGTATATGCGTGTAAACTTATAAGCAATGTGCTCGATATGTGATCGAACTTTGGTAAGATTGATACGGAGTAAGTGTTCCAATGAAAGTTACTATAAAGAAAACATGAAAGAATGAAATTTAGAAATAAAACAGTTTTGGACAGCAGCAGTAGAGTAAATTTGAAAAATCACCAAAAATGGTAGAAATGGAATTAGTAGTAGAGTGAGATATGAAATTAAATCTTATTGAGTCTATTTTCATATGAAATAAATAGAGAATGCAAAGAAATTCTGTATTTTGAGATATCTAGATTTTTGTGAGACTAGTTCAGAGTGATTTCGAGATCCCCTATTTTGACTTGGAAAAATCATTAAAAATTGTAAAAAAATAATTTTTGGACATAATTTATATATTTAGATTCCTTAATGAGTCTAGTTTCAAATGAAACAAATTATAACATCATTTGAATTCTACACAAGGAGAAAATTGATTCGTAGTGAAAAGTGGTCAGAATAGATGAACAGTGAAATAGAGGAAATTTTAATGAATAAACTGTACTAATTGGCTAAGTCAAAAATTCTGAAAATTTTATGGTATGAAGATATGTGAATCTAGTTTCAGGTAAAAGTTACGGATCTTAATTTGGAGTTTCGTAGCTTAAGATAAAAATAATTTAGTCACTGTGACTCGAATAGACAGCTTGCTCCAAACTTGAATAAATAATGAATTTGATTGTAGGTTGATTGTGTTGTTTTATAAACATATTAAATCCATTTATTAATTATTTATATACTTACTTACTAAGCTATATGCTTACTCTCTTTTCTTTTCCTTGTTCTATAGTGTCATCAAGCTAGCTCGGGATACGGTGATCGTCGGAGATCCATCCACACTATCAGCCTTCTTTTGGTATTTTGAAAACAATATTTTGGAAATTATGGCATGTATAGAAGGCTTAATTGTTTAGTTATTTATGTAACGAATGGTTATTTTGCTTATGGGTATTGACGAGTTATTTTGCTTATGGGTATTGACGACTATGTATGGAAAAAGTTTTAAATTTATATGGATTTTACATTTTAAATTTTGTACAATAGCTTGGATCATGTCTGGTAATGCCTCGTATCCTGTTCCGGCGACGGACCTGGGTAAGGGGTGTTACATTTTAGTGGTATCAGAGCTATGGTTTAGTCGGTTCTCAGACTAACATAGCGTATGTAAAAGTCTAGCTATACATGCCATAAAAATACTGTGATAGTGTGACGACTCCTGACAATTTAAATTGTGTTTTTATATAGTAAATGGATCCCGACCGAGCTGTAGCTGATGACGTAGAAAGTAATGTGCCGGCTCCCATGCAAGGGACCGTGCCAGTGGGTAGTAGACCTGAAACACATAGTCATGGAGATGGGGCTCGGGAAGCCTTCCTCCATATGATGAATAATTGGTATACAGAATTTGTTCGAGCGAATCCGAATGTTCAACCTCCTCCACCCCCTCCTATTCCTTAACCGGTTCTCGTAGTTCCTCAAGGTACAGAAATGATAAGACTGACTAAGCCTCCGGTTGATAAGATCCAAAGCAAAGGGCTGAAGAATTTGGAGGCTAACATAGATGATGATCCCAGAAAGCGAGTTTTGGCTTGAGAATTCTATTCGGGTATTTGATGAACTTTCTTTTACTCCCGAAGAATGTTTAAAGTGTGCTATATCTTTATTAAGGGACTCGGCATATCACTGGTGGAAGACACTGGTATCTGTGGTTCCGAAAGAAAGGGTTACATGGGATTTCTTACAAGAGGAATTCAGAAAGAAGTACATAAGCCAACGGTTCATTGATAAAAACGCAAAGAGTTTCTCGAGTTAAAGCGGGGACCGAATGTACGTGGCGAGTATGAAAGAGAGTTTGTTAGACTAAATTAAATATGCCGAGGAATGTGTGTCTACCGAGGCCATTATGTGTAAGAGATTTGAAGATGGGTTGAACGAGGATATTCGACTGCTAGTTGGGATCTTAGAGTTGAAAGAGTTTGTGGTATTGGTTGATCGAGCTTGTAAAGTCAAGAAGATTTGAACAAAGAAAAGAGAAAAGTGTGATTGAAGCCAGAGATGCAAGAAAGAGGCCAATAAGTAAGTCATTCCAATCTCAGACCAAGAAATCCAAAGATATGAATCATCGATTGACTGTTTCAGCTGGGTATTCGCACCGAGACCGTGGGAGATCATATTCGGGTTCTAAAACTCAAGCTACTTCAATGGCAAGTATGGGTAATGTTAGATCCAATAGACCTGAATGTCAGCATTGTGGTAGACGACACCCCGGCGAGTGTTATATTGTTAGCCGTGCTTGTTTTAAGTGTGGTTCTCGAGAGCACTATATTAAAGATTGCCCTGAGAAGTTTGAAGAAGGAAAATATCAAAGTGTTAGACCGGGTAATACTGCCAGCAGAGGTAGACCACTGAGAAATGCCAGAACTGGAGCTAGCAGTAAAAGTATAGCGAAAGAATCAGCTGTGATGTCAGAAGTGAGAGCACCTGCTAGAGCTTATACCATACGTGCCTGTGAGAATGCGTCATCTCCCGATGTGATTATTGGTACATTCTCTCTTTATGATACTAATGTTATTGCATTGATTGATCCCGGATCTACTCATTCCTATGTTTGTGTGAATTTAGTATCTAGCAAAAGTTTGCCTGTTGAACTTACTGAATTTGTGATTAAAGTGTCAAACCCTTTAGGCAAATATGTGTTAGTTGATAAGGTTTGCAAGAATTGTCCTTTGATGATTCATGGTCACCGCTCGCTAATCGATGTTGTTGCCATTTGATGAGTTTGACGTTATTCAGGTATGGATTGGTTGGCATTGCATGATGCCAAGGTAAATTGTAGACAGAAAACCCTTGAATTGAAATGTGAAAATGGTGAGATTCTTTGGGTTGAAACAGATGAATCAAATAAATTGTCTATGGTGATTTCGCACATGTCCGCTTTCGTAAATACATGAGAAAAGGGTGTGAAGCTTATCTTACTTATGTGTTGAAATTGAGATGTCAAGGTCGAAGCTTGAATCAATACCCAGAGTTTGTGAATTTCGGATGTGTTCCCGTAAGAATTGCACAGGTTACCTCCGATTAGAGAGATTGAATTTGCTATTGATCTATTGCACAGGACCGCACCGATCTCGATTTCTCCTTATAGAATGGCTCGAGTGAATTGAAAGAATTAAAAGCTCAGTTGCAAGAGTTGTGAGATAAGGGATTTGTGAGACCGAGTTTTTCTCCTTGGGGTGCTCCCGTATTGTTTGTGAAGAAAAAGGATGGATCTACGAGACTTTGTATTAACTATTGTGACTCAACAAAGTGACTATAAAGAACAAGTATCCGTTCTTAGAATTGATGATTTATTTGACCAGCTGAAAGGGGCGACAGTGTTTTCAAAGATCGACTTGATGTCTGGTTACTATCAGCTGAGAGTTAAAGAGTCAGATGTGCCAAAAACCGCTTTTAGAACAAGATATGGACATTATGAGTTTCTTGTGATGCCTTTCGGTTTGACTAATGCTCCTGCCATCTTTATGGACATGATGAATCGCATTTTTCAACCATACTTGGATAAGTTTGTGGTTGTGTTCATAGATGATATCCTGATTTATTCTCGAGATGTGTCCGAACATGCTGAACACTTGAAAACGGTGTTGCAGATTTTGAGAGAGAAGAAATTGTTTGCTAAATTCAGTAAAAGTGAGTTTTGGCTTTGTGAAGTCGGATTTTTAGGACACATAGTTTTGGGTGATGGTATTCGGGTTGATCCGAGTAAAATTTCGGCAATAGTTGATTGGAAACCGCCAAAGAATGTATCCGAAATTAGAAGCTTTTGGGCTTAGCCGCATTATTATAGACGTTTTGTTGAGGATTCTCGATGATTGCCTCTCCTATGACTAAGTTGTTGCAAAAGAATGTTAAGTTTGAATGGACCGATAAATGTCGCAAAGTTTGAGAAGTTGAAAGCGCGATTGAGTAAAACACCGGTTTTGGTACAACTGAGTCGGGAAAAGAGTTTGTGATTTATAGTGATGCATCATTGAATGGTCTTGGTTGTGTGTTGATGCAAGAGGAAAAGTAGTAGCTTATGCCTCGAGACGACTAAAATCGCATACGAGAAGAACTATCCGACGCATGATTTGGAATTGGCCGCCATCGTATTTGCTTTGAAGATTTGGCGTCATTATTTGTATGGTGAGAAATGTCGAATCTTTACTGATCATAAAAGTTTGAAGTATCTGATGAATCAAAAGGACTTGAATTTGCGACAACGGAGGTGGCTCGAATTATTGAAAGATTATGAGTTAGTGATTGATTATCATCCAGGAAAAGCGAATGTAGTCGCAGATGCCTTGAGTAGAAAATCTTTGTATGCTTTGAGAGCTATGAATATGAGTTTGGCTTTGTCTGACGACGGTTCGGTTTTGACCGAGTTGAGGGCTAGACCGTTATTTCATCAGCAAATTTGCGAAGCTCAAAGGAAAGACAAGGAATTGCAAGTTAAAAGAGTTCAATGTGAATCGGGTAGTGATTCAGATTTTCGAATCGGATCAGATGATTGCTTGATGTTCCGTGATAGGGTATGTGTACCGAAAGATGATGAGTTGATTCGAAAAATTTTACATGAGGCACACAGTGGTTGTTTGTCAGTTCATCCGGGTAGTACAAAATTGTATAGTGATTTGAATAAATTATATTGGTGGCCAGGTATGAAAAGAGATATTTCTGAGTTTGTATCAAAGTGTTTGATTTGTCAACAAGTGAAAGCTGAGCATCAAGTGCCTTCGGGTTTACTTCAACCAGTGATGGTTCTTAAGTGGAAATGGGATAGAATTACGATGGATTTTGTGACAGGTTTGCCTCTGACTCCGAAAAAGAAAGATGTCGTTTGGGTTGTGGTTGATAGATTGACTAAATCGGCTCACTTTATACCGATACGTACTGATTACTCACTTGATAAGTTGGCTGAATTGTATATTGCGAAATTATGAGATCGCGGAGTGCCTATGTCTATTATTTTGGATAGAGATCCGAGGTTCACTTGAGGTTTTGGAAAAAGTTGCAAGAAGCCTTGGGTACGAAATTGAATTTTAGTACCGCGTTTCACCCGCAAACTGACGATCAATCCAAAAGAGTAATTCAGGTTCTTGAAGACATGCTCCGATGTTGTGTTTTAGAATTCGAAGGTAGTTGGGAGAAATATCTACCTTTGGTTGAATTTGCTTACAACAATAGTTATCGATCGAGTATCTGAGATGGCACCGTCACGAAGCATTATATGGTCGCAAGTGTCGAACTCCTTTGTATTGGACCGAGCTTAGTGAGAAAGCAGATTCACTGAGTTGATTTAGTTAGAGAAGCGAAGAGAAAGTGAAAGTAATTCGTGATTGTTTGAAAGTCGCTCAGATCGAGAAAAGTCATATGCTGATTTGAAAAGAAAAGAAATTGAGTTTCAAGTGGGTGATAAAGTGTTTCGAAAGTATCTCCATGGAAAAGATTTTGAGATTTGGCCGAGAAAGGGCAAGTTGAGTCCCCGTTTCATTGGGCGTATGAGGTTATCGAAAGGATTGGACCGATGGCATATCGATTAGCTTTACCAGTGAGTTAGAAAGAATTCATAATGTGTTTCATGTGTCAATGTTGCGACGCTTATCGTTTCGATCCTTCACATGTGATTTCTCCGACAGAGATTGAGATTCGACCGGATATGACCTATGATGAGGAACCGATTAAGATTTTGGCTCGGGAGGTTAAACAGTTGAGAAATAAAAGTATAGCCTTAGTGAAAGTGTTGTGGCAAAGACATGGAGTGGAAGAAGCTACGTGGGAACCAGAGGAAGCCATGAGAAAAACAGTACCAAACTTCTTTTCCGGTAAGATTTTCGGGGACGAAAATCCCTAAAGGTGGGAGAGTTGTAACAGCCCGATTTTGGGCCTAGTCGGAATAGTAGTTTCGGGACCACAAATCCGATGAAAAAAATTTATATTCTTATATTTTTATGATATACAATTTTATGGAATGACTTCGTGAAAATTTCGTTCGAAAATTTTGATGTTTGGGCACTCAATTTAGTCAAATGGACTAAATTGTAAAAAGTGCAAAACTTGAGTTCTAGAAGCTAGAGGTATCTAATTGCTATGAAATTTTAAATTGGAGGTCCTTAAATGGTAACTAGACTATTGGTTAACTAGTTGGACAAAGAATGGACATCAAATAGGTGAAATAGAATATTTTTAAATTAAGGGCATTTTGGCCATTTGGTGATTAAAATGAATTAAAAACAAAATTAAAAGCCAATTTTTGCTCATCTTCAACCCCTTGGCTGAAATTCTCATACGGAAGATATAGCTAGGGTTTTTCAAGCTTCCAAGCTCGATTATAAGTCCGTTCTAGCCTCGTTTTTAATGATTTTTACGTTTTTGAAATCCTCGTAACAAGATTTACCTATTTCTACCATTATTTTGAGCTAGGGTTTGTGTTTAAAAATTTACCCATGGATGAAATGCATGTATTTTGATGTTTTATGGTAGAATATGAAGCTTGAAATTATGTTAAAAAACTTTTGCTAAGTGATTTTAAGTGAAAACTAGTAAAATGACATAATCGGTAAAAATACCTAATGTTCATAAGTATATGTTAGAGTAAGAATTTGATGTTGCCATAGAAGGGAAAATGATCAGCATGCTATAAAACATAAGAATAAGGGCTGAAGTTTAATTTTCGAGTATTGGGGCAAAATTGTAAATATGTGAAACTTTAGGGGCAAAAATGTAATTTTTCCATGGTGTGATTTTTTAGACTAAACAGAATAATGTGAGTATTAAGTGAGTTAAATGTGTTATTATAGATCAAGAAAAACGAGGAATTGACCTTGATCGGGGAAAAGAAAAGGTTGCGGACTAAATTGCAAATTTGTCATATTTTGCACCGAGGTAAGTTTGTATGTAAATAAATGCATCGTTTTTACTTACGTTTTCATATTTTGATAAATGGTATGAATTGTGGCTGAATATTTGATGTAATTGACAAAATATAGACAAATGAGAAATTTCCCGGTTGAACCTTAGGAATAAAAATGGATACGAGTGACATGTTCACTAGAAACCTATGTGAAATCTAAGTGAAATAAGTTATCCGGGTCTTTGGTCCGTATGTTCTACGGTGGGTGAGTTATCCGGCTTGTGTTACGGATACTCGGCGGCTTGTGTGAGCAAGACCGAGTAGTTACGTATGAATGAAGCGACTTGTGTGAAGCGGACCGGGATTGTGATTATGTGAAGCGGGTCTTTGGTCTTATAAGTTCTACTAGTGGTGGGTAATCCCGCATGTGTTGTGGATACCGACGACTTGTGTGAGCAAAGAGCAGAGTAGTTACGTATGACCGAGCGGCTTGTGTGAAGCAGACCAGCGAATGTGTATAACTCGAGAATGAGTCTATGTGTGATAAGTGATTTGAAGTAGCTTTGGCTACAAGTGTGGCACTATGTGCAATATTCCGATGTCTCCGTTAATATTTAGATGTGTTCAATTGCAAATTGACTAAGTGAAAATACAATGTGGCTATGTAACGACTAAGTGTAATTGAATATGATTATGTGATGAATAAGTGCAAGTATATGCGTGTAAACTTATAAGCAATGTGCTCGATATGTGATCGAACTTTGGTAAGATTGATACGGAGTAAGTGTTCCAATGAAAGTTACTATAAAGAAAACATGAAAGAATGAAATTTAGAAATAAAACAGTTTTGGACAGCAGCAGTAGAGTAACTTTGAAAAATCACCAAAAATGGTAGAAATGGAATTAGTAGTAGAGTGAGATATGAAATTAAATCTTATTGAGTCTATTTTCATATGAAATAAATAGAGAATGCAAAGAAATTCTGTATTTTGAGATATTTAGATTTTGTGAGACTAGTTCAGAGTGATTTTGAGATCCCCTGTTCTGACTTGGAAAAATCATTAAAAATTGTACAAAAATAATTTTCGGACATAATTTATATATTTAGATTCCTTAATGAGTCTAGTTTCAAATGAAAGAAATTATAACATCATTTGAATTCTGCACAAGGAGAAAATTGATTCGTAGTGAAAAGTGGTCAGAATAGATGAACAGTGAAATAAAGGAAAATTTAATTAATAAACTGTACTAATTGGATAAGTCAAAAATTCTGGAAATTTTATGGTATGAAGATATGTGAATCTAGTTTCAGGGAAAATTTACGGATCTTAATTTGGAGTTTCGTAGCTTAAGATAAAAATAATTTAGTCACTATGACTCGAATAGACAGCTTGCTCCAAACTTGAATAAATAATGAATTTGATTGTAGGTTGATTGTGTTGTTTTGTAAACATATTAAATCCATTTATTAATTATTTATATACTTACGTACTAAGCTATATGCTTACTCTCTTTTCTTTTCCTTGTTCTATAGTGTCATCAAGCTAGCTGGGGATACGGTGATCGTCGGAGATCCATCCACACTATCAGCCTTCTTTTGGTATTTTGAAAACAATATTTTGGAAATTATGGCATGTATAGAAGGCTTAATTGTTTAGTTATTTATGTAACGAATGGTTATTTTGCTTATGGGTATTGACGAGTTATTTTGCTTATGGGTATTGACGACTATGTATGGGGAAAGTTTTAAATTTATATGGATTTTACATTTTAAATTTTGTACAATAGCTTGGATCATGTCCGGTAATGCCTCGTATCCTGTTCCGGCGACGGACCTGGGTAAGGGGTGTTACCGAATTACCCTTGGTGGGTAAAATTACCGAATTACCCTTGGTGGGTAAAATTACCGAATTACCCTTGGGGGTAAATTTACCGAATTACCCTTAGTGGGTAAAATTACTAAATTACCCTTAGTGGGTAAAATTTCTGAATTACCATTGTTGGGTAAAATTACCAAAATACCCTTGAAGGGTAAATTATTGAAATACCCCTGGGTTGTGAAATTACTAAAATACCCTTGATGGGTCAAATAACCGTTTTACTCTCAGTGTTGTCTAGTAAGGATGGTATGTTTATATATATTATATTTGCATATGTTGATATGTTATTGCATTATATTATGTTGCATGGGTTTTGGGAGATGATAAAAGGGGAAGTGCTATTCTGTGACTCTGTCACAAGGGGTCTGGGACCATAGTGGTTTGGAACCACGTATACATACGATTATCAGTGACTTGTCTCAGTAGTTTGGGACCACAGTAGGTTGGCCCCACGTTTATATATTCTGGGACCACAGTGGCTTGATGCCACTGGTGTTTGGCGATTCAGGAGACCTAGAGAATGGAAAACTAGTTTGGGCTGGACTGCATTGCATACATCTTTAATATGCTATATTGTGTGGGCTAAGGCCCAACGTGCATCTGTAGGCTTAAGGCCCAATTGCTTTATAAGGGGAATTACACACTGAGTCTCGGTAACTTACCCCTCTGCTTAATTTTGCAGGTAATAGCTAGATCGCGGATTTGGAGCCGAGGCAGACTCGAGGTGGCCATGCAATATTTTTCTCGCAAATTCAGTTTCTTTATTTAAACTCACTATTAATTTTTGGGTTTTTATTATGTAATAAGACCGCTATAACTTGAAATTGGGTTTTAGATTTTTATGCTAATGGTGCATGTTTTATAAACTGTCGAATATGGGGTTTTTCCGAAAAATTTTAAATATAAATAAATAGTTTTCAAAGTGCTTAACAAAAGATGGATTGCAAGTAACTAATTAATTCTGAGTTTTTATTAAAACTGCTACATCGTTTTAAAATGTCACTTTACGCGAATCCGTGATTTTGGCTTTCGTAAAATAACAGATTTGTTTACAACCTTTTTGATCTGATTAAAAAGAAGTCGGTACAAAACTTTCAAACACAACTGTAAAACATTTTACAACACAGACATTTAACAAAAAAATGGTTTTTAAATTACGTTGTTTCATTAAAAATTTCAAAACCTCCAATCCTGTAACATACCAGATTTGGTCGTAGCGTATTGACCAAGTTTAGGGTGTTACAATTAGAATTATTTTATAAAATTTATCCACATCACATTTTAAAATAAAATTATTTATGCGTATTATTAAAAATATGTAATTAAATTCGAAAAATTTTATTCTTAATCATCTAATATGCTAACGGTTACCCATACCCTACTTTTTGATTCATGATATTTGACAGTCCATTTTTCCATTAAACAAATGTGAAACACATTGAAAGACCATTTTTTTTTATAAAATCGAAAGCGTAAAAAATCAAAACAAAAATCTTTTAGAAAAAAATAAATCTCTAATGACAGATTAATTTACATTGGATCCGAAATTTATCTTATTTAATTAATGCATTTTTTCAAAAAAAATATAATATTTGATTTTCAATGATTATATTGGGTCTTGAGTAAATTCTAAGTTGAAATTTAAAGTGATAAATTCTCGCAGCTATATTTTATTTTCATTCATAAAACTCAAACTCAAAATTTTATTTTTGAAATATCAAGCATTTAATTTTTTTTTTTGAAAAAGCTATACTTCATATATTTGAGTTCAAATTATGTAAAGATAACAAAAATGTAATACTATCAATAAGTGTTGGGTGTAGTGATGAGCAAGATTTTTAGAATTGAGCCCGTAATTGAACTGATCAAACCATCAATTCTTGGTTTGATCGATTTGTCCAATTTAATTGAATAAATTGTTTTAAAAATTTAAAAATAGAAAAAAATCAATTCAATCAATCCAACCTCTTATTTCAGACTAATACCTTAGTTGATCTAATTTCAAAGAGAGAACATAAATTTGAACCTTAAAACTGACATTATTGAGCTAATAATTATAAATCTCCAATATAAACAGTAAAACGGATATGAATGATAAAAATTAAATTATTCAAACAAATAATTAAATTTTTTTGTTAATTAATTTTATTTACCCAATGAAAAACAAATAAAAAAAAAAGTGTAGGGAAGAGCAATAATCTTGGGGATGTGACATATATTTATTTATTTTAAGGTAGCCGACAAAGCAAATTACATAGTTTCAAACACCCCCATTGCTTTGCACATGCAACCATTAGCACCATATAATAAAATATTCCATTATTAATTTAATTTAAGATACTAAAAGAAAATCTCCATTTTGAAAGAAATAGTTTATTTGTTATGCTTAACTTATTCTCTCACTAGATTCTTATTTCAAAATTCTTGCTTTCAATATTTTAAAAGTATATTAAATGATTAATAAAATTTAAATATTATAAAAAAATTATATGTATTATTTTATCAAGAAATAAAAAAATAAAATTTTCAAAAGTAAATAAAAATAATATGACTACTGTGTTAAATATAAATGGATTATTGTTTAAAAAAGTTAATTTCATAAATGGATTAAAAATATCTTATTTATTTAAATTTTTAAATATTAATTAAAAGGGCTTGATTATTTTTTAATTTTATTTATGGATGTATGGATAATTTTATAAAAAATTATATAAAAAATAATGAGATTTTGGTTAAAATGATAAAATTAAAACATTAAAAATGATAATGTTCTAAGTTCAAGTCTTATTAAATCTATTTGTTTTAAAATTTTATGTAAAGTATAAAAGGACAAAAATATCAAAATTTTCATAACTATTTTGAGGGTCGAACCGATTAGACTTCCGATTTATCGGTCTGACCTAATTAAAAATCATGAAAGTCTCGTAAAAATTAAAAGGTTAAATATTAGATAAATATTAAAGTCTCAATCATTTTTTTAACTTTTAAAATATCTTTTTTTACATTAATTAATATGACATTTAAAAAATAAAATTAATGGATTATTTTAAAAATCGACGAAAGTGGTGTATTAAATGTAAAAATCTAATTTGCTTATTTGCATGCATATAGTCGTCCTAATGCAATGTTACGTCATTTCATTTGGATTCGGCTTATGTTTGAAGAATTTGTACATATTTTTACTACATGTTATGAGATTTTAATTCTGGAATATCTTATTATGATATCATTTGTTAAGAATTTGTATATTCTTTTAGTTTCAATCTGTATTTTCCTTGTTCATTGAGTTGCTTATTTACTTATTATGGTCCTTATTTTGTGATTTTGGCTCTACTATAATTGATTTATGTCTTTAACTATGATTTGACTTCCTGGGTTAAACAAATATTTTCTGGGTTATGATTTACAGCCTACGCAGATTCATGAGATCAAGGACTTCCTTCTGACCGCCAGAAGGAAAGATGCACGCTCTGTAAAGATCAAGAAGAGCAAAGATGTTGTCAAGTTCAAGGTCCGCTGCTCCAAGTACTTGTACACACTTTGCGTGTCGGATGCTGAGAGGGCTGACAAGTTGAAGCAGTCCCTTCCTCCAGGTACATCTATATAAATGATACAAGTGTTTCATTATTCTTTTTTATATTCAACTAGATACCTTATTTCAAATCAACAAATATATCATAGAATCATAGATACATAGCAGAAACAAACCAATGTTCTCGTTGCTGCTGTGCAGACATCATTACAATCTATCTTACTGCTCTTTCTTACCATGTAGATAACATCTCAAAGTTTCTTGGTCTTTGCTATGATGGTGGAGCCTTGTTTTTCTTATTTTGATTCAACCAGCATCCTTTTTTTTCAAATTGAGAAACACGCTATGGAATCATAAACCCATAGCAGAAATGAATCATTGTTTTTCACTGTTGTCATACTGGTATCAGTACAATCGATCCTACTATTTTTTCTTGCCATGTTGGTAATATCTTAAGGTTCTTGGTTGAAACCACTGAATAGCCTTGTTTTTCTTATCTTGATGCAACCAGAATCCTTATTTGAAATGAATTGTTTGAAGCTAAAATGAAGTATTCTCTCTTTGTTGCCATGCTGGTGGCAATGGAACGTATTCTTTTCGCCATGTTGGTAACATTTCAAGGTTCTCGGCCTTGACTTACTTATCTCATGTTCTTGATTGCAGGTTTGAGTGTTCAGGACCTGTGAAAATATGGCAGCCCCAGGTTTGTCACCTGATTTATAGGTGATGAAAGCTAGATTTTAGTTTTGGGTTTATTGTGTTTCTGGCCATTCTGCAACAGTGAAGCTCAATTTTCTGCAATTGGATCTATTTTTTTTGTTGCTTAAGGATTTTAGTGAGATATGCACTTTTCAATGACAATGAATGTTCTTTTTAATGAAAAACACAGAAAAATTTGATGTTGCTTCTCTACATTTTCTTAGTTTTAAAGTTCAGGCAAAAAGCAGTGTTATTTTCTAAATATCAACATATTTATATTTATAATTTATACTGAAAAATTACTAATAAGGGATTTGCAAGAACTAATAAGGTACTCTTCGTTTTTTTGTCATTATAGTAAAATTATTTTTACCCGAGTTTTTTTATCTTCTTTGGAGTGGTTTTTTTACATTAAATTTGTGTGTTTAACTTATAAATTTCTTTCGTTATTTTTACTTGTTCGTTGTTTAATCTAGTCCATCTCCAGCAATTGATGGAGCAAGGACCATGAACAGGTTAATACTTCATTTCTTACACACACATATATTCCTTTGGTTTTATGCATATATTAATGGTTTACATGATGATTTTATTTGGATATTGTTCACATAAGATGTTAAGGCATATTTGCTTGGAAAAAAATTACTTGAACAAGTTCAACAAGGACCAACTTAATTGTATGGTTGAAACTGCCACAAACAAATTTACTTTAAAAAATGAATAGTAAAAAATGACAAATAGGGTTTCATCACAAAATTGGTAGAAATTGTATTCCCTTAATTAAAATAGAGTGGTTTTGTTTAAAGAAAAACTTAAAACTTAATATTAAGATTTGAGAAAAATAAAGAAAGCAATAACTAGAATTCTAAGGAAAATCAATGAGATGAAGTTTCTAATTAGAGTAAATTATCCGTTTAATTCCAAGATTTGATCATTGATACAAAAAAATTTTAATGTTTTTTAATACCAAGTAACGTAATATCTTCTTACCTTCCATTATTGACAAATAACCCTATAATGACCACTTAAGATTTTAATTTATCAATAGCCTTAAAGAACGAAATAGACCTTTCTAACAAACAAATGCACATCAAGGTTTATTTAAGTTAGTTTGCATGCTCACAAATTATTATGCAATCATCACAATTGTCAGAAACCAATTGATCAACTAATTATCTAACTCACAAAGCAATTATTACAAATATTGGTAATATATTTAACAAACTTGAATAATTGTAATTAAACCAAAACACATGCAAATATCAAAGAACATAGAAAAGATTAAGAACAATTAAATCTCACAACTTGTAGAATCGAACTTCAAATATTACGTTAACTAGAAAAGAGAACTTTAGCAAGTCATAAAGAAAATAAAACGCAAAACGAATTAAAATTGGAATCGGAGATCTTTCATCTCTATTCTAAGATCCTATTTATAGAGTTTACGGAGTTTTAATTGATTTCAAACTAGGGTTACAAATTAGCGTGGGTTTGGATGGGGGGTGAGATGCGGCGTGTTTAGCTTACTTTTTCTTTCACGTTACAGTATTGCTACAGTATCTAATTTCACCATCACTGTTATTTTTACACTAACGCAGGTAAACGTACCGTCCATCCAAACTCATACTTAAACTTAAAACTCGGAAAGACAAAAATAACCATTTATCTTAATTTTAAAATAGCAAACAGACCCACAAGACACATGCAATGACGTCGAGACTCGATGAAAGGGGGTCGTGACATGAAAGTCGGGGCACTTCTTTGGCTGTTGGGCTGGAGCGTCCCTTGCTACTTTGGGGCTGTCGCTAGTGAACTTGGTTTTAGATCAATGTGTAATTAGATATATTTTTTTCTTTTTAGCATCCATGATTAAAGCTTATTCTTTATAAAATTGGTAACAACAAAATAATTTTTTTTTTAAAGAAAAATAGCCACTAATTTTGTTTGCAAAATATTGATATTTCATCAAGGATGGAACTATTATCTATTATTACTAATAATATGATTTGTTTAAGTATAATGAAATATAATTTTGTTAAACAAAAAAATAAGCGGTAAGTAGAAAATTTAATCAATATTAGGTCATAATTAAAATATCCATTTATCTAAATTTTTAATAAAAATGCAAATAAAAAAAGAAGTCAATGAAAATGAATAGAAGATGGAACGTGGGAGGATGTGTAGAAATAAACTAAACTTTGGGAGAATCTTTTTGCAGAAAAACAAAACGTGGAAGTTATCCCACTCTGTTGAATCTCAATGAAAATAAGCTTTTGCTTTCACTTACTTTTCTACCATATTTCTCTTCTGCTTTACCCAAACTCTGTTGAATCTCACCTTCTTTCATGGCTTCTTCTGTTTTTGACACTGACACCGCCTTGAGATTGTTACTATCCTGCGCTGAAGCTATTGAAGTTGGGGATCTGAAAAGAGCCGATGCGTTCCTTCAGAAAATCTTGATTCTTGCTGATGAGAGACCCGACTCAATTGAAAGCGATTTGGTGAAATACTTTGCGGACGCTCTGGTTCGCCGAGCCTACAGACTGCATCCCGCTTATTCCTACTTCACTTTCCCGGTGGATCCTGCACCATATTATCATTATAACAGCTACCATATTAATGGAGTCATAAAAAAGGTTATCGATGATGCTTTAATGGAAAAGAATGCTTCGAATGGAAACAGGCGATTGCACCTCATTGATTTCTCCATCCCGTATTCCAGTTTTCAGAATTCAGTTCTTCGTACACTGCCGACCTTCTACGGCAATCCTCTACCCGTCCGTGTAAGTTACATACTTCCACCATTTCTGAAAAAATATGTAAAGTTCTCACGCCAAATGGAGTTTTTGACTAGGGATGCCGGGGAAGTTAATGTAAAGTTGGAGGATGAGTTCAAAGAGGTTTATGGCAATAGTTTGGCAGAAGTGGATGAATGTGAAATAGATTTGAAAAGAAGAAGAGATGATGAAATGGTGGTGGTTTACTATAAATTTAAACTTCATAAGTTGGTAAGAGATGCAAAAGCAATGGAGAGAGAGTTAGTTAGATTGAAAGAGATAAATCCGACGATTGTAATCCTGCTAGACTTCTATTCTAATCATACCCACCCCAATTTCTTGACATGTTTGAAGGATTCTTTTCAGTATTACTCCAATACTTGCACATTCAGGAGTGGGTCGAACTTTAATTTTGATTCGTATGATTGGGAGTGTAACAGAGATGCAAGAGAAGGTAATAATATAATTAGGCCGCACCAAACGTTGAGTGAATGGCAACGTCTCTTTTCAATGGCTGGTTTTACTCGAATTCCATTAAGCCACGTGAAACATGATCTTATCGATGGGTTTTCAATGGCTGATTTTATCGATGGGTTTTCAATGGCTGGTTTTGGCGATAAAAGTGATTTGGAAATAATGAGGGAGGAAGAAGAGTGTTTGATTTTAGGTTACAAGGGATGTCCAATGTTTTTCTTATCGGCATGGAAACCCAAAGTTAAAGATGGACACTTCAATTCCATTTCCACCAACCATAAGTTTGGAGAAGGTATTTTCTTTTCTTTCTTTTCTTTTTAAATTATATAAAAATTTCACAATTGAATTAATGGTTGAACCAATCAAAATATCAATTTACTGATTCAATCAATTGTTTTTTATTTCGATCCAATTCAAACAATCTTAAATTATATATCAATTTTTTATATAAATTTTTATTTGATGCATTAAAAATCTATAAATTTCTATATTAATACCAAACCATATGATACATCCATACTAAAATAAATTATTTTAAATTTACTAAAAATAAATAAGTTAAAATAAATAACTTCTTATATTTTTTTTACTCAATTGAACTTTTATAAATGTTAAAATTTCAATAAATTGAAGGATTTTTCTATTAAAATTAACCGTCAATTGTTAAATGGGAATAGTTACCTTTTTGTGTAATTTTCACCCCATGGCATCGTAGGATTGTGTCACATGATGAAAACTAATTTTTTATTAAAAATAATAAAAACTATAATCATTATAAAAATATACAATATACAAAAATATTTTAACAAATAAAAAATTTTATTGAAAATAGAAATGTGCACAAACATGATAAAATTGGTATAACTAAAAATAATTAAAAAATTAAAAATTATATAAATTGCAAAGAGTAAATATTGTGAAAATATGAACAAAATATAAAAATATAGAAAATAATTAAAATTTAATAAATTAATAAAAAATTACAAAATATTATAAAAATTATAAAAACAAATTAAAAATATTAGAAAAAATATAAATATATAAGAGAAACTAAGGTCGGAAAATAAGCTGAGAAGTGAAGTGACAACTAAGGTTGTATATAAAATTGTAGATACTTATATATATTTTAAATATTTGATATAATTTTTATTTTTTTATAATTTAAAATATAAATTGAGGACATGATTGGGTTTAATGACATTATTAGTAATAAGTTGAAGTAAAGAGAAAGTGAGGAAATTAAAAAAAGTAGATTCATTTGTGCTTTCCTTCACTTATTGTTTTATTTTTATGTTTATTCGAGTAATTATAACATTTTGATTGAATGGAATATGTTTGTAGGTTTCAATCCAAATCCTCTGCCTCTTCAACCTCTTCAACCTTTTCAACCTTTTCTAGAGGTATTAACTTCACATTTAACCCTTTTTTTTTTGTTTCATACAAAACATTTATTGATAAATTTTAATCATATTAAAAACATAGTGTAAATATGTCATTATATATTATACATGTTTAAATGCATTTGGGCCAGTCGGCTTGAATTTTTTTTTTTTGCAATAAAAGGTATAATTTTTTATTTAAATTTAATTATAAAAATTAAAATTTTTAAAATTTTAAATTAATTAAATGAACTATTTTAGGTAGTCTAGACTTGACTCAGATGAGCTTTCAAATATTTTTGGTTCAATCCAATTTCAACTTATGAACACCTGTAAGAAAAAATTAAATTTATTTGAATAAGTATAATTATGATATTATGTGTTTTTAATTTGTTTAAAATTATGAATAATTGATTGAAAAAAGCCACCTTTCAAATTTAATTATCTTTATCAAATTAAAAGTACAATGTCAAAATTCTTTTATTTCAAAATTTATTTATGGTAATTGTTTCTTATTTAATAATTTTACAGGGTTTGGCATTAAATCGATTAGCTGCTGTTACTGAGATACATGACATATCAGAAAAACTATGTTGTAAATATAATCTTTTATTAGCTTTAACATCGACTTGTAAATTTAACAATATGAATGAAACTATGTGGGTTCCAAACAAGAAATTTACTTTTTTTATCCAAAGTAATTCTTGTTATGTGAAAGATCACAAATCTCATCTATTTATGAATTATATAGTAGAGAAGATTAATGGCCTCATTATTGAGAAAGCATTTGAATCAGGGGACGGCTACCATTTTGAACCATCAATTGCTAAGCTTGACGTAGAATACTACCCATATTCCCTAATAATGAGTTTTCACATAGATGTTGTTGCCATCTGTCTACAAGATCGTCACACAAGTAATGAAGTTTATATAGTACAATTTTATTGGCCTCCAATTGAGAGTGAAATATCAAAATCATTAGCTCTCCGTATCTTCGATGACTTGAAACATATGAAGACAACGTTTGTAACAGTAAAAGTTCAAGGCACCGAAACTAAGTTCCAAGAAGAAGCCATTTCAAGCATTCCTACATCTTCAAACACATCAATGCCTTTGAAAATAGCTGAAGAAGCAAGGGACATTCATGCAATAGAAATAAATGGGCATATTGAGCAGGTAATTACATTACCTTATATATTCTTATATTATTTCAACACTGAATTAATTATGGATTAGCATTTGTGGGTCTTATATGATAATAACATTTGCTCTAAAAGGGGGTGGTTCCTAATTTTGACTCTCCGATTTCTATACATTCTTCATCAAAGGTTGTTGCAGCTCCTTTTAACACACCAGAAGGGCCTGATAACCAGGTAATTATTTATTCTTCCTTGTTAATGTCATATACTGGAAATCTAGTTTTTTTTTTAACCTAATTAGTTCCATCGAAACCCATAAGGAAAAACTTGCAAGAATGCAGCTTAATAAAATTAATTTCACAGTAAATCTCTAGTTACCTTTTTTACAATATTGGTGGAATATCTTTTCAACATTGTATTAATATGTTCTGCTTAAATATTGCATATATATGTAGTATCAAATAGATTTTCCCTTTGGATAAATATTGAAATCATATAAAGTAATATACATGATTTATTATTCTCATTTTTCATAGATTATTTTCAATGATGACTCTCAGATTGTGGAAACAAAACGAAACAAACAGAGAAAGTCGTGGTCAAAGGTTTGGGTGGATTTTGATAAGTTTGAAGAAGATGGAAAACAAGTAGCCATCTTTCACATTTAAATCCATCTAATTGGTCTAAAACTTAAAATCAAGTGTTCTTCAATCTAATTAGTTCCAAAAATCAAATTATTTATCTACAGTAGTATACATGATTTATTATTCTCAATTTTCTTAGATTGTTTCCAATGGTGACCCTGAGATTGGCAAAGCAAATAAGGAGAAACTTCCAAGAACCAAACAAAGAAACTCGAGGCCTAAGACTGTCAAAGCAAATAAGGAGAAACTTCCAGAAACCACACAGAGAAGGTTGACGTCTGCGGTTTGGGAGCATTTTGATAAGTGTGTAAACGTAGTAACGGGCGAAGAAAAATCCAGATGTAAACATTGCTCCACGGAGCTTACAAGGAAAGAAAATAGTGGAACCAAACACATGAAAAACCATTTGAATTACCACTGTTCAGTAATGAAAATACGAAATCAAGAAAGGAGGCGCTTGAATTTTGTGAAAATGATTATCAAGCATCGATATCCATTGGATATGGCTGATCAAGAATTCTTCAAGAATTTTGTGAAAGATATGCAACCTATGTTTGAGTTTGAATCGAAAGATACTTCATCTTACATATGTAGCATCTATAAGGAAGAGAAGGAGAAACTTCAGCTGTATTTTGATAAGCTTGCTGGTAAATTCAATCTGACAGTAAGTTTGTGGAAGAACAATAGTGGAAAGACTGCATATTGCTGTTTGATAGCACATTTTATTGATGATAGTTGGGAACTAAAGATGAAGACTCTTGGCTTGAGAACTTTGGAGGATATATATGACACAAAAGCTGTTGGTGGAATTATTCAGAGCTTAGTTTCGGAGTGGAATATAGGCAGTAAAGTATGTTCCATAACTGTGGATAACTCTTTTTTGGATGACAGTATGATCCAGCAGATAAAAGAAAATTGTCTTAGTGATCAAACCTCCCTTTCTTCTGCTCATTGGTTCATCAGTTTCACACTTCTTGAGGATGGGTTTCGAGAGATGGATGACCTACTTTTCAAGTTAAAGAAGTCCATTAGATATGTCACTGAAACAAGACATGGAAAGCTGAAACTCCAAGAGGCTGTAGATCAAGTGAAGCTACAAGGTGGGAAATCATGGGATGATCTTTCTTTCAAGCTGGAATCAGATTTTGGCATACTTGAGAGTGCTTTGAGATCAAGAGAAATCTTTTGTAAGCTGGAGCAAATTGATGGCAATTTTAAACTAAACCCATCAATGGAGGAATGGGAGAATGCAGCAGCTCTACAGAGTTGTTTGAGATGCTTTGATGATATCAAAGGAACTCAATTCCTTACTGTAAGCTTTTACGTTCCAAAGCTTTGTCACATATACATGAAATTTCTTCAGTTGGAAAAAAGCAATCCTTCATTTGTTACATTGATGAAGAGGAGATTCGACCACTATTGGAGCTTATGCAATTCGGCATTAGCTGCTGCATCTGTTCTTGATCCAAGGTTAAAATTTAAATTTGTGGAGTTCTTATGTATATTGATTTATGGCCATGATAGTGAGGTGCAATTGAAGACGTTTCATGAAGTTCTTACGAATGTCTACAATGAGTATGCCAATGAAACCCAAAATCAAACTACATCCGCTTCAGTCTTGGATGATATCAATTGGCTTGGAAATAATTCTATTTGGGACTCCTTCAGTAAATTTGTAACTGCAAGCAACTCTAATGAGGACTCATCTATGTCAGAGCTTAAGCTTTACTTAGATGAACCTTTACTTCCCAAGGATGAAGGAGTCTTTGACATACTTGGTTGGTGGTGTGATAAATCTCAAAAGTTTCCAATACTTGCAAAGATGGCTCGAGATTTCCTCGCGATTCCGGTATCAATTTTCACACCATGTTCAAATATTAAGGCCACGATCAATAATCCAGCCTACAATATCTTGAATCCTGAGAGCATGGAAGCTTTGGTATGCGGTGAAAACTGGTTGGAAACTCCAAAAGGAAGTAAGTCTTTACTCTTAATTTGTTTAGATCCTTTAATTATATTTTCCTACACTTCACTTAGGGTCTACTCTGTTCTTTAGTATTACATTATCTTATCACTTAACAGTGTTGATTTGCTATCACAGATGATGGAGAAAATCATGAACCCACGCAAACTACGGTAGGTATTGTACATAAATTATAATTCGACGCCGTCTCCATTGAATTTTTTTTCAGATACCTTGAAAACTGAATTACCTTCATGCATTTTCATTTTATAGGATAAAGGAAAAAGAAAGTCGGATGTGGACACTTGTGTCAGAAAAAAATCCAAACCTTCAAATCTTGAGAAAGCTATTAGTACTGAAGATACTGTCAAAGATTCCAACAACAATGGTAATTGATTTGTACTTCTTATTAACTACTATGTTACTCGAACTCGAATGTCAGTGTCAATAGGAGTAGTTGACTGACATAGATACTATATTTAATTTGAAATCATTTAAACTGTATATCAATTGAATTGTTGAAATACCAGATGGTAATCCATCTTTTGACAAATGGATGGAGCCACAATGTTCTTCTTCAAAGTGTGTTGGTGAGAAAGCAAAGATCATGGAAGCTTCAGTTCGCAATCGAAATAGGTCGGAATCATCAATAGAAAGTAAGTTCTTTATTTGATACTTTTATCACTTACTTGCTTCAGTTTTCCAACCTTTTATTTATTTATTTATTTCTCATCTCGAATTAAATACATTTTATTTAACTTGAAATTAATTAAACGGTTGAAGTATCATATGGAAATACATTTTATTTTAATTGGATGGTGTCACAATGTCTTCAGATGAACCTGTTGGTGAAATTTCAATAGCAGGTAAATACATACCTTAATTTGTTTATTTAATTTGCTACTAAATTGTAGTTGAATTTCTTGACAAAGTTTTTTTTTTTCTTCTTTATTTCTCATCTTGGACTGAATCTAAAAGAGCCGCAAACAGTGAAAAGTAACAAAAAATGGTGTTATGGAGAAACTAGTAGTGGAAACAAATCCAAAGCTTCCAATAAGATGGTAGGAGGTTGAATGTTGATTTTTACCTCTTTTTTTTGTTCTTTATTTAAAGAATAAATGTTATTATTTTACTTGAAATAAAAAGATGGGAACTATTTCTTTACAGGACATTCGCCAAGAAAAGTCATCATCAGGTATTTTCAACTAAATATCAACTACTTGAATAATGGTTTTCTTCAACATTGGAGTGGCTTAAATTATTAAGCAAAGCTTTTTGTTACAGAACTTAATCATGGAAGAAACTTTAAGGACGTACATGAAATTTCAAGTGGTGATTCATCAACCGGCAATGATCAATCAGATCAAGTTCGGAGCTCGTCTTCCGGGGTAAATATCTCAATAATACCAAAAAAAAACAAAATTAACCGGAAAGTACAGGGTTCAGGAAAATTGACCGGAAGGGGCAATTTTCCCCAAAAACGCGTCCCCGTCAGCGAGTTTTTGGGGGAAAACGGCCTAAAGCGCGTCCCCGGGGGAGCGCTTTTGTCCACCTCAGCAAAAACACGTCCACGGGGGCGCGCTTTTGCTGAGGTGGACAAAAACGCTCCCCACGTGGCGCGCTTTAGCCCATTTTAAAAAAAAAAAACTATTCTCGAATATTTTAAAAATTTACGAGAATAAACCTTTATGAAGGCTCAAAGTGACAACACCATTTTTTTTAAGGTGTAATCAATTAATAAAAAAATATAACTCACAAAGAAAATCTTTATATAGACCCAAAGTCTCATTTCCCTTGTTTTTTTGAGTAAAGTGGGATATGAGATATGTGTATTTATAGACTCATGAATAGCTTTGCAGCTTGTTCCTAAACAATGTGGGATTCATTCCTCTTTTAACTAACAACATGTCATCCCACATTGTTCCTTATGTTGTTAGTTAAAAGAGGAATGAATCCCACATTGTTTAGGAACAAGCTGCAAAGCTATTCATGAGTCTATAAATACACATATCTCATATCCCACTTTATTCAAGAAAACAAGGAAAATGAGACTTTGGGTCTATATAAAGATTTCCTTTGTAAGTTATATTTTTTATTAATTGATGACACCTTAAAAAAAATGGTGTTGTCACTTTGAGCCTTTATAAAGGTTTATTCTTGTAAATTTTTAAAATATTCGAGAATAGTTTTTTTTTTAAGAAAAATGGGCTAAAGCGCGCCACGTGGGGAGCGTTTTTGTCCACCTCAGCAAAAGCGCGCCCCCGTGGACGCGTTTTTGCTGAGGTGGACAAAAGCGCTCCCCTAGGGACGCGCTTTAGGCCGTTTCCCCCCAAAAACGCGCTGACGGGGACGCTTTTTTGGGGGAAATTGTCCTTTTCGGTCAATTTTCCTGAACCCTATCCTTTTCGGTAATTTTTGATTTTTTTGGGTATTTTCTGGATATTTGCCTCGTCTTCCGAGTCTGATGATGAAACAACTTTAAAGGAATTAAAGGAGCAAGGGCAATGGTGTTATCAGGTTCATCCTTCATTTCTTTGGTTATAAATATACATACATTCCTTTGGTTTTATGCATATATTAATGATTTTACATCATGATTTTTTTATTCTTATAGGATGTTCGGCCATATTTAGTCTCAAATTTTACAAACAAAGACTTTGAACTGCTAAAAATGTTCAAAAGGAATAGATTGAATCGATATGCTACTAGCTTCGATGAATTAAATATTGGAATATGAACTGATCATTATAATCTAACAATATTTCTAAGTTTATGTTTCACAGAGAATTGTTTGGACGAGATAAAAATCTCGAATTGACGGGTGAGAAGTTGGCACCTTTACTCATGGTGTCCAAAAGTGCTGAAACTCAAAAAAAGTACTATATTGAAGAAAGTGTAAGTAATCATTAAATATATGGAAATGAAGGCGTAAACTAATTCCATAACTCATATACTTGTATCGCTTTCATAATTATGTATTTGTGTTATGTTGTAGTTATATATTTTCTCATGTCCTACAATTTAGTAAGAATTTGATTGGAGATAAATCAATGGTATTAATCTTTTTTAATATTATGATGTAGGTTATTAATGCTTTCTTCAAATTACTTAAGAAGAGATCCGATAGATTTCCAAAAGCATATATAAATCACTATTCATTCGACTCTCAAATAGCTGTAAGAACCTTTATTTTGCTAAAAACTAATAATATTTTATAATTATTACTATTTATAAAAACCATATATATTTAAAAGTACCATTTAACCTATATTCATTCCATCATTAGAATCTCTTGATAAAAGGATCAAAACTAGTGTTAGCTCGGTGTAAACTTGATCACCTACGGGGTGTACATAAGGTAATCTCTTTAATTTTTAAAATTTTAAATCATTGATTCTAACTAACAATAATAGATATAGTGTTTTGTTTTTTATTTTTTTTCTTTGTGATTGCAGTTATTTCTACCATTGTGCTTATCAGATATTCACTGGGTTCTTTTTTATGTTTATATCAACGAGAAGAAATTTTCATGCTTGGATCCATATCAATCGTCTGGAATACTATCTTCCAATTCCAAAGATGTTGATAAAATATTACAATGGTTCATATGCTTTTTATTGCCAGAACTTGGTTATAAAGATGCAAATGAATGGCCATATGTGGAGCGTAATGATATTCCTCAGCAGAAGAAGTAAGCATCCATCTTTGAAAATCTACGACTTTTCTAACCTTTATTTAGTATCTTACATTAGTTTCTATTCTTTTGTACTATAATGTAAAGCTCGGTTGATTGTGGGGTGTTCGTGATGAAATATGGTGATTGTCTTACGTATGGTGATTTTTTCCCTTTTACACAAAAAGATACGATTCATTTTCGAAGACGTATCTTTCTTGATTTATACCGTGGAAGATTGCATATCAAAAAATAAACAAGATTAATGCCTTGTTTGGGCGCGCTCAAGGTCGAAGAATGTGTATTCAAGTTTCTAGAATTTGATGAATTTTATTAGTTTTTTTTTTTCATTTTTTATGCATGTATGATATTTTCAACCTCGGATCTATACTTATTTTCTATGTCGAGCAGTAAAATTATTTTCAAATTGATTAATTAAATATTAAAATTTGAATTTATAATTTTATTGATTTTCCTTTGGCAAATGTCAATGAGTTGTTAAATCAGTTCTAAATATTTCAAGAAGAGCACACAAGCCTTTTATTTTAGCAATATAATTTTTGATGGAGAGGCTACCTTTTGTGAGAGAGTGCAGTTCGTGGCAAAGCCGTGACTTCTTCGCGCCCGTGTCCGCCGCAAACAGGCTGTTCGCCGTTGTCCACACATCGCATGCTATTTGTATATCCGTGAAGGAGGATAGGTATGAAGGGCTAATCGTGGAAAGTAGCCACGATGGGAGGAGGTTGTCTTGTTGATTGAAAACCGAAGCAGACGGATTTGCAACAAGAGCACTGTCGGGTGCTTGAACGAACCTTGTCGGGGCCAGTAGAGTGCCGTCGAGAAACCCTGTCAAACCATAACTAGCAACAATTAATCACGCCTGTTGTTTCCATTGAACAAAGGTGCCCTCGTCAAGCTTCACCACTTCATGCCTAGGAAAGGAGTTTATGATTCTACCGGCAATGAACACGGAGCCACTCGACTCAACAGAGTCAGAGTCAACAGAATGCGTGGTAGCCATGGCCGAGGATTGACGAGCGACTGATACCGTGAAGAAACTCAAGTAATCTCAAGATGAACAAATGCTATACTGATTCGAGATAGAGAAATGCTAAACTATTCTGAAGAAAGATCAATTATGTATTTGGACTTCAAAACTGCCTTTGTACACTTAGAACATAGTATTATATATAGCTTAGAAATAACTGCTCTATAGCAAACTTGCTAACAATCTTAACTAAATGCTAACTACTTGAATAACAACTTCAACTAATACTCATATCCTTAACATACTCTAAGATTTATAGTAAGTGGTTGTATTTAAGAAATCCTCTTAGATTCATACAAGTGGAAGAATAGAATTTGGTAACGCTTTAAAAAAAAAATGGAGGGGCAAAATTTAAGCATGATTGATAAGTGGATGGTTGAAAATTTATTACTTCTAAAAATTTTAATTTATCAAATATAAATATAATCAATAAAAAATATACAAGATATGATTAGTGTGATCCAATAAACTAAATAAAAAAACATAATTGGAATTGAAACAATTAAAAGATGAAACTTTTATTTAATTAATTAAATGAAATACATAATAAAATTATAAATAAAAAGTACTCATCGTTCTAATTAATAATTGCTCAAAAATACTCAAATTACGTCTTTTTACTTTAAAAATTAGATAAATATTAGATAATCAATTAATTTTGTAATAATAGGCGCGCTTATCCATGTTACTATGGGTAATTGCCATGTAAACAACGTAAACTAATTACACCAATCTATTAACATTAAACAAGCACTCATATAATTATTTTATTTAAAATTTAAATTTCCACCAATAAATACTGTTCAAAATTACAAATCATTTACAACGTAATATTTATTTTATTTTATTTTGATATTGGTATGAATCAAATACTATTTCTTTCTTCCAAAACTTCCATCGACAACCACCAAGCACTGTGGGGAGCTGTAGTTAGAGAGAAAGTAGCACCACATCTCGCCACCAGTCGACCCACCCCATGTAGCATAAACAATCGAAACATGACAACCAGCAACATCCAAAAACAGAGATTCACTCTCATTCAACAAAGTCAAAGCATGAATGGAGAACAAAGCCATAGAGCTGCAACCTTCAGCCATCGATGAACAAACCACTTCACCGTACCCAATCATGCAATTTAGAAGGATTGACTCACATGGTCTAAAATTTACTTATTTTTTATTTTACATTATTTATCAAATCACCTTAAAATTGATGAAAAATTTAATATCTATTAATTTTGTTGACGTGGTAGTCCATGAGTATACCATGTTAGGAATTAACTCAGTTTTTAAAAACTAAAAATATTAATGAACATTTTTTTTACAATTTTTATGTTTTTAATAAATTTTAATTTTTTTAAAATTTAAAAAACTAATTATTTGCGTGGCATCACGTGACGTGTATGCTACATTACTAAAGTTAACTGACGTTAAGTTTCAATCTATTTTAGGATGATTTGACAAATAATACAAATTTAAAAACAAAAAAATTAAAAAATGATTAAAACAATTTTTTTTTTATAAATTAAGGGGCAAAATCAATTTACTTTGGGCTAACTAGATGGGACCACCCATTTAATTCTAAGAACCTTAATCACATTCATTAATTTTGGTAGAAATTAAGGATGGTTTAGATAATAAAATAAATAAAGGTTAGTATATTATTTAGTATCTCTACGTGGTTTTAATATTCAATTTGGTACCTGAGTTTTTTATCCTAATTTTGGTACTTGAGTTTGGTTTCAATGTTTACCTTGGTACTTGAATTTTTTTCAATTTGCTACTTAAGGGTTTTTTTTTTTTTTGTCTCAATTTGGTATCTAACTTTGACTTCAACGTCCAATTTAGTATCTACATTAGTACCTGTGTTTTTTATGGATTACATGTGTCAAGCACTCATTGATCATCGACATCGGTTTGGATACCAATTTTAACATTAAAACCGTACTTAAATATCAAATTGAAATAAAAATTTATACACCAAATTTAATTTTAAAACCAAACTCACATATTAAATGATATATTAACCCAAAAATATCCAAATTGAGATTTCCTTCTTCATAATTATTTATCTTCACGAGAATTTATGGTAAATATGAATTATCTTTAACCATTTCCCTTATCTGTAATTTTTAAGTAATCATGAACCCACGCAAACTACGGTAGGTATTGTACATAAATTATAATTCGAAGCCGTCTCCATTGAATTTTTTTCATATACCTTGAAAACTGAATTACCTTAATGCATTTTCATTTCATAGGATAAAGGAAAAAGGAAGCTGGATGAAGACACTTGTGTCAGAAAAAAAATCCAAACCTTCTAATGGTGAGAAAGCTATTAGGACCGAAGATATTTCCAAAGATTTCAACAACAATGTTAATTGATCTATACTTATTATTATTAACTACTATGTTACTCGAACTCGAATGTCAATGTTAATATGAAATTGGAAAGGCTTAAATTATTAAGCAAAGCTGTTTGTTATAGAATTTAATCATTGAAGAAACTTTAAGGACGTAAATGAAATTTCGAGTGGTGATTCATCATCCGACAATGATCAATCAGACCAAGTTCAGAGCTCATCTTCCGAACCTGATGATGAAACAACATTAAAGGAGCAAGGCAATGGTGTGAACAGGTTCACACTTCATTTCTTTGGTTATATATATATACATACATTCCTTTGGTTTTATGCAAATATTAATAGTTTTACAACATGATTTTTTTGTTTTTATAGGATGTTCAGGCATATTTAGTCTCAAACTTTATAAACAAGGACTATGAACGGCTAGAAAAGTTGGAAAGGAAAAAATTGAATCGGTATGTTACTAGCTTCAATGAATTAAATTTTGGAATATGAACTGATTATTATAATTTAACGATATATTTAAGTTCATGTTTCACAGAAAATCAATTGAACGAGATAAAGAACTCGATTTGACGGGTGATAAATTGGAACCTTTACTCATGGTGCCAAGAAGTACTTGTAACACCCCTACCCGTATTCGTTGTCAAAATAGGGTATAAGGCATTACCGGAGTTTACGATTTTTTTTAATATAGCCCCTTTATAAATATCTAACCTTCCCTGCAAATTTTAAACCGAGACCAATCCACATCAACCAATCCAATTCAACATATTTCCAAAATAGATTCATGCATATTTATGAGATAACATCAACACATACCAAGCCAAGGTTTGCTAGCCATACCAATGGCTGACCTTACATTCATTTTATATTAACATTACTTTATTAGCTTATACATGCCATTGGTTTTCAAAATAAAGTTTCTTTATATACCAAAATCTTGAGGCTGATAGTGTGATGTATCTCCTACCGAATCCGACCTCCGAGCTCCTAACACTACAAAACATGGGAAAAGAAACAGGGTAAGCACTTTGTGCTTAGTAAGCCCATAACAAGAATTATACTTACCTAATATTTTCAATACAATGCAATAAACATTCATATATCCATTCAATGTACTATTACCCTAACATGCACAAACTCAACTTTCAAGTTAGTCCAATAATTTCCATGTATTAGTCATATATACCATGATTGATGAACTCATCAATACCATGATTTCCCATTCCCTTATTCTTTTTCCATATTTATCCCGTTGAATTTCTTAGAATTTTCGATGGATTTTCATAGGTACACTTTTAGTGTACAAATTCGGGTCTGTCAATTCATATTCATGTGCGCACATTTCTATTTCAGATAGCACACTTCCGCGAACCTCATCTTCACAGCGGGATTACCAGTCCAGGCTAAATCCCCTGTAATATAAACTCATAGAGTATTGTCGGGATCACCAGTCCAGGTTAAATCCCCTGCAACCAGTCCAGGCTAAATTCAGACCTTAATTCGGATTACCCGTCTGGGCTAAATCTGTTGGGAAGAAACCGAACAACCAAACGGAAGCGAAGCACAACCGGTGTTCTTTCCCTCCCTATAACTCTTGTCAAATATTATGGCAAGCACAATAGCACAAAAATATTTGTTCTCTAGCAACCTATCAACCACAAATCAACCAATGCAGCCACAACAAAAATAATAAATAGAGACACCGATATTTTTACGTAGAAAACCCCTCTAAATCAAGGGTAAAAACTACGGGACTTTAGAGTCCGATCAAAAGCTCCACTATAATCAAATGTTCAGCTACAAGATTACAATATCAAGCCTACAACAAGCATTCAACTCCAACAAGGCTAACAATATGTAATCTTTAGCAAAAGAGAGAAAAATTGGAGAATACCACCAAAATCGAAGCTGCTATAAAACGGGTATTTCTGACGCTACAGAACTCAGATAAAAAATCTGACCGTACAAAGTCAAGAACACCTTGTCATCTAGCTGCTGTCCAAAAATCAGCTCAATCGAACCACGGATGGGCCTCCGATTGAAGAGTTGATCACAGCTGCACCCAGTTTTTCTAGCTTCAAAACTCTCTGTTTCTCACGTTTTTTCCTCTCCTTAAAAATCTGATATTTGGCTCTCTGACTCACATTAAAATATGGCTGGCCACACCACCCTTAAAAGACAAAAAAATGGCTGCCAAACACCACGTAAAAGACCAAAGAAAAAACAAAAGAAAATGATAAAGAAAAACAAAAGAAATGATGAAAAAGAAAGTGCCATGTTTTATGGCAGGTTTTGAGGGATTCCCACATAGTGGGATCCTCCCAACAAATCTCTCCCTCCGACTATGTGGGGAATGCCTCCATGCCAGAGATCAAACAACATGCTTCAAACTTTCCTCTTGGTAAAGCCTTCGTCAACATATCAGCACCATTATCATTAGTATGTATCTTCTCAAGCTCTAACAGCTTAGTTTCAAGAACATCTCGTATCCAATGGTACCTCACATTAATATGCTTAGATCTAGCATGAAAAGTTGAGTTCTTACCAAGATGAATAGCACTCTGGCTATCACAATACAGGACATACTTCTCCTGAGTAAAACCAACCTCATGCATAAACTTTTTCATCCAAAGCATCTCCTTGCAGGCTTCGGTTGTTGCAATGAACTCTGATTCGATGATGGACAATGCAACACACTTTTGTAATCTCGATTGCCATGCCACAGCTCCCCCTGCATAAGTGATCAAGTAACCTGAAGTAGATCTCCTCGAGTCAATATCTCCGGCCATGTCTGAATCTGTATAACCAACAAGAACAGGTTTCTCATTGCCGAAACAAAGTTTCATGTTGGAAGTGTGATGAAGATATCTCATAATCCACTTCACTGCATTCCAATGCTCTCTGCTTGGATTAGAAAGAAAACGACTGACTGTGCCAACAGCATAAGCTAAGTCTGGTCTCGTGCAAACCATTGTATATATTAGACTCCCCACGGCAGAAGAGTAAGGAATTTTCTGCATCTCTTCCTTCTCCTTTTCTGTGGAAGGACTATGCTTAACACTCAATCTGAAGTACGTAGCAAAGGGAGTGCTCACCGCTTTAGCTTTGTCCATGCTGAACCTTTGAAGTACTTTCTCGATGTACCTCTCTTGTGATAACCATAATTTCTTGGCCTTTCTATCACGAGTCAACTTAATGCCAAGAATTTGCTTTGCTGGCCCCAAATCCTTCATTGCAAAGGATTTACTCAACTCTTGCTTCAACTTCTCAATTCTAGAAGCATTCTGACCAACAATAAGCATGTCATCAATATAGAGCAAAAGGATTATAAAATCATCACCAGAGAATCTCTTAACAAACACACAATGATCAGAAGTAGTCTTCTTGTAGCCTTGCTCCCCCATAACAGATTCAAACTTCTTGTACCATTGCCTTGGAGCTTGCTTCAAACCATACAAGCTCTTCCTCAATCTGCACACATAGTCCTCTTTCCCTTGTACAACAAACCCCTCTGGCTGCTCCATGTAAAGCTCTTCTTCCAAGTCACCATGAAGAAAAGTAGTTTTCACATCCATTTGTTCAACCTCTAAGTCATAACAGGCTGCCAAACTCAGTATAGTTCTGATAGAGGACATCTTCACAACTGGAGAAAATATTTCTTCAAAATAAACCCCCTTTTTTTGAGTATAACCCTTGACGACCAATCTAGCCTTGTATCGTGGAGATGAAGACTTCTCTTCTTGCTTCAACCTGTAAACCCACCGGTTCTTCAAGGCTCTTTTGCCTTTGGGAAATTTCACCAACTTAAAGGTATGGTTCTCATGCAAGGATTGAAGTTCATCTTTCATCGCTTCAACCCACTGATCTTTGCATTCACTCTCTATAGCCTCTTTATAACATTCAGGTTCTCCCCCGTCGGTCAAAAGAACATATTCATCAGAAGAATACCTGACAGAAGATCGTCAATCTCTGGAAGACTTTCGAAGTGGAACTACTGGTGGAGTTATAGGTGCTTGTTGTTGATCATTCACAACATCATCCATGGGAGCATCAAAGTCACCTATATCCTGATGGTCATCAGTAACATCGCCATGCACATCATCCTAGATAGGACTTGGTGAAGAGTTTAGGGGAACCGGATTCATATCGATCAAATCACCACTGTCTTGTGAATTCGCTTTCTCCGTCTTATCAATGTCATCAATGGTCTGATCCTCAATGAAGACAACATCTCTGCTTCTCACGAGTTTCTTCTGAACTGGATCATAGAGTCTATAACCAAACTCACCATCTAGACAACCAATAAAAATGCATTGTCGAGTCTTGGCATCCAACTTGGATCTTTCATCCTTTGGAACATGAACAAATGCTTTACAACCGAACACACGTAGGTGATCATATGACAAGTCTTTGCCAAACCAAACTTTATCTGGCATATCACCTCGCAAAGGAACACTGGGTGACAAATTTATCACATGTGTCACTGTATTCAACGCTTCAGCCCAAAATGATCTTGGCAGCTTTACTTTTGACAATAAACATCTGACCCTCTCAATCAGTGTTCGGTTCATTCTTTCAGCTAACCCATTTAACTGTGGAGTCTTTGGTGGTGTTCTCTGATGTCTGATTCCCTGTCGTAGACAATACTTATGAAACGACCCTGTGTATTCGCCACTATTATCAGTACGAATGCACTTCAACTTTTTTCCTGTTTCCCTTTCAACTAATGCTTGAAACTGTTTAAACACCTCAAAGACTTGATTTTTAGACTTCAAAGTGTAAACCCATAGCTTTCTCGAACAGTCATCAATGAAAGTCACAAAATAAAGTGCACCGCCATGTGACCTTACTTTTATCGGACCACAGACATCTGAATGGACCAACTCTAGCAACTCTGATCTTTTATGAGGAGGACGGCTTCTAAAAGAAACTCTTCTCTGCTTTCCTACTAGACAATGAGCACAATTCTTCAGTGTAGCATTCTTCAACCCCGAAAGTTGATTCTTCTTCGCTAAACAATTAAGCCCCCTTTCACTCATGTGACTAAGTCTTTTATGCCACAACTCTGTTGAGCTGTCATTCACTATCACATTTATCGTCTCTCGAGAAGCTGAAGCTTGCATCAAATATAAATTTGAGCTCTTCTTTCCTCGAGCCACAACCAATGAGCCTTTAGTCAGCTTCCACTGCCCCTCACTGAAGGTGTTACAGAATCCCTCATCATCAAGCTTTCCTGTAGAGATCAAATTCAAACGGATATCCGGTGCGTGTCTGACATCCTTAAGAGTTAACTTTGTTCCATTGTTACTCACCAAGTTAACATCTCCCATACCAACAACCGGAACCAAACCGTCATTACCCATCTTCAATACCCCAAAATCACTAGGAGTATAAGATGTGAAGAAATCCTTCCTCGACGTGACATGAAGTGATGCACCAGTATCAATCACCCAACTAGTCTCGTCACATGCTAAGTTGACCAAATTCTCATCACAAATGACTAACAGATCTTCACGAGTAGCAGTAGCAACACGCTCGGATTTTTCATCATCGTTCCGATCGTGTTTATCACCACCTTTGTTCTCTTTCTTCCACTTGAAGCAATATTTCTTGATATGGTCTTTCTTACCACAATGATGACACTCAAGATTCTTGTATCTTAATCTTGACTTGCTTCAGCCTTTATCTCTACTCTTTCCATCTTTGTCTCTATTCCTCCTCCTGTTCTCGGTAACCAACACCTCGGACTGTGATGTAGAACCCTGAGATCGTCTTCTGACCTCTTCATTCAACACACCACTCTTAGCCAAATCCAAGGTAATAATACCCTTTGGGGCAGAATTAATGAGCGAAACCCGGAAAGTCTCCCAAGAGTCTAGTAGAGTAGCAAGCAACCAAAGCCCTAAAATCTCGTCATCAAATTTGACACCCATACCAAGCAACTGATTCATCACACTCTGAAATTCACTCACATGGTCAGCTATAGACGTTCCTTCTTTGTATTTCAACGCCATCATTTTCTTCAAACAAAAACAACTTGTTATTGCCCGATCTCAAGCACATACAAGCTTTCAAGCTTCTCCCACAATGTTCGAGCATGTGTCTCTTGATCAATGTGGTTGTAAACATTTTCTTCAACAAATTGCCGAATAAAGCCACACACTTGTTGATGCTCAAATTCCCATTCTTCATCACTTTTCGAATCGGGTTTTTGAGTAGCAAAGACCGGAAGATGCAGAGCCTTCACAAACAACAAGTCCTTCATTTTATTCCGCCAAAGTTGATAATTTGTGCCATTCAACATAATCATCTTGCTCGTATTAATTTTCATAATTATTTGACAGAATAACTGAGCTCTGATACCAGTTTGTTGGGAAGAAACCGAACAACCAAATGGAAACGAAGCACAACCGGTGTTCTTTCTCTCCCTATAACTCTTGTCAAATATTATGGCAAGCACAATAGCACAAAAATATTTGTTCTCTAGCAACCTATCAACCACAAATCAACCAATGCAGCCACAACAAAAATAATAAATAGAGACACCGATATTTTTACGTGGAAAACCCCTCTAAATCAAGGGTAAAAACCACGGGACTTTAGAGTCCGATCAAAAGCTCCACTATAATCAAATGTTCAGCTACAAGATTACAATATCAAGCCTACAACAAGCATTCAACTCCAACAAGGCTAACAATATGTAATCTTTAGCAAAAGAGAGAAAAATTAGAGAATATCACCAAAATCGAAGCTGCTGTAAAACGGGTATTTTTGACGCTACAGAACTCGGATGAAAAATCCAACCGTTCAAAGTAAAGAACACCTTGCCGTCTAGCTGATGTCCAAAAATCAGCTCAATCGAACCACGGATGGCCCTCCGATCGAAGAGTTGATCACAGCTGCACCAAACTTGAAAAACTGGTTTTTCTAGCTTCAAAACTCTCTGTTTCTCACGTTTTTTTCCTCTCCTTAAAACTCTCTGACTCACATTAAAATATGGCTGGCCACACCACCCTTAAAAGACAAAAAAATGGCTGCCAAACACCACGTAAAAGACCAAAGAAAAAACAAAAGACAATGATAAAGAAAAACAAAAGAAATGATGAAAAAGAAAGTGCCATGTTTTATGACAGGTTTTGAGGGATTCCCACATAGTGGGATCCTCCCAACAAAATCCATTTCCACATATTCTTTGGGAGGGCTATATCAGGATAGGATCACCCGTCCGGGCTAGATCCATTTTACCGTCAATTCATTTTCAGAGATCCATCGAATTTTCCTTTCATTCAACTGGGATTTCTTCCCCTTTTTACCAAATATATCAATGTTTCATCAATTTTCATACAATGAACATTCAAATTATATTTACATCAATAACATACATTTCAATCATTTAAGAATATAATTCAAGTTACATGAACTTACCTCGATACTAGTTCGTATATAAAATCTACTAATCTGGGACTTTTTCCTTTTCTCGATCTAGCTTCGTATTTGAGTTTTCCGAATCTAAATAAATAAATTCAATCATCAATTCAATACATTTCATGTTCACATGTAGCATTCTCTATAATTCTATTATTATTTTTAGTTCATTCAAAGCTGTCTACTTGAGTCATAGTCACTAAATTATTTTTAACTTGAGCTACAGAACTTAAAATTTAGATCCGTTAATTTTCCCTGAAACTAGACTCACATATCTTCTTCCTATAAAATTTTCAGAATTTTTGGTTTAGCCAATAAGTACAGTTTATTCTTTAAAGTCACCCCATTACTCTTTGTTTGTGATTCGACCCTTCTTCACTAAAAATTAATTATCTCTTCATACAGGATTCGGATGATGTTCCGTTTAATTCTAAAAATATAAATTTAAGCCCCTAATTATTTTTCTCCAATTTTTGATGATTTTCTAAAGTTAAAATAGGGGAACCCGAATTCATTCTGACCTTGTCTCACAAAATTTATTATATCTCATGATTTACATATCTATTGCTTACACCGTTTCTTCTATGAAAAACTAGACTCAATAAGATTTAATTTAATATTTTGTTCATCTTCTAATTCGATTTCTACAATTTATGGTGATTTTTCAAAGTTAGTCTACTGCTGCTGTCCAAAACTGTTTTAGTGCAAACTGTTTATTACCAATTTTCCCTCTAAGCTTTCAATAAATGATAATTTCATCCCTGCTCAATTAACTTCTCAATTGAGCTGGTTTCTCTCAATTAAAACTTTATTCTATCACTTTAAACTACTTTATAACCTTTGGAAATCAGAATTTCAGTAATAGACTTTAATTCCAAATATTTTCACAATTTAGATCCTAAAAATCAATTTCTATTGGAATTACCTAATAAAATCATCATCATAAACAATTTAAAGCTTAAAATTTCATGCTACTTCATCATAAACTTACAGCACTCAACCACGGTAACTTTCAATTTCATCCATGAAATCAAAAACTAATGAATTTAATAGTAGGACCTAGTTGTAAAAGTCTTAAAAACACAAAAATTACAAGAAATAGGCAAGGATTAACTTACTTGCAGTAAAAATATGAAAAACCAGCTTAAGGAAACCCTTCTATGGTGTTTTTGCTGATGAGAATGCAGAAAAATAAAGAGAAATCTAGATAATTCCACTTTAGTCCTAGCTTTATTAAGTAAATTTTGCAATATTTCAATTTTGCTCTTAATTCTCCTTATTTTCTTGCTGATTTCATGCCCTTGCCGTCCAGCCCAAATAGACCTTGGGTCTATTTTCCTTTTAAGCCCTCTTTCTTTTATCATTTAAACTATTTAATCATTTTTCATAATTTTGTATTTGTTACAATTTAGTCTTTTTCATTTAATTACATACTCAAACATTAAAATTTTCTAACGAAATTTTAATACCACATTACTAACATTTTATAAATATTTATAAAAATATTTCCTACTCAATTTTATGAGATCAAGGCCTCGATACCTTGTTTTTACCCAATTCCTTCAATAATTTCTTTTTCTAACTAACCGCTAAATCGGTAAAATTTTTCTATCGATATTTTAATACAATTTTTTTCTATCATATAAATATTCATGCAAATATATTGAAATAAATTTCTCTTTAAATCGAACTTATGGTTGCGAAACCATTGTTCCGATAACCTTGAATTTAGGCCATTACAGTACTGAAACTCCAAAAAATTATCATATTAATGAAGTTGTAAGTAATCATTAAATGAATAGCAATTGGGGCATAATTAATTTCGTAACTCGTAATTCATATACTCATATCGCTTTCATAATTATGTATTTGTGTGGCGGCGTAGAAGTTATATATTTTCTCATGTCCTATCAATTTGATTGGAGATAACTCAATGGTGTTACTTTTTTTTATGTTATGTGGGTCATTAATGCATTTTTTCAAATTGTTTAAGAAGAGACCTCATAAATTTCCAAAAGCATTCATCAGTCACTATTCATTTGACTCTCAAGTAGCTGTAAGAATCTTTATCTTGTCAAAAACTAATAATATTTCAAATTAAAATTGTTACTATTTATAAAAACTATATATATATTTAAGGTACCATTTAACCTATATTCATTCCATCATTAGAACCTCTTGATAAAAGGATCCAAATCAGAACAAGAGGTGTTAGCTCGATATAAACCTGATCACCTAAGCGGTGTAACACCCCTAACCCGTATCCGTTGCCGGGTTCAAGTTTGAGGTGTTACAAGACCGGACACGAATCTATTTAAACCTTTGTAAATAACTACAAGCAATTTCATGCCATTCTATTTTAGCAAGCATCTCAATCCCATTCAAAATTTAATGCATACAAAATATCATGAATGATTTCATGAGTAATTTCTAACAAATCATCAACCATTTTGATGATTCAAATGTGAAGGCCGAATAGGCTTATGTCTATTATTATTTCAATGCAATTCTATAACTAATATTCCATTCAAGCTTATAACATTTTTCTATATAATTGACACTTCTAATAACATACATTTCAAGCATAACATTTGTATTACTGTACTCACAACTAAATCAGCCTAACATAGCAAAACAACCATTTTCATATGGCCTCTTTACATATTTACATTCGGTCCATTTAAAACTAAAACATTTCCATACATCATTTAGCCTATACATGCCATGGACATTGGATTCAAAATAGCAAAATACCAAAAGAGGTGATAATGTGATGGACTTCGACGATGATCCCCGAGCTTGAGCTTCAACTTCAAAATCTAATGAACAATGCATAGAACAAACCAAGTAAGCTATCAGAGCTTAGTAAGTTTAAGCAATTAATATTCATTAAGAACATAAACACATTTTCATTCAAATTTTCGAACCCTACTCTCTTAATAGAAACCATACCAATCATCACAACCATTTAGAGATGAAATTATATCCTCATCATCCATTTATAATAACTTTTCTATACCATACTCGCATAAAAGTAATTTACTAACATACTAGTAATGTACTTACCAAATTCCCTACTTGCAATTTAAACTATCAAAATCTCAAATAAATAGGTATAATATCCATACCTCAAATTTACCATCTCAAATCAATAAGTATAATATCCTTACCTCAAATTTTCTTACCCATCCGAATTAACCGTTCTTGCCTCACAAGTGATAATACCCTAGTATAATTTCTAAGTACATAGTATCTTTAACATTAGCAAGATCTTTAACGAACCTTAAACTTACCCACTTATTAATAGAACTTAGTAACGTATCGCTCACACAGAGCCGTTACTTTACATCTATTGTAACGTATCGCTCACACAGAGCCGTTACTTAAAAGTTTGCATGTATAATGCGCCTCAAATCGTTTCGCAACTTGTGTTTCTCACAACTCATTATTCATTCAATATGCATACTTTACATATATATATCAATATAATATTATAATCTCATGCTCAAATAAAATTTCACATTCGGCTATCATAATATCAAGTAACTAGCTTCAATTGAATTATACATTCATATCAAAATTTAATACTCCACCTAATTTCATACGTCACAACAATTAGATATGCACTTATTACTTTAAATTTCATATCTCCAAGCAACCCCACATTGAGCTAGTTTATACTAAATGTAAATACACATTCGGCACTTAGTGTTTCAAAATATTTATCACCCCTAATCTTAGACATCATATGAAATGTAATTCCATTTAATACAATTGCTTAAAACTTACCTCAATACTTGACCAATTAAGCTTCTTGGCTACTCGTCTAGTTTGGCTTTCCCCCGTTCTTTTTCCAAATCTTTTCTTCCTTGATCTAAAACCAAATTTAAAAGAGCCTATTCAAATAAATTTCATTCATCGCCATTTGTGACATTTTATTACACCATTCTTCCAATCTATTATTCATAATTTGAACCTTTTACAATTTCATACTAGTTCTTTCCATGCATTCGAACATTCCTAAATAATATAAACATTTTATACATCCTAAATCTAAAGGCCGAATACTCCTCAAGTTAAATAAATTTCCTTATAACTAAAAAAATAATTCATAGCATATAACTCACCATTTTGCAATTTACTCCTCTAATTTAACTTTCTTGTAAATTAACCCCCAAGCATAAACACAAGAATTTCATGAAATTCGGGCAAGTCCCTCAACTATTTACTTTCATAATTTTAAGCCATCATACTCCATCTCATTCAAACTTCCTACTCAAAACATGTTGATCACAAACACATATTTAATATTTACTCCTCAAGCATAACCATTCAAAGTTTATTCATCATGACCGAATCTATGACTTGTTTAAAAACTCAAAAATTTAACATGGTTTCATTAATACTCATGAAAATGAACTCAACAATGCAAAGACTTTCAAAAATAAAAATCAAATGCTAACCTTATTGTAGCATGCAAAAACCCGAAAATGGAGACTCAACTTCCCCTTTTTTTTTCTTTGTGTCTTCGTGAAGAAGAAGATGAATAGAAACAAAAATAATAATAAAATTTTCTTTTTCTAATTTACTAACATTCATGAATAAAATATTACCTCACTAACTTAACATAATAATAAAATAAACAAGCATTAGTGCTTTTCATCATGCTTGACGTCCACTATACTTATTTTAGGGCAAATTGACATGCAAGCCCTTCCTTTCAACAATACTACAATTAAACCCTTCAATTTCACGCTTACTACTTTTGCCGCTTTAGCAATTTAATCCTTTTATTAAATTCAACATCCAAACATTTAAAATTATCCTACGATATTTTCACTCATGCACAAACACTTAACATAGACATCAAATAAATAAAAAATATTTTTCTAATTCGGATTCGTGGTCCCGAAACCACTGTTCCGATTAGGGTCGTAATTGGGCTGTTACAAGCGGTGTACGTAAGGTAAGTAAAAACACCTCTGTTTCTTTTTTTTGGCTTATAATTGAGATTTAAATTGTGTTTATGAATATAATATTTTGTTGTTGTTTTTCTGTGATTGTAGTTATTTCTACCATTGTGCTTATCAGATCATTGGGTTCTTCTTGATGTTGATATCAACGCGAAGAAATTTTCATGCTTGGATCCGTACCAATCGTCTGGAATACTATCTGTAAAAAATATAACGTCGGTAATGACAATATATCGCAAAAGAAAAAAAATAGAAATAAAAATAAACAGATTTTACGTGGAAACCCTTTCGGGAAAAACCACGGGCAGAGGAGAAGAAAATTTACTATGTCGAATTCGAATCGTTAACAAGAGGAATACACCATGTCTATTTATAGGCTTATAAAGCCATATTCTAATAGGAGTAGTAAGATTGAAACTTCTTATTCTAATCAATATCAAATAGATGGAGTTTAATAAGGTTTAAAAAACCTTATTCAAAATAAAATAAAAGAAGTGTAATTTTATAGGGATTCTTCTTTTATTTTATTTTACCATTGTATTTTATTTAAATAAGAATTTGGGTCACTTAATTCTAACAATCTCCACCTTGATACGAATTCTCAATAAACAAGTTCTTCATCGCGAACTCTCAACGAACAAGTTCTCCACCTCTTCCATAAAACCCCTTAAGGGTTTAACTTCAACAATGAACACCAACCAAGTCTAAGCAATACTTAAACTTGGTTATAAGAAGTGACTTAGTCATCATATCTGCAGGATTTTCATGAGTACTAATTTTGCTCACAACAATATCACCACGAGCAATAATATCACGAACAAAATGATACCGAACATCAATGTGATTTGCTCTCTCATGAAACATTTGATCTTTTGTAAGGAAGATGGCACTCTGACTGTCACAAAATATTGTGCTGATTTGAAGGTCTTCATTGAGCTCACTAAAGAGTCCCTTCAACCAAATAGCTTCTTTACAAGCCTCAGTAATCGCCATATACTCAGCTTCAGTGGTAGATAAAGCAACTGTAGTTTGCAAAGTAGCTTTCCAACTGATTGCACAACCTCCGATTGTAAAGACAAAACCAGTGAGAGATCTTCTTCTATCAAGGTCTCCAGCAAAATCAGCATCAACATACCCAATGACTCCATCTCTAGTTCTTCCAAATCGTAAGCAAACATCAGTGAGTACCTCGTAAGTATCTTAAAATCCATCGAATCGCTTTCCAATGTTCTTTACCGAGATTCGCCATGTATCTCGCTAATCTGACTGATCGTGCATATGATAAACCGGATGTGAACAAACCATAGCATACACATGAGAGATCCACTTTGTACTAGAGTATGGAACATGTGACATGTACTCAATCTCATCATCGATTGTGGAGACAAAGCCGATGAAAGTCTGAAATGGGGTCGCTAAAGGAGTACTAACAGCTTAGCACTCTGCATATTGAACTCGCAAAGAACTTTCTCAATGTACCCCTTCCGACTTAGGTACAATTTACTTGCTTTTCTATCTCTCGAGAATCTCCATACCAAGTATCTTCTTTCTTTGGTCCTAAATCTTTCATCTCAAATTCTTCACTTAGTTGGGCTTTGACCTTTTTATCTCTCCTTTATCTTTTTTCTGCTATCAACGTGTCATCAACATAAAGAAGTAGATACACAAAAGAACCATCACTTGTTTTTCTTAAAGTAAACACAATTTGTCAAAACTACTTCTTTTAAAATCATGAGAAGTCATAAAGGAATCAAACCTCTGTGTACCTTGTCTTGGTGATCGTGTTTCAAGCAGTAAAGAGATTTTTTCAAGCAAGCAAACATAGTCCTCTTTTTACGAGAGATGTAAACCCTCTAGTTGTTGCATGTAAATATCTTCCTCAAGCTCTCCATGCAAAAATGCGCTTTTTACATCTAAGCGCCCAAGCTCCAAATCTTGCATGGCCACAATACCAAGCAAAGCTCAAATCGAACTATGCTTCACAACCTGGGAGAACACATCTGTAAAGTCCACTCCACGGAATTTGATCAGACCCTTTGCAACAAGCCTTGCTTTATATCCGCTTCTTCAACTCCCTGGAGTCCCTTCTTTCTTTTTAAACACCCATTTACAAATGAACAACCTTTTTACCTTTAGGAAGTTTCACAAGATCCCATGTTTTGTTTTGTGGAGTGATTCTATTTCCTCTTGCATAGCAAACATCCACTTTTCTCGAGTCTTCACACTAACCGCCTCGAGAATAATTTGTGGCTCTTGGTTTGCATCTATATCTTCAACCACATTTAAAGCATAAGTAACTAGGTCAGCCTCAGCATACTTCTTTGGAGGTTTAATTTCTCTTCTAGTTCTATTTTTGGCGATAGAGTATTGTGGTGAAGAAGCAACTCTATTCTCAATTTTTGCACTGGCTTGAGGAGTTGACTCTGTATTAATCCGATGCTCCACCTACTTTTGATTTCTTTATTGGAAGAGTCTTTAAGAGATAAGTTAGGTAGCATAGCAGTTTCATCAAAAATAACATCTCTGCTAATCACAACTTTTCTATTTTTAGGACACCATAACTTATACCCTTTTACACTAGCTTTATAACCAAGAAAAACACATTTAATGGATCTTGGTTCCAATTTTCCATTATTAACATGAGCATACACAGGACACCCAAAGCTCTTTAAATCAGAATATTTAGCAGGACTACCAGACCATACCTCTTGTGGAGTCTTTTTCTCAATGGCAACAGATGGAGATCGGTTGATCAAAAAACATGCAGTAGAAGCTGCTTCGACCCAAAACGACTTTGGTAAGTTGGCATTTGACAACATGCATCGAACCTTCTCCATAATCTTTCTGTTCATTCGTTCTGCAATGCTGTTTTGTTGTGGAGTATGACGAACTGTCAAGTGTCTCACGATTCTTTCTGACTTACACAGTTATTAAACTCATCAGAACAAAACTCTAAGCTATTGTCTGTGAGGAGGTATTTTATTTGTTTTCCCGTATGTTTTTCAATCATAGTTTTCCAAGACTTAAATGCGGAAAACACATCGCTTTTCTGCTTCAAAAAGAATGCCCAAACTTTTCTGGAAAAATCATCAATAAAAGTTAGCATATAATTAGCTTCACCTCTCGAAGGCACTCTTGATAGACCCCACAGATCAGAATGAATATACTCCAATGTTCCCTTCGTGTTATGGATTTCTCTGGTGAATCGAACTCTCTTTTGCTTCCCAAAAACACAGTGCTCACAGGACTTCAGTTTGCAAATTTCTTGCCCATCAAGTAGTCCTCTTTTGCTCAATTCTGCCATGCCATTCTCACTCATATGCCCTAGGCGCATATGCCAAAGTTTAGTAATATCATCATCTGACAAAGAAGAGGAAGCGACAGCTGCATCACCAATAATAGTAGAACCCTGCAAAACATATAACTTGGCATTCTTTCTCTGCCCTTTCATCACAATGAGGGAACCTTTGGAAATCTTCAACATTCCACTTTCAGCTGTGTATTTGTACCCTTTTGAATCAAGAGTACTCAACGAAATTAAATTTCTCTTCAATTCTGGAACATGCCGTACGTCACTAAGTGTTCTGACAACTCCATCAAACATCTTAACTTTAATTGTTCCAACACCTGCGATTTTACATGAAGCATTATTTCCCATCAAAACAACACCTTCAGACACCGTTTCGTAATTTGTAAACCAATCCCGACTGGGACTCATGTGAAAGGTGCAGCCTGAATCAAGTATCCACTCCTCGCTCTCTTTAGAATTGTTGACAGAAGTGACTAGAAGTTCACTATCACTGTAGTCTTCTACAAGATCAGCTTCACCAGAATTTTCTAGTTGTTTTCCCTTTTGATTTACAGCCTCCCTTTTAATCTTGTTCTGTAGCTTATAGCACTCAGATTTAATGTGCCCTTTCTTCTTGCATAAGTTACAAGTTTTACCTCTGTTTGAAGACTTTGATCTACCCTTAGATTTACCGCGAGGATTCCGATCCTGTGTCCTTCTACGATCATCATCAGCATTCCGATCTTGTCTCCCGCGAATAATAAGACCCTCTCCCTGGGAGTCGGGTTTAACCACAAGATGCTTCATCTTATCATACGAGGTCAAGGAATCATAAACCTCATCAACTGTGAGAGACTCGCGGCTATATAAAATCGTGTCTCTAAAGGTTGAATAAGACGGGGGCAACGAACAAAGTAGAATCAACCCTAGATCTTCCTTATCATACTAAACCTCTATGGCCTCCAAGTTTGAGAGAATTTCTTTAAACATCTTTGTTAAGTGTTCGTGCCTGCACGCACCTTCCTCCAAAGCGATGAGCATAAAGACGTTGCTTCATATGCAACTTGCTAGTTAAAGTTTTCGACATACATATTTGTTCTAGCCTCTTCCATAATGCTGCGGCAGTCTTCTCCTTCATCACATCCTGCAAAATTTCATTAGACAAATGCAAATGTAACTGTGTTAGTGCCTTTCGATCCTTTCGCTTCTTATCTTCCTCCATCAATGTCGAAGGCATCTTATCTACCCCTAGTAGGGCTTCCTCTAAATCCATCTGTGCAAGAACTGCCTGCATCTTTATCTGCCACAACGTAAATCTGGTGTTGCGATCCAACAGCGGAATTTCATACTTCAAAGACGCCATTACTATGATCGAGATGAAAAAACCCGGAAGCTCTGATACCAATTTGTAAAAAATATAATGTCGGTAATGACAATATATCGCAAAAGAAAAAAATAGAAATAAAAATAAACAGATTTTACGTGGAAACCCTTTCGGGAAAAACCACGGGCAGAGGAGAAGAAAATTTACTATGTTGAATTCGAATCGTTTACAAGAGGAATAGACCATGTCTATTTATAGGCTTATAAAGCCATATTCTAATAGGAGTAGTAAGATTGAAACTCCTTATTCTAATCAATATCAAATAGATGGAGTTTAATAAGGTTTAAAAAACTTTATTCAAAATAAAATAAAAGAAGTGTAATTTTATAGGGATTCTTCTTTTATTTTATTTTACCATTGTATTTTATTTATATAAGAATTTGGGTCACTTAATTCTAACACTATCTTTCAATTCCAAAAATGTTGATAAGATATTACAATGGTTCAAAAGCTTTTTATTGCCAGAATTTGGTTATAAATATGCAAATGAATGGCCATATGTGGTGCGTAATGATATTCCTCAGCAGAAGAAGTAAGCATCCTATCTTTGAAAATCTACGACTTTTCTAACCTTTATTTATTTAGTATCTTATATTCATTTCTTTTTTTTTTTTTTGTACTATAATGTAAAGCTCGGTTGATTGTGGGGTGTTTGTGATGAAATATGGTGAATGTCTTACGTACGGTGATTTCTTCCCTTTTACACAAAAAGATATGATTCATTTCCGACTACGTATCTTTCTTGATTTATACCGTGGAAGAATGCATATCAGAAAATAAACAAGATTAATGCCTTGTTTGGGCGCGCTCAAGGTCAAAGAATGTGTATTCGAGTTTCTAGAATTTGATGAATTTTATCAGTTTTTTTTCGTCTTTTATGCATGTATGATATTTTCAACCTCGGATCTATACTTATTTTCTATGTCGAAGAGTAAAATTATTTTCAATTTGATTAATTAAATATTAGAATTTGAATTTATAATTATATTGATTTTTTGGGCAAATGTGAATGAGATTGTTAAATCAGTTTTAAATATTTCGAGCTGATAAATATGTTGTGATGTTAAAACTAATGTCAGTAATGAAAATAGAATGATTGCAAAGCAATAAGAAAACAAAACAGAACACACAGATTTACGTGGAAAACCCTTGTGAGACAGATCACGAGCAGAAGAAGAGAAATTCAATAATTTTAAATTCGAATGATATAAGAGGAGTTTCGACTACATCTATTTAAAAATTGAAAAATCTTATTCTAATAAATGTCAAATAGAATAAGTGTAATTCTTTATGGATTCTACTTATATGACATGGCTCTCGGCCTTAAGCCTTACATAGATCTCATTGTTTTGTCGTTATAATATAATTCTTTAGTAAGGATTTGGATCATATAACTCTTAAAATGTGATAAAAGTAATTCCATCAACAATGGTAATTGAACTAGAAAATGGTAAGGAATTGAATGTTGATTTTTATCGTATTTTGATTTATTTAAAGATTTAATATTATTATTTCACTTGAAATAAACAAAATAGGGTATTGAGTCTCAAGCTTTATAAACAAGGAGCATAGGCGGGTAGATAAAAGATCAAGGAATCAGTTGTAGTAGGGGTATATATATAATACTTTGGTTTTATGCATATTGGGGTATATATATATATTTCTTCGGAAATTTTTGACAGATACACCATTTATTCAATGAATTTGTATTGGAAATTTTTACATTTCAAAGACTATGTATTCAACAATTATCTTATTAATTTTCAGCAGAATATAGAATAGTGTTTTCAGCAAAGTGACAACGCTGGCCTATTAAAGAAATGCAAATAAGGTGACTTTGGGGAAATTTCAATGCCTTAATTTCTGGACTTTTTTTTTTTTGGTGAAAAATTTCTGGACTTTTTATGCAGTCTTTATCCATTCTATATTAAAGAAATGTTTCTACTTTGAATGCTGGAAACTTGAAAATGACAAATTCAACAAAATTCAGTTCTCATATAGGTACCACAACTTCATTTACACATCAAAAAAAAAAATTAAAATATAATCCGTGTTAGGTGATAATTAAAATATTAATTTATCTAAATTTTAATAAAAATATAAATAAATAAAAAACTCAGTAAAATATCAATTGAATAACCAATGTGGGAGGAATTCAACCTTAAGCTAATAGGTTTGACTAGAGGTGCAATTAAGCCAAGTTGAGTTCAAATAGTTGTAAGTTTATGTTTGATTCAAAAACTGAAGCTTAATACTCGACTTGAATTTGATGGAGCATCGATTTTTAAGTTCGCTCTTGATTGAGCATAATTTTTGAGTTTAAACTCGACATGAGATATAATTTTTGAATTCAAGCATCCGTGATTAAAACTTATTCTTTATAAAATTAAGAACAGCAAAATAATTTTTTTTTAAAGAAGAATAGCCACTAATTTTGTTTATAAAATATTTATATTTCATCAAGGATGAAACTATTATCTATTATTACTAATAATATGATTATTTAAGTATAATAAAATATAATTTTGTTAAGCAAAAAAGATAAGGGGTAAGAAGAAAATATTCATTTATCTAAATTTTTAATAAAAATGCAAATAAAAAAAAAGTCAATGAAAATGAATAGAAGATGGAAGGTGGGAGGATGTGTAGAAAAACAAATCGTAGAAGTTATCCCACTTGAGACTTTGAGGAAAATTATCATGTATTTTATTAGTTTATTAGTTTTTAAAATATTGTTTTGAAATAATAATAATTTGGCAAATAATTAAATCCAAGTGGAAGCGAAAAATGGAAAAGGCTGTATTACATTATTTCCAGGAAGCACAGGAAAAGGAGAAAATCCAAAGTTGAAACAGAATATTCCGCGTGGGGTTCCTCCATCAATCAATGACGAGCTATTGCTTTTACTTTGGAATAAACTAAAATTTAATCTTTGAATTTGATATTTTTTTTAATTTAGTCCTTGATTTTTTTGATTCACATTAATTTTAGAATTTGATAAATTTTTTTAGTTTTAGTTCATGTGATGGTACTATAATATGATATTGTACTATGTTATCACTTAAAAAAATATATTTTTCTTTCCATTTTAGGAATTTTTATCTGCTTTTGTAGCACATTTTCTTAGTCTTGCTTATATAAGTAACTTTAGTTTTACAAGTGACTTTATAGATAGTTTTGTTATCATCTTTTGTAGTTTGGTGAATGCTCGAATCTTGTTTCGATTTTTACCCATCGTTTTGGACCATCCGTGGTTGATTTCCTTATTACATTAAGTGCTTGCAATCACTCTATATATGTCATGTTTGAGTTGTGACAAAACCAATTGTAAACAGATCGGGTCATGATGCTCTATTGATGCTGAAGCTAAAGTCTTTGTTGTGTTGTTGGAGTTTGTTCTTCACTATCTACTACAAATCTTTGTTATTTTTCTCTAAATTATATAATTTCCTTCGTTAATTAATAAATTTACCTTTAAATATATATATTTTTCTATAAAAAAATTAAATAATAAAATCACACAGTTTTAGAATACAAAATCACGTATCAAAATTGTGAAATTATAGTAATAATGTAGACAAAAAAAAAAAAATCAGAGACTAGGTTGAGATATTATTTAATTTGCAGGCAGGTAATTTGTAGGAAGCAAATTAAAAGAAAACAAAATAGAAACAGTGAGCATTCCGCCTGAGTGTTCAATGACGCGCTTTTCCTACTGCTTTTGCTTTTCCTGAGTCATCATCTTGCTGCTTTCACTTACTTTTCTACCATATTTCTCTTCTGCTTTACCCAAACTCTGTTGAATCTCACCTTCTTTCGTGGCTTCTTCTTTTTCTGACATCGACTTCGACTTCGACATCGACATCGACATCGCCTTGAGATTTTTACTATCCTGCGCTGAAGCTATTGAAGATGGGGATCTGAAAAGCGCCGATTCGTTCCTTCAGAACATCTTGATTCTTGCTGATAAGAGACCCTACTTAAATGAAAGCAAAGTGGTGAAATACTTTGCGGACGCTCTGGTTCGCCGAGCCTACGGACTGCATCCTGCTCCTTGCTTCTTCACTTTTCCGGTGGATCCTGCACCATATTATCGCTATGACAGCTACCGTATTAATGGCGTCATAAAAAAGGTTATCTATGATGCTTTGATGGGAAACAGGCGATTGCACCTCATTGATTTCTCCATCCCGAATCACTTTTTTGCGGGTTCAGTTCTTCTTACACTACCGACCTTCTCCGGCGATCCTCTACCCGTCCGTGTAAGTTACATAGTTCCACCATTTCTGAAAAAATATGCAGATTTCTCAGACGAAATGGAGTTTGTGACTAGGGATGCCGAGGAAGTTAATGTAAAGTTGGAGGATGAGTTCAAAGTGGTTTGTGGCAATAGTTTGGCAGAAGTGGATGAATGGGAAATAGATTTGAAAAGAAGAAGAGATGATGAAATGGTGGTGGTTTACTATAAATTTAAACTTCATAAGTTGGTAAGAGATGCAAAAGCAATGGAGAGAGAGTTAGTTAGATTGAAGGAGATAAATCCGACGATTGTAATCCTGCTGGACTTCTATTCTAATCATACCCACCCCAATTTCTTGACATGTTTGAAGGATTCTTTTCAGTTTTACTTCAATACTTGCACATTCTTGCGTCAGTCGACGGGCATTGATTTTGATTCGTATCAGTGGGAGTATAACAGAGATGCAAGTGAAGGTAATAGTATAATTAGACGGCACCAAACGTTGAGAGAATGGCAACGTCTCTTTTCAATGGCTGGTTTTACTCGAATTCCATTAAGCCACGAGAAACATGATCTTATCGATGGGTTTTCAATGGTTAGTTTAGAAATAATGAGAGAGGAAGAAGAGTGTTTGATTTTAGGTGACGAGAGATGTCCATTGTTTTTCTTATCGGCATGGAAACCCAAAGTTGGAGATGGACACTTCAATTCCATATCCACCAACCATAAGTTTGGATAAGGTATTTTTTTTTTTGTTCTTTTCTTTTTACTTTTTAAATTATATAACAATTTTACAATTAATAAACGGATTAAAATATCAATTTATTGATTTAATAAGTTGCTTTTGATTCGACTCAATTCAAACTATCTTAAATTATAAATCAATTTTTTTATATAAATTTTTATTTGATGCATTAAAAATCTATAAATTTCTATATTAATACCAAATCATATGATACATCCATACTAAAATAAATTATTTTAAAATTACTAATAATAAATAAGTAAAAATAAATAACTCCTTATATTTTTTTCACTCAAGTGAAGTTTTAAATGTTAAAATTTCAATCAATTAAAAGATTTTCCTATTAAAATTAACTGTCAATAGTTACCTTTTTTGTGTTATTTTCACGGGTTTTTTACCAAATTAGGATAGAAAAAAAAAGATTCAAAAATAGGGCCCGTGTTAGATTATTTACCAAAATGGGTGCCCGAGGGTGGTCACGCCACTCCCATAGGCGGCACCACCTTCCCTCCTGCGGCAAACAGTGAACAAACAGTGGACATGGCAGGTAAAACAGTGATATATGTCCGTGAAGCAACAGTGAAAAGCTGGAAAATGTGATGGCAGAGGCGGCACCGGTGAAGAATGGCCTCCATAGGCGGCACCACCACCGAAGAATGGCCTCCCATAGCGACACGGTGAAGAATGGCCTCCCATGGCGGCACACGGTGGAACAATACCTCCCATGGGCGGCACTTTGCACCTTAAATCCCCACCCCCACACGAGAAGAAGAAGCGTGAGAGGAGGAAGAAGGTGGTGTGTATTTGGAAGAAGAAAGAAAGAGGAGGAAGAAGAAAGGAAGAAGGAAGGAGGAAGAAATCGGGAAGAAAAATAGGGAAAATTAGGTATAAATTTTTTCAAATAATGTTTGTGTATTTAATTTTTTTATTATATATTAATTTTTATTTTATTACTTAGTAGTTTAGTATTGTTAGTAATTTAGTTATATTATTATTAGTAGGTAATTAGAATATAAACCCTAAAAAATATTTATGTTAGTTAGTTAGTATGTTAGTATAATATAAAAAGTAATTAGAGTTTTTTAACTCTTTATTTTAGTTAGTATAGTATATTGCTATTATTATTGTTAGTGTAATATTATTATTTTGTTAGGATATTGTTATAATTATTGTTAGTATAAAAAATATTTAAATAATATATAAAACATTATGTTATTTTATTGTTATTATTATTGTTATTATTATAATATTGTTATTATTATTGTTAGTGTAATGTAATATTGTTATGTTGTTAGTAAAAAATGGTAAATGTTATTGGATTTAGTATTATATTATTATTGTTAGTAAAGAAATATTATAAGTATTGTTAGTATAAAAGAACATTAAAATAATACATGAAACATTATGATTTAAAATAAATAATATAAAATAATAAAATATGAAAATAATATATATTTTGAAAGTAATGTAAATTGAGACAGAGAAAAAGGAAAATACAAGTAAATGGTCAGAATAAGTGATTGTACTAAATCTAATAGTACTTTATTGAAAATTATAGGATTTGAACACTTAGGAAATACGAACGAACATAGTGCCAAAATAGTGCCAAATTTTTTAGTTTTGTTTTAAAGTTATTTTGTTTGTTTATTTTGATTTGTTAGTAATTTATGTGTTTATATTAATTAATTTTTTATTGTGAATGTTATGTTTTAAATTTTGTTTGAGAAATTTTGTTTATTTTTGAACAGATTGACCATTGAAGATGGATGATCAGTTTTTCGTATGCGTTTATTTCGATGGAATCATCTTGACAACAACCGTTGGATGCATATTTGAATGTCGGCAACAAATAGCAATGAGATTTAATAGAAATGTATCGTTGGATGATATGAAGTGAAGGATAAACGCAAAAATCGTTAGACGGTGTGGGAAAACGATATCGAGAATTTTCTACAAGTTTCCAATTTCGACAGATCCGATCAAATTCACGAAATGGAACTTGTAGAGGCGATTTAAGACGTGGAGACAATGATCGCATTGCATCTTGTGGAATGGGAGTAATAGTAAATGCACCGATTCACTTATTTCTTTGAGTTAGCGGTATTGAGGCAAATGAAGACGACAATGCATATGGTGAAGAACATGGAGCTCAAAAACCGTGCATGGTGCCTCCAATATCGTATGTTGATGACGAATTGAATATACGTCGGATCAATATCGATCTTAATACTACACCCGATATTGATGTGGTTGGTGATGATGGACACGACAGCAGTGATCATTGTGAAGAAGAGGTCGATATTGACGGTGATCCCGATATGGATGATATATACGATGATATTGTCGATGAAGGCGTGAATGACGATGGGAACATTAGTGCGTCTTCTGTCGGGAACCATATGCGATGTATTACGATACATAATAATCCTGGGGCACACATGTCACTCATAGACCCCGACGCAGCGCGTGTAATCGAGTTTCCAGAGTACCCTGAAATATATCCTGCTCACCGGCTCACCGTAAATTCCAATCATGAGGAGTTATTCGTAGGCCAGAGATTTGGAAGTAAAGAAGAGTGTGTATCTGCTATTAAACGGTATAGCATGGATATATCAGTGGATTACAAAGTCGCAGAGTCTAAATCGACAATATATATTGCGAGTGTTGGAAGGCGTGAACGGATGCAATTGGCGGATCTGAGCTGCATTCATTCAAAAATCGCAGATGTGGGAGATAAGAAAATTGGTTGGGCCTCACACATGCAGATCGACACGTATGACAGAAGATCATCGAAAACTTGATTCCAAAACTATATGTACGTGTATCATGCCAATGGTGAAGTGAAGGACATGCGACTATTAAAGTTTGATGTGATCGATTTGAAATACAAGCACGATTCTAGTATCGAGTATCATATCGAAAGGCGTGGATAGCTAAGCAGATGGCAATGGAACAATTGTATGGGGATTACGATTCATCGTATAATGAGCTACTGAGGATGGATCGCCGCTATGCCGGAGTACATCGGGAGGCGTGATTGAGTTTCTGAGACCGTGCCTTTTACGGCCCAAATGATGTAGTGGATACGACCCAGGATACGAGCCGGGAGTGCCGTACTGGTATCCACCTCCTGACGAGCCCGGAAGTTTTGTCATGACCGCACATATGGATGATACTGAATGTGCATCCGAATGTGATTGTAATTGCTCGGCTCGGCCGCTCCGGCCAGATCCGGCTCGGCCTCGGCCACCTCGGCTCGGGATCGGGATCTGCGGTGCCTCGGCCTCCATATCTACCACTGGCTCGTATGCCCCATGCTGCTGCACATGTGGGGGGACTACAGTCGACTGTCCTCCGAGTATATATGGCTTCCCCATACTAGAGTACCATTGTATGTACTCTAATGGAGGTTGAAGACTGGAAGCCATATCCATCCGAGGCATTCGGGACATGCGATCATTCCACACCGCAATAAATTGACCATGCCTAACCCCCCAATCCAAGTCTGGTCTCCCTCTCTTATTTTTGCCATGAACCTCTCCCACCTGGCACGGCGGATCCGGGATGTATTGGGCGCAACCAAATTGCCGCGGCACTCGTCCCCCGTGATATCACTCTACTACATGGAAGCAGCACAATTGGTGCGTTTGTGCACCACATATCTGAGTGGATATAGGAGGGCGGGGTATAATGGCTGCAATTTGGTCCACTGTATGGCATCCATATAAACCGCACGATTAATAACATTGTTAAAATTAAACACATTGTGCGTAAGATATACAAACTACTACGTAACTAATATTGGAATCGCACCCCTTCCCCGGCATGTTGTTCAATCATAAGCGGTATATCGAGACGATGTACGACCTCCGATACCGGATAATTACTCCACCTACAAAAAAACAATTAAGTCAAACAAAGTATCAATATAAAGAAATTTCAATTAAAAACAAGTTATATTTTATCACTGCTCACTAACGGATATACGTATGGTTGGTGGGTAAGCGATGCCAAGAATGGCATCCGATCTGAGAGCCGGGGATCGCAATAGTGTAAGGCATCCGCCTATGTCTCTCGGTCGTTGGGTGCTGCCGTCCGACAAAGCTCACGGTACAACCACGTAAGAAGCTGCGGATCCCCAACTATACGAGCGAGCATTGCTTAAATCACCAATAGGGGTAGGTACCGAATATGAACCGTATTATTGTTTGCTTTGGGCATCGGTATACCCCTATGATGTGCATAATGTACGCTCGACTTGCGCACATCAAGTCGCCTCGATGGCATCGGTGATATATGTTGGTACCTCGCTCTCAACCATGTAAATTTTAATTTCGTAAAATATTTTCCATTATTGTCGCACGAGTGCCCTAGTAGGCTCGGCAGGCAGGTAAACGGGTCATCTACCATGACCGACGCAGTGAATGGGACTCCCATCAATTGGGAGCCCAAGGCAGCTGATGCAACATCCTCTAGAGTGACTGTGCACTCTCCACACGGAAAATGAAAAGTGTGGGTCTCCGGCCGCCAACGCTCGACTAGTGCGGATATTAAATCATACCGCAAGTCAAACGCGTGCGGATCGATCTTTGCGACCGAATCCGGCTTTGCTCTATATATGGCATCGATCGTTCATCCGGGGATTTTTACGCCATTCACCGGGCCCGTAATATACGGTATGAGTCCTGACAGTGTTAATTCATAAAAATATTACTACTTATGTAGAATAACATAATTTATTATGTAGCTATTTTGTTAATATAACCTGTAATTAATGAATAACAATACATTACCATATTATTAGCAGCGTCGCATATGTGAGGAACTTTACTAATCAATGAAGCCATTTCCGTCTCAAATCAATTTTTTACCTACATAAAAAACAATAAATCTATATTCAATTACTAACAAATAACATGCCAGTACTAATCATATAATAAGAACATCATGTAAACGACGCATAATAAATATAATATTTTATTATTTATACAAACATCATAATATTAAATCAAGTATTAATTATTGTTTTTTTACAAACAATGATAATAACTAATAATAATATTTACGATTTCTTAATAATAATATTATATTAACATAGCTAAAGTAATAATAATAATTTTTACGATTCGTTAATAATAATATTACGTATACGTATGCCTTTTTCTATTACGAGCCTTTGTCCGTTTTATTTTATATTATTTTCGTACATAATAATTCAAATATATTATCTACAGACACATTTTAGTGCATAATAAATCAAATATTTTATTTTACTATTTTCGTATTTTATTATTTTATATTATTTCTTTTACTACGTAATATTTTCAAATGTATTGTTTTATTACTCTTTATATATCAATTTAGTAAAACCCACTTATTTTAACTATTTATTCGTATTTTCCTTTTTCTCAGATTCTATTACTTTAAAAAAATATAATATTTTCGTATTTTATTATTTTATATTATTTCTTTTACTACGTAATATTTTCAAATGTATTGTTTTATTACTCTTTATATATCAATTTAGTAAAACCCACTTATTTTAACTATTTATTCGTATTTTCCTTTTTCTCGATTCTATTACTTTAAAAAATATAATATTTTAGTATTTTATTATTTTATATTATTTATTTTTATACATAATATTTTATGTATTATTTTAATGTTCTTTATACTAACAATAACTATAATATATTACTAACAATAGTAATATAATATTAAATAAAATAACATTTACCATTTTTTACTAACGATAATATTACACTAACAATAATAATAATTGTTTTATTATTTTATTCTAACTAAATTAATTATTAAAGTTTAACTAATAATAATATACTAACTAAAATCATGTTAGAGTTAAAAACTAACATATTAATACACACTAACATAATTTATTAACTAACTAACATAATTAAATATTTTTATTAACTAACTAACATATTAATACACACTAACATAATTTATTAACTTACTAACTAACTACTACTTAAACAACTAATGTTAGTTATAAACTAAGTCATAAAATAAAAATTAACATATAATAAAATTATTATAAACTACTTAAACTACTTACATTATAAACTACTAGCACCAATTATGTCATAAAATAAAAATTAACATATAATAAAACATTTTTTTCAACAACATAAACATTATTTTAAAAAAAATTTACCTAATTTTCTCCTAATTTTTTTCCCTTCTTCCTTCCTCTTTCTTCCTTCCTTCTTTTCTTTCTTCCGGCGTGCTCCTTTCTTCTTCCGGCGTGCTCCTTTCTTCTTCCGGCGTGATCCTTTCTTCCTCCGGCGTGCTCCTTCTCCTTGTTTCTGCTTCTCAAAATTTGTTGGTGGGGGAGGGGACCGGGAAGGGAGGGGACCATTTAAGGTCCCCAGGAGCAGAAGCCGACAAAGGGGCATGCAGGTGCCGCCCATGGGAGGCCATTCTTCAGCTGGTGCCGCCTATAGGAGGCCATTCTTCAGCTGGTGCCGCCTCTGCCATCACATTTTCCAGCTTTTCACTGTTGCTTCACGGACATATATCACTGTTTTACCTGCCATATTCACTGTTTGTTCACTGTTTGCCGCAGGAGGGAGGGTGGTGCCGCCTATGGGAGTGGCGTGACCACCCTCGGGCACCCATTTTGGTAAATAATCTAACACGGGCCCTATTTTCGAATCTTTTTTTTTTTCTATCCTAATTTGGTAAAAAACCCTATTTTCACCAGATGGCATGGTAGAATTGTGTCACATAGTGAAAATTAATTTTTTATTAAAAATAATAAAAATAATAATCATTATAAAAATATACAATATACAAAAATATTTTAAAAAATAAAAAAATTTATTGAAAATAGAAAAGTGAACAAAAATGATAAAATTATTATAACTAAAAATAATTAAAAACTTACAAAAATATTAAAATTAAAAAAATTAAACATTATATAAATTGCAAAAAGTAAATATGGTAAAAATATGAACAAAATTTTAAAATATAGAAAATAATTAAAATTTAATATATTAATAAAAATTACAAAATATTATAAAAATTATAAAAAAATTAAAAATATAAGACAAAAAATATAAATATATAAGAGAAACTAAGGTCAGAAAATAAGTTGAGAAGTGAAGTGACTTGTATAAAAAATTGTAGATATTTATATATATTTCAAATATTTGATATAATTTTTATTTTTTAAAAATTTTTATTATTTGTTGAATAATTTTTTGCATTTTTATAATTTAAAATATATATTGAGGACATTATTGGGTTTAATGACATTATTAGTAATAAGTTGAAATAAAGAGAAAGTGAGGAAATTAAAAAAAGAAGATTCATTTGTCCTTTCCTTCACTTATTGTTATGTTTTTATGTTTATTTGACTAATTATAACATTTTCATTGAATGGAATATCTGTGTAGGTTTCAATCCAAATCCTCCGCCTCTTCAGCCTCTTCAACCTTTTCTACAGGTATTGACTTCACATTTAACCCTTTTTTTCCCTTTTTCTTTTTTTTTTTCATACAAAATATTTATTGTTCATTATTGATAAATTTTAATCATATTAAAAACATGGTGTAAATATGTCATTGTTGTACATGCTTAAATGCATTTAGGCTAGTCGGCTTGAATTTTTTTTACAATAAAAGGTATAATTTTTATTTAAATTTAATTATAAAAATTAAAATTTTTTAATTTTAAAATAGTAAAATGAACTATTTTAGGTAGTCTAGACTTGACTCAAATGAGCTTTCACATTTTTTTTGGTTCAATCCAACTTCAACTTATGAGCACCTGTAAGAAAAAATCAAATTACGTGTTTTTAATTTGTTTAAAATTATGAATAATTGAATGAAAAAAGCCACCTTTCAAATTTAATTATCTTTATCAAATTAAAAGTAGAATGTCAAAATTCTTTTATTTCAAAATTTATTTATGGTAATTGTTTCTTATTTAATAATTTTACAGGGTTTGACATTGAATCGATTAACTGTTGTTGCTGAGATACATGACATATCAAAATATTTATATTGTAAATATAACCTTTCATTAGCTTTAACATCGACTTCTAAAGTTAACAATATGAATGAAACTATGTGGGGTCCAAACAAGAAATTTACTTTTTTTATCCAAAGTAATTTTTGTTATGTAAAAGATTTCGAATCTTATGAAATTATGAGTGATGTATTAGAGAGGATTAATAGCCTCATTATTGAGAAAGCATTTGAATCAGGGGATGGCTACCATTTTGAACCATCTATTACTAAGCTTGACCTAGAATTCTATCAATATTCCCGACTAAAGAAGTGTAACATAGATGTTGTTGTTGCCATCTGTCTACAAAATCGTCACACAAGTAATGAAGTTCATATAGTAGAATTTTTTTGGCCTGCAACTGAGATTGAAAAATCAAAATCTTTGGCTCTTGATATCCTCAATGACTTGAAACGTATGAAAACAAGGTTTGTAACGGTAAAAGTTCAAGGCACCGAAATTAAGTTCCAAGAAGAAGCCATTTCAAGCATTCCTACATCTTCAAACACAGCAATGCCTTTGAAAATAGCTGAAGAAGCAAGGGACATTCATGCAATAGAAATAAATGGGCATATTGAACAGGTAATTACATTACCTTATATATTCTTATATTATTTCAACACTGAATTAATTATGGATTACCTTTTTCACAATATTGGTGGAATATCTTTTCAACATTGTATTAATATGTTCTGCTTTAGTATTGCATATATATGTAGTATCAAATAGATTTTCCCTTTGGATAAAATATTGAAATCTTATAAAGTAATATAAATGATTTATTATTCTCATTTTTCATAGATTATTTTCAATGGTGACTCTCAGATTGTGGAAACAAAACGAAACAAACAGAGAAAGTCGTGGTCAAAGGTTTGGGAGGATTTTGATAAGTTTGAAGAAGATGGAAAACAAGTAGCCAAATGTAAACACTGCCCCAGGGTGCTTACAGGGTCAAGCAAGAGTGGAACCACACACTTGAAGAACCACTCAAAAGTATGTCCTGGTAAGAAAAAACAAAATCAAGAAAACCAGTTGATACTTCCAGTTGATACCAATGAAAGATGCTCAACGTTTGATCAAGAAAGGAGTCACTTGGATCTTGTGAAAATGGTTATTAAGCATCAGTATCCATTAGATCTGGCTGGTCAAGAGGCCTTCAAGAATTTTGTGAAAGGGTTGCAGCCAATGTATGAGTTTCAATCAAGAGATAAATTGTTATCTGACATACATCGCATCTATAATGAAGAGAGAGAGAAACTTCAGTTGTATTTTGATCAGCTTGCTTGCAAATTAAATTTGATAGTAAGTTTGTGGAAGAACAATCATGGAAAGAATGCATATTGTTGTTTGATAGCACATTTTATTGATGATGGTTGGGAACTAAAGATGAAGACTCTTGGCTTGAGAACTTTGGAGCATATCAATGATGCAAAAGCTGTTGGTGGAATTATTCTGAGCTTAGTTTCGGAGTGGAATATAGGCAGTAAAGTATGTTCCATAACTGTGGATAACTCTTTTTTGGATGACAGTATGGTTCAACAGATAAAAGAAGATCTAGTCTCCCTTTCTTCAACTCATTGGTTCATCAATTGCACTCTTCTTGAGGATGGGTTTCGTGAGATGGATGACCTACTTTTTAATTTAAAGAAGTCCATTGAATATGTCACTGAAACAAAACCTGGAAGATTGAAATTCCAAGAAGCTGTAGATCAAGTGAAGCTACAAGATGGGAAATCATGGGATGATCTTTCTTTCAAGCTGGAATCAGACTTTGGCATACTTGATAGTGCTTTGAGATCAATAGAAATCTTTTGTAAACTGGAGCAAATTGATGGCAATTTTAAACTAAACCCATCAATGGAGGAATGGAAGAATGCAGAAGCTCTACAGAGTTGTTTGAGATGCTTTGATGATATCAAAGGAACTCAATCCCTTACTGTAAGCTTTTACATTCCAAAGCTTTGTCACATATACATGAAATTTCTTCAGTTGGAAAACAGCAATCCTTCATTTGTTACATTGATGAAGAGGAGATTCGACCACTATTGGAGCTTATGCAATTCGGCATTAGCTGTTGCATCTGTTCTTGATCCAAGGTTAAAATTTAAATTTGTGGAGTTCTCATATATATTGATTTATGGCCATGATAGTAAGGTGCAATTGAACACGTTTCGTGAAGTTCTTACGAATGTCTACAATGAGTATGCCAATGAAACCCAAAATCAAACTACATCCGCTTCAGTCTTGGATGATATCAATTGGCTTGGAAATAATTCTATTTGGGACTCCTTCAGTAAATTTGTAACTGCAAGCAACTTTAATGAGGCCTCATCTATGTCAGAGCTTGAGCTTTACTTAGATGAACCTTTACTTCCCAAGGATGAAGCAGTCTTTGACATACTTGGTTGGTGGTGTGATAAATCTCAAAAGTTTCCAATACTTGCAAAGATGGCTCGAGATTTCCTCGCGATTCCGGTATCAATTTTCACACCATGTTCAAATATTAAGGCCACGATCAATAATCCAGCCTACAATATTTTGAATCCTGAGAGCATGGAAGCTTTGGTATGCTGTGAAAACTGGTTGGAAACTCCAGAAGGAAGTAAGTCTTTACTCTTAATTTGTTTAGATCCTTCAATTATATTTATTTAGGGTCAACTCTGTTCTTTAGTATTACATTATCTTATCACTTAACAGTGTTGATTTGCTATCACAGATGATGGAGAAAATCAAGAACCCACGCAAACTACGGTAGGCATTGTACATAAATTATAATTCGAAGCCGTCTCCATTGAATTTTTTTTCATATACTTTGAAAACTGAATTACCTTAATGCATTTTCATTTCATAGGATAAAGGAAAAAGGAAGCTGGATGAAGACACTTGTGTCAGAAAAAAATCCAAACCTTCGAATGGTGAGAAAGCTATTAGGACCGAAGATATTTCCAAAGATTCCAACAACAGTGGTAATTGATCTATACTTATTATTATTAACTAATATGTTACTCAAACTCGAATGTCAATGTTAATATGAAATTGGAAAGGCTTAAATTATTAAGCAAAGCTTTTTGTTACAGAATTTAACCATGGAAGAAACTCTAAGGACGTAAATGAAATTTCGAGTGGTGATTCATCGTCCGACAATGATCAATCAGATCAAGTTCAGAGCTCATCTTCCGAGTCTGATGATGAAACAACATTAAAGGAGCAAGGGCAATGGTGTGAACAGGTTCACACTTCATTTCTTTGGTTATATATATACATACATTCCTTTGGTTTTATGCAAATATTAATGGTTTTACATCATGATTTTTTTGTTTTTATAGGATGTTCGGGTATATTTAGTCTCAAACTTTACAAATAAAGACTATGAACAGCTAGATAAGCTGGAAAGGAAAAAATTGAATCGGTACGTTATTAGCTTCGATGAATTAAATTTTGGAATATGAACTGATTACTATAATCTAACGATATATCTAAATTTATGTTTCACAGAAAATCAATTGGACGAGATAAAGAACTCGATTTGACGGGTGATAAATTGGAACATTTACTCATGGTGCCAAGAAGTACTGAAACCCCAAAAAATTACCATATTAATGAAGTTGTAAGTAACCATTAAATGAAAAGCATTTGGGGCATTAATTCCGTAACTCGTAATTCATATACTCGTATCGCTTTCATAATTATGTATTTGTGCGGTATAGTAGTTATATATTTTCTCATGTCCTATCAATTTGATTGGAGATAACTCAATGGTGTTCCTTTTTTTTATGTTATGTAGGTCATTAATGCTTTTTTCAAATTGCTTAAGAAGAGATCTCATAAATTTCCAAAAGCATTTATTAGTCACTATTCATTTGACTCTCAAGCAGCTGTAAGAATCTTTACCTTGTCAAAAACTAATAAAATTTCAAATTAAAATTGTCACTATTTATAAAAACTAAATATATTTAAGGTACCATTTAACCTATATTCATTCTATCATAGAACCTGTTGATAAAAGGATCCAGATCAGATCAAGAGGTGTTAGCTCGGTATAAACCTGATCACCTAAGCGGTGTACGTAAGGTAAGTAAAAACATCTCTCTCTTTTTTTGGCTTATAATTGAGATTTAAATTGTGTTTATGAATATAATGTTTTGTTGTTGTTTTTGTGTGATTGCAGTTATTTCTACCATTGTGCTTATCAGATCATTGGGTTCTTTTTTATGTTGATATCAACGCGAAGAAATTTTCATGCTTGGATCCGTACCAATCGTCTGGAATACTATCTTTCAATTCCAACAATGTTGATAAGATATTACAATGGTTCAAAAGCTTTTTATTGCCAGAATTTGATTATAAAGATGCAAATGAATGGCCATATGTGGTGCGTAATGATATTCCTCAGCAGAAGAAGTAAGCATCCATCTTTGAAAATCTACGACTTTTCTAACCTTTATTTATTTAGTATCTTACATTCATTTCTTTCTTTTTTACTATAATGTAAAGTTCGGTTGATTGTGGGGTGTTTGTGATAGAATATGGTGATTGTCTTACGTATGGTGATTTCTTCCCTTTTACACAAAAAGATATGATTCATTTCCGACGGCGTATCTTTCTTGATTTATACCGTGGAAGATTACATATCAGAAAATAAACAAGATTAATGTCTTGTTTGGGCGCACTCAAGGTCAAAGAATGTGTATTTGAGTTTCTAGAATTTGATGAATTTTATCAGTTTTTTTTTTCGTCTTTTATGCATGTATGATATTTTCAACCTCGGATCTATACTTATTTTCTATGTTGAAGAGTAAAATTATATTCAATTTGATTAATTAAATATTAAAATTTGAATTTATAATTTTATTGATTTTTTTGGCAAATGTCAATGAGATTGTTAAATCAGTTTTAAATATTTCAGGCTGATAAATATGTTGTGATGTTAAAACTAATGTTAGTAATAAAAATAGAATGATTGCAAATCAATAAGAAAACAAAACAAAACACACATATTAACATGGAAAACCCTTGTGAGAAAGATCACGAGTAGAAGAAGAGAAATTCAATAATGTTGAATTCGAATGATATAAGAAGAGTTTCTACTACATCTATTTAAAGGTTGAAAAAATTTATTCTAATTAATGTCAAATAAAATAAGTGTAATTCTCTATGGATTCTACTTATATGGCATGGCCCTCAGCCTTAAGTCCTACATAGATCTCCTTGTTTTGTCATTATATTATGTTTCTTTAGTAAAAATTTGGGTCATATAACTCTTAACATGTGATAAAAGGAATTCCATCAAAATAGGGTATTTAGGCTCAAGCTTTATAAACAAGGAGCATAGACCGGTAGATAAAAGGATCAAGGAATCAGTTGTAGGGGATATATATTTATATATATATTTCTTTACTTATTTGTAATTGGTTATTTGTATCTTTTCATAATTATATATTTGTGGTATGTATTAGTGATGTATTTTTCTCATCTCGTGTTCAATGTTATCAAGTCTAGAATTTAGTATAAATTTGATTGGAGATAAATAAATGATGTTAATTCTTCATGTTATGATGTAGGTTATTAAATTTTTTTTTCAAATTCCTTAAGAAGAGATCTGACAAATTTTTAAATACATACATCAATCACTGCTCATTTGACTCTCAAATAGCTATGAAAAATTTTATTTTGTCAAAAAAAAAAAATACTGCTAATTGAAATTGAAATTGTTAATATTTTATAAACATTATATATGAAGTACCATTTAACCTATATATTTTGCAATCATCATAATTTCTTGATGGAAGAATCCACATTAGAACATGAAGTATTAGCTTAAGATTAGAAGCTAAGGGGTGTACATAAAGTAAGTTGTTCAATTCTTAAAATAAAAATTTCTCTTTAGTTTATAAATGGGATTTAAATTGTGCATATAAATAGATTGCCTTCAATTACAACAAACATTACAACAAAAAATCCCAAATTAAAAATATTGAATGTTATTTAAATCTTTATAACTTATAAGAATGAATTAATGTTTGATGTTTTGTGCTTACCATCACATAGGATTCTCTGTGTTGATACCAAGGAGAAAAAGTTTTCATTGTTGGATTGGAGTTCATCTTCTCGAATAATTTCTTGGCATTTCAAAAAACTTGCTAATGTGTTATGGTGGTTTAGAAGGTTTTTAGTGTCAATATTTGGTTTTAATGATGCAAAAGTTTGGTCATTTGAAGAGAGTACTGATATTCCACTGCAGAAAAACTGAGTATTCATCTTTCAAAATATACAGCTTTTCTAGCTACTTTTATTTATTTATCTACTTTTTTTTTTTCCTTTGTACAACAATGCAAAGCTCCATAGATTGTGGGGTTTTCGTAATGAAATATGATGTACTTTGAACAAGAAAATATGATTCATTTCTGAAAACTTACATACATATATATGTGTAGTGAAAGATTGTATTAAAAAAATAAAGTTTGATGCGTTGCTTGTACCTCAAGGTGGAAGGATGTATATTTGAACTTTTTGGAATTTGATGGAAATTGTTTTTTTTTTTTTTCATTTTTTATACATATATAGATGGAGACATACTTGGTTGGTGGCGTGTTAATTCTCTAAGGTTCCCTACTCTTGCAAAGATGGCTCGCGATCACCTAGCAATGTTGGTACCAGTTTCGATGCCATGTTCGGTTGTTAGTGCCATGATTACACATTCAAGCTACAATAGCTTGGACCCTGATAGCATGGAAGCTTTGGTATGCAGTCAAAATTGGTTGGAAACTCTTAAAGAAAGTAAGTCGTAACTTTTAATTTGTTTACATGCTTTCATTTGTTCTTGTACACTTCACTGAGAGAGTCTAATATATTCTTTAAAGCTACATTATTCATCAATTAACTAAGTTCATTTACTATCACAGATGAGGGAGAAAATCATGAAATCACACAAAATACGGTAGGTAGTGTACATGAATTATGATTAAAAGCTATCTCCATTGAATCTTTTTTTTCATACACCATGAAGACTGAACTCCCTTGATGCATTTTCATTTCATAGTAAAAAAGGAAAAGGAAGATGGATGAGGAGGACACTAATGTGGTAAAAAGTTTCAAACCTTCGAATTGCGAAAAAGCTAATAGTACCAAAGACATTGCCAAAGATTCCAACAACAATGGTAATTGAACTACACTTATTTAATTTTCATTAACTATTATGGTACTCAAACTGTGACGTCAATGTTTTTATTTAATTTGAAATTGATTAAGCTGTTGGTGATCTATTATGGTCCTTAATGTTATCATCAAAATCATCAGGTATTTTCAACTAAACTGTCAAGAATTGGCCTGCAATGCAACATGGAACCAGTAGCAATAGAAGCAGCAGCAGTTCAGCTAGCAGCAAGCATGGTTCGAGGGAGCATATCACCTTTTGTTGATTTTGTGATCAAGTCTAATGTTTTGTAATATGATTGCTAAGCTCATAGGATATTGACTACATTAATTTGATGTAGTGGCTAGCATCTTAGCTATTATTTTATGTACAATCTAAATATGTATTAGTCAAGTCTATAGGGAGTTGGTAATTCATTAGGTAATTGTCTTTGACTATTTAACTCTTGTATTTTATGTATATATCCATGTTGCAATGAAATGGTTATCAAGTTAAGCCATTAACTTTGGTGTATTCAAGTTCTTTTACTTAAGTTTCTGGTTTCTTCTTTTCTTCTTTTGCTCTTCACATAAAATCATAGGCAAATCACATGCATTGTGTATGATAAGGTGCTGCCATTGTTCCAACAATTGGTAATCAGAGCCAGTCTTCTTTGAGGACCTCTCTTGTTGGTATTTCTCGGTGAAAAACAAAACTTAAGAAGGAAGAAACCTCTTTGTTGTTGATCCATTGCATTGTTGCTGAAAAATGAGCTACACACCACCTCCACCACCTGTGTTCACTGGTGAAAACTATCACATTTGGTCTATAAAGATGAAGACTCATCTACTGGCACAAGACTTTTGGAGTGCAGTCGAGAGTGATGCTGAGCCACCACCATTGAGAGTCAATCCCACCATTGCTCAGATTAGGTAGCATAGTGAGGATCGAGCCAAGAAACATAAGGATATGGCCTGCCTGCAAAATGGAGTGTCTGATGTTATCTTCACTCGAATCATGGCCTGTGATTCACCTAAGCAAGCATGGGAAAGGCTGAAGGAAGAGTTTATGTGCTCGGATAAAACAAGGCAGCAACAGGTGATCAACCTTAGAAGGGAGTTTGAGAACTTGAAGATGAAGGAATCAGAGACCATCAAACAAGACTGGACAGAATAATGGCAATGATGATGAACAACATAAGGCTCCTAGAGAAGACTTGATGACAAGCAGTGATGGGCGTCAAAACCACCAAATATAATTCCTACAAATAGCTCTAAATAGTAGTAAAGTGGTAGTAGGGTCGATTCCACAGGGATCGGACGTTTTTGTCAATTTTTGTGTTTATCTTGTGAACAGAAGTTTGTCGTGGCAAAGGTCGTGCCCACGACTTCAACGAACCTGCTGAAAAATAAATAGATTAGGGGGGTTTTAAAAACGTCTAGAAACTAAATAATTAAGATAACACAAAAAAAAATTAAACAAACTAGAAATTAAATTGAAAATTAAAATCGGGTTTTTGAAATCAAAGTAATTGAGCCTTAGCCTTAGACTTGGTAATTTGGTGTCAAGAATCGATCCTCGAAAATTTATCTTCCTCTCTAAATGATAAGCTGGTTATAGCGATTAAGAACGTCCTAACCACTAATTCCTCCTTTCGTAGCTGGTTCCGGTACGACCTGCAAACCAACCCTTACCGATTATCTAACCGAGATACACGTGTTCCCGATTGAAGATTCCGGTAGCCTTGCGTTCTGAAGAACCCAACTCGAATCTGATAACATGATTATTTTGCATGATTTTTTGTATTTAATTCGGTGTATTTCTGAAATTAATCCCTACTAATTTGCATTTTTATGATTTAATTCTTGTTAGGGACGCAATTGATCGGAAACATGCTGAAAAGGGCTAAATTGAAAGAAAATCATGAAAATTAGGCCAAATCAAAAAGATGGCGAAAGCTAAGGACTCATCAAGCAATTGACTTTGTAAAAAGCCAAGAATAGGAAATTCTATTTTTAGTTTATCCTATTTTTATTTATTCATTTTTATTTTTTATTTAAGATTTTATATTAATTTAGTTAAGCCTATTTTTAGTAAATCTATTAGTATAAATAGGGGTTAAATGTAATTGGAAAAGCATCAGTCAATGAATTCTCTCTTTTTCTATTCCTATTTTGGAGTTGTTTTTCTCTCTTTTCCTATTGCAAATTAGAATAGGATTTCTTTTATCTTTCTCTCAAGCCAACGTCAACATTCTGCCATTTTCCAATCCAATTGTTGGTTTTTCCAAAATTGGTTTAATTACTTTCCAAGCCCCCCATTCCTTCTTAAAATTACATCATCCTTTAAACCAAGCCAAAACACAACCTTCAAGCATGAGTGAAATCATGCCACACTAACCCCCTTTTCAGCCTTAAGCCGGTAATAACCCCGTCAAAAAACCCGTGAGTTACGAACCCGAGCTATTCAACTCTCGATTTTCAATACTTATTATTTCTCCGGATTAAGAGTATGACTTCATCAGCTCATAAAGTCAAGCCGTACTAAGTCAAAAAAGACGTCGTTTGAGTTAGCACGACTAGATGTACAGTTGGAATTCTGAAAGGATCGATTGTCTAATTGGTCTTCCGTGAACACATTGGCGTGCCAAGTGGGGATTGCTGTTTGGTTCCGTCAAGGGAAATAGTAACTGGATTTAAATGTCCCAACGTTTGAGGGCATTGGTTCGAGCTAGACTCTTCTAGAACGCAAAGCTGCCGAAGTTCTAAACCACGAACGTTTCGTAGGTTATTCGATCGGTAAGGGTTAGTTATAGGACATTCCATAGCTAATTTACACAAGGAAGAGTTGGTTCCTGAGGCGTCCTTGGTAGCTATAACTAGCTTATCGGAAAATACGAGTTCATTTAATTTCGAGGATCGGGTCAAAAACGAAAAAACCCGTGCTTGAGGATGAGCTAAGTTTTATCGATTTCTTTTCAGACTATTTCAATTTATTTTCTTATTTAATCTGTTTCTTTTTACGTTTTTATTTTCTGTGTCTGTTTCAGGTTTAGCATTTTACTCCCCCCCAAACGTCGCGGGCACGACAATTGCCCAGACATTAATCTGGTCAAGAGATAGACGATTTTTCAGTAAAACCAGTCTCTGTGGGATCGACCCTACTCCCTATACTGCTAAAATTTGCAAGTAGGTGTAGGTTTATATTGGTGGAATCGACAGCCATTAATTTTGGCGCCGTTGCCGGGGACTGGCAACACTTACAATTGTTTAAACCATCTTCATGACCAGATCTTCATCAGGAGATCTCGAATACGACCCAGAGATCGAGAAATTAGCACGAGCACGACGAAAAAAAACCGAAGCTCTTAAACGTACAAGTAAATCAGAAGTTAAGCTAGGACAAAGGATCCTAGAATCCGACATTGAAAAGTTGAGCGAAGCAATTCGTGTAGAGGCAATTTGACATGGGAAACAAGCCGAAGTGGTTGAACCTGAGACCGAACCACTTTTTGAAACGAAAGGCAACTTCGGTGAATCAGAAAGGATGGCAGACCGAACCATTCGTCAACTAGCTACTGCTCCCAACGAGCAAACACCGTTATGCATCAACTATCCAATCGGAGGAACCCCGTTCGAGCTAAAATTGGGCTTAATTCACCTTTTGCCCACCTTTCGAGGCTTGAAGAATGAAAATCCACACACCCACTTGAGAGAATTCCACATGGTCTGCTCAAGCATGAAACTGCAGGGAGTACCCGAAGATGAAATCAAACTTCGAGCCTTTCCTTTTTCTTTAGTTGATACAGCAAAAGAATGGTTATTTTACTTACCCCCCGGTTCTATCACAACGTGGGATGACTTATCTCGTGTCTTTCTTGACAGATTCTTCCCAGCATCACGAGCAGCTGAACTTCGGAGGGACATAGTAGGGATTCGCCAGATGGAGAATGAATCGCTCTACGACTATTGGGAGCGGTACAAAAAACTATGTGCAAGTTGCCCTCAACACGGGTTGACCGAACAATCACTCCTTCAGTATTTCTACGAGGGATTGCTCCCTATGGAAATGAAAATGATCGATGCTGCTAGTGGAGGGGCGCTTGTCAATATGACTCCTCAAAAGGCGAGAGAACTGATATCCACTATGGCGACGAACTCGCAACAATATCGGCCAAATTCGGAACCCACAAGACGGGTTCATGGGGTAAACGTTTCAACTTTAGAAGATAAGTTGGATAAGCTTACCAATGTTGTTCAATGTTTGCTTACAGAGAAAAAGAATCTGACCCAACTATGTGGAATTTGCGCTACATCTGAACATCCGACGGATTCGTGCCCAATCCTTAACGACAATTCAGTGGCACATGTTGATGCTGTCGAAGGTTTTCCGGGACCTTCTCAAAGACGTTATGATCCTTTCTCCAACACCTACAATCCTGGGTGGAAGGATCACCCCAACTTGAGTTACGGAGGTAATCCTCGATATAATCAATCGTACCAACCAAGACCTCTCCAACCACCACAACGGCAACCCAAGCCATCTCTAGAAGCTATTATGGAAAGACTTGCCGCTGATGCTGTAAAATATCAACAGAGGACAGACGCATCAGTATAGGAGTTGACTAATCAGGTTAGTAAACTCTCACTGGTAATTAATCGTTTGGAATCTCAAGGTAAATTACCCTCCCAGACAGAGCCAAATCCTCGACAAAATGTAAGTGCAATAACTCTTCGTAGCGAAAAGGTTCTAAAAACAGTGCCAGCCAAAAGTCGTGGGCAAGACAAGGAACGAGAAAAGCAAACCTCGGATCCAACAGCGAGGCTAGAATCAGAAATTCAAAAACCAATTGTGATGCCACCTCCTTTTCCAGGAAGGCTTGCAAAGGATAAGAAAGAGAAGGAGGAAAAAGAAATCCTCGAGACATTCAGGAAGGTGGAGGTAAATATCCCTTTACTCGACGCTATCAAACAAATCCCTCGTTATGCGAAATTCCTTAAAGAATTGTGTACTAGCAAGAGAAGGTTGATAGGGAATGAAAGAGTAAATGTAGGAGAAAATGTCTCCGCAGTTCTGCAAAAGAAAGTTCCTCCTAAATACAAGGACCAAGGTATGTTTGTTATTTCTTGTGAGATAGGTATTGTAGGCATTAAGAAAGCCATGTGTGATTTAGGGGCTTCAATTAATGTTATGCCTTATTCTACTTATAAGTTGATTAACGCGGGTCCTTTAAAAGAAAGCAGAGTAATAATCCGGTTGGCGGGACAGTCGACTGTCTATCCCGGGCGGTTACTTGAAGACGTCCTTGTTAAAGTTAACGAATTAGTTTTCCTGCTGATTTCTACATTATTAATATGAAAGATGATAACTCAACTAATTAAATCGACATTTTGCTTGGAAGACCATTCTTGAGCATCGCGTGAACGAAAATTGACGTTTGAGTGGAACACTCACCATGGAATTTGATGGCGAAGTGGTTAGGTTTAATGTTTATGATGATATGGGACATCCCAATGATAAGTTACAAACTGTGCCTTGCAGGAATACTGATCTTGATGTTAAGCAAGAGGAATTATCGATAATCCAAAAACCAATACGTGAAGCTGTCATGAAAGCCTCGAAATTAGAGCTGAAATCATTTCTAGAACGTACAAGTATTCTAACAGAGAAAAATGCATACTTGAACGAAGAAGCTCAAATACTCCTCAATCAACTAATGATAAAGGAACCTGGGAAGGGCTTCAATGATAGTGGAAAGAGGTCGAAACCTTTCTGCAATGACATCCAAGTGCACAAAATGGAGAAATTAATTCTCAATAAGCCAAACGGATAACATTTAAGGTCGTCGAGCTAACGACGTTAAACGAAAGTGTTTTTTGGGAGGCAATCCAAATTTCTTTTCATTTATTTAATTTAAATTTTAGTAGATCTAGGGTGTAAATAAATAAATTTTTACTTAGTTTAATTAGTTTGATGTTTCAGGAATACGTCACCATTGCAGCACCTATCACCGTCGCCATCGCACTACCATCACCGACGTCACTGCACCATCGTCGCCGTCTTTCCCCCTCTTTGCTATAAGGTTAAAGTGTGGCAATAGGTATATGCATGTCTAAGATTGGATTTAGCGAGAGCTTGGTACTTAAGCAGTCTTAATGACTCACCTCCTCTTCTCTGGAATCCTACCTGGTGCATAGTATCTGTTCACTTTAATCAAGTCTCCACAATCCTTGAGATCCTACAAAACCGTTACCCCCAACATCGACAAAATCATTGAAGACACACATGGGGAGTACTCTGAACTTTTATTATTCTGAGCTGCTGATTTTTTTTTCTCCCTTTATTTATCTATACTATGACACATACATACTTGAGGACAAGCTTAGAATAAGTAGGGGGGATGAATATATATGAATATAGTAAATATGCATGGATGGTCGATTGGTTCTTGCTACATGTTCTCCTTTGCATATGTTCAATCTTGCATTGAATTCATTCAACAATTTATTTTGACGATGAGCCTTTAATCTCATACTTAGTCAAATTGGACAATTGGGTAAAATTTTTTGAATTTAAATGCTCAAGTATATAGATTAATCGACACTTGTGTTTTAAGGTTGATGTATGTAACTAGATTTTTCATGAATTGATTGTTTGAAAAATATTTGCTTGTGCATGAAAAAAAATATAAAAAAAGAAAAAAAAATAGAAGAAAAATAATAAATAAATAAAGGCTCAAGTTATGAGTGAAAGTCTCGAAAATGTGACGGGACTGAGTAACCGGGGTGAGGTGCTTGGGTTGTCATCTTATCTCGCGTAAAAAGGTTCGAGTGACTAGTCGATGGCTTCATAACACTCCGCCAATGTGAGCCCAATAATAAAGGTCGCTTGAACCGAGTACTTGGGATAGGGTGCTTGGGTTGTCATCCTAGTTCGCGTAAAAAGGTTTGATCATGTCTAGTTTATTTTTTTTTCTAAAGTATAGTTAATTAATAATGCCTTGCAATTTATTGGATTCAAACTCAATTTAATTATCTAGTTCGCATACTTCGATTTTTATGACACTAGTTTTGTTGATTAAACTATATGTTCTAAGCACTTATTTAATTATTTTTACCTATGTTGTCTATATTGAGTATGGATGTGGAAAATAGGCTCGATTCTTAATAAATTGTGGAATTAATTTTAATGTTTGAAAGAACAACATGCTTGAGGGCAAGCATGAGCTAAGTAGGGGGGATTTGATAACATGATTATTTTGCATGATTTTTTGTATTTAATTCGGTGTATTTCTGAAATTAATCCCTGCTAATTTGCATTTTTATGATTTAATTCTTGTTAGGGACGCAATTGATCGGAAACATGCTGAAAAGGGCTAAATTCAAAGAAAATCATGAAAATTGGGCCAAATCAAAAAGATGGAGAAAGCCAAGGACTCATCAAGCAATTGACTTTGTAAAAAGCCAAGAATAGGAAATTCTATTTTTAGTTTATCTTATTTTTATTTATTTATTTTTATTTTTTATTTAAGATTTTATATTAATTTAGTTAAGCCTATTTTTAGTAAATCTATTAGTATAAATAGGGGTTAAATGTAATTGGAAAAGCATCAATCAATAAATTCTCTCTTTTTCTATTCCTATTTTGGAGTTGTTTTTCTCTCTTTTCCTATTGCAAATTAGAATAGGATTTCTTTTATCTTTCTCTCAAGCCAACGTCAACATTCTGCCATTTTCCAATCCAATTGTTGGCTTTTCCAAAATTGGTTTAATTACTTTCGAAGCCCCCCATTCCTTCCTAAAATTCCATCATCCTTTAAACCAAGCCAAAACACAACCTTCAAGCATGAGTGAAATCATGCCACACTAAAGCCCTTTTCAGCCTTAAGCCGGTAATAACCTCGTCAAAAAACCCGTGAGTTACGAACCCGAGCTATTTAACTCCCGATTTTCGATACTTATTATTTCTCCGGATTAAGAGTATGACTTCATCAGCTCATAAAGTCAAGCCGTACTAAGTCAAAAAAGACGTCGTTTGAGTTAGCACGACTAGATGTACAGTTGGAATTCTGAAAGGATCGATTGTCTAATTGGTCTTCCGTGAACACATTGGCGTGCCAAGTGGGGATTGCTGTTTGGTTCCGTCAAGGGAAATAGTAACCGGATTTAAATGTCCCAACGTTTGAGGGTATTGGTTTGAGCTAGACTCCTCTAGAACGCAAAGCTGCCGAAGTTCTAAACCACGAACGTTTCGTAGGTTGTTCGATCGGTAAGGGTTAGTTATAGGACGTTCCATAGCTAATTTATACAAGGAAGAGTTGGTTCCTGAGGTGTCCTTGGTAGCTATAACTAGCTTATCAGAAAATACGAGTTCATCTAATTTCGAGGATCGGGACAAAGACGGAAAAACCCATGCTTGAGGCTGAGCTAAGTTTTATCGATTTCTTTTCAGACTATTTCAATTTATTTTCTTATTTAATCTGTTGCTTTTTACGTTTTTATTTTCTGTGTCTGTTTCAGGTTTAGCATTTTACTCCCCCCAAACGTCGCGGGCACGACAATTGCCCAGACATTAATCTGGTCAAGAGATAGACAATTTTTCAGTAAAACCAGTCTCTGTGAGATCGACCCTACTCCCTATACTGCTAAAATTTGCAAGTCGGTGTAGGTTTATATTGGTGGAATCGACAGCCATTAGAATCAACGGCCTCAACCACGTGGGTCGTTTAAACCCGATCACCTCTTCCTTGATTTGTTCTCGGAAACTCGAATACAGCACAGCCAACTCGAACCTCCAACTGTCGACAAATACGACCGCAATCCAACGTGCATTTTGACTTGGAATCAAATTCAACCTTAAGGGATGTGTTATCAATCCCGATACTTAGGAAAAAGGTGAATACCGATTGGAAGGATTATTTGCGCGCATACGGATCTCACGATTCCCCACCGAATAGAGTACAGGCCTAAGGCTAAGATAAAATTTAGTGTTGCATGATTTTACTCATGCTTGCAAGTTGTGGAATGTGTTTGGCTTGGTGTGAAAGGTGATGAAATTTTGAAAAGGGAAAGGGGCTAGGAAGACAATTGCACCAAATTTGGAAAAACCAACAAATCGAATTGAAATAGGCTTAATGTCTGACGCAGACTTTGAAAAGAAGAAAAAAAAGTAGAAATCCTACTCCAAATTGAAGTAGAAGAAAACAAAGAAAGAGAGCAATTAAACACCAAATAGGAATAGGAAAAAGAGAATTTGATTGATCCTTATCCAATTACAAATAACCCCTATTTATACTAATGAATTTACTAAAAATAGGCTTAATTAAATTAATATAAAATCTTAAATAAAAAATAAAAATAAATAAATAAAAATAAGATAAACTAAAAATAGAATTTCCTATTCTTGGCTTTTTACAAAGTCAATTGCTTGATGAGTCCTTGGCTTTCTCCATCTTTTTGATTTGGCCCCATTTCCATGATTTTCTTTCAATTTGGCCCTTTTTAGCATGCTTTCGATCAATTGCATCCCTTACAAGAATTAAATCATAAAAACACTAATTTAGTAGGGATTAATTCAGAAATTAACCGAATTACATACAAGAAATAATGCAAAATAATCATGTTATCAAATCCCCCCTACTTAGCTCATGCTTGCCCTCAAGCATGTTGTTCGTTCAAACATTAAAATCAATTCTACAATTTATTAAAAATCGAGCCTCTTTTCTGCATCCATACTCAACATAAACAACATAGGCAAAAATAATTAAATGAATGCTCAAAACATATAGTTTAATCAACAAGACAAGCGTCATAAGATTTGAAATATGCGAACTAGATAATTTCATTAAATTGAGTTTGAATCCAATAAATTGTAAGGCATTATTAATTAACTATGCTTTTAGAAAAATAAATTAGACATGGTCAAACCTTTTTACGTGAACTAGGATGACAACCCAAGCACCCTATCCCGGTTACTTAGTTCGAGCAGTCTTTATTATTGAGCTCTGTTAGCGGAATGTTATTAAGTTATCGACTTGTCACTCGAACATTTTTACGCGAGATGAGATGACAACCCAAGCACCTCACCCGGTTACTCAATACGGTCACATTTTCGAGACTTACACTCATAACTTGAGCCTTTATTTATTTAATTTTCATTCTTTTTCATTCTTTTTTTTTCATGCACAAGCAAATATTTTTCAAACAATCAATCCATGAAAATCTAGTTACATACATCAACATTAAAACACAAGTGCCGATTAATCTATATACTTGAGCATTTAAATTCAAAAAAATTTGCCCAATTGTCCAAGTTGACTAAGTATGAGATTATAGGCTCAATGTCAAATAAACTGTTGAATGAATTCAATGCAAGATCGAACATATGCAAGAGAGAAACATGCAGCAAGAATCAATCAACATTCATGCATACTTATTATATTCATCCCCCCTACTTAGCTCATGCTTGTCCTCAAGCATGTACCATATTATAGAAAAGAAAAAAAACAGCAGCTCAAATAAATAAAATGAAAAGTTTAGAGTACTCCCCATGTGTGTCTTCAATGATTTCGTTGATGTTGGGGGTAACGGCTTTACAGGAACCGCCTACTAAGGATTACCTTGGCCCGTTATCAAGTCCTCGTTGGCTAAAGTGAACAGATACTATGCAACCAGGTAGGATTCCAAAGAAGAGGAGGTAAGTCATTAAGACAGCTTAAGTACCAAGCTCTCTCTAGATCCAATCCTAGACATGCATATACCCATTGCCACACCTTAACCTTATAGTAGAAATGGGGAGAGACAGCGACAATGGTGTAATGGCGTTGGTGATAGTAGTGCGATGACAAAGGCGATGGATGCTGCGATGGTAACGGAGATGGTGACGGTGGCGTAGGTTGGTTGTGTGAGAGAGGGTTTATTGTGAGTAAGATGAAGATAGAAAAGGGGTGTGGAGATTTGGGTTAAGTTTAGGTGGGTTTGTGTTGTTGGGTTGGTATATGGGTAGGTGTTGGTGGGTTAAATGGATGGGTATTGGGTTAAATTTGGGTTTGTGGGTGTTGGGTTTTGGTGTTTTATAAAGGTTGGGTTTTGGTGTTTTTTTGGTAAATACTTGTCACCATATTAGCATGTCGTGCCCGCGCCACCACTGTTATTCGACTTTCGGGAAAAATTGATGCTCTCCGTTGTTCTCCTGAAAACATCAAACTAATTGAACTAAGTAAAAATTTATTTATTTACACCCTAGATCACTAAAACTTAAAATTAAATAAATGAAAAGAAATTTGGGTTGCCTCCCAAAAAGCACTTTTGTTTAACGTCGTTAGCTAGACGACCTTAAATGTTATCCGTTTGGCTTATTGAGAATTAATTTCTCCATCTTGTGCACTTGGATGTCATTGCAGAAAGGTTTCGACCTTTTTCCACTATATTTGAAGCCCTTCCCGGGTTCCTCTATCATTAGTGGATTGAGGAGTCTTTGAGCTTCTTCGTTTAAGTTTGCATTTTTCACTGTCAGAATACTTGTACGTTCTACAACTGATTTCAGCTTTAACTTCGAGGCTTTCATGACAGCTTCACGTACTGGTTTTTGGATTATCGATAATTCCTCTTGCTTAACATCAAGATCAACATTCCTGCAAGGCGCAGTTTTTAACTTATCATTAGGATGTCCCATATCCTCATAAACATTAAATCTAACCACTTCGCCATCAAATTCCATGGTGAGTGTTCCACTCCAAACGTCAATTTTCGTTCGCGCCGTACTCAAGAACGGTCATCCAAGCAAAATGTCAGACGAATTAGTTGAGCTATCATCTTTCATATTAATAATGTAGAAATCTGTAGGGAAAACTAATTCGTTAACTTTAACAAGGATGTCTTCAAGCAACCCTTCAGGATAGACGACTAACCTGTCCGCCAACTGGACTATTACTCCTGTTTCTTTTAAAGGACCCGCGTTAATCAACTTATAAGTAGAATAAGGCATAACATTTATTGAAGCCCCTAAATCACACATGGCTTTCTTAATGCCTACATACCTATGTCACAAGAAATAGCAAACATACCTTGGTCCTTGTATTTGGGCGAAACTTTCTTTTGAAGTACTGCGGAGACATTTTCTCCTACATTTACTCTTTCGTTCCCTATCAACCTTCTCTTGCTAGAACATAATTCTTTAAGGAATTTCACATAACGAGGATTTGTTTGATAGCGTCCAGTAAATGGATGTTTACCTCCACTTTCCTGAATGTCTCGAGGATTTCTTTTTCCTCCTTTTTTTTCTTGTCTTTTGCAAGCCTTCCTGGAAAAGGAGGTGGTATCACAACTGGTTTCTGAATTCCTGATTCTGGCCTAGCTGTTGGATCCGTCATTTGCTTTTCTCGTTCATTGTCTTGCCTACGACTTTTGGCTAGCACTATTTCCAGAAACTTACCGCTATGAAGAGTTATTGCACTTACATTCTGTCGAGGATTTGGCTCTGTCTGGAAAGGTAATTTACCTTGAGACTCCAAACGATTAACTGCCATCGAGAGTTTACTAACTTGATTAGTTAGTTCTTGTATTGATGCATATGTCCTTTGTTGATATTTTGCAGCATCGGCGGCAAGTCTTTCCATAATAGCTTCTAGAGATGTGCTCGGCTTGGGTTGCTATTGTGGTGGTTGCAGAGGTCTCGGTTCGTACGATAGATTATATCGGGGATTACCTCCATAATTCAGGTTGTGATGATCCTTCCATCCGGGATTGTAGATGTCGGAGAAAGGATTATAGCGTTTTTGCGGAGGTCCCGAAAAACCTTCAACAGCATCAACATGTGCCACTAAATTGTCGTTAAGGATTGGGCATGAATCCGTTGGATGTTCGGATGCAGAACAAATTCCACACAGTTTGGTTAGATTCTTCTTCTCTGTAAGTAAAGATTGAACAACATTGGTAAGCTTATCCAATTTATCTTCTAGAGATGAAACGTTTACCCTATGAACCCGTCTAGTGGGTTCCGAATTCAGTCGATACTGTTGAGAATTTGCCGCCATGGCAGATATAAGTTATCTTGCCCTTTGAGGAGTCATATTGACAAGCGCCCCTCCACTAGCAGCATCAATCATCTTCATTTCCATAGGGAGCAATCCCTCGTAGAAATACTGAAGGAGTGATTGTTCGGTCAACCCGTGCTGAGGACAACTTGCACATAGTTTTTTATACCGCTCCCAATAGTTGTAGAGCGATTCATTCTCCATTTGGCGGATTCCCACTATGTCCTTCCGAAGTTCAGCTGCTCGTGATGCTGGGAAGAACCTGTCAAGAAAAACACGAGATAAGTCATCCCACATTGTGATAGAATCGGGAGGTAAGTAAAATAACCACTCTTTTGCTGTATCAACTAAAGAAAAAGGAAAGGCCCGAAGTTTGATTTCATCGTCGGGTACTCCCTGAGATTTCATGCTTGAGCAGACCATGTGGAATTCTCTCAAGTAGGTGTGTGGATTTTCATTCTTCAAGCCTCGAAAGGTGGGCAAAAGGTGAATTAAGCCCGATTTCAGCTCGAACGGGGTTCGTCCGGTTGGATAGTTGATGCATAATGGTGTTTGCTCATTGGGAGCAGCAGCTAGTTAACGAATAGTTCGATTTGCCATCATTTCTGGTTCACCAAGATGGCCTTTTGCTTCTTTTGTTTCAAAAAGTGTTTTGGTCTCAGGTCCAACTACTTCGGCTTGTTTCCCGCGTCGAATTACGCCTATACGAATTACTTCGCTAAACTTTTCAATGTCGGATTCTAGGATCCCTTATCCTAATTCAGCTTCTGCTTTACTTGCGCGTTTAAGAGCTTCTGTCTCCTTTCGTCGCACACGCGCTGATTTCTCGATCTCTGGGTAGTATTCGAGATCACCTGATGAAGACCTGGTCATAAGGTAAACAAACAAAAATTAGGAAAGTATATCCAATCCCCGGCAACGACGCCAAAATTTGATGGGCGTCGAAACCACCAAAGATAATTCCTACAAATAGCTCTAAATAGTAGTAGAGTGGTAGTAGGGTCGATTCCACAGGGATCGGACGTTTTTGTCAATTTCTGTGTTTATCTTGTGAACAGAAGAGTGTCGTGCAAAGGTCGCGCCCACGAATTCAACGAACCTGCTGAAAAATAAATAAATTAGGGGGTTTTAAAAATGTCTAGAAACTAAATAATTAAGATAACACAAAAAAATAATTAAACAAACTAAAAATTAAATTGAAAATTAAAATCGGGTTTTTGAAATCAAAGTAATTGAGCCTTAGCCTTAGACTTGGTAATTCAGTGTCAAGAACCGATCCTCAAAAATTTATCTTCCTCTCTAAACGATAAACTGGTTATAGCGATTAAGAACGTCCTAACCACCAATTTCTCATTTCGTAGCTGGTTCCGGTACGACCTGCAAACCAACCCTTACCAATTATCTAATCGAGATACACATGTTCCCGATTGAAGATCCTGGTAGCCTTGTGTTCTAAAGAACCCAACTCGAATCAACGGCCTCAACCGCGTGGGTCGTTTAAACCCGATCACCTCTTTCTTGATTTGTTCTCGGAAACTCGAATACAGTACGGCCGACTCGAACCTCCAACTGTCAACAAATACGACCCCAATCCAACGTGCACTTTGACTTGGAATCAAATTCAACCTTAAGGGATGAGTTATCAATCCCGATACCTAGGAAAAAGGTGAATACCGATTGGAAGGATTATTTGTGCATATACGAATCTCACGATTCCCCACCGAACAAAGTACTGGCCTAAGGCTAAGATAGAATTTAGTGTCGCATGATTTTACTCATGCTTGCAAGTTGTGGAATATGTTTGGCTTGGTGTGAAATGTGATGAAATTTTGGAAAGGGAAAGGGGCTAGGAAGGCAATTGCACCAAATTTGGAAAAACCAACAAATGGAATTGAAATAGGCTAAATGTCTGACGCAGACTTTAAAAAGAAGAAAAAAAAGTAGAAATCCTACTCCAAATTGAAGTAGAAAAAAACAAAGAAAGAGAGCAATTAAACACCAAATAGGAATAGGAAAAAGAGAATTTGATTGATCCTTATCCAATTACAAATAACCCCTATTTATACTAATAAATTTACTAAAAATAGGCTTAATTAAATTAATATAAAATCTTAAATAATAAATAAAAATAAATAAATAAATAAAAATAAGATAAACTAAAAATAAAATTTCCTATTCTTAGCTTTTTACAAAGTCAATTGCTTGATGAGTCCTTGGCTTTCTCCATCTTTTTTATTTGGCCCCATTTCTATGTTTTTTTTCAATTTGGCCTTTTTTAGCATGCTTTCGATCAATTGCATCCCTTACAAGAATTAAATCATAAAAACACTAATTTAGAAGGGATTAATTCAGAAATAAACCAAATTACATACAAGAAATAATGCAAAATAATCATGTTATCAGCAGGGTTGTTGAGAAGGTCATTACCACTCTCCCTGAGAGGTTTGAGTCAAAGATCTCCTTATTGGAGGGCTCGAGGGACCTCACAACCATTACCTTGTCTGAGTTGGTGAACTCCTTCTATGCACTTGAGCAAAGAAGGGCCAACAGACAGGCAAAGCATCCTGAGGGAGCTTTTCAAGCAAAAGCCAAAGATGGCTCGAGTTCAAGTCAGAGACCAAAGAAGTCTTGGACTGACAGAAAGGAAAGATTCAGGAAAGATGCAGAAAGAAGGAGGTTTCCACCTTGCAAACATTGCAAGAAGACAAATCACTTGGAGAAGCACTGCTGGAACAGGCCAGACATTCAGTGCAAGAGTTGCAAGAAGTTTGGTCACCATGAGAAGGTTTGTAGAAACAGAGACAAGCCATAAGCTGAACAGTAAGCTCAAGCCAAGACTGCTGAAGACTTTCCAGCCCAGGAGGAGCATGTTTTTACTGCCTCAAGCTTTGCAACCAGAAGCAAAGCCAAATGTAGTTGGCTAGTGGATAGTGGTTGCTCACATCACATGGCAGCTGATGAGGGCTTGTTCAAGGAGCTTGACAGAACCTTCACTTCAAGGATCAGGATTGGCAATGGGAGCTTGATCAAAGCCAAAGGCAGAGGTGATGTTATGATCAACACAGGTTCAGGTAACAAGCTAATTTCAGATGTGCATTATGTGCCTGATATAGATCAAAATCTATTAGGTGTTGGTCAGTTGGTCCAGAAAGGTTATTCATTAGTTTTCAAGAATGATTCATTTATTATTCAAGATTGTCATGCCCAGGAAATTGTCACAGTACCTATGGCAGACAAATGCTTCATGTTTGATCTAAGTCAGCTTGAAAAAAAGGCTTACACAACCCTAGCTGATAGTGCTAGCCTATGGCATAGAAGATTAGGCCATGCCAACTTCAGGTCACTTGATCTGATGCACAAGCAAAATTTAGCTGAAGACATGACCAAGGCTGAGTCAACAGATGCTGTTTGTGAGGTTTGCCAACTTGGTAAGCAAGCCAGGTTACCTTTTTCAATCAACAAGGCATGGAGAGCTCAAGAAAGACTTGAGTTGTTGCATTCTGATATCTGTGGTCCAATGAAGACCCTTTCACTCAATGGCAACAAGTACTTTGTGCTGTTTATTGATGACTTAACCAGATTCTGTTGGGTTTATTTCTTGAAGCAGAAGTCTGATGTGCTCGAGGCCTTTAGAAAATTCAAGGCTCAGGCAGAAAATCAAGCAGGTTGCAAGATCAAGGCATTAAGGGCAGACAATAGAGTTGAATATTTGTCTGAAAGGTTTCAAAAGCTGTGTGAACAGGCTGGGATCCATCATCAACTAACCACAGTGTATACTCCTCAACAAAATAGAGTGTGTGAAAAGGAGAACAGGACTGTAACGAACATGGCCAGATGTTTGTTGTTTGAAAGCAAGCTGCCAAGCACTTTTTGGGCTGAAGCTATCAACACCTCAGTGTACTTGCTCAACAGGCTTCCAACAAATGCTGTGAAGGACAAAACTCCATTTGGGGCTTGGCATGGATACAAGCCATCAGTTTCTTACTTGAGAGTGTTTGGATGTGTGTGCTATGTGCATGTACCTACTGAAAGAAGGACCAAGCTTGAGAAGAGGTCAGCTCCAGTTATATTTGTGGGCTATAGCAACACCAATAAGGGCTATAGGCTCTATGATCCCTCAACCAAAAAGATTCTGGTAAGTAGGGATGTCAAGTTTGATGAAACAAGGACTTGGAACTGTGATGGTTCAGATACAATGCATGTTGATGAAGATTTGATTGATGGCGGTTTAGAACCAGCTGAACATGAGCCAAGCAATGCAAATATGGATGACTTACCTGTGAGGGGCACCAGGACCATTGCTGACATCTACCAAAGATGCAATGTGGCTATAGTTGAGCCTTCAAGCTTTGAAAAAGCTGTTAAAGACAAGAAATAGAAGAAAGCTATGGAAGTTGAGCTTGACATGATTCACAAGACAGACTTGGGACTTGGTAGACAGACCTGTCCAGAAAAAAGTCATTGGTGTCAAGTGGGTTTTTTGAGCCAAATTCAATACTGATGACTCATTAAACAAACACAAGGCAAAGCTTATGGTGAAAGGTTATAGCCAGTAGTATGGCATTGATTTCATGAAGACTTTTGCTCCAGTAGCAAGATTGGACACCATCAAACTCTTGTTTGCCTTGGCTACTCAAAAACAGTGGAAGATTCACCAGCTGGATCTCAAGTCAGCCTTCTTGAATGGTTATCTTAAGGAGGAGATCTACATCGAACAACCTGATGGTTTCAAGGTCCAAGGAAATGAGGACAAAGTTTACAAGCTGAGAAAGGCACTTTATGGCCTGAAGCAGGCTCCTCGAGCCTGGTATGACAGGATTGACTCCTACCTGTCCAAGCTCGGATTTGAAAAGAGCTTGCGTGAACCAACACTTTATGTGAAAAGTCCAACAAGGAGACTTTGCTAATTGTCTCAATCTATGTGGATGACTTGCTGGTAACTGGAAGCAAGGAGGACTTGATTCTTGAGTTCAAAACACAAATGTAACTTGTGTTTGACATGACTGACTTAGGAATCATGACATACTTCCTTGGCATGGAAGTAAATCAGACTGACCAAGGTATTTTCATCAGCCAACATGCCTTTGCTTTGAAAATACTCAATAAATTTAGCATGGCTAATTGCAAGTCAGTGAGCACTCCTATGGCTCAAGGGGAGAAGCTAACAAGTACTGGAGATTATGAAAGAGTTAATGAAAGGGAGTACAGAAGCCTAGTTGGTTGCTTGCTTTACTTGACAGCAACTCGACCAGACCTTATGTATGCTGTTAGTTTGCTTTTGAGGTTTATGCATTGCTGCAATGTAATGCATTTCAAAGCTGCCAAGAGGGTGCTTAGAGACATCAAGGGGACTTTGAGCTATGGAGTTAAGTTCAAGAATGAAAATGAGCTTAAATTGGTTGGATTTTCAGACAGTGACTGGGCTGGATCAGCTGAAGATATGAAAATCACCTCATGCTACTTTTTTAGCCTTGGCTCGAGTATGTTTTGCTGGTGCTCGAAGAAGCAATAAACTGTTGCTCAGTCCACAGCTGAAGCTGAGTATATTGCAGCAGCAGCAGTAGTGAATCAAGCCATTTGGCTTAGAAAGTTGCTGAAAGATCTAAATGAAGAGCACCTTGGCCCTAATGAAATTCTTGTTGACAACCAGTCAGCAGTTGCCATAGCCTAGAATCCAGTGTTTCATGGCAAAACAAAGTATTTCAAGATTAAATTGCATTTTGTTCAAGAGGCTGAACAATCCAAGGAAGTCAGTCTCGTTCATTGCAGCTCACAAGACCAATTGGCAGACATTTTGACCAAGCCACTTGGTACAGCAAGATTTGAAGCCTTAAGATGCAATATTGGTGTTTATTGCATACAGACCAAGAAGGAGTGTCAAGAATTGGCCTGCAATGCAACATGGAACCAAAGAGCAATAGCAAAGAAGCAGAGAGTTCAATTAGCAAAGAAGCATGGTTTGAGGGAGCATATCACCTTTTGTTGATTTTGTGATCAAGTCTAATGTTTTGTAATATGATTGCTAAGGTCATAGGATATTGACTACATTAATTTGATGTAATGGCTAGCATCTTAGCTATTATTTTATGTACAATCTAAATATGTATTAGTCAAGTCTATAGGGAGTTGGTAATATTATTCATTAAGTAATTGTCTTTGACTATTCAACTCTTGTATTTTATGTATATATCCATGTTGCAATGAAATGGTTATCAAGTTAATCCATTAACTTTGGTGTATTCAAGTTCTTTTACTTAAGTTTCTGGTTTCTTCTTTTCTTCTTTTGTTCTTCACATAAAATCATAGGCAAATCACATGCATTGTGTATGATAAGGTGCTGCCATTGTTCCAACATAAACAAACTACTTGAATTTGGTTTTCCTTAACAATGAAAATGAACTAAATTATTAAGCAAAGCTTCTTAATACAGAACTTAATCTTGGAAGAACACTAATGACGTAATAGAAATTTTGAGTGAAGATACGTCGATCGATACTAATCAATTAGATCAGGGCGAAAGCTCATCTTCTGAGTCTGATAATGAAACAACATTGAAGGAGCAAGGATCATGGTGTGAACAGGTTCATACTTCACTTCTTTAGTTATATATACACCTACATTCCTTTGGTTTTATGCATAAATTAATGTTTTTACATCATGATTTTATTTGATTATTGTTCTTATAGGACGTTAAGCATATTTACTCTCAAGATTTACAAGCAAGGAGCATAAACGGCTAGATAAATGGCAAAAAAAATGTCAAAGGAATGAGTTAAATGGGTATGTTGCTAGCTTTGATGAGTTCATATTAGAATATGAAGTGATCATCATAATTTAACTATATAACAATGTTTATATTTCACAGAAAAATGATTGGACGAGATGTAGAGTTTAAATTGATGGATAATGAATTGGCCCCTTTATTCATGGTACCTCAAGATGATGAAACTCGAGAAGAGTACTATATTAATGATTCGGTAAGCGGGCATAAATTAATTCAGTAATTCGTATATTTGTATCATTTTCATAATTATATTTTGTGTCATTCATTAGTTATCAAGTTGCGTTCAATGTCATCGTGTCTACAATTTAGTATGAAACTAATTGTAGATAAATCAATTATGTTAATTTTTTATGTTATGATACGGGTTGTTAACATTTTCTTCGAACTGCTTAAGAAGAGATCCGACAAATTTCCAAAATCATACATCAATCACTATTCATTTAGCTCTCACTTAATTGTAAGAACCTTTATCTTGCCAAAATCTATTGGTATTTAGAATTGAAATTGTTATTATTTTATAAACATTATATATAATAAAGTAACATATATTTTGCAACCATCAGACTCAGTTGGTAAGAGGATTCAAATCAGAACATGAAGTATTAGCTTGGTTTAAAGATGAGAAGCTAAGAGGTGTACATAAAGTAAGCTCTCTAAATTTTTTTTAATTGTCCTTTTAGCTTATAATTGAGATTTAAATCATGTTTGTGAATGCAAGCGGTAAATTACTTTAAATTACGATACAATAAGAAAACTCAAACCGGAAATATTGAATGTTATTTAAATTTCTAACCATAACTAACAAAAACAAATATAATGTTATGTTGTTTCTTTTCATGATTGCAGATGTTTTTACCATTGTGCTTATCATCACATTAGGTTCTTTTATATGTTGATATGAAGGAAAAAATATTTTCATGGTTGGATCCAGATCCATCTTCTCGAATACTATCTTACCATTTCGAAAAACCTGTTAAAGTATTACAGTGCTTTAAAAGCTTTCTACTCCCAAAGCTTGGTTATGGTGATGCAGATGAGTGGCCATTTGTGGTGCGTAATAATAAAGATTACATAGTAAAAATAAAGATTGATGCCTTGTTTAAGAACTCAAAGTCAAATGGATGTGAATTCGAATTCTTGAAATTAGATAGAAATTGTTGTTTTTTAATGCATGCATGATACTTGCACTCACACATTTTGTTAATTTTAAAGTTGAATTATGATCATCTTCCACCGTATTTAAGGAAAATATTTCATTTATTATATTTTTAATATCATGTTTTTTGTACCCACATCACGAATATGATAAATTTTAGTATTTCTAAATTTAATTCTACTCCAATATATTTAAGTCCGTTAAGTATTTTTTTTAGTTCCTCCCAAATATCAATAATTCAATTTAAATCATTTTATTTTAGAGTCTAAAATAATTTCATTTTTTTCTTATATATTTAAAAAAAATGAAATCAACAATTTAATAAAATATACTTTTAAATAATTTTATATCAAGTGAACTAAATTAATATATATATATATCTTACTTTCCATTCAAATTAACCAAACATAAAACAGAACACTTGATATTGTATTAAATAATCATACATTCTAAGAGTAAACTATTTGCGTGGTCGCCCAACTTTAAGGTAGATTCTATTTTGGTCATTTAATTTTTAAAATTTCCAATTTCATCACCAAAGTTTTCAAAATTTAAAATTTTAGTCACCTGCAGTTAAATACTTAACGGAAAGCTGATGCGGGCCTACTTTTATCGATCTAATAACAAATTTAGTCCTCCAATATTTATATATTTTATTAATTTGATCCTAAATTTAAAATTTTAACAAATTTAACGTTCAATATTTACAAAATTTTAATTTAATTCTAATTTTTAAAAAACTCAATAAAGTTAGCCCTAAATATTTACAAAATGTATCTATTTAATTTTAATTCGAAAAGTTTAAAAGAAGGAAAAATATTTAAAAAGTTCAAAATACGTATGGAAGTTCAAAAAATTCCATACGTTACCTGTAATAGGCCTAATTTACCCAAAACCAAATAAAATCAAATTTAAATAAGTCCTAGTCCAAAAAATTAATTGAACAAAGTTCAACAAGGACCAACTTAATTGTATGGTTGAAACTGTCAAAAATAAATTTACTTTAAAAAATGAATAGTAACAAATGACAAATAGGGTTTCATCACAAAAATTGGTAGAAATTTTATCCCCTTAATTAAAATAAAGAGAGAGGTTTTGTTTAAAGAAAAAACTTAAAAAAAATAAGATTAAGATTTGAGAAAAACAAAGAAAGCAATAACTAAAATTCTAAGGAAAATCAATGAGATGAAGCTTCTAATTAGAGTAAATTATCCGTTTAATTCAAAGGTTTGATCATTGATGCAAAAATAAATTTCAATATTTTTTAATAAATTAGTTATAGTTATCGACGATTACCAAGTAACGTAATTTCTTACCTTTCATTATTGACAAAAAACCCTATAATGACCACGTAAGATCTTAATTTATCAATAGCCTTAAAGAACGAAAGAGACTTTTCTAACAAACAAATGCACATCAAGGTTTATTTAAGTTAGATTGCATGCCCACACTACACAAATTATTATGCAAATTGTCACAATTATCATAAACCAATTGATCAACTAATTATCTAACTCACAAAGCAATTATTCTAAGCTTTCAAATAATGGTCATATATTTAACAAGCTTGAATAATTGTAATTAAACCAAAAGACATGCAAATATCAAAGAACACAGAAAAGGTTGAGAACAATTAAATCGCACAACTTGTAGAATCGAACTTCAAATGTTACTTTAACTAGAAAGGAGAAATTTAGCAAGTCATAAAGAAAATAAAATGCAAAGCGAATTAAAATTAGAACCGGAGATCCTTCATCTCTATTCTAAGATCCTATTTATAGAGTTTATGGAGTTCTAATTGATTTCAAACTAGGGTTACAAATTAGCGTGGGTTTGGATGGAGGTAAGATGCGGTGTGTTTAGTTTACTTTTTTTTTCACATTACTGTATTACTACAGTACCTAATTTTACCATCACTGTTATTTTTACACTAACGCAGGTAAACACACCGTCCATCCAAACTCACACTTAAACTTAAAACTCGAAAAGACAAAAATAATCATTCATCTTAATTCTAAAATAGCAAACAGACCCACAAGACACAAGCAATGACGTCGAGACTCGATGAAAGAGGGTTGCGACATGAAACTCTGGGCGCTCTGCTAGCTGTTGGGCTGGAGTGCCCTTTGCTACTTTGGGCCGGCACTAGTGAGCTTGGTTTTGGATCAATGCGTAATTAGAGATTTTTTTTCTTTTTAGCATCGGTGATTAAAGCTTATTCTTTATAAAATTGGGAACAACAAAATAAAAAAAATTTTTAAAGAAGAATAGCCACTAATTTTGTTTATAAAATATTTATATTTCATGAAGGATGGAACTATTATCTATTATTACTAATAATATTATTATTTAAGTATAATAAAATATAATTTTGTTAAGCAAAAAAGATAAGCGGTAAGTAGAAAATTTAATCAATATTAGGTCATAATTAAAATATCCATTTATCTAAATTTAAAAAAAAATGCAAATAAAAAAGAAGTGAATGAAAATGAATAGATGGAAAGTGGGATGAAGTGTAGAAATAGACTCAACTTTGGGACAATCTTTTTGCACAAAAACAAAACGTAGAAGTTATCCCACTTGAGACTTCGAGGGACCATGCCTACTCTTTTTCTTTTTTCTTTTTCTAAAAAGAAAATTATTATTTAATATTTTAATAGTGGTTTTTAAAATTTTACAAATGAAATTAAAAATAATTATCATGTATTTTATTTATTTATTAGTTTTTAAAATATTATTTTGAAATAAATAATAATTTGGCAAATAATTAAATCCAAGTGGAAGCCAAAAATTAGAAAAGGCTGTATCACATTCTTTCCAGGAAGCACAGGAAAATAAGAAAATTCAAAGTTGAAACAGTGTATTCCGCGTGGGGTTCCTCCATCAATCAATGACGCGCCATTGCTTTTCCTTTGGAATAAACTAACATTTAATCTTTGTAGGTAGAGATTTGGTTGAGATATTATTCAATTTGCAGGCAGGTAATTTGTAGGACGCAAAAAGAAAAGTCAAAATAATTGATTGAATGGAATATGTTTGTAGGTTTCAATCCAAGTCCTCTGCCTCTTCAACCTTTTCTACAGGTATTAACTTCACATTTAACCCTTCTTTTTATTGACTGAAAAAATTATGAATAATTGATTGAAAAAAGTCACCTTTCAAATTTAATTATCAGTACAATGTCAAAATTCTTTTATTTTAAAATTTATTTATGGTAATTATTTCTTATTTAATAATTTTACAGGGTTTGACATTGAATCGATTAGCTGCGTTGTTGAGATACATGACATATCAAAAAAATTATGTTCTAAATACAACCTTTCAGTAGCTTTAACATCGACTTCTAATATGAATGAAACTATCTGGGATCCAAACGAGAAATCTACTTTTTTTATCCAAAGTAATTCTTGTTATGTGAAAGATCTCAAATCTTATCTATTTATGAATTATGAAGTAGGGATGATTAATAGCCTGATTATTAAGAAAGCATTTGAATCATGGGACGGCTACCATTTTGAACCATCTATTACTAAACACTTCACACATTCCCTAGTAAAGAGTTATAACATAGATAGTGCTGTTGCAATCTGTCTACAAAATCGTCATACAAGTAATGAAGTTTATATAGTACAATTTTATTGGCCTCCAATTAGGATTGAAAAATCAGAATCTTTAGCTCTCCGTATCTTCGATGACTTGAAACAAATGAAGACAAGGTTTGTAACAGTAAAAGTTCAAGGCACCGAAATTAAGTTCCAAGAAGAAGCCATTTCAAGCATTCCTACATCTTCAAACACAGCAATGCCTTTGAAAATAGCTGAAGAAGCAAGGGACATTCATGCAATAGAAATAAATGGGCATATTGAGCAGGTAATTACATTACCTTATATATTATTATATTATTTCAACACTGAATTAATTATGGATTAGCATTTATGGGTCTAATATGATAATAACATTTGCTCTAAGAAGGGGGTGGTTCCAAATTTTGACTCTCCGATTTCTATACATTCTTCATCAAAGGTTGTTGCAGCTCCTTTTAACACACTAGAAGGGCCTTATAACCAGGTAATTATTTTATTGATGATTGTTGGGAACTAAAGATGAAGATTCTTGGCTTGAGGAAATTAGAGCATGTATATGACACAAAGGTCGTAGGTGGAATTATTCGGAGCTTTGTTTGAGTGGAATATAAGTAAGAAAGTATGTTCCATAATCGTGGATAACTCTTTTCGAATGATGGTATGGTTCATCGATAAGAGAAAATTGTGTTAGTGAGCGGGGCTCCTTTTCTTTAGCTCATTGGTTCATCAGTTTCACACTTCTTGAGGATGGGTTTCGTGAGATGGATAGCATACTTTCAAAGTTATGGAAATCCATTGAATATGTCATGAAACAACACATGGAAAATGAACTTTCAAGAAGTCAGTAAATCAAGTGAAGCTACAAGGTGGGAAATCATGGGACGAACTTTCTTTCAAGTCGGAATCGGACTCGACATACTTGATAGTGCCTTGAGATCAAGAGAAATATTTTGTAAGTGGAGCAAATTGATGACAATTTCACGCTAAACCTATCAATGGAGGAATGGGAGAAAGCAAGAACTCTACAAAGTTGTTTCAAATGTTTTGATGATATCAAAGGAACTCAATCCCTTGCTGCAAATTTGTATTTCCAAGCTGCAACATGTATGAGGAATTTGGTCAACTAAAAAGAGCAATCATCCGCGTTTGTTATATTGATGAAGAGGAAATTTGACAACTATTGGAGCTTATGTAATGTGGCCTTCACTATTGCAGCTGCTCTTGATCCAAGGTTAAAGTTTAGATCCTCATGTAATGAGACCTATGATCTTGAAAATATGATGAAGCTGATAAGATTTCGTAAAATTCTCATGGATGTTTACTTTGAGTATGCTAATTGTTGAAATATGGCCTCCATGCAGCCCATGCACCGTCCAAGTGAAGCCCAAGGGAACCAGCTATGCTGTGACTGTTATTTCATGTGAACCAAGTTCTTCAATTTGCTATTTTGTAATCCAATGCCAATGTAACTTAGTTTGGTTTGTTTTAAACCATGTTAGGTTGATATTTCATGTCATTTTGACAGTGACAAAGCTAATCATATCAGCAAGGTTAAGCTTGCAAGTTATTATTTCAAGTTTTCATAAGTTTAAGTGGGATTAGGTATGTTTAGGTAATGATTTGGTTGATTTACATTGACCATGGCTAATATATGTAATTGAAATGTATCCTTGATGTTTGTAATGAAAAACTTAGATGAAATTCATCAAACTTTAAGCTCCATTTTTCTTGCTTCTCGTTCTACATTCAATATTCTGTCATTTTTTCTTCCTTCTTCTGCTGTAAGTCTCGAGACTTGTTCATCAAGTCACTGCCTCACACTTGTTGCTAGCTGCTTCCAACTCCAACAATTGGTATCTAGAGCTTCATTCTTAGAGGACCTGTTGTTGTTGAACTCAAAACCGAATGGCCACATCAAGTTTTTCACCAGTTGCACCACCAGTTTTTAATGGAGAAGGCTTCCATATATGGCAGGTTAAAATGAAAAATTACCTGCAGGCTTTTGATCTATGGGAGGTTGTCACCACTGATGTCGAACCAGAACCTCTTCGAGCCAACCCTACTGTGGCTCAGATGAGACAGCATGCTGAGGAGAAGACTAAGAAGCATAAGGCTATGACTTGCATCCAAAATTGTGTCTCGGATGTCATTTTTACAAGGATTATGGCCTGTGAGTCTCCAAAGCAGGCCTGGGACATGCTTAAAGAGGAGTTTCAAGGTACAGAAAAAACTAGGCAGCAGCAGCTTCTAAACTTGAGGAGAGATTTTGAAAATCTCAAGATGAAAGAAGAGGAGACTGTAAAACAATACTCAGAAAGGATAATGGCTGTTGTAAACAGCATAAGACTCCTAGGTGAGCAGCTAAGTGAAACAAGAATTGTGAAGAAAGTGCTAGCTACCTTACCTGAAAGGTATGAAGCAAAAATATCCTCCCTTGAGGACTCCAAGGATCTCTCAAGCATCACTCTGATCGAGTTAATCAATGCCCTTTATGCACAAGAGCAAAGGAGGGCAAGTAGGAGTAAAGAACACCAAGAAGGTGCTTTCCAAGCTAAGGCTAGGACTTCTTCAAGCAATGCTGCCTACAAAGGCAAGAAAACACGGAAAAAGCAGTGCCTAAGCTTCGATCTTTGCAAGGACCAATTATCGCCTTTTGCAGATTTTGCAAAAAGCCAGGCCATCCTGAAGATAAATGTTGGTTTCGGCCTGATGCAGTATGTCAACACTGCAAGAAGAAGGAACATGTTGAAAGAGTCTGCAAAGCAAAAGGCAAACCAAGGCAGGCACCATACCAGCAACCAAAGACTGAGGCTCGATTGGCTGAAGGAGAAAGTGACCAAGAAGAACAGGTTTTTGTTGTGTCATGCTTAAGTGACCAAAAGGGAGGCTCTAAAGCTTGGCTATTGGACAGTGGATGTACAAATCACATGTCACCTAATCCATCAATCTTCAAAACCTTGGACAGAAGTGTTCAAACCAAGGTCAAAGTGGCAAATGGTCAGTTCATCAATGCTGAAGGCAAAGGTGATGTTCTGATATCAACTTCAAAAGGCAACAAGGTTATTTCCAATGTGTTGCTTGTACCCAAGATTGACAAAAACTTGTTAAGCATACCTCAACTCCTTGATAAAGGATATTCACTTGTTTTCAAAGATAAAGAATGTCAAATAACTGATCCAAGTGGATCATTCTACATGACAGTCACTATGACTGATAAGTCCTTTGAGATTGACTGGTCAGAAAACTTGAATGCAACCTACACTGCCTCAAAAAATGACTCAAAGATATGGCACAAAAGACTCGGTCATGCAAACTTTAAAGCAATGGCCAGGATGATTCATGAAGAACTGGTTAAGAACTTCACAAATTCAACATGCAATAATGAAGTTTGTGAAGTGTGTCAGCTTGGAAAATAAGCTAGGCTACCCTTTCCCTCGAACCAAGCCTGGAGAGCAGCTGAGAAGCTTCAACTTGTTCATACAGATATATGTAGCCCCATGAAGATAGAATCAGTTAGAGGAAACAGGTATTTCATTCTCTTTATTGATGATCATTCAAGATTCTGTTGGATTTACTTTTTAAAACACAAGTCTGAAGTTTCACAAGTGTTTATGAAGTTCAAAGTTCAAGCAGAAACTGAGACAGGTTGCAAGTTGAAGACTATAAGGTCAGATAATGGGGCTGAATACACTTCAGCTCAGTTCCAAGCAATTTGTAGTGATGCAGGCAACAAACATCAATTATCTAATGTGTATACACCTCAACAAAATGGGGTAAGTGAAAGGAAAAATCGAAGCATCATGGATATGGCAAGATGTTTGCTGTTTGAGAAGAAAATGCCAAAGTTTATGTGGGCTGAAGCTGTTAACACAGCTGTCTATCTTCAGAACAGGCTCCCAACAAAGGCCTTGGCTTGAAAGACACCTTTTGAAGCTTGGTATGGCTTCAAACCTTTATTGGCTCATTTAAAAGTTTTTGGTTGTCTATGCTATGTCCAGATTCCATCTGCAAAGAGGGACAAACTATCAAAGAGAGCAAATCCTGGTGTTTTAGTAGGATATAGCTCAGTAAAAAAGGGTTATAGGATCATAGACCCAACTACAAAGAAAGTTCAAGTGAGTAGGGATGTTGTGTTTGATGAAAATACCTACTAGAACTGGGATAACAATCTACCAATGGAGATTTCAGAAGAGCTTGTCCAAAAATGGACATCGATGATGTCCTAGTCAGAGGGACTAGATCACTGACTGAGGTTTATGAAAGGGCCCAAGTAGCCATAATCGAGCCAACAAGCTTTGAAGAGGCTGAAGCACACCAGGGCTGGAAGGCTGCAATGGTTGAGGAAATGAAGATGATCGAGAAGAACCAAACTTGGGATTTGGTTAATAGGCCACAAGACAGAAAAGTCATAGGTGTTAAGTGGGTCTATCGTGCCAAGCATAATGCAAATGGGACTCTAGATAAGCTCAAGGCAAGGCTGGTTGTCCAGGGTTTCAGTCAGAAATATGGCCTGGACTACATGGAAACCTTTGCTCCAGTAGCCAGGCTTGATACCATTAGACTGTTGATGGCTTTGGCAGCACAAAAGCAATGGTCCATACACCAACTCGATGTCAAGTCGGCATTTCTAAATAGACTGCTTGAAGAGGAGATCTACATTGACCAACTGTAACACCCCTTACCCGTATCCTATGCTGGAACCGAGTACGAGGCATTACCAGACTTAACAATACATTTTGTCAAATTAATTAACACATATACAAAATGTCTTAGTCAAGCCCCTATACATGCCATAGTTTAAATCATTTATAAATAAAGATACACATAGATAGTTTGATAGTGTGAAGCGATCCCCGACGACCTCCAACCCGAGCTTGTTTAGTAGGACTCTGTAACATGGGAAAGAAGAGGGGGTAAGCTTATAAAGCTTAGTAAGTTCACATGTAAAAATAATAAGCATTAGCAATGAATTTAGCTTACTACTAAGTTGTCATAATTTGCATAAATAATGCTAAGTTCTTACTTTCCCAACTTACTCATTTGTAGCCTTATCAAAGCCTTAACATGACAAATCCTCACAAGAAGTTCTCAGTTTGAGACAAACTTTAAATCACATGCTTATACCTTATTACTCATGTTTACATTAATCTGTCTGCTTGAATCACTGTCACTAAATTATTTATTTCTTGAGCTACAGAGCTCCAAATTTAAAATCGCTAATTTTCCCCAAAACTAGACTCATATGTCTTCATACCATAAAATTTCCAGAATTTTTGGCTAATCCAATTAGTACATTTTATTCATTAAAATTTTCCCTATTTCACTATTCGACTATTCTGACCACTTTTCACTACGAATCAATTTTCTCCTTGTACAGGATTCAAAAGATGTTATAATTTGTTTCATTTGAAACTATACTCATTGAAGATTTCAAGAATATAACTTTTATCCCATAATTATTTTTGTACAATTTTTAATTATTTTTCCAAGTCAGAATAGGGGATCACATAATTATTCCGAACCAATCTCACAAGAATTTAACTATCTTGAGATATAAAAATTCTTTGTTTTCTCTGTTTCTTTTATACGAAAATAGACTCAATAATCTTTAAACCAATATCTCATCCAACTTATAATTCAATTTCTACTATTTTTGGTGATTTTTCAAATTCACGTCACTGCTGCTGTCCAAAGCAGTTCTATTGTAAATTTTTGCTCTCTTTCACTTTAGTTGTGTTCATCACTTGCTTATACTGATCTTTCCAATTTCCGATTTCATATTGAACATATTGTTCATACGTACATTTGCCACATTTCTCAATTGGTCACATTCATACTTGCACTTATTCATAACATGGTCGTATTCAATTACACTTAGTCATCACACAATCACATGGATTTTTTTTCTTAGTCAATATCCCGTTGAACTCATCGTAATGATAACAGATACACGGTGGCCTACACATGGTACCGCCCTTGTAGCCGAAGCTATCTGGTACACATAGTAGCCTGCACTTAGTACTATACATGTGACCAAAACCATTTCGTAACTCTCTTGTACACATAGTTGAGCTCAACATTAACAATCATTCAATCTCTTTCATTTGATTCACTCCTTTTGTATTACTTATTATCAAATTAGGAAACGTCTTACGAATTTGAGTACGTCGTTGTTCAGTGCCACATTTCACAACTTAGTATGGTTTTCCTCATTGAAATATCATACCTACATTTCACAACTTGGTATGGAAACACCATACCTACATTTCTTAACTCAGTATGGTTAATACCATACCTACATTTCACAACTCAGTATGGATGATACCATACCTACATTTCATATCTCAGTATGGTTAATACCATACCTACATTTCACAACTCAGTATGGATGATACCATACCTACATTTCATATCTCAGTATGGATGATACCATACCTACATTTCACACTTTGCCATGGATTAACCATGGTCTTATCCGTCAATTCATCACATGTCGAAATTCGATCATACTCCGCCCTGCATTTCTCTTAATTTGATCTTTCAATACAATCTCATAATTTTTTTTATATTATTCATGATCCAATAATAACATACAAAATAACACATGGTATCAATTAAACATTTAAACATATTAAATTTAATGCTTATTAACATACGAACTTACCTCGATACCAAAACGGTCATTTTACCAACTTTCCCGATTTTCAATTTTCCTCCCGTTCTAGGTCCAAATCTCGTTTTCCAGGGTTATTGAGCTTTGAAAAAGCTTGAAACCCTATCCATGGCTTCTTGAGAAATTCGGCAGAATAGAGAAGAGAATGAGCAGATTTTTTTTGGGGGGTTTCAATTTGTCTTTTATGCCTTAAAACACCCAAATAACAAAAATGCCCTTAAGGCTTTTCTTTCAATTTTGTCCAATTCATGCCGATTTTTATCCATCAAGTTATTCAATGGTCTAATTACCTTTTAAAGGCCTCCAATTTAAAACTCATAGCAATATGACACCTCTAATATATAAAACTTAAGTTTTGCACTTTTTACAATTTAGTCATTTTGACTAAATTGAGTGCTCAAACGTAAATTTTTTTTTAACAAAATTTTTACGAAATCTTTCTGTAAAACTGTAGACCATAAAAATATAATAAAAATAAAATTTTCCTCGTCAGATTTGTAGTCTCGAAACCACTGTTTCGACTAGACCCAAATTTAGGCTGTTACACCAACCTCAAGGCTTTGAAGTGCCAGGCAAAGAGCACATGGTCTACAAGCTCAAGAAGGCCCTATATGGTCTGAAACAAGCTCCCCGAGCTTGGTATGCTCGAATTGATGGTTATCTCATCAGTTTGGGATTTCAAAGGAGCATCAGTGAGCCAACGCTGTATATTAAGAAGAATGAAGCTGAAACTCAGCTCATTGTATCACTTTATGTTGATGATTTGCTGGTTACAGGAGGAGACAACAAAGTCTTGAAGGATTTCAAGAACAAAATGAAGATGATGTTCGAAATGTCAGACCTGGGCCATATGACTTACTTCCTTGGAATGGAAGTGAACCAAGCTGAAGGAGAAATTTTCTTGAGCCAACAGACATTTGCCAAGAAAATTCTAAACAAATTCTTTATGGAGAACAGTAAACCGATGAGCACACCTATGATCACTGGGCTAAAATTGACAAATCAAAGTGACTATGATCCAGTCGAGGAGTCTACCTACAAAAGTTTGGTGGGGTGCCTTCTCTATTTAACAGCTACTAGACCAGATATAATGTTTGCTGTGAGCATGCTATCACGATTCATGCATTGTTGCAATATGCAACACTTTCAAGCAGGAAAAAGGGTCCTGAGATACATTAAAGGGACATTATCCTATGGCTTAAAGTTTAGCACAGCTGAAAACATGAAGCTAGTTGGATACACAGATAGTGATTGGGCAGGATCGAAGGATGATTTAAAAAGCACTTCAGGCTATGCATTCACTCTTGGCTTAGCAATGTTTTGCTGGTGCTCTAAGAAGCAAAACCTGGTGGCCCAATCAACAGCAGAAGCTGAATATGTTGCTACTGCAGCTGCTGTAAATCAAGCCATATGGCTTAGGAAGTTGCTTGCTGATTTGAACCTCCAGCAAGAGAGAGCAACAGAGATATTATGCGACAACAAATCGGCTGTTGCAATTGTAAAGAACCCTGTGTTTCATGGTCGAACTAAACACTTTAGCATAAAACTCCATGTGGTGAGGGAGATGGAACAGACTCGTGAAATTGAACTGGTTCATTGCAATTTAGAAAATCAGATTGCTGATATCTTCACCAAAGCCCTCAAAACAACGAGATTCACTGAATTGAGAAGAAAACTAGGTGTATGCAGCAAGGAGTCCAATGAGGAGTGTTGAAATATGGCCTCCATGCAGCCCATGCAACGTCCAAGTGAAGCCCAAGGGAACCAGCTATGCTGTGACTGTTATTTCATGTGAACCAAGTTCTTCAATTTGCTATTTTGTAATCCAATGCCAATGTAACTTAGTTTGGTTTGTTTTAAACCATGTTAGGTTGATATTTCATGTCATTTTGATAGTGACAAAGCTAATCATATCAGCAAGGTTAAGCTTGCAAGTTATTATTTCAAGTTTCCATAAGTTTAAGTGGGATTAGGTATGTTTAGGTAATGATTTGGTTGATTTACATTGACCATGGCTAATATATGTAATTGAAATGTATCCTTGATGTTTGTAATGAAAAACTTAGATGAAATTCATCAAACTTTAAGCTCCATTTTTCTTGTTTCTCGTTCTACATTCAATATTCTGTCATTTTTTCTTCCTTCTTCTGCTGCAAGTCTCGAGACTTGTTCATCAAGTCACTGCCTCACACTTGCTGCTAGCTGCTTCCAACTCCAACACTAATGAAGCCAAAAATCTGAGTGCATCATCTTCGGTCTTGGATGGTTCCAATTCTTTAACAGCAGAGACCACTAAAGATTGTATCGTCAGCTATTTTAGTAAATTTGCATCTCCAAGCAATGTTAAAGAGGTGGCTTCACAGAAGTCAGAGCTTGACTGTTACTTAGAAGAGACTTTGCTTCCCTCGGATGCAGAAATACTTGGTTGGTGGCGTGTTAATTCTCAAAGGTTCCCTACACTTGCAAAGATAGGTCGTGATTTCCTTGCAATCCCAGTATCAGTTTTCGCACCATGTTCGAATATTAGTGCTATGACCATAAATCCAGCCTACAGTAGCTTAGACCCTGAGAGCATGGAAGCTTTGGTATGCAGTCAAAATTGGTTGGAATCTACAAAAGAAAGTAAGTCTAACTTTGACTTTATTTAGACCCTTTTATTTAGCTACAGTTTTTTTCCTACACTTCAGTAGAGGGTCTACTTTTTAGAGTTACATCAAGTTTTCACTTATATGAATTCATTTTCTATCACAGATGATGGAGAACATCATGAACCCATGCAAAATATGGTACTAATATCCATTCAATTCTTTTTCCAACAGCATGGCTAAGAATTTCGAAGGATTGAATTACATTAATGCATTTTCATTTCATAGGATAAAAGGAAATAAAAGATGGAAGACAATGGCACTTCAACTGTAAAAGTTTTCAAAAACCGGAATCATGAAAAAGCTAGTAGTAATGGAGACATTGCTAGTGATTTCAACAAAAATGGTATTTGAACCATACTTGCCATTATTATCTGTTTTGCTACTTAAACTTGGTATCAATTGAACTGTTGAAATGCCAGATGGTGATCTATCTTTTGACAATTGGATGGAGGCACAGTGTTCTTCTTCAGAGTCTGTTGGTGAAAAAACAGAGATCATGGAAGCTTCGGTTCGCAATCGAGATAGGTTGGAATCGTCAATAGGAAGTAAGTTCTTATGGAGAAACTACTAGTGGAGACAAATCCAAAACTACTTAAACAATGGTTTCCTTTAACATTTGGCAATGGCTGACTCCATTGTTAAGCAAAATTTCTTGATACAGAAAGTAATCATGGAAGAAACATTGCCGCCTCAATCGAAATTCCAAATGATGAACCATCATTCAACAGTAATCAATTGTATCAGTCTCGAAGCTCATCTTCCGAGTCTTCGGAGTCTGATGATGAGACAACATTGAGGGAGCAAGGGTCATGGTGTAGAGAGGTTCATACTTCATTTCAATTTTTTTATATACATTCCTTTACTTTTTATGCATATATTAGTGTTCTTACATTATGAATTTTATTTTCTTATTCTTTTAGGATGTTCGGGCATATTTAGTCTCAAGCTTTACAAATAAGGAGAACAAACGATTAAATAGATGGAAAAGGAGTGAGTTGAGCGGGTATGTTGCTAGTTTTTATTAGTTAATATAGGAATAAGTATATATATTAGAGTTTATGTTTCACCGAAAATCTAACTCTAAATTAAAATTTACTTTTCACAGAAAATTGATTGGACGAGACAAGGACTTTAAATTAATGGGCGAGAAGCTAACACCTTTACTCATGGTGCCTCATTGTGATGAAACAGAGTACTATATCGATGATTCGGTAATTACTTAGTACATGATTGAGCCATTTAATTCGTATATTGGTATCATTTTGATTAAAGGTATACTAATGATATTAATTATTAATGTTACTTGCAGGTCGTTAATGCCTTTTTTAAATTGCTTAAGAAGAGATCCGACAAATTTCCAAATATATACATCAAACATTATTCGTTTGATCCTCAAATAGCCGTAAGAATTTTTATCTTGCCAAAAATAATTGGTATTTTGAAATGAAATTATTAGTATATTATTTAAAATTATATAGAGTAACCTTTAACCAGTATATTTTGCAATTAGCAGGCTTTCTTAATAAAAGGTCCATAAAGTAAGCTCAAATTTTCGTCATTGTAGCTTGTGATGTAATCTGGATTTAAATTGTTGATCATATCTAACTGTAATTCTTTTTCTGTAATTCTTTTTCTTTATTTGTTTTTGTAGTTGTTTCTACCAATGTATTTATTAGCACATTGGGTTCTTTTCTGTGTCGATACAAGAGAGAAGAAGATTTCATGGTTAGATCCGATACCATCTTCTCGGATAAAGTCTAATAATATCGAAAAATAAATAATATTACAGTGGTTCACAAGCTATCTACTGCCAGAGTTTGGTTATAATGATGCAGATGAATGGCCATTTGTAGTGCGTACTGATATTTCAAAGCAAGAAAAGTAAGATTTCATCTTTCAATACTTACAGATTTTCTATATTTTATTTACTTATTATCTTACAATTTTTTTTTTATTTTTTTTACTACAACTAAAGCTCAATTGATTGTGGAGTATTCGTGATGAAATATGGTGATTGCCTAACGCATGTTGATTTCTTCCCTTTTACTCAAAAAGATATGATTCATATCCGATGCCGTATCTTTCTTGATATGTACCGTGGAAGGTTGCATGGTAAAAGATAGACAATTTTGCCACTTGTTTTGGAGCTGAAATTCAATGGATGTGTTTGTTTTAAGTCTTTTTTTTGTTAATTTTTTTAAATCTGACCCTTTTAGCACACGTCCTTAGATTTATACTTATTTTCCATCGCAATTGAAATAATGTTGGGCTTTTGGCACTTTAATTTAGCTCAAGCTTAAACAATTGATGCCATTTCGGATGTTAAGTTTTTCTCTTTCTCCTTCCATTAATCATGATTCGGAGACTAAATTTATTATTAAACCAATAAAAATAGGCCCGTGTTAGCTTTCCGTTAAATATTTAACTGTGGGTCCTAAAATTTTAAATTTTAAAAATATTGGTGATGAAATTAAAAGTTTTTGAAATTAGTTGATTAAAATAGAATCTACCCTAAAGTTAGGTAAATAATATTTTAGTCATTATTAACTTTAAAAGAAAGCAAATTGACTCTTTTTTTAAGGTTAGTAGTCAAAATTAGCTTTAAAAAAAAATAAAAGTTAAATTAACAAAAGATATAAAAAGTAAATTAGTCATATGGTAATCTTACCTTATTTTAACAAACTACTTGAATTTGGTTTTCCTTAACAATGAAAATGAATTAAATTATTAAGCAAAGCTTCTTAATACAGAACTTAATCTTGGAAGAAACACAAATGACGTACTAGAAATTTTGAATGAAGATATGTCGATCGATACTAATCAATTAGATTAGGGCGAAAGCTCATCTTCCGAGTCTGATAATGAAACAACATTGAGGGAGCAAGGATCATAGTGTGAACAGGTTCATACTTCATTTCTTTGGTTATATATACACCTACATTCCTTTGGTTTTATGCATAAATTAATGTTGTTACATCATGATTTTATTTGATTATTGTTCTTATAGGACGTTAAGGCATATTTACTCTCAAGATTTACAAGCAAGGAGCATAAACGGCTAGATAAATGGCAAAAGAAATGTCAAAGGAATGAGTTAAATGGGTATGTTGCTAGCTTTGATGAGTTAATATTAGAATATGAAGTGATCATCATAATTTAACTATATAACCATGTTTATATTTCACAGAAAAATGATTGGACGAGATGTAGAGTTTAAATCGATGGATAATGAATTGGCCCCTTTATTCATGGTACCTTAAGATGATGAAACTCGAAAAGAGTACTATATTAATGATTCGGTAAGCGGGCATAAATTAATTCAATAATTCGTATATTTGTATCATTTTCATAATTATATTTTGTGTCATGCATTAGTTATCAAGTTGCGTTCAATGTTATCACGTCTACAAGTTAGTATGAAATAGATAAATCAATTTATGTTAATTTTTTATGTTATGATACAGGTGGTTAACATTTTCTTCGAACTGCTTAAGAAGAGATCCGACAAATTTCCAAATTCATACATCCATCACTATTCATTTAACTCTCATTTAGTTGTAAGAACCTTTATCTTGCCAAAATCTATTGGTGTTTAAAATTGAAATTGTTATTATTTTATAAACATTATATATAATAAAGTAACATATATTTTGCAACCATCAGACTCAGTTGATAAGAGGATTCAAATCAGAACAGGAAGTATTAGCTTGGTTTAAAGTTGAGAAGCTAAGGGGTGTACATAAAGTAAGCTCTCTGAATTTTTTTTTATTTATTTTCCTTTTAGCTTATAATTGAGAACTAAATTGTGTTTGTGAATGCAAGCGATAAATTACTTTAAATTACGATACGATAAGAAAATTCGAACCGAAAATGTTGAATGTTATTTAAATTTCTAACCATAACTAACAAAAACAAATATAATGTTATGTTGTTCCTTTTTGTGATTGCAGATGTTTTTACCATTGTGCTTATCATCACATTGGGTTCTTTTATATGTTGATATCAAGGAAAAAAATATTTTAATGGTTGGATCCAGATCCATCATCTCTAATACTATCTTACCATTTCGAAAACCTGTTAAAGTATTACAGTGCTTTAAAACCTTTCTACTCCCAAAGCTTGGTTATAGTGATGCAAATGAATGGCCATTTGTGGTGCGTAATAATATCCCAAAGCAAAAAAAGTAAGTACTTTTTGTAATCTACAGCTTCCTAACTTTTTATTTACTTGTTATCTCACAAATATGTCTCTCTTTTTTTTCTTTTTACAATAATGTGAAGCTCGGTTGATTGTACGGTATTTGTGATGAAATATGGTGATTGTTTTACGCATGGTGAATGCTTTCCTTTCAAACAAGAAGACATAGTCTATTTTCGTCGTCCCATTTTTCTTGATATATATTGTGGAAGATTACATAGAAAAAATAAAAATTAATGCCTTGTTTAAGAACTCAAAGTAAAATGGATGTGAATTCAAATTCTTGAAATTGGATGGAAATTGTTGTTTTTTAATGCATGCATGATACTTGCACTCATACATTTTGTCAATTTTAAAGTTGAATTATGATCATCTTCCACAGTATTTGAGGAAAATGTTTTGTTTATTATATTTTTAATATCATGTTTTTTGTACCCACATAATGAATATGATAAATTTTAGTATTTTTAAATTTAATTCTACTCCAATATATTTAAGTTGATTAAGTAATTTTTTTTAGTTCCTCCCAAATATCAAATTCAATTTAAATCATTTTATTTTAGAGTCTAAAATAATTTCATTTTTTCTTATATATTTTAAAAAAAATCAAATCAACAATTTAAGAAAATATACTTTTAAATAATTTTATATCAAGTGAACCAAATTAATACATATATATATATATATATATATCTTACTTTCCATTCAAATTAACCAAACAAAAAATAGAACACTTGATATTGTACTAAATAATCATTCATTCTAATAATATTTAGAGTAAACTATTTGGGTGGTCACCCAACTTTAAGGTAGGTTCTATTTTGGTCATTCAATTTCAAAAAATTTTTAATTTCATCACCAAAGTTTTCAAAATTTAAAATTTTAGTCATCCACAGTTAAATACTTAACGGAAAGCTGATGCGGGCCTGCTTTTATTGATTTAATAACAAATTTAGCCATCCAATGTTTATATATTTTATTAATTTGATCCTAAATTTAAAATTTCAACAAATTTAACGTTCAATGTTTACAAAAAATTTTATTTAGTTCTAATTTTTAAAAAATTCAATAAAGTTAGCTCTGAATATTTACAAAATTTATCAATTTAATTTTAATTCGAAAAGTTTAAAAGAAGGAAAAATATTTAAAAAGTTCAAAATATGTACGGAAGTTCAAAAAATTCCATAGGTTACCTGTAATAGGCCCAATTTGTCTGGGCCTAAAACTAAATAAAATCAAAATTAAATAAGTCCAAGTCCAAAAAATTACATACCCTAAAAAATATATGAACCCAAATACAAAAGAGGCTCATTGGCCCAAAAACTTAAACATACTCTGCATAACTAAAACCCTAGACCACCTTTGGCGTCGTTCCTCAGCCACATCAGCTCGCTCGTCCCAAGGTCTGTCGCCCTTTCACCAAAAAGGCAAGAAGACCGCCTCTCCCACCTCCGTTGACTCCCCATGAATACCTGCAAAAAGGAAAGAAAGAAAGAAGAGAAACAGTAAAGAAGCGAAAGCATAAACAGTAGCAAAAAATAAAAATAAACAAAATGTATAATCGGCTATAAAAAGTTGGATCTAGATTGTAATAGAGAGAGAGAGAGACAATATCAATCAAAAAACTCACAATAGTTTCTGAGAAAGGTATCATTGCTTTTACATTTTTTAAACATATATATAAAAAATACGAAACTCTTACCTTCACTGCTGTCGCAGGAGACTTCTTTGGCTTGGAAGACGGCGGGGCCCGTGGTGGTTCGCCGAAAACCTAGTCGTTTTTTTTTCCTTTTCTTTATTTTTTTGAAATTTTTGGTGTCTTTTTGGGTATTTTGGTTTTAACTCAAGTCTAAGGGTGAAAAAAGGGATAAAAAGGATATTTTTTATTTCACCGGCCACCTTGAGCGACTGCGTCATCACCGGCAACCGACGGACGCCATGGTGGTCCGACGACCGGAGCCGTGGCCGAAGGAGAGAGGATTGAGAGGAAAAAAGGAGCTTCAATTTGTTAGTTTTTTTGAAAAGGAGGCAGAAATGAAGTTTTTTATTTATTTAAATAGGTGCATGAAACAGCGCCGTTTTGGCCATTACTCACAGACGTCAAAACAACGTTGATTTGAGCCAGATCGAACTGATCCGACCCGCAAACAAGGAGGATCCGCGTGTTTTTTAATAAATAGGTTATTTTCTCTTTTAGTCCTTCCACTTTTTAGTGATGTTTCAATTCGGCCCCATTTCTTTTTTTCTTTTTAATTTGGCCCTGTAATTTTGGCTTTGCTTCATTTCAGTCCACCTTGGAACTGCGCGTTTTGGAGGACATGGAATATTTTCCATTTGGTCCATCCATTTTATTCGTGCGTTACGATATGGTCCTTTATTTTATTTTTACCCCAATTTCTCCCTTAAAGTTTAATTTAAGCTTCAAATTAGCCCCTTTGTTATTTTATTTTATTCAATATGTCCTTTTAATTTCGTTTAAGTTACAATTAAGCCTTTTTTATTTTAATTATTTTATTTATTCACTTATTCACTTGTTTATTTATTCATTAGTCCTTTTATTTTATTCATTTATTTGTTCATTTACTTATTTATATATTATTCATTCATGTATTTATTTATTATTTTAATCCTTGTATTCATTTATTTATTATTCCTTCATTTTTAATATTTTTATTTTCATTCATAGTTATTTATTTTATTTATGCCTCCATTATTATTATCACTATTTTATTATTATCTATTCATCTATTTATTTATTACCCTTTTTTTATATACTTTCAAAAATCAGACTATTTATGTTTTTTACTTGTACATTTTATTGTTCTTATTATTATTGTTACTATTTATTTTATCGTTTATTTTATATTTCGGGTGTTCATGTTAGTATTAAAATAGTATATATAATATGTGATTATCGCCATTATATATAAAATGAAATTTATCGCAAATTGTTTTATTAGTGTATTCATATTATTTGTTATTTATTGGCGCAACAATTTCATTCGCATATCATCGTTTAAATAAAAAATACATATCGTTTTAATATTACACCTATTACTATTCAAAACAATTTTTTTAAAAAAATAGGCAATGTTCCGTATCTGGGAGATTCGAGAAATTGCACCCTATCTTACGAGGTTTCGATTTTCTCGTTGAACTTGAATAACCGAATATCCTTTCAAAATCAAAATACATAAGATTTCAAATAAAAAAAAACTAAAGGCAAGCTTATTCTCAAAGGTTCAAAGTATCGTGTCCTAACTTACGGGATGCGACATTTTGTTATCTCGAGACGAGAGGGTCTTTAATATTTATTTCTATTTATTCAAGCAATTTGTGAATAAAAATAACATAACACAAAGAGGGATCGTATTTTAAATTCTTTTCGAGTTCTCAACTTTCGACACTAAGACATTAATTAATCAATTAGGTACCAATTATGGGCGTCACGAGGGTGCTAATCCTTCCTCGTGTGTAACTGACTCCCGAACCCGTTTTCTGGATTTTTGTAGACCGAAAAACATCGTTTTAATAAATTAAAAATTTTATTAAAAAGATCAAGTTTCGAGGTGACCCGATCACATCTCATATAAAAAGGATTGGTGGCGACTCCCATCTTCGTTTTTCGACAGCTTGGCGACTCCGCTGGGGACTAAAATAAGAGACTCAAACCACGAGTTGATTACTTCTTGTCTTTTTTGTCGAAAATTGATAATTTAGTTTAAATTTATGATCCTTTAGTTGCATTTCATTTTTTATGGTCTGCATCATTTTGATAAATTTGCTTTATTGGTTCGCGTCTTTGGATATACCTTCGCATTTTGCATTTCATAACCAGTTGGTTATTCCTTTTTAAGTGGGAGTGAGAAACTATTCTTTCATAAGGTTTTCACCTCTGTATAGGATAGTGGATCGCTTTCGGGATACATCCGTATCTGTGTCTTTGTGAGATTTTCATCTCCGTATAGCCATAGGGAAATGTATTCCCCTGAACTGAACAAGGTCCGTATGAGCCTATAATGGGTGAGGATCGAGGAATCTGCCGGTTTAGGTACCTTTACTTTAGAATCGAACCGCATATAATGAACCCTAAGAGCTCATCATAGGTAGAACCACACCAAAACTCAAGTGGTCACCCGAATAGGTACTCTATTTATTATTTTTTACTTGCTTTAAATTCTAGCTTTGTATGAAGTATACTGATTTGTTTTGTTTTGTTTTGACTGTGATTGCATTGTATTTTTATCATAGGAAATGATGTTGATTCATATTCAGTTGCTAAATAGAGATCTTGTCATGGAAAATGAGTTTCTTGATAAAGTGAAAGACAACACGACTGCGTGAATATGGTCCAAGAAAAAACAACAAGAGAAATGTGACAGGGGCAGGTCAGGGATATGGACCACGTTATGAGCGAAACTTTAGTCCGAGTACGATAAGTGGCTGACCACTTGCAGACCCCAGCCGTTCAAAGCCTGAAATATGAATCGGAGGTGGATCAAGGCTAAGAATTAGCTTTGTTTTTTAGGAAAGTTAAGGTTTTGAGTGTGAAAGTGAGGTCGTATATGTATCTGCTTTGTGTAAAGAAACTTGTTTTCTAGTAAAGTTGTTCTAATGGAATTGAATTAGAATTAATGCCTTTTTGCATGCATCTTTTCCATTCATTAACATTACATTTCATTGCATACAATAAATTTCATAAAATCCAAAAGTGCGTCGAGTTTAGAAGGAACTAAAAAAGTGTTCTGAACAACTGGATTGTAGAGGAGATCCTTGTAGTTTTTAGGACCATTTCAGATTAATGTTCAAAACACACTTATTGCTCTAAGCCTGGGAGCAATAAGAATCCTTTTGTGAAAAAGACACATGTCCACTATTTTTATTTCAATAAAAACAATGTATCTTTGTGTATCATCTTGAGCAAATATTCCTTTATTCTTTCTATTTTATTCATAATCATACTACACAGGTAGTTATTCTTAGATTCATTTATTATTTGGGTCTTTCTTCGTTCCTATAATAAGTCTCCAGATATCAAAGATATGAGCGACGCTGCTACTGACTCAAAATCTCCTTTTGAGTAAGATATGTGTTTAGAGGAACCTCAGGACTTTGAAGGTGATCGAGACTGTGATCTATCTCCTGATTTGTTAAGGATGGTAGAACAAGAAGGGAAACAGATCCTACCTCACAAAGAGTCAAAAATTGTGAGCTTAGGAGATGAACAAGAAAAGAAAGAAGTGAAAATTAGAACTTGCATCACTGTAAATACAAGGTAAGACCTCGTTGAGTACTCTAAGAATTCAAAGATGTCTTCGCATAGTCATATCAAGACATACCCGGGTTAAGCGTTGATATCGTGGCACCCCGACTGCCCATAAAGGAATAGTGAAAGCAAGTTCAATAGAAGCTTCAAACGATGAGGCCCAACGCTTTGCTGAAAATAAAAGAGGGGGTTAAGAAGCAATTTGATGTTGGTTTCTTACAAGTGGTTAAATACTCAAAATAAGTAGCTAATATCGTCCCCGTCCCTAAAAAAAGATAGGAAAGTATGAATGTGCGTAGACTACATGGGATTTAAACAAAGCCAGCCCGAATGACAATTTTCCATCGCCTCATGTCGACATCTTAATGGATAATACGGTAGGTTATTTACTATTCTCCTTCATGGATGGTTTCTAAAGATACAACCAAATAAAGATGCATCCTGAAGACATGCAAAAGACCATATTCGTAACAATGTGGGGGATATTTTGCTATAAGGTGATGCCATTTAGACTGAAAATGTGGGAGCCACGTACTAAAGAGCCACGGTAACCTTGTCTTATGACATGATGCACAAAAAAAATTAAAGTTTATGTTGATGATATGATCGCAAAGTCCCGAACAAAGAAAAAGCACATACAAGTCTTGAAGATATTATTCTTGAGATTGAAAAAATTTTAGTTAAAGCTTAATTCAGCAAAATGTACCTTTGGGGCTAGGTCGGATAAATTGCTAGGATTTATAGTTAGTGAAAAGGGGATCGAGATTGACCCGGATAAAGTCAAGGCTATACAGGAACTACCTCTGCCGCGTATCCAAGAAAAATTTTGAGGTTTCTTAGGGAGGTTAAATTACATCGCTCGTTTCATTTCACAACTAACGGAGAAATGTGACCCTATATTTCGTCTCCTTAAGAAACACAATCCAGGTGTATGGGATAAGAAGTGCTAGAAAACTTTCGACAATGTCAAACATTACTTGTCCAATGCCCAGTGCTGATGCCACATAGCCTAGATAAGCCACTAATACTATACTTGGCAATATTTGAGAATTCCATGGATGCGTGCTTGGTCAACATGATGAGTCAGGAAGAAAAGAAAGAGCGATATATTATCTCAGTAAGAAATTCACTGAATGAGAGACAAGATATTCGCCAATCGAGAAGTTGTGTTACGCCTTGATCTGGATAACCCAAAGACTGAGACAGTATATGTTGTACCATACAACTCAGCTTATCTCAAAAATTGACCCTCTAAAGTATATGATGGAGTCGACCACTCAAAATGGAAGGATGGCCCAATGGCAAATTCTGCTTTTTGAGTTCGATATAGTCTATGTGAACCAAAAGGCAGTAAAAGGGAGTGCAATAGCATATTTTCTAGCCAGTAGATCTCTAGAAGATTACGAACCTTTGAATTTTGATTTTTCAAATTAAGATCTGATGTATGTCGTGACTACTGAAGAAAGAGCTCAAGAAGTACATCCCTAGAAACTAAATTTTGCTGGGGCTTCCAATGCCATAGGTAACTGAAGTGGGGCAGTCTTGATATCCCCGAACGGAGATCATTACCCCTTTACTAGTAAATTGGATTTTGATTGTACGAACAATATGGCAGAATATAAAGCATGCATCATGGGTATCCGTGCAGCTATAGAATGCAAGATTAAGGTACTGGAGGTATATGGGGATTCTGCACTAGTGATCTATCAACTTAAAGGAGAATAAGAGACACGATATCCCAAGTTAATCGAGTATAGAAGGCTGGTCCTAGAGTTAATAAAAGAGTTTAATGACATCACCTTCGTTAATAAAAGAGTTTGATGACATCACGTTCTGCTACCTCTCTCGAGATGAAAATCAGATAGTTAATGCCTTAACTACCTTAACTTCCACGGTCAAAATGAACAAACAAGATCCAAATGAGTATTCATGAGGCTTCGGCTCATTATTACAACATCGAGGAAGAAGGAAAAGATGATCACCCTTGGTACCACGATATACTGCGATATGTGAAGAATCGTGAATACTCTGATTAGGTGACCGAGAATGATAAAAGGACGCTAAGAAGACTAGCCAATGACTATGTCTTAGATGGGGAGATCCTGTATAAAAGAAGAAATGATCAAGTGCTACTAAGAGGTGTAGACGTCGTTGAAGCCAAGAAGATTTTAGAAGAAGTCTATGAGGACGTTTATGGAACACATGCTAATGGTTTTACAATAGCCAGGCAAATTATGAGATTCGGGTATTATTGTTCTACCATGAAAGAGGATTGTATCAGTTATGCCAAGAAATACCATAAGAGCCAAATTTATAGAGACAAAATTCATGTGTCTCTTTCACCTCTTCATCTTAATGACTTTTCCATGGCCTTTCTCTAAGTGGGGTACGGATGCCATTGGGTCGATTTCACCAAAAGCTTCCAATGGGTATCGATTTATCTTCGTGGTCATCAATTACTTCACCAAGTAGGTAGAAGCCACTTCATATGCCAATGTCATAAATCGGTAGCTAGCAAATTCTTGAAGAAAGAGATCATATGTCGGTATGGAATACCAGAAAGGTTCATATCTGACAATGCATTAAATTTGAATAACAATACGATATCAGAAGTCTGTAGTCAATTCAAGATCAAACACCATAACTCGTCACCATATTGCCCAAAAATGAATGGTGTAGTTGAAGCAGCCAATAAAAACATTAAGAAGATCGTGGGGAAAATGACTGAGACTTATAAAGATTGGCATGAGAAGTTACCATTCGCCCTCTATGCTTAACAAACGTTTGTTAGGACTTTCACCGGGACAAAGCCTTTCTCATTGGTTTATGGAATTGAGGCAGTTTTACTAATTGAAGTCGAGATTCCTTCTCTCCGAGTTTTGGAAAAATTGAAATTGGATGAAGCAGAATGGATTCGATCCCGATATAATCAGTTAAACTTGATTGAAGAGAAAAGGTTGAAAGCCATCCGCCATGGTCAGATATACCAAAAGCGAATGATGTGAGCTTACAGCAAAAAGGTTCGTCCCAGAGAATTCCATGAGGGGGACCTAGTATTGAAAAAGATCCTGCCCATACAAAAGGATTTCAGAGGGAAATGGATGCCAAATTAGGAAGGGCCTTATGTGGTAAAGAAGGCTTTTTTGGGAGGAACACTGATTTTGACTGAGATGCATGGCAAAAGCTTGCCCAATCCTGTGAATTCAGATTCAGTAAAGAAATACTTCACCAAAAAAAAAAGAGAAGAGGCCAAGGCGAAAACCCGCAAAGGACGCCTTGAGACCAAAGGGGTTTTGAGTTGAAAGCCCGAAAAGGGCGGCTCAAATTTTGACCAAAGGATAAGGCATGTGGTAGTCTTGTTCCCTTAGAAATAACAAATAGGAGAAACTTTACATCTTGAGGCATTAACGAAGTACTATGGATCTCTTAAGCATATATCAAGTTCAAAAAAGTCCTCGAGAAGTTAGCGCAAAGAAGCTCATGCTATGATATCTGGGGCACCTATTTCCATCTTACTCATCTTGTATTTCAGCAATGTTTACCATCTTTGATCAATCCATTTCGAGCATTGCTCTCAATAAATTTTGATTTTATCCATTATTACAATCTTTTTTCAAGCATTTTTACATTGAAATAACAATTAATGTATTAATAATATTTAAGTAAAAAGAGTTACGCATATTGTTCTAAAAAACTGCTAAGTAGTACAAGGATCTGAAAATAGAACCACTATTCAGAACTAACCGAACTTAAAGGTTGGAAACATTTGAGAAAGAATAGTCTAAATTGTGACTATTTCTTCAGATTTTCTGTCAAAGATATTAGATGAACAAGAAGACATGATAACACGTCAATGATAGAACTTTAATGAAGAACAAGCAATGACAAGCATTAAAAAGGGATCATTCTCGAAAAATGACATTATGCCTTCATACAAATATCATTCATACACATCTAGTTAGGAGCATTTTATTCATTCTGATAATGACATCCTAATCACTATGTATAAATAAGCCCATGAAATAGATTCTACAGGTTATGTTCTCCAAAGAATGATATAACAAGATCAGAGAAAACATAAATCCTATGCCCCTAAAGTTGCAGTGGGATGAATTATAGTTATCGTGGCGAATCTTATCTCCCTGAAGTTTTAGTGGAACAGATTAAAGCCACAAATCTTATCTCCCTAAAGTTATAGTGAAGCAGGTTGAATATAGCGAATCTTATTTCCCTGAAGTACAGTAGAACAAATTAAGGCTACAAATTATAAATCTGATCTCCCTGAAGTTACAGTGGAGCAGATTGAAGTTACAAATCGGATCTCCCTAAAGTTATAGTAGAGTAGACTGAAGATAGCAAATCTTATCTCTCTAAAGTTGCAATGGAGCAGATTAAAGCTATAAACCTTATCTCCTTTAAGTTACAGTGGGGCAGATTGAAGTTACAAGTTATCTCCCTGAAGTTGCAGTGGAACAGACTGAAAATAGCGAATCTTATTTCTCTGAAGTGGCAGTGAAACAAATTAAAGCTACAAATTATAAATCTTATCTCCTTGAAGTTGCAGTGGAGCAAATTGAAGTTACTAATCTTATTTTCTTGAAGTTGCAGTAGAGCAAACTGAAGATAGCAAATCTTATATCTTTAAAGTTGCAGTGGAGCAGATTGAAGCTACAAATCTAATTTCCCTGAAGTTGTAGTGGAGCAGACTGAAGATAGTGAATCTTATCTCTCTGAAGTTGCAAAGCAGCGGATTAAAGCCACAAATCATATACCCCGAAGTTACAGTAGGACAAATTGAAGCTATCACGACGAATCTTATCTCCCTGAAGTTGTAGTGGAGCAGATTGAAGCCACTAATTTTATCTCCTTAAAGTTGCAGTGGAGCAGATTGAAAATGACGAATCTTATCTCTCTAAAGTTACAGTGGAGCAGATTGAAGCCACGAATCTTATCTCTCTGAAGTTACAGTGAAGCAGATTGAAACTACAAATCTTATCTCCTTGAAGTTGCACTGGAGCAGATTGAAGCCACTAAGCTTATCTCTCTAAAATTGCAATAGAGCAGATTGATGATAGCAAATATTATCTCTCTGAAGTTGCAGTAGAGTAGATTAAAACTACAAACATTGTTTCTTTGAAATTGCAGTAAAGCATATTCAAACTACCAGTCTTATTTCCCTGAAGTTGCAGTGGAGTGGATCGAAGAAACAATTCTTACACCCCTGAAAATACAGCAGATCGAAATGAGACTACTTGAAGAAGATGAGCACCAAGAGGTCAAGATTCGACGAGGCCGGACAAAATTAACCATTTTAAAGTCTTTGCTTCATTCGAAACCCACCGTACATTCGAAGATAATCTTAGTTAATGATAAAAGAAATAAAAGAAAACTTTAAAAAGACAGTATTTTGATTCTATAATTACTCAGTTATTAATATATACAGAATAATTATGGAACCACACATCCAAATGAACTTGTCTCTGACAATGAACAGTTTAGGTAAAATAGCAATATAAAGGGAAAAAAAATACTATATAATAAAAATCTATATGAATATAAAATTTCCCATGTCATTGTAATCAATAAGCTTTAGATAAGGAAAAAAAATTAAAATATCCATAAAACATTACCACTGACCCAATAGCCCCAACAGCACACACTCTCTCTTTCCGACAAGCTTCCATACACGCCTCTCAGAACTGAGAATCTACTGGTTTTTTTTATTTGTAAGAGATTTTGTTCTTTTTATTCCTTTTTTTTATTTGGAATTATATAGAATACAGTGCTTCTTGTTAGAAACTACCAAAAAGAAGAAAAAAAAAGCTCAGTTCTTTACAAAGAAAACCCCCAAAAAAAAGCTCAGTTCTTTTTTTTTTTAAGTTTGTTTGACTTTAAAGTCACATAGACATTAGAGCCAGAGCCCCAAGGTGAATATACAGTACATGTTGTTATTATTATTATTATTTAATATTGCTTTGGAATTGCTTTAGGTTAAGAGGATATTTGGGAATTTTCATTGGGATTTTCTTTTTCCTGTTTTTACTCTTCCTTGGATTCTGGTTTTTGTGAAGAAAAATTAAAAAAGGTTGGTTGCTTTATTGGAACCTGAGCTTTAACTGTTTATGGGTCTTTGCCAAGTCTCCCGAACTTCAAAAATTTCAACTATATAATATAATATAAATGTTGGGTCTTCTTTAGATAGTTTTAAATTCTGGGTTTTTCTTTTTTGGTTTTAAAAGGCAAATCTTTTGAGTTTTTGGTTGGTGTTCTTGGTTAGATAAAGGTTAATAATTAGGCTTCAATTTGAAATTTTCATATCCTAGTGTTTTGATTGAAGAATTTAGGGTTTTTTATTTGGGAATTGTTTCTCCTCTTAGAACTGATTTGGGGAATTTTTTTTTTCTTTTGTTTTTTGACAGGTTTCATTTGACTATGGATTCCCCACAACCAGTTGTGTCACCATTGAAGAACACAGTTATAGCTGAATCTGGTGAGAAACAAAAATCCAACACAAGAGAAGCTGTTTTGTCCAACAAAGACAACAACATCCTAGGTGTTCTTGAAGTTTATGTTCATCAAGCAAGGGACATTCATATCATCTGCATTTATCACAAACAAGATGTGTATGCTAAGCTTTGTCTCACCACTGATCCTGAAACCACTGTTTCCACCAAGATCATCAATGGTGGTGGAAGCAATCCGGTGTTCAACGACAACCTCCGTCTTGATGTTGGGAACATCGATTCGTGTCTTAAAATCGAGATATTCATGATGAGTAGAGTGAAGAATTATCTTGACGATCAGTTATTGGGGTTTGCATTGGTACCATTGTCTGAAGTACTACTCAAGAATGGGAAATTGGAGGAAGAGTTCTCTCTTTCTTCAACCGATATCTTTCGTTCGCCGGCTGGTTTCGTTCAATTGTCGCTCGAGTATATCGGATCATCTCCCGATGTAATGACTATCCCTAATATTGTTGTTGATGAAACCGTTAAGGATTCGGAAACAGACGAGCTCGAAAAGATCGAGTTCCCGGATCCGAAAATCATTAACAAGAACCACATGATGGTGTCCGAGTACTTTGGGATCTCGTGTTCGAATTTGGATTCCGAGAATTCGGAAATGGGTGTTAATGTACTGGATTCAATCCAAGTCCCTAAGCTTGATTCTCCCCCAAGTAGTGTTTCCACCAATGGGGTTTCCCTTTCAAAAGAGAAAACCGTCGATGTGGGTGACGGTGACAGCAATTTATCCGGGGCGAAACTGGTTGTTTCCGTCAATATCGAGCCTGAAATGAAGGTGGTACAACAAGACATAGTGGATATGTACATGAAAAGCATGCAACAATTTAGTGAGTCCTTAGCTCAAAAAACCTAATTAGTTACCGAGTCTAGTTTCTTTTAAACCTAATTAGTTCCATAGAAACCCATAAGGAAAAACTTACATCAAGAATGCAGCTTAATAAAATTAATTTCACAGTAAATGTAGTTTCCTTTTTTACAATATTGTGGAATATCTTTTCAACATTGTATGAATATGTTCTGCTTTAATATTGCATATATATGTAGTATCAAATAGATTTTCCCTTTGGATAAAATATTGAAATCATATAAAGTAATATACATGATTTATTATTCTCATTTTTCATACATTATTTTCAATGATGACTCTCAGATTGTGGAAACAAAACGAAACAAACAGAGAAAGTCGTGGTCAAAGGTTTGGGTGGATTTTGATAAGTTCGAAGAAGGTGGAAAACAAGTAGCCAAATGTAAACACTGCCCCAAGGAGCTTACAGGGTCAAGCAAGAGTGGAACCACACACTTGAAGAACCACTCGAAAGTATGTCCTGGTAAGAAAAAACAAAATCAAGAAAGCCAGTTGATACTTCCAGTTGATACCAATGAAAGATGCTCAACGTTTGATCAAGAAAGGAGTCACTTGGATCTTGTGAAAATGGTTATTAAGCATCAGTATCCATTAGATCTGGCTGGTCAAGAAGCCTTCAAGAATTTTGTGAAAGGGTTGCAGCCAATGTATGAGTTTCAATCAAGATATAAATTGTTATCTGACATACATCGCATCTACAATGAAGAGAGAGAGAAATTTCAGTTGTATTTTGATCGGCTTGCTTGCAAATTAAATTTGATAGTAAGTTTGTGGAAGAACAATCATGGAAAGACTGCATATTGTTGTTTGATAGCACATTTTATTGATGATTGTTGGGAACTAAAGATGAAGATTCTTGGCTTGAGGAAATTAGAGCATGTATTTGACACAAAGGTCGTAGGTGGAATTATTCGGAGCTTTGTTTCGGAGTGGAATATAAGTAAGAAAGTATGTTCCATAACTGTGGATAACTCTTTTCTGAATGATGGTATGGTTCATCAGATAAGAGAAAATTGTGTTAGTGAGCAGGGCTCCCTTTCTTCAGCTCATTGGTTCATCAGTTTCACACTTCTTGAGGATGGGTTTCGTGAGATGGATAGCATACTTTCAAAGTTATGGAAATCCATTGAATATGTCACTGAAACAACACATGGAAAACTGAACTTTCAAGAAGCTGTAAATCAAGTGAAGCTACAAGGTGGGAAATCATGGGACGAACTTTCTTTCAAGCTGGAATCAGACTCTGACATACTTGATAGTGCCTTGAGATCAAGAGAAATATTTTGTAAGCTGGAGCAAATTGATGACAATTTCACGCTAAACCTATCAATGGAGGAATGGGAGAAGGCAGTAACTCTACAAAGTTGTTTCAAATGTTTTGATGATATCAAAGGAACTCAATCCCTTGCTGCAAATTTGTATTTCCCGAAGCTCTGCAACATGTATGAGGAATTTGGTCAACTAAAAAAGAGCAATCATCCGTTTGTTATATTGATGAAGAGGAAATTTGACAACTATTGGAGCTTATGTAATGTGGCTTTCACTATTGCAGCTGCTCTTGATCCAAGGTTAAAGTTTAGATCCTCATGTAATGAGACCTATGATCTTGAAAATATGATGAAGCTGATAAGATTTCGTAAAGTTCTCATGGATGTTTACTTTGAGTATGCTAATGAAGCCAAAAATCTGAGTGCATCATCTTCGGTCTTGGATGGTTCCAATTCTTTAACAGCAGAGACCACAAAAGATTGTATCGTGAGCTACTTCAGTAAATTTGCATCTCCAAGCAATGTTAAAGAGGTGGCTTCACAGAAGTCAGAGCTTGACTGTTACTTAGAAGAGACTTTGCTTCCCTCGGATGCAGACATACTTGGTTGGTGGCATGTTAATTCTCAAAGGTTCCCTACACTTGCAAAGATGGCTCGTGATTTCCTCGCAATCCCAGTATCAGTTTCCGCACCATGTTCGAATATTAGTGCTATGACCATAAATCCAGCCTACAGTAGCTTAGACCCTGAGAGCATGGAAGCTTTGGTATGCAGTCAAAATTGGTTGGAATCTACAAAAGAAAGTAAGTCTAACTTTGACTTTGTTTAGACCCTTTTATTTAGCTAGAGTTTATCATTCTATTTTCCTACACTTCAATAGAGGGTCTACCTTTTAGAGTTACATCAAGTTACTTATATGAATTCATTTTCTATCACAGATGATGGAGAACATCATGAACCCATGCAAAATACGGTACTAATATCCATTCAATTCTTTTTCCAACAGCATGGCTAATAATTTAAAAAGATTGAATTACATTAATGCATTTTCATTTCACAGGATAAAAGGAAAAGAAAGATGGAAGAGAATGGCACTTCAACTGTAAAAGTTTTCAATAATCGGAATCATGAAAAAGCTAGTAGTAATAGAAACATTGCAAGTGATTTCAACAAAAATGGTATTTGAACCATACTTGCTATTATTATCTGTTTTGCTACTTGAACTTGGTATCAATTGAACTGTTGAAATGCCAGATGGTGATCTATCTTTTGACAATTGGATGGAGGCACAGTGTTCTTCTTCAGAGTCTGTTGGTGAAAAAACAGAGATCATGGAAGCTTCGGTTCGCAATCGAGATAGGTTGGAATCGTCAATAGGAAGTAAGTTCTCATGGAGAAACTACTAGTGGAGACAAATCCAAAACTACTTAAACAATGGTTTCCTTTAACATTTGGCAATGGCTGACTCCATTGTTAAGCAAAATTTATTGATACAGAACCTGATCATGGAAGGAACATTGTTGCCTCAATCGAAATTCCAAATGATGAACCATCATTCAACAGTAATCAATTGGATCAGTTTCAAAGCTCATCTTCCGAGTCTTCGGAGTCTGATGATGAGACAACATTGAGGGAGCAAGGGTCTTGGTGTAGAGAGGTTCATACTTCATTTCAATTTTTTTATATACATTCCTTTACTTTTTATGTATATATTAGTGTTCTTACATTACGAATTTTATTTTCTTATTCTTATAGGATGTTCGGACATATTTAGTCTCAAGCTTTACAAACAAGGAGAACAAACGATTAAATAGATGGAAAAGGAGTGAGTTGAGCGGGTATGTTGCTAGTTTTAATTAGTTAATATAGGAATAAGTATATATATTAGAGTTTATGTTTCACGGAAAATCTAACTATAAAGTAAAATTTACTTTTCACAGAAAATTGATTGGACGAGACAAGGACTTTAAATTAATGGGCGAGAAGCTAACACCTTTACTCATGAGGCAAGATGAAACACTAATAGAGTATTATATCGATGATTCGGTAATTACTTATTACGTGATTGAGCCATTTAATTCGTATATTGATATCATTTTGATTGAAGGTATACTAATGATATTAATTATTAATGTTACTTGCAGGTCGTTAACGCCTTTTTTAAATTGCTTAAGAAGAGATCCGACAAATTTCCAAATATATACATCAAACATTATTCGTTTGATCCTCAAATAGCTGTAAGAATTTTTATCTTGCCAAAAATTATTGGTATTCTCAAATGTAACTATTAGTATATTATTTAAAATTATATAAAGAGAGTAACTTTTAACCAGTATATTTTGCAATTACCAGACTTGCTTAATAAAAGGATCCAAATTAGAAGATGAAGTATTAGCTTGGTTTAAAGCTGAGAAGTTAAGAGGGGTCCATAAAGTAAGCTCAAATTTTCATCATTGTAGCTTGTGATGTAATCTGGATTTAAATCGTTGATCATATCTAACTGTGGTTCTTTTTCTTTATTTGTTTTTGTAGTTGTTTCTACCAATGTGTTTATCAGCACATTGGGTTCTTTTCTGTGTCGATACCAGAGAGAAGAAGATTTCATGGTTAGATCCGATACCATCTTCTCGGATAAAGTCTAATAATGTCGAAAAACAAATAATATTTCTGTGGTTCACAAGCTACCTACTGCCAGAGTTTGGTTATAATGATGCAGATGAATGGCCATTTGTAGTGCGTACTGATATTCCAAAGCAAGAAAAGTAAGATTTCATCTTTCAATACTTACTGATTTTCTATATTTTATTTACTTATTATCTTACAATTTTTTTTTTTTTCATTTCTTTTACTACATCTAAAGCTCGATTGATTGTGGAGTATTCGTGATGAAATATGGTGATTGCCTAACGCATGGTGATTTCTTCCCTTTTACACAAAAAGATATGATTCATTTCCGACATCGTATCTTTCTTGATATATACCGTGGAAGGTTGCATAGTAAAAGATAGACAAATTTGCCACTTGTTTTGGAGCTGAAATTCAATGGATGTGTTTTGTTTAATGTCTTTTTATTGTTAATTTTGTTAAATCTGACCCTATTATGCACATATAGTATTTTCTTCCTTAGATTTATACTTATTTTCCATTGCAATTGAAATAATGTTGAGCTTTTGGCATTTTAATTTAGCTCAAGCTTAAACAATTGATTCCATTTTGGATGTTAAGTTTTTCTCTTTCTCCTTCCATTGATCATGATTCGGAGATTAAATTTGTTATTAAACCAATAAAAACAGGCTGTGTTAGCTCTCCTTTAAATATTTAACTGTGGGTCACTAAAATTTTAAATTTTAAAAATATTAGTGATGAAATTGAAAGCTTTTGAAATTAGTTGATCAAAATAGAATCTACCTTAAAGTTAGGTGAATAATATTTTAGCCATTATTTACTTTAAAAGAAAGCAACTTGACTCTTTTCTAAATGTTAGTAGTGAAAATTAGCTTTAAAAAAATAAAAGTTAAATTGACAAAAGATATAAAAGTTAAAAGCTAAATTTATTATTATGCCATTTTAAAATTTGAAAAGCACCAAATTAAGATACAAGACTAAATCCATAACTTCCATAAACTACAAAGATCAATAGTAGAATTTAACTGTAAGAAAGTTTATCAGTAACACATATAAAGGTGAAAGTTTTGAGGTCGTATTAGTATATTGCATTTCTACTCTTAAAAACTGTCATGGGTGATAGAATAACCAAACAGTAACACATGATGTGCCACGTGTACCTCATGCTAATATACAATAATAAGCTTTTAACAGTTAAAATGGATGAATTAAATTTTTTTAACAGAATGATTAATTTATTCTTTGATCTAACGTATAGGGACTAATTTGCCTTTTTTTAAATAAAAAAAGATAAAATATAATCTAACTCCTGATACAAGAACTTCACGATATTTTTACCTCTCACATGCTTATAACTAAGATTCATTTAAGATAAAGGATTCCACTCAACATCTTCATGTTGAAAATAAGTTGCAATCCCTTGGTTTATGTACCGGCTGCCCTGTTCCTCGTTATAACCTTACAAATATTCTTCTTGCTTTGTGCAGAAGAGTGCATTCATCCATTATGACCCCAAAGAACACTGAATTACTTCAAAAATCAATTTATACACTGATTTTCACGTTGAAGAATATTGAGGTAAGATTATATTTACCCACTACTAACATTCCTTTATTAGGAAGAAGAAAAATTCATTGTTTTATTTGCAGCTTTATCACTCTTCATTCACCATTAATATTGCAGAATGTAAGCTCTGATATACTCGGCTTCACAAGTGATGAATCAAAAAAAAGGAATCTCAAATCACTTATCAAGTCTCTTAGCAGGATGTTGTGAAGACAAATGAAAAAAGCATACGAAATTCGTCTCATTGGTCCATACACCTAACTGGTTTGTCTATGCCATTATTATAACAATAGAAATTCAAGTAAAAGCTTTTAGTGTGTACTCTTTTGCTTTCTCTGTGATCGCTTAGAAAATCTTGGCTTGATTAGTAGTTGCAGTGGGTTTTAGCAAAAGAGTATATGTTATAGAACATTGATTTTAAGTAACATTCTTGAGGCACCATTGTAGACCATTCCAAGAAGTGAAAAACATCCTTGTGTCAGTACTGTTGAAAAAACTTATGTGGAATACTTGCTTGTTAATTTTTAATATACGATAAAATTATTGCGATCTACTTTGTTGGTAAACAACTATAGAGATTGTATCAAAAGTCAAATTTGCTTCCTCCATTTAAAAAATGGACAAATTAATTATTCTACATTAAATTAAAGAGCAATTTAATCTTTTTGTTAAAAATTTCTTCCATTTGTACGGTTAAAAACTGGCATAAAATAATTAGATAGTAATATGTGGCATGCCATGTTTACATCATACTAACGTATAGGGACTAGTTTTTAATAGTAGAAATGAATGAAATTTTTAACAGAATGACCAATTTGCTTTTTGATTAAACGTACAATGATTAATTTACCCATTTTTTAGTAGGATGGATGAAATGCAATTCAACTCCAAGTACAGGGTCCTCTACGATACTTACCCTACCTTGTTCTCTTAATTGAACTTCTATTTTTTGTGGAAATAAATTTTAGTAGTTTAAACATTTAGTTGCTATTATTTTTAAAATTATTAACTTCAAGGGTGTAGGTCTAGAGTTGTTCATGAATTGGATCAGGCCTAAGTATAATATTAACATACTTTATACTTGTTCATGAATTTTATTTTTTTATTTATTGATTTTTTTTATATAATCATATTAACATTATTTTAATGTTTACATTAAAGTAATATTATATATTTAGTATAGGTTTATTTTTGTAATGTATTGTAAATTACATAATATAAAAAAATATATAATATAAAGAATTATAAACTTAAAAAAGAGTTGAGCTCAAGTCTTGAATGTTTAAGCTTGAGCTCGCTCGTATTTTAAATGGGTCTATTTTTTTAACAAACTTATTTTTTTAGGCCTAATAATTTTGCTTAAACCCCCTTAAATTTTGGACAGGTTTTCTGGTTTGGATGAGTAATCCAACTCATGAACAAGTTTAGGTCTAACTAGGGAAATAGACAAGGGTCTTGTCCCCCTCTTGGTTAAATGGAATAATTTCAATTTTAGTCTCTTGTAATTATCAAGTATTTAGTTTAAACTCCTTTTTAGACAAAAATTTTACCTTTGGAAACTTTACTTCAACCCCTCAATACCAAATTCTCAGCTTCACCCTTGATTATTTAATATATTTTGTCTCTTCTACCATTTTTTTTCCTTTACCTTAACAGCTTAATTTTTTACAAGGTACTTGAATTTTACAATTTATATCTACTTGATACCTAAATTTTTTTAGACCTAACCAGTACCTAAACTTAAAAATCATAAACCAACTTGGTACCATTTTTAGGTATCTTACTAACATTATTAAAATACGTTGACATGATGCTAACAACCAATAGCATAATGACATATGACAACTTCACAATTTAACGTATGACAAAAAAAATTAAACACCAAGTAGATATAAATTACTAAGTTCAGCTACCTCCATACATAATAATAATAATAATAATAGAAGGGTAAAAAATCCATGGTAAGTAGTTTGTGATTAGCTATGCTCAATTTGTTCTAATTTTTATGACATTCATGCCTTTAGCATCCTCAATACATATGTTCAATTATTCGGATTATATCTCAGTTATTTAGAGTTTAAATGGAAAAGATGGAAAAACTCGAATTTCACTGACATTTATTTTTCGATTTTTTATTTTGTTTTGCTGCCGACATTTTTAAGTTATTATATGTGTTGATGGTTTAGAACACCATAGTCCTACAATTACTATGAGACCCTACACACCACAAGTAGTTGAATGTAAGTGTCACCATCCTACCATTTATAAAATCTGAACACTTATTTATTTTCCTCTTTTACTATTATTACTATTAAATTTTAAAAGTATAAGATAAAATTAATAATAATTTCAATAAACATTTATTGGGTCAAGCAGGAAAAAAGTTTGATTTTCTTAAATAAGGTTTCGAGTTTGAATTTTGTAGATAAAAACAATAATGTTAGAAGAATTTTTTTTCCTGCGATGTAGTTTGAATCTGAATATAATTGGAGTTCAATGTAAATATTAAATATCAAAATACCAAACAATAATAATAAAGAAGTATATTTTATACTAGTTTGATCCGGTAATTAAGTTGGCTTAGATTAGGTCAAATTTCAATATTTTTTTATTTTTTAAGTCTAACTAAATTAAATCGATTAATTGTACAATTCAATTGAAAATTAGTAGATTAAACGGTTTAATTTGAATGAAAAAATGTCAAATTACATATAATTTTATAAAATAATAAGCATGACATTTTTTCCTCTTCAGTATTAATATGATAAAAAAAGCGAAATAAAATAATTTTATTTAAATTTAATTATTAAAAATATTTTTTTTAAAAGAAAAAGATACACAGCATGGATGCACATCGTGAGGTACTGAAACTGAAGTTTTTGTGTTTGACAGTAACATCTGAGCTAAAAAGATGCATTACACTGACTTCCTACCATTGATTCATTCAACCGTTTACTTCAACGTTTCAACTCGTAAAACGCCTATGTTACATTTCACGTGTTGTGTAAAAATAAGGCTTCCAAAATCATGTTTTTAGGATCACATCGGTTGTTAAATAGGTCAAGTTGTCAGTTTATTTAATATGTTTGGATTTTCGGTTTAATGGTTTATTGTCATTTTTTAGATTGGCATTTCGGTCAGTTTTCAATTCAACTATCTGGTTCGGTACTGTCTGATTCAAATATCATTGGATGTAAATGAGATATTAATACTCGCAAGTTATTTAACTGAGTTTGATTTGAAAAAAAATTCAAACTAAGCCGAATTCAAGCTTAATCTATTTTGCTCAAATGGCTCGTGAACCTTATCGAGCTTTTTATTTTTTTATATTGTTAAATTATGTTATTGCCTTAATATATATTATTAACCCTAAGCTTATTTGTCAAGTTAGAATTCAAGTTTAAATAAAAAAATTGACAAATAAGGTTAACCGAGCTCCAGCATGCGTAGCTCAGTTATATCTTGAGCCAAGCTCGAGCTTAAAAATAAATGTTTGATCAAGCTCAAGCAAAATACCGAGCTCTGAATTTCGAGTCAAACTTGAGCTTGACACTATTTGAGCTCATCTCGGCTTGATTACACCCCTAATAAAAAGTATATATATACAATTTTAGATTATTGCAAATCTAGTTAAGATAATGTTGAATGATATACATAAGGTAGTCTATATTGTACTAGTAGAGCTATTATGTTTTTGTTACGTTACTAATGCATATCAATATCAATGCGTTTTGGGGTACAATTTTGAGTTTATTGAATATTTTTCATATATAAGAGGATTAAAGCCTTGCCTGCCCCTAGTTACGTATGTTCTTAGATTCCGAAAACTTTGAGACTTCAAGTTCGGTTCCCACCTTAGGTAAAGTATTCGTAGGTTCTCAATTATATTTATTTTAATTTCAATCTTATCATATGCGCTTTATATAAATATATTTCATTTATTTTAGTTTAAATCCCGCAATGTAAGCTATATACCAATATATTCCAATTATTAATTTGATAGTACTTTACAATTCGATTCTAATTAAAATTAACCGGACACGTCATGAATATTTTTAATTGTAATTTTACTTTTAATCATACTTTTAATTTCTTAAAAAATAGAAAATATTAATTAAAAAATCTAAAGTCAACTAATATAATATTTATAATTATAAACTTGGAGTAAAGTTCAATAATTGATAACTTAATCCGTTCTTTTATTGAATTGGTTGAAACTACTATTATATATAATAATAAAAAAATATTCTTAACAAAAATCCTTTATAAATAATTTAAATTAAAAAAATAGGGTAAAAATCTTTTGAGTATGAAATGCTTTAATACTTTAATTAATTAATATGTTAACAAACATTATTGAATCTTTTGGTTGAAGATTGCTTATTAAATGATGATTGGTGTTGCCAATGACCAAATATTTGTTGCTTTTTCTTTATTAACTTTAAGGCATTAAATACTAATTACTACTCTTTAGTATATTTATTATTTGGGTTTTTTAAGGAAAAATAATTAAATGCTTTGTTCTTTTTGTTTCATTATTATCCATCCGTTACCCAATTATTCTATTGGGTCCTGTTCCGTATTTTATGCAGTTCGCACTTTGGCCTTGTAAGTGAGGTGTTTGTGCTCTTTTATGAGACTGCACGATGTGGCCTTGCATCATCATGTAGGCGAATCCATATTTAGAAAACACGTGTTAACTCTAAAGTAAAATATGTGTTGGTATGTATAGAAACTTACCTATAATATCATTTCTTATAAATACAGAGTTTAACCCATTTAAAGAAGACAAACTCTAAAATACTCAACAATTTCATAATTTTGAAAGAATTTTTTCTATAAAAAATTAATTAGTTAAATAATTAATAATCCTTGTGTCGGCGAGGTTAAGAAGATTTTTTGTGCTCTTTTTGAGTGAAATCTAATTGGTGAATATATGAAATAAAATGATGTTCAATCTCAATCATTATTTAACTTTTAAAATATCTTTTTTTTACATTAATTATATGACATTTAAAAAATAAAATTAATAGATTATTTTAAAAATCGACGAAAGTAGTGTATTAAATGTAAAATAGATACATAAATTAGTAACTAATTTGATAAATTTTGAGATTTATTAAAAATAAAAAATTTATTATTTTATTAAAACACGGTTAATATTTTCTTAAATACCATCTTAATTTTCTAATAATTTATATTAAAAATTAATTAATATTTTTTAATTGAATATTCTTACAAAAAATGGATTAAAATAAAACAATTAAAACCCATTAATTATTAATAGAAAGTACTTGGGATTCTCTTTCATTATCTAAATTAAAATAATTAGGTAAACAACCCTTTTTTAATAAAATATAAATAAATTAATACCATTTTTAAAGCTAACGAATCCAATGTTTTTTTAAATTCAAAATATTCCCCCAAAAGCAGGTGTTTTTCATTATTTATACTTAATTATATCAAAACATGAATCAAGAATTTGGTCCAATTATTGATTGTTAATTCAACCGATTAAATTATTGATTCAATAATAATTTAATAAAAATAAGAATATCAATTAGAATGGGTAAAAGCACTATTGATGTCCTTATATTAAGAATTAGGTTACATTTTTTTCTCTCTACTCAAAAAATGGGCAAATCGATCCTTATACATTAGATCAAAAAGTAAATTAGTCCTTCTATTAAAAATCTCATCCATTTCTATTATTGAAAACGAGTCCCTATATGCCAACATAATGTACATATGACACGTCATGTGTCACCGTCAAAATGGATAATTTTTTTAATAAAAAATACCAAATTGCTCTTTGATCTAACATGCATAGACTAATTTATCCATTTTTATTAGATGGGGCAAATACAATTTGACTCCTAGTATCGGGCTCCATGATACTTTTACCATCAAAATGGTTAAGATTAAAAAAATTAAAAGTTGGTTTAAAATTTAAAATATCATAATTTTGTATGAACTAGCACGCATTGATACAAGTCGGTATTAATCGAAATAGGTTAAAACGCATTGCAATTTTAATTGAACAATACTTAGACTATTGGGGATGGTTTAGGACTAGAACGATGCATATTGACTAACACGCTCGTATCAATATCATATCAATTAAGAATATATGTCACCTTTTAATTCCATTTATAAAATTAAAAAAAAATCCACTAGTAAGGTAACAAATAACTATTTTTATAGTACTAATGTATAAAAATTATATTTATTATATAATTTGTGCATATAATATTGATGTACTATTTTCTTGTTTTTACTTGACAATGTCAAAAGAGAATTTTTTTTTTTAATTATTGACTTGAGAATGTTAAAAAATAAAAATAAAAAGTCTATGAAAGATGCTTCTGCAGCTAACTTCTTTTTTTTTAAGTTGACTTGAGAATAATTTCATGTCACTTTATTCTTCAACAATTTATATTGTTTATTAATTATTGCTTTTCCGCCAATACTGCATAAATTTGGCTGTTCCCTATGGCTTAAAACTTTGGTCATTATCAAATAGTATATATTGAAACTTTTATTTTAATATTTACATATATTATAATTAAATTTAAATAATAATTTACTTATTAAATAATAATCCAAATATGGTTAACCAAAATTTAAAACTAAAATAAAAACACACATATTACGCTCATAGTTGTTTAAAAATAATAAAACAATAAATATATATTTGATGTAAATATTTTTATTATTTAAATTGAATCAGTCAAAATGTATAATTTTTTATCCAAATTTGATTCAAATTGAGCCGAAGCCTACCAAGTTGGATCAGCTGTTCAACTCATCAGCATGTTCATATATATATAGATACATTTTAGGAAATTATTAGTATAATCATAATTATAATTATAAATAATATATTCGAATAATTATAATTAGAATCAATCATTAGAAAAGTAAGATACACCAAATAATCAAACCAATATCAAAATAAATTTGAATGGATCCACACATGATAAGGCTTAAACCAGGGATTTAAATTGCGGTTGTTTTCAGTCGCGTTGCGTTTATCGCGGTTACGAACATAACGGATGCTATTGCGGTCACTGCGGGTATCGCGATCGTGAATTTTTTTTTTAAATTCACACAACTAATAACTAATAACAAAGTAAAAAAATAGATATCAACGGGAATAGCTGCCCGTAATTGCCGCAATTGGTCGTTACCCGTTAAAATACGACCGCGATCCACCGCTATTGGTGTGACTCCGCTTCACACCAATATTTTCAGCAATAGCGGTTTCGGATGGTGCCGCTACTGCTACCCAACCGCTGTTTTAATCCCTGGCTTAAACAGTAACAATTTTAAAGAAATGCACACATAGTTTACATTGAATTGGTGGTCAAACTGATCAGGCATTAGTTCGTCAGTCTAATTGATTTGTCTGGTCCAACCACTTCGTCCGATTCAATTAAGTAAATCATTAAAAAATTATAAAAATAAAAAAATATTAAGTAAAAAATCTAATTTAACCGGTCCATACCAATTCTCAAATTAACTAATATAATATCTCTCTCCAGACCGATACTTAAACCGATTTCCAATTCATGTAATTGGTCCATCTGGTTCAAATAAAAACTAGAATCTAAGTTTTCAAAAATCACAAAACATCAACCCTACTACAAAAACATGTTTAAAAGGAGCAATGCAATCGATATAATTCATTTCCAAACAATTGTATTATATTATGGGTAATTATTTGATACACCGTTTGTGTAGTTTTTTAAATTTTACAAGCGGATTCAAGATATGACAAGTGTTGTATTTATTTATATGTTTATTCTTTTACTATACTGTACAACATACTTATTATACCATTAATTCACTTATGAAATTTAATGAACCTCGGTAGGAGATAATTTTCCTTATAACAATTTTCTTTTTGTTAAAACACACTTCAATTTCTTGCACTATTTATAAATTTTAAATTTATTTTTTAAATATAAATTTAACTGTTAACATTATTAGAATTATCTTATAAAATTTATCCACATCACATTTTAAAACAAAATTAAATTCGAAAAATTTTATTCTTAATCATTTAATATGCTAACGGTTACCCATACCCTACTTTTTGATTCATGATATTTGACAGTCCATTTTTCCATTAAACAAATGTGAAACACATTGAAAGACCAAATTTTTTTTATTTCTTATTTTTATAAAATCGAAAGCGTAAAAATTTTAAACAAAATTCTTTTAGAAAAAATAAATAAATCTATAATGAAAGATTAATTTACATTGGATACGAAATTTATCTTATTTAATTAATGCATTTTTTCAAAAAAAATATGATATTTGATTTTCATATTCTAAGTTGAAATTTAAAGTGATAAATTCTCGCAGCTATGTTTTATTTTCATTCATAAAACTCAAATTCAAAATTTTATTTTTGAAATATCAAACTTCTCATTACTCGATCTAACAAGCATTTAATTTTTTTTTATTTTGAAAAAGCTATATTTCACATATTCAAGTTCAAAAATATAATACTACCAATAAGTGTTGGGTGTAGTGATGAGTAAGATTTTCAGAATTGAGCTAGTAATTGAACTGATCAAACCATCAATTCTTGGTTTGATCGATTTGTCTAACTTAATTGAATAAATTATTTTAAAAATTTAAAAATAGAAAAAATCAATTCAATCGATCTAACCTCTTATTTCAGACTAATACTTTAGTCGGTCTAATTTCAAAAAGAGAACATAAGTTTATTGAACTAATAACTATAAATCCCAAATATAAACGGTAAAACGGATATGAATGATAAAATAATTTATTCAAATAAATATGTAAATTGTTTTTTTTTGTTAATTAATTTTATTTACCCAATGAAAAACAAATAAAAAAGATGTGTAGGGAAGAGCAATAATCTTGGGGATGTGACATATATTTATTTATTTTAAGGTAGCCGACAAAGCAAATTACATTGTTTCAAACACCCCCATTGCTTTGCACATGCAACCATTAGCATACATATAATAAAATATTCCATTATTAATTTAATTTAAAATACTAAAAGAAAAATCTCCACCATTTTGAAAGAAATAGTTTATTTGCTATGCTTAACTTATTCTCTCTGACTAGATTCTTATTTCAGAATTCTTGCTTTTAATATTTTAAAAACATATTAAATGATTAATAAAATTTAAATATTATATAAAAAAATTTATATGTATTATTTTATCAAGAAATACAAAAAATAAAAATTTCAAAAGTAAATAAAAAAATAATATGACTACTGTATTAAATATAAAAGTTAATTTTATAAGTGGATTAAAAATATCTCATTTATTTAAAATTTTAAATATTAATTAAAAGGGCTTGACTATTTTTAAATTTCATTTATGGATGTATGGATAATTTTATAAAAAAATTATATAAAAAATAATGAGATTTTGGATAAAATGATAAAATTAAAACATTAAAAATGATAATGTTCTAAGTTCAAGTCTTATTAGATCTATTTATTTTAAAATTTTACGGTAAAGTATAAAAAGATAAAAATACCAAAGTTTTTAAAATCATTTTGAAGTAGAACCGATTAGACTACTGATTTATCGGTCTGACTTGAATAAAAATCATGAAAGTCTTTAAAAATTAAAAGGTTAAATGTTAGATAAATAAAAAAAATTAGGTTCAACGAGTCTATATCGGTTCATAGATCAACCGACTCAATCTAATTTATAATAATATTTACTAATTTGTAAAAAATGAAATTTTAATGATTTTTTATTAAATTGTAGCTCAATAATTGCTGAATTCATAAATAAATATTAAAATAGTTTTTAATGAAAAACTGAAATATTAATTAAAAACTTAAATAAATTTATAAAAAAACCCTCTACCAAAATATTCCTATTTCAATCAATTCTTGTAAAAGTCTTCTTCAAATCAAAACCCAAATTTTAAGTTGAACAAAAAAGAATCAAAAACCCAAATTTACTTCATAATATTTGGCTCCAAAAAAAACATTGAAATGAAAAAAAAATATAAAATAAAACCCATTTCTTTATCCTAAGGTCTCTCATGTTTGCCTATGTACTGGGAACTCAATCTTGAAGCCAAAGTGTAGTCAAGGGTTCCATGTTTGGTTTTCTTACAGTATAGGTGTCGTCAGATTCTGACACAATTTCTATCTTATTTTCTCTCTCTCCCTTTTTTTTTTTTTTTAGTGTTATGTCATTCATATACTGAACCATTCAATTTTTTCTCCCGTATTTTCCTTTTCACTTACTTTTCCTGGAAAATTTTCAGCTATAACTTCAAGTTTCAGCCCTTCTTAAAAGCTGTATTTTCCTTGTATATTATGTGATTTCAAAACCAACCCAAAGTTTATTAAGTTTTTTTTTTTTCACCTTTTTTTCACCATTTCCATATTGGATTTTGGAAATTATATTGTTTGTTCATTTTTCTTATCTGGATTTGGTGGATTATATTTGGTAATTTTTCCCTCTTTTGTTCTTTCTTTCTTGTACTACCATTTTTGTTCATTTTTACTAGTAAATTATTTAAAATAATCCCATTTTAATTCAATTTTTTTGGGGTTTTTTTGTTAATAAATCTCTTCTGGATTGTTCGTCCTCCTTTTTCTTTGTTATAGACCAATATTAAAGACCCCTTTGAATATTGTACAATATGAACCCTTTGTTTATGGTAACATGTTTTATTTCACTATAAAACCATAATCCCAATCTTACACCTACCATCTGTTTGTCAAAATCCCTAGCTGTAATTCTTGATTCCTTGTTTCAACTTGGGTTTTGTCACTTTTTTCCAATCTGGGTATTCACAAAAAGTTCTTTCTTTTCAGTTTCTTTCATTAAAGGTCTCTTTGATTCTCTCTTTTCATATAGAAAATCTTTGGGTTTTCATTTTCTTGGGGTTTTTTTTGTTGTTGTTGTAAAAGTAATGCAAATTGGAGACGTCCAAAATGGCAAATCTTGTTCCAGGGGTTCTTTTGAAGCTTTTACAACATATGAACACTGATGTTAAGGTTGCTGGTGAACATAGGTCATCATTATTACAAGTAGTGAGTATAGTTCCTGCATTAGCAGGTGGTGAGTTGTTCCCTAACCAAGGTTTTTATCTTAAAGTTTCAGATTCATCTCATGCTACATATGTATCATTGCCTGATGAACATGATGATTTAATTCTTAGTGATAAGATCCAATTAGGTCAGTTTATACATGTAGACCGGCTAGAATCCGCTTCACCGGTTCCGATTCTTCGTGGGGTTCGACCGGTTCCCGGTCGGCACCCTTGTGTAGGAAGCCCTGAGGATATTGTTGCAACTCATTCTCTTGGGTTCCTCAGTAATGGTAGTAAAAGTGGGTTGGGTTCAAAACCTGGAGAGAAAGTTAAGTCACCATCAAAAGTGGTGTTAGGTAGTGGTTATGGTGGAGAGAAAGGGAAATTTGTTGGGAGTAGATCAAATGTTGGATCAAAGGATGATGGAACGGATAAGAAAATAAAACCAGGTTCTTTGACTCGAACGAAGTCTTTATTGAGTAAACCGGCATTGAGTGTGGATGTGAAGAAGGATTCTTCAGGGAAACTGAAAGCATTAAGTTCGCGGTCAATTCCTTCGTCCCCAACAAGTTGTTACTCGTTGCCAACTTCTTTTGAGAAGTTTGCAACCAGGGTTAAGCATCAAACTGAAATAAAGGGGATGAAGAAAGGAAGTCCCAAGGTGGGATCTTTGGAGAAGACAAATTCCTTTAATGGGCCGAGTTCAACTGGAAAGAAAGCACCTGTCATCAAAACTTTGGTTCATGGGATTGAATTAGGGGCCAAGGCTTTGAGAAAGAGCTGGGAAGGGAATATGGAAGTAAAGGGTAAGAACCATTTGAACAAACCAAAGGCGACCAAGCATGATACCAAGGGAGAATCTCGGAGCACTTCGGTATGTATTCTTGTTCTTGGTCTGTTGTCTCTAACCATATAAAACATAAGAAAGTTTAAAATAAGAGATAATAGAATCTGTTATGTTCTTTTGTCGAACATTGGTTTTTACTATTCTATGTTAGATTTCCGGACTGGTATTTCTCGAAGGACATGGTTTGATTCTTGGACAGTGCTATTAAGTGTAGGGGTCGTTTAGTTTTTACTTCAATTTGCAGTAGATTTTTTTGAAGTGCTTGATACGTGTTAGATATAGCTACATCGGAGCTTAAGGTTTGGGCACTGTAGAACGATCCGATCTATTTTTGTGGATTTTGATCGAAAGAGTTTAAGCATTGAATACGACTTCTCCTCCCCTATTATCTTCTAATGTCAAAAATGTTCTAGAATTGGAAGTACATGTGAACTATTTCTTCATTGTCTTGAATTCATGTTTCATTGAGCTACTTTTTCCCCATCTTATAATTGTAATTTCGGTGCCAGGCTCCAAGGAAAAGCACATCAAGTGAAAAGTTGTCGTCCAGGGAGGAGACTAAGCTCACGACATGTACCAGGTCGTTAAAAGAGGAGAGCAAATCTCAGGTGTCAACTAGGAAAGTCGTGGGAAATGGAATGTCGAGTGACCATGACAAACAAAACAAACCCAAAACGCATGTTGGGAATAAATGCGGGGAACCAACTAATAATGGTGGCCTTGGAAACTTGGTTAAGGTTCAGATCAATAGTAAAAGATTGACAGATGGAAGTAGTGTTTCATGGGGCTCACTCCCCTCTTCACTTTCGAGGCTCGGGAAGGTATGAACATATGACTTTTGGGATATTTACAGCATTCCAGCCTTCGGGACCATACGATATACTTTTTGCATGGCTACAACAACTATTAATCGATGTTTAAGGGTCATTGTTTGTCTTTGACACATTCTAGCATTGGGAAATATATGGTTGCTTCTTTTATTCATGCCAAATTATGTGTTTGTTGTTACAGGACGTCATGAGACACCGGGATGCAGCGCAAACAGCTGCAATAGAAGCTTTACAAGAGGCTGCTACTTCTGAGAGCTTACTTCGATGTTTAAGGTACAGATTTTAAACAATAAAATGAAGAAATTTGATTGAAGAAAATTCCAAAATGAGGAAATATCAAATATGTTAAATGTCTGTGTTTTGATTCTCTTTACCACTTTGTCAAATTTATTAATATGTTTGTGACAGAAACCTTTAGAACATGCTAATCTCGATGGAACTATACATTCCTCAATCAATTGTTTCTATTGTATCCTCATTTTACATGTCTTCGGTCTTGCCGGAAAACTTTTTGTTCTTTGCTTTTATGACAAATTAGGTATTCTATTTTATCTTGCAGCTTATATTCCGATCTTACTACCTCGGCCAAGGAAGACAACCCTCAGCCGACCGTGGATCAGTTCTTGACTCTCCATGCAAGCTTGAATAACGCTCGCATGGTTGCAGATTCTTTATCGAGAACTATCCCAGTCGGTTCATCTCCGGAATTGGAAGGTACCGTATCAGAAGAGGCAGTAAAAGTCGCATCATATAGACGGAAATACGCAGTTTCATGGGTGCAAGCCGCATTGGCTACCAATATGTCATCATTCTCTGTATTTACCAAAGAACATCATTCAAACTTGAGTCATGGTTCAGCTTTTGCACAAAGCCAGAAGATCATCCATGCCAACCAAAACATGTTAATTCTTGAAAATTCGGCTAAGAACGGTTCCACAAAATCCCAAGTAAAAGCCCGTCCGGTAGTTGGTTCTAAGCTTGTTGCACAAGGTGTTCTTCGTAAACCTGGGAATGGTTCAGCTCTTGGTCCCAAGGCTCCGGTTCAACCACCACCAGAAATATGGACAAGGGGAAATGGCCTTGATGAAGTTGTTGACATGGCAGATATGTTGCAAATGGAATCCCAAGATTGGTTCCTAGGATTTGTCGAGAAATTCTTGGATGCCGATGTAGACACATCTGCTCTATCCGACAATGGTCAAATAGCCGGGATGTTGACACAGCTCAAGAGTGTTAATGACTGGTTAGACGAAATTAGTTTGAGTAAAGATGAAGGTGAGACACCCCCGCATGTTTCGTTAGAAACAGTTGATCGGCTTCGGAAGAAAATATATGATTATCTTCTTACACATGTAGAGTCTGCCGCCGCAGCTCTAGGTGGCGGATCACAGTCGTCACCTCCCATCCGAACAGTTGAAACAAAAGCGAGAAAGTAACTCATTCGATCATCATTAAAACGCGGTTAGGCACAACGAAAGCTGGTGCCGAAGTTGGTTTACTGATTCATTGATATGTATATAAATCCTACATGGGTTTGGAGGTATAGATGCATAACATAAAAAATTAGGGTTTCAATTGAAAGTTGAGGTGATTTCTTTTTCCTTTTCTTTTTCCTCCCCAAATTGGTATTTGTTGCATGCAATTTATACAAATGAAAACAGTTTGAAAGGTATTTATACAACTCATTTCCAATGGCAATGAGATATTGTTTTCCTTTGGTCAAAATATGCCATAAGTCCTTGTAATATTTGTAAATGTGGAATTTAGTTCTTGTATTTTTTAAATTTCAAAAAGTAGAAACACTAATTTCCTAAAAATAAAAGTATAGGGATTAAATCTTACATTTACGAAGAGTCTATGGACTTATAGTATATTGAAACTTTTTCTCCTCTTGCATTGTAGTATTGTTGATAGGATCAGACCATGCACAAGTAGAAAGGTGTTCATGGTCGGACTAGATTGGGTCAAACTCGAATAGCCAAAAAAAATGTTGTCTTTATGTTCAATAAGAGCCGTAAGAAGTTTGAGTTTAATTTAAAATTAGATACAACTCAATTTAATCTTATTATAGAAGCTTCAACTCGGTTTAAAGTAAAATTAAACCATACAACTTAGCTTGATTAAGTTGTTAATTATGATTTGTACACAAATATTTTAGTTTATATTTAAATAACAGGATTTAGGATTGCGGTTTTAAAGATATATATATATTTTATAAAGTAATAATTTAGTATGTGGTATGAAATATATAATAAAGAGAATAAAAACAAGAGAAACAGAAAGTAAAAGAGAAATACATATTTTTATTGATCAATGAAAATTTTTACAATTTTACAATTTATATTTATAGACATTAAAAGTATAAATGAAAATAAAACTCTATTTCTAGTGTCTATCAGAATCTTAAAGTATATCAAACTTATATTGATTTTGATGGACATCCACTTCACACCCATTTGAATGTCCATAAGAAGATAATGTGTCTCATTAAATCGAGAAATTATTTTATAGATCTTTCTCATCACATCGTTTATGGTTCATTTTTAATTATTTAATGACATTTTAATAATTTTTCCGTGTCATTGATACATATTTTTAGTGTTTTTTTTACCCTTAACCTTGAAATTAGAACTCATTTGGGGTTCAGGGTTCGTGGTTCATGGTTCGAGTTTGAGTTTGAGTTTGAGTTCGAGTTTAAGTTTGAGGTTCAGGGTTCAATGTAAAAAAAATTACCAAAATAATGTGTCAATAACATGAAATTATTTTCTGAAAAGTCATTAAATAATTAGAAATAGACTATAAATGATGTGGTGGAAATGGTCCATAAAATAATGTATCCATTAAACCTTATTAAGATAAAATCCCTATGAAAAAATTATTATTAGTGAAGGAAAAAGAGTGCAAGTATTATAACAAGTTGTCTCATTACAAATTTTACCAAAAAATTTCAGTGAAATAAAACCTCGATTAAAAGAAAAAGAATACAATGCGTATTTACTATCATTCATGACAGTTGAATAATATTTTATATTCTAAGTATTAAAATATTCATAAAAATATTAACATATATAATAATTAAAAAATTAAATTAAATTTACATGTGGTTGGAATTAAATATTAAAATATTAAACATTGACTCACTTCAAGTTACAAAACCTAAAGGAACAACCTTTGTCTTTTGTTTTTAGTGGTACAGCTTTAAAAAGTTGCGTGGCCCATGAGTTTGTGCAACAAATTGATGTGTTCTTTTTCTCCGCCCGTCCAAGGACTGCTTTTTTCACGTGATATCAACATCAAAAGGTCCAAATTTTCACACTACACATCTCGTTTCACCATTCACACCTCTTATCTAGTTGATTGTTGGTCATTTATTAACATCCATTATGCCAACGAGGCCCTCTCGTTTGGTACAGTTGATAAAGGCGAATATATTGGTACGGAGAGAGTCGAAGTCAGAATAATTTTTTAGGTGGATCAGATTAAATTTTAATTTTTTATAATTTATATCTTTATAATTTATAAATGATTAAATTAAATTTTTATAATTTTGGGGGGGTTAAAGTATAATTTTACCTTTATTAATTTAAAATTTTTAAAAAATTATAAGAGTCTAAATAGTAATTTTTCAGTTTAAGGGGGCCGAGGCACCTGCCAGCCCCCCTGGCTTCGCCCCTAGATATGGAATGGTTGTTTGAATTGGTTTGATTATTCGATTCAATCTGTTTGTTTTCGATTAAATTGAATTAGACAGTTAAATTTGTTGGATCATGTTTTTAAATATTTTTATTTTATGAATTTTTAATAATTTAAAAAATCGCATCAGTCAAACTAATTGGAGGCGGTGAATTGGAATCCTAACTGGTTTGATCTTTTTCTGATTTTGAAAATCTTGTGTTTGGGTTCTGAAATGCTCACATTTGAGATTTTGTCATGCACAATTATATGTATAGGTTTTGGAGACCCGTACAATTGTCATGTGTGAGTTTTAGTTTAGTTCGTTAACTTCAGTTTGAATTGTATCAATTCTTAGTCTATTTGTGATTATCCATATGGTTTGCTTGTACTATAAGCGTGTTATAGTTTTATATTTGTGGTTACTTGATCATATATTTGTATTGTATTTTATATTTATACGTGATAACCTTATCATATCATTGACAATAGAGATAGCTATTCGAATTGAAGAATCCGAGTTGTTTCTTTTGGATTTGAATAATATTCAATTTTAGATTTTAAATTTATTAACCATTGCGGATTCGAAGTGAATCCAAATAAAACCCAAATATTCATTACTTGAAATTTGAATTTGACTATTCAAAAATTACGTAAAAAAATAGCAGATTTAAATATTTGAGAAATGATTGATAAACTTGAAGGCATTTCTTTGCATATTTAATGAATAATAATATTTAATTTGAATTCAGATTTAGACAGATAATATTCAAATAATTTGCAAATTATAAGATGATTCGAATTTTTATGCATATTTGCAAAATCAAATTGAGATAAATAAAAAAATTACAGATACCTAACTCGCTTTCATTCATATCTCCGAATAAACATGTAGAAGACCTAATAACAAACCTAGCCCAGCCCAGCCCAATAGACCCAATTCAGTTTAGTTGAGTTTAGAAAAATTTTTATATTTTGTTCCAACTCGGATTCAATTTAAATAATGATAAATTTATTTTTAAATTTAAAATTAGTTATAAAAATATATTTAAATAGTTTTAAATTTCGAAACGGGCTACAGAACTGGACTCTCTTTTTTCCGAAACCAACCCACATCCTTACTCTGCACATCAATAGTTTGACTACCAACACATCGAAGGCCAGTGCCCAGTTATCGGTGACTGAAATTTCCCATAAGGTTTAAAAGAGAAGATGGAGAGGAGAAATCAGAAATTTTTTTAATAAAATTAAATTATGTATTTTTATAGTAGTCAATAACGTATTTTTATTATTTTTATAATTTTTAAAAGATTAAATTAAATTTTTATTATTTTTTAAAAATTAAAGTGTAATTTTATATAAATTATAAAGAATTAAATAAAAAATTGAATTTATCCTTATTAAAGAAATTCCCATATTAGTTTTTAGTGAGCCTCTCATCCTTTTGTAATAATTTAGAAGTTGAATAAAAGTCATTAAATATGTATATTTTTATTTTTATATTTTAATATGTTTTATTTTTAGAGAAAAAAAAAGGCTGCTAAATAAGTAGATTTATTAGTAAGTACCTAAAACAGAAAAGGTCAATTTATGGCTTTAATCCTTAGTCCACATAAATTAATCTTTTCATTTTTAAAGTGCTATTAGTTAATGGGTAAACAACATTAGTAGTTTTAAGTAGTTATCCAACTATTAGTAAATTTTTTTTTTTGGTCTCTCAATTAATAAAAGTTACAAGATAGTCACTTAACCAGTCGATTTTGTCTTTTTTGATCACTTGTCGTTAAATGACTAACGGAAATATAGCGAGGCAACTTTTTATTTGGCATAATAGCATTTTTAATCCTCAATATTTATACATTGTGTAATTTGATTTGATTTTTTTTAGTTTTCTTTCCCTTTGCGACATTTCACCTAAAAGCTACAAAAACAAATTTATCAGTTAAATTTGATAATAAAAAAATAAAAAATAAGAACACCATAAAGATCCAAGATAATTATTTTCATCTCTTCTCATTTTTTAAAATTAAACCTTAATGTCACGAGAAAAACAAATTTTCTTTGTGACATTTCACCTAAAAAGCTACAAAAACAAATTTATTAGCTAACTTTGATAATAATAATAATAATAATAAAACCAACAAATAGGACCAGCAGAAAGATCCAAGATAATATTTTTCATATTTTCTCGTTTTTTTAAAATTAACCCTCAATATCACCAAGGAAAAAAAAAACTACAAAAATTACCAAATTAGACAATGTGTAAATGTCGAAGATTAATTTTTTTAGAATCAAAACTAAATTGACACAATATATAAATGTTAAAGGTTAAAATTACTATTATACCAATTTTAAAAGTTGCGAAGTTTTGTTTTTGTTAGTAAATTAACGGTTGGTGACCAAAAGATAAGAAGTTAAATAATTGGGTGACCAAAAAAGAAATTTACTAATAGTTGAGTGGCTACCAATGTAATTTACCATTAGTTAATTCAAATAGTTAACACAATTAACTATTCCGATTAAAATACAGAAGTGATTTTTTTATTAAAAAAAAAACAAGTTTTGAAAAGTACGTTCTAAAATAATATCAATATTTTAATTGGAATAATTTGTTATGTTAAATAAAAGTAGTGACCAAATTATGCCAAATCAAATACAAAGAACTAAATCTCAAATTTGAGCTAGAAGGACCAAATTCAGAATTTGACCAAGAGAATTATACATATGGCTAAGTTATGAGTTAATACATTATTTGGTACCTAAGTTTAGCTTTAATATTCAATTTGATACCTAAGTTTTATTTATCCCAATTTGGCACCTGAGTTTAGCTTCAATTTTCACATTGGTACTTAAACTTTTCAAAATTTGATAATTGAGGTTTTTTTGTCCCAAATTAGTACTTGATTTTAGCTTCAATATTTAATTTAGTACATACTTTTTTCATTATCCTAATTAAGTACTTATTTTTTACTAAAGAACACATATCAAAAATTTATTGGCTCACACGATGTCATTTAGTTTTCGTACCAAATTGAATATTAGAGCCAAACTCATGTATGAAATTGCAAAAATAAAAGAACTCAGGTACCAAATGGTACATTAATAACCCTTAAGGTATGGACAAATATTGCCGTAAATATGATCATTAGTGGAAAGGGCATAAATGACATTACGCTTTCTCCATATTTAAAAGTAAGTATATATTTACAGACAAAATGGGTAAGAGAAGACTTCAGTGAGTCAACACACCGAGCCAGTGTCTGTTTTCCACGATTGGCTTATAGCTTAGCTTTGCTTAGCTTCTTTTAGATCAAAACTCCATTGAAACATCATTTTAATGAGTTAAAAATCTTTACCGGACATGGGCAAACTCGTTCCCAATCGCTCGTTTTTCCTTTTATTTTTCCTTTTTCTTCACTTTCTCCTCTTTGATTTCGCTCTCTCTGAGATTTTCTTCGAAGAACGCTTCGAAGGTAAAAAAGATTTAATTCATCATTTCTTGTTATGTAAATACTATTAAATCTAATATCGTTGAGCTTCATTTCATCTGTTGTATCCTTCTATAATTGTTTTTTTGGTGATTTGTAGAAGTTTCTAGAATACTTTTGGATTAGTTGTTCTTAGCAAATTAGTGAAAGAATTTGCTGTTTTCTTCTTTTAGGATTTTAATAACGGAAAATTTGTAACTAAGTTAAACATAGAGTATTTTTACGGTAGTGATTGGAAAGAAGAAGGTTCTGGAAGCTTTTGGTCAAACAGTTTGACTGTAGTGTATTGTGCTTTTAATTATCTTTTTCAATGATGGATCCTGTGTATTTCAATGATTGGAATTGATTTATTTTGAGCGAAGTGTGATTGCTTATGAAAATGATATTCGATTTTTCTTCTTTTGGTTTCTGGAATGCTTTTGGATTTAATTTGTTCTCTGCAAAGTAGCCAAAAAGTTCCTGTTCTCTTCCTTTAGGATTTAGTAACGAAAAATTTGTTGCTAAATCAAACATAAAGGATTTTTGAGGTACTGATGGGAAAATAAGAATCTGGAAATTTTGGTCAAATAGTTTGACTGTAGCTTATTGTGCTTGTAGTTATCGTTTTCAATGATGGATCCTGTGTATTTCAATGATTTGTATATATTTATTTTGAGTAAAGTATGATTGCTTGTGAAAAATGATATTCGATTTTTTATTTTTGGTTTCTAGAGTATTTTTGGATTAATTTGTTCTTAGCAAACCAGTGAAGAAATTTATATTTTCTTCTTTTAGGATTTAGTGAAGGAACATTTGTAGCTAAATTAAACATAGAGGGGTTTAACTGTAGTGATAGGAAAAGAAGATTCTGGAAGTTTTGGTCAAACAGTTTGACTGGATCTTTATACTTGTAGTTATCACGTTCAATGATGGATCCTGTGTATTTGAATGATTTGAATTGATTTATTTGAGTAAAGTGTGATTACTTATGAAAAGATTTTTGATATTTTTTGTTTTCTTTTTGGAATTCGGAGACAGATGGGTGGAAGAGCCGATGGGTGCTGTCAGATTGGAAAAGGAGTGAGGGAAAAGCCGGCACCTTTAAGTATACCGCCGGCAAGTGGTCTGGCGATCCTGATGATAAAGGTATATTTACACTGTTATAATATATATTTGGATTTTAGAGATTTAAATGCTGAATCATGAATCTTAGTAATTTAAGATTAAAGAAATGCGATGACTGTTATATATAATGATTTTGTGAATTGATTGCGTTCTTCTATGATCTTTTTATCAAGCATTACTAGTAATTATTACATATTCATACATATTTATGTTTACCTAATAGGGTTTAAAAAAAAGGATGTCTAAATATACATGGTTACATTTATGGAAGGCCTACCAAATGAGGGTCTTGGTGTATTTATTTCATATATGGGAAAGCACTGCTGGCTATAGCTGATTTTTTTATGCTTGGAAATCTTGCAGGTATTCAGACTTATAATGATGCCAAACATTATGCCATCTCTGCTAAGATACCAGAGTTTAGCAACAAAAACAGAACTCTAGTGGTCCAGTATTCTATTAAAATTGAACAAGACATTGAATGTGGTGGTGGTTACATCAAGCTTCTCTCCGGTTACGTAAACCAGAAGAAATTTGGTGGCGACACTCCTTACAGGTCTAGTAATTCATTTATCTACATTCGGTTACTAGTGTAATAACACGAGGAAAAAAGCTTATTTAACACACATGTTCTAAAATAGTTAGACTTAAAATAAAGAATTTTTAGTACAAATTTAAACTTGCCGTTAGAAAGATGAGTATATAACTTTTGTGAAAATTAAGACCACTTCAAAATAAGCAATAAGTTCTCCTTCTCTTTGCCACAAACAAGTCATTAGAGTGACTAAAAATTACCAATTGTGATTAGTTTATAGCTAACCAATGACTAAAACATGTGGAAAAAATAATACTCCCACCAAACATAGCATTAATATATAAATTTTGCAAATGACAAATTTCATATTTCCACATTTTAGATTATTTCCATGCGAATCCAGACTGAAATAATCAGTTATCTACAACAGAAATTTCAGACTGTTGACCTGCTGTTTGTTTTTCAAAGTATATCTATTGCTTTTGTATGTATATTTTGGTACCATATATAATTTTCTGGTTAGATTGCATTTTTTTCTTTTCCTCTTGGTGACGTTTGCCTTTTCAATAGAAGTTATTAGAGAAACTGATGCCATTTTCAGACTTCATATATACTTTTAAACACTAGCTGATGGGTCTTTCATCGTGGTGCAGTTTGATGTTCGGACCAGATATTTGTGGCACACAGACCAAAAAGCTCCATGTTATACTATCCTACCAGGGACAAAATTATCCTATTAGAAAGGATCTACAATGTGAAACGGACAAGCTCACTCACTTTTACACATTTATTCTAAGGCCTGATGCCTCTTATAGCGTCTTAATTGATAACAGAGAGAGAGAAACAGGCAGCATGTATACTGATTGGGATATCCTTCCTCCACGAAAAATAAAGGATGTTAAAGCCAAAAAGGTAGGACTCCCAAGTGTCAACATGAGGTATTCATTGATGGATACCAACTATGATATCTGATATGATGCACCTACGCTCTTATATTTGAAATTCAACTTTAAGAACGTACTTATGCAAAAGACCTTGAAGAAGCACTGATTTATATAATGTTACTACCCAGAAAGAATTAGAGTTCCTCTCACTATTTTTTTGAATATGCTGGTATGTCCTGGTCTATTTACCTGCTGCCTCAAAAAATTAACTCACATTTGTTCTTTTCACAGCCTGCAGATTGGGATGATAGAGAATACATTGAGGATCCTAATGATGTCAAACCGGAGGTAACACATGCTTCTCGTCCCTTCGGAATGTGATCTCTGAAACGATCATGTGATTTACTGTGAAGTAAACACTTTTATTATCTGGTTTTATGCAGGGATATGATAAAATTCCAGCTCAGATTCCAGATCCAAAGGCAAAAGAGGTTTGTGCTCATTGTTCAACGTCCAAAGTTCGTATTTTCAGATGGATAGAACAATTTCAGTACAGATATAATTTGCGCCCATATTCCTATTCCTTTCTTTTGTCAAAACATGATGCTTTCTACTGATCATGTGTTCCCTCCTCCCCTTGAAGGATGATAATTAGGCTCTAATTCTTGTAGTTGATATGCTTTCAATGATAAGAAGTTATTTAAAATTTCTTTTAATTTTGTTCTCATAGCCTGATGCCTGGGATGATGAAGAGGATGGTATTTGGAAACCACCTAAGATCCCAAACCCAGCATACAAAGGACCATGGAAGCGTAAGGTACTTTCAAGCTATTAACGTAAGATAGAAAGTAAAACCTCTGCTAAAGTTCTAACTCCTTCCTCCCTTATTCAGAAAATCAAGAACCCCAACTATAAGGGAAAGTGGAAGACTCCATGGATTGATAACCCAGGTATGTCCTCGGTAGATGTCAGCAGCTCAATGGTAAAATCACACAACTAGGGCGTAACCAGGGGACTTTAACTTGCCATAAATGCTTAATATAGGCTATAAGTAGTCACCGAGCTGCTATGACTATCCAAGCTACTCTTCGCATTTATATTGAGTTCTGATGGATTTATGCTGTTGCTATCCATGCCTGTCTTCGATACAGGCTGAATATGTACTGTCCCTTTTTTTTTTCATTGTTTCTTCTGATATGTTGCATAAACTCTAATTAGTTTGTGAATTTTCCGATGTCTTGATTTTCCTGTCCTCCAGAGTTCGAAGATGATCCGGACCTCTATGTGCTGAGACCAATAAAATACGTGGGTATTGAAGTCTGGCAGGTAAGCATCAAACATTTCTTCATCTGCTTTTGGTGGAAGTTGATTACTTCCAATCTTGTTTCCTTTTTCGATAATGTTTATTAAATGACACGTTAAAGAGGCATACCTCTTGTTCCTATCGTACATTTGCATGTTGGTTGCCAACCCACATCGAAAGAAACATATATGTGGAAAGGGGGGGGGGGGTTACAGTAAGCTGTATGGCAAAACTAAATGGATTATATTTCATATTGCAGGTAAAGGCTGGTTCGGTTTTTGACAACATATTGATTTGTGATGACCCACAATATGCAAGAGAAGTTGTAGAAGATATATGGGCCAGGAATAGGGAGGTGAGATGTTGATTTTCAGACTTCAGATTTAGAGTGAATTGAAGTGTCGAACTAGCTAACAATTTGCATGGAGTATTTCAGGCCGAAAAGGAAGCCTTTGAAGAAGCAGAGAAAGAACGAAGAGCCCGGGAAGAGGAGGTTGTTAGCCCAATATAGTTTCTCTTCGAACTTTGAATCTGGAATTCGTTGCATTATTTCTGAATATTAAGTCTTTGAATCTCTATTTGTGCAGGAAGCAAAAAGAGCTAGAGAGGAAGGTGAAAAGCGGAGAAGAGAGAGGGACCACCGACATAGAGACAGGAGGCACCGTAGAAGGGTATTTTATTTGTTTTCTTTATTTACTTTTCTCTAACACTTCCTTTTTACCTTTGTAAATCATTTAATCAACAAAAGTCAATGACCCCATGAATGTTCATTGTTGAAGAAAGTGTGATCGAGTTTTAATCATAATAAATGAAGTCTATGGTAACTTTAGTTCTTTTCCTAAGTAGTGGTGGCTGGTGGTATGTGTATATATAATATACATACGTATGTATATTATACACACACCAATGATTTGGAAGAAGCATTTCTATGTTACGTATATAGTGGTGATGGAAGTAATCTTGGGTTAGTGTGAAGAATTAGATTGTCATTGTTTGCACCATGTTAGAAAGAGAGGTCTGAACTGCAAACCGTTAGAATATTGCCTTTCTTTACCAAGCTGCATTATAGTATGAGTTGGAGTTTATTCGCTTTTTTTTTTTTCTTGGCAGCACGATCCTCGTGATTATCTGGACGATTACCATGTAAGTGCAACTTTCCTTTCTATTCCTTCATAATAAATCTTTTTATGAAACCGTTTATTCGTTTTGGTCGAGTTTTTATCTCAAATCGATGAATACAATTGTGGTAAAAGTTGGTATTTGTGACATTCAGTGCCATCATAAATTGTTAATGTCCTTTGCATTTAGGTTTAGGGCCATCATAGATTGTTCTCTCCTTTCTTTTTTTCTTTGTTACTAGCTTCGAATTAGATCTGTCTATATTAGACACGACACAGACAAAATAAGTACAACACAATGCATAATCAAATATCCGACACACTAGAGTCCGAGTAACACATAACTCGATAGCATTCCCGACCAAACACCTAACCACAGATTCTTTTTTCTTTCCTTATTCTTTAGGATGAACTATGAGGTTGTCCACCGCAATTTCGCGAGTTTTAGGATCCCATTTCGATTACGAAAAAGAAAAAAATCGAAGCAAGGTTCCACGCTGAGAGAGTTGGGGTTACCGTGTACTGGTTGTTCTCATTGTTGTCGTCGTTGTTGTAACATCATTGTTGTAATATGAACATATAAGCTGAAAACTGCTAACATTCCATGATCCACCTCATGTTTGGATGCTAATTTTGTTGAATAAATTGGAACTTTCAATTATTGTTGTTTTGCTTACACTTTGCATCTGATTCAACATTTACAAATTATTTTTAAATTTAATTATAATATATATATATTTCAAATTATTGATAAACACAAAATTTTGAGTTACAAGTCAACTTGTGTTGTGCAAAAATAAAAGTTGAGTTTTACTTATGAATCGGTCTAATGTCGAAGCTAATTGTATTTTGGTGTAGTTATCAGTTTAGTATGTTTATTATGCTAAATTTTGAATTATTATTATGGTGGTGGTGGTGGTGGTGGGTTATTGAGATGGAACCCTAAATTTAAGTGTAAGCCAATATTTTATTTTATTTTGTTTTATCCTTTTGAGAATATCAGCCCAGATTTTATTGGAATGGGAAATCTTTTGTTATTATATTAGGGGTTTAGTTTCTATTATTTTATTTTTAAAATGTTTATTATTTAGTTGAAAATATTAACACATAATTTTTTAAAATAAATTTATGTGAACTTAAAAAAATTTAGTTGAACAGTTATTAAAAAGACTTTACATTGAATTTCAAGTTAAAGTTAACATTTTAACAAGAAAAAAATAAGTGTTAATAATTTAGATTAATTAATAATATTATAAAGCTAAAAGCATTTAATTATGTAAAATTAAAATATTAAATTTTACCGTTTCTTTTTTTATTTTTTAGATTAAATGCTCTAAGTTCGGATTAAATTTTTCAAAATAATTAAATTAGTTAATTTTTTTTAAATGTTAAAATTTTCATGCATTTCATTAGATTTATAATAAAAAAATAAATGACTTATTTAAAATAGGAACACATGATAATTGAATAAGATATTACTTAATATATATTAGTAAAAGTTTTTCTTTGAAATATTTTTGAAAAAAAAGAATTGGCTCTTATTTGAGCACATTCAAAAAGTAAGATAGCTTGAGTAGAATCAGATCGGCTTGATTAAAAATCTATCAAAAAATTAGTCTTGAATAAATTGACTTAAAAATTGATTACGGATCAATTGGGCAATTGAGCCAAAATTTTAATATATATCATAAATTTTTAATAATTTATTTAATAAATTAATTAAATTAATTGAATCAATAAATTGATGATTTGATCAATTTAACTATAATACGATTACTAAAACTAAAAAATTTTAATTCCAATGTAAACATTTAATCATTTGTTGATGATGAGGTGACCAGTTCTGTTTTGATCGAGGGACCAAATTTGTTGAACAAACTTATCTTAAAATTTGCCCCATTTCAAAGAGCGTTAGGTGAAGCTAACAAATGTCTCATAAAAAGCGGACAGCAATTATGTCACCAAGTTGGCTCAATTTCCCTTCTACGTGTAGGTCCACAACCTTTATAAAATCGTCACCGACCAGTAACTGTATCATCACCTTTTAAAATGGTCAAAATCTTATTGAAATCTAATAAATATAGCTCATTTATTATAATTTAATTGTTTATAGTTTTCTATATTTCGAAATATATAATTTTAATTTTGAAGTCAATTTTCCATTAATTCTATAAAATAGTTGCTTAAATTTCGCTATTAGTCCTTGTACTTTGTGAAGATTATGAATTTAATTTCTATACTTTAATATAATTAATTTTAATCATTGTATTTTTAAAATTTTAAAATTTCAATCTTCATCGAACAATAACTATTACATCCGTTAAGTTAAATTTTGCTATTTCCAAAATATGATGTGGCAAACATTTGACCATATGTGTAACGCCATATCTATCAGCTCGCCATTTCAACATTTTTCTTTGAAAACTCAGTTAATAGATTAACAAGTGTCGTTTGCGATAATACTGAAATTTCAAAATTTGAGAAGTATAGAGACTTAGAATAATCTAATCGGAAAATATGTACTAAATTTGTAACTATACACATAATACAATACTACTAATTGAATTTAACTGAGCGAATTTAATTGCTATTGTTTGGATCAGGAATAATTTTTCAAAATTTAAAAAATACAGGGATTAACATTGACCAATTTGAAAAGTACCAAAAATAATAATGAATCACTTATAAGGACTAAATCTATAACTTTTGCAAAGAACATTAAATAATAGTATAATTTAACCAAAATAATTTAATATAATTTTTTTAAATAATATGACATATACACCTTGAATTTTTATAGTCAAATGCTCTTTTTTACAGTTTTAGAAAAACATAAAATAATAAAAATATACAATATTATCAAGTTGTCAAAAAAAGAAGCATATGTCTATTTTAAAACATAAATAAAAAATTAACGAGAAAAAAAATTTGATATTAAAATTAAAATACACGCCTTGAAAAATAAAAAAAATAACAATAATAATTAAATTTATAAAATTAAAGTAATATATAATAACTATATATAGAAAGCGTTCCTTTTTATTCTATATTCTATCAAAAGTGTCAAGGCGATGAAAATTTTAAAAAAAAAAAGGTGGGAATATTTAAAAAAAATAAAAATATATTTATTTGACAAAATATTTTCTTAGTCGCTCTTTTCTAAAAAAAATAGAATTTTTCTCTCCCTCGTAAAATAAAAAATTATCAAAATTTACTTTTTACTAATAAACTTATTTATTTCAAAATAAATTAATCGTTTTTTAATATCCACAAATAAAAAAAAAACTTTGCTTTACAAATTGATTAAATTTTATTTATACCTCGTAGAAAAAAATGTTTTTAATTTAAATTATTCCTATTAGTTTAGAAAGTAAAGGCGAAATTGACAATTTTTTTAATAATAAATACCATTTATTTTCTTGATGTTAAATAAAATAAAAATTGAATAATATAAAAAAATCATAGAATATCTCAATAATATCACATAATCAATAGTTTTTTCCCAAAATATTTGAAAATCAATAGTTTGGGGTAAACTACAACCGAAGTCACTAAATTGTTAGTATGTTTACTTTTTGGTTATTTAACTTCAAAAAATTACAAAATAATCACTAAATTATTCGAAAGTTTTTATTTAAGTCATAGGGCTATTAAAATCGATGTTGTATGGCCTTTTTTGCTTGCACCGCTTGCACAAATCGAAAGCTCTCTTTCCCTTCTTTTTTACAGTTTGATTTTTTTCATGAAACAACTTTGAATGTCATGAATCTATGAATCAAAATTCAAATAGATTTCTTCTCCGATCTCCGTCATTGATCGTCAACTCGATTTGGATCTAAAGTATGTTTTTCTACTCATCAATGATATTGAACTACTGATTCACCGTACAAATTGTTAAATCATAGTTTAGAGCTCCTTAGCTGAACTTTAAAAAAAACAATAATCTAATAACTTAAATAAAAAATTTCATATAGTTTAATACTTAAATAAATTTTTTTAAATAATTCAGTGACCATTTTATAACTTTTTTAAATTAAGTGACCAAAACATAAATTTTTTAATAAATTAATGATCTTGAGTACAATTTACTCAACAATGAAAATCTATGTTTTTCCTCAAAATAAATCTTTTTTCATGTGTTTCACTCAACAAAAAACAGACATTTTATTGACAAGTGACAGCCCACAATGTACATACACTGTATCTCTCTCTAAAAAGAGAAAGCTTTCTCTAAAGGAGAATCCATTTTTAGAAGGAGAAAAAAGAGAGATATATGCAAATGCTCTCTAAAGCTTCATCTGCTATGGCCTCCTTTCCTTGTTCAAGGGTTTGTTTTCTTCTTCTTTTTTTCGTTTTCATTTTCCCTTTTTTTAATCCTTGAATTTGAATTTTTTTAAGGAAGGAAACTGAAAATATAATGAAACATAATAGCAAAGATCTGATTTTTTTTTAATACCCAATTTGAGAAAAATGACATTTCCTTTTATGGCTAATCGAAGAAATGGGTGTTGGACTAGTTTTAGCTTGATGGGAAATCTGGGTTTTGTCTTTTGTGATATATAATTTGCTCTTTTTATGCCATATTTAGCCATCTGTTTTTTTTTTTTCCAAATTAGGGTTCATATGATTTTAACTGGTTTTGCCTTGTATGAACATTTGAAACTTGTTTTGTCACTATATGTTGATATGAATCTTGTTCAATATGTTGTGATTTATAGTTAGTGTTTCCGTTATCTGAATTTCATATGATGCACTTTAAAAAAGAGAACTTATTAAGGTGGAATCTAAGTCCCATTCCTTGTACTTAGATACATAACAATTCACCATGCTCGGCAGTCCCGGTTCCTGAGGTTGGTTTTGCGATGGCTTATTCTAGTATAGGGTAAGCATTGCAATACCAATGTCACGAGCCTCAAGTGACTTTCCATTAGTTTCTGTTGTTTCTTGAGCCTCAGGCTTACGCTATATTATCTATATCACCAGCTATGTCATGTGGTCTAGGTTTGCAAAGCTACAATACTGATTTCACCTATACGGGAAGCTTTGATACCAATTGATATGGATCTCTGGAGAACCATACCCAAAAAGCTAGATATTAGGGCGAGAGAGAGTAGGTCCATGTAAACCTTTTAAGGAAATTCCCTACTTTCCAATGTAGGATCCAAGCCCTATAACAGAGTTGCATGATATCACCAGCTATGTTATGTGGTCTAGGTTTGCAATGCTACAATACTGATTTCACCTATGATGTGAAGTTTCGATACCAATTGATATGGATCTTCGGAGAACCATACCAAAAAAAGCTAGATATTAGGGTGTGAAAGTCTAGGTCCATATAAACCCTTCTAAGGAAATCCTGTACTTTCCAATGTATGTTCCGATCTGAGCCCTATAACAGAGATGCATGATATGAATCATTTCCCACAAGTCATTAAACTAAAGCCTTGACTTTGATGCGAACTTGCTGCTTTCTCTATATACATTTACTTGTGTTGTATGTATGTAGATATTAGGGCGACAGAGTCTAGGTCCATATAAACCCTTTTAAGGAAATCTCATACTTCCCAATGTAGGATTCAAGCCCTATAACAAAGTTGCATGTTATGAATCATTTCCCACAAGTCATTAAAATAAAGCCTCGACTTTGATATGAACCTGCTTTCTCTCTATACATTTGCTTGTCTTGTATGTATGTAGATATCCGTATATGAATTGGTGGTTTGCAATCATGATTATAATTCGAAATCATTTTATGTGATTTTGTATTTGATTGTTATTGCAGGAACTTTTGTATTGAATATATGTTGGTTTATGATTATATTTGAAAGCCTATTTTCGAATGTTTTAGGTGAGGAGTGGGCTTTGTGTTTGGCCAGGCTTGAGGCAACTTTGCATAAGAAAGGGTCTTGAGTATGGCTTGCGCTTATTATCGATGCCCCTCAAAACCTTGCGCGGGGCAAGTCGTTCTCTTAGGGTCGCAGAGTTTTGTAGTGTCACCAACGTGTCTTCCTCATTGCAAATCGAATTGGTGAGCACACCTCTTTTAATATTTCTCGTGTTTAAAATGTTTCGTTTTAATAATCTTTTTACTTGTTTTGTTTTCATGATTGTTTGTTCGCCTTCATTTTGTCAACTCATTGTTTTTTGCAGGTACCATGTCTTAGAGACAACTATGCATATCTTTTACACGACGTGGACACAGGCACGGTTGGAGTCGTTGATCCTTCAATAGCTATGCCCATTATCGATGCTTTGAGCCGGAAAAACCGGAACTTGACTTATATATTGAATACCCATCACCATCACGATCATACTGGTGGGAATGCAGAGCTGAAAGCAAGGTATGGAGCAAAGGTATGAAAATTGTTATCTCTTGGTTCGGTCATCTTTTCAGCTCCTATCAGACATTAAAATCATAAACTCGGCTGAAATATGCATTTGTAGTCTGTGAAAGCAAGGTACAGAACAGGGTATCAGCCGGGCTTGGCAAGTAAAAACGAGCCATATCCCAGCCTGGCCCATAGACAGGTTATTTACAATGCATGTGCAAGTGAAGCTTATTAACGGTCTTTAGACAATGACATATATATGTGTTTCAATTGTTTGGAAAGACATTTGAATCATGGATTTTGTATATCATGATCGGGATAATGATAGTACTAATAACTGTTGTTCTTCGTTTAGGTTATCGGTTCGGGAATAGACAAGGATAGGATTCCTGGAATTGATATTGTTCTAAATGATGGAGACAAGTGGATGTTTGCAGGTCATGAGGTGCATGTCATTGAAACTCCTGGTCATACCCGAGGTTAGATTCATTACCCCATTTTATCTGAAATTCAACTGAATAATGTATGAACTTATAGCAGTCATATTCTGGTCTCCGCTTTGTGGTAGCTTGTACCTTCTTAATCCCCCCTTTTTTATTTATTAGCTATATTATTTGGAGTTGGTCGTGAGTGTTGTATATGTATATATGTCCCACCAGGGTATTTTCGTTTTTTAAAAGTTTTTCATGTCTTTGGAGGGTCATATCTCATCATACTAATGTTCATATATGCATCAAATCCATGCATCATAAGTACTTAAAGAAAAATGAAGAGCCGGAGTTACATAGTTTATTAGTATTTATTGTTATAATTAAACTGAAACATGTCATGCAGGCCATATCAGCTTCTATTTTCCAAGTTCTGCAGCAATATTTACTGGGGACACATTGTTCAGCTTATCATGTGGCAAGCTTTTCGAAGGAACCCCGGAACAGGTATCTTCTTTGACATCTAAAATTTACGATATCTTTGTTAACAGTGGATACCCTAAAGGGCTATTTGGACTTGGCTGTTAGTATCGAATGTCGGTATGTTCGATATTTTTCAAGTTTTCCATGTATTTGGGGTTTGATCCAGTATCCCTGCACCTATATCCGGCATTAGACATGACTATCATACATAGGTTAGGAAAAATGAAGAGTCCGGATAAGTCAAAGTAACATAGAATTAAATGTGAAACAAATGTAAAATTCTGGCGCCATATATCACGAACTTTCATATTCTGGTGAATCATCTGTGTTATTATCAATACATATCTTAACGGCTGAATTCTACCCGGCAGATGCTTTCTTCTCTTCAGAGGATCATGTCTCTGCCTGATGATACAAATATATATTGTGGTCATGAATATACTCTGGTTAGTCTATTAATTTTTTCAATCGAACCGTTCAGACGCGGAATTCAGAAAGGCACTAACCATATAACGTACTTGTTGTGGCAGAGTAATTCGAAATTTGCATTGTCGATAGAACCCAAGAACGAAGCACTTCAGTCGTATGCAGCGCATGTAACTCACCTTCGCAACAAAGGGTTGCCTACGGTAATTTCTATAGTTTGTCTTTCTTAGCTAATTTCTCATACCTTTCAAGGATTTCTTTTTTGTTCAATATACCTTTCAAGGACTAGATCATAACATTTGTCGAACAAACCGATAATGATTTGTTTCACCGAGCTTTGGGGCATTTGTTCTTCTTAATGCATTTATGTAAATGCCTATTGCATACATGTGTTTAAGAACATCATCACACTGCTATTTGCGTCTGGTTCTCGATCTTCTTACCTTCGATAACATGGGTTTTCCTTCGTTTATCAGACTATATGTTGTTCAGCCCTAAACTAGTCATGTCAATTGTTTTAGATAGGGATAATATAATTTTTGGTCATTGAACTTAGTAATTAGGTCTACTTTAGTAATTGAACTTGGATTTCGTCAAGATTTAATGATGTGACTAGTGTGCTTGGAACATGACTAGATTGGTCAGTCGAATTAATTGGACCGATAATTGACTGGTATACTGATCCAAACAAAGGGTTGAACCAATTGAATCAAAAACTGCTTGAAACCAGGAAAAATAAAAAACTAGGACAAAAACAAGTAATTGAATAGGTTGAAACGGTTTAATAATCTTTTTTTAGTTATTTATGCAACTGTGTTTGACCGTTGGCTCAATTCGATCCATACGAGTCGAGCAAGCTCCCCCGAATTGCCCGATAATGTAGCATCAACTAACAATCTGCTGTTTTTCAGATTCCAACTACACTGAAAAAAGAGAAGGCGTGTAATCCGTTCCTTCGAACATCGAGCTCAGAAATCAGGCAGGCATTAAATATTCCGGCCGATGCAAATGCGGCTGAAGCGTTGGGTGTCATTCGTCAAGCAAAGGATAATTTCTAGGGCTTGTTTAGACACGATTGATGTATGTGTATAGGTGATGTTAGCTCTTCCATATGTGAAATAAAAAACCACAAATATTTAGCAATGTTCATATGCTTTGAATTTTCTTTTTGGTTCTTTCGAAATTCTCTTGAGCTAATCTCAAAATATTATTTTGCTTATTTCATCATAACAATTTTTTATTCCTTTGCCTCTTATATACATGTAATTCTTTAACATTAAAATCCCAAAATCGGATTGGAGATCGAATTGATTTGTTTTACTGTCCAATTAGTTTAATTGATTGGGTTGATTGGTTTTGGGTTAGGTCAATTTAGATCATGCTAATTTGAAGTTTTAAAAATTTCAGGTTTTTTTGGTCATGTAAGTTTCGAGTTTGGATCATTCTAAATCCGATTCAATTTTGAGTTCATTTGTGTTTTGAGGATTGAGACTTTTGGGTTGAATTATTATTGGTATAGATCATTTTGGATTTTAATCACTTCGATATTAGGTTATTTATTTGCACTATTTTTAAGTTTGAATCAATTTAGGTGTGATTGGAGAAGTTTAAGTTGTTTTTTGGGTTAATAAATTAGGTTAATCGATCGAGTTTAGGTTTGAATTGATTGGGTCGGATTTTAATATATTTTTTATAAAGATAAGGATAGTTTAAAAGATGAATTTGAAGAGAATGTCGAAGGAAATTTTCATGGAAAATTAAAATATAAAACAAAATTGGTAAATTACATGAAGATTATCTTAAAATAGCATCGTTCTTACTTTGGTTATTCTAATATCTTTTTTTTTTTATCAATTTAGTCATTGCTGTTAGAAAAATTATTCAACATGGTTATACAGTAGTTTGTTGACTGGATTTGCAAAAAGAAAAAGAAAAATATTTCTTATAATCCCATTAAAATTTACAAAATTTTTAAGTTAGCCCTTTAAATCCCCGTATTAAATAACATAAAAAAAATGCTAGATCTAGGTTTCGAACTTCTGATATGCTTTCACCACCATCTTCCCCCACTATTTCTTCTGTTTCCTCCTCCGCTCTAGACATTGAGATAAATTTCTTAATTACTCGTGTTTTCCATTTATTTATTTTCCAACTTAATAGTTTAGTTGGACTGTTTTTTTCAAAAGCACTTTGATTTATGAAAAGATGGTTACTCTTTAAACAAAAACTATATGTATTAAGTTTTTTTTTTTTAATACAAAGCCTTCTGTTAACCCAAACACTAAAACCACAAAACAATTGCATTCTGATCAAATCATATCAAAAAAAATGAAAAAAAAAATATTGATCTGCACAACTTTTGATTAACCCAAACTCTGAAATCTTGATATAGTTTTCTTATTTGAGTAAAAGACAACAAATTGAAGATTTTAAAATTTAGGTTCAAACCCAAACACTGAAACCATAAAACAATTGCATTCTGATCAAATCATACCAAAAAAAATGAAAAAAAATAATCTGGACAACTTTTGATTAACCCAAACTCTGAAATCTTGATATAGTTTTCTTATTTGAGTAAAATACGATAAAGTGAATATTTTAAAATTTAGGTCCAATAACCACGAGGTTAGGTGATATGGTAAGTGTTTCTTCTACTTTAAACAATGATCTAGGGTTTAATCTTCGCCCTAAGTATGAAGTAACTTTAAAACTCGTGGCCATCATCTACCCTTTTAATGGGCCTACAAAATGCTAATGATTGGTAACTTATGGTCATCGTCTACCATTTTAACGGGCCTACAAAATGCTAAGGATTGGTGATTAGTCTTCTTTTGTTAGATGTATTGATTCAGTGAAATGTTTTAAATCGATTGAGGGCTTACAAAACATAGAGGATTAGTGACCGAGTTTCTTTTTCTTAAATGTATTGATTCAAAGAAAGGCTTTAAATCAATTAAGCCAAGGAACAATTGAACCATATTTGTTATTCTTTTAATATTTTTATTTTGAAAATTTGAAATAATTTATTTAATTAAATTGGACGAACCAATTGGACTAGCGAACATGTGGCTTGATTGATTTGATTTCTGAAAACCTTGATAATTGGACTTGATTTTTTAAAATTTAAAACTAGAGAGACTAAATTTTGAGAAATAAAAGTAGAAAATTAAATTCTAAAAATACGAAAAGTATAAGAACTTAGAGCATATTTTAACTATTTATATATATGGTTAAAGTGAATGGCTCAAGTCCGTTTAGGACTTAGGTCTAAGTCTCACCAAATGTGTACTTAGAGCATATTTTAACTGTTTATATATATGGTTACAGTTTATATTCAAGATTTGTGACTATCATTTTCAACTATATTATCATTAAAGTTCGAAGCTACATTCTATTTTCGAATTTATAATATGCCTTGGCACTACATCTACCACTTAGTAGAGGTCTTAATCAATAGTCTTTTTAATCATTTTTTATTTAATATTAAAGATAAAAACAGGATAACACAGTTTAAACCCGTATCAAACAAGCAAAGACTTTAATCACCATGTTTATCATATATTAATTGTTTTTATGTATAAGTTATGTCATATTTATGTAATATTTATATTATCATATTTAAAGAAAAATTTGGAAAGAATTTAGGAAGACAAATAGTAGCCAGTAGGTGACAAATAGAGTTTAGTGGGAGCTGTAATTTTCACCTGAAAGCGCCCATGTATCTGACGCCCCATGGACCTTCTCACCCGATTTCTGGTCCCTACCACCCACCGGCCACTAGTCACTACCCCACTTTTTTTCCTTTCAACCAAAATATTAGTTACATAAGATTTATTACGTGGTCTAATTTTGGTTTTAATCCTCTATTACTTTGGAATTTAAAATTTAGTCCTTTTCTGATAATTGGTAAAGTTTAAAGGATTGTCTACGGATCAAACTCGAGATTAGTGTTAACTAAATAGTCTAACGCAAGTATTTTTTCACTCACTAGTGGTTCAGTGACAATCCATCTACTTTTGGTGGATACCAAAAAAAGTATAATTTAACTAATAACATTGACAATCAAATTTCGAGTTCTAGAGATTTTTTGAAGAAAATTATAGCTAATAATATTAACTATTAATTTTCATCAAATTAGGCTAAGATGAGGTAAAAGTTCCAGAGAAGCTCCTATACTTAGGGCAGATTGCATTTTGACTTTTTTACTAGAAAAATAGACAAATTAACCCTTATACATTTTGAAACATGTAAATTAGCCATTCTGTTAAATTTTATCTGTAAAATAATGATGTGGAATGTTAACTTAAATGGTTAATTCCTAATTTGGTTCCTAAACTATAGCTAAAATATCATTTTGATAAAGGGTTAAGTTTCATGTTTCAAAATTTCAAATGGTATAAAGGTTAATTTACCCATATTTCAGTATAGGGTCAAAATGCAATGCACCCCTCAATAGAAGGGCTTCCCTCATACTTTTACCACTAAAATTAGTATATTAACAAAATCACAAGAACTCGAACTTAATATTAGCAATTAACTCTCGTCAAATAAAATTTAAAATTTAAATTAAATATTAAAAAATTAACATAGTGATCTTTAAATCCCAAAATGTACAATATTTACGAAATATAAATATCACATTGGACAAAAAAATATGCATATATCATATTAAAAAAATGTCAAACTCAGGATAGTGAGATTAAATACCAAATTTCAGTATAGTGGAGGGACTAAAATAAGAATTAGTCCTATTAATTTTCCTTCACGTTGAGAAGGGCAAAAAATAAATCAACGTTTCGCCCCGCCAAACAGCTTTTTTATTCACAACGCCCATAATATTTATCAATTTTCCGCACACTAATCGATAACATCGACGATCCCCATTTTTTACTAATAAAAAAGGGGAAAAAAAAAGAAAAAGGTGAGGAAATGGAGGAGAAGGCGGCGGCGTATGACGTGGCCCGTGGAGGTTGGAGCGAAACTCGGACGTGCGTTGTTCTAGGAGGTCGAGGATTCATAGGAAGAACGTTAGTCAACAGGTTACTGCGATTCGGAGGCTGGATCGTCCGAGTCGCTGACTCATCATCTCATTCGCAGCTGCTCGATTCTTCCTCTGGTTCAGATTCTCTCCTCTCTGATGCTATCAGTTCTGGTCAAGCCTCCTTTTGCCAGGTCGATGTTCTCGATACTTCTCAAATTGTCAAAGGTAAAAAAGTAAAATAGATATATGATCAATATTCGCATGTGTATATATACCTCTTTAAATATATAAGCATTTCCGATGGAGATACTGGATAAATGCTAGGAAAGAGAGCTCGATCAGTTATCTATTTAAGCTTAAGGTGATTTAAAGTTAGTTTAACTGAGAATGGAGTTTGCGCTTAGCAATTTTTTTTGATTGTTGATTTTTGCTTTCTAAAGAAGTTGCAGTGAAGTCAAATAAAACTCATAGTTGATCATAAATGAACAAATGATTGACAGGTCATATCCGTTATAGCATAATCGGTCTCTATAAAAGTAAAATCATATATACATTTAAAAATATGCTGTTTTGCTTTCGATTTAAAACTTGTTCGTTTTGTCTCTGGAAATGAAACGTGAGTTGAAAAAGCGATTGTTAAAATAGTATTAGATTTACATTAATTGAAATAGAGGCTTTTTGTTGTTACCTCAGAGATTAATATTACTAGATGGCTTTAACTTTAGCAGGAAATCTTAGAAAATTAGGGACACACAATAGTTAGTTCGTGAGAAGCCATGAAAAAATGTTTGAGAGTTGAAAATGTTAGTTTTATCAATCTTGTTTATTTTCACCCTTTGCAAGCTAATCAAGGAAGATAGACCTACTGGATGTATTTGTTTCTGTTTGTTTGCGAGAAAATTAGATAAAAGAAATTAGTATCTGATTTTTTTTTTTTTTTTTTTTTTTTTTTTTTTTTGTTAAGGAACTGAAGCGTATGCTGAGACAGAAAGGAAATAAATTGAATTCACATATGTTGCATTTTTATGTCCTCTTCAGTTTTAAAATATCATTGCAACTTTGGAAATGTTTGAGAAATTGGCTCTGTTCTGACAATACACCTCTTGCAGTAACTACAGGTGCAGATGTTGTATTTTACATGGAACCGGAAGATTTAGACACACATGATTTCTGTAATTGCTACATGATCATAGTTCAAGGTAACGGGCCTTTCTTGTTTGCCTCTTTTGATGAGATTTATAACTATATACTATATTTTAAAATCATACCATTGCGTTGACAATATTTTCAGGTGCAAAAAATGTCATTAATGCATGCCGAGAAAGTAAAGTTAAGCGACTTGTATACAATAGTTCTGTAGATGTTGTTTTTGATGGTTCACAAGATATACTTAATGGTGATGAGTCCTTCACTCACCCAGGGAAAGTATGTTTCATATTGCTTCAATCTGATAAAACTATTTTGGGTTTTGAGTTTCCATCTGTTTGCTAACTGTCCCTTTGTTTATTGATGCGCCCCTACAGTTTAAGGATATGACAGTTGACCTTAAGTTTCAAGCAGAAGGACTAATCAGGTTAGCTAACAATATTGGCGGTCTTCAAACATGTGTACTTCGCCCTAGCAATGTCTTTGGACCTGGTGAAACACAATTTGTGCCTTTGCTAGCGAATCTAGCCAAATTCGGTTTGGCAAAGGTTTGTGAACAATCTTAACTTCACTTTATTTGTGTAGAGCTGTAGTTTTACTATTATCTTGATTATTTTAAAATTCTTACTGTTATCTACCGTATCATAATGGATATTTCTACATTGATTATCAAAGTATAGGCTAAAAGTGAAATATGGCAATGTGTCTTTAGGAACCTCTTTACTTTTAGCCCTAATTTACCATGTTTGATTTATCTCAAGTAAGATCCTTTTTGCATCCCAGATCATTTATGCCTTTTGGGAATGCGCAGCTAGTCTGTTTCTAAAATTATATTATGTCTTGCTTTTTTTTTTTTTTTTTTTTTGGAAAGTATATATGTAGTATTCCTATTAATCCTTTTTATAGTAACAGCTCTCATTTCAGTTCATTACAGGAAGTGGTGGAAATATGTCTGACTTTACCTATGTCGAGAATGTTGCTCATGCTCATATCTGTGCTGCAGAAACTATAGATTCGCGGGTAGTCTCGGTGGCTGGAAAGGTACTCCTTAAGTTTGAAAGATATGTAAAGTTCTCTCATATTTTAATTAATATTAAAACTATGTCTAAGGGAGATGTTCTCAATATGCAGGCTTTTTTCATTACAAATCTCGATCCTATAATGTTCTGGGAATTTATATCTCTCATACTTGAAGGCTTAGGGTATCAAAGGTAAAGCATGCTGGTTTTCCAATGTGTGAAAGTCTGCGATATCGTACTGATTCGTGGTAGGTTACTATGCTGTAGATTCATGAAACTAACATGATTGTTACATGTAATATAATTAATTGTGTTACATATTTTGTTCATAATTTACTTGTATTACTAAGACGGTTATCATGGGCCAGAGAAGGGAACAAAGAAACTGTGATCATTTTATGAAGCCTTGTTCCTTATTTGGATCCTTTCCTTTGGTCTTTGAAATTTGAAATATGTTTTCATTGCCAATTCATCAGCACAAATACTGCTACATTTTGGCATACCATTAGATACAAGAATTTTAGTGTAGGAATGGATGTTCTTTCTTGTTTGGAAGTGGAATCCTACTAATATGATATACAAAATCTGCTGGTTTATGTTTTAGTGTCCTGTTTGACTTCCTTCTTTGAATTCTCTTTTTCTTTTGGTTGACAATTTATGTACTTTTTTTCTTTCTGCTAAATTGGCTGCTGAAGCAATTGCAAGATCCCTTTTCTCTTTTCTTTTCTTTTTTGTCACCTTTAGTATTCTCCTAACTGGAGTTGTCAATTGCATTGCAGACCGTTCATAAAAGTTCCTACTTGGATGGTTTCCTATGTAGTCATACTTAGTCAATATATACACGACAAGTTGAGCTACAAAATGTATAAATATTCCGTGTCACCTCATTACATTGTTCAGTTAGCTTCACGTAACAGAACTTTTGACTGCTCTGCAGCTCAAAAGCATCTTGGATACTCACCTGTTGTCTCACTAGAAGTAAGTTTCTGCTGTTTTTCCTTATATGTAAATCCATTCTTTTGTAACATGTAATATTCTTGTCATCTGTCTTTTCTTTTGGCACCCCTATTATATACAGAATATTTCCAGATCCTCTATTGGCTGTTAGTTTTTCATGATTTATTTAGGACTTCTACAAAAATAGAAAAAAAATTCAGTTGACTAGCCAAAGTTTAAACTTAGTGTATTCAACATCCTTTTCAATATCTGAACATATATTTTTCATCTCTTGGTATTTCTGAATAGTATTCATCTTTATAGAGTAGAAGCACTAATTATTGTCTCCACTTCTAAATTGAGTGGTTATAACTCGTAAGTTGACACATGAACATATCTTTGGTGGGAAGTTAGCTAGAGTTTAGGTTAATTCAGCTTATTTTCATGAACTGAACACTAGGATGAATGGAACTTGGTGGAATTGGGTATCCTCATTGCTTTGCTAAATTTGAAAGCTGCAGGAATTTTTGAAGCAAAGGAATGGCTGTTGGGTGTAGAATTTTCTTGTAGAAACTAATAACTGTTTTTGTCCTTTACACCTTATCCTTTTCTTCCCTAAGTTGATAAATGGAAAGACAATTTTCATTCTCTATTACACTTTTTCCCATTCATGTTACATTTTGTTATACCTTTAAGAAATTGAATTGAGCTCATAGAATGTTTTATCTGAAGATCGTTTTTGTCATCTCATGGTCACATCAATCACATAAAGTAGTTTTCAAAGATCCACTAGGGTGACTGCAACTTTTTTATCTGAAAGTTTGACATACCTTTTTTATATTTGTTGCTGATAATGCAGGATGGTATCAAGTCAACAGTTGCATCATTCTCTCATTTATCTAAAGACTCATCTTTTATGAGATTCGGCAATTTTGATGAACAATCCAAAGCAGAGAAGCTGCTAGGCAGCGGAATAGGTATTCTATTATATGTTTTTTATGCAGATTTCAAAAATGGTATTGCATAGCTATTTCTCTGAAGTTTATGCTTAGCCAAAGAATTTGTAGTGTCCTTTCAACAATTGAGCACATGATTAGTCAGTTTGTAGATTTATTTTTGCGTACTACTTTTGAGCATGTCATGCTATGCCATGAGATTGTACTATGGGATTGAATAGTTAAAATGATTCTTAAATGATTCTTTCTTCTAAAGTTGGTGAAGGTCTTTGAGGTTGTAATTGTAGCCGACAGGCTACATAGTCCATCTTGACTTCAGCTTTAAGCCTAAGCCGAGGCAACATTTCATGGTAAACTGTACAATCAGATGGAGGCATAAAACAAGATGCATCAATTGGTCACTAGTTGAACACTTGAGCCAGCATCGTTTCTTTGGATGCACTCCATACCTGAGTGTTACATTTATTTTTTAATCTATTATGTGTTGTTTTTAGCAGTCATAAAATGTGGTTAGGGTTTTTCTAATATATGTTTTCTTAAAAATTTTAAAAGAAAAAAATGTCTTTGATTTTTATTTTATTAATAACAGTTTATTTAAACTTTTAGAAATTTTACCAAGTTGGTGTCAAAGCTCAATCAAACACTGTATTATGGCATATAGATAGATGCACCCAAATAGGCTCTTATAAATAAATGAGGCATGATAGTGCAAATTTCTCCATATAGTGACCTTGAATTACTTCGATTCAGTTGCAGATGTCCTGCTGTGGAGAGATGAAAGGAGAACATTTATGTGCTTCCTTATACTGGCTTTGGCATTTTACTGGTTCTTTTTCTGTGGAAAAACTTTTACCTCATCTGCAGCCCAGCTTCTGCTGCTAGTTACAGCCATTCTTTATGGATACGGTATTTTAGCATCAGATATGTGAGTATTACTAATTACATCCCTTGGTTGTTTCATCGCAGTTCATTGGGTCAATTTGTTGTAGTTCCCCGTTTTTACTCATTGATTGATTCAATCTGGAATGTGAACCAGTTCCATGGTCCTCTTTGAACCTCTTTCACTTTTTGTTTTCCAGTGTCCGTGTTTGATGCCAAACTCTTTTGATTAAGATACTCTTTCTATTACCTCTCTTCTTTTCCATTTCCTTGTTTTTGCATATACCCCGGCTTCGGGAATGTCATTGCCAATACAGAGATGGGGTTTGATTGCTTGTTTTCCTTTAGAATTTCTTTTTAAATAGTTAAAGAAATGTTCTAAAGTACTAATCATGTTTCCCTTGGTTCACTTTTACCATTTCTATCGAAATGACCAAATCGGGCTTTCTTCCTGTCTGGTAAACTAGTTTATTAGATGCCAGGCCCTTTTCCCCCTTGAAACAATTGTGACACCTACCTGAACCAATTTTCTCTTACAGTATTTACATTCCTACTATTAGCTTTTTATTTTTTATTCAGTAACCTGCTGAATATCGTATTATTGAAATATACTTTTCTGTCTTAATTATGATTGCCTTTCTGACAGATGTGGTTTTGCTGTTCAAAAGATACCTTCATCTTGTTTTGAAATCCAAAACTCAGATGTGAAAAATTCAATCAGATCCATATCTTATATGTGGAATAGAGTAGTTTGTAGTATCCGATTGTTGGCCAAAGGAGAGGATTGGAGCAGGTTTTTCAAGGTTTGTATTTTGATGGCAATGTGTTTACGGTTTCAAGCTTTCTTTTTTAGTTTCTTTTACTTTTTAAACTTTTCATTCTTGAACATGTCAAACACGTAATCTCGGTAAAAGTATCATGGACGCCCCTGTACTAAGAGTTGGATTATTTTGCCCCTTCTACTTTAAAAAGTGGGCAAATTAGCTAATGGTAGAAATGAATGGAATATTTTATGGAAGGACCAGTTTTCTCTTTGATCTAATGTGCAGAGGCTAATTTGTCCTTTTTTTTTTATAGAGGGGGCAAAATGTAATCTGACTCTTATAACAGGGCCCTACATAGTACTTCTACCTGAAATCTCCGACGGTCCGGCCTTATATGCCCCCCTTGAAACCCTCATTTATTTCAGTTGAAATTTTGTATCCAGGTGCATTCTGGTACTTCATTGTTTTACAAAATGTGCCACTATAATTTCCTATTGCATCTTAGGTTTTAAATAAATATAATAATGTTATCGGATTATTGAGTTATAACTGTCCATCTCCTCATTATACGTACTCATCGACGAAATTGATTTCCCTGTCAAAAATTTTGAATCTAAGTGAGGGTTAGCTTCTTTTATAGCCTGACATGCATAAACTTTACTGAAAACTCAATGTGGATCTGTTGCAAACTTCGACTTGATGCAACCTGAAATTTTTTGATTGATTATAACCATATGAGCTATGCATAGGTCCATACAAATACTTACACATGCATGTAACTTATACAGGTTGCGGCTTTCCTTTATTTGTTCAAGTGGATTGTATCTTATTCCTTGGCCGTTCTTGTTGGCATCGGTCAGTAACGATTTTACTTTTTGTATAAATGGGTAATTATATTGGTTCATTGTGTGATACTGACTTTGGAAGTAATCCGTAATGCAGTTCTGGTTTTTGCCTTCACTGCATTCTTCATTTACGAACAATATGAATCAGTGATCAAAGGATTATGGGCAGTTTTGTTGTTTGGTATCATGGAATCAAAAGGATTGATAATAAATACCCTGCCAGATTCCGTCACAGCATTTCTTCGAAACAACAACGGTTCGCATCAAGAAAAAGCTCACTTTTCGTAAATGCACGGTAATTACCAGTTCAAGCTCTTGTAGTAGTATTTAGTTTTCCTTACTGATCGGCTTGTATTGTGTTTAGACTAGCTTAGACTTCATCGATGATCAGACGATAGAAATTGTTTTCCTATCAAAATATAGTAGCTTAATTGAACAGCATAAATTCTACCCCGTATCATTAAAAGTAAATCAGGGTAAAATACACATGTTACCAGACTTGACGGTGAGTGTTGAATACAGGTACGTTCTTATTGTTATCTTTTCGTATCTCATCATTTTTCAACATCCGTATTCGAATATATGCCTAGTTTTAGAGAAAATGAAGATTCCGAGTAACATAGGGGACAACTATGTAGCACATGTTACCTGAATATTTCAACTGTTGAAATGTGGTTACTGGCCAAATGTAGTGTTCTAAATCTACATTCCATCGGGGACTTCCTTTTCCAGGTAGATTCGAAATTGAGAAAAGGCTGTAGATTTTCGAATTCTAGGTTTATTAGATGTTCACTCTTTTATGTAGCTACATAAATAAAGGTAAATTAGTGAAAAATGGGCAAATTAGGTCTTACACGATAGATTCAAGAACAAATTGGTTCTTCTGTTAAAAGTTTTATCCATTTTATACTATTAAAATTAGTCCATGTATGTCATCACAAGGTGTACCTGTCACGTATAACTGTCTGGTTATTTTGTCAACTATGTTAGTTTTAAATAGTAAAAATGGATTAATTTTTTAACGGAAAGAACTAATTTACTCTTTGATTTACTATACAGGGACTAATTATCTCTTTTTTTTTTATTAAAGGGGTAAAATGTAATATAAGACACCTTCATAATCTATTTACCCTTAAATAAATTATAGTAATCCTCAAGTTCAGCTAGAGATGTTTTGTATCAAGCATTTTTCTGTTTTTCACCTTTCTTTGGTCATATTGCTGGGGTATGTTATTCAGACTTAATGCGGTATGTTTAATATTTTCTAAACTTTTTCATGTATTGAGATTGTAATTTGAGTTGCATTTTGTCCCAATTATAAATTTAGAATTTATATAATTTATAAAGTTGTACTGAGAAATTTCGATCTTGATTTTTCATTCTCGATTTTTGTCTATTTTAATTCATTTGAAGAGAATATTAAGCTTTTCTCTTATACCCTTAATTTTATTATTTCCAAATTCCGATCATAACTTTGAGAAATCTTTTTTTAAAATACATACTATCTGATACATAATGAATTTTAATTAAAAATTTCTAAAAAAAGAATTCTTTATTAAAACATTTTTAATCCAATTATTTTTCCTTTTAACCAGCAAAGTCTTAGATTAAATATTAATAATCCAATTTCTTTTATTAAAACATGGCACGTAATATATACGGTAAATAAGATGTTACAAATCGATGTTTAAATGTCATGTTTGTAAAATAATTTCTAATGAGGGGAAAAGCAAAATGACACTAACTGTAACATAGGAAAAATTTATAAATAAATGAGAGATGCATCATCTTAATCCGATTTTATTTTTACAAGTATCAACATTGTGCTCTATCATGATAAGTCACTTTGAGAACGATTCTCAATAGACGTATCAACATATAAACATTTTAAGAATGATTAGAAACTAAAAATTAAAATAAAAACTACAATTACTTTCAAAGAAAATAGAGTGAACAAAACAAAAATTACGAAAGTGTAGACAAAAAACATGATACCATAAACGAAAATTAAAAACAATTTTTTTTAAAAAAATATCATTTAAAAAAACATCATTAAAGAAACCATAACCCACAACTTAACTTGGAGATTGATACCATTTCAAGTAAAGCAAAAAAAATTGAATTTGAAAAAAAAAAAAAACTGTTAGGGTTTTTGATTTAACAATGTGTGTTATGATTTGATAATACTCTCAAATAACTTTTTTAAAATTAAATTAATATTACACCCTTAAAAAATCAAATAGATGAATAAAAATGTTAAATTTAGGATCATAAGGTTTTCATTTATAAATATTACACAGCTTTGAGGCTACTTAAATTGATCACGTAAGTAAACATTCTCTTTTCTAAATTCTATATAATTCAATTTAATTGAATTCCAATATTATTATCAATAGGAATTTTATTATTAACAAATAGAGAGCTAAATTTTTAAATTTAAAAATAAAACTAAATTTTAGATAATATAAAAATACAACGATGGGAGCATAAATAAACAAGTTGTATCATCGAATTTATAAATAAATATCTTAAATCATAACTTCACCTAATTTCCTATTTCTATACTTAAATTTTGTTTGTCCCATTTTATTATTGTGAATGGATACAAATTAATTGAATCAATACGATGAATTAAATTGAGTTTTTTTTTATTTTATAAATTTTAATTTAATTGGTCGGATTGATGGATTAATGACTTAATCAATTCAATTAGATGTACTTATAGGTCAAGTCAGGTTTGGACCGAGCTCTAGCAAAATTTTAAGATCTACTCAAAATGAGCTTAAAATTTTGCCAAAGTCTGATCCATTATAGATGCTAAATCTGAGTCCGGGCTGATTCGACTCGTATTAAAGCCTATCAATATAATACGGAAGGTATCGATACCTTAGAGAGAGTATCGAGACTCAGACAATTTTTCTTTAGGAATGTATCAATACCTTGAGAGGGTATTAATATCTTCAATATGTATTTGGGTCGAGTCGAACTTAGATTAAAAAAAAAAACTTACCTGAAACACGACTCATTTTTTAAACAAATATTATTTTTAGTCCAAACTTTCACACTTTGTTGACAAATCTTCAGTGATCTGGCCCATAAATACTTCCAAATTTAACTACTAATCCAGTTCTAAATATATTGATAAAAAGTGCCAAAATGAAAAAAAGAAAAAAAACAGTCATTGCTGACATCACTTACATGCGCCTCACGAGCGGCACGGCCTTTGGGTCACGGGCTAGGGCTTCTTTTACTGAAACGACGACGTTTACCTTGTTTCTCCTCCCTGTATATATAAAAATAACTGTTCCCACATCTTCTACAGATTTCGGTTGTTCGGTTTTTTCTCTAGGAAAATTCTTTCAATTTGATTTTCTAATTTTTAGGGTTTCTTTCAGATTTCATATCACTCTCACACAATTTAAGAAAAAAAAATTATTAAATCACTACCGTTTGGATATCTCTAACAATGTTCCCGCCGATGAAGCAACAAAACATCGGGAAACAATCGGAAGTATCCGATACGCCGTCGAGCAATTTATGGGTGGGGAACTTATCGGGTGAGACGGTGGATTCAGATCTGATGGATTTGTTCGGCAAGTTCGGTGAACTCGATAGCGTCGCTACGTACTCTTCTAGAAGCTTCGCTTTCGTGTTCTTCAAGCGTGTGGAAGATGCAAAGGCGGCTAAGGAAGCTCTACGAGGAGTAGCCTTGCATGGAAACCAGATCAAGATTGAGTTTGCTCGACCGGTTCGTTTCGATGTTCTTATCTTTTCTGACTATTTTTTAGCTTTTTCAGTTTTTGCTCGGTTTTTGTATATTTATTTGTGTCTTGAAAGAAACAAAAGAAAGTTTGATGTTTTAGTTCTGAATGCATATATTTACATTCTAGTTTTACAGTTTGTCATATATTATTCGTCTCACTTATATCAATGCTCGGAATAAATCTTGGAATTCTAAGGAATGCAACCAAATATGAAAATCAGGATTTAAATTTTATAAAGGGATATAAAAATTAAGGAATGCGGGCTCAATATGATATAATTCTTTTGTATTGAAAGAGTAGGCGAAATAAAAAAGAGTCAAGGTGTAATCTGGGTTTAGATGAGAAAGCAATTTAGGGATGAGATTGCCGAAGTTTCTTAATTCTTTCTTTAGTGGAACTGGGAAATCTTTGCAACTGTTAAAGGCGTATCAATCTAATGCGAAAATGCTTCAAATTTTATGGATTTATGGCTTAAGGAGGGTAATGGTGTGAAACTTTTAAGACAATTTCCAGTGTTCTAACTCTATAAAGCTTTTCTCAGAAAAATGTGCAATTAGTAGTCCAAAGTATACGAATCCTAGTTTTTCCTTATTGTATTTGGATTGTTACATATCGGTATAGCGATAATAATCGTACACCAAGCAATATTTCGAATTTTAACATGTACTATTATTCTTCTAGCTATATGAATAGAAAAACGGGTGCAGTAATGATCTTACACCAAGCAAAATTTCCAACTTTAACATGCGTGCTCAATGGATTGATACATGATCTTAACGTGTATTCTTTATTATTCACAAAACTCTACTTTTTTATTTCATTTTTTTTGTCTCATCACTTCTCCCCTTAATAACCTAGCAACAAGCAATAAAAAGGGATATGAAGTATGAAGGTTGATGAAGTTAAATAATATTTAGTTAGTAATATTTGTATAAAAAAGTGATACTTCCTTTCCTTTTGTTTCTATAATGTGGGAAATTTTATAGGAGAAACAAGTATCTTCAAAATGCCATGCATGCCCTTTCAAAACTAGTTTCCTTTGTAAAATGAGTTCAACCATTCCTCTATTGATAGCTAAATCATCACTGTTAGCTTAATTGGCTTCTAATCTAGCCGATAATCATTGGTAAAAAAATTAACATGGTTCATTTGGTGGCTATTGTTGACTGAGGTAAACTACAAACTACTTACTGACATGTTATTGCAATGAAAATTTATAAGATATATGGTATTTTGTCTAAGAGAAGACTAAAGCCCTTTTAAACTAGAGTTATAAACTAGAAACCTTCCATAAAGAATCACAAACTATAATGTTAAAGAGAAACCAAAGTGCTCTTTGAATTCATTGACCTCCCTTTTTAAATGTCATTCCATATGAATTAACAGAGGGTTCTATGAGGGTTGTATTCCCCCAACCGTGTTTGGATATGTTTTGGGTATTTCTACTTAAAAGAAAAATGAAAAAGTTGTAGGAACATAATTAAAAAGATCTCAAGATACAAATTTGTTTCTTCATTGTCTTCTTCCTAAAACCCATCTTCATTTCCCTTTCATCTTTTTTCTAAATATGCTTACTCTTGTGCGCATTGGGCCTTTGTGCCCATGAGAAAAGAGAACAAAAGAAAAAAAAATTGATGTGGTCATCAATCTTAATTGGAGTGTCATGCTCCTATTTTTACTAAGCTTGATTGAAGTCCTTTTCATTCTGACATCTAGAGCGAAGGGTCAAATTTATACAACATTAAGCAGAAATTGATCTCGTGCGAATCCTTTGAGACTTTCGTTTGTTCTTTTATTCTTTAAATATGCTTAAGTTCCTCTTAGAAGTGAATTTCTATTTACTTGTTTTCTCTTGACTTGAAAGAGAAGTTTGTCATGCTGAAAGTGGTTTATATTGTTTATATTTGCTATTTTTTCCCTTGTTCTTGACTTGAAGGATAGTAGAATGGCAGATCTAGACTTTTGCTTGCAATAGAATAAATATTTTGCATTTATATGAATTCATAGTAATAGAATGCTAGCATCACATCAGTAGGTTGTGATTCAAATTTTGCAGTTATATGATCTATATTCCTCCTGTAATTAGTGTGTTTAAACTTGGATCATCTATTTTCCTTTTCCTTCTAACTTGTCCTGCCTTATGTGATAAATAATGTCTAATCTTTTATCTTTTTGGGGTTTGTTGTGAAATTCCTCAGGCAAAGCCTTGTAAGAGTCTATGGGTTGGTGGAATTAGTCAAACTATTTCGAAGGAAGAATTGGAAGAAGAGTTTTCCAAGTTTGGTAAAATTGAAGACTTCAAGTTCCTTAGAGATCGTAATACTGCATTTGTAGAGTATTTTAGAATGGAAGATGCTTCCCAGGCCATGAGAAGCATGAATGGAAAGAGAATAGGTGGTGCACAGATACGTGTTGATTTTTTGCGATCCCATCCTTCAAGAAGAGTAAGTACATACATTTAGAATGTTAAATCTGCTTTTAATAGTTAGATTACCAATTGGTTAGCAATTATATTCCCAGACTAGTACTTCCCTGTGCTTAACACCTGTTCAACCGTTTTTCCATATCTTCCATGTAACTTCAAAGTTGAAACACTCATTTCATATTGAATGAACTTTCTCCTCGATCCTTTTGACAGGAACAGTGGCCTAACTCTCATGATCTCAGAGATGGGCCTTTTACTGGTAGAATGGGGCCTTCTGATAGCCATTTGGTGAAAAGGCCAGTGAGTAATAAACCTAAAGCCTCTGTTGAACTAGATTCTGCATAATTATTCTTCATTGTTCTTGCACCTACATTTATTGCCTAAATTGAATATTTATACATTTTTCGTGTAAATCATCTTTGTAGCATTCTCAAATAGTTGCTCGAAAGGGAGACAGTCAGCCTACCAATGTTTTGTGGGTAGGCTATCCTCCGTCTGTGCAAATTGATGAACAAATGCTTCATAATGCCATGATACTGTTTGGTGAGATTGAGAACATTAAGAGCTTCCCTTCAAGACACTATGCTTTTGTGGAGTTCAGGAGCGTGGAGGAAGCTCGTCGTGCAAAGGAGGGTTTACAGGGTCGTTTATTTAACGATCCAAGGATTACTATTATGTTCTCAAGCAGTGAACTTGCACCTGGCAAAGATTACTCTGGCCTTTATTCAGGCATAAAGGGGCCAGGGCTTGCCATGCTCTTAAATGATCATCCATTTAGATCTTCACAAATGGACATGTTTGGTCAAAATCATACACTACCACCAAATACAGTAACTGGACCATTAGCAACTAGTGGTATTCTTGGATCGAATGTGCCAGTCAGGCCTTTTAATCATCAAGGTAGCTATGACCCTTTGCTTTCTGGTCCAGAATACAACGATTTATCTTCACATCATAATATATTGGATGCTGATCTTAAAAATCTCACGGGTCCTAATTGGAGAAAATCTTCTCCTTCTCTCCCTTCTGCTCAAGGTGTCAGGCCTCCAATGAGACAGACGTCTGGTTCTTGGGATGTTTATGATGTGAACCAATTTCAAAGAGATGCAAAACGTTCGAGGATAGAGGCTTCATTGCCTATTGATGATGCTTCTTTTCCTTTAAGAAAGATGGATGATCTTGGGCCTGGCTCAGACCATTTTGGGCCAGTAATTGGTGGGGGTGCTTCAAGTCCATTTTTGAATGTCCAGGGAAAGGGACGTTTGAGTCCAGTGCCTGGAAAGCTCCCTGCTGGTGGACCTGGGCGAGCTCATCCTGATAATGATTACATTTGGCGTGGCATTATTGCCAAGGGTGGAACCCCCGTTTGTCATGCCCGATGTGTTCCCATTGGAAAAGGGCTCGAGATAGAACTGTAAGTGCTGTTATTTTCCTTGGTACATCTTTCCATTTAGACTTCCCTGTTTGTGAAGGAAATGCTTGATATTTGTTTGATCTGGTTAGATTTCCATTAAGGCTTACTTTCAGTTTTGAATTCTGGACACAGTATATTGTGGTTTTACTGGAACCATTCTTTTGACTCTGTTTTCTGTGGTTAATGTTCTATTAGATTGATGAAGGGCGTATTCCATAAACATTCCTGTTGTAATTTATATGCTACTCTTGTAATTTGTTGGTAGTTTTAAACTCCTCTTGGGTTTCGTTTTACTCGTAGTATCTGAATGAAATTTCTTATTTACTAAAGATTCCTGTGTTTGAGGCATTGCCTGTAAGGTTATTTTCTTTGAGTGCTCACTTCCTCAAGATATGTTAAATTTGAGTTTTCTTTGTTGTACTTCGGTGTTCTTTTGTTTATTTATTTATTTTTAATTCCTTCCAGTTGGATATTATTATGTTACTGAATTTCCTTCTTTTCTTTTCCTCAGTCCCGAAGTTGTTAACTGTTCAGCCAGAACAGGATTGGATATGCTAGCAAAACACTATTGTGAGGCCATTGGATTTGATATTGTTTTCTTCTTACCAGATAGTGAAGATGATTTTGCATCATATACTGAATTCCTTCGCTACCTTGGCTCAAAAAACAGAGCTGGTGTTGCTAAGTTTGATGATGGGACAACACTATTTTTGGTGCCCCCATCAGAATTCTTAACCAAGGTTCTTAAAGTTACAGGACCTGAACGACTCTATGGAGTTGTTTTAAAGTTACCTCCACAGGTGCCTTCCACTGCACCTCTACAATCGCATCCACCTTCTCTTTCTCAGCATGATTATAGTCTTCCACATTTGAAGGAAGAACAAGCTTTGCAGAGGGAGTATGGAAGGGTTCCACACGAGGAGTCCGTACCTTCTGCAAGGCCTCTTGCGCAAACTACTGTGCAAAATCAACCACCCAGCAATGCTGCAGCACTTCCCCAAACTGGTGTTTCTTTAACACCAGATCTGATTGCTACTCTGGCCTCTTTTCTCCCAACGGTGTCACAGTCTACTGCTGTTGGTGGTGTTCAGCCTCCATTAGTGACATCAACTACACAGCCCTCATTTCCTCAAGGCATTGCACCGAAAGGAGCTCCTGCACAAAAATGGAACCAGGAGCAGCAAGCTTATGACCCTGCAGCCTCATCTTTCCAACAGTTCAATCCTCCAGCACAGTTACCACCAGCTCAGCATTACTCATCGATATCCAATACACCCATCCATTCTGCCCAAGTGGCCCATGGCAGCACCCAATATGTGGAATCTGCATCGAGCTTACAACAGCAAACTGCTTCATCTTCAAGGCCATTAACTAATTTCGGTATCCCTTCTCAAAGAGAACATGTTTCTGCCCCTTTTAGCCAACAATATCATCCCGAGGCCCCTTCGAATACACAGAATGGATATGGAATGATGCATGGAGCAGATACTAGTGGGTTGTACGGTGCGCCAGCTTTTCAGCAGCCTAGCAATCCTAATGTTTTGTCTAATCAGGTTAATGGTGCTAATGTATTCCAGCCACAAAATTTGATGCAAGGTGACAAACAAAATTTGGAGCTTCCTAGTCATGGACAGCAGCTGCAGTCTGTGGTTCCCGGAGCTGGTCAGGGCTCATCAGATGTAGAAGTTGATAAAAACCAGCGATACCAATCAACACTGCAATTTGCAGCTAGTCTTCTCCTCCAGATTCAGCAACAGCAGCAGACAAATACTCCAGGGGGACAAGGGACAGGGAGTCAGCTGTGATATCTTTTTCAATCTAGGTAATTATCCTTTCCACAACTTATTTTCTTGAATGGGTACATGCTGATTGGTTAATCTAGGGATATGTCTTGATATTTGTTTATCATGTGATGATGGATGTTTGTTGACTATTATTATTCCTTCTTTTAGATGGTTGCATAGGCATTCTTAAAATTATGCATAACCTTTTGGATTTAGAACTTAGAAAATGTTGGTAGTGTTTAGGGCAAGTGTCATTAGATTCGGCTAGACCTTTTACTATTTTGAGAATAGGAAGTGGGACATTAATATCAAAGTGTTGGGATGTTATGTCATGTAATGCGATGGGTGGAAACTTTTTTTGTTTGTCGAAGTGTTTCAAGGTATAATGGTATTTCGAGATTGTTATGGGATTGGTTGTGACAACAAGGATATGAGAGTTCGATTTAATCTGATGTGTTTTTTAAGAGATGGTTTGGAGTTTGAAAGCGAATTTGCTGTTTAGGTGGTGCAAAGGATGTGCGGAATATCAAAAATTGAAACTTTCTAGTCATTTTCTTATGCACCATTCTCATTAGCCTTCCCATTGTAGGATGTTGATTATTTAATGGTTCAAGCTAAGATGATGTGGTTTGATCTGAAGCCTGTTCTTTTTGTTCCTTTATCATGTTGGACAAAAAGACTTTTCTCCGAACTGAGAATAGGTTTTTATTTTAGAAGTATTGCATTAGAAAATGTTTGGATGCTTATTCACATGGTTAAGAATTAAGCTGCAAATTTTGTGGTGCTGGGTAGTTCCAGATTGATCTAATCAACAAAAATATACCTGTTGGATAGTTAAACAATTGGTGCATTGCTCTGAGATATAACCCTATAAAGACCTTCCAAATACATGTAAAATTTTTTAGAAAATTGAAAATACTCGTCAAACACAACCATTTCTGACATTCACATGTGAGTCCATGTAACGTAGGTTTTTATAATTAGTTATTTCTTAACTGAATCCATGAACATTTGCATTGGTATCTTTTTCCTCTTTGTTTTCCCCGCCCGGGGATGAAGTTCTTTTTTCTCTAGCTCACTAGTTTTATCTTTATAGAAATTATTGTATGCATATGTTTTCCTCTAGAAATAGTAAATGTTAGTTTCTTTATTCTTTGCTTTATGAGCATTATTACCGTATTTATACATATCGCATCTTATGCTATTTATCTTATTGTTTGCATATATTTCAAAGCATTAATTTTGAAGATTTTGCCCTTTTCACTAGACTATAGGATGAACCTTTCTTAGAATTCTAGAAATGTAAATATTTATGGGATTCAAATTTGTAATTTTGCTTTGTAAAACTGAGTTTTACTGAATTTGAGACTTAAGTTGAAATGCCAAAACTGCTTTTTCACTCAAATATTTATCGTAAAGCTAGGTGCCATAAGCCTCTAACTGTGTTGAATCAGCCACTCGGCTATTAAATGACGTTTGAAACTTAACCTTAGCGTAGTGTCCCTAATTATTTAAAGAGCAATAAATTCAAATCACCATTTACAAACACACTCCTGTCATCATCATCATCCCCATCTTGAATTTCTCCAAAGCCACAAATTGTACATTTTAAAGTACTCAGTAAGCACAAATTGCGGCCAATCGTATTGACATTCGTTACAATGATTCAGGAGATAGGAATTTGGATGGTCTACTCTATTTTTCATTTGTTTTAGTTTTTACTCTTTTAAGTGATCAATCTTTTATACTTAGGGGATTGTTTCTGCTTCGCTTCAAGATGGGATCCCCCTCTATCTAGTTTGTAGTTAATCCCAAATCCTCGAAACAAATTCGGAAGTCAATTTTTTGCAAAACAAATGATCTGAAGGTTACGGATATATTTTCAAATTGGTCTGGTATATAAACACACAAAGAAAGCAATTTTCGTAAAAGAGATATTCTTATAGTATATAAAGTAATATATTAATCTTGATTAAGGCTCTATAGTAGCATTTGAGAATCTAATCAGCCAAATTCCAAATACATTGGAATTTGGTGACAAGAATGTAAGGCACTTGTTAAAAACGTCCGGGTCCGTTCTGATTTTGGTTGGGGGTTCGATTAAACTTAGGTATCAAACTGTGGTTGGCTTCGCAATACAATTTATATTATCTGCCCTCTAACTTTGAGGAAACATGTCAACTTGAATGGATAACTTATTTCATGTTCCGAGTTTCAGTTTTGCTGAGTTCCGTTAGTATTGAAGCGTTGGAACGATGTTGAATCCAATGCTTTATGATGTGAAATTTCTTATCTATGAGCTTGCCCACTGAGATGTGCATTAATCCTCAATTATTTGCATACATAAATCAATGTTGTCATATAACGTTTGGTGTTGCATTATTCACTATGATGTTACATACATGAATGCATTGAAATGCTATCGAACTGTCGATACCCTTTTTGGTTCATTTGTATCGACGTTTAAGGGGCCGAAAAGGGTTGAAACTACAGGATGGATTACAACCCAGTTTTTGTCAAGTTTCATCTCATTTTTCGTTTCCTTTTTAACATAAAACAGATTGCGTAGGGAACTCGTTGGGGTTGGGGTCGGAATAGGTCATATTCATTTGAATGCTTATATGATTTAAACTCAAACCAATCTGAGCTTTAGCATAACTTTAATAGAAAAATGCATAGAATCCGAGCTCTGATTAAAAAAGAACACTGCAAACAATCTCCAGACGTCTATTCAAATAACATAGCTTTTCTAATGGTAAAATATATCTCTTGATACCTTATATTAGTTTCAATGCTCAAATTTGGTACTTGAATTCGATTTCTGTCGCATGTTTTAGCCCATTTCTGTAACATCATTAAAATTGTGTGATGTGGACCAATCAAGCTATTGCAAGTGGCAACTACATCAGATGATAATGTGTCATTGATTGGTACCAATTTGAATATTGAAACTAAATTAAGTTGTCAAAAGGTGTATTTAACCATTTTTTAGCAACGGTAGGATCATAATTTTGTGATTTTCTGATACTAAAACAGGAGGGCAACCGATCTTACTATTTCTAATGCAAATAGTTAATTTTCTATTCGAACTTATTAGCATTTATTTAAATATTGGATATGAATATGTTTACGGGTATTCCTGTTTTTACTCGAGCTCGTCAACGTTATATACGTTCGGTTGAATGTCGGATATGAATATGTGTACTAGCTCTTTCGAAGTTTGTCTGCAGTAGGATTTAGGATTCATATTCATGGCAAAAGAAAAAATCCAAAACAATTTTGCATGTTTATTTCGTTTGTTTCCAATTCCCAACAGAACAAAGCCCTCTTATATTAATTCATTTATTCGATTTATGTAGGCAAAAATTTTGGGCTGTGAATCCGTAGATACGAAGCAAATTTCGATTTTTTCTGAAAATGAACAACTATCATCAGCCGTCGACTGCTCGTGAATGAAAAATCCTTGTTATGCAAATTTTGTGGGTAATAGATTGACTTCAATCAAGGACTAGATTGTACAAATTAATTTTTTTCCCTTTAGTTAATGAATATTGGCTTTGATTTTTATTTAGCCATGTCAAATATTTCGGCACAATTTATGTTCAATTATCTCGCTGTTTTATCGTTTTGTTATATCTAATCTGGAAGAAAGTTGAAATATGGATTTAAAAAAAAAAAAACAAAAACAGAACAAATAATTAAGCTTAATTCAGTGAAATTATGTAATGGGATAAAAGCTGTTGTTCTCACTTCGGATTTTCATTTTTCTTAATACGGTTAATCCTTGAATTTTGACTTTTTGTTCAATTTACTCCTAAACCTGGGCTCTAAACATGCCTTGCATCATCTTGGCCGAAAAACACCTGTCATGTATCATGTTTTAGGTTGGTATCATGTCAAAGTAAAACGTCATTGATTAAAACTTGAAAGTTATTTTAATGAAACCTTCCAATAAAGACTCTTCTGATAACAAAAATTGGTCCTTGTAGATGTACACGTGGCATAATAGTAAAATTTATTTTGGGATAATGGTAAATTTAGCCCTTGATGGGTAAACCACACTAGTAGTAATACAGCTATTAGTGAAGTTTTTTTGTGGTCACCTAATTGTGAAATGTTAAAAAGGAATCATTCAATCATAAAAAGTTACAAAATGGTCACTTAACTATTCAAATTTGTCTTTTTTGGTCACTAATTGGCTAACATAAAAATGAAAGCACCCAAAAATCTAAGATAGTTGAGTGATCAAAAAAAAAAATTGAATAGTTGAGTGATGGTTCTGTAACTCTTCATAGTTGGTGACCAAAATAAAAAATTTATTAATAGTCGGTGATTACTAATGTAGTTTACCCAATTATATTTCAGTTATCTAAATTTTAAAAGTTACACACTAACCTTATCTAATTATTATATTTTGGATTGAAAATTAATGTTTTAGTTAGTATTTTCGTTAAAAAATGGCGGGCTCTTTTTGAAAGGTTAATGGTAAATTATACTAGTAATCATTTAATTATTAGTATTTTTTATTTGGTCATCAACTATGAAAAGTTACCATCACTGCATTATTAGTAATTTTTTTTCGGTCACCCAACATGAAAAGCTACAACACTATCACCAATTATTAGTAAATTTCTTTTTTGGTCACCTAACTATGAAAGGTTACAAAATCGTCATCAATTGTTCAATTTTGTCTTCTATTTGTCATCCAACTACCTTGGATTTTTAAGTGTTTCCTTTTTTATATTAGCCAATTGGTAACCAAGAAAGATAAAATTGAATAGTTTAATAATCATTTTGTAACTTGTCATAATTGGGTGGCCAAAAAAGAAATTTACTAATAGTTGGATGATCATTTTGTAACTTTTCATAGTTGACGACTCAAAAAAGAAACTTACTAATAGTTGGATGACTCTTTTGAACTTCTCATAGTTGAGTGACTAAAAAAAAAAATACTAATAGTTGGATGACTACTAGTGTAGTTTACATAATATAATTTTAAATCATGTTTACTGTTTAGGGACTGCTGGTGCAATTTACCCTTTTTAAAATGAAAAATCTCGAAAAGCATTTGATAGATTTCTCATGTAAATACAAGTCGCTCTACCACACCGCGAGATAGCACAGTATAAAGCAACCTAACAAATATATATAAGATCTTTGCTGTCTCTCTCTATCCTTTCACCATCTCACTAGTTGAAAAAAAAAAAAAAAAAAAAAAAAAAAAAAAAAAAAACCAAATTTTAGCACAGTTCTGTTCAAGATTTAGTCAATAGAAACTTGTCCCAACTTTTCTTTTCTTTCTCTCATTTTCTAAATTCAGGGTTTTTGAAGTTTTGGAATTGTTTTTCAATGGAAAAAGAATTAGATGGGCTAGGGTATTTACCTCTCCGCATAATTCTATTAAAATTATCTCCTTCAGATATTATTAAAGTTTCTTGCGCTAATAAAAGGCTTAGAGGTTCAGCTTCTGACGATTCCCTTTGGGCTCAAATTTGTTATCAAGAACTTCAGCTTTCAACCCCTCAAGATTATCATGGAAACCCTCTACCTTGTTTTATGGTAATTTTGATTTTATTTTTCCAAAACCCATTTCTTTATTTGTTTTTCTAATTCTTTTCTTAGTTTGGATGCTTGGATTTTTTGTTCTTCATTGTGTTTTTCTGTGAAATATTTTGTTTTTTATTATTATTATGCGGATGTTCTTGTTATTGAATTAGGAAAAGATCTAACTTTATATTGGTTAGTTAAATCAGTTTATTGGGATCGATGACTCAAACTCTTGAAATTTTACTTAATAAGTTGGAATTTTTAAGGAGGAACAAATTTGGCTGAAATATTTAATAAATCAGAGACTCAAATTTAGGAAAATTTAGACGAAAATAAGTTGAAATTTATATGTTGTAAAATATTTTATGTTGTTTAATTTGCTAATTCTTTTCTTCGTCTGGGTTTCTTTAATGGATTTTTTGGATAAAAGGACCATTTTGCAAAAAAATCAGTTTAATGGGACCAGAGACTCAAATTTGGAAATTTTATAAGAAAATAAGTTTGGAATTTATAAGGAGGAAAATATTTGAATAAAATATTAAAATAGGCCCTGAACCATATTGTTTTACTTAGATAAGCCCTTGTACTTTTTCTGCACCTAATCAAACCTTTATTCTTTTATTGATACCTAAGGAAGCCCTTATTTTCTAGTGAAAAGTTTATTTATGTTAAGGGTTTTAGGTATAGATTAAAGATTAAGTGATTGTTTAGGGTTAAGTTAAAGTTTAAGGGTTTATTAGAATACAAGTTAAAAATGTTAAAGGATTATTTTTGTGTACAAAACCGAATGAGAACTTATTTAAATACAATGGTAAAGTCAAGGGCTTTTTTATATTTTAGTCAAAATGTTTCATTAGGATTGAATGCTATATGATATGATGAATTTATGGATTTATGGAAATGTAGATGATTAAATTCTTTCAAGTAATGTTTTTATATTTGTTTCTTTTTTCTTTCCAGTTAGCTTATCAGTTGTGGCGAGAGGCTTTCTCGATGTATCCATGGCCGCTCGTTAAACGAGTTAAAAGATGTTGGGATAAGCTTAAGAAATGGTTTAACAACAATTTCCCGGAGGCTGAGGCGACACTTAGAAGGGGTGCATCGGAATCCGATATTGAACAATTACAAACACTTTTAGAAGTCAAATTGCCGCTTCCCACTCGGCTTATCTATCGCCTTCATGACGGTCAAGAACTGCCGGACAAAATGAACCCGAAGACAGCTTCTGGTAGCTGGTTGGGAATTATAGGTGGTTACTCTTTCTATAACCATTCGGTTAATGTTTACTTGTTACCGTTACATCAGGTTATTGCCAAGACGAGATATGTCATTCGTTACCTAGGCTTTTCGAGCCGATCCAAGTGCATCGTCGTGGCTTCTTCTTTCGCTTTTAGTAGGAAACTGTTTTTCTTGAACTGTACCAATGGCCAACTTTTTGTCGGTACAAGGAAGCCTCTTACAGATAGTGAAATGATTCCGTGTGTCCCGAATACACTTATTCGTTCCGTGCACGATTTGTATGGTGAAGAGCAACAAGACGCCATGTTGCTGTGGTTAGAGGAACACGGAAGCCGTTTAGAGAATGGCATTATCAAAGTCCGTAAAGAAGGAGATGATCGAAGTATCAATTTATTTCCCGAGGTTCCTCCCTTATGTGTTACTACTGTAACAAATGGTGTGCAGGTAATTTTTGGATACTTCATTGTTTTGAATTGATTTTAACGAAGAGTGAGTACATGTGTGTGGCTAGTTGAGTTGACTTTGACTAACCAAAAGATTTATCAGTTTTTGTATATTTCTATCCATGCTGGAAACTACGTAATTATTTTAACATTTTTTAGTCGTTTTTTATATTCATGACCCTACTCTTAATGGTATTGCGATAATTGTTTTCATTATTTTTGACATGATGGTACTAACAAGAAGTATTATCTTCCAGGTTCGTGCTTCGGCTGTGTTCGTTCCAGAATATGCTGACCTACTAGATGAAGACGAGAAGTTCACGTTTGCTTATTCAATCCGCATGTCACTCCTACCCGAAGGGTGCATCATTAATGGAATGACCTTTTGTTCCTGCCAATTGAATAGGAGGCATTGGATCATTCGTGCTGACGAAGAAGTCATATCCATTGTTGATGCAGAGGCTGTGATCGGAAAGGTGATGAAATGCCTATTTCTCTCAGTTTAATTTCTCCTATAAAAATTTATGCTGGTCTGACTCTTCATTTCCTTTTATCTTGCTTGATTTTCTTTATATAAGCGAGCCTTATCAGAAAATAAGATTTTGAAATGACGTAGCACTACCAGGTTTCTTCACTATTGAGTTATGTGAGCGACAATGATTAAAGAAGGAAGTTCGATGTTCGAGTGCTGTTTTCTGTGGACTATCACTAGACTTGCACCTTTTTTTTTTTTCTTTTTTGTATATATTATTGACAAGAATCATCAAGTCATCAACGTTTTCTATAAATCTTGTTTTCCTTTATGCTTGCAGTTCCCTCTGTTGCATCCAGGAGAAGGCGAATTTGTTTATGAGAGCTGCACGCCCTTACCATCTCCTTCAGGTTCCGTTGAAGGTCATTTCACATTTGTCCCTGGAAGGTATGTGAAACAAACTTTTGATTACTTTTAGAAGGTCTATTTCAATGAATCATGCTACCTTTGACCGACCTTCTTGTCCCAATGTCTTGTAACGAGAGGCAAAATCCTTCAGCAACAGAGTTTAGATTTAAATCCGATGTGATCGTAGAAATCTGTTGAGAAGAATGGGTGTGAGAGTGATATAAATACCTTTAAGAGAAAATAAGAAAGTCTGGAATGTATTTCGAGCGTAACCAATGAGTTCACTTTTGTATGAGAATTATTACATAAACATCGTTTTCTTCCTACATTTAGTTTCTTTTTGGTTAAGACCGGCAATATTTTCCCGATAAACGGCAACGAAAATTGATAAACGAGCTTAATTGAGCTCAAGCTTTGAGTAGCTCAAACTTGCCACTGGTCGAGTTCATCACAATTCTAGTACACCCTTTCTTTTATGATGCCCAAATATGCCCATCATTCCTCGGACTGATGTCGGAATATATGAAGTGAACACAGGTAGTTACTAATGTTAACTTTGATTATTTTGTGGTTAGGTTGGCTGATCCAACAGGCGGTCCATTTGAAGTTAAAGTGGCAAGGTTCCCATTAGAAATGCCAGATTATGTTTTTTGACAAAAATTCCTGATTTCAGGCTTTTTGTCTGTTTGTATGTGTGAAAACCCTATTTTGCTCTTTCATCACATTTTGCCATATTACTCTCATTATAAAATTTGTTACTGGTCATTAATGAATGGGGTTTGGGGTTTGCTTGTGTGTAAAACACAGAATATATTGGGTAAATTACACTCCAGGTCATTAAACAATTAGTAAGTTTATGTTTTAGTCACCCAATTTTAAAAATTTACAAGATGGTCATTGAGTTATCCAATTTGATATTTTTTCAATTTTTGTAATGACACGCGTGGCACCATATCATCACATTGGACTAAATTTGAGAAATATTTTTCAAAATCCAAATACAATTTATATCATCTGCCATTTAACTTTGACGAAACATGTCAACTTGAATGGATAACATATTTCATGTTCCGAATTTTAGTTTCGTTGGTATCAATGATGAATGCTGATATGAAATTTTCTTATCTATGAGCTTACCCACTAAGATGTGCTATGAGCTTACCCACTAAGATGTGCATTAATCTTCAACTATTTGCATACATAAATTAATGTTGTCATATAACGTTTGGTGTTGCATTATTCACTATGATGTTACATGTATGCATGCATTGAAATGCTATCAAATTATCGATACCCTTTTCGGCTCATTTGTATCGACGTTTAAGGGGCCGAAAAGGGTTGAAACTACAGGATGGATTACAACCTGGTTTTTGTCAAGTTTCATTTCATTTTTCATTTCTAGGGAACTCGTCGGGGTCGGGGTTGGAATAAGTCGTATTCATTTGAATGCTTCTATGTGATTTAAACTCAAACCAATTTGAGCTTTAGCATAACTTTAATAGAAAAGTGCCTAGAATCCGACCTCATATTAAAAAAAGAATACTGCCATACGTTGTAGGGGTATATATATCTCTTGATACCTTTAAATTAGTTTTAATGTTCAAATTAATGCTTATGGTTTTTTTTTTTTTTTAAATTGGCACTTGAATTCGACTTCGGTCACATGTTTTAGCCCATTTTTAAATTAAATAATTAGGCACTTTTCTTAATTCTTTTCACTGTGTTTTATGTTAAGGTTTTTGTTTTCGGTTATGTGGTTTGTTCTTGTTATTGAATTGATATAAGTATTGAGGGCTTGTTTAAATTAAATGGTAAAGGTCAAGGGCTTTTTCCATAATTTAGTCAAAACGTTTCACATTGTATTTTCCATGAATATTTGTGTTGATTACTTGATTTTGTAACTGTTCTTTTCTTCTTAATGAAATTTAAAATAAATAATATGCAAAATGAAAAATATAATAAAAACGAATTTGCCAAAATATACACAAAATACTAACACTTAAAAAATTATTTAAATTATTTTAAAAAGATTATAATCAAAACATAAAACTCTTTGCTTGTAGTTAAACAAGTGATGGAAAGGTGACGTCAGTTCTATTTTGATCATTCAACTATTGACTTCATTCTATTTTGGTGATTTAATTATTAATTTTTTTATTTAATCACTAAACTTTTCGAGATTCTAAAAAATAAAATTAGCCCTTTAATGTTTTCACATTTTATCAATTTGATCTTAAATATAAAAAATAAGACAAATTTGGCCCTCAATGTTTACAAAATTTGTCATTTTAGTTCAGATTCTAAAAAATTCAATATATTTAGCCCTCAACATGTATATTTTTACGATAGTAAAAATACAATTTCATTATTTTAATAGCCTATATCTTTATAATTTTTAAAAGATTAAATCAATTTTTTATCATTTTTAGGGGGCCTAAGTGTAATTTTACCATTTTTAATTTGAAATCTTATAAATTATAAAAGGGTCTAAATGGAAAATTTTTCATTTTAAGGGGGACCGGCCTCTGCCATGGCACCCTCTAAAATGGTAAAATTTAAATATAGGCCCTTTATAATTTATAAAAATTTAAATTAATAATGTTAAAATTGTATTTTGCCCCCCAAAAAATGATAAAAAGTTGATCTAACCCTTTAAAATTGTAAAGGTATAGGCTATTAAAACGATGAAATTATTTTTTTTACTATAAAAAAATAAACAATTTACTTCTTGCCTCTCCAAAAAAAGTTTCTAGCTCCGCCGTTGGCCTCTACCAGCCCCTCTGGCTTCACCACTATCATGTATACTTCATGTCAATATACAAGTATCGATTTTTAACAATAAAAATAGATAAAATTTTGAACAGAAGGATCAATTTGGTCTTTGATCTAACATACATGGACTAATTTGATCATTTCTTAATTGAAGGATCCAACTCTTAGTATAAAGACTTACATAATACTTTTATAATATAATAACTAAATCGAAAAAATTACAAATTGAATAATCAAGATTTTCGATTCCATGGTCTTTCTTTGCTTCTCTTCCCTCGTCTATCTTCTAAGGTCATTTTTCTATAATCATATATATATATATATATGTATATATATATATTCTTATTCTTAATTTATTTATATGCCAATTTTACCCTTTTTGAACCTTTTTAAGAAAATTTCAAATCCTTCCAATGTGAACACAAGATTTTCATATTGAAATTCCATTTATGGCATTAATTTAGGCACTTGATTTTTAAAGTAAAGTGAGTAATTATTTAGTAATAATTAACTAAAAATAGTTATCTAAAACAAGTGTACTCATGATTTTCATGCCATATTTAATGCTTGTTTTAATTTCCTAATAATTAACTAAAAATAGTTTGTAATTAATTTTTGTGCATTAATTACTTAAATATTCGTTAATTGATTGAATATTAATGTAACGTCAATTATTGTTAATTTTTTTATTTTTTATTAATTGTCTCATTTTTTTGAGAAATTAATAATTTAACCCATATTTATGCCATTTATTGAATTTTGCTTTCAAAATTCAAGCTTGTTCAATTAAATCCATCTGTTAAGCAAATTTGATTTTCATTCAAAATAGTATACAATAAAAAGGTATAATGACAAATTTAGTTCTTAATATTTATATTTTTTGTCAATTTGGTCCTTATTCATTTTTTTAGTTAAATTTGACCTTCAACTTTTTAAAAAGGAGACAAAATTGACCATTATTCTTATAAAAATAGTCGAATTGTTTTTTTAAATATTGAATAAAAATTAAATTTCTAAATATAGCAGCCTATAATTCACGTCTACTTCATTTTTTTTAATTTTATGATTTATATATATTTTTTATTTTTTAATATTTTATAATTTTAAATTATTTATTGATGTGATATATAAGATAAATAATATCATATCAGTATGAGGTACAAATAGACTGTCACACATATTCGCATGCAAACATCATTCAAAAATTAACAGTTAAATTTAGCTAAAAAATAAGATTTCATTGACAAAAATGTAAATGTTGAGGACTCAATTTATCACTACGCCAAAAATAGAAGCCGACTACATATTTTGAGTTAATCAAGTACCATGATCTAGATTTTAGTTCGACAAGTTCAACTACTTAATCTAATTAGACAACAAATAATGGTCATATTAAATCTAGCTACTTAAATATAATTAGATAACGGTCATCGATCATATTAAACATTTGAGTTCTTTTTCCAAATTGGAATTGACAATGATCAAATTAGACTTGAATTTATCGAATTAAATTCCCGTTAGATTGCAATCTTACTTACTTTTACTTCAAAGAATATATAAAAAACCCGAATATAGGTTTAATTAGTTCACCCGCTTTTATTTTTAAAAATTTAGTCATTTTACTTGCCCGATTTAGAAACTAATGTCTAACAAAAAAAACACCATTAATAAAATTTTCGTTGAATTAATATTAGAAAAGTAAAACTAAATTTGAAAAGTTTAAAATGTACGGGGACTAATTATAAATTATACCTGGAAATAAAAAGGAGTAAAATATAATGTCGTAGATCTCTTATTATATATAAAATTTTATTTATTAAATTTCCCTTTTTCTCTGTTTGGCCCTTTTCCCACCATGTGAAATCATATCCTTTGTTTTCGATTCCGTTTCACTTTTAATTAAAAAAAAAAACATTTCATCATTAATTCCTCCCAATTTCCTTCCTTATATGAATTTTTTTGATTTATTTCCATTTATTCTCATTTTAATTTAATTTTTTAAAAAAGAATCTAGCGTTAGATTTTCAAGTCCCTGAAAAACCCCATCATTTTCCGGGGAAAAAAAATCTCTATTTAAACTACTGCTGTTGTTGTTTTTTGTTTTCCATTTTTCTTCACCAAATTCTCAGTTCGATTTTCAGTAATTTTCTTTTTATTTATCGTTTCCCATTTGTTTTCTGTTCCCCTCTTCTTCTTTTTTTTTTTTTTTTTATTTTCTTCTTTTTCTAGTTTCAGATCTTTGCTTTTCTTAGGGTTTTTGTTTCTGCTTGGGTTTTAGTTCCAAAAAAAAAAAAAAAATAGAGACTTAGGGGTTTCTTTTTGAATTTTTCTGAGAAAATGGAGAAGGACAAATCCCCAGGCTTGCCACCGCCGTCTGGTCGGTATACTGGGTTTGCGGCCGTCGGGAATGTTTTGAACTCAACTGGATGTTTTGGTCAAAGTTCTGATGCGAATCGTTTTAGTCAGGATATTAGCAAAATGCCTGATAATCCACCAAAGAACTTAGGTCATCGCCGTGCTCATTCTGAAATCCTTACTCTTCCTGATGATATTAGCTTTGATAGTGATCTCGGTGTTGTTGGGGCGGCTGATGGACCGTCGTACTCTGATGATACGGAGGAGGACGTGTTCTCTATGTTTATTGATATGGATAAGTTCAATTCTTCTTCTGCAACATCGACTTTTCAGGTTGGTGAGTCGTCAGCCCCTGCCGCTGCTCCGGCGACTGCTCAGGTGGCTGCTGCTGCATGGACTGGGATGAATGGTGAGAACCAGAGTGTTACTGTTGGGTCTTCGGAGAAACCGAGGGTTAGGCACCAACATAGCCAGTCGATGGATGGGTCGACCAGTATTAAGCCGGAAATGCTTATGTCCGGTTCGGAGGAAGTTTCCCCTGCTGAGGCTAAGAAAGCTCTGTCTGCTACTAAGCTTGCTGAGCTTGCTATTATTGATCCCAAGCGTGCTAAGAGGTATCTCTTTTTTTTTTTTCTTTTTTTTTTCATTACAATTTCTTAAATATATACTCAGTTGATTGAATTGGAATATATTGTTAGCTTTTTTAATTATGAATTTAGTTAAAAGATTCATGCTTTAGAAGGAAGGATTGCTGTTTAAGGAGGTAGGGATTTTTACTTTTTTTACTATGATATTTGTTTTAATGACGACACAATTCTGTTTTATGAGTTTGGTGATTATATTTTGGGATGGAAGTGTGATCTAACTCATGGCTGAAGTTATATCAGTGTGGTATGTGTTAGTGAAAGAATTGTGCTGCTTGCTCTCAAGATAGTAATTTGTCGTTAGCTTAAATCCCAGCATTAAGCCTTTTGCATCGAGTTCCATGTGATGTTAATTTGTTGTTAGCTTAAATAACAGCATTAAGCCTTTCGCAACGAGTTCCATGTGATGTTAATTTGTTGTTAGCTTAAATCCCTGCATTAAATGTTCGCAATGTGCTCCACATGTTGTTAATTTCTTGTTAGCTTAAAGTCCAGCATTAAGCCTTTCATGACATGCTCAACGTGATATTAATTTGTTGTTAGCTTAAGTCCAGCCCTAAACCTTTTGTAACGTGCTCCACGTGATGTTAATTTGCCGTTAGCTTAAAGTCCACCCTTAAGCCTTTTGTAACGTGTTCCACGTGATGTTAATTTGCGGTTAGCTTAAAGTCCAGCCTTAAGCCTTTTGTAACGTGCTCCACGTGATGTTAATTTGTTGTTTGCTTAAATCCCAGCATTAAACCTTTCCGATGTGCTCCGCGTGTCATTAGTTTGTTGTTAGCTTAAAGTCTTGCATTAAGCCTTTCATAACGTGCTCCACATGATGTTAATTTGTTGTTAGCTTAAATCCCAGCATTAAGTCTTTTCCAGTTTGCTCCACATGTTAGTTTAAAGTCCAGCATTAAGTGATGTTGTTACTCTTTTTTTAGCTCAATTCCCAGTATTAAGCCTTTCACTGTCATGGCAAGGCCATCTTCATAAAGATGCCATGGCTCAGAGACTACTTAACTAGGTTTTAACTTGAAGCTAGCTTGAAACTAGGGCAGTTGCCTAAGTTATTGTTGGCTTTTTTATCTTCCATTGTTTGCATCTCTTGGTAACCTCCTCTGTTGTCCCCTCTTATTCCCCTCACCTTAAAAGAATCTTCCCCTTTGTATTAGACTTATCTTTTCCACAACAGGGATGATTGTTGTTACCCTGAATTTTTTTCTTTTCAATTTGATGCCACCTTCTTTTTTCTTTTAAAAAAACAGGATCTGGGCAAATAGGCAGTCTGCTGCTAGGTCAAAGGAAAGAAAGATGCGATATATAGCTGAACTCGAAAGGAAAGTTCAGACCTTGCAAACTGAAGCAACATCACTCAATGCCCAGCTGTCTCTGTTACAGGTGGTTTCATAAGCTCCACACCCTCTCCTTGATTGTGTGCCAAATGCTGTTATATATATTGGACCTTCATATATATATATATTATGATTTTGTGTTCTTTTAACTTATTTAGATCTAGTGTTTCATATAACTCTTTATCTGGTAACTATGAACAGAGAGACACTGGTACTCTGACTGCTGAAAACAATGAGTTGAAACTGCGCTTGACAACAATGGAGCAGCAGGTTCATTTGCAAGATGGTGGGCGCCTCTTTAGAACTTGTTACTTTTAAATACCAGATACCAATATGTTTGCTTTATTGCATCTTTCCGTATACCTTTTTTGTGTAGTCCTCTTCATCTTGATGGAAAAAAATATCATGGGACAATATGCTATTTCATGATGATGTGAACATTTTACATGTGAGAATCTGGTTGAATGGACATTTTTAGTTTTAATAATACAATAAACAAGACTCTTGGAGAGATGTTTCAATATGTGCTTAAATTGTTATTTAGTTTAGTGAATTGAGGCTCTTTGTTTTATCTCTTATAACACAAAGAGGTTCATTATTGATGACAACCACAAGTAAGCAATTGTTGTTGTTGTTTGTAAACAATTGTGTTTTTCATTCTTTCCACTGCACCTTTTTAAACGCTTTTATGTACTTCTGCTACTTATTGCAAAGATTTGAGATTATGTATTCATTGGTATGGACGTGTGTGTATAGGGTCACACTGGTCGCAGTTTAAGGCTATTCTTTCTTGGCTAGACTAAAAAATCCTGCTTGCTTTTGATTAATTTGGCTTTTATTACTTTATTTGTGACAATGTGCTAGTAACGATACGGATATGTATCAAATTTGAGAGAAAAAGTAGGTATTTATTTTTAATGGCTGTATGACCCGTTGAGTTTGACTTCAGTTGGAAGCAGATAGTATATACTATAACCTTTGTTGGACTCCTAATTGCACTAAATGTAGCATGTTTAGGTGAAACCAGTTTCAATTATATTTTTGCACTTACATATCGAAGTAAGATCTATAATATGGCTGATATAGGTTCTGAATATTCAATCTTTGTGGAGTTGAACTCGAGCTCTAGCAATTCGAGTTTGATAAGAGAGTAAAATGTTTATCGAGTGAAGCCTGAGTAGATTACAAGTAATACCCCTAGCTTTTGATAATATGTGTTTTACTCAACTGTACCTCAGATTCCTTTCCATGCACAGAGACAGTATTTACTATTCCGATGTACTCGAGTGGTGCATGATGTAGTTTTTCCACTTTTGGTTTGTATATCAGTTATTATGATGTAGTGAGTAGTTTTTGATGTGGATTTGTATATAAGTTATGAATATAAATGCCTCTTGTTCTACTACCATAAACATGGGATTTATGTTTGAACTGCTTTCATTATCGCTCATACTCATGATTCTTTTTCTTTTTGTTGTTTGGTAGCATTAAACGAAGCACTGAAAGATGAAATCCAGCATCTGAAAGTACTGACCGGCCAATCTATACCAAACGGTGGACCAATGATGAACTATGCGTCTTATGGAGCTAATCAACAATTCTACCCCAATAATCAAGCTATGCATACTCTGCTAACCGCGCAGCAGTTCCAGCAACTTCAAATCCAATCCCAGAAACAGCCGCATCCATTCCAGCCGCAACATCAAATGGGGGACATGGGAGTTAGAGGTCCCTTGCAAACCCCTAACCACAAAGATGCTTCATCGGATGTCAGCTTGACAGCATCAAAGGATTGATGGGTTAGATAGGGCATTTTGCTTCATCAAAGGATTGACAGCATCGGATGCTTCATCAAAGGATTAAGACTTGGTATTTTGGGTTCCTTTTTATAGATAGGGCATATGTTCCCTTCCATATTTGTTGTTTCACATCTCTTTATCTCTCTAGGCTTTTTTCCCTATAAACTTTATTTCTAGGTTTGTTATATTTACATGTAGGTGGAGACTGAACTAAGATTTATATATAATATTATCCGGTATAGTTTTACCGTTTCCGAAGTTGTCCGATTTTCAATCTGTTTCGTGCCCCATTTTTGTTGCTCTGCTTGTTGTGTGTCATGTTACTTGGATTTGAATGTGTCTGATATAGGTATTTGGGCAAAAGTACAAGGGGGCTTACATTTTGCTTTTTTTACTAAAAAAAAAAGGGTAGATTAGTGTTTTTACATTAGATCAAAGAGTAGAGTGGTATTTATAAAAAAAACTCATTTTGACATACAATGATAAGTTTTTAACAATAAAAAATGATGAAATTGTAAACAGAAGAATCAATTTGCTTTTTTATTTTACGGATAGGAATTTATTTATCCATTTTTCTGAGTTGAAAAGGCAAAATGTGATTTTACTCCTAATATAATGATTTTTATGGTACTTTTACTTGGGTATTTGCCTTGTTTTTTTAGTTTTTCACATACAAAAAGCTAAAGTACCAGGCAGGCCTTTGTTCTTTAGTGTGAGTTTGGATGGATGGTGTGGTGTGTTTAGTTTATTTTTTGTTTCACGCCACAATATCGTTATAGTATCTAATTTCACTGTCATCACTATTTTTACACTAATCGCATGTAAACATACTTATTTTTTTGGAAACCTTTGAATTAACCCTTATCTTAACTTGAAAGTGTAATACAAAAGGTGACTTGAAAGTGTAATACAAAAGGCGATGTGTGACTTGATCTTGTTCATATCGAATTTTTGGGTAAATCAATTATTGATGAGAAAATAAGGGATGCTCTTTTTGACATTAGTGATGACTTCCATGCCTTTTTCTTCCAGAAACAATAGAGTTTAGCAGGGGGAGTAGTTTGCGAATGGGTTAAAACAATTTTCGCTAATGGTACTATGGATTCGAATTTAAATAACATCCTGATTGTTCTTTTCCCTAAGATTTCAAATCCTGAGAGCTTTACACAGTTTTGTCCTATAAGCCTTTGCACGGTTCATTATAAGCTTATTATCAAGGTAATAGCTAATCGTTTCAAGCTTATTTTCCCCAAAATTATAGCTCATGAGCAGACTGGATTTATTGCCAGAAGGAATATCACTGACAACATTGTCATCACGCAAGAGGCAATTCAATCTATGCGAAGCAGAAATAAAAGGGAGTGGATGACGATCAAAATTGACCTAAAAAAAAGCATATCATCGATAGGATTTCATTGATGTTTCATTACAGGCGGCAAGTATGCAGGATTGTCTTAGAAATGTTATAGTATCTGCTATTAATAACTCCACCTTACAGGTTTTGTGGAATGGAGTCCCGTCTAATAAATTCCGGTCGGGCAGAGGGATTCGATATAGTTGTCTACGTTCTCCCTACCATTTTGTGTTATGCATGAAATGGTTTGGTCACAGTATACATAATGCTATTTCAGTTGGGGAGTGGGGTCCTATACATTTGTCCAGATCAGGACCTGCCTTTTCTCATCTATTTTTTGTTGATGATCTTGTCATCTTTTGCAAAACAGATTTGAAGCACGACAGAATCCTTAATAGGATTTTAGCAAAATTTTGTGAGTTTTCAGGTCATAGAATCAATGCTTAGAAGACTAATATTTTCTTTTCAAACGTGGATGAGGCTACAATAGAAAATATAAGTAACTCGTTCAGCTTTCAACTGGTGCAAAATCTTGGTTACTATATGGGAATTCCTCTTTTTCACCAAAGAATAACTAATAGCACCTTATACTTCGTTGTGAAAAAAGTTCGCAAAAAGTTGGGATGCTAAAAAGCTATCCTTTGTTGGTCGGGTTACCTTTGGCTCAATCGGTTCTCTTGTCTATCCCTAGCTATTTTATGCAATCATTAAGGGTTCCTGCAAAAACCTGTGAAGAAATTGAAAACATGGTTAGGAAATTCATTTGGGGTCCTTCCGATTGTTCTTCCGATGGCAAGAAGAAGATGCCCTCGGTGGGATGAGACGTTAACTAAGGGATTGCGGAGGGCTTGGAATGAGGCAACTACGTGACCAAAACACTGCTTTTCTGATGAAACTTGGATATAATACTGTGGCAAATACTGATGCTTTATGGGTTCGTGTAAGCCGTTCAAAATATGGGATGAAGGAGAGTATGCTGAAAAATATTGCAAGAGGCCACAGTTCGTTCCTTTGGAATGCTATCTCAAAAGTTTGGCCTCTCTTATGAGACAACTTAATCTGATTAGAGGGTGATGGAAACAACATTAGATGCTAGAAGGATCCTTGGATTCCAAGTATAGGGCCTTTGATTAATCATATACTTGTTTCAGCAAATTTTGTTTCAAATTGCTTTCTTTAAGTATATGAATACAGAGGAAGGGGCATGGAATCTTGAACTTTTACGTGTATGGATATCATCTGACGTTGTATGATGTATTGTGAGTGTCCCTCCACCGCATCTTTCAGGGGGTCCAGCTAGGATTTCATGGTGCCATACAACTATAGGTGACTTTTCAGTCAAAAGTGCTTACAAGATGTTAAAAGAAGATTCTTGGAATTTAAGAGAAAATAAATGGAAAATGGCATGGAGATACCCAGGATCTCAGAGTTCGTTTCTTCATTTGAATTGCTCTAAAATAAAGAATCCTTACAAATACCGAGAGAGTTAGCAGAGGAATTGGAGTTGACCATTCATGTCCCATTTGTGGCCATGGTTCGGAAGACGTTTTACACATGCTTAGATATAGCTCAGTGGCTAAGGATGTCAAGCTAAACGTCATGGCGATAAACCAACAAAGAACTTTTTTTTGAGATAATTGACATGACTGGCTAGTTTCTAATATGCAGGACTTTTCGAAAGTGCATGTGGGAGGAGTCAATTGGGCCTGTCCTTTTGGACTCCTATTTTGGTGTATTCGGAAGAATTGCAATATTTTTTTTCTTTTAGGGTTTAACGAGGAATTGAGGGTGGTTGTCAAAGTTTTAGATACTTGGGCCAAACAATACTCTGTGGTGTCTAGAGATGATTCCATTTGCTGCCAGGAACCTACGGTTGAGAAACCAAAAGCAGGGTGTTGAAACCATTTTTTGACAAAAACGGGTGTCGAACTTGGGTTTTGAAAATGAATAAAAAAACGGGAGTCGCCACCGACCTTTATTAGGTGTGATCGGATCACCTTTGTTTTAATAAAACATTTGATTTACTAAAACGGGGTTTTTGGTCTACGAATATTCGAGAAAACAGGTTCGGGAGTCGGTTACGTGTGAGGAAGGATTAGCACCCTCGCAACGCCCGAAAATCGGTACCAAATTGATTAATTGATGTCCCAATGTCGAAAGTTTAAAAATTTAGAAACGAATTTAGAAATTTGGGTCTTTTTTGAGATGTTTGAGTCTTCTTAAAATTGGATATTGAGATTTCCTTGTTTCAAAGGGACCAAATATCACATCCAATACATAGGACACGATAATTTCAATCCTCAAATCCAAGGTCGTCCCTTAATCCCTAAGACTCATTTATTAAAATAACAAAAGGTTATTCAATTATTTGGTCAAGCAAGAGAACCGAGACCCAACACATAGGGCACGGTCCCTCGAATTTCCAAATACGAAATATTGCCTTATTTTCGAAAAATTTTTAGCTTTTAGGGTGAAATTGATGAAAAACTATGTTTTAAAGAAACGTTATTTGAAAACGGGAATGGGGTCATGCGGTGAATAATGATGATGTGACGCGGATTTGACGTGAAGATCACGTGATATACATAATATATAACATTTAAGTCAATAATGGTGAAATTAGTAACAATAATAGTGATAAAGTTAGTATATACAAGTAATAATAAAATAATAATAATAGTAATAATGAGAGATATATACGATATAATAATATAATAATAGTAGTAATAGTAAATAATATAGTAGTAGTAATAACAATATGAAATATATATAACATAAAAGCATGCTAATAATAATAATAATGTAATATACAATTAGTTAAACAAAATGATAATAAAATACGTACATAAAATATAATAATGGTAATATAATAATAATAAAATAATAATAACAATAGTAAATATATGTAGTTAATAATAATAATAATAATAATAATATCTGATAATAATAATAAAATAATAAAGCAAATAACAATAATAATTATAAAATACTAAAAAGGACGAAATTGGATAAAAAAGTGAGTTTGGGATCGACTTGAAATAAAAGAAAGGGGGAAGGACAGATTTGCGGCATGCGTGCGAGGAGGGGGACCAGAATGGCAATTATGCGGCGCCTTATCTTATTTGCGTTTTCTTATTGGATGAAATTAGAACAAAAGAAAAGAACGGGGCAAATTTAAAATAATGAGGAAATCTGATTAGGAATGTAAATATTGTGGAAGGACCTGGGGAGAAATTAACCCATCGATGGGGGGACGCGCGGATCCTGAGTCGGATCCGGGTCGACGCGCGGATCCCCCCTACCCAAAACGACGTCGTTTAATTGGGGCTATAAAAGGCCAAATTTTTTGTTCTCCCTCATTTGTTCCGTGTTTCTTCGAAAAAAAAGGGGTGAGTCCCTGATTTTTCTCTGGGTTTTATCCAGAGACCGACCGTGGGGTCCTACTTTGTGGTATGCGCTGTGCACGCGTCATGTGGTGGCGGAAAATCGCAAAAGGTACGTCCTTTCTTCCCTCTTTTTTTTTTTGTTTTATTTATTTATTTTTTATATTATGTATATGTATTTCGGAATAAAACAAAAAACGACAAAATGAAATATTTTCGAAAAATACCTAGATAGATTCGTATTCTAGATCTCGCCTTTGGGATTTCCGTTGCAGTTGTATTTGAATCTGTTTTTTTTGGTTTCGAATGAAAGATTGAAAAAAACCCTTTCGTATTCTCTTTTTTGCTTTTGAATCTGTTGTTTTTTTGATTTTCTCTGATTGATTACGAATAATCCAAAAAAAAGGTCCCGTGTTACAGTTTCTTTTTCTGGCTTTATAGCCGACTGAAAATAATAAAATAAAAATAAACCAAAATGCCGTCTGTTTCGTGGATCTGTTGTTTTCTTGCCCTTTTGCAGATTGTGGTAGACAATGGGAAGTGGAGACCGGCGATGTGTGCGTGGCGTGGGTCTTTGCTGGTGCGGCTGGTGGAGGAGCGCGTGTCTACATGCTGCATGGCAGCGGCTGCTAGGGTTCCAAAACCCTAGCTCTTTCTGGTCATCTTTGGTTTCGGGCCTGTTGGGCCTTTCAGATTTTTGGGTTATTTTGTAATTGGGTCCTAGCTGGTCTTGGGCCTCGGGTTGATGGGGTCTGTTTGGTTTAAAAATGGTTTAATTGGGCTGTTTTTGTAATGGACTTTGGACTTTATTTTATTGATTTTTTTTGGTTGTTTTATTTAATTTTTGGCTTTGCAATTGGGCTTGGGTTTATTGGGTTTAGGGCCGGGCAAATTTGGTTATTACACAGGGAATTGGGTTTCCCTAAATACTGATGAAATTGTTTTGTGCGAGATGAAAATGGAGAGTGGATCATTGGGTATAACCACCATTTGAGAAAGCGCTCAATCTTTGATGCTGAACTATGAGGCATTCTGGATGACCTCAAAATAGTTCAAAGAAGAGGCCATGACAAGGTTATAATCCAAACTGATAGTTTGGAGGTAGTTAAATCGATTCAAGACAGTGCATTGACCATATCAAATTCTACTCTAATTAGGAGGATCCAACATCTTTTATCTTAGGGAGATCATTGACTTGTAAGACATATATCTAGGGAATACAACAATGTGGCGGACGCTTTAGCCAAATTGGCTTTTGAACAGAAGAAAGATATGCAAATTCTTGATTATCCTATAAGGGAGATTGAAGAAATCCCAGAAAGAGATAGAATTAAAAATGTGTTATTTCATAATATTTCTTGTAATTAATTGTTAGCTTTGTTTTATTTCACCAAATAAAAGTGTAATATAAAATTATATTCAACCCCTTTAAGCTCCTTAAGTTTTTAATTTAAACCTTTTAAATTTGCACTTAACCATTCTTGTAATTTTGTATGTTATAATGCGGAGACACTTTTAATTTAGGTATAATGTCAAATTTAGCCTTTAATATTTATTTCTTTTATCAATTTAGTTTTATTCTTTTTTGAGCTAAATTTAGTCATTGACCTTTCAAAAAGAGTTAAATTATTTTTTTAATGAAAATTTTGCCTAAAACATTAATGCTTCGTTTGGTTACTATAGTATAATAAACGAGTAAAAAACATGTTTAACACGTGTTTTAAAATATTTAGACATAAAATAAAGAATAGTTAGTACAAATTTAAACGCGCAAATTAGAAAGATAAATAAAAACCATTGTAAAAAATAATACATTTTTAAAATAAACGAAAATTTTTCATTTTCTTTGCTACAAACAAATCATGTAAGTGGTTAAAAACTATCAATTGTGAACTAGTTTATAATTAACCAATGACTAAAACACGTGGAAAAAATAATACTTTAACCAAATGTAGCATAATATTTTTAACATATCGATATAATAACATCGCGTGGCAGTTCTTTTATACTTAAAGCTGACATGATACTATTTATCTTATATATCACATTAACAAGTAATTCAAAAATTATAAAAAAAATATTTTTAAAAATCAAAATTATAAAAATTTTCAAAAATAAGCATGGAGTACATATAAATTATTATGTGGGTTAAAATATTTAAAAATTTAACATTTTAATCACTATTTTTAATAAAATATTAATTTTAAATATTTGAAAGGTTATCGATTTATACTGCCGGCCACCATTTTCTTTCTTATCCTATGCCTTTTGCATTTTTGCAAGCTAAGTGTCTCCCTTTATAAAGGTGATGTTACTTAAAAGGTCACGGAGGAAGTCTCTTTGATACGAGAGATCCGGACATGCTTCACATAGGTCAGTGATAAAACAACTAAAATTCAAATCTTAGGGTTAAAATTTTTTCTTCATGTAAAGATTTATAATTTTGCTTTTATCTGATGGAGTAGCAAAATAGAAGGACTTAACCACGACCGGAGAGGACCAGCACTAGAGATGTTCATGGGTCAGGTCGGGTTGAGTTTGAATCAGGCTTAAACATGATATTAACATGTTTTATACTTGTCCAAGTCTGGTCCAATCCGGAATCTACACCTAAAATTTTGCCAAAATTCACCTATATTTACAGAAGATTAACCCAAGTCTATATTTTTATACATTTTTTATTTAGTGAAAATTTTTATATAGTCATCTTAACATTATTTTAATATAAATAGATTAGTATTATATATTTATTATATATTTTATTTTTTTAATGTGTTCTAAATTACACAATATATAAAAAAATATAAAGTATCATAAATTTAAAACGGGTTGGGTTAGATCGGATTCAAGCCTTGAATGTTCAAACTAAAGTTTAACCCATATTTTAAACGGGTTTAATTTTGTTTTTCAAGCTAATTTTTTAAATTTAATATTTTTATTTAAATCCTTTCAAAATTTCGAGCGGACTTTTAACCCTGGACAAATAGGTTAAACGAATGGAAAAACTATTTCTAAAAGTTACTTTTCCTTCGTAGAATTTCTAGGAGCTAAAACTTGTTGAGTTCACCAATTGGATTCCCTTGGAAATAAAAATAGTAGCTTAGTTTATCATAAATAGGAAAGGAAGCTAGCATCTGTGTATCTAGCTAAGTTGAAGGTTTGAGTTTCCATGTCATAATCCAAAATCATCAGGAAAATAAGTTGGCTCACCTGTATTTATATCTTTGGTTTCTTCTTCACCACCGACGACTTGAATCGAGCAGGGTTACTTGAAGATTCTTCTGACACCTTTCTCCTATTTAAGCCATTCGATAAACAGGTCAAATCCCCATCATACATGAAAACATCATCTAGCAAATTCCTTTGGCTTCTGGATTAAAGATGACATCAATGTTAGAAACATGGCCGCCTAGAACAAAGAGCAATCACAAGGGGTGATAATAAAAGCAATACACCAATTCTGACCTGGAAAATCGATTTAATGAGGGCTTCATCTTCTTCTTCTTCTTCTTCTTCTAGTTTCTTTTCCTGTTAGCATTATAACCTTGTAGTCAGAATCACAAAAGAGGAAATATAAGCATGCTAAGCAAGGGGAGTACTACTTATCACTCCAATCCATGTTTGTATGTATGCATACTCATCTCCCTCTCACAACAAGTATGCGAGCATTCATAAAGTTTATAATATCAGAGTTCAGATTTAACAGAACTTGCATTCATTAAGCATAATTCAAGAAGACTATCTTACTAACATCAGAGTTCAGATTTGGACTGCCACGAAGTATCTTACCTTTTCTGCAGCAGTGCGTTGCAAGGCGTCCAGCATTGAATCTACGCACACCGTAGCATGTCTGGACTTCCTAGATTTCATCTCATAAAGTGCAGCAAGGATGTCCATCTCTCTTTTCGAATCCAACGTTCGGTTCTCCAACCATCCCTCGAGATTTTCTTTTCTGTTTCTCTCTCTCTCTCTCTCTCTCTCCACTTCCTCATCTTCAGCACGCCAATGTTCAAAATTTCTTGTTGCACCCGATTCAACCACATAATTTTTATTTTGTGGATCAGTCTTTATCGTCATCTCAGCAAAGCAATTGGTGCATTTGAAATAAAACCTATGCATTCGGATTCCCTTAGATGTCTCGCCTTCAACATCTTCTTTGCGGGAATTGAACTTGGTGCCTTGATAGATATAATTTCCGCATGTCTTGCAACGTATACTCATCGGAAGCATATTCCGAACCTTCATCTGTTGATTCTTCGGCCGCCAGGCCCTCGGAAGCTTCGACGGATCGAAGTCCTGCCGGTAATATTTGTTCAGTACTTTTCTTTCTCCCATCATCGAATATCACAAAGATTTTCGATCGGGATCTCAATCAAAATATAGCAGAGCGATGCAGAGGCGGAGAATAGAGCCCATTTTTGTTCCCACACCCAGCTCAGCTCGATCGGTGTTGTGAAAGGTGGTGATGAAAATAGTAACAAGTTTGTTCCCATTTTTGTCAACTACTCGCAAGTATTTGAGATCGTTGCAACAAAATAACTTCGTTGAAGAAGTATTCCAACGATTGAATCCATAAAGAAGTTGGTAACCGAACCAAATGCGGTAATCATGTGAATCCTCCTGATTTGAAGAAAACTCTGAAATCAATCTCCATCTCTTCGTTGTTGGACTCCAAATTACTCGACAACATCTTTATTTATTACCTTGCAGATATAGTGATTGTTGGAATCTTCATGATTTAGATAAAATCTTGTATATTCATCTCTATCTCTTCATGATTTGGCTTTGGATTTAAAATTTTAGATATAGAGTTTAAATCAAAATTATTTGAATCCTCCTGAAGACTCCAAAATTAACTTTGATTTTGAATTTAGGGTTTCATTCATACCAAAATTACTATTTTGATTTAACTATGTCGTCAACAACAATAATAATAAGCGTAGACTATAAAAATATTCACTTTTGTTTGTCATATTATATTTTTGTCACTTATATTTAAAATGTTACATTTTAGTCACTTACGTTATCATTTTATTACGAAGTAGTCACTCTATCGTTAAACTCCGTTATCTCCCTAACGACAATCCTACGTGGCAGCTTAAATGAGTTTTTAATGCCAACTTGGATGTCCAATTGTTGAGATGAAAATAAGTTTTTAATTAGGGTAAAATCAATTTTTTATCATTTTTAAAGGGAGTCAAAATACAAATTTACCATTATTGATTTAAATTTTAAAATTTCAAAGGGCCTAAATAGAAAATTTTCTATTTTAGTGGAGCCTGGGCCCTACCAGCCACCGTGGTTTTGCCCCAGTTTTTAAGTTGATAATTAAAATCCATTTGGACAACCACGTACGACCACCAATAGGAAGTTAATAGAGTTTAATGGTAGAATTAATGACCACTTTATAACAAAATGATAACGTAAACGATTAAAACATCACATTTCAAGCATAAATGACTAAAATGTAATCTGAGACAAATAAAAGTGACTAATTCTATAGTTTACCCTAATAATAATAATAATAATAATTCAACTCATTTCTAGGATTGAATAAAAAAAATCATAAATTAACTTACTCATAATAAATATAATAACAGAATTTTAAATAATTCCATTAAAAAAATATGATGTAAATAACAGTTTAAGCCGTTCTACTAAAAATTAGAAAATAACCTCTAAACGTGGTAATTACAAACTATGAACTACAGATAAACTACTTCAAACCCAAAAAACTAACCATTTTCAGATCTGAATAGATTTTCATATGCGGATTTGAACAAATTTTCCTCTTCAAACTTATTTGATTCAATGATAAAATTTGGGAAAATGTACAATGGAGAATCGTCACTAATCTTCATATTTTGTCGTAAATAATGCCTATTTCCATCTTTATCTTTCGACTTCAAATTCAAATTTAAATCCAAACCATCATTCCTATTTCTGATCCCAAAAGTAACATCGCTGCTCAAATCTTCGTGATTTGAATTAGAGAATCTGGAAATTGACTCCAGCTCTTCATCATCTAACTCCAATTTACTCGAATTTTGATTCGGACCTGCAACATCTTTATATATAATCTTAGGATCTTCATGCTTCACATAAAATCTCGTATCTTCGTCGTTCAACTTCAAATTCAAATTCAAATCCAAAACATCATTCCTATTTCTGGTCTCAAGAGTAACATCGCTACTCAAATCTTTATGATCTGGATTAGAGAATATCGAAATCAACCCCGTCTCTTCATCATTTGGCTTTGAAGGTAGGTTCATCTCTTCATGATTCTTCTCCGAACATAAGATTCTTCTCCTCTTCGTATTCAAGTTCGAATCCGAATCCGAATCAGCGGCATTTTTATTTCTGATCTCGCAAATAACATAATCCTTTGAATCTTCCCGTCTCAAAGAAAACTCATGCATAATCCAATGCCCATTATCCTGATTCATACGTTCATCGTTTTTGCAGCTAAAAGTAAAATACTTTTGATACCCTAAAAGCTTACCACTGTCGTCATAAACTTCTTTCGTATTCCGAGCAAGCCAACATCCCGAACCGGCGGTCCGATCGATTCTCAATCTACTCTTCTTCTTCAACTTCGTGAAAACCCAGTACGGAGTTTTCGAATTTTTGTCGAAAATATTCCAAGGCTCTTTGTTTGCACCATAAATATCAACCTGGATTAAAGGACTAGAAGGCAAACACTCTCCATTTACAATTGGGAAAAGGAAACGAATAAAAATTTCTTGTCTTGAGGGACGAAATTGATAACCATAGGGAACTGGAGAATTCAACATTATGAATCAACAGCTAAAGCTTAAATAAATATCCATATATATCGATATAAAAAATATTTTAAAAATTACAGATAAGACTGGTTCACATAGAATCCTTATAGACTTAGGAATACAACCTCTTCGAAACTGGAAATTAGAATATTTATATAAATTATTTTTTATAGATAAATCTTTAAATATATACCGGAAAAAGCTAAAGATAAAATTCTTAATTTCGATTTTATTGGTGATAAAGTTAATTCATTCGGTAAGGATTTCTATATTTTTCAATTTTAATGATTGGATCAAATCGAGTCGAATTATAAATCGAGATAAAAAGTTCGTCAGATATTTGAATGGATCTTAAAAATATTAAATTTCGAGTATAAAATAAAATATAAAATTTAATTAATTTTAGTTGTTTTCAATTTTATAATATGGTATTTAGATTATTATTATTATTTAATAACTATGTTTCATTTGTCGTATGGAGTTGTTGGTTAGAAATTTTTAACTCTATAAATAGATATTTATAAAAAAGGTAAATTACATAAATAATAATTCAAAATAAAAATTTTGTAATTTAAGCATTAACATTATGTAATTCAAGGGCTAGTTTGACAATGCTTTTAAAAAGTATTGTGAAAAATACTTTTGAAATGTTTAGTTTAAAATTTGAATGTTTAGTATTACAGTCAAAAAGTGATTTTAAGAAATAAAATGTCCATTTTAGACATGTTATTATTAAGTAACAAATATACATTTAAATAAAATTTAAATTAATTAATATTATTATATTTTAGTAAGAATATAAAAAAATTACTATAACTTGTTAATATTTTAATATATAAAATATAAATTTTAAATATTTTTAAGTAATAAATATTAATTATTTATAAAATTTAATTAGAATATATAAACTATATTTTAAATATTTAAATATAAGCCCCAAGAAAAAAAAGACTATGTTATTGGAGAGTTAAAAAAGTAATTAAACACTAAAAGTACTTTTGAGAAAAAAAAATTAAAAATTTTAACTTTTCCTTTTCAAAAGCACTTCTAAAAAACCAAAAATTCCAGCCAAAAACAGCTTGTTCTGTATAACTTTTTTTTCTAAAAGCTCTTTTGGAGGCTAAAGTACTTTTTTTAAGCACAGAAAAATAAACCCTTAATTTACGATATAATTACACTTTAACCTTCAAAAATATTAAAAAAATATATTTAATTCCTTTAAAAACGATATAATCATATACTAAAATACTATAAAATTATGTTTTAATCTCTAAAAAAATTATTATTCGATTTTGGTCTCCATAAAAAAATTTCTAGATTCACCCCTGAATCTAATCACACCCATAGTTAAGACTCGCACCCGAGTTCGAATAACACGGCCAATAGAACTCCACATTCAAACTGAATAAAAAAGATTAAATCCAGAGAAATACATGTTTCTTTTATTTATTCAAGTTATAATCAAAACATAAATTTCATATGAATTTGAACTTTCAACATCATAAACTTCATGGTAAAATAACAATAATGATGAACAATTATCAGTAAAATTGAAGTCCACACTTAGCAACAAAGAAATTTATGTAAAAATCTTTTGTAAGTTCAAAACCAGCCCTGAAAACTTATCCGATCATACCCGATGAACGCAGTTGATCAGAAACATCAAATCATCAAGAATATCCCGGTTTTTCCAACCCCGGAATTACCATTGAACTGCAGTGCTGTCAAGGGATGAGACAATGATCCGGACCTACATTGTACAGATAATGGCAACATCTTCGGAAATGAACTATGCTATTTCGATGCCTCCGAGTGGAACCGAACTCATCTGCAACGTTCTACTGTTTCCCATAAACCGAACAGAAGGCAGAGAAGGATCGGTAACGGATTCGATTTCGAGGAAGTTGAAATCATATGCACCAGACCGTTTCAAACTGAATACAAAAAGAAGTACAATCCATCCCAACATCGAAACAGCCCAATAATTAGTCATCCCATGAATCAAACCCCAAGCTATAGCATACCCCACTATGATTCCCGATAAATGACCGAGAAAACTCGCTTGCGGGACGATAATCGAAGTGAAAATCAACGACTCGAATGGCGCAAAACTAATAGGAAGCGAAACGAATCCGAAAAGATCCAATTTCGACGAAGGTTGCTTAACGGACAAAATCGTCATCCAACCAAAAACAACACAAGAATACCCAACAGCGGTAACTCGCCGGAAATACTCGAACTTAAACCGTTGAATCAAGATATGGTACAGTCCTAATACAAGTAAACCGGATAATACGACTAAAACAAGTGTATATTGTAGATAATAAGCTATTCCAAGACCTAAATAATCTAATTGTTCAACAATACCAAGACTCCAAAGTGCACTCATATTGAAAACAAGATGAATAACACTGATATGTGAAAAAGCTGAAGTAATTAACCTCCAATAGTGACCTTCAATGGCGGTCTCATAACTTATACCAACATGTTGATAACCAATGTTCTTCTTTTGTATGTAAAACCATATTGTTGTACATATACCTATTATACAGCTTGTTGCTGGTTTCTCCATTACCTCATAAAACAATGGCTTCCCCATTCCTAAAAGAAAATTGCTTCAGCCTCCTAATTTTGTACTTTATTCAATCAATGGATCAAAACCCAGAATTTCTATTCAAGAACCCATCAAAAGAATTCACTAAAAAAACCCAAATCTTGCATGAACTGAAAAACCCAGATCTAAAATACCCAATATTTTTCAAATACTAATAAATTAAATACAGAAAAAAGAACAAGAGGAATTGGGGGTGTTTCAGAGTGGATGGATAAACTGGTTGAAGCAAAAAAAAGAGAGAAAATTGAGAGAATTTAAAAGGAAATTTAAGAAGGGAGATTTGGGATCTTACGGGAGATTTGGGATCTTACTTTATGAGCTTTGATTGTAATTTTGTAAATCGATGTCACTTTTTTTTTGTTGTTGCCTTTCTAGATTTTACCTCTGGTTTTTCTTTTCGTACTTTACCAATAGGAGATCAGGGAAATGATTCAATGTTTTTTATTTGATTAATAAATGTGTCTGGGACTCTCGCGAAAGAGCGTTAAAATAAAAGGTTTATACTAAGATTTGATCCTTTAACTATGTTCTTTTTCTCATTTTGGTATCTAAACTTTTTTTTGTTCCATTTTGGTACTTAACTATAAGTTTTTTACCATTTTATCCAAAACTTACTGATGTTTAATAAGAATGTGCCATGTGACATATTATGGACAAATTTTCTTTTTGGGTAAAATTGGATGAAAATGATAATTTAGTTATCAAAGTGGGACAAAAAGATTTAGGTACCTAAATGAAGAAAATGTATAGTTCTAGAGCTAAATCCAAAATTAAAACTTAACCGGGTTGGGTTGGGTGATTTTTTTTTTCATAATCGGTGGGAGGTAATCCGAAATTTTCATTTATTTTAAAAGGTCAAATTTTAATTGTTGATCCCTCTATTATGATCAAATTTAAAATTTAATGCTTATACTTTAATTTGACACAATTTGGTCTTCTAAATTAATTTAATTCTACTAGTTGGTTTAGATAGTTAGCACTAACTATTTTGGTTGATTTTTTTTTTTTTTGCCATAAGAACACCAACTAAATTATTATATTTCCCATTGGCTTTTTCAAAAATAATAATATGAAGAATTAAATTATGCCAAATTAAAAATATAGGGATTAATTTATTCAAAAAATATAGGGATTAAATATCATATTTGAGAATAATAAATTGATCAAAATCATAATTTGACTTGTTTGAAAAATATTTTAAAATATTAAAAAATTATAATATAATTTATATTGATATAAAATAGTTTTTTTTTCTCTCTTTACATCACTACATAAATTTGGATTTATGGGGAAATTTTCATTTCTTAAGGCTAATTGTTGATTGATAGGGACACATTTTAATTTCTATAAAATAGAAAACATAATAAATATTTTTATTGCAATGAACCAGTAGTATGTATTTTTTTTTCCTTTTAAGTAAAGATAATTATAATCATTTTTGGTGAATTATAAGAGGAAGGTAAAGCTCTAATAACAAAGCGACTAGCGCAACTCAAACTCAGAGCATATCTGGAACGGTGAACACCCTGACTATTAAGCCAACTAAAAATTGCTCCAAATTAGTCTTTGTACATTAAAAATTTATTCAAATAATGACACTTATAATTTATTGTTAAGTTATTGTTGATTTGGACAAAATATATCATACCCAATTGATTTACTCAAAGATTCGACTGAAAAAAAATCATCTAAGAAAATCGATATATTTCTTAACTATCGTGTAGATAAAATAAATACGTACTTAACATATTTTTTTAACCACATGATACCTAAAAAATATATGATTTTTTTGGGTGATGGTTGAATTTTTTTATGGGTCGGATGAAATTATGAGTAAATCAATTAAATATGATATTTATCTAAATTACGGATAAATTAACGACAAATTACAACAGTATCATAATTTGAATAAAATTTTAATATAAAAAGACTGATCCATAGTAATTTTAGGTAAAATACTTCTAGTACACTTTCACCAATAACATCCTAATGTAATAATCATTGCATTTTTTTAATTCAACCAAACTAGGTTCAAACAATAAAAAAAACTCAAATTTGACTCATCCAACTCGAATCCGATTTAAGATAAAGATCAAATTATTCGAGATAATAATTAAATTTATTTATCTAATATAAAATAATTTTTATTCTCTCAAATTTAAACGGACTCGAATTTAAGTTTAAACTAAAATTTTTAATACCAAATAAAAATAAAATATATATTTAATGAGTACTCAAGTCCAACATTAAAAAACTTAAATTTCTCGAGTCAATATGACCAAAACTTCAATTTTCTTTCCTAAACCTAAATAACTTACCAATACATACATGCATCCTTACACCATAATTCAACCAAATGGATGTAATGAAGCATGAAATGTCAAAAGTAAGATTTTTTATTTTTCAAAGGTCAATTTCTGCTATTAAACCTTCTACTTGCTTAAATTATGAATTTAGTACTTATATTTTAATTTTATCAATTTTAATATTACACTTTTTGAATTGATCATTTTTAGTCCTTATATTTTTCAATTTATAAAATTTTAGTCTTGAATAAACAGCAAGAGTTAAATTCTTTTAATAATCGTGTATTATGTGTAACGTTATAAATTTAGTTCATGTTCTTCAACTAAATTATTCTTATTATTTATATTTTTTGATTGTGGTTTTTTTTTTTTTTTTGTGAGTAACTTGTGAAAATAACAAGCTGATATGACATTACACATGTCGTATCAATTTTTTGAAAATAACAAATAGCTATAGTTTGATTAGGACTAAAATTTTAAAATTTTAGATATACAAAGACCGAAAATAACCAAATTAAAGTATAAGTAATATATCCAAAATTTATACATAGCAAATTTAACCTTTTTCATATTTACGATAATTGCAATGGCTTAAGTTGTAAGATCCGCCATGCTAAATTGAGTAATACCTATACTACACATATATAGAGACAAACTTCTCTTAGAAAATATCATCAATCCTATATGTATTTTGTTCCTCTAATGTAGCTAATCCCTATAAATAGGTTTCAACATGCTCAAAATGAAATCAAACCAAAAATCTATACATATAAACAAGAAAGAGTTCGTACCAGCAATTTGGGGCACATTTGATAATCAATGGCTAGGCTGAACATCAAAGCATCAATGCTCTTTAACTTCATTCTGCTGATATCATTTCTTCTCATGATCACCATGGTTGAGAGCAAACTCCTGAACAGTAAGTAATTTACAATATACAAGATGAATCTTTTTAATCACAGATTTTATGTTTAATATTCGTTTTTTTTTTGTATTTTTTTAGATAATATAAATTTTAGCTTCAGAACTTGGCAACTAAGTCCAGTTTGGTATCTATATTTTTTTTTGTTCACTTTGGTACTTAAAACTTGGCAACTAGATCCATTTTGATCCTTAAACTTGAATTTTGTCAAGATTTAATGATGTGACTAGTATTCTTGGAACATGACTAGATTGACCAGTCAGGCCAATTGAACTGGGAACCGATTGGTATATTGGTTCAAAAAAAAAATGTTAAACCGAATGAATTAAAAATTGATTGAAACCAATAAAAATATAAAAGTGGGATTAAAACCACTAGTTGAACAAACTGAATTAATTTATTATATTTTAAATTTTTTTATGAATTTTTAACTATTTATTTAATTATTGTTGATCTAACAGTTGAACCAATTAAACCAATTAAATCAGAAACTAGTGGTTTGATTGGTTCAACCACTGATCCGGTTATTAGAACATTGCATGTGACACTCTAAGATTATACAATGTCATCATCAAACTTTTATATTTTTTCGAGTTTAGGGACCAAAATAAATTTAGTTGCCAAGTTTAAGTACTAAAATAAATGAAAAAGAATACATATACTGAAGTAAACCTAATTGTCAAGTTCAGAAGCAAAAAATTATATTATCCTTATTTCTTGGGCACAAATGAGGCCATAGTTTGGAAATAACTAGAAAGGGTTGCAAATGTCAAGATCCGAATCTCGGATTTGCTAAAAAGACTGTAGGAACCAACTACGCTAAATCCAAGGTTCGTTTTTTGTATCCTTGATGCTAGTTATGATTAACTTGTGGTGGTGCTTTCATGCAGTTGGGAATGGAAAGATGAAATTCCAGGAGGTGATGAAACAACCAAGGATAGCTTGTTCAGGCATCTGGTGCCCAAGGAAGAAACACTAATAAGCATTGATGATTTCATCAGAGTATTAATAATAAATCCACAGTGGGCTATATATATATATACACACACATATATATATAGCAAATAAACAAATATAGAGGAATAAATGATCAAATAGAAAAAATTTTACTGGCACAAGATTATCTTTCATGTTCTTTTTGGTTCGTTTTATTTAATATTTGTAAGTACAATTCTCAGCCCCAATAGCAAGTTGTGGCCCTCAGAAAACAAATTTAACACAAGAAGCAGGTCATCATATTTAACATCAGCTAATAGCTAGTTTGCACAAAAACTATTTTGGATTAGTATTTGGTTCCCTGCTAATGAACTCCATGCTTCTAGTAACAAATATATATGAAACTTATAAATCATTAAGGAACTACATGCATCTATTAGATCACAGACAACTAAATAAATTCTTCAAGCTGATGAAACAAGAGATTACAGATATGATGCTCATTGATCAATTAAAAACAAGAACTAATTAATAATACTTTCCTACGTATCTCACCTCTCTAATTATATATTTCTGAATCACCTTTCATACACCTTTAAGATTTCTAAGGAAATCAGAGACTGGACTCATTTGAGATTGGAGGATATTGGGATGTATCATATTTCTAAAAATCATCAATTTGTCATTTTTAAACAAGGCAAAAGCGTTGTGACTCAATTATGTCACATTAGATATGATGTCTAATTTAACAGTTAAATTAACGATTTTAGTAACTTAAGAACCTTACTGATATAATATCAATAATTTGGCATATAATTAAAATGCTTTAAAGTTTAGATATTAATTTAGAATAAGGGTTATAATTTAAGAATGTCTAGTGCAATTAACTCTTTAAGAAAATAAAATAATGATAACAATAAAAGAATCTAACGACATTTTCTATCTGTTATTTTATAGATTTAGTTTAATCCAATTCAGATTTTGTGTCAGTCCACCAACTATTTCTCAACCAAACTGTATGAGGGTAACATATAGACTACCCCTATACTTATTTCCACCTAAAATTTTTCCATGGTATCACAGTCAAGAATTTTAAAGGAAAATTGAAGCATTCAATTATGAGTTATGACTTGTATATGTACTGCATTTTTTTTTTTTCTAGAATATTGCAGCCAACTAAACTTGCATAAAGTTGAATGGTAAACAGCTCGGTTTCCAAATCATGAAGGATATGGTTTGAGATACTGCACCTCTAACACGCTTCCCTAGAGGAAAGCTTCCTTTTGAGGATCTCATTTTCCTTTCTTAATTTCATAATCTTCAGCTTGAATGTTTCAACTTGCTGATTTGAAGCTGAATCTTGTTGTTGTTCTCCAAGCTTTGTTCTGCTGATCAATACTGCAGCAAACTCATTATAATTATATCAACGGCATTATACGAAAGAACATCCTAAATTCTTAAGCAATGAACTCGAGTAAGAGTTACAGAAATCCCTATTATAGTGTCAGGCAAGATTTTTGCTTAATTAAGCTAGCATACAAAGTTTCATCAAAAACTGGTGTTAAATGATTTACTATTTACCAATCACAAACTTACATTCCTTTTCAGCTTCCTGTAGTTTCTTAGTCAACTCATTTTTCTCTTCTTGTTCTATCAGCAGACAATCTTTTAAGTCCCAAATCTCGAGAAGATCTGTGATGTATATTTAGTATTTATAAGATTATGCAACAAAATTAGGTTGGTAATTATTGAACATTTTTAAACTTAGGATCTCACATTTTGATTCCTCATCAGACTGTAATTGATCCAGCTTCTTTGATAGCACCTGTGCATGGGATTTATGTGTTGCTAAATCTTTACGCAGCTGAATTATGGTTGCTTCATTTGTTGCTTTTTCAAGTAGAAGACCTCTAACAGAAGGCAAATTATATTTACAGCCACAAAAACAGAACTCTTGAGGAGGGTTGGCTCTTTTGGGAGAAGTCTTCGAAGTTTCGTCTGCCGGACAGCCAATCTGATCTCCCAACAATCGAAGGTCAGGGAGGGTTTTGTCTTTTGTACTCTATCAAGAACTAGCTTGCGGTGAGCGGCTACCCTAAGGGCCTAGTTCAAAGAGCCTAGAGTGCCTCAACGATATATGGACATACGACCACTCATCAAGATGTGATGTGAGCATCTTGCCCTTGGTGGGGTTCCAACCCCAGACCTATGCCAGTGGCTTTCGGCAGAGCATGGGAGGCACCCTCCCTGGAAGACTTTTCTCAAAGGAACCTCCCCCCCCCCCCCCCACACAAGAATATACAGGAGCAAATTACCAGAAACTTACCTGACTTTAGCCTCTAGATCCGCGACTTCCTTTGCATGGTCTTTCTTAAGCAATTCCATAGCCTTCCTATGTTCCTGCTCAGAAATTTCAACTTCTCATTGTCATGCAACTTGTTTAAAACAGTTGTCTTTAGCCCCCAACAAGATTATGGAACTCACCTCCGGACATTTTATGGAGCCATTTTCTCTTTCATTTCAATCATCCATATTTTATTGGCGGTTAAATGCTCAAATTAAGGCCCCTTTTACAGGTTGTTAATATAAAGGCCAAACCTTTAAAATGGTCATATAAGGATCTAACATTTACAACATTTGAGAAGCCTTTATTTGAACACTTTTGAAAATATTTGACCCTTATTTGACCATTTAAAAATATTTAGCTCTTATGTAAGCAACTCTTAAAACCTTGGCCCCAATTTGAACATTTAGCCTTTTATGGGCACACAAACATAACTTAAAAAGAACTCAGCATCAAAGATGCTTACCTCTTCTTTACTCGTATATTCATCCTTTCTTCTCCAGAGCTCTTCTTTCAATCTCTGACATTCAGCATGATTTTCAAGCTGGTTTCAGAAAATTGAAGTGGATTAGGTCACAACAAAGTTTAAGTAAATAAATCTTAAAAGATGTGTAGACCACCAAGGACATGAAAAAGGATGGTGCACCTGCTCAGCAAAATTGTTCAAGGATTCTGTGTACAGTTTCGTAAGTCGTGCATTATCTACAAATTATGGGAGAGAATTTTCCATTTTAAGTTTTGAACAAACAAAATTTCCACTCTGCAATTCTAGAAAAATTGGAACTACACAAAGGAGTATTACAAACTGTCCTCTTCACAAGAAACTATATATGAAAAACATACGAGAAGAATATGAAATTAGAAGGGAAGAAAATTGGGTCCTTTAGTTCAATGTAAGCTAAAAACTAGTGTAACTAGGGCCCTTTAGTTCAATGTAATGTAAAAGCTAGTGTAACTAGGGATGGCAATAGAGCGGAACTGAAACGAATGTTGTTAAATTCATCACTACTTCATAATTGGTACACTTTGTTCCATCACTCACCCCGCTTTACTATAGATATATAATCTTGAAAATCACTATCACTTCTATGGATATCCACTTAAATTTATTTTTTTGCTACTTATCTTTAATATTTTCAATCTTTTGAAGGCGAGTAAAAAATATAAACATAATTTTTCAAAAATATTATTTAAACATAACATAATAAATTTTTCTGTAGCATATTATTACATTCACCTTTTTAATAATTATATATAAGGATAAAATGATAAAGTGGAGAAGAGTGCGGTGGGACAAGCAATTATTATAATCACTCCGTGTCCAATTTCCATAAGAAAAAAATTCACTTTCTTAAAGAATCGGTTTGAAATCCATTTTCGGATTTTGCACCATAGAAACCACTACATGCAAACTGATTCAGTACAAGCAACTACACTTGCAATCAGTGGATCAACGATTTTCGAATCGGTATGCACGATCCCAGTTAAGGAATGCTAGAGGTTCAATTCAATGAGACCAATAATCTGATAAACAAACAGTTCATTATAAAATTATTGAGTAAAACAAACAACTCGCAAGTTTCAGAATTTATTTCCATTGAATTCTGTATTCATATAAACACGAAAACTATCAATATGTAAGTTCCCAAAAATACATTTAGCATTCCAACAAAATTGTATTTTGTTCCTACTAAATAAGTAGCAATTTGCTTTTTAATTTTTGTTTCTCGAATCAAACCTATACACGTTCTTGGTAAACATTGAACTAAATCTCTCATCCTAAATTAGATGTAATTTATAGGCATAAAATCTTTAAAATTTCTTCTCCCAAAATTCACATCATGTTTGGTAGGAGAAAAAAAAAGGAAAATAATTGGATTTGCACCTTCTAATTCCCTCAGAGACCTATTCTGTCAAATATGTTAAAAGGGGAAAAATCATTTTATTCATACTCCCTAGGGATGTAATCGAGCCAAGCCCGAATACTATCAAGCTCAAGTTTGAACTTAACTCGAAATTCAGAGCCCGATACTCGGCTTGAGCTCAATCGAACATCTATTTTTAAGATATAATCAAACTACTTGAGTTTTATTAAGTTTGTTTACCAAATTTTGTACTCAAGCTTAAGCTCAACTTAATAATTAAGCTTAGGGTTAATAATATATATTAAAAGTAATAACGTAATTTAATAATATATGAAAAGCTCGATAATGCTCGCGAGCCATTCGAGCCAAGTATTAATAAGTTTGAATTCAGCTTGATCGATAGCTGAAGCTCAGCTCGGTAATTACCAAATCAAGTTCAAATTTGAAACTTGTGAGTATCTAACATTTACACCCCTTTCTTTCCTTACATTTCTCATCTTCACCTTTTCTTTTTCCTTCATACCAAACAAAACTGCAACTCAAAGTTTTGATCAGATTATGAAACTTATGATCCTAAAATAAATAAAAAAGGATTTAAGGAAAACAACCTTGTTTTAGAGAATCACAAGTGATTTTAAGAGCCTCTCCTCTTTTTATTTCTGCATTCCAATTTGATTTCAGAAACTGAATCTCTTCGGTTCTCCTCTTGAAATCCTGCATAATCAAAAAAAAAAAAAAAAAAAAAAAAACTCAAAGAGCTAATAAATTCCTTTCAATTAATCCATCATAAAAAAGTGAAGAAAGGAACTGCGAAGGATAATATTTGGTAAGCTTAAATCTTTTTGGGAATTTGAAAAAGTTCTCACGTAATCCATGTAAAAACGCCATTTACAACCCAATTAAGCTAAGACAAAAGAAAATGAAAAACTAAAAAAAAACAAAAAAAAAAACAGATAAACAGAGGGATTTACCTCGTAAATTTGATCGAAACCAGAAAGAAGCGAATCCATGCAAAGGTCGCTAGTTGCCGCCATTTTTCTGTGACTATGCTCCAATAAGAGCAAAAAGATTTTTTAAATTCCGTGCTTTGTAAATTAATTAAAATTTTAGTTAAAAAAAACTTTATGGTCCTCTCAAAAAATTAGAGTCAAAATGGAGTAATTGAAGATAATTAATCATATTATTAATGTTTTTAGTTAATTGAATATTTTTTTGAATGGTATAATAATAAATTTAGTTTTTGGTGTTTATATACTCGGTATAAATATGAACAAAATGTATGAATATTGTAAGCTAAATTTGATTAAATCAAGACTAAATTGACATAATGTGTAAATTTTGAAGGCTAATTTATTATTATATCAATAAAAATATATACATTTGACAAAATTTGTTAATATTGTAATTAATTGTTCTTAGTTACTCACTTTTAAATTTAATAAGGATTAAATTACTCTACTTTTTTTTAGAGGGACCAATTTGCTCAATATCAAAATTAAGAAGGTTAAAGAGGTTCTTTTACCTAAATTTTTCTTAATTTGTTATGAAGTTAATATATTATTTAGTACTAGAACTTAACTTCAATATTCAATTTGATACTTAAATTTTTTTTTTCTCAATATGGTACCCGACCTTTACTTCAATATTCAAAATGGCACCTAAGTTTTTTTTCAATTTGATACTTTAGTTAATGAAAACTCAAATAATTCAATAACCATTTTGTAACTTTTAAAACTTAAAAGTAACCAAATCGTAAATTTACTAATAGCTTAGTAACCTCAATAAAATTTACCCATATAATTTTTATTAATTAAAATTAAAAAAAATTAATCTAAACTCATACACAAAGCATAAATAATCACATTTAACATCAAACACAAGAATCAAATTTCCTTTTACTAAGGAATAGTAAAAAACTAGACTAACTTAATCGATTCAGTTGTTATCTCGAATCATGTTTGGATATCGAATTCCGAGTCTCAGATAATTAGAGAACTAATTTGAACTACCAAAAAGTGTTAAGAATCCTTCCAAGCCAACATGGAGGCATTTTTTAATGTGTACACTAAAATATGGTCATTCATCAATTTTTCTGCTACTAATGTAACTGTCAATCCAAAATAAGATGAAAACACTACATTAATGAATTAATGGTCATTGATTCTTTGTTTGGCTAACTGGAAAATTTTCTTCGGGTTGTTTCTGCCAAAAGAAATTTGCAGCTTCTATCCACCGCGGATGGACCAAAAACTTGTTCTCTTTCACAGCCCAACGGGACTTCTCCGTTCCAGCATCCATTGAAACGACGTGTGTTACTGAAGAATCGGTTTCGGTTGAACACGTAGCTCCTAACTGTTCTGCCATTTTCCATAGAAGGTGATTCTCTGGCTGGAATTTCGTGGGAAAAACACGGCTGAAAACGATTTTGCAATCCTTCAACACTTCCTTACGAACTGTTTTCAGGACCTGTAAGAAACAGGGGGAAAAACTTGGAGTCAGGGGCGAAGCCAAATTTTTTTGGGGGAAGGGCCAATTAAGTTATATATTTTTACGAGTTAAAATACAATTTCACCATTATATTGACATATATCTTTATGGTTTTCGAAATGACTAAATTGAAATTCTAGCATTTTTGGAGGGGCAAACAATAATTTTACCATAAATTAATTTTAAGATTTTATAAAATTTTTGGAGGTCTAAAGACAATTTCCCATTTTGGGGAGGAGAGAGGGGCAGCCCCTCTCCTGTCGCCATCGCCCCTGCTCGGAGTTTAACTAAATGACATCCCCTCAGGAAACAAAAGATATTTGTTTGGTGCCTCGAGTAGAGTCTAAATGTTTGGTCCCTCTACTATAAGGCCTTGATCAAATTAGTCCATGTACTATTTAAAAAGAATCAAATAAAGCCAAATTAGAATAGAGTTAACTCTGTTACAATTTGGACATATTTGATTCTTCTTAATAGTATAGAGACTAAATTGATCCATTTAATAATAGAGAGATTAATTTGATCCAATCCCTATAATACAAGGACCTCCTAGGTACTTTAACCTATTTTGAATCTCAAATGATAACAAAAAGCATACCTGCCTCACATCTCGGCTAGCAAGATCGGAATCAAGTTCCTGCAAGAAGTTTAAAATAAATAAAGTCCCAAAAAAAAAAAACTCACAATCCAGCCACAACATATAGAAAACAACATCTATAACAAATGATTACATACATCGAAGAAAATATGGTGGATTTTTCGAAGTATTTTAAGAACGGAAGCAAGTGCTCCATCGGGCTCACTTTCGTCACTCTTCAACTGAGAAAGAGACTTGCAATCAAAGCCGAATTGGCGACAACTCGAAGCAAAGAAATGATATCTCTCCATCAGTATCAGATTGTCTTTATGCTTCGTCCATGCCTATAATAAGAGAAGGCAATAATTTCATCAAGCTTTTAAGAAAAATTTATTCAAACATGTAACAGGATTCAACACTCAAAACATTCAAGCAACACCGGACTGGAATGGCCAGTCAGACCGGTTGGACTGGGAATCTGGAGAATGGCTTTGAACTGGTTAGGCCGAGAACTGGTATGGACCGGTTGAACCAGGTAAAAAACCAGTTAAACAGGAATTTTCTTTGAATTTTAATGATTTTTTAATCGAACCTATCAGACCGACGAACTAATGGCCTAACCAGTTTGACCACCGGTCCAGTTCTAAAAACATTGCATCAAGGCAAATTTCACACACCATATTCAACTGCTTATCGAAATATACTTCCAAATTTAAAACAAGAAACACAATGTCAGCTTATTAAAAGTGAACTCACATTTTCTGTATCGTCAAGGATCACCACAGCACTGTCTTGCCCTAGTACCACATCAAGACCCTTTTGGTGTTTCTGGGTGCCATCGTCTCGTGAAATCACTCGGCCATTGAAGTACTCCTTTTTTGGATCAAGCAGTTTAGCCATTTCTAACGCATAGGGTCGATCGCCCATTGTATAAATGTACATCTCAAACATCTCACTTGCTTCTTTGAGAAATGTACGAACAAAAGGCCTCAATTTGGTCATCATATGCATAAATTCCAACATGAACAGGCTGCCCTTTGAAACATCTGTCCAAGAATACCAAAGAGCACAATGATCGTAAATCCATCAAAGTAGATCGATGACATAATACACACACGTGTGTATATATATATATGGAGAGAGAGCGAGAGTGGAAAAGAAGATCAATGATGTATGAGTACCAAGTAATGTGACATGCAAAACTCGAAACTCATTACATTCAAGCAACACAGATTTCTTGTCATTTTTCTATTGTTCAGTTTAAGCTTTGATAATACCAGTCTAGATGTTCAGTCCTAAGAATTACAAGCACCAAACTTAAACTGATAGCAACAAATACAATGCATCAAATTTGATTAATTCTTTAAAAATTAATTTATATCTCGAAATCAGAGTTTAAGATCGCACATTCACTGTTTTATTTTGGCTACAATTCATTATCCTAGTCCAAGTGTAACTTATTCCACACGATATAGCATTGTCCAGAAAAGGATAGATGCATCCAATAAAACCTTTGCCCATTTTTCATTCCCGAAATAAGGGTACATAAGCTTTATCAGCATATAACAACAATGCTGCAGTTTCTTCTGTTGAGAATTTTACATAACTTGAGAAATTAGAATGAAAAATGGTGCAACAGTTTACAAACAAAAAAAGTCTGGTCAAAACATACCAAAATATTTTACACTCAGAGGCCTAGCTGATTTATGTTTAGAACTCACCAAATCAAACTTTGAAGGCAAAGCTTATGTTCACATGATATCTAAACACATACACAAACCAGACACAATAAAGGCAGCGACCAGGAAAAGAAAATTGAATTTCACGAGAAAACATACAAGCATTGGAATTCAAACAATTACACTACAAGAATATTGAAGGCAGGAGAAGTTAAACAGTTTAACAAAACATACCTTGAAGAGAATCAGATTGGCCCTTCAAATATTCTTCCTCAGCTGTTAGATGATTCAGTTGAGTAGAATTAAGGAGAGTGTGGTCTAAATCAAGAACTAAGTAAAGCTTTTTATGACGTAACAGATTTTTCATGTCCGTGCTACGTAATCGAACAATTTCATCATTTCCTAGCCTTAAACCCTGAAAAGTACCGTGGTTCCCCACATCTTAGTCGGGACACAATCAATAAAAAGAACAGCTAACTATTACCATTCTCATTTGGATAATTTCACCTTATGTATATAACCAAATGTTACACTGGATTCATCATCCACTCTTTGCCCACAAAGGATGCACATTTGTCCAAAAGAACCGGGATGTGTACATGTATCCTTGTTCAAGGATACTTCTGCATGCATAAAATGTGAAATTAGCAAATAAAGTAAAGCACTAAACTAAAATTAAACTTAACTTCTAGATGGTTGCAATTTATGTATGTAAACCTTTTTTCTCATTTTCTTTAACAGTACATTCAAAGTGATATGCAATAGCATGCAATTCCATCACTAGAGACTAGACATATGTTTTTAACATCTTTAGACACAGATATTAATCCTTTTGCAAAAACCTTTTTCTAGTAGGTGTTCTCAATAGAAGTTTTGGGGGTGGAACACAGTCCAAGAAAGAGCAAGAATATGTTGATGCATGCATGCATTGGATAGGCAATATCATTTGAAAACAACTTCATGAAGCTTAACAAAGAAAGTCAGTTTATGTTTTAAAACTTTGAAAGCTTCAGTATGGCAAACCATCTAAAACAGACTCGTCCAACTTGAGCATTTACCAGCAGATTAGATTAAAACTTAAGAATAGACTAGTTTCAACCAGAACATTCTCTTCCTGTATCTCCTAAAAGTCATTACTAACTTGAGGTATTTCTGAGCAGATCTCCATATAGTTACTTGTTCTGAAGTTCAGGGAGTGGGAGGGGACCCAAGTTTCAAATAAACTAGAGGGGCAGCTAACCAGATTAAGGAACTTTACCTAACTTTTCTTCTATCAAACCCTGAGAGGTTGACCCTTGAGGTCCTTCTAGGTCATCCAACTTCTCGGTCTTGCACCTTTTGTTCCTGCAAGTTAAATTTACACAAGTCCTTTAGTAAAGAGAAAGTGATAAAGGTAGCAAGTTCAATTCAAACTTCAAATGATATATTCATTAAGATGCTAAGATAATCAATTCTTGAGTTCTGCCAAGAACATAACATAATCCAGTGCCATAGTAGCTTTTACACCAATCAAAGCAAAATCCATAAACAATTTTTTACTATTTCCTTGAACTCGAATTCATCTACACATCAATAGATATCTATCTGTAGTGAATTGAATCGAAACACACAACAAAAACTTGTAGGAAGTCAACCAAGGAAAACCATATGTTGTGTGCATCCGTCAAGAAAGTCATGGATCACAAAATTAGCAGAGTTCCATGTAACATAAAGAAAATATACAAATACTGTTATAATAACATAACTAATGAAATAGTAAAACTTCCCATAGCAACCATTAAAACACAAAGTTAATAATGTGTTCACTTTTCATTGTTTGCAAAATTTCTTTGATAATAACTCTTAACAAATTTAAAAGTTCAATATTTCTAGAAAATGCACCTATGATCGTTAAGGTCATCATTACTGTCATCCTCTTCATCGTCGCCATCGTCATCATCACTATCAGCATCAACTTCTTCCTCTTCATTGTCTTGTTCATCCGGCGATGAGCCTGAAGAACCAACTTCGAGCTCCGCATCAATTAATGCAGCAAAATCGTCACTGCTAGACGAGTGTACTGGGGAATCAGTTGCAAAACTCATCTGCAAAATTACGGAGCCAAATGAAAACTCTAATAATTCAAACATTTAAAAAGAAAACAAAAATCAAAATACTAGAACTAAATCAGTTACAAAACTCACCTCCAAAATTACAGAGCCAACAAAAAAAAAAAAAAAAATCTCTAGAATTCAAACTCTTTTTTTTTGAAAAACTCAAATATTTGAATCACTGACAAATTTCATCTGCATAATTACAAAGCCAAATTAAAACTCTATAATTTAATCATTTAAAAAGAAAAATCAAATATGTGAAGTGAATCACTTACAAGACTCATCTGCAAAATTACAAAGCTAAATTAAGACTCTATAATTCAAACTTTTTTTTTACAAAAATTCAAATATGTGAACGGAACCACTTACAAAACTCATCTGCAAAATTACAAAGCCAAATAAAAACTCTAGAATACAAACATTTTTTTTTAATTCAAATATGCGAACTGAATCACTTACAAAACTTATCTGCAAAATTAAAAAGCCAAATTAAACCTCTATAATTCAAACATGAAAGAGAAAACAACAATCAGAAAATGTAAACTGAAAACAGTATACGAAACACGCCACAGAAAATTGCAGAATCGGATATCACATAACCACAAATCAAATAAAAAAGTCAAAAATCTCATAGTTGAGGAAGAAATCTATTAGCTTAGGCATTGAAAATTACCTCATTTAATAGTTTTCTTTATAGGTTTTGGTTTGACCCGTCGAGAACTTGAAGGCGGGACCGGAGCGATAACTCGGGTCAGGAATCGGGTGAACCAGAGCAGGAGCGGTGGGGCGGGAGAAGGTGACCGAAGAGGAAGAGAAGGCAAAGATATTGCACGCGCAGAGAACGAGCGCGAGTGGTGGTGTTGCCTGTGCGGGTTCTTTGAGATTTTTGGGGAAATGAAGTTGAGCTTGGGGGTATGGTTACGGGGCGGGACTTGGGATATTAAGATGGGAGATGGGTCGGGTTTATTTGAGTGACCCGACCCGATTTCTTTAAAATAAAGTCTAGGTTAAATTTTGTTATTAGTTCTTATATTATACATAAATTATGAAATTAGTCCTTATATATTTATTTATTTATTTTTAATCTTTATAGTTTTCAAATTTTAAATTTTCATCGTTGGCTAAATGTTAGGTGTTAAATGGTTACAATATGCTCTAGGTTTCTAAATTTTTCATAAATTTATAATTTAATCCTTAGAATTTAGTTCTTTTAACTTTTCGACTTAAAATATATGAGTCCAGTAGCATTTTTTAAGGCAGAAAGTCAAAGGACTAAATTTCATTAAATAAAAGTAGGGGACTAGTTTTTAAATGTACGAAGAGTACAAGGACTTGTAGCATATTTTAACCTTTTTAAATTTATCAAGTTTAACTATTTTCAAAATAAGATGCAATAAACATATTATCACATTTAGAATGCAATGCAACTTGTTATTTACATATACTACTCACAAAAAAGTTAGTTAGTGGATTTAACAACCGTCTTTCCATCAAGATTAAAATTTTAAACTTTAAAAACTAAGAGAATTAAAAATGACCCAATTAAAGAACAATGACTGCGTTTAACTTTTTTATTGCCTATTTAATCTCACTGTTATCATTGTTTTTACCATAATCGAAAGTAAACGCACTGTCCGTCAATAAAAATATAATAAGACCAAACCCATTAATAATATCATGGCATCATTATATTTTTTAAATTTTAGAAAAAAAATATTAAAGAAAATTAAGAAAATAAAAGCTTTTTACATCATGATAGTGTAAATTTGTCACTATACTATAACTAGATATTGAAATTTGTCCCTATATTTTATTTGGATTGACGTTAACTATTAAATTTTAAAAATATGGATAAATTTACTACTCAATTTTTACGTAATTGAAATTAGCCACTTAACTTTGAATTTTGATTAATTTTGTCATCAACTTTGATTATTTTTAAATAAATTTTCACCATTAGATATTGATAATAATGATTCAAAAACAAAATTCAATAGAATAAATACTATTTAAAATATTTTATTTTAATAGTAAACATGAAGTTAATTTATAATGTTATAAAACATTATAAATTAACTTCGAAAATGTATTTAATGGAAAGAAGACTTGAAAGCTTCTAATATAAAACACATTACTTTATTTTATTTTATAAATCACATTTTTTATTAATATTTAATATTATGCTAATTGAATATTTTAATGATTTAAATATAAATATTTAAAATATATTAAATCTAACTTAATTTAAATTAAAATTGAACGGTAGAATTTAATTAAGAAAATCAAATTTTAGTTTCATTATTTAACCAAATAAAGTGAAGTGTAAAATTCAATATAGAATTTAAGTAAAGTGGTAAATTTACCTTTAATTTAAAAATACAATGGCAAATATCAACAAAACTAAAATATAATGGCAATTTTTAATTTCTATCTAAAGTGTAGTACCAAATTTGCAAATTAACCTTTTATTTTATTTGTGCATGTAGAAAATAAACGTAAAACAATAACAAGCAAATAATGATATTAATGGTATATAAAACCAATATCTTGTTCGAATTTTAGAGATAATATTATTAGAAAAGATAATTATAAACTTCGAACATGAACCGATGGACATGAAAAATAGCTAAAAAAATTAATATTTTGAAATTCTTTATGGCTCTGTTAAACTAAAAAAAATATTTTTTACTTGTTAACTGTGTTACAATTTGGATTTATTTAATTATGTTTAATAATACATGGATTTAATTGGTTTATTTAATAGTAAAGGACTAACTTGATCCAGCTACTATAATAAAGGGACTTAGAAGGTATTTTTACCTTTTTGTTCCTTGGTCCAACGACTTAAAAACGTACAAGGTGGATGACACGTGCCTCACAAGATTTTTCCCTTTTTTTTCGCTTATATCATTTTTCTCTAGATCTATCACCGTTACTTCTTCTCTGAGTTTTCCGCTGCCGCCCTCACCGGAATATCGTCGGAGGTTCGATCTATATCGCCGGGATATTCTTCAAACCATCAGCTTTCTCTTTAGTCGAAAGGTTCTTTCTTTTCCGATTCAAATCTCTCTCTTTTTTTGTAAATTATAATAAAATATTTTTACTAGATGTACATTTTTGCGTGATCTGATTACTCTCGATATCTTTGCATTTTGGGAAGTTGATAACTAACTTAAAAATACACAAATCAGTTGATAATTCATTGCTTGGGTTCAATCTGGATGTAAAGATTAGATATCATTGAATGAAATTTGGGCTGTTCTTGCATTTCTTTGCTGTTGTTACTTTAGGGTTTAGGTCAATTTGACCCAAATAAAAAAATGGGGTTTTTAAATGATTGTGACGATTGGGCTCTGTGGTATGAGTAGAAGTTGAAGTTCTATTCAATTTTATAACATGCAATCTTTCGATTGATAATATTATCAAGTTGCAAAGAAAGGGTATTTGGAATTGAAAGCCCCTTTCACTATTATATGCGTTTTATAATGAATGGTGTTGTCCGAGGTGGGAGAGGGTGATGCGTCACTTATGAATTATGATTAATAAACATAAAATAGTGACACAAGAGAAGGATTCTTCTTTACAGTTTTCATAGCTAAATTGTCTAAAAGATTATAATTTCCCTATTTTAAACAAGGTTGGTTTGTGGAGAAAACCAATATTAATATTGTGAGAGGTTTGAATTTGCAAGAAACTAATTTTTTGAGAACTTTTTGTTGCAAGACGAAGAGATATTGAGCTAAATAACCCATCTTGTTAGTTTTAAATAGGGATCCCATATGATGTATTCTTCATTTTCTGCGTTTTGTTTAAATTAGCACCAATCTCTGTAGCTTTTACCATTTTCCCAAGTGCATTTTGGCATCTAACAATAGCAGTGGTCAATTGAAATTGCTAACTTCTGAACAGATTAAGCATTCATGTATATCGAACCTTATTATGATAGTTATGACATATTATTAAGCGAATATCAACTTTGGCTTCAATTTATATGTAGTAGGATATACTGATGCTTTCAAATTTTGAAGTTCATGACTTACTATTCTTGTACCATGGCGAGATGTGTCTGTGCTTGTTGAATAAAGTTTTCTCATTATGTTTTGTCGCTGTTTGTTTCATTTTAGAAATGTACAATAACTTGGGAGCCCAGCCTGGGTTGCCTAGGCCGCCTGTAAATCCTCAACCAACACCATTTGGTAATGCATTTTATGGTGCTGGTTCTGGTCTTATCCGAGGTGGTCTAGGTGCATATGGAGAGAAAATTTTTGGATCAAGTTCTGAGTATGTGCAAAGCAATGTAAGTAGCTGGTGCAGTTATCATTACAATATGCTTGAATAATGTATCACTCTTACTCCTTGTTGCATCATAGTTTTATATGTTTTCTTGAAGTTCCTGTGTCAAAAGAAAATCCCTGTCTGACGCATATCGTGGTATTGGTATAGGAGATATGATCCTACATAGACCCTCCAAATACATGGAAACCTTGGAAAATATTGAATATATTCTTATGACTCTCACACTGAGCCCAAGTAGTATAGCAGTCTGTTTGTGAGGTCTCTGACTGCTTTTAGGGGTGCATTTGATAGGTCTCCATTCAGGTTTCAATGAAACTTCAATCAAACTAAGATGTCTGCTTTTTAAATGGAAAATTGAGACCAAAAGTTCTTAAACTTTTAACCTGGTCTTTATATTAAAAGGGTTTATAAATTTTTAAGTTTTTATAATCTACTTGAACTTTAAAAAGAAGAAAAAAATTATGAAAGTATTGAAGTAATTAAAACGAAATTTGTTCTGGTTAGGATTAATATTTTGTATTTTTAGTAAAACACCCATCGTACTAAATGGTTCTTACTATTACTGTAACTAAAATTGAACTAAGAACAATAAAAGACTGAACCAAACTAGCTTTATTTGTCAGTTGAGTTCTATGGAAACAATTCTATATGCGGTCTTAATGCTTGTAATAAGGATGTGTTAATCGTGTAATAAAGGGTTAAAAATGTTGAAAAATACATTCCTATTACAATAAAAGGCCTTCAGTTTAAAAAAGGGATGTGTATCTGAAATTATGGATTTTGCTTGGGACTATTATTTTTTTACTATTTACTTCTTGAAATGAGCAGATAAGTAGATACTTCTCTGATCCTCAATACTACTTTCAAGTGAATGATCAATATGTGAGAAACAAATTGAAGGTTGTTTTACTGCCATTTCTGCACAGGGTAAGCATACACTCAGATTTGTGACATTTTCCTTGTTTTTATACAATTTACCTTCTCATACTTTCTCTTTTCCTTCAGGGCCATTGGACAAGAATAACCGAGCCAGTAGGTGGTAGGCTTTCCTATAAACCCCCGATTTATGACATAAATGCACCAGATTTATACATCCCATTTATGGCATTTGGTACCTACGTTGTTCTTGCTGGATTATCGCTCGGCCTTCAAGGAAAGTAAGTGATTTTCCCCCCTCATTCTAATAGCTTTTTCTATTCCTACCTTCTTTTGCCTCACTTTGCAGTGTTCATTTTAATGGTTTTAATCTATGTTGCTCCGATTTTTCATTTTTCTTTATATATAAGTGTTTATCCCCCCTCATTCTTGTATTTGCTCTTATTCCTACCTTCTTTTCCCAGAATTTGCAATGTTCATTTTAAAGGTTTTAATCTATGTTGCTACAGTTTTTCACTTTTCTTTAAGTATCTATATCCAAAACCGGTGTCTGACATATTCAGACTTGAAGATGGATGAGGATTTAACCATTGAAGGACCTTACAGAAATATGGGAAGTCTTGGAGTGATTGAAATTTGAAAATACCCACGTATGACATTCACATCTGAGCTACAGTAGCAGATGTTTTAATCCATAAACCAAAATCTGGGCAGTGTTTATTATTATTGTACCTCTAAACACTTGCTAACAATACCTTGGCAACTTTGAGGGGTCTATGCCCAATAGCTAAATAATACAATACTAACCAGAGAGGCTTTCTCTTTGTGTAACCAGTAGCTAAACCGATGTGTATGGAAGCTAGCATTTTTTTATTCTATAGCGGAATACATGATTGAGATGAAGGCAAGTTAAGGTTTACATTTCTGACACCATAGACAGCTTTCTCCAGATAGTATCCAAATTATGAAAGGAAAAGAAATGGGTAGTGTTATTTGTGTGTCAATGGTAAATGACTTTTGGGTAAAAGTACCATGGAAGCTCTTGTACAAAGAGTTGAATTACATTTTGCCCCCTCTACTACAAAAAAGAGCAAATTAATCTTTATATGTTAGATTAAATAGTAAACTGGTTCTTTTGTTAAAAATTCCATTCATTTTTATTGTTAAAAACTGGTTCATGTATCTCAACATGAGGTACACATGGTACGTCACATGTCATTATCTGGTTATTTCGTCAACTATGTCAATTTTTAACAGTACAATTGGAGGGAAATTTTAACAGAAAAGACTAATATGCTTTTTGATCTAACATACAAAGATTAATTTGCCCATTCTTTGGGTAGAGGTCAAATGCAATCTGACTCCAAGTACCGGGGCTTACATGATACTTTTACCCAGCTTTTTGTTTACTTTGTGTGCAGTGCTTGGCTAGACTACTCTCTTTATCTTTTTCACTCAAATGATATCTATTCTCTTCTTTTCCACCAGGTTTAGCCCCGAAGTACTCAACTGGTTGTTTGTTAAGGGATTATTTGGCTGGTTTCTGCAAGTCATGCTGCTGAAAGTAACATTACTCTCATTAGGCAGCGGTGAGGCACCTTTGCTCGACATTATGGCATACGCAGGGTATACTTTCACGGGACTCTGTTTGGCTGTTCTCGGAAAGATCGTATGGAGATATTCATACTACTTTTTGATGCCATGGACGTGCTTATGCATGGGAGTCTTCTTGGTAAAGACGATGAAACGAGTCCTCTTCGCCGAGGTTAGAAGTTACGATTCTAGCAAGCATCACTATCTTTTGCTCTTTATCGCCCTGGTTCAATTCCCGCTTTTCACATGGCTAGGTAACATTAGTGTTAATTGGCTTTTCTAAAACTGCAACCACCGTCTAAATTGTGTTTATACCAGCTTTTTTTAACTGTGATTTTAGGCAATTTTTACATTAGAGAATTTCTTCTCTGTCTAGAATTTTTTTGTTCACCAAATTCATAAAAACCAATTTCCATGTACTGAGAAATCTAAAAATATTAGTTCCTATATGGTCTATGTGGTTCGGCAATTGTTAGAATTAAGAGGGTGTTTGATATGACCAAAAGTTATTAATGATTTCACATATTTGGTATGTGAAAAGATATTGCAAAAAAATGTTATTGTTTTAATAATTGGGTGACAAATAACATATCTATATTTTATACTTAGGGTAAACTATCAAGTTGGTCATCTAATTTTTGGGCGTTTTTATTTTGGTAAAAATAATTTTTGTAATTTTGTTGCTTAGGGTATTTTTATGTTAGCTACCAAGTGTTAAATTTTTAGTCACGGCCGATCATGCACGTTCATTTTGGTCATTCAATCATTAGGTCGGTTTTTTTGGCAACCCAATTTTTAAGTCGTTTATCTTGGTCTAACAAAATTACGTGGACATAGTTCTATGACATTTTAATTGGAATTCATGAATATGGATGTTGGATGCATTTACCTGTCTCACCTCACCTCACTTCACTTATTTATCTTTAATATTTTTAATTTTTTTAAATTCAAATAAATGTAATTTTTCAAAAAAATATTTAAATATAAAATATATTGTTGTTTTTTCTATAATGCATTGTTACAATTTTATCCATTTAATAACTATATTTATACAAAAATAAAATGATAATTTCATATAGTGAATAAGACGAGTCAGTGTAAGTAATTATCATAATTACTCTTTGGGATCACAAAAAAAACTTGAATTCGACGAGTTACTCTGCCCGTTAGGGTTATATTTTTTATTTTGGGAAATCGAGTTCAGTTTAGGCTGGATTGGGTGAAATTAAAATGATTGGGTTGGGGTTGAGGTAAATCTATCTCACCTCGAGATATTTACAAAAAATACTCTTAATATATGTATATATCAAGATTTTGCGTTCAATAAATAATATATTAAGCTTTAAGTTGAAACTTAAAAATATTTATCTTATTTGTTTCAAAATAAAAAATATAAATTAATTTTATTTGTTGGTTTCATCTTCGGTTTAGTTAAGTTTGTTTTGAAAATCAATGAATTCAATTTCGATGCGTCCAAATCGTTTGTAAAAAAATCAATCAAACTGATCAACTAAACCGATAACTGTCTCTTATATAATAGTGTCTAAATGTGACACATGTTTTGAATCTCAAATGAAGACACAAAAAACATACATACTTGCCTCGTACCTCGGCTAGCAAGATCAGAGTCAAGTTCCTACAAGACGTTTTAAGTCTAATAAATTCACAAAGCATACACACAACATATAGAAATACATCTTCTATAAGAAATGATGCATACATTGAAGAAAATATGGTAGACTTGTCCAACTATATCAAGAACAAAAGCAAGTGATCCATTTGGATTTGCTTTCGCCGCTCTTTTTAAGTGAGAAAGAGTGTCGAAACCATTCTTTTTTTTGAAAAGGCGGGAATCGAACTTGGGGTTTTGAAAATAAGAAATAGGAGTCGCCACCGATCTTTCATTAGGTGTGATCGGATCACCTCTGTTTTAATAAAACATTTTGATTTACTAAAACAATGCTTTTGGTCTGCGAAAGTTTGAGAAAGTAGGTTCGGGAGTCGGTTACGTGCGAGGAAGGGTTAGCACCCTCGTCACGCCCACAACTGGTACCGAATTGATTAACTAATGTCCCAATGTCAAAAGTTTGAAAATTTTGAAGGAATTTAAAAATCTGACCGCTTTTGGAAATATTCATGTTTTTCTTGAACTAAATCGAGATTTTCCCATTTCGAAGAAATAAAGTGTCACATCCAATACTTTAGGACACGATAGTTTAAATCTTCGATCCTAAGATCATCTCATAGTTTTCCGGAATTGCAAATCAAGACTCTCTCGTTTCCAAGGGATTGAAATATCACATCCAATACTTTAGGACACAATAATTTTAATCTTCGGATCAGAGATCATCCCATAGTTTTCTTTTTGAAAATCAAGATTTTCTCGTTCCAAAAGACTAAAATATCACATCCAATACTTTAGGGCACAATAGTTTAAATCTTTGAATCCGAGATTATCCCATAGTTTTCTCGAATTAAAAATCAAGACTTTCTCGTTCCAAAGGAATTAAATTATCACATCCAATACTTTAGGACACAATGATTTAAATTCCCGGGAGCAGACCTTTTTTGTTAAAAAATATATTTGTTAAAAGGATATCCGGTTATTTAGATTAAACAAGAAAATTGCAACCCAATACTTTAGGGTACAATCTCTCGAATTTCTAAATACAGAACATTACCTTTACGACGAGGAACAATTTTGTACCGAGCAAAAATCAATATAACACAAATTTCTAATGAAATGTAAAAACAATTTACAATACAGATATGCATAACAACATAGCAATAAATGCACTAATATAAATGACGTATAAGGGCGAAGATGAAATAAAATAAAAATGAACGAGTCGAGGTGATGATGATGACAAATGAAAATATGAATAACGAGTAATGATAATTATAAGTGTAGATACCAAAGGAAAATATAATTATGAAAATAATAACAATGAAGAAAATAAATATAATAGATGATAGAATAGTTAGTAATAACAATAGTATTAACATAGTAATAATAAAATAATAACTATATATGCAAGTAGTAATAATAACATGTTAGTAATAATAATAATAATATCATAGTGATAATAAAAATAGTAATATTAATAATGATACAAAATATATATAGTATAATAATGCAAATATATTAATAATAATAGTAATGGAGTTAGTATATACAAGTAACAATACCATAACAATGTACAACGTATAATATAAACAAAAAATAATAATAAGAATAATAATAATAATAATAGTAAAGTAATACAACATATATACGATATAATAATATAAATATAATAATACAATACTATGTATGTGCTAATAATATAATAATAGTAATGGTAGATATAATATTATAATAATAATAATAAAGCTAATAATGATAATAATGATGATGTTAATATATAAGTGATGATAATAATAAATATATACGCAATGTAATATTAGTTAGTAGTACATAAAGGTAATAATAATAACGAGAAGAAAACAGTAACAATAACATCAAAATATGTACAGTAAATAATATAACTATAGTAGTAATACTAAAATAATAATAATAATAGTAAATGTAACAATGATAATAACAAGGGTATGAAATATATGTAATATACTATATAAACATAGTAGTAATAAAAATATAATAATAATAGTATAATAATAAATATGTACAATATAATAATAATATAAGTATAGTGATAATAGTAATAATGATAATAGTATAGTAAAAAAGTAAAAGAAATAAAATAAAATAAAATAATAAAGATAGTGACGAAATATATACAACATACTAATATAATAATAATAATAATAATAATAGTGAAATTAGTAAAAAGATGAAAATAATAAAGAGGACTAAGTTGAGAAAGAAATAAAACTACAGATCTAATTTTAAAAAAAGATTAGGGATCTAAGACGAAATGCGTGAAGAGAGAAGGGACCATTCGGGAAAATATCCCTTGCTCCTATGCGCTGCGTTTGGTTCAGGACCAATTTGGAACAGAAGGAAACATATTGGGGCAAATGTGAAAATAAAAAGGTTGGATTAGAAAGATAAAACATGTGGAAGGGCTAAAAGCGAAATTAGCCCTTCCGCTCAAAACGCGCGGATCCCGGCTTCGGGTCGGGTCGGATCGGGTTGACCTCCCAAAACGACGTCGTTTTGACGCGTCGAGAGAGGCCATTTGAAACGGCGTCGTTCGTTATAGTATAAAAGCATGATTTTTTTCACAAAATCACTCATTTCTCATTCCAGCAAGGGAAAAAAAAAAAGTTTGAAAATACTCTCCCCTTTTCGAGCCCAGCCCTAGTCCGATTCTTTGGACCACCCCAACCTTGTGTGCAGCGGCCAATCGATTGCGGTGGCGGAAATCGTAAAGGTATATATATATATATATATTTTTTTGTGTATATACTTAAAATATAAAGAAAAGAAATAAACGATGCGAGTTTATATGCGTATTGCTTGAAAATGAAAGAAATAAAATAGAAAAAAAAAGAAAACCTTCTAACGTCGTTGATTATTTTCTCCGATTGACTGTAGCTATATTCTTAGCTATATTAACTGTTTTTGTATTTTTTTTTTGTATTGATTGCGAATCTCCCAAAAAAAGCCCCTGATACATTGTGTTTCAATGGCTTTATAGCCGAAATACAATAATAATAAAACATTCTTTTTGCTCGCGGTATTGCCGTGTTTTGTTTTCTTCTTGCAGATGGGTGAACAGCGCCTAGTGGAGGTTTCGGTGGCCGACAGTGGCTAGTGGAGGCCAGTGGGGGGGAGGCTTGCGGCGCTAGGGTTCTGAAAACCCTAGCTATCCGAAAATTTTTTTTATGGTTTTGGGCCTTTTGGGCCTCCTGTAAATTGGGCCATTTTTTATTTTGTAGTTAGGGCCCGGACTATTTGGGCCATCTACAAAGAGGTTTATTTTGGAATCTAAATTTTGTAACTATTCCCACATTAGAATCTAAAGTAAAATTGGTGACAACTTGAAATAAAGATTGTGTTCATGCATCTTCCATACCTAGAAGACAATGAAAACATCAAACTCCTAAGCAAAAATATACTTGAATGTATGTGGTTCGAGTTCAAACTCTTCATTTCGAAAATGGTTAAATTATTGTTTAGGGGCTTAAACTTGACAATTATCCTCATGTTAAGGCATAAACTTTTTTTTTGTCCAAGTTAAACTTTGAATTAGACAATTCTCACATAGGGGTTAAACTTTTTTTCCTAAACTTGACAATTATTTCCAAACTGGGGTTAAACTTTAGGCCTTTGAATTTCAAAGCTCAACCTGAACTCGGTTCATAATTTAAAAGGACCTATTTTTTTGTCCAATCTTATTTTTCCAAATTTAATACTTTTATTTAAGCCCTCGTAAATTTGGGATGGGCATTCAAATTTGATTTGAGCGGATAATCCGGTTCTTGAACAAGTACATACTATTCTCAATTTTTTTATTAATCAAATAATTAAATATGGTTTAGTTAAAATATACTTCAAGTTTCTGTATTCTTTATACATTTAGAACTTAGTCCTTCTATTTTTATTTTCAGGATTTTTATTCCTCTAATTCTCAAATTTAAAAATCCAGGTTCAATTGTTAATATTCTTCACTAGTGTGACCTTTTGAAATAAAAAAAAATACTTAACCATATAACAAAAAAAAAAATATTTGTAAAGGACTTGCATTTAATAGAAGAATTTTAAAGTACAGTCTAAACTAACATATAATTCAACCAATTAAAACCCAAAAATTAAATAAAAATAAATCTAATTTTAAAGTCATAAAGTCTAGAATATAATTAAATTTTAAAACCTAAACTTAAAAATCAAAAGAGGAATCCAGCCTAAAATTTTGTATTTCAACCTAAGAAAAATTATAGAATCCAACCTAAATCATAATATTTAAACCTAACAATCTAACTGACAAACCTAATATTTAAATCTTGAAGCCTAAAACCCAAAAATGTAACTTAAAATTTAATATTTAGATCTAAAAATATAAAGTTCTAAAAAACCTAACTTAAAACTTAATACCTAAACCTAAAATATGTCTAAAGCTAAAATTAAACCAAAATTCTAATAATAATATCTAACCAAATAAATCCTAAATATAAAGATTTAAATTTAAATTTAAATTTTACTAACAACCCAAAAATGTCAAGAACAAATCATAAGAGATAATATGAATAAATATACAAGTAAAAGCATAAAAGGATAAATGTGACAAGCACACATTATAACAAAAAAACATGACCAAAGGCAAATCTAAGGGCTCGCAGGGGTTTCGGCCCCCACTAAAATGTAAAATTGCTATTTAAGTGTAACGACCCGATAGTCACGAGTGTCGAAAAAGTGCATTTCTGAGGCCCGTTCCCGTAAATCAGATTCGTAAATATTTATTAAAAATATTTACGAAGTTAGTTGTGTAGTTAAATAGGTTTTGGTTAAGTGAATTTGTATGAATCAAGAGTAATTAGGTATAATGACTAAATTATATATAGAGTGAAAGTTGAATTATAGATTACAGAAAAATTAAAGGGACTAAAGAAGCAATTATGCAATATAAAATTTAAAGTTAATATATATATTATAATATATTTACTTAACATTTAAGTATATATATTATAATAATAAAATATTAATGTATAATAAAGTAAAACAGATAGGAAAGAAAGAAAGAAAAAGAAAAGGGGAAAGAAGAAAGGAAGCCACGGCTAAGGGTTTCAAAGTTTACAAGTTGAATTGGTTAGTCAATTTAGTTCATTTTTCTTTTAATTTTTATGTTTTTGGAATTTCAGTGTGAAAAACTACCTGACCCATGCTGAAACTTTAGAAATTATTAAGTTTTTAAGTGCTGTCTGTTGAATAATTTTAGTATTAGGGATTAAATTGATAGATTTTTAAGTTAAAAATGAAAAAAAATTAAATTGTAGAATAAATTGTAAATTTTGAGTAATAGAGACTAAATTGTGAAAATTAGAAATTTAGGGATTTAAGAAAGGAAGTCACGGCCAAGGGTTTCAAAGTTTACAAGTTCAATTAGTTAGTAAATTTAGTCTATTTTTCTTGTAATTTTTATGTTTTTGGAATTCCAGTGTTAAATACTACCCGGCCCATGCTGAAATTTTAGAAATTGAGTTTTTAAGTATTGTCTATGTTGAATAATTTTAGTATTAGGGATTAAATTGATAAATTTTTAAGTTAGAAATGAAAAAAGATTGAATTGTAGAATAAATTGTAAATTTTGAGTAATAGGGACTAAATTGTAAAAATTAGAAATTTAGGGATTTAAGTGAAAATAGGGAGTTAAATTTAGTTTAAAGTGGAATTTGTAAAAATATAAGATTAATTGTGAAGAAATAAAATTAGTCTCGGTTTAAGGACTAAATTGGAATTTAGGAAAATATTAAGTAAAAATTGAAATCTTCAATATGAAATTAAATTGTGTTGTATTGATGAATTTTAATTATTCTAATTCTGTAGCTAACGTTCTACCGGAATCCTCGACTAAAAAGGGAAAAGATAAAGTCGACGAGGAATAGCTCAAAATTTCTGGTTTGTATTTCTATAATCCGAACTTCGTTATTAATTGTTGTATTTTTTATTTAATGCATATGGTACGTGTTAATGTGATTATATGACACTTTGATTATTGAATTGATTTAAAGTTGATTGAATTGAATTAAAATAAATATATTTGTTAATGTGAAATTTGGATATTGAATATTGGTTGTATTTGAAAAGTGAAATTAAACCCTATTAATTGTATCAGGCTGAGTTGGATACAGATGGCATGTCATAGGATTGGAAGAGTTCAGAGATTTTTTTGACTTCGAGTCGATGAGACACTAGGTGTCAAATTATTACTTAGGATTTATTCGATGAGGCACTGGATGTCAAACTGGTGTGTTTGGTTGAATCCGTGTATCTGTCCGAGTCCGAGTCGTGTTAATAAAGGTAATTAATTGAATGGCACTATGATTGATATTAGATGATATTGTATGTGAAATGAAAATGGGAAATGAATTGAAATATGGATTGAGACACATGAATTGTGTATTCATGAATTGGATATGGAACGAACAATATTGTTGTTTAAATGAAATGTGTATCATATTGTGAAAAACTATTATATAGCAAATGATGAGAATTGAGTATGGTATGAATGATGTATTTATGAACTGAATATTGAATGACTAATGTCATTGTTGAATAAATGTGGTTTTTAATATTCAATTGTGCTTATAATTAAAATGTGCATATTATATTATCTTGTCTATAAATATTTGGATTATAGAAATACTATTGAGTTTTACTCAGCGTACGGTTTTGTCTTCCGTGCGCAGGTTAGGTACGTACTTAATTTTGATTGCCGATTCAGCATCCAACAACGATCTCAATCTCAAATGTGGTGATGTTTATCATTTTGTGTCGGCATGTACCTAGGGTGTCTAACTATTAATTATTTTGTGAATTGATTGTAAATGAGGTTATAAATATATTAGTTTGGTACATATATATGAACATGTGAAACTAAGTTAATGTTTAAGTGTTTATGAATTAGGCAAAATAAATTGAATTGGGCATCTTTATAAATTGATTTGAATGATGTTTTAATGATATGTAATGGTGATATGATTTTGGTACCTACGAGGGTATATTGGTTAGGCACATAGGATGTTTGTTTTGATATGATTTCTATGTGTTTGATCGTGTTTTGAATTAGTTAAATGAATGATTTTTGAGTTGCTTAATGTCCAAGCTTGCAGGGGATGGTAAAATTGTTGTTTAAGGTACATTTTGAGTCCACACGGCCAGACACACGGGCGTGTGAGACACACAGCTAGCACACGGGCATGCTAAGTCATTTCGAAAGGGCACATGGTTTGGCACACGGACGTATGGCTTAGCCGTGTCACCTAAGTCAGAGAGTTACACAGTCTAAGACACGGGTGTGTCTCTTGGCCTTGTGAGCCTTCCAACTTCGAAATTTTTTAATATTTTTCAGAATTTTTTCTAAGTTTTCGAATTAGCCCCGACTTGTTTCGAATACGTATTTTGGGCCTCGAGGGCTCAAATAAGGGACAGTATGTATGAGTTTAATTGGTTTCTGACCTGGATATTATAAGATATGAAATGTTTAAATTTGTGTATGTTTAATTTGTGTACATTAAGCCCTTTAAAATTTTTAAAATATTAAATTAGTAAATATAAAATTACATTTTGGCCCCTCTGAAATTATAATAATTTAATTTAATCCTTTAAAAATTATAAAGATACAGACTATAAAAAATTAAAATTTCATTCGGCCCCCTAAAAATTGTTCTGGCTTCGCCCTTGTACATGACCAAAATTATATGAGAAAATAGAAACAAGTTTTTTTTTAAGGTAAATAAATAAAATAAATAAAGAGATGGGGTGATTTCTTAACTAAAAATAAAAATCTGAATTATATTAAAAATAAAGTTTGAATATATATATATATATAAAAGCTTGAGTTTGAAAATTTTTTGAATTGATGAGAATATTTTTTATTTATTATTTGAATAAAATTCTAAGCATGAAAAAAATTATGATAATTATAATTATAATTTAAATTACAATTATCAGTTAATTTTTTATGTAAAAAAAGTTACTCTAATTTTATTGATATAAAATAGGATTATTACTTGAATAAAATTTTAAAAATTTTATTTATCATTTAATTAATATTAGAACTAATTATTGTTAATTAGTTATTAATTTGGATAATGTGGTTTTACATTAAAACTATGTTATATATTGAATAGGTTGAAAATGTTTTTATTATGATTTGAAAATTTTCTATTATAGTAATTTTAAAATTTATATTTATATTGATGTAATTTTGATATATTTATATGTATATATATTTATTATGATTTAAATGTACATACTTTCTCGACTCATACATAAACCAATGAAAATGCCTCTTAGCAAGCCCTCATCGACCATGGCGGCAACCGCCAAGGAGGTCACCCCGACGACGACATTCCCTTCAAGTGACTTTGTTTCCCGTTATGCCCCTGAAGAGTCCCGAGAAGGCTCTGATATCATCGTGGAAGCACTCGAACGTGAAGGGGTCAAGCACGTATTTGCTTACCCGGGTGAAGCTTCAGTGGAGATCCACCAAGCTTTAACCCGGTCCAATGTAATCCGAAATGTCCTTCCACGACACGAACAAGGTGGGGTCTTCGCCGCCGAGGGTTACGCGCGTTCCTCTGGCCTTCCTGGCGTTTGCATTTCAACTTCCGGTCCAGGGGCGACTAACTTGGTGAGCGGTCTCGCCGATGCTATGTTCGATGGTATCCCTCTAGTGGCAATCACCGGCCAAGTCCCTCAGAGAATGATCGGCACCGGTGCTTTTCAAGAAACTCCCATTGTTGAGGTAAGAAGGTCTATTACAAAGCATAATTATTTTGTTGTTGATGTGAATGATATCCCTAGGATAGTTAGTGAAGCTTTCTTTTTAGCTACCTCAGGCAGGCCAGGCCCCGTATTGATTGATGTACCTAAGGATATACAGGAACAACTTGCTGTTCCTACTTGGAACCAGCCTTTTAGATTGTCTGGTTATATGTCTAGGTTGCCTAAGGAACCCAGTGAGGCTCATTTAGAGCAGATTGTGAGGTTGATTTTTGAATCTAAGAAGCCTGTTTTGTATGTTGGTGGTGGGTGTTTGAACTCTAGTGAGGAGTTGAAGAGGTTTGCCGAGCTTACAGGAATACCCGTCACGTGTACGTTGATGGGTCTGGGCTCGTTTCCGACTTCGGATCTGTTGTCGTTACAAATGCTTGGGATGTATGGAACTGTGTATGCTAACTATGCTGTGGATAAGAGTGTGATTTGTTGCTTTCTTTTGGTGTGAGGTTTCATGATCACGTGACCGGGAATCTTGAGGGTTTTGCCAGCAGGGCCAAGATTGTGCATATCGATGTCGATTCAGCAGAGATAGGGAAGAATAAACAGCCTCATGTGTCGGTTCATTCGGATGTCAAATTGGCATTGAAGGGGATAAACAGGACATTAGAGAGTAACGGAGCTAAGCTTAAACTTGATTATTCGGGTTGGTGGGAGGAGTTAATTGAGCAGAAGGTGAAATACCCTTTGACTTATAAGACCTTTGGTGAAGCAATTCCGCCTCAATACGCTGTTCAGCTTCTTTATGAATTAACCGATGGGAATGTGATTATCAGTACGGTGTCGGTCAACATCAAATGTGGGCTGCTCAGTTTTACAAGTACAAGAGGCCGAGGCAATGGTTGACATCTGGGGGATTTGGGGCGATGGGGTTTGGATTGCCTGCTGCCATCGGGGCTGCTGTTGCGAATCCAGGGGCTGTTGTCGTAGACATCGACGGTGACGGAAGTTTCATCATGAACGTTCAAGAGTTGGCGACGGTCCGCGTAGAGAATCTTCCCATCAAGATACTGTTGTTAAATAATCAGCATTTAGGCATGGTTGTTCAATGGGAAGATAGATTTTGCGAGGCAAACAGAGCTGATTCGTATTTGGGCAACCCGTCCAACAAGTCTGAGGTGTTCCCAAACATGTTGAAATTCGCAGAAGCATGCGAAATACCTGCCGCTCGCATTACAAAGAAGGAAGGTCTGAGAGAAGCGATTCGCAAAATGTTGGAAACATCCGGACCTTACTTCTTAGACGTAATCATCCCGCATCAAGAACAAGTCTTGCCTATAATCCCCAGAGGAGGGGCTTTCAAAGATGTGATTACTGAGGGTGATGGAAGGACAAAATATTAATTTTAATAAACATCGAACATGTGTTAGTCATAATGTATTTACGAGCAGTAGTCAATAAGCATTGCTAATTTTCTGAACAGATGATGCATGCATGCATGTATGTACACATACATATGAATGTACGTTGAATGAAGTCTTCTCACTATGTTTTGTCATCTTTTGTTTGATTATAGAAATGTTATAAAGTATTATACTCAGTCAGAAGTTAATAAAAATAAGGCACATTAAATTATGAAGAAGTACTCAGTCAGAAGTTAATAAAAATAAGGCACATTAAATTATGAAGAAGTGAAAAGTGATAGAGTCAAAATGTAAATATTCAAAAATTGAGGGATTAAAGTGTAAATTAAAAATAATTAAAGGATTAAAAGTGAAAATAACCAAAAAGAGGAAAGGTCATAAATAGAAATATAATATTTGACATGGTCATTTAATAAGAAAGATAATTTTAGAGAAAATTACTAAAATACCTTTATATGTGTGGATAAATTGTGACCACTGAATTTGTTTAATGTTGAAGTATAAAATACAAACCTTTGAATTATAATCATGACGTTGATGATATTATATATTATTTGATTAGTTAATTGTTATATTATTTGACTCGAAAAGATTCGAATATTTTTCGTTGGTAACTGAACTTTAAAAGAAGCTTAGAAATAATTTGATTAGTTTCAAAAGAATTTATTTATGTTAAAACAAGTTTTGAAAAATTTATTTATGTTAAAACAAGTTTTGAAAATTGATGTTCAAGTTGTCTTAATGACCACATGTTACCTTCCTTACTTGAGATGCATCGGTTCATTTGTGTTACAACCAGTAGTGGCGAATCCGGGGGGTTGGCAGGGGCCTCCGCCCCCCTAAAATGAATTTTTTTTTATTTAGGTCCCTTAAAATTTTAAATTTATAATGGTAAATTTGTACTTTGATTCAAAAATGATAAAAATTTGATTTAATCATTTAAAAATTATAAAGATATAGACTATTAAAATAATAAAATTATGTTTTTACCATCGTAAAACTATACAATTTAATTTCACCCTCACACCCAGCCTGGTGTGCCAAGGCTGCCAACAAATCGTCAGCTAACTCCATTTCATAATGCATTTTATGGGGCTGGTTCAGGTCTTATCTAAGGTGGTCTCAGTGCATATGGAGAGAAAATTTCGAGTTCAAGTTCTGAGTACGTCCAAAGCAATGCAAATAACATGCTGGTGCAGCTACCACTACAATATGCTTAAATAATGTATTACTTGTACTCTGTAACGACCCGAAATCCGTGGGCACCAGAAAAAAAAATGTGTTATCGGGCCTCCGTCTTAGTAAATCGAGTTAGTAAATAATCATTAGGAGTAATTATGAGTCTAGTAGTGTGTTTAATTAGATTTTTATTTAGTGAATTTAGCTTAATTGAGAGAAATTAGGAAAAAGGACTAAAATGAGTAAAGAGTAAAAGTTTAATTGTAGATTAAAAGAAAATAAAAAGGATCAAAATGGCAAATATGCCATTTATCATAAGTTGATTGAGGCAGCATACATGCATAAAAATCTGAGATTTTTATGTATTAAAATATATTATTATAATATTAAATAATTATATTAATATAATATTATATTATATAATAAAGTAAATAGTAAATGAAATAGTAAAAAAAGAAGCAAAGAAGAACAGAAAAGAACTGAGAAGTTTTGAAACAGAGGAAAGGAAAGAAAGAAAGAAAAAGAAAGGGGAAAATTGAGGTTTTAAAGCTTGGAGTTTAATTAGGTAAGTCAATCAAGTTCTATTCTCTTAATTTTGATGTTTTAGAAGCTTTAAAGCAAGATTTTGATGAAAGTAAGTTGATATTTTGAGAGTTTATTGGTTTTCAAGTATAGTTGATGTTGAAGAAAAGATGAATTAGAGACTAAATTGAATGAAATCTAAGTTAGAATTAGTAAAAGGGATTAAATTGCAAGGTAAGCTATAAGTTTTCTACTATAGGGATTAATTTGGAAGAAATTATGAATTAGGGTTTTATTATGAAAATTATATAATCAAGTTGAATATGGAAGGAATTTAAGTAGAATCAAAGCATGAATTAAGTTAAGAAATAAGTAAACTTAATTAGGATTTAATTACAAAATAAGTTATAAGAAAACAGTTTTGGGACAGTAGCAGTAGAGTAACTTTGAAAATTCACCAAAAATCGTAGAAGTGGAATTAGAAGTTGAGTGAGATATGAAATTAAAGCTTATTGAGTCTATTTTCATATGAAAGAAACATAGAAAGAAATAAGTTCTGTATTATGAGATATTTAAATTTTAGTGAAACTGGTTCAGGGTGATTTCTGAGATCCCCTGTTCTGACTTGTAAAAATCATTAAAAATTGTATAAAAATGATTTTGGAACATAATTTATATGGTTAGATTCCTGAATGAGTCTAGTTTCAAATGAGCTAAACAAGGAGGCAATCTAAATTCTATACAAAGAGTAATTTAATTCGTAGTGAAGAGAGGTCAGAGCAGTTGAACAGTGAAACAGGGGAAATTTTAAGAATAATCTGGTATTGATTGGCCATACCAAAAATTCTGAAAAATTTTCAGTAAAAAGATATATGAGTCTAGTTTTGGGGAAAATTTACGGATCTTAATTTGGAGTTTCGTAGCTCCAGATATAGATGATTTAGTGACAATGACTCAGATAGACAGCCTAGAAAGAACTTATAAGTAAATAATAGAATTGTGTATAAAAGATGTGGAATGAAGAGGAAGAGTAGAAATTGAATAAAATTCAATTATTTATTTTAATTTAATGTTGTAATTAATAATGTAAATTATTATTATTTTCGTAGCTAACAAGGAAAAAGAGGCATCGGCATCCAAGGGAAAAGAAAAGATCGCTGAGGAGTAAACGTGCATTTCGGGTTTGTATTACTATAATTCAAACTATTTATTTATTCATTAAATGTTAGATTAATTTATGAATATGGTAAGTAAATTATAAGGTAAGTGTTTTTATTGAATTGAATGGAAATTGAGTTGAATGATGAATATGTATTGAAATTGAATTGTATGTGGTTTGAAATGGAAAAGTGTAATTGATATTGAAATTGAATTTGTTATGAAAATGAAAATGAAATTGAGAATCGAATACCCTATTAACTAGTCGGGCTGAGTCGGATATAATTGGCATGCCATAGGATTTGGAAGAGTACGGGATTTATCGGCTTTGCCGATCAGGCACTTTATGTGTCGTAAATCAGGCACTTTATGTGTCGTATTTTAGGCACCTCGTGTGTCGTATCAGGCACCTCGTGTGTCGTATCAGGCACCTCGTGGGTCGTTTCAGGCACTAATGTGCCGTTTACTGATCAGGTACTATGTACCGTTTTAGGCACAATGTGCCGCATCTTTGGTGTGTTTGGGTTGGAACTGTGTATCCGTTAAAGTCCGAGTCATTAATAGGGTAAATAAAGAAAAGGTTAAATTGAATAAAATGAAATGGTTGAGCCATTGGAAGAAATGCGAAAATAGAACATGAACTGAAAAATGTGATTGGAATATGAGTATGAGAATAGAAAGTATGAACCATTGGTTCAAGAAATGGATAGTGGCTCAACATGATTGTGTATTATTTCAATTGTTGAATGGCTAAAATTGAATTGTATGAATATATTGAGAAGGACAAACTTATATGAAAGTTATGTTTGAATTGGTTTAGTTAAATTAAAGTTATATGAATTAATGATATGATTATTATGTTTATAATTTGAATTATGGTAATACCATCGAGTACATGTATACTCGTGTCACGGTTGTTTGTTTCGCGCGCAGTTGTAGAAGTCAAATCGAACCAAAGATCGAAGCCGGACCGACTTCAAACAAACTTTTGGTGATGTATATTTCCTTTTCATAATGTGGCATGTACGTAGGTTGTGTATAAAGGTTATTATGATTGAAATGAATATGGTTTAATTTACAGGGGGTTTTATATAATAATAAGCAGAAATGCTGCCGAAATTTATATTAAACAAAATTTATATTCGTAAATTGTCTGATATGTCCGGTAATGCCTCGTAACCCTGTTCCGACGATGGTTCGGGGTTAGGGGTGTTACAATTATTGGTATCAGAGCTATCAGGTTTAGTCGATTCTCGGGCTAAATCGGGCTCGAAAGTGAGTCTAGAAGTACAAGCCATCGTTGAGTCGTAAGTCGAGTCGGGTTTTTGGATGCCGATATATATTTATTTGATTTTGTTTTATAGATAAAATGTCGATTTAAAGAATGTATGATGTTGAACAGGAAATGCATACTGGAAATCGAGAAATTGAAGAAACTGAATCTGTTACACCTACTGCAAATCCATTAGATAATCAACCTCCTAATGTAGGAAGAGGAAGAGATAACTCACAACTGTTAAGAGCTATAGCCGATGCATTACAACATGTAGCGGAAACTGTACCTGCTACTACATCAGTACCTACTGTTAGACGGGCCCCGATTAAAGAGTTAAGAAAATATGGTGCCACGGAGTTTTCGGGACTAAGAGGTCTTGATCCGTCTCATCACGAGAATTGGATAGAATCAACAAAAAGAGTTTTGCAACAATTAGATTGCACCCCCCGGGAGAATCTGATATGTGCTGTATCATTGTTACATGGGGAAGCGTATCTCTGGTGGGAATCTGTTGTTAGACATTTACCGGATGATCAGGTAACCTGGGATTTGTTTCAAAAAGAATTTCAAAAGAAGTATATTGGGGAAATGTATATTGAAGAGAAAAAGCAAGAGTTTTTAATGTTGAAACAGGGTAATATGTCAGTATTAGATTATGATCGAGAGTTTACTAGATTGAGCAGTATGCCTCGTAATATATTCCAACAGAGGTGATAGTTGTAAACGGTTTTTACGGGATTAAGAGATGAAATAAAACTACAATTAGTGTCCCAAATAATTCATCGAATTTGTTGATTTGATCGAAGCGGGCCAAAATGATAGAGCAAGTCTTGGGACTAGACAAAAAGTCGAAATGGTGGATTGACCAGAAACGAATAGAGCAACTAGTTCAAATCCACTACCAAAAAGACCTAAAGAATTTAGAGGTGGTTGGAGACCTAGTTTTAGATCCGATCGAGGGGATATAAGCCGAGAAAAGCAGACGACGTGATCTCACTGGTAGTGTAAGAGGTCCACCAGGATATGAGAAATTCCGAATGTGGATATTGTGGCAAGAAACATTTAGGTGAATGTTGGAAAGTAATCTGAGGTCGCTTCAGCTATGGTCGGTAGAGCATTTTGTTAGAGATTGTCCAAAGAATAAAAATAGTACACCTACCACATCTCGTAGATCGATGATCGATCGCAGAGGTAGAGGAATGTCTAGAGGAGGTTTTGTTTCGAGGAGAGAGGGGAGCTAGTAGAGCAAAGTGATATAGCTACACACAATGATCGAGGCTAGAGCACCGGCACTGAGCATACGTAGTTCGGACCCGTGAAGAAGGCAATGCTCACGATGTGGTGACAGTATATTTTTATTGTATTCGAGCCTATTTATGCTTTAATTGACCGGGTTCATCACATTCATATATTAATTTAAAATTAGTTGAATCGGGAAGTTAGAATCAAATGTCTAGAGTTTTCATAGAGGTGTCTAGCCCTTTGGGACAAACAAAGTGTTAGTAGTAGACAGAGTATGCCTAGGAGGTGCCCGTTAATAATACATGATAAAATGTTTCTCGTGGATTTGCTTGATCATGCCTTTTGGCGATTTTGATATCATTTTGGGTATGGATTGGTTATCCGAACATGAGGTAGTTTTGGATTGCTATAAAAAGAGGTTTAGTATTCGCATGTAAGACGAGGATAGAATTGAAGTGAATGGCATCTGTACGGTGGTTCGACACGTATCATTTCAGCTATAAAAGCTAACAAATTATTACAAGCAAGGTTGTTCAAGCATATTTGGCATATGTTATTAATTTCGATTCAAATGGGAAGCCAATGCGGCGATTAGGGCGTATGCGAGTTTCAGATGTATTTCCGTAAGAACTACTGGTTTACCACACGATAGAGAGGTTGAATTTGCTATTGAGGTGTATCCAGTGTACAAAGACCAATTTCTATACCTCCGCATCGAATGTCGCCATCGAATTGAAAGAGTTGAAGGTGCAAAGATACTGATTTATTAGATCGAGGATTTATCCGACCGAGTATTTCACCTTGGGAGCTCCAAAGATTGTTTGTTAAAAAGAAAGATGGTTCTATGCGGTTGTGCATTGATTATCGACGATTGAACAAAGTGACAATCAAGAACCGGTATCCTTTGCCTCGTATAGACGACTTGTTTGATCACCAAAGGAGCTTCGATGATTTTCTAAAATTGATTTGAGATCCGGTATTATCACCTGAAGGTGAAGGAAAGTGATGTGCCTAAGGCGCCTTCCGTACTCGTTATGGCCATTATGAATTTTTGGTAATGCCGTTTGATTGACCAATGCTCCACCGCTTTTATGGATTTGATGAATCGCATTTTCCAGCCGTATCTAGATCAGTTTGTGGTGGTTTTTATTGATGATATATTGGTATATTCAAAAACAGAGGCAGAACATGATCAGCATCTTCGAAAGGTTTTACAGATTCTGCGGGAAAAACAGTTGTATGGGAAATTAAGTAAATGTGAATTTCGTTGTGCAAGTGGTATTTTTAGGACACGTGGTATCTGGCGATGGGATTAGAGTTGACCGAAGAAGATCGAAGCAATTGTTCAGTGGAAAGCGCCAAAGAATGTGTCTGAGGTACGTAGTTTTCTCGGTTTGGCTGGATATTATCGAAGATTTGTAAATGGATTCTCGAAAATAGCAATGCCGATGACTAAACTACTACAGAAGAATGTTCCTTTATCCGGGATGATCGTGCGAGAATAGTTTTGAGACTTTGAAGCAAATGTTGACAGAGGCACTTGGTATTAACATTACCGCAGTCGGGGAAAGATTTTATTGTGTCTGATGATGCTTCTTTGAGTGGTTTGGGTTGTGTATTGATGCAAAATGGAAAGGTTATTGCATATGCATCAGACAGATTGAAGCCGCATGAACGTAATTACCCGACACACGACTTGGAGCTAGTGCGTATATTTTTGCTTTAAAGATTTGGAGACATTATCTTTATGGCGAGAAATGTTACATTTACACAGATCATAAAAGTCTCAAATATCTGCTGTCACAGAAAGATTTAAATTTAAGGCAAAGACGGTGGATCGAGCTTCTAAAAGATTATGATTGTGTTATAGATTATCATCCAGGAAAAGCAAATGTGGTAGCTGATGCACCGAAAGCAGAAAGTCTGCGATTGAATTACGAGCAATGTTTGCTCGGCTCAGTGTTAATGATGATGGAAGCTTGTTAGCTGAGTTAAAGGTTAAGCCGATGATGTTAGATCAGATTAGAGCAGCTCAGATGGAAGATGTCAAATTATTAAAGAAAAGAGAAATGGTTCAGAATGGTACAGTCGAGAATTTTAGTATTGATGAACATAATTGTTTGAGGTTTCAAAATCGGATTTGTGTTCCAACTACTTCTGAATTAAAGAAGATGATTCTTCAAGAAGCACACACGATGGTACTTTTTGCGTTGCATCCGGGTGGAACAAAAATGTATCGTAATTTAAGGAGCACTATTGGTGGCTAGGAATGAAGAAAGATATAGTTGAATATGTCAAGTAAATGTTTGACTTGCCAACGAGTAAAGCGCAGAACATCGTGCACAAGCTGTGGTTACTCGATCTATTAGTATTCCGAATGGAAATGGGATAGTATTACTATGGATTTTGTTACTGGGGTTGCCACCATCAGAGAGAGCAAAAAGAATGCCATTTGGGTGATAGTTGATCGACTTACTAAGTCCGCTCATTTCATAGCGATCGGGATCGATTGGTCTTTACGAAGCTTCAAGTATATATATCAGAAATTGTGAGATCGCATGGCATTCCAAAGATCTATAATTTCCGATCGAGATCCACGATTTACATCGAGATTTTGGAAGCGATTACATGATTCTTTGGGTACTCGGCTTAATTTTAGTAATCGCATTTCATCCACAAACCGACGGACAATCGTAACGGGTAATTCAAATTTTAGAAGACATGCTTTGGGCTTGCATTATTGACTTTGAATCAAAGGTTGGGAACGATACTTGCCATTAGCTGAATTTGTTTATAATAATAGTTATCAATCTAGTATTCAAATGGCTCCATATGAAGCATTATATGGTCGAAGATGTCGATCACCGGTATGTTGGACAGAGTTGAATGAGAAAAAGATTGTTGGACCGGAATTAATTCAGGAGACAGAAGAAGTAGTGAAAAAGATCAAAGACAGGTTGAAAGTAGCTTTTGACAGACAAAAGTCTTATGCAGATCTGAAGCGACGGGATATAGAATATTCTGTGGGTGATAAAGTGTTTTTAAAAGTATCGCCTTGGAAGAAAGTTTTAAGATTTGGTCGCAAGGGAAAATTAAGTCCTCGTTACATTGGGCCGTATGAAGTAATTGACAGAATCGGACCGGTTGCCTATTGATTAAATTTACCTCCGGAATTACAGAAAATTCATGATGTTTTTCATGTTTCTATGTTACGAAGGTATCGATCGGATCCATCTCATATTATTTCTACTGAAGACATTAAGATTAGACCGGATTTGTCATATGAGGAAGAACCGGTTCAAATACTAGCTCGAGAAGTGAAAGAATTAAGAAACAAACGAGTCCCTTTGGTAAAAGTATTGTGGAGAAGCCATAATGTAGAAGAAGCAACTTGGGAACCTGAAGAAACTATGAGAGCACAATATCCTCACCTATTCTCAGGTAAATTTCGAGGACGAAATTTATTAAGGGGGGAGAAATGTAACGACCCGAAATCCGTGGGCACCAGAAAAAAAATGTGTTATCGGGCCTCGGTCTTAATAAATCGAGTTAGTAAATAATCATTAGGAGTAATTATGAGTCTAGTAGTGTGTTTAATTAGATTTTTATTTAGTGAATTTAGCTTAATTGAGAGAAATTAGGAAAAAGGACTAAAGTGAGTAAAGAGTAAAAGTTTAATTGTAGATTAAAAGAAAATAAAAGGATCAAAATGGCAAATATGCCATTTATCATAAGTTGAGATGACATACATGCATAAAAATCTGAGATTTTTATGTATTAAAATATATTATTATAATATTAAATAATTATATTAATATAATATTATATTATATAATAAAGTAAATAGTAAATGAAATAGTAAAAAAAGAAGCAAAGAAGAACAGAAAAGAACTGAGAAGTTTTCAAACAGAGGAAAGGAAAGAAAGAAAGAAAAGAAAGGGGAAAATTGAGGTTTTAAAGCTTGGAGTTTAATTAGGTAAGTCAATCAAGTTCTATTCTCTTAATTTTGATGTTTTAGAAGCTTTAAAGCAAGATTTTGATGAAAGTAAGTTGATATTTTGAGAGTTTATTGGTTTTCAAGTATAGTTGATGTTGAAGAAAAAGATGAATTAGAGACTAAATTGAATGAAATCTAAGTTAGAATTAGTAAAAAGGGATTAAATTGCAAGGTAAGCTATAAGTTTTCTACTATAGGGATTAATTTGGAAGAAATTATGAATTAGGGTTTTATTATGAAAATTATATAATCAAGTTGAATATGGAAGGAATTTGTAGAATCAAAGCATGAATTAAGTTAAGAAATAAGTAAACTTAATTAGGATTTAATTACAAAATAAGTTATAAGAAAACAGTTTTGGGACAGTAGCAGTAGAGTAACTTTGAAAATTCACCAAAAATCGTAGAAGTGGAATTAGAAGTTGAGTGAGATATGAAATTAAAGCTTATTGAGTCTATTTTCATATGAAAGAAACATAGAAAGAAATAAGTTCTGTATTATGAGATATTTAAATTTTAGTGAAACTGGTTCAGGGTGATTTCGAGATCCCCTGTTCTGACTTGTAAAAATCATTAAAAATTGTATAAAAATGATTTTGGAACATAATTTATATGGTTAGATTCCTGAATGAGTCTAGTTTCAAATGAGCTAAACAAGGAGGCAATCTAAATTCTATACAAAGAGTAATTTAATTCGTAGTGAAGAGAGGTCAGAGCAGTTGGACAGTGAAACAGGGGAAATTTTAAGAATAATCTGGTATTGATTGGCCATACCAAAAATTCTGAAAAATTTTCAGTAAAAAGATATATGAGTCTAGTTTTGGGGAAAATTTACGGATCTTAATTTGGAGTTTCGTAGCTCCAGATATAGATGATTTAGTGACAATGACTCAGATAGACAGCCTAGAAAGAACTTATAAGTAAATAATAGAATTGTGTATAAAAGATGTGGAATGAAGAGGAAGAGTAGAAATTGAATAAAATTCAATTATTTATTTTAATTTAATGTTGTAATTAATAATGTAAATTATTATTATTTTTCGTAGCTAACAAGGAAAAAGAGGCATCGGCATCCAAGGGAAAAGAAAAGATCGTTGAGGAGTAACGTGCATTTCGGGTTTGTATTACTATAATTCAAACTATTTATTTATTCATTAAATGTTAGATTAATTTATGAATATGGTAAGTAAATTATAAGGTAAGTGTTTTTATTGAATTGAATGGAAATTGAGTTGAATGATGAATATGTATTGAAATTGAATTGTATGTGGTTTGAAATGGAAAAGTGTAATTGATATTGAAATTGAATTTGTTATGAAAATGAAAATGAAATTGAGAACTGAATACCCTATTAACTAGTCGGGCTGAGTCGGATATAATTGGCATGCCATAGGATTTGGAAGAGTACGGATTTATCGGCTTTGCCGATCGTGCACTATATGTGTCGTAAATCGCACTTTATGTGTCGTATTTTAGGCACCTCGTGTGTCGATCGGGCACCTCGTGTGTCGATCGGGCACCTCGTGTGTCGTTTTCGTGCACTTATGTGTCGATAATCGATCAGTACTATGTACCGTTTTAGGCACAATGTGCCGTCTTGGTGTGTTTGGGTTGGAATCCGTGTATCCGTTAAAGTCCGAGTGCATTAATAGGGGTAAATAAAGAAAAGGTTAAATTGAATAAAATGAAATGGTTGAGCCATTGGAAGAAATGCGAAAATAGAACATGAACTGAAAAATGTGATTGGAATATGAGTATGAGAATAGAAAGTATGAACCATTGGTTCAAGAAATGGATAGTGGCTCAACATGATTGTGTATTATTTCAATTGTTGAATGGCTAAAATTGAATTGTATGGATATATTGAGAAGGACAAACTTATATGAAAGTTATGTTTGAATTGGTTTAGTTAAATTAAAGTTATATGAATTAATGATATGATTATTATGTTTATAATTTGAATTATGGTAATACCATCGAGTACATGTATACTCGTGATTTGTTGTTTTCCGTGCGCAGTTGTAGAAGTCAAAAATCATGAACCAAAGATCCAGAAGCCGGATTCCGACTTGACAAACTTTTGGTGATGTATATTTCCTTTTCATAATGTGGCATGTACGTAGGTTGTGTATAAAGGTTATTATGATTGAAATGAATATGGTTTAATTTACAGGGGGTTTTATATAATAATAAGCGAAATGTTTGTAAATTTATATTAAACAAAATTTATATTCGTAAATTGTATGCGATATGTCCAGTAATGCCTCGTAAACCTGTTCGACGATGGTTGGGGTTAGGGTGTTACAATTATTGGTATCGAGCTATCGAGGTTTAGTCGATTCTCGGGCTAAATCGGGCTCGAAAGTGAGTCTAGAAGTACAAGCCTTCGTTGAGTCGAAGGTGAGTCGGGTTTTTGGATCTTTGATATATATTTATTTGATTTTGTTTTATAGATAAAATGTGTGGGACGAAAGAATGTATGATGTTGAACAGAAATGCATCATCGAAATCGAGAAATTGAAGAAAGCTGAATCATTACACCTCTCGCAAATCCATTAGATAATCAACCTCCTAATGTAGGAAGAGGAAGAGATAACTCACTGGCTGTTAAGAGCTATAGCCGATGCATTACAACATGTAGCGGAAATCGCACTCTGCTACTACATCGAGTACCTCTCATGTTAGACGGGCCCGATTAAAGAGTTAAGAAAATATGGTGCCACGGAGTTTTCGGGACTAAGAGGTCTTGATCCGCTCATCTGCTGAGAATTGGATAGAATCAACAAAAGAGTTTTGCAACAATTAGATTGCACCCAGGAGAATCGATATGTCTTTGTATCATTGTTACATGGGAAGCGTATCTCGGTGGGAATGTTGTTAGACATTTACCGGATGATCGAGGTAACACTGGGATTTGTTTCAAAAAGAATTTCAAAAGAAGTATATTGGGGAAATGTATATTGAAGAGAAAAAGCAAGAGTTTTTAATGTTGAAACAGGGTAATATGTCAGTATTAGATTATGATCGAGAGTTTACTAGATTGAGCGGTATGCCTCGAATATATTCCAACAGAGGCTGATAGTTGTAAAGCGGTTTTTACGGGGATTAAGAGATGAAATAAAACTACAATTAGTGTCCCAAATAATTCATCGAATTTGTTGATTTGATCGAAAGCGGGCCAAAATGATAGAGCAAGTCTTGGGACTAGACAAAAGTCGAAAAAGCAGGTGGATTGACCAGAAACGAATAGGAGCAACTAGTTCAAATCCACTACCAAAAAGACCTAAAGAATTTAGAGGTGGTTGGAGACCTAGTTTTAGATCTGATCGAGGGGATATAAGCCGAGAAAAACAGACGACGGTATCTACTGGTAGTGTAAGAGGTCCACCCAGGGATACAGAAATTCCAGAATGTGGATATTGTGGCAAGAAACATTTAGGTGAATGTTGGAAAGTAATCGGAGGCTGCTTCCGTTGCGGGTCGGTAGAGCATTTTGTTAGAGATTGTCCAAAGAATAAAAATAGTACACCTACCACATCTCAGAGATCAGTATCGACTGCCAGAGGTAGAGGAATGTCTAGAGGAGGTTTTGTTTCGAGGAGAGGGGGAGCTAGTAGAGGCAGTGATATAGCTACACAACAGTCAGAGGCTAGAGCACCAGCCAGAGCATACGTAGTTCGGACCCGTGAAGAAGGCAATGCTCACGATGTGGTGACAGTATATTTTTATTGTATTACGAGCCTATTTATGCTTTAATTGACCGGGGTTCATCACATTCATATATTAATTTAAAATTAGTTGAATCGGGAAGTTAGAATCAAATGTCTAGAGTTTTCATAGAGGTGTCTAGCCCCTTTGGGACAAACAGTGTTAGTAGACAGAGTATGCCAGGAGGTGCCCGTTAATAATACATGATAAAATGTTTCGTGGATTTCTTTGATCATGCCTTTTGGCGATTTTGATATCATTTTGGGTATGGATTGGTTATCTGAACATGAGGTAGTTTTGGATTGCTATAAAAAGAGGTTTAGTATTCAGGCAGAAGACGGGGATAGAATTGAAGTGAATGGCATCTACATGCGGTGGTTCGACACGTATCATTTCAGCTATAAAAGCTAACAAATTATTACAAAGAAGGTTGTTCAAAGCATATTTGGCATATGTTATTAATTTCGATTCGATTGGGAAGCCAATGCAGCCTGATTAGGACTGTATGCGAGTTTCCAGATGTATTTCCAGAAGAACTACCGGGTTTACCACCTGATAGAGAGGTTGAATTTGCTATTGAGGTGTATCCAGTACAAAGCACCAATTTCTATACCTCCGTGCATCGAATGTCGCCATTTGAATTGAAAGAGTTGAAGGTGCGATTCACAGGATTTATTAGATCGAGGATTTATCCGACCGAGTATTTCACCTTGGGAGCTCCGGTATTGTTTGTTAAAAAGAAAGATGGTTCTATGCGGTTGTGCATTGATTATCGATGATTGAACAAAGTGACAATCAAGAACGGTATCCTTTGCCTCGTATAGGCGACTTGTTTGATCAGCAAGGAGCTTGATGTATTTTCTAAAATTGATTTGAGATCCGGGTATTATCGGAAGGTGAAGGTGAAGGAAAGTGATGTGCCTAAGGCGCCTTCCGTACTCGTTATGGCCATTATGAATTTTTGGTAATGCCGTTTGGATTGACCAATGCTCCACCGCTTTTATGGATTTGATGAATCGCATTTTCCAAACCGTATCTAGATCGGTTTGTGGTGGTTTTTATTGATGATATATTGGTATATTCAAAAAGCAGAGGCGAACATGATCAAGATCTTCGAAAAGGTTTTACTGATTTCTGCGGAAAAAGCAGGTTGTATGGGAAATTAAGTAAATGTGAATTCTGGTTGTCTGAAGTGGTATTTTTAGGACACGTGGTATCTGCTGATGGGATTAGAGTTGACCCGAAGAAGATCGAAGCAATTGTTCAGTGGAAAGCGCCAAAGAATGTGTCTGAGGTACGTAGTTTTCTCGGTTTGGCTGGATATTATCGAAGATTTGTAAATGGATTCTCGAAAATAGCAATGCCGATGACTAAACTACTACAGAAGAATGTTCCTTTTATCTGGGATGATCAGTGCCAGAATAGTTTTGAGACTTTGAAGCAAATGTTGACAGAGGCACCGGTATTAACATTACCAGAGTCGGGGAAAGATTTTATTGTGTACAGTGATGCTTCTTTGAGTGGTTTGGGTTGTGTATTGATGCAAAATGGAAAGGTTATTGCATATGCATCTAGACGATTGAAGCGCATGAACGTAATTACCCGACACACGACTTGGAGCTAGCTGCAGTAATTTTTGCTTTAAAGATTTGGAGACATTATCTTTATGGCGAGAAATGTTACATTTACACAGATCATAAAAGTCTCAAATATTTGCTGTCACAGAAAGATTTAAATTTAAGGCAAAGACGGTGGATCGAGCTTCTAAAAGATTATGATTGTGTTATAGATTATCATCCAGGAAAAGCAAATGTGGTAGGTGATGCCTTCGAAAGCGGGAAAGTCTGCGATTGAATTACGAGCAATGTTTGCTCGGCTCGAGTGTTAATGATGATGGAAGCTTGTTAGTGAGTTAAAGGTTAAGCCGATGATGTTAGATCGATTAGAGCGGCTCGGATGGAAGATGTCAAATTATTAAAGAAAAGAGAAATGGTTCGAATGGTACAATCGAGAATTTTAGTATTGATGAACATAATTGTTTGAGGTTTCAAAATCGGATTTGTGTTCCAACTACTTACGAATTAAAGAAGATGATTCTTCAAGAAGCACACGATGGTACTTTTGCGTTGCATCGGGTGGAACAAAAATGTATCGTAAATTAAAGGAGCACTATTGGTGGCTAGGAATGAAGAAAGATATAGTTGAATATGTCGTAAATGTTTGACTTGCCAACGAGTAAAGGCGGAACATCGTGCACCGCTGTGGTTACTCGATCTATTAGTATTCCCGAATGGAAATGGGATAGTATTACTATGGATTTTGTTACTGGGGTTGCCACCGTCAGAGAGCAAAAAGAATGCCATTTGGGTGATAGTTGATCGACTTACTAAGTCCGCTCATTTCATAGCGATCGGGGTGATTGGTCTTTACTGAAGCTTTTCAAGTATATATCAGAAATTGTGAGATCGCATGGCATTCCAAAGCATCTATAATTTCCGATCGAGATCCACGATTTACATCGAGATTTTGGAAGCGATTACATGATTCTTTGGGTACTCGGCTTAATTTTAGTATCGCATTTCATCCACAAACCGACGGACAATCGAACGGGTAATTCAAATTTTAGAAGACATGCTTGGGCTTGCATTATTGACTTTGAATCGGGTTGGGAACGATACTTGCCATTAGCTGAATTTGTTTATAATAATAGTTATCAATCTAGTATTCAAATGGCTCCATATGAAGCATTATATGGTCGAAGATGTCGATCACCGGTATGTTGAATGAGTTGAATGAGAAAAAGATTGTTGGACCGGAATTAATTCGAGAGACGAAGAAGAAGTAGTGAAAAGATCAAAGACAAAGTTGAAAGTAGCTTTTGATGACAAAAAGTCTTATGCAGAATCAAGCGACGGGATATAGAATATTCGTGGGTGATAAAGTGTTTTTAAAAGTATCGCCTTGGAAGAAAGTTTTAAGATTTGGTCGCAAGGGAAAATTAAGTCCTCGTTACATTGGGCCGTATGAAGTAATTGACAGAATCGGACCGGTTGCCTATCGATTAAATTTACCTCCGGAATTACAGAAAATTCATGATGTTTTTCATGTTTCTATGTTACGAAGGTATCGATCGGATCCATCTCATATTATTTCTACTGAAGACATTAAGATTAGACCGGATTTGTCATATGAGGAAGAACCGGTTCAAATACTAGCTCGAGAAGTGAAAGAATTAAGAAACAAACGAGTCCCTTTGGTAAAAGTATTGTGGAGAAGCCATAATGTAGAAGAAGCAACTTGGGAACCTGAAGAAACTATGAGAGCACAATATCCTCACCTATTCTCAGGTAAATTTCGAGGACGAAATTTATTAAGGGGGGAGAAATGTAACGACCCGAAATCCGTGGGCACCAGAAAAAAAAATGTGTTATCGGGCCTCGGTCTTAGTAAATCGAGTTAGTAAATAATCATTAGGAGTAATTATGAGTCTAGTAGTGTGTTTAATTAGATTTTTATTTAGTGAATTTAGCTTAATTGAGAGAAATTAGGAAAAAGGACTAAAGTGAGTAAAGAGTAAAAGTTTAATTGTAGATTAAAAGAAAATAAAAAGGATCAAAATGGCAAATATGCCATTTATCATAAGTTGAGGTGATGACATACATGCATAAAAATCTGAGATTTTTATGTATTAAAATATATTATTATAATATTAAATAATTATATTAATATAATATTATATTATATAATAAAGTAAATAGTAAATGAAATAGTAAAAAAAAAGAAGCAAAGAAGAACAGAAAAGAACTGAGAAGTTTTGAAACAGAGGAAAGGAAAGAAAGAAAGAAAAGAAAGGGAAAAATTGAGGTTTTAAAGCTTGGAGTTTAATTAGGTAAGTCAATCAAGTTCTATTCTCTTAATTTTGATGTTTTAGAAGCTTTAAAGCAAGATTTTGATGAAAGTAAGTTGATATTTTGAGAGTTTATTGGTTTTCAAGTATAGTTGATGTTGAAGAAAAGATGAATTAGAGACTAAATTGAATGAAATCTAAGTTAGAATTAGTAAAAGGGATTAAATTGCAAGGTAAGCTATAAGTTTTCTACTATAGGGATTAATTTGGAAGAAATTATGAATTAGGGTTTTATTATGAAAATTATATAATCAAGTTGAATATGGAAGGAATTTAAGTAGAATCAAAGCATGAATTAAGTTAAGAAATAAGTAAACTTAATTAGGATTTAATTGCAAAATAAGTTATAAGAAAACAGTTTTGGGACAGTAGCAGTAGAGTAACTTTGAAAATTCACCAAAAATCGTAGAAGTGGAATTAGAAGTTGAGTGAGATATGAAATTAAAGCTTATTGAGTCATTTTCATATGAAAGAAACATAGAAATCAAATAAGTTCTGTATTATGAGATATTTAAATTTTAGTGAAACTGGTTCAGGGTGATTTCGAGATCCCCTGTTCTGACTTATAAAAATCATTAAAAATTGTATAAAAATGATTTTGGAACATAATTTATATGGTTAGATTCCTGAATGAGTCTAGTTTCAAATGAGCTAAACAAGGAGGCAATCTAAATTCTATACAAAGAGTAATTTAATTCGTAGTGAAGAGAGGTCAGAGCAGTTGGACAGTGAAACAGGGGAAACTTTAAGAATAATCTGGTATTGATTGGCCATACCAAAAATTCTGAAAAATTTTCAGTAAAAAGATATATGAGTCTAGTTTCGGGAAAAATTTACGGATCTTAATTTGGAGTTTCGTAGCTCCAGATATAGATGATTTAGTGACAATGACTCAGGTAGACAGCCTAGAAAGAACTTATAAGTAAATAATAGAATTGTGTATAAAAGATGTGGAATGAAGAGGAAGAGTAGAAATTGAATAAAATTCAATTATTTATTTTAATTTAATGTTGTAATTAATAATGTAAATTATTATTATTTTCGTAGCTAACAAGGAAAAAGAGGCATCGGCATCCAAGGGAAAAGAAAAGATCATTTGAGGAGTAAACGTGCATTTGGGTTTGTATTACTATAATTCAAACTATTTATTTATTCATTAAATGTTAGATTAATTTATGAATATGGTAAGTAAATTATAAGGTAAGTGTTTTTATTGAATTGAATGGAAATTGAGTTGAATGATGAATATGTATTGAAATTGAATTGTATGTGGTTTGAAATGGAAAAGTGTAATTGATATTGAAATTGAATTTGTTCGAAAATGAAAATGAAATTGAGAACTGAATACCCTATTAACTAGTCGGGCTGAGTCGGATATAATTGGCATGCCATAGGATTTGGAAGAGTACGGAATTTATCGGCTTTGCCGATCGGGCACTTTATGTGTCGTAAATCGTGCACTTTATGTGTCGTATTTTAGGCACCTCGTGTGTCGATCAGGCACCTCGTGTGTCGATCGTGCACCTCGTGTGTCGCTTTTGTGCACTTATGTGTCGATAATCGATCAGGTACTATGTACCGTTTTAGGCACAATGTGCCTTGGTGTGTTTGGGTTGGAATCCTGTGTATCCGTTAAAGTCCGAGTGCATTAATAGGGGTAAATAAAGAAAAGGTTAAATTGAATAAAATGAAATGGTTGAGCCATTGGAAGAAATGCGAAAATAGAACATGAACTGAAAAATGTGATTGGAATATGAGTATGAGAATAGAAAGTATGAACCATTGGTTCAAGAAATGGATAGTGGCTCAACATGATTGTGTATTATTTCAATTGTTGAATGGCTAAAATTGAATTGTATGAATATATTGAGAAGGACAAACTTATATGAAAGTTATGTTTGAATTGGTTTAGTTAAATTAAAGTTATATGAATTAATGATATGATTATTATGTTTATAATTTGAATTATGGTAATACCATTGAGTACATGTATACTCAGCGTACGGTTGTTTCCGTGCGCAGGTTGTAGAAGTCAAATACTGAACCAGCATCCGAAGCCAGACCCGACTTCAGCAAACTTTTGGTGATGTATATTTCCTTTTCATAATGTGGCATGTACGTAGGTTGTGTATAAAGGTTATTATAATTGAAATGAATATGGTTTAATTTACAGGGAGTTTTATATAATAATAAGCAGAAATGCTGTCGAAATTTATATTAAACAAAATTTATATTCGTAAATTGTCTGATATGTCCGGTAATGCCTCGTAACCCTGTTCCGACGATGGTTCGGGGTTAGGGGTGTTACATACTCCTTGTTGCATCACAGTAATATGTGTTTTCTTGAAGTTCCTGTATCAAAATCCCTTTTCTACTTGTACTCCTTCTTGGATGTATGATCCTATAAAGACCTGTTGTACTAGGTTCTTACTATTACCTGAACTGATATTGACCTAAGGATAATAAAAAGACCAAAACCAAACTAGCATTATCTGTCTGTTGAGTTTCTCATATTCTTATTGTTCGGCTTACTTCCGGAAGTCATGCTGCTGAAGGTAACATTACTCCCATTGCCTTTGCTTGACGTTCTGGTTTATGCAGGGTATACTTTCATGGGAATGTGTTTGGCTGTCCTTGGAAGGATTGTATGGACATACTCGTACTACTTTTTGATGCCGTGGACGTACTTATGCGTGGGAGTCTTCTTGGTGAAGGCGATGAAGCGAGTCCTCTTCTCCGAGGTTAGAACTTACGATTTTAGTTTTTGATAATGATAAATGCTGAAACTATCAAATGAAAAATGGAAGATCACCTTCAGCAGCGGTATATAAGTCTGAGGAAGTCAAATTTCAGCTCCATTTGTTGCATCATTTTCATCTCGGGGTCTAAATCCGGGCTCAGGGAACTTTCTCAAGGTATAACTATAAGCTTTGAATTCCGTCTTTAAACCGGACCGTCTTGTCCAGATCTAAACCAATAGTCTCGTTTTTACCCTGGTGCAGTGGCTGCATACACTTGTAAAGTCATACGCAGGGTTCAAAGGTGACACCTGCGTATGAGGCAGTTGCACGGACTGCCCTCGTGCTGCAGGTGTTGCAGCCTATATAAAATCATTTCCCCCTACTTGGACACAGCACTATCAAATCTGCAATTGTGACCACAAGTAAAGATGTTATTCATTCTTAATGTAATTCGCTATTTACAATGTTATCTATCATCCCTTACACTCCTACTTGCAATATATAATAATCTAGCAAAACCGATGAGCTGGAGGGTAAACAACGATGCCGAGTTCACCTATGGTGCCGGTCATCTGAATCTTGCAACAACTGAAAATCCGGGCCTAGTCTACGACATTGACAAGATGTCATGTACAATTTCTATGCCATGGAGGCCTCATTTAGTTGGCACAAAAATTGATAAATCGATCCACAATGCTACCTAGATTCGGCTACGATGCTCCTACCGACCCATCGATGCAACCTCAACATGAAAAACGGCAATTAGTCAATTGTAGGTGTTTTCAAGCGAAGAGTCCCCAATATAGGTCCTCCATCTATGTACAATGCTATACCATTAAGGCTCTTAAAGAACTGCAAATCACGGTTAAATCGACGAGCCTCCTCTTCACTTATCGGTTGCAGAATCGGAGTTTTAAGGTTATAGTTAGGCTGATAGAAAGATTTAATTGATATGATACTAATACCTTGAGGACTTAATTAGAATATTTTAAAGTTTTAGGATTAATTAAGATTAGGTCATAGTTTAGTGACTTCTTGTGTAATTAATCCAATATTTTAGGGAACTTTAAAAGGCTTATAAATTTGCTTTCCACATCAAAGAAGAGTTCATTGCCAAACTCCCATTGACCATGGCGGCTACCACTGCAAATACACCATTACACAAGCCTTCTCTTTTAGGTTCCTCCTCTAAATCTTCAATACCCATTTCCAAATCCGTCCTCCACTTTCGAACAATCCCTCGACACCGCCACGTTCCCTCTCCGTTTCCAGCTCTCTTTCAGAATCAAATTCCACCCCCGGATCCACCGCCTCCGCTGTCACCCCAACGAAGGCCCTTACCCATGATTTCATTTCCCGTTATGCCCCCGACGAGCCTCGGAAAGGCGCCGATATCCTCGTTAAAGCCCTTGAACGTGAAGGGGTCAGGACGTATGTGGTTACCAGTGGAGCTTCGGTGGAGATCCACCAAGCTTTAACACGATCCAAACCGATCCGAAATATCCTTCCACGACACGAACAAGGTGGGGTTTTCACGGCCGAGAGTTATGCTCGCTCCTCCGGCCCGCCATGCGCGTTTGCATCGCAACTTCCGCCCGGAGCAACTAACTTAGTGAGCGGCCTAGGCGATGCGATGATCGATAGTATTCTTTTTAGTAGCAATCACCCGCCAAGTCCCTCGGAGAATGATCTAAGACCGATGCTTTCCAAGAAACTCCCATTGTTGAGGTAACAAGGTCTATTACAAAACATAATTATCTTGTTCTTGATATAGATGATATACCTAGGATCGTTAGTGAAGCTTTCTTTTTAGCTACATCCGCGGACTGAGTCCTGTTTTAATCGATATACCTAAGGATATACAACAACAGCTTACTGTTCCTAATTGGAACCAACCTTTTAGATTGTCTGGTTATATGTCTAGGTTGCTTAAAGAATCCAACGAATCCCTCTTAGAACAGATTGTGAGGTTAGTTTTTGAATCTAAGAAACCTGTGTTGGAATGTCGGTAACCCATGGCGCAGCAAAATAAAATTAGATCCGGCGATCCAAACCATAAATCCATGTGTGAGGAACGAATCGGGGTGAAATAAAAGGTTTCGAGATTACCAAAATTTCAATCTGAGTAGACAGCGACGCCTTGGCAACAAGAGTTTTGATCTACTGTCGAATCAAGCCACAACCTTTTTGATGTCGTCCCCTACGTAATCCACCCGGTTTGACTATGAACGGAAGAAATCTCCAAAACTGTTTTGGAGGTTTATTTGCTTGACGGCTGCTAGACCTAACAAGCAATCACTTAGGGTTTTCTTCTTTTTTTGCTTTGTCTCCTTTTAATACCTTTTATAATGGGTGTATTTTTTATTAGGCCTTTTATAATTGGTATCCTTATAATTGGGCCTTTTATAATTGGTATCTCCTAAATGTATTATAAGATTAAATAAATAAAATAAAGTTTTTAACCGAAAATTATAATTAAATTAATTATATCCAAAATTTATAATTACATTAATTATAATAAGGATTTCGGTAAACTATATTTATTTAAATTTATATATGAATCAAGTTCATATATATTATGTTATCATAATATGTACAACATCCATGTATAAATTTAAATAAATATAGTTTACCGAAATCTTTATTATAATTAATGTAATTATAAATTTCGAATATAATTAATGTAATTATAATTTTTGGTTAAAAACTTTATTGTATTTATTTAATCTTATAATACATTAAAGAGATACCAATTATAAAAGGCCCAATTAAAATGATACCAATTATAAAAGGCCCAATGAAAAATACACCCATTATAAAAGGTATTAAAAGGAGACAAAGCAAAAGAAGAAAACCCTAAGTGATTGCTTGTTAGGTCTAGCAACCGTCAAGCAAATAAACTTCCAAAACAGTTTTGGAGATTTCTTCCGTTTACAGTCAAACCGGGTGGATTACGTAGGGGCAGACATCGAAAAAGGTTGTGGCTTTGATTCGATAGTAGATCAAAACTCTTGTTGCCAAGGCGTCGCTGTCTACTAAGATTGAAATTTTGATAATCTCGAAACCTTTTATTTCACCCCGATTCGTTCCTCACACATGGATTCATGGTTTGGATCGCCGGATTTAATTTTATTTTGCTGCGCCATGGGTTATCGGCGTTCCAATAGTGGTATCAGAGCCACTTGTGTGATACGAACTCGGGTTTAAATTCTTGGGTGATGCAATTGTATGAGATGCATGTTTTGATCTTATTGTATTTTCGATTGTTTAAATCGTTTAAGCATAACCTGATAACTGTTCCTTTCGATAATTGATTAAATGTTAATCATGGTGTTGTGGCCTATTTGATTTTATGTTATTACTGTTAACTATTAACAAATCTGTAATAATACGACGGTGGTATTTATAGTTTCCAGTAAGTGTTAACTGGCTAGTGGAACAAGGGTTGTTTCGATATGAAACCTCAAGGATTAAAATCCTAAAAACACGATTCTGTTGCTAAAAAGTTATCAAATCGTGAGGTTTCATTTGACTGGGGTATGCGATTGCATCATGGGCTCGCCCGCCACACCACTGGTCCATCGCGAGCCCCGCGCCTCGGGGATGGGGATCTGAGGACGGCTCGGGCCGAAGGCCCGCTTCCTCCGACCTCCTAAGAACCCCGCAAAAAGTTTTGTTAATAAAAGAAATTTATAAACTTGATGGGCCACAAAAAGGTTGAAAGGATATTTTATAATTCACCTTAGCAAAAGTGTTGAATTATGTATGCTATTTTTTTTTACATGCACGGTGTTTGAAAATGCATAGTTATAGCCCAATGACCCATTTGATAAAAAGGTTGTAATTTTATCTATATAAATACGGCCTGTGTGTCGTGCCTTACTACTATTCTATTGTATTTCTCTTCTCATCTTACTCCCTCGTATGTAAAATGAGTTTCTACATATTGTAATTTGCAACAATTGCTGTGGGCTAAATGAGAAGGAAGTTGGGACAACTATTGTTCATTGATAGCTTGTGAAACGGCTTACAACTTTAGGCTTCCTTTTGGTTCTCCCATTGGCTTGGGTTGAACCACCTTAGTTTATGGGCTATAACTATTGCATTTATTTATTGCTTTATTTATTCATGTATGAGATGCTATGGATGTCTAAAGCATGCCAATTATATATATTAAAACTTGATGATAATAAACCCTATTAATTGATGAGATCGATTAGAAGACTAAATAGGCTAAAGTAGACCATAATTGGTGAGATGCAACAACCTTAATAAAATCCCTCTATTAAAATATTAAGTCAACATGGCCTTCCAATTTTGCCCTCGTTAAGGTCTCGATCAATACTATGTAGGTTCTGCCAAAGCGAAGTACTAGTATTTATCTTGGTTAAACGCGAAGAATAAACAAGTGATATTCCCTGGTTTAAAAAAATTGGTTAATGACTTAACTAGGTTACTCTAATAGGATTAGAAACCTAGAGGCAAGTAAATTGGATAAATCATAAGATGATTAGAACAAGAGTTGTTCACCAAATATTAGGAGTTACATATGATGCAATTAGCAAATGTTGCTTACCTAAATAACAATAATCTTAAGAGTAAAGCCAAAGCTGACTTAAGAGGTGGTGAAATATGGGTCCTTAACCTACTAGAAATACTTTTGAGAAAGTTTTTTTCGAAATTAATATACGAGGGTTATTAATTTTGAAATAAAATAGTGGGAATATCATTTAATAAAGTCTTTTTAATGATTGATATAAAATTTGTAAATTTACTCACATGCATATTTAATTGTTGTAGATATATTATGGCTGCAAACACTGGCACACTCTCATTGCGATCGGTCCTTGAGAAGGACAAATTGAATGGTTTGAATTTTCTTGATTGGTTCCGTAACTTGAAGATTGTCCTTAAACAAGAACGGAAATTATATGTCATTGAACAACCACTTCCTAATGAACCACTCGTTAATGCCTCGAGGACTGATAGAGATGCTCACAAGAAGTATCTCGATAACATGATAGATGTTGGATGTCTTATGCTTGCCACTATGAATCCTGAACTTCAGAAGCAACATGAGGACATGGTTGCTTATGATATGATCGAGCACCTGAAAGAACTTTATCAAGGGCAAGCACGGCAAGAGAGGTTTGATATCTCTAAGGCCCTATTCCAATGTAAGTTGGCTGAAGGAAGCCCAGTAGGACCTCATGTCCTTAAGATGATTGGCTATATTAAAAGCCTGTCTAAGCTTGGGTTTCCATTGAGCCAAGAGTTGGCCACTGATGTTATTTTACAATCGTTGCCGGATAGCTATAGCTAGTTTGTCCTTAATTTCAATATGAATGAAATTGACAAGACTCTACCACAATTGCGTAGTATGTTACGAACTGCTGAAGGCAACTTGAAAAAGGTTGGACCCAAGCCCATACTGATGGTCCGTAATAACAAGGGCAAGGGAAAGGCTAAAGTTCAAACAAAGCCCAAGGGTAAAGGTAAGCCCAAGTTTGGAAAAGGAAAGGCTGCACTGAAACCTAAAGGTGGGGTGTCTAAGGAAGGAAACTCATTTTCATTGTGGTTTGATTTGGACATTGGAAACGGAATCGCCTGTCTATCTTGAAGAAGTCAAGAAGGCTAAAGCAAGCGGAATGTCCGCTGTATTTATGTTATTGATATTAATTTATCAAATACTACTTCTTGGGTATTAGATACTAGTTGTGGTTCTCATATTTGTACTTTCATGCATGGACTACAAAGGAGTAGGACTTTGGCTAGAGGAGATGTGGACCTACGAGTTGGAAATGGAGCAAAAGTTGCTGCATTAACTGTGGGAACATATACTTTATCTTTGCCTAGTGGACTTGATTTATCTTTAGAGGATTGTTATTTTGTGCCCAGTTTGACTAAAAACATTATTTCAATTTCTTGTTTAGACAAAGTTGGTTTTGAGATAGTTATTAAGAATAATTGTTGTTCATTTTATCTCAATAATGTTTTCTATGGTTCGGCACAATTGATTAATGGCCTCTATATTTTAGATCAAACGAATCTCATTTACAACATAAATACTAAAAGATCTAAAATAAATGACTCAAATCAAACTTATTTTTGGCATTGTCGTTTGGGCCACATAAGTGAGAAACGCATATCCAAACTCCATAAAGATGGTCTCTTGAATTCATTTGTTTTTGAACAATTTGAAGTATGTGAATCTTGCTTATTGGGAAAAATGACTAAATCTCCTTTTACTGGTAAAAGTGAACGAGCTAGTGATTTATTGGAACTAATACATTCTGATGTATGTGGACCAATAAATACACAGGCCAGAGGTGGATTTCACTACTTTATTACTTTCACTGATGATTTCAGTAGATCTGCATATGTTTATCTCATGCTCCATAAGTCTGAGTCCCTTGAAAAGTTCAAGGAATTCAAAAATGAAGTACAAAATCAACTAGGCAAAACTATCAAGTCACTTCGATCTGATCGAGGTGGAGAGTACTTGAGCCTAGAGTTTGATGATCTTTTGAAAGAATGTGGGATTGTCTCACAACTTACTCCTCCTGGTACTCCTCAATGGAATAAAGTATCTGAGAGAAGAAATCAAACTTTGTTAGACATGGTTCAATCCATGATGAGTCATACTGATCTACCGACTTCCTTTTGGGGACATGCACTTGAGAAAGCTGCTTTCACACTAAATCGTGTTCCATCTAATCGGTTCAAAAGATGCCATATGAGATGTGGACTGGGAAACGTCCTAGTATGTCTTTTATGAAAATTTGGGGCTGTGAAGCTTATGTTAAACGTCAGACGTCTACTAAGTTTGAACCCAGATCTGAAAGGTGTATTTTTGTGGGGTATCCAAAAGAAACCAAAGGATATTATTTCTTTAATCCCACTGAGAACAAAACGTTTGTTGCTCGGACCGTGTGTCTTTAGAGAGAGAATTTACTTCTAGAAAAGGAAGTGGGAGAAAGATTGAACTTGAAGAAATTCGAGAATCACAAGATACCACTGAACCAGAGATTGAACAACAGCAAATTTCACAAGAAATTGAGGAACAAACAACTACTGTAGAAACACAACCTCCGCGCAGATCTTTAAGAGAACGCCGTGCACCTGAGAGATATAGATTTCTCATTACAACGCATGGTGACGTTCTTCTCATAGATCAAGATGGGCCTAGGACTTATCAAGAAGCGGTAACGAGCCCAGACTCTGAGAAATGGCTTGAGGCTATGAGATCTGAGATGGATTCCATGTATGAAAACCAAGTATGGAACTTTGATTGACCCACCTGAAGGGGTTAAACCTATAGGTTGCAAATGGGTTTTCAAAAAGAAAACAGACATGGATGGTAATGTACAAACATACAAATAGCGATTAGTCGCTAAAGGTTTTCGCCAAATTCATGGTGTTGACTATGATGAAACCTTTTCACCTGTAGCTATGTTTAAATCCATCAGGATCTTGCTCGCCATAGCTGCATTTCATGATTATGAAATCTGGCAGATGGACGTCAAAACAGCTTTCCTTAACGGGAAACTTGAAGAGGATGTGTATATGACACAACCTGAAGGTTTTGTAAATCCAAAGGATGCTAGAAAGATATGTAAGCTACAAAGATCCATTTATGGATTAAAGCAAGCTTCTCGAAGTTGGAATATTCGTTTTAACGATGCAATCAAAGAGTTTGGTTTTATCAAAAATGATGATGAACCATGTGTTTACAAGAAAGTTAGTGGGAGCACTATCACATTCTTGGTACTATATGTGGATAACATACTTATCATGGGAAATGACATACCTACCTTGCAATCTATTAAGACTTGGTTAAGAAGTTGTTTTTCTATGAAGGACTTGGGCGAAGCCACTTATATCTTAGGAGTCAAGATCTGTAGAGATAGATCAAGACGACTACTAGGTCTAAGCCTAAGTACATACATAGATAAAATACTGCAAAGGTTCAGTATGGAAGAATCTAAAAGAGGATTCCTACCTATGAGACATGGTATTTCACTCTCGAAGGAAATGTGTCTTTCAACTCCACAAGAGAGAGAACGTATGAGTAAAATTCCATATGCTTCCACTATTGGATCTATCATGTATGCTATGTTATGTACCCGTCCAGATGTCTCGTATACCTTAAGTATGATGAGCAGGTATCAAGTAGATCCCGGTGAAGGTCACTGGACCACAGTCAAGAGTATCCTTAAGTACTTAAGAAGAACTAAGGATACGTTCCTATTATATGGAGGTGAGGAAGAGTTAAGTTTAAAAGGTTACACTGATGCCAGCTTCCAAACCGACAAGGACGATTCTCGATCGCAATCAGTTTTGTGTTTTGCCTTAATGGTGGTCTTTGTGAGTGGAAGAGTTCAAAGTAAAGTATGAGTGAGCTGATTCTACAAGAGAGGTGAGTATATTGCAACCAAAGTGAGGCAAAGAAAGGAAGCGGTTTGGATCAAAAAGTTCATTCATGGACTAGGGGTTGTGCCTAGCATATCGATGTTATAGAACTCCGATGTGATAACAATGGAGCTATTGCACAAGCTAAAAAACCCAGATCTCACCAGCGATCCAAACATATACTTAGACGCTACCATCTTATTCGAGAGATTATCGATCGAGGGGATGTAGAGATATGCAGAGCACCTTCAGATGATAACATTCTTTGATCCTCGACCAAGCTTCGACACGACATGAAGCATGATCGTCACACTAAGTCACTTGGTATTAGATATATGAGTGATTGGTCTTAGTGCTAGTGGGAGATTGTAAGAGTATGCCCAAAGATCAATCATGAGATGGTTGTAATAACATACTTAATTTACCATGTTTATTAATATAAAGCGTTGTCATTATTATTTCAGTTTTTCTTTTTGTGTGTATAGATAAACTGTTTTATAATAATGTCCTGAGAATAATATGATTATTCTTAAAAGATCCTTAGTCGAGTATTATTGTTGACTAGGACAACAATAATGCATTAAGACTAACATGTAGTTGATTGATGATAAAGAGTTGTCATTGATATGGAGTATCAAAATCAATGCATGAATATGTGTGTTAGAGAACAACATATTGAATTGACCCGCTATGATTATGTTTCTTGGAATATTATGTAGTTGTCACAACATTACTCATAGTGATTAATATGTATATGATCCTCAGACTTGAGATCATTATTATCCCAGCATCGTGAGTTGTATATTTTGATCTGATCAAACGTACAATCGTAATGAGTTGTTCTATAAAGGCTGATGTTGGATATACCACAATCTATGTAGAGGGATATGGTTGATCAATAAAGGATAAGTCCCTCCTACATAATAGGAGTAATATCTTAGGCCACTTGATTAAGTGAGACTAGAAATGCATGGCCATGCTCAAATAAGTTGATATGAGATGTCATACTAATTTGTATATCATAGTCTACTCAAGATATCAAGAAACATGGGATGGACTATACAAGTGTGACTATCCCATGACTTGTATCTGTTCCAGAGATAAAGAACTTAAGGATTAATGCATGAAAGGTTAATCACAAAAGATTATGTCGAATCATGATTTCTTGTAACTTAGGTAGCAATGATGCATTGCTAGATGCCACTCATTGTCTGTGACAATAGAATCGTTCTAGTATTACTGCTAACGTTGCAAGAACCTACAGGGTCACACCCTATGGTTGAAATGAACGGAATAAAATGTAGTTGGTATTATGCTTGGTTGTCACATAAATTAAATTAATTAAAGAATTAATTTAATTGGGCAATCAAATATTGAACATATTATATGTACAAGGATGTTGTACACATAATGATAACATAATTTTATTAATATATGAATTTGATTCATATATAAATTTAAATAAATATAGTTTACCGAAATCCTTATTATAATTAATGTAATTATAAATTTCGGATATAATTAATGTAATTATAATTTTCGATTAAAAACTTTATTGTATTTATTTAATCTTATAATACAATAAAGTTTTATTTAGGTCCCTTAAAATTTTAAATTTATAATGGTAAATTTGTACTTTGACTTTCAAAAATAATAAAAAATTGATTTAATCATTTAAAAATTATAAAGATATAGACTATTAAAATAGTAAAATTATATTTTTGCCATCGTAAAATTATACAATTTAATTTCACCCCTCACATCCAGCCTGGTGTGCCAAGGCTGCCAACAAATCCTCAGCTAACTCCATTTCATAATGCATTTTATGGGACTGGTTCGGGTCTTATCTAAGGTGATCTCAGTGCATATGGAGAGAAAATTTCGAGTTCAAGTTCTGAGTACGTCCAAAGCAATGCAAATAACATGCTGGTGCAGCTACCACTACAATATGCTTAAATAATGTATTACTTGTACTCCTTGTTGCATCACAGTAATATGTGTTTTCTTGAAGTTCCTGTATCAAAATCCCTTTTCTACTTGTTCTCATTCTTGGATGTATGATCCTATAAGGACCCGTTGTACTAAATGGTTCTTACTATTACCTGAACTGATATTGAACTAAGGATAATAAAAAGACCAAAACCAAACTAGCATTATCTGTCGAGTTTCTCATATTCTTATTGTTCGGCTTACTTCCGCAAGTCATGCTGATGAAGGTAACATTACTCCCATTGCCTTTGCTTGACGTTCTGGTTTATGCAGGGTATACTTTCATGGGAATATGTTTGGCTGTCCTTGGAAGGATTGTATGGACATACTCGTACTACTTTTTGATGCCGTGGACGTACTTATGCGTGGGAGTCTTCTTGGTGAAGGCGATGAAGCGAGTCCTCTTCTCCGAGGTTAGAACTTACGATTTTAGTTTTTGATAATGATAAATCTTTGAAACTATCAAATGAAAAATGGAAGATCACCTTCAGCAGCGGTATATAAGTCTGAGGAAGTCAAATTTCAGCTCCATTTGTTGCATCATTTTCATCTCGGGGTCTAAATCAGGGCTCGTGGAACCTTCTCAAGGTATAACTATAAGCTTTGAATTCGTCTTTAAACCGGACCGTCTTGTCCAGATCCAAACCAATAGTCTCGTTTTTACCCTGGTGCAGTGGCTGCATACACTTGTAAAGTCATACGCAGGGTTCAAAGGTGACACCCGCGTATGAGGCAGTTGCAAGGATCGCCTCTGCGTCTTCGCAGTGTTGCGACTTATATAAAATTATTTCCCCCTACTTGGACACAGCACTATCAAATCTGCAATTGTGACCACAGGTAAAGATGTTATTCATTCTTAATGTAATTCGCTATTTACAATGTTATCTATCATCCCTTACACTCCTACTTGCAATATATAATAATCTAGCAAACCGGGATGAATTTGGAGGGTAAACAACGATGCCGAGTTCGCCTATGGTGCCGGTCATCTGAATCTTGCAACAACTGAAAATCCGGGCCTAGTCTACGACATTGACAAGATGTCATGTACAATTTCTATGCCATGGAGGCCTCATTTAGTTGGCACAAAAATCGATAAATCGATCCACAATGCTTTCTAGATTCGGCTACGATGCTCCTACCGACCCATCGATGCAACCTCAACATGAAAAACGGCAATTAGTCAACTGTAGGTGTTTTCAAGCGAAGAGTCCCCAAGATAGGTCCTCCATCTATGTACAATGCTATGCCATTAAGGCTCTTAAAGAACTGCAAATCAAGGTTAAATCGACGAGCCTCCTCTTCACTTATCCGTTGCAGAATCGGAGTTTTAAGGTTATAGATAGGCTGATAGAAGGATTTAATTGATATGATACTAATAACTTGAGGACTTAATTAGAATATTTTAAAGTTTTAGGATTAATTAAGATTAGGTCATAGTTTAGTGACTTCTTGTGTAATTAATCCAATATTTTAGGGAACTTTAAAAGGCTTATAAATTTGCTTTCCACATCAAAGAAAAGTTCATTGCCAAACTCCCATTGACCATGGCGGCTACCACTGCAAATACACCATTACACAAGCCTTCTCCTTTAGGTTCCTCCTCTAAATCTTCAATACCCATTTCCAAATCCGTCCTCCACTTTCGAACAATCCCTCGAAAGCTCACGCCGCCACGTTCCCTCTCCGTTTCCAGCTCTCTTTCACAATCAAATTCCACCCCCGGCTCCACCGCCTCCGCTGTCACCCCAACGAAGGCCCCTACCCATGATTTCATTTCCCGTTATGCCCCCGACGAGCCTCGGAAAGGCGCCGATATCCTCGTTGAAGCCCTTGAACGTGAAGGGGTCAAGGACGTATTTGGTTACCCAGGTGGAGCTTCAGTGGAGATCCACCAAGCTTTAACACGATCCAAACTGATCCGAAATATCCTTCCACGACACGAACAAGGTGGGGTTTTCGCCGCCGAGGGTTATGCTCGCTCCTCCGGCCTCGCCGGCGTTTGCATCGCAACTTCCGGCCCGGGAGCAACTAACTTAGTGAGCGGCCTAGCTGATGCGATGATCGATAGTATTCCTTTAGTAGCAATCACCGGCCAAGTCCCTCGGAGAATGATCGGCACTGATGCTTTCCAAGAAACTCCCATTGTTGAGGTAACAAGGTCTATTACAAAACATAATTATCTTGTTCTTGATATAGATGATATACCTAGGATCGTTAGTGAAGCTTTCTTTTTAGCTACATCTGGCAGACCAGGTCCTGTTTTAATCGATATACCTAAGGATATACAACAACAGCTTGCTGTTCCTAATTGGAACCAACCTTTTAGATTGTCTGGTTATATGTCTAGGTTGCCTAAAGAACCCAACGAATCCCTTTTAGAACAGATTGTGAGGTTAGTTTTTGAATCTAAGAAACCTGTTTTGTATGTTGGTGGTGGCTGTTTGAACTCTAATGAAGAGTTGAAGAGATTTGTTGAGCTTACGGGAATACCCGTCACGACTACCTTAATGGGTCTCGGCTCGTTTCCGAGTCCGGATCCATTATCTTTACAAATGCTCGGAATGCATGGAACTGTCTATGCTAACTATGCTGTTGATAAGAGTGATCTTTTACTTGCTTTTGGTGTTCGGTTTGATGATCGGGTAACTGGGAAACTCGAGGCTTTTGCCAACCGAGCGAAGATCGTGCATATCGATATCGATTCAGCTGAGATCGGGAAGAATAAACAGCCTCATGTATCGGTTTGTTCGGATGTTAAATTGGTGTTGAAAGGGATAAATAAGATATTGGAGACTAAAGGAGCTAAGGTGAAACTCAATTATTCGGCATGGAGGAATGAGTTAAATGAGCAAAAGGTGAAATACCCTTTGAATTATAAGACCTTTGGTGAAGCAATTCCGCCTCAATACGCAATTCAGGTTCTCGATGAATTAACTGATGGTAATGCGATTATAAGTACCGGTGTCGGTCAACATCAAATGTGGGCTGCTCAGTTTTATAAGTACAAAAAGCCTCGTCAATGGTTAACATCTGGGGGCTTAGGGGCGATGGGATTCGGATTACCTGCTGCCATTGGAGCTGCCGTTGCAAATCCCGGGTCCATTGTTGTAGACATCGACGGTGACGGAAGTTTCATGATGAACGTCCAAGAATTAGCAACGATCCGTGTAGAGAATCTTCCCATCAAGATACTATTGTTAAATAATCAACATTTAGGCATGGTTGTTCAATGGGAGGATCGGTTTTACAAGGCAAACCGAGCTCATACTTATTTAGGCAACCCATCCGACGAGTCTGAAATATTCCCAAACATGTTGAAATTCGCCGAAGCATGCGGAATACCCGCTGCTCGTGTGACGAAGAAGGATGATCTCCGACAAGCGATTCAGAAAATGTTGGAAACACCTGGACCGTACTTGTTAGACGTAATCGTACCGCATCAAGAACACGTCTTGCCTATGATCCCTGGTGGAGGGGCATTCAAAGATGTGATCACGGATGGTGATGGAAGAACAAAATATTGATTTTAATGAACTTTCTGTTATATGTATGTAATGAGCAACCATGGCAGCTTAGCTGTGGGCTAATAATCTAGTTTTCCTCTTCTAGGAAACTCAGGGTATACTTTTATGTTTTCTTGGAAGTATATGTGTTTGTATATTTGGATACGAATATAAAGATATGATCTTTTAAATACACGGAAATATTAGAACTTGAATTTACGTACTCTTAGATTCAAGTAATGTGGCTATGTAATACATTAATCTAAATCCGGGATTGCAATTTTGATCAAAATAGTCTCTCTATTATTAAATGGATCAATATAATTTTTATATTATTAAAAAGATTAAATAAATTTTATTGTAATAAGTTAACATTTAATGTATAAAAAATGTTTTTTCCAATTATAGTTTAAATCTAAAAATATCAACTGTGTTATACAGTAAATCATAACTTTTTCAAATGGTAAATGTTTACTTTATTCTAATTTAATCTTGTTTGCATAAACTAAATTGATTCGATTTATAATAGGACTAATTTGATCATGTACCTATAATAGAGAGATCTTTCAGGTATATTCACCTAAATTTTGAGATTTAAAAATTTTAATATGATAATTAGAATTTAGAATTTTTATGTCAAAATTTGTTAATATAGCAATTGATAAAGTTATTTTTGCTTATTGTAACATGTGATTGATGAAAAATTAAAATTTTAGATTTGAAAATTTTGGTAGAAAATACTAATGATATTCAATATTTGATCAGGATTTTTTTTTTAAATTTTAAAAATTATAAGATTAAAGTGTATGGACTAAATCTCAAGCTTTGCCAAATCACAAGGACTTGTGCAGAATTTTGACCATATATAATTCATGAAACCATTCTAACGGACCGGACTTTGGAGGCAAACCCGAGTTTTATGCGGCTTTGCCCAACCAAGTGCAAAGCGATAATCAAGCGTAGTCAAGTCCACTAGTTCTTACACGTGCCAATATTGCATTAGGTAATTATAAAACTTTTTGACTTTATTGTATGTCGAAACCAATATACTCTCGCCACGTCAAGTTCTTTTTGAGTCCCTATAATCCCTACGCTGATCTCGCATCCCCAAAATGTTTTCGCCCTTTTCCGATTACCTAATCGATCATCAATAATTATCGCCATTAACGGTATAATTTCAAGTAAGTTTATTATATATATATATATTTATAAATCAGTTTCTTTTAATTAATTTTTTGATTAATTGTTCATTTATTTTCTCTTTTAATGGAGGAACTAATTATATTTTTGCTTTTTTTCGTTTGAATTATTGATTTTGTTTTCTGTTTGATTTCCCAGAAAATGTGTGTGTATGCGAGAAAGTTTAAACTTTGAATTTTTATTGGGTTTTATATAATTTTTTTTCTTTTCTGGTAATTTTACTTTTCCCCCCATTTCCTCCCTTAAGAATGTAATTAGCAAGTAAAGTATAGCATTAGGGCCTCGTTTTTGTAGAATTATTTGATGATTTCCATTAAATTTTATGCTTACAAATTACAATCTGTATGGTTGCTAGTAAAATAAAGGAAAATTAAAGAGAAAAAATGACTAAAGGAGAACTTGTATAGTAGTATTGACTTCATGTTGGACTTGAGAACTTTTAAATTAAAATAGCTTTATTGGCATTCAGATTCAATGTAGGTTCCATTGGATGCAATTTATTAAGGAAATTTATTCGTGTTCGATTTTTGATCTTCGGATGGATTTTGTTCGAATTGGTAGATCGGAAATTGGAAAAAGAAAAACGAATTAAAAAAAGATAGTTATATCAATCTGTTGCATATTACTTGAGAAGCAATATAATGTAAATGTTACTTGGAGTTCGAATGTGTTGAGTGCTTTTCGACCTCATCGGAGATGAGTTTATTTATGTTTCTCTGCATGCTTTCGTTTCATCTTCGACCAATTGTTGGAAAAAATGCTTGTTCTTGCAGTGGAGTTCCGGGTTCATGGTGATGGTAATGGTGGCATGATGTTGAATCCGGTCCAAGCAGAGGCTAGTAGTAGCATGGAAAATGATAATGGAACTGGAGAAAAGCCCGTTGAAGGAATTTTTCAACCGGATTTGAATGAAAAGTTGGATCGAACTTCTCCGCAAAGGAATGACATCCCAGAGATCGTTCTGGCTGATGAGCCTTACGTCGGTCAGGAGTTTGAATCTGAGGCATCTGCACATGCTTTTTATAATGCATATGCAACGAGGGTAGGATTCATCATTCGTGTGAGCAAACTTTCCCGTTCGAGGTGTGACGGATCTGCTATCGGTAGGGCTCTTGTTTGTAACAAAGAAGGTTTTAGAATGCCTGACAAACGAGAAAAAGTTATGAGGCACAGGGCAGAGACGAGGGTCGGATGCAGGGCAATGATTTTGGTGAGGAAAGTAAGTTCTGGTAAATGGGTTGTCACAAAATTCGTGAAGGAACACACACATCCTTTAACGCCCGGAAAAGGTCGAACAGATTGCATTTATGATCAATATCCGGTCAGTTTTCACTTTCATAATAGATTCGTTTATGCTCAAGTCTGTTGATATATATATATATATGAGTGAAATATCTTATAGGAGAAGAAGCACTGACCTTGTAGTAGCTTGAATACAAGTAAACAGATTTTTTTATGATGCAACTGTGTGCATTTCTTTTCTGGTTTCTAAAGTATCTATGCTTGTTCTTTTCAGTATTGGGGTAAAGCAATTTCATTTACTTTCACCCGAATATCTATAATTGAAGATGATGTTTCGTATTAGCTGAGACCAGTTTGTTCTTGCTGATTGGAAATTGAACTTTTTTTTCTCTAGTTGGGGATGGAGATGGTTGAAATATAGTGTAAACGAGAAGGCATGGTCGAAGGGATACCTATACTTTAGAAAAGAGTCGGAGCAACATAGAAATATGTCGCATTTGAAGTCTGCTACTGTCGTAGGTTAGAATTAACATTAATAATTTCATAAAATCTGTGTTCTTGTGTGATGTTGTTCTCGTATTCGGATTTCATTGGAGCTTGTATGCCCCAGCTTGAGCCGTAGTAATACTTGCTTTCGAAGTTTAGCTTTTATGAAGTGTTGTCTTACCAGAGTTGTTCGACATAACCGATAACATCTTCGCTGCAAAACTAATATTGAGGATTGCCTCAGTAGACATAAATGCTGCTTTTTTGTGTATTCATTGCTCAAATGGCCTTTTTGTTTACTTGTTTCTATCTATCTTGGTTCTTTTTGCAGAATGAACACGACAAAATCCGAGAATTAACACATCAACTGGCCATTGAGAAAAAGAGATCTGCAACCTATAAAAGACATTTAGAATTGATCTTCGAGCAAATCGACGATTACAACAAAGGTCTGTCAAAGAAGACCCAACAAATAGTCGACAGTGTTCGGGAAATCGAAAACAAATAGCAGCTGAATCGTGTATAGTTTCTGTGTGGCTTTCTCATACATTGTTGACAACATAAGGACCAAAACTGAAACCAAAACCAAGTATAGCGTTACGATTTCGGGTATACGCCGGTGTTTATACGATTCAGTTTTCATAGAAAAGCCACATCTTGATATTGTCGTAGGTCTTTGCTAGACTCCAGCTAGTTGCGTTGGGTGCCAATCCTTGTGCTTTTTAAGGACTAGGATCAATCAATGTACAGTCTTTTGAGACCAGCCTTGTGCTTTTTTTTTTTTGGGTAAATTGCAGCTAAGATCACTAAACTATTAATACATTTACGTTTTGGCTATTCAACTTCTAAAAGTTACAAAATGATCACTGAACTATTTGAAAGTTTTTATTTAACTATGTTATTAAAATTTTGTTGTATGGTTTTCTCTGTTCTTACCATCTACACCAATCGAAAGCTTTTCTTCCTCTTTGCTTTTACAATTTAGTTTTTTTTATGAAACAACTTTAAATGTCACAAATATGCGAACTAAAATCCAAACAGCTTTCTTCTTCGATCTCTGAAACTGACCTTTAGACTTGGATTTAAGGTATGCACTACTCGTCGATTGATATTGATTTACCGTACCGATTATTGAAACGTCTTTTAGAGCTCACTAGTCAGATTTAAAAAAATTAATAGCTCAATACTTAAATAAAAACTTTCGAATGTATTTAGTGATAATTTTATAACTTTTAAAAATAAGTGGATAATAAACTTACTAATAGTGTAGTACCATTGGGTGTAGTTTACCCCGGGTTTAGTGTTAGTCATCTTTTAAAGGTAATATTTATTTGAATAATTATATAAATGAATAGTTACATTTTATGTGGAGAGAATTTTGGTCTAATTTCCATATAAATTGTTTTTTTCAAAAATCGAAGCAATATAATTTCAATCGATTTTGAAAATAAGTAATTAAAGATAATTAATCACCATATAAATATTTTTCTAGTAATTGTATATAAATTTAATTGATATAATAACAAATTTAGCCCTCAAAGTTTATATATTTTGTCAATTTGAGGTTGTTTATTAAATTTGTTTAATCAAGACCAATTTGACATAATGTTTAAAGATTGTGGGTTAAATTTGTTTTATCAAGATCAATTGAAAATATATATAAATACTAATGGCTAAATTTATTATTAGACTAATAAAAAATCTATACAATTATTAATTTATCCATAATTGCTCATTTTTAAAATTGATAGAATTAATTTGCTTATATTTTTTATAGGGACCAATTTACTAAATGAAAAGATGTATTTTTACCAATTAAATTTCATTTTAAAAAAATCATATTTTTTTTAAATTTTTCATTTTTTACTCTTGAAACAAAATTATATAAATTAGTTTACTTTTGTTAATATTATTTTTGAAAATATAGAATGTAAAATAAGAATTATTATTATTATTATTATTTATGACAAAAAAAAACAGAATAAAGAAGTCAAACGTTGCGGGAAAAGAAAAGCAGAAACCCTCCTATTCATTTTTTCTCCCTCTCTCTTTGTTTCCACTGTCAGTAGCCGTTTTATTGCTTCCCGCTCCGCCGCCACAGCCATTTTTTTGGGCGCTAAGGTTCTCATAAAGCTGTGCTCATCTTTGGTAAGTTCAGTTTCATGCATCTCTTTTTCTTAATTGAATCAAAATAGGTAAGTATTTTCTCATAAAATTAAAAGAATTTAAACACAATCCTAGATAAACTTGGGTATTTTGTATTCAGGGCAAGAGGGATTGAATTTGTAACAAAAAAAATAGAAATTTAAGGTGGGTTTCTCGTGTAGAATCTCCAATGGGTGAAGTGATTTCTTAAAAACAGTTTTAACTAAAATCTTCTCTGATGACTTGATTTTTGGAGATGGATTTATGAATAAATGTTGTTTTCTTAATTTGGATGCCTTCAAATATATGTAGATGAGTGAATTTTGAGTTGTTTATTTTGGTGCTTATTTGCTAATTTTGGAGTAATATGTACAAAATTAAAAATTTAAGGGGTTTTTATTTATTTATAAAATTATAGGCTCCAAAGGATAAAGATTATATTTTTTTTTATTAATGAACAGTTTAATTTAAAACCTTCTTGAATTACTTGCTTTTTGGTTGTGGAATTGTGGATAAATGCTTCAAATATATTTAGATGAGTGAATTTTGTGTAGTTTATTTTGGTGCATATCTGCTAATTTTTAGTGGATTATGTAAAAGATTAAAAAATTTGAGGTTTTTCTTAATAAAATTGTAGGCTCCAAAGGATAATTTTTTTTAAATGAACAGTTTAATTGAATAACTTGTTTTTTTGGGTGTGGAATTGTGGATAAGTGATTAAAATATTTGTAGATGAGTGAATTTTTGTATAATTTTTGTGGTACTTATTTGCTAATTAAAGATCATTTGTGTTTGTTTTGATTTTCAAAGGTTTGTACTTGGCACATTACATATCTATGAAAATGAAGAAGAAAATGATAGCTATTGGTTTCGAAGGATCAGCCAACAAAATCGGTATAGGTGTTGTAACATTAGACGGCACCATTTTATCGAACCCACGTCACACCTACATTACTCCACCCGGCCAAGGTTTCCTTCCACGTGAAACTGCTCAACACCATCTCCAACATGTGCTCCCATTGGTTAAATCGGCTTTAAAAACAGCTGAGATTACCCCCGATGAAATCGACTGTATTTGTTACACTAAGGGTCCGGGTATGGGTGCACCGTTACAAGTGTCCGCAATTGTTGTTCGGGTTCTTTCACTGCTATGGAAGAAGCCCATTGTTGCGGTTAATCACTGCGTTGCGCATATTGAGATGGGAAGGATTGTTACTGGGGCCGATGATCCTGTTGTGTTGTATGTTAGCGGTGGGAATACTCAGGTTATTGCGTATAGTGAAGGACGATATAGAATCTTCGGAGAGACTATTGATATTGCTGTTGGGAATTGCTTGGATCGGTTTGCTCGTGTTTTAACCCTTTCTAACGATCCAAGTCCTGGATATAATATTGAGCAGGTACTTTAAAAGACGTTATATCGTGTTTTTAAAGTTCGTAAACATTGTTGCAGTCATCTACTGTTATGCTGTTTTGCCACTGATTGAATACTTTTAGGTCGATAATGCAGTGCATGCTTCATACTTTTGAGTGATTTCAGCCATTTCGGATATGTCTTGCTGAAGCTTGATTAAGCATTTAGTCGATGTTTTCGGGCTTCTTTTTGAGACAAACTAGATGCTTTTAGCAGCGTTTCCATAGTACTAGATTTGTTTATTGTTTCTTTTCTTGGAATAAAGTTTTTCTCAAACAGCCTAATGTATTTCCAGTTTTCCGTTAAACTTTTCCGATATGATTTTCTCCATTTCCAGCTAGCAAAGAAAGGTGAAAAATTTATCGACCTTCCATATGTGGTCAAAGGGATGGATGTTTCGTTTAGTGGAATCTTGAGCTACATCGAAGCTACTGCCGAGGAGAAGCTCAAAAATAATGAATGCACCCCTGCAGATTTATGCTACTCCCTTCAGGTGAATTACCCTTTTTCGTTCTTTACTTCAAGAGTATATTCAGACTAGGTTAATTGTCCAAGGATCCTTTTACAAGCACTGTATCATATGGTTTTCAACTTATTCTACAATACATTACAGGAAACTCTATTTGCAATGCTTGTGGAGATTACGGAACGAGCAATGGCTCATTGTGACTCGAAAGATGTTCTTATTGTTGGTGGTGTGGGTTGCAATGAGCGGTTACAAGAGATGATGCGAGTAATGTGTTCTGAACGAGGTGGGAGATTGTTTGCAACCGATGACAGGTACTGCATTGACAATGGAGCGATGATAGCATATACAGGTCTCCTTGCCTTTGCTCATGGGTACTCAACACCACTCGAGGAGTCAACATTCACCCAACGGTTTCGTACTGATGAGGTGCACGCAATCTGGAGAGAGAAACAAGAGTCGGGTGACTTGAGTGCTCTTCCGGATGGAGGAATCTAAATGCAAGTTGCTATTAAGGTATGTATGTTATCTTGTCTTTTAATCTTTATTTTGTTGTTTTAGAAAGTTTTGATGGTTAAGTTTCAAATTTCCAAAGTTTCGTATTTACTAAACGTAAAACCCTATTGTTCTCGATTCATGTGTGTCGAATATGATTCATGTGTGCCGAATATGAACATGTGTCTAACACAGGCACGTTCAATTTTTCCCAGGCTTTTCCATGTACTTGAAAGGTGTTTAGAAGGTCATATCCTCAAAACTATGTTCGAAGCTGTGTCGGATAAGGTGGCAGTCTAATGTACTTAAAGAAAAATGACGAGTCGAAACATTATAGGCTAAACCTGGTAAAAGTATTATGGAAGTTCCTGTACTAGGAGTAGGATTACATTTTGCTCTCTCTACTAAAAAATGGGTAAATTAGTCTCCCTACATTAGTTCAAAAAGCATATTGTTTCTTTCTGTTAAAAATTTCATTCATTTGTACTGTTAAAAACTGGTGTGGTTATTGAAATAACCCGAAACTATATGTGGCATACCATGTGTACATCATGACGTATAGGAATCAATTTTTAATAGTAAAAAATGAATACAATTTTTAACAGAAAGACTAATTGCTCTTTGATTTAGTATAAGGGCCTCGATAGTACTTTTACCGCCAAACCTAAAGCACTAGTAGATTTCATGCACCTATGAAATATATTATTTTCATCGGGTCATATAAACATCATGTTTATCGGTACCATCTTATCATCAGCCATGTTTCTCCGACTCGTTTTTCTTATACACGTGTTATAACCCTTCAACGAATATCCAAATACACGGAAAAACTTAAAAGGAAACGAATATACTCATGTCATATACATACTCGTACATGATACTCTCACCTGAGTCCAAGTAACATAAGTTGTGATCAAATCTAATCGAGTTTAGCATTTATATAGTGTTAATGATTTGAATAAAGTTCCACATATTTTCCTTACAACAACATGCTACATTTTTTTTTTCCAACCAGGTTTCAGTGATTGTGTTGGGATCAGGATCTTGAAGATTCAGAAATGATTTCATGTATTAATTATATTGTTTTGTAGTAGACTTTACTAGGAAAAAAGTTAAGAAAAAACTTCCAACTCTGTATTATGAATATGTCTGAATATGTATATCATGTTCTGAATTTGTTTATTCGGAATTGGAAGCTTGAAACTTCACTTTTTTTTTTTCTTTTCTAATTACCTCAAAATTATATTTCCTTAAGTTTTGCATTATAATATTGTTTTATTATTACATTAACATTAATATTTGTTGAGTGAAATCTAGTTAGATGTTACATTATGCGGACCGAGTTATCGGATTGATACAAGATTCAAACTTGAAACCTTTAAGTTAACAAATCATTCTAAGATTCGAGTACGAGACCTATAAGTGAACAAATCGTTTCAAGATTTAAACTTTAAAGCTAGATTTAAACTTTAAAGCTAAGGCTAAGAATTCTGAGTTAACGAATCATCTTGAGATTTAAATTAGAGATTTTTAAAACTTTAAAGAATTGAATCTCTTAATTTAATTATATGCAGAAATGTTAAAAGTCAGATGAATGTTTTAATACTAGACGACAGATCAAAAAGTAAGCTGGTTATTTAGTTAAGAAATCTATTTATTTTCATTGTTAAAAATTGATTTATGTATGTTAGTATAAGGTATATTTGGCACGTTATTTCATTAGTAATATTAGGTTTTTTTTTAATACAAATGGATTGCTTTTTTTATGTAACTATATAGATTAGTTTACCCATTTTTTTGAATAGGATGACAAAAGTATAATTTAAAGTTTTAATTAAAGGCTTTAATAGTAATTTTCCTAAAATGTGACTTTGCTTTATTTTGGTTTGATTGCACAAATGTGAAAATTCCAAGGGCTAAATTGGGTTTATAAATTTTTTTAAACAAATGCATAGAATTAATTAATTAATATAATCACTTTTAAAAAATAATATCCAATCCTAGGCATAATCCATATGAATTAAAAATGCCCGATGCTTAAGATTAATGCTTGATTCTTTATATCTCATTAAATATTTATGTTGATACATATTTAAATATGAATATTTAAATATGAATATGAGAGGTAAAAGTGTCATGGAGGTCCTGCAATACGAGTCAAATTGTAAATTTTCTTTATAAAAAAATAGATAAATTAATCCTTATACATTAGAGTAAAGAGTAAATTAATAATTTTAGTTAAAAATTTTATTTATTTGTACCGTTAAAAATTAACATGACTGACGAAATAATCAAATAGTAATTTGTGGCCTGCTAAGTGTATCTTATATTGACGTAGACTAGTTTTTAATAGAAAGACTAATTTACTCATTTTTTTAAAGGGAACAAAATGCAATTCAACTCTGGATACTTTTACCGAATATGGAAACATAAATTTCTAAAAACTTTTCAAATACATTAAATATATATGTATATATCTTGTGTCCCGATCTCTCATTGTTCATAAAGATTAACAACATACAACCAATTTACAAAACCTATGAGATCTACACAACAAAAATAATATATTTGCGAGAATTTACTTACCCTTTTCATAGATTTATCAAAGGGTAGAACATCATGAATGCTACAAAATAATGGCTGTGATGTTCTCTAGATTCAACACACCGATGTTCCAACTGGCATCCTCGATCGTTTTCGAAAACCGGTGTGTGTGTTCCTTGATGGAGGCCAAAAAAGGCACATAATTCTCCATTATCTTGAACACCATGAATGCTGCAAATTACGACTGTGATGATCTCTGGATTCAACTTCTTTGATGTTTCGAACCACACCCTCGACTTTTTTCGATAACTGGGTTGTGTGTTCCTCAATGGAGGCCAAAAATGCACATAATTGTTCCCTACAAAACACTAATTCTTCATTTGCTTGATTCAACTTGGATGATAATTCCTGGATTTTCTTATCTTTGTCATCCTGTTGCATAAAAAAAGAACATGGTTGATTTGATTTATAAACATGTACTCGGCAACGTTGAAAAAACCAAACCGGAGGTCCAACCAGACTTTCGATTCCATATTTGACCGGACTGTTCAATCATCTTGAAAACTTAAAATAATAATAAATTCAAAGAATTCAAAGTTGAAAAAAATCTGGTTTTACCAGTTTTTAACTGGGTTTCGCTTCCTAGTTCCCGGTTTTTTTTACTGGTTTTGGCCGGTTCCCTAATTTTCCGATTCAACAAACATAGTTGAACCACCGACCAACTTCAACGGGTTGAACAGACAGGTCTGGTTTGGTTTTTCATTCATGGGACTTAAATATGTATATGATACAAGTATATTCAATTTTTTCTAGGACTTTCACGTATTTGGAGGGTCTTGAAGGGCTACCCGTGTCTAGATAAGCATCAGACGTAAGTTCCGGACACATGTACTTCAAGAAAAACTAATAGTCGAAGCAACAAAACAATCCTCTATCTCTCCAACAAGTAAAAGCAGAACAGTAAGAAATATCAGCCTAATTCTTTCAAACCAAAAATGAAGGGTAATAACTTACAGTATATGCTTGATCTTTTCCTGAGGTAACAAAAAGAGGATGATTATGCTCCTTAACGAATTTCGTGATTACGTATTTCCCGGGTTTTTCTCGCTTCACGTTCATCCTTGCCATGCACCCTTCTCGTTTGCTCTCTCGCTTTCGAACCCGAACATGAGTACTCTTTTGTCTGTTCTGATTAAAACCTTCTTTGTTACATGCAAGTCGACGATGGATGATAGATCCATCGAGCTCACACTTTCGGAATGAGATAATTCGTGTTAAAAAACCCATGCGTTTAGCATATTCATCATAGAAAGCTTTTGCTGCTTGCATGGATTCAAATAGCATACCCTCATATGGTTCTTGGTTTAGATTAAGTTTGCGTAAATCGGATTCATCTCCTGCACAACTTTCTGTAACTAGAATTTTTTCTTCTTTGCTTTTTTCAACTTCAGTTACACCAGATTCACCATCTAAACAACTTTCTAGGATTAACACTTTATCTTCTTTGCTTTTGTCAGCTTCGCTTATGCCGGATTCACCTTTGATACAACTTTCTGTTATCACGATACTTTCCATGAGGTTCTCCTTTTCCACTGCAAACCCGGACGAAACAATTTATCATATGCCAATAATCACAAACACAAACAACCATAATTTGTAAACATATCAGCATTCTGGAAGTGTGGAGTTATCGGCTTTCAAATAGCCGATAACATACAATGGTCTACAAACATTAGCACAATTTATACATTTACTTGGCGAAAAAAAGCACACAATGGTACTCAATACCATAAACATAAGCTTCAGAAAACTGGTAATAATAACAACTTATTTTATAAATCCGATATCGTTTATTGACTCGAAATTTAGTGACCAAAATCACATAGTAATTTGAACAGAAACCCTGCAAATTTATACATTTAATGCTTATAGAAACACCTAATTAATTGGATATACACCCACAAATAGTTTGACTCGAAAAAAAGCTCTGGTTCAATTCAGTCATTCTCGAGCTGAGTCGAGTTCAAGCTATTGAATGAGCGAAGTATGATTATCTTAACACTCGATTTGAGCAATTCACGAACTTAATCAAGCTCAAGCTTTTACTACTTTATCCAAAAAGTTTGTATATGCAACAGACTCATGCTCGAACTTTAGTCAAACTGAGTCAAACTGAGTCAAACTCGAGCTTAGATACACCCACAAATACTAGTGTGAGACAATGGTTTTGACTCGAAAAAGATCTAATTCAATTCAGTCATTCTCAAGCTGAGTTGAGCTCGAGCTATCGAGCGAGCCAACTTTGAGTATCTCAATACTTGATCTGAGCAACTCATTAACTTAATTAAGCTTGAGCTTTTACTACTTTATCCAAAAATTTGTATATGCAAACGGACTCAAGCTCAAACTCGAGTTTGAGTATATAAACAGTGTAAATAAGCTTAAATCAAGCGAAGCTCGAGCTTAGATAATGGCATTCGATTGAGCTCAAACTGAGCTTCAAGCATCAAGTATCGAGCTTCTGACTGTTCCGGCTCTGCTCGACTCTATTACAGCCCTACTGGCCACAAAAGAACATGCACAAGCACACACATGTATATACATATATGCATAAGCTAAATTTAACATTTTCTTTCCTTTAGCTGTTTGGGAACCGGGAAAGAAAGTGCATAAAAAATTAAATTAAGAACTTTTAGTATTTCTGGTTACTGGTTAGGTCGAGCGAGCCAAGTTTTTCCCGAGTTTTCTTTTCTTCTTTTCAAGTTATTTCCATTTTTGTTTTCTATTTATCTGAAGAGTAAAAAATTTTCAATTTCCTTGCATTTTCCAAGGAACCAAAAAGGTGCTTAGTACATTTAGCGGCAGCTAAAGGATACAAAAAAAAAGACGATATACTCCGTTTAATTAGGCTACAATCCAGTGGTTTTCTCGAGAAACAAACAGGCAGATAGCGCATATATAACCACTAAAAAGAATTCAAATTAGAATTTCAGGAATAAATCTAAAAAATTTGGAAAAAGTTGAATCGCAAAATCGAATTAGAAGAAACTAAAATGCAACAGCAAAGAAAAAAATTTATTATTTTCTAAAATATTAAAAAAAAAAACTTACTTGATTTTCTTCTTCTCCTTCTTCACTTAGTATTGTAGAGTGGTTGACATGTTAAGAAAAAAAAAAAAAAAAAAAAAAAGCATTATAATTTCAAAGAGAAAAAAGAAAAAAAAAGCTTTTAAGTGAATATTTTGGAGTATTTAAGGCTAATCATTAAATATATTTTTATTTTTTTTGGTATTTTCCATTTTTGGAGAAAATTCTTACTTTTTTTGCACCAAAAAAATACATATTTATTATTTAATTATATTTAAGTAAGTTCCTATTTTATTTTCAGTTAAATTTGATTAAAAAAAGGCTAAAACCAAAAAAAAAAATCATTTTTTTAGAGTTAATACTCCATTTGATTGATTTCATATTATTATTTTATTATAAATAAAAATAAAAACTGTAAAAAGATAAATATGTAAATATAATTAAAAAAATTAAAGGGAATTTATATTAAAAAACATTTGTTACCTACCTAAATAATTTTTTTAATTAATATATTCTCAATATCCGTTTTATAATTTATGAAAAGTATTTTTTTTTGAATTTCCTGATTGTTTTTCTCAATAATATATCTTCAAAATTCGAAATTTAATTATGAGCGCAATGAATCTTACCACTACATTTATCGATTGTTAGATAAATTAATCCTTTTGTTAAATGAAAAAATTTTCCTCTCAAAATGGAAAAACGATCTATCACTCTACATACAAACTTAATTCGCGGTGTTAGTTGTCAATCTCATTTTATGTATTTGCATTGGAAACCTAGAGTTGATCATGGGACAGGTCGGGTATGGACAAAAGTTTAGGCTCGGGCTCGGCTAAAAAATGGATCTAAAATTTTATCCAAGCCCAATCCAAATAAAAATACTAGAACCCGAGCTTTGCACGACTTGCTCGTATTAATTTTTTTATATTATTTTTATATAAAAATAAATTTAAAAAATATAATCCATCAAATACACTAAAAACATTAAAATAAATGTTCACCAACAAATTGAAAACAAATTTTTAAAAATCTTTATACTTAAACAATATTAAGACATGTGCAACTTAACAAGCAAATGTCTTTAAAATAGTAGCAAACAATAATAACAAAATAGTAGCAATATAATAGTAAATTGCCAACAAAACAACGACAAATCAGTGGCAAAACAACAAACAACAATAGTTTTTTTTTTTTTTTTTTTTTTTTTACAAATTCAGGCCGAACCAGGTAAAAGAAACTTACCAATGCCTGATTCATTTAGAAAATGGGTCTTATTTTTTTGTCCAAACCTATTTTTCGAATCTATATTTTTATTCAAATTCTTCCACTTTTCGAATAGACCTTTGGGTTAGGTCATGTGACTCAACTCTGAAGAATACAAAAGAAGAATAAAAATTTAATAATTTATATGACACGTTTCAATCAACTAATCCAGGCTTTGGTATGAGGTGATAATCATATGCTAGATATGATGAATGAAACTTAAGTGGAAGAGGCCAACATATCTAAACATGGAAATGACACATTTCGACACTGACTTTCCAATAGGACCCAATTTACCTTGAGTACTAGCGCAATAACCTTTCTTATCCTAATCGACAAGCCAAAATCCTCCCATCTCTTTTGGATCAACGAGACGACATCACACAAATGATGAAGCATACTCACCTTCCATATTCATCGTAAAAGATCTTGGCACCATCTTCGGACTCGAATTTTGGTACCTTCATGTGGTTCTACAAAATAACACCAAGTCCTACTACGAATAAAGGAGGTTAAGATTTAATCTGGATATGAGATGAGAATATACATATCAAAATCTATATAAGGTAAATTATCGATGTGTTAGAATTGCACAATAATACAATATCGATATACGAATTTTCATGCCTAGGTTTATTGGATTGTAAAGTATTATCATTTCCCATTGTGTAACTCGAAATTAACATTTTTGTTATAACTAAGAACAAAAATCGAACATGGATGTGTTTTTAAAATCAAACAACCTATCAAAGAATTGTTTTATATTATTCAAACTTTTTATTTTTTAATAATATTTAGTTAACGATATCGATCAAGTATAGTTTATAAGATAAAAATACTCCAAATATATATATAAATCATATTCTTATTAAATACATATTCATAGTAGGCACTTATTCCAAATCCGAATAATTTTACCTTTCATTTTAAATAAACATATTATATATCAATATACACTTATACACTATCCCAAATCAAATTTTACAACCTCTAAAATATAACATCACCTATCCCATTGCACCCTCATATAGATTTCCGTACTACGAGTTCGAGTTACGGTTGGCAACAATCGATTGGTTGGTGCAGTCGAAGCCGAAGACAAAGATTGTATTGATTTGTCGGAGATTGATCCCTTTGTCAAGTGAATGCACTGAGACCGCCTCCTTTCATCATTTGTTTGAATTCGCTAAAATTAACCCTACCATCACCGTCTGCATCCACTTGCGTTATCATCCTCTTGCAATCCTCGGCCTTTTCCCCTTGTTTGAGCCCTAGAGAGACCAAAATGGACCCCAATTCATCAACGGAAATGTAACCATCTCCGTTCTGGTCGAAAACCTTAAAAGCTTCCTTTATATCTTCCTCTTCATCTTTATCACTCATGATGGATTGATACAACTCACCGAACTCGTCGAAGTCGATGCAATTGTCGCCATTGACGTCATATTTTTCGATCATTTGGATTAAGTCACCTTCAGGAATAAAGATACCCAAGCTCTCCAATGACTCGATCAAGTCTTTCTTCGTAATCTTTCCATCTCCGTTCTTGTCGAACATTTGGAAAACCCTCTTCAACTCCGTCTCATCCATTCCAACAAAAATGCCAATACCGATATCAATATCGATGTCGGTGCCTTGTCGGGTTTCGAAGAGGAACTAGAGATGTATGTTTTGAATATTGGGTAAAGAATTAATCGAAGGCAAGGAGAAATTAAGTTTTTTAGAAATCAAATAATACAAAATATGATTGCTTGTATGGTGAGAAAATCCTCAAGAAAATAGTTAGAATTGAAAGGAAAAACAAAACCCTATTTCCATGGTGGGGAGAAAATTTAGATGCAACAACACCCTTTTTAGAGAAGTGTATGTTGGGGGAGACTAATCAAATTAGGTGTGACATTATTTATATTATGATTTTTAATATAACCTAATGTTTTTTTATATTAAATTAATGCTTATTATAAAGTTTATGAAAACGCGTTGTTGTTTATTATATTACCATGTATTTTTTAATTAAAGAATTGGACCGTCGATAACGGATCTTAGGAAATGGAAATAATAAAATAAAGGTTTTATTAGTAAATTAATCCCAAAATTATATCTCAATTTTCAGATTGGTCCTTAAAGTGTTTTGGTCAAAAATTATATCTAAACTATCAATTTTATTTCAGTTTTAAAAAGAATTACAATATCATCCAATAAGAATATGACACATGGCATGTTCTTATTGGATGTCATTTTTTTTATAAAATTAGACAAAAGTAATAGTTTAGGTATAATTTCTTATTAAAAAAACTTTAAAGACTAATACGGTAATTGAGGTATACAAGGACCAAATTACTAATAAAACCTAAAATAAATTTGAAAAGGTTTTTGCCATTGCATCAATGCTTTGGTTGACAATTGATATGATATATTTAATATGGGTTAAATTTAGCTATTAGTCCCCGTATTGTGTATAAATTATAGATTTAGTCTATACTTTTCGAATTTTGAAATTTCAGACGAAACAGTAGCAATTAAAATATGATATTTTCAAAATTTTATGCGAAAACATATTATTATATATGAAATGCAATGTCAGCTTGCGCTTTTCACATAACACTCAAAAAAAAAAGTCACGTATTTTTCGTTAATTGATTTAACAATTACCGTTTAATTCATAACTGAGATTTCAAAATCCGAAAAATATAGGGATTAAAAAATGATCAAATTGAAAACAAAGACTAAACCCATAGCTTACACATAGTATGGCACTAATAGAAAAATTTGACCTAATAAATTTAACTTCTACAATTTGGGTCAAAACTAAAATTTCAAATTTTAAAAAATACAGAACTAAAATTGACCTAATTAGAGCATAAGAATTAAATTCAAAACTTACACATAATACAGGGACTAATAACATAATTTAACTTATATATTTTGACTTTAGCTAGTATCAAAGTTGTGATATTCCAATGATATGCATTTAATAAAAGTATATTAAGAGTATATTTCTTCTAAAAAAAAAAATTATATATTTGAGTAAATTATATTTTATTCACTAAGCCAATGAAATGGTCCATGAAGAAGAGACAAGTAGTCATTTGTTTAGCAAACATTTGTGTCTGCAAATTCTCTTATCTGTCTTTTTGTTGGTGTCTGGTCTTTATCTTGCCTTGGGATGGATGAAATAATTTAAAATTAAATTTAAAAAGAGAATCAACCGTATTAAATTAAAGAAAATGTGTTCATAGATCGAGTTGGTTCAAATTTACATATCGACAGTTCTCATACTTTTTGGCATTGAAATAGTAGCTGCTCGATATCTTGTGTCTATGTCACTTGCCGAGCCTTTTACGGCGAGTTCTCAACCGCTGGTTTCGAGTTCAAAAGAGTCCACAATAGCCCCAATGGCTCAACCAGCAATGGTACCTATGGTCTCTACGACTAAATCGACTTCAATGTCGAGCTTGAAACAACCTGCTATGGCACCTATGACTTCGACTCATCCATATGCACCGGATAAACCATCTTTGCCTACTAATATCCCACCGGTCTCGGCGCACCGAGGAATGGCACCTATGGGTTCATATCGACCTTCATTGTCAAACTCAAACTCTAAATCGAGTTTGGTTTTGCCTGCATGGCACCTATAGATTTCCCTCAACGATGGAACTCAACATCAGGCTTGGCACTACTAGGAATGTTGCCTTTTAACTATGATCGAACTGTTTTTGCCTACTAATAGTTCATCATTGCCGAGCTTGACACATCTTGGAATGGCGCCTATAGGTTCCTCTAAACCATTGATATTGTCGAACTCTAGCTCGATACAGGGCTTGGCACTGCCGGGAACGTCGCCTTCGCTTACTAGTAGTCTATCTTATCCAACTCAACATCATCGCATAATAAATTTCCAAGCTTGACACTGCTCACAACGTCACCTCTGCAAAGCCATCTTTACCGATCCAAATCCGAGTTCAACAAAATCCACAACTTCTGAAAAGTAAAATAACTCACAATAAAATTTACAAAAATTTTTAATTTATAATGAGTAGTCTATTGTTAGTCTTATCCATGCACTTTTCAAATTTATAATTTATAATAATTTTTATTACAATTTTTATAATTTTAATATTTTTAAGGCTTAAATGCTATAAAATTATTGTAAAATAATTAAAACAATCAATTAAGTCACCACATCATCATTTTTAAAATTAAATCTCGGAAAATTATTTTATGAACTTTTCTTACCATATTATCTATAGTCCCTTTTCAATTATTTAATGACATTTTAATAAAATTTTCATATTATAGATACACAATTTTGGTTTTTTTATCTTAAACCCTAAATTTTGAATCTTGAAATTTGAACCCTAAATATTAAATCTCAAATCTCAAACCCTAAACCTTGAGATTTGGAGTTTAATGTTTAGGGTACAAGCTTGTATTCGGGGTTCAGGTTTCATGGTAAAAAAAATTACTAAAAATAAAAAAAATTACTGAAATGTCATTAAATAATTAAAAAGAGACAATAAATGATATGATGAGAAAGATTCATAAAATAATTGAGAGAAATGCACAATTCAAGGAATTCAGTTGATTCACATTTTTTATTAATAATTTAATTAAAATTTTAATTATTTTTAGAGAATTTTGTTTATAACGTAGGGACAAGCAAAAAAGACTTAGAGTTAATAGGTGTTACACAACAGGATAATGGCTTAGAGCTAATAGGCGTTACAACAAGGTACTTGGCAAAAGGTGTAGGGAAGATATAAGATTTTAAAAAGATCGATAATTAAATTAGTCAAATTATTAATTTTTTGGTTTAATCAATCCAATCAACTTGATTGATTCGCTCGATCGAATTAAATAAATTATTAATAAGTTCAGTTTAACTATCTGAGTCAATCAATTTTTTACTCGGATCAACTAGTCTTATATATGGTTATCTCTAGACTGATAACCTAACCAATTTTTTATTTGATTGGCCAGTATAGCGTGATTCAAACAACATTATCTAATCTAGCATATAGGTGGGTGTAAGGCAGTAGGGTTGGTGTCGGTGCTCCAGGGTCGAGCTAAATCTGAGCTTAGATTTTTCTTTTAAAAATATGAGTTTTGGGATTGTAAAACTAAATGTAAAAATTAAAAGTAAAAAGAAATTCATTATAAGCTCAAAATTTATAAAAAGTAAATGATAGAATACTTCATTAAAAACTACAAATTTTATTCATTATAAGCTCAAAAGAAGACATTGATCTGGTTATTTCCTTGCCGTTGTAATGGTTGAAACAAAATCATCCAATGCTTTAATGGAAGACCCTTTTTCATTTCCTTCATCTTTAACAGCTGTCATTATATGTTCTGCAATTTCTCGAGCTTTTCTCTTCATATCCCTTCCTTTCCCTTCTTTCCCCATCACCGTTTCAATCACTTCCTTAACCTTATCGCTCGAAATACTACTCCGAACCCCTCTTGTCAACTCCACCGCGACCCCCATTTCCTCCACCAACATCTTCGAATTGTAAGCTTGTTCGGCCGCCAATGGCCACCCTATGATTTTCACACCTTGACTCAAGCTTTCCATCGTTGAATTCCACCCGCAATGACTCAAAAATGCCCCGGTTGATCTATGCGACAATATTTCAAGTTGGGGTGCCCAGTTTTTCACCAACAACCCTTGGTTATTCCTACTCATTCGGTCTTCGAAACCTTCCGGTAACCATTCCGGTTTGAATTCGGCTTTCAAGTCGAAACCAAGCGGTGGCCTGATAACCCAAACGAACGGTTTCCCAGCTTTTTCTAACCCGGTTGCTAGTTCCATCATATGTGATGGACTAATAGTGTTTTGTGAACCAAATGAAATGTATAGAACTGAATCATCACTATGCATATCAAGCCATTGAACACATTTCTCAGGTGATGTCCCTGGCTCTTTCCCTGCATGTTGTCTCACCGATGCCGGTGCCGATGAGTTGATTAACCATGATTTAGGCAAAAGAGGACCAATGGACCAAACAGGGGATTTGATGTATTTCCTCAATAAATCCAACCCAAATGGTTCGATCTCTTCAACAGTATTACACAACCACCCAAAGGATTTAAAAGAGCTTAAAATCTGTGGTTGCATAAACTTGGACCATAAATCAGTCCCATCAGCTTTTCTCAAAAATTCATGGAGTTGAGAAACATGAAATTTGCATCTATCAGGGAATCCAGGCACATTAAACTCTTCATTATCTGTTCTACGATGTGGGAGATTAGTCCATAACGAAACATAAGCTAAAGTGCCATAAGCACCACCGGTTGAAAACGCGATGTTTATAGTGTTTAAACTATTAGCAACATCAACAGCCCACCCAAAAAACACATCGGCAATAATACAAACAGGGGGTCTGCACTGTTTTATAATAATATCTTTTAACAGATTATAAAACGGAGTTTTCAAATAAACCGATGAAGCAAAGAATTTACCGATGAGATCTAACGATAAGTTCTCCGTGTTCTCTGTGTTGGGTGGTAACCCATGGTCGGAACCGTTGAATTGAAGCTCCAAAAAATGGATACCGGGAATGGGGTTTCCTCGGAGAGTTGAACGGAGGTATTGGATGTTAAGAGGGGTATTAGCAATGGCGATGTTGAAGCCAGTTTGGTGATGGATTTGTTTTGCTAAAGCTAAGAATGGAATGAGATGGCCATGAGCCATGAATGGAACCATTACGATGTGAATGTAATCATTGGATGAACCCATGATTGAGCTGTTGAAGATGGGGTGTTTTTTTGTTTGTTTGGATGCTCTCGGGAAAATCGTGGGTTTCAGTGAGGAACTTTGAATCTGGTTTTGAAGGTTAATAATGGTGGTCCCGTGGTAGTTGAGAATTTGATTCTCACATTTTTGTGTGTGTAATTGCAAGTACATTAATTCTCCCAGACAAGGCATTAAAATGGTTTGGGAACACGTGTTAAAATCTAGACCTGAATTCAGTTTTAATTCGATTCACATTGATATTATGGCCAATACAGAAAGACGTGTGTTCGAGTGTGTTTTAGCACATTATTATTTTATCCTTTTATTTAAGGGTTAAGAGGGACTATGTGTAGTTTTTGGAATCGTATCAAAAAAATATCTACCCTTAATGAACCTATAGAATACGAAAGATTTCAATAAATACTATATTTTTGTATGTATTTTTATAAATTTATATATATAATTTTTAAAGATGAAAAGTGAATTGATAAAATGTGTAAAGTTGAAGTTTATATTTATTAAATTTTTTAAAATTAAAATTAAATTAGTGAAATTTATAAATAATGAAGGGCTAAATTTATTATTAGGTCACACCAACATTCTATTAAAGATTTAATAAAGAAGTCACTAAAAGATTATATTTCAGTAATGGACTAAAATAAAAAAAAATTAACTTAGGTAACCAAACCATAAATATACTAATAAATAGGTGAATATTAATTCTCACTTTTTTTTATGTATGTGTGCATTAATTCTCACGTAATTGTCTGATAGTGCATTAATAAGGTGCCTCAAAATGTAATTTTTGTTTGTAATTTTTATTGAAAAATAAATTTTTTTATTTTTTTATTTTTAAATTAGTTTTTAAGTTTTTAAGAATTAAGATAAAATTGATGAAATATATAAAGTTGAAGATTAAATTTATTTGATTTTTTTAAAATTTAAGATCAATTTAATAAAATTTGTAAGTAATAAAAAACTAATTTGTTATCATAGAAAAATGGTCACATCAATAACTCTGATATTTTTGCAATTTTTTAGGTGCATTAATTCTCACATTAATTTTGACAAAGGCATTAAAACAATTTGGTAAGATGTCTTAAAATGTCAAATTTCATGTGGACGGGTATCATCGTCTTTATTAGGAGCGAAATCAATTTTTTTTTAGAGGGGGAATTTAAATTATAATTTTTACAATAGTAAAAATACAATTTTATTATTTTAATAGCTTATATCTTTATAATTTTTAAAGGATTAAATTAAATTTTTATCATTTTTAGGGGAGTCAAATTGAAATTTTATCTTCACTAATTTAAAATTTTAAAAATGTTCAATGGCCTAAATGAAAAAAAAATTGCATTTTAGAGGGGTCAAAGCCTCTGCCAACCCTTAGTTATGTCCCTAGTCTTTACTAAATGCGTTTGGCTTTAAGAAATAGAGATTATTTGATAAAAATATTATTAAAGTCTTTGTACAAGAGTTGAAATACATTTTTCTCTTTCTACTCAAAAGATAGTAAATTAGTCTTTATACGAGTAAAATGTCCTTATACATCAATATGAAGTACACGTGACATGCCATGTGTAACTGTCTAGTTATTCCATCAGTTACGTTAGTTTTTAATGGTAAAAATGGATGAAATTTTTAATAAAAATGACAATTTTGCTCTTTGATCTAACATATAGAGACTACTTTGCTCATGTTTTGAGTAATATGAGCAAAATACAATTCGACTACTACTATAAGTTCCTTCATGGTACTTTTACCAAATTATTTTCATTTTTAGTTTTTTGAAAAAAATGAAAAACCGAAAATAACTCTTTTGCTCCTAACAATAACTCTTCCCGCTTTGCCAATCTCATAAGAGATGAGAGTTCTTCACCATAAATAAAAAAGATGTAAGGACTAAGTGGATCTCCCAATCTAAGGCCTCTTGTCGATTTAAAGATCTCCCCCCTCTTCATTAATAACAATAGAGTAAAAGACAGTAGTTATGCAATGCATAATGAAATTCATCCATGAGACAACGAAGCTTATCTTTAACACCATATTCCATAAAAAATGTCATTCAGCCCTATCATAGGCTTTACTTATATCGAGTTTGAGTGCAAAAAAATGTTTTCTTCTAGTTCTTCGTTGCTTGAAAGCATGTAGGATTTCATAGGTAAAAAGGACATTATTAGTGATTAATCTCCTCAAAACAAAGACACTATGTTTCATCTATACAAACATCCATAACTTTTTATAATCGATTAACAATAGTTTTTTATATAATCTTATAAAACACTCTATTCGAACAATTTTACTTGAAGAAGATGTTAATTTGACATTTTTAATTTTTTTTAAATTTAACTCAAACAATTTTGCTCGAATCAACTCTATTCAAAAAAATTCAAATCAAGTACTTAAAATGATAAAATGAGACTCGTTAATTCGATTAACTCAATAAATTTTTACTCTATTTGATAAAACGTACCCCTAAAGCACATTCAAGGCAATGAAAATGTGGGAGTTTATAACGCCGGAGAAACTGCCTTGGAGTAAAATTGTTTGGGGGAGCCTCTCAATTCCTAGGCATTCCTTTTGTGCTTGGTTAGCTGTGCAGAACAGATTGCCCACCGAGAGTGGGTTACTTGCATGGGGTGTCAAGTTGATTCATTGTGTCTTCTTTGGGGAAATGAGAAAGAAACTAGGGATCATTTATATACTGGTTGTGTTTACTCTAAATTATTATGGGAGAGGATTTTGAGTTAATTGTGAATTTTGTTTTAACCTACTGTTATTGGGGTAAATTATGATTTTTAACCTTTGTCCTTGGCATTTGAAGATTGGTTTAGATATGAGTAAATCAATTTTATCCTTAAAATGTGGAGATTCAATCGAGATTGCGTTGAGCATATATTTGATTGGTTATGCTTTAGATGTTTACGTTGTAATAGCTATTTTCAAGGAGTTATTTTGTATTCACTTAGATTTTATGTTAGTAAGCCAAAATTGATATATGCTTTAAGGCTTCTCTAGGTTTTATATGAGAGCTTATTGAGAGCACTTTAATCTATTCATTGAGGAACTGTTTTTGTAAGAGAGTGCAAACTATTATTGTAAATATTGTTGAGTGTTTACTTCCCAAGTTCTTAGGGAGATTTTGGAGATGAGTGTTCTAGTCTTTCGGTATAAATGTGAGATCTCAATACTTGGGGAGTGATAGAATGTGAATTATTTGTTGTATTTATGATTAAAAATAGTGAAATTATACACTGACCTAGACTCCACAGACACAAGGAAATTGAACTACGTAAACAAACCTTAGTGCTGCTAAATGACTTTGAAAATAAAGAAAAATATAGATGTGGTATCGCAACTACTTTTATTTTCAGTGTTTTCACTATACTGTTTTTTCATTCTTCTTTCACTCTAAACTTATGTTATTCGAATTCGAATATGAATGATAAATATAAGTACGTGTTTAACATAAACATATTCATACCGGATAAATATTTCATGTAAAATGAAAAAGTCGAAGCAATATGGCTCGAAAGTCGAAACACAAGATTTAGGGTCAATGCCTGATTTTCTTAATGTTGCATGTTTTAGAAATCAAGTGAAGGCTAAAAGCAAAGATTGTTTAGACAATTAAGAGAGCAAAGTTATGTTATTAACAGTCATGAGCATAGCTTCATTGCCATGAAAGTATTATTGAAGGTACAAACTTTGCAACCCCAAACCTTTCCTTCACCTTGGCCCAAATTTAAAAAAGAAAAGTTAGGATTTGAAGCAGTTGCTTAAGAGGATAACTCATTGTTGCATATGTTCTCTAGCTTTGTTCACCAATTGGTGAGTTGATGGGCAAATTCGGTTAACATTGCTAAGGAATTTAAGTTACTTTATCTCATCTTCAATATATGTCCACTAAAAATATAAAAGGATGTTTTATATTGTTTTTTTGTTAATAGCTCATCTTCCATGCATGTACAAATTAAAGCTTTTGTCTCGCACTTAGATGTGATTTAAACTCTGTCATCCTCTTTTCAATCCTCTAATATTGTATGGGTAAGAAAAATATCTTTGATAAAATACACTCAGGCAAACAAAGTATCAAGCCTCATTGAATTATAAGAACATTTATAAGAAACCCACTCACTCAAGCAAAGTATTAAGGTAGTATAAAGCAACTCGTTAAAGGAAATATACCCTCGTAACTTTACCATAATGGTTTGTCTTATACTTTATTAAACTTTAACTTTATTATTAAGAATATATATATATATTTAAAAAATTAACAAATGTAAACAAAGAAAGGAAACCCGCTGAAGTGAAGTATCAAAACAAAGACAGATTAAAAGCAATCTACTATCATGGTTTTGGTGTCTCTTTCTTTCAAATTTGTACTTTACTTCAAACATTGAGTTTCAGTTTTTTTTCTTTCTTGCTACGTCGACGGGAAAAACCAAAGAGTAAGGAGAAATGGAGGAGCCACAGAATTATGGCCACCAACATCCCTTGCTTCTTCTTTTGAATGAAGATCAGCTGCTGATTGTAGCTGACTGCTCAAGGTGTGGAGAGAATGTGTCAACTCCATGTTTTTGCTGTGCTGAGGATTGTGGGTTTTACCTTCACAAGGTATGTGCTGAGGCACCTTTGGAGCTTAATCACCCTTTTCATCTCAACCATCCTCTTCTTCTGCTGCAAGAGCCACCATCTTATTACCAAGGTTGTAATTGCAATTTCTGTTATAAAACATGTGAGAAATTCATTTATCGCTGCTCTTGCGATTTGGACTTTCATATTAAATGTGCTCTGTTTACATTTAATATTGCTGAGAATAATTTGAAAGAGCTTGAGCATGTTGCCCTGCAACATCCACTGGTTTTCACTGAAAATGGTGATGAAGAACTTGAAGATGTTGCTAAGTGCTTTGGGTGTTGGGAACCATTAGCAAAGTATACACACTTTTCTCCTGACTGTGGATTTAATTTACATGAGAAATGCACTAAGCTTCCTTTCAAACTGAATCATGTGTGCCATCGCAAGCATACTCTTGTTCTACAATTTAATAGAGAACAGTCCTCTTGCAAGATATGCGGAGAAACCAGTGGAAAAGGTTTAGGATTTGTTTATGGTTGTTCACCTTGTAAGTTTGCTGTCCACATTGAATGTTTATCAGTATCTTTAGATCTTGTTGTTGAAGATAAAAGCCATGAACATCCTTTCACTTTGTTTCTGAGAGGATCATCATTCATCTGTGATGCATGTGGTGAGGAAGGAATTTATGCTTCCTACATATGTTGTACATGCAACATTATGGTCCATAACAAGTGCACTTCATTACCACGCATCATCAAAAGCAAGTGGCATGATCATCGCATTTTTCACAAATATTTCCATCACACAGAAGATTTTAGAGTTTTGGATTGCATAATATGCCATGGTGAAGTCAATACAGAGCATGGTAGTTACTATTGTTCAAAGTGTAATGTTATTTTCCATGTGAAGTGTGCAATGGAGGATAAAGATTCATATGAAATAGTAGAAAATGAAGATGAGATGCCCAATGAAAGTTCCATCATTGTTAACGAGAGGAACAATGCTGGAGAAGCTACAAGAGTAACGCATTTCAAGCATAAGCATAATCTAATGTTAGGTCTCTTTGTTGGAGGATATGAAAATAGTTGCCACGGGTGTATGTTGCCAATCTCGGATCCATTTTACTACTGTTCAGAATGTGTTTTTTTTCTTCATAAAGAGTGTGCCGAGTTACCTAAGATGAAGAGTGTTTGGCATCATAGTTGCCGAGAGCCTCTCACCCTTATTTCAGACAAGGTTTTTAGGTGTGAATTTTGTCTGGATGTATCTAATGCCTTTGCTTATGAATGTTGTGGATGTGAGAGAAAAACATGTCTCCGATGTGTGAGTGCTCGTTTTCCTGGTGCTCGAACATGTTTGAAACATGAACACCCCCTCTTTTTCTACAGAGGCCACAAGGGGAAATGCAATGCTTGTGGTCAACCACAGGCAGTACTTCGTTGTAAGGACTGCAATTTTGGGCTACATTTTAGTTGTTTTTCACTTCCAATTACAGCTCGTCACAAATGCGATGAGCATCTTCTTTCGCTTACTGATCATGACGATAACAGTTATTCAAAAAGTCATCATTGTGATATCTGTGAAAACGGCCGAGATCCAAATCGTTGGTTTTATCATTGTGCAACATGCTATACATCTGCTCATGTTGAATGTGTTCTTGGAAAATATCCTTTCCTCAAACTCGGGAGCATCTATGAAGAAACAGGTCATCCACACCCACTCACCATTGTGAAGAAGGAGTATTACTACCCTAATTGTGATAAATGCAATAAGCCTTGTGAAGATGTGGCTCTTGAATGCTCAAAGTCGGAGTGCAAATATATTGTCCACTGGGATTGTGTAGCACCCGATTTTCTACGGTCTTGGTGGGAATGGATCATGTAGCAATTCAGATGTAATCATATTTGAAACCTACCACTTCATTTGCAGGAAAACTCAAGAGTGAAACACAAGGTTTGATCTTTACCTTGTTACTTGTGATGTTAGTTGTTGTTGTCATTATAATTTAGTTTGTCCGACTTTTTAAGTTTTAAATAAATATCATGTAATAATCTGGAGTTGAAACTTGTCTGGTTTGCATTGGTGTTTGATCGTTGATTTTAGATTTTCTTGTAATTTGGGAGTGTGATTGTACTTACAATAATAAAGCCGTTGTTGAATGCTTAACTTTTTTCTGAAATTATTTCTCTTTTGCTGCACATTCAAATTAGGTTATGCGTTTGATAAACTAAAATTACTACAGTTCCAAATAAAATTGAAAGATTAGTTCATTTATCTCTCGTATATCACAACCTTGTATGTAGTTTCCTTACTCGTCTTCTTCAGGATGGGAACTCATTCTCATCGATAACCACCATCGTATAGCTGTTAAAATAGCCGCCGGAAGTCATTCTCATGAATAGAAAACATTTAAATATAAATACATTTAGTTATTTATGTTTTTATATTAAAATATTTAAAAGAAAATTATTCAGTAAATTTTTTAAATTCAACAAATAGAGTAGAGTAAAGATGTGAAAATATAAAATTTAGATAGATAAGCAAATGAGAAACTTGTCAAATTTCAAACATAATTATTATGAAATCGAAAAGCTTTGTATCAAATAATTGTTCATTATTAAACCAATCTCGAATTTAATATGAATAACAAAGATTTTAAAACCAAACTGATAGATCAAAAAATAAGTTCCCGATTGGATCGATTTATCTAGTTTAATTGAATAAATTATCAAAAATTAAAAAAAAAATATTGGTCTACAAATATATAATTATAAAGTATATAATTACTTGAAAGAGAAAATGAACATAAACATGCCCAAAAGAGTGGGTAGTAAAATTGACAATAATTATTCTCATGCAATAAACTATATTTCCCAAAATACTAATACTATTGATTGCGTTGTTAGTAACTAAAAATAACACAACTACAACATTGCAAACAATCAAAATCCCAATATATTCTTTTTCATTAATCCCATAACATCAAAGAATCATATTCTTACAAATTGGCAACCAAAGTAGCCCTCTAAAGGGCAAAAAAAAACAAAACAAAAATCTTAATCCCAAACAAAAATAAAATTCCCTGGTATTGATACACTATATCTGACAGGGAAATGAGGTAAAAGGCAAAATTTTCTTCACCAAAATCATCAATGCAAAACACAAAAACTTTGCCATTTGATTAAACATGGCATATTATAGAGAGACTATATGCATGGTCCCCGACCAGTCATCCCCGGGAGAAGATCCGACTCCGGAAACAACTAATTGGGGATAACTTTGACCGATAGTGTGAAAAGATGCAAAACAGAAACTGATGGATGAGTTGGACCGGACTCACCAGACTAGCCAAAACTGGCAAACTCGGAGCTCCCTAACCCCGTGTTTTGCGGATGAAGAGTACTTTATACACAAAAAATCTCGATGGATTTGAAACTTGACTTTTTTGGGGTTTTGATCACCTTCAAGACCGTATGAACCAATGAATGACTTGAATGGACTGCAAGTGGAAACAAATCTTGGTTTCATAAAATAACCATTTCTGAATGAATGGAAATTATGGATGAACATCGAGTTCGAAACTGAACTCATGATGGTGGAGCGGCGGCAGCTGATGCCTTCTCCATTTGTTCCTTTTCGATCTCCGCTCTCCTCTGTTCTGCATGTTGAGCTACACCATTTGCAAGAGCTTGATAATGGAAATCCAGAGTCTGTGTAAGGTTCTGCAACCTCATAGGATCCGATGCTTGCATAGCTTGATTCAAAATCAGGGAAGGGAAGAAAAAAGTCCTCGTTTCAGCTAATGACATGGAAACATCGAACAAAACCAGAAGATAGAAACAATATTAAAGGGACAATCGACATTTACCCTTGACAATATCGACAAAGAAAATAAACGGGTCAACTTCATCGATTGGTGACTGTAGTTCTTCTTCGTCACTAAAGTCATCATCAGAGTCATCCTCGTCATCATCATCATTTGTGCGGAAAGCTTTAGCCTATAGAAAACAAAGATGGAGTGAAATAAAGGACTGGAAAGTCCAAGGACCAATTACAAAAAGGAAATATAATAGGCTCGTTAAAAAGGTCCCATCGAAGCATTATTATTAATTTCCAAAGTTCATCATTCCAGCCCTCCTTGCCATGCTAGTCACCGGTACAAACATTCGAGAATCTTCCATCTTTGTCCATACAGTAGCTAGACATTCCCATCTTATTTACCAATTTGTGATATTCATGACAAGCCAAGTATCAAATAACCTTCAAAGACCAAAATAATGCATACCTGGGCAGCTAATTTTTGAAGCCTCATGCTATCAGCTTCATCTTCGTCCTCCGCATCGACTCCCATTTCCTTGTCAGAACCATCATCCTCGTCATCATCAGTCTGGAAACCATCCATATCATCATCATCTTCAGCCTCTTCCTCCTTTGCAGCTTCTGCTCACTCAAATGAAGTAAATAAATAAATATCAGAGAAGGATTTAAGGATACAATCTCAAAAAGATTGCAAATTCAGACACACAACATGATAGTATAAGCGCATTGACACACACACCCATATACATATATATACATAGAGAGAGAGAGAGAGACCTGCAACTTGATCCTTGTAAGCAACTAGGAGATCAAGGGCAGCCCTGAATAGACGCCCAAGAGCCTCCCCGCCAATCTGGTCACCGGGAAGTGCAAGAAGTGATGTAAGGCCCAAGCAGCACACTTTCTTATCATGTTCCCTATCGAAGCAAGATAACTTATTGAGTCATAGCAAGACAATACCCGAAGTGTGAAAGTTCATTGTAAAAGTAACAATATTATTCTCAAGGCTTAAACATAGTGACATGGAAAATGATCAAAGCAAATACAAAACTACCTACCGCTTAAAATTAGCCCGTAAACCACTCTTTCTAACTTGTTGCAACAACTGGAACCAAAGATTGAACACTTCTGTTGTAACAGAGAACTTGTTTAATATGCTGAGTGTCAAGGCTGCATTGTAATAGACTGCATTGGCAATCTGGGTAAGGAAGAACAGTGTCGTGTTATAAAATCACAGGCCAAAAATGTTTCCAGGAATAAAAGAGTATTTCTGATAGAAGAAAAGCAACAGGCAAAATATCAAATGTGTAAATTTACAAGACACGAGATGAGCATATAAAAATATGACATCATCTTACAAAAGAATAAAGCTATGGCTTGACGCCATACCACTTGTACAAGAAGACATTTCAACCGTGGTTTCTCCGTTCGATTCAATCGATCAAGTGTAATTCTCAAATATGGCTCAACCCAGTGATCCACCTGTCCTCTACAGTTTTGAAACACTACTTCAATCAGCTTTGGGGCTGGTTCAATATCATTGTCCTCTAAATTTTTATCTGCCATAATCTGCCAAAGACAAAGCAAATAACAGAGCTTTATAAACCAAAGGGACTGACATAAAGGTATTATAAAAATTTGCAAGATAAGAAGACTGAAGAATGTATGGTTTATTTTCATTTTCCTAGTGTGTTTCCCATCAAAAGGCAATTTTTATAACTAAAATGGGACTCACAGAAGAAATCATATTCCAAAGACTCTGCTGGTAGTCGGGTTCCTTGCAAGTAAGAAAATGTGCAGTTCCCCTGGATATGTAGTTGTCCAAAGGAACCAAAATATCTGCATGAAAGCAGCTATTACTTAGAAATGACACAAAAAATATAGATGAAATAAGAACAAATAATGATAAATTGAAATTAAATAACAAAAAATGGGTATAAACTTCTCACCTTGTGTAATCATATGGACCTACTAGAACCAACACAAATGAACTATCCAAATTCTACCATAAAAAAATCTGGATGTCTATATTGCAGTGGCAACCTGACCCCAAAGTTCAGTGTGGTTCATTTATGAACTAAAACTCTCTAGGATTTGTAAGAACATATGCTTTAACATACAAGTTAATAAACACAGTTAGTTCTATCAACAAATTTGACACAAATTCACAATTTATTTGGCAATGTGGATCTTAGGCAAACATGCATGAAAAACAAGCTTCTGATCAGAGTTATATTTGACGCAGATTTTCAAAGAGTAAATAGTATCACTATTAATTGTTTACAGTGTGGTACTAGAATAGTTGATTGTAAGGCTTTACCCAAGTTTTTCATTGTAGCAGACATCTACTTCTTTTTGGATAAATGGAAAATTTTCAAATATCCTAAAAAGAAAAATAGTGTCATGTTGATCATGACAAATTTCAGCGAATAACTAAATAAGCAGAAAATGCTTAAACTGCTAAGATAAAAAGTCTACTTAACAATCCTAAAACATTCAGATATGAGGCAAAAGAAATATCAATTCAAATCAAATCATACTTGGAAAGAAGTCAATTGCCCAATCAGCTAATGCTTCAATCATCAAAGGCCAAAGGCTCCACATTTCCAAGGATATAGTTGGAGAAAAGAATGTCATATATGAAACAATCTCCAAGACTTCTTCAAAAACCTCTGCAAAAGAGTACAAAAAGAAAAGGTTCAATAAAATGACCCTATAAAATGATATAGACCAAATACCATCTTATAAAAGTCAAATTTGGCATGTATGAAAATGCAGTAGCCATCCCATAAACTATTTGATAATGTATTTTATCAACTCACTTTTAAGTTCTCTCAGCACAAAATTTAAAACTCTAAGTGGCTTTAACCAAAAATATTAATGACATAAACCTTTTAAGGTATCTTTACAACAAAGCTAGGTTTACTTAAACCATGCAGCTATAACTTATCAAAGAGCACGCCAGCTATTAACTCATCAAAAAAGTTAACTTTTTATAGTTGGGGTTTTTTTAATCATTTTTGCTGATGTTTAATGTGTTTATGGGTATATCCTATTCTACATGAACACATTCTAGATCTAAGTCTAACTACATTTGCCACTATTACTGATAGTCTGACAAAATTCTAAAACCAACTTGCACTGGTGTCATAAGTTGCTCTTTGATCCAAGATTATAAAATTTAAATAAGTTTTGAACATAACTAAAGAGTAGGTGATATCTAAAGATAAAGTTAGGTCTTACATGCCAATAAGGATAGAGCAAAAATTTTCCTTCCCCTTCAACTTGCCCACGCCCAAAATAATCTAATAAACACTTGAAATTTCTAGGGAAAAACAGTATCTTTACTATAGCAGCTTGAAATTTCACACCTAAACATTAGATTCTTTAATAAAATAATATAATGCATATTCAATCCAGTCTCATTTCTGGTGGCAACAGTACATTTCACTATTGAGAAAATAAAACAAATAAAAATAATAATTCGGACAGTTGAGAGAGAGAGAGACTGTACAGACCTTGTCCATCAGTTGTCAGCATCCTTTGCATGATTGGAAGCAAAGTTGTCTCAACCTGAACAAACAAGTGAGGAAGCCTGCTAACTGATTCAAGTATTGTGCTTATGGCACGCAAACAGCCGACTGCAGCAAGAGCACCGGGATCATCAGCCTCATCATCAGCTTCTGCGGTGTTCATACACCTCCAAAATGCAGCTGCCTGAAAGCAGAGACAAGACGATAGTTTCGGGTCCAGAAAATTAGAAACTTGGTAATTTAAAAAATGATGAAAACATGCATTACCAGATTCTGACACAATCCAAGAGCATATGGCGCCATCTCCTCCCCAAACTTGTCAACTATGGTCTCCAGAGTAAAAACAAGGTCCTCATTCTCAACCTCATTCATAAGTTTAAAAATCTCTGTAGGAAATGAAATTGCAAATTATTGACTAGATCACTTGAATGAGAAAAAGTAACTGGGTACTGTGTGAATTGACGGAATTCTCAATATAATCATATAAATGATTCGAGAGTTGAGAAAAGAAGAAAAGGAAATAGCAGTGTCTCAAGTGCCAAGTTAAAGTTGAAACATCAGATCATCAGGAGCTGCTAATAGGATACTACAAGCACTAAATGTCACTTACCATCAAGTAGTTGAGGAAGAATAGGACGGATATCATTTAAATCTGCATTTAAACAACTTCATATCAGTAAGGCAGTCAACACTACAATTAATTACAAAAAAAGAGGTGTATATGGGCATAACATAGGTAGTAATTAGAAACCAGATTACTACAAATGCAGACTTAACTGCAAGCTTGCTTAATCCAAAATCAACTCATACAAATTATAAAATAATGCTCAAAGCAAAAGTATCATATATCTACCTTTGCAAGCTTCAACAAATGATCTCAATGCAAAAACTGAATCGACACGAACAGGAAGTTCTGGATCACGCAACCCAGAAACAACGCTATGCAGTGCTTGGAGGAAATTATTCTTGTCAGAGAAGTTTACATGGGCATATTGTCCTGCTACCCATGCCGCCTAAAATCCATATAAAAAAGGTATAAAACTAAGAGAACTCTCTCAGATGCAAATGTATCTATATATATCTCTATGAAACCTCAGAAAAGAGCATCGAAAGAAGAAGATTATGATGTCCCTATGAGAAAAAATTGAAACAAACCTTGGCTCTAAGATGACCAACAGGACTGCGGAACTCTGGGAAAACATGCTGCATCAACATATGTTCCAATTCAGATTTATAGGGCTCGGTCTGTTTCAGTTTATCACAAAGTGCTCCAACAGCCAGGAGGGCACCATCCTTCTGTCGGTAGGGCTTATATTCTAACGGTGCTTCATCATATCTGGAATAAGAAAAAGATGGCATGAATATACCAACAAGTCAAAATCAAAGAATCCCAATATTCCTGTCTCTATTAAGCTTCAAAAGTAAAAGAATACCTCTTGAAAATTTCCACAACGAATTGAATGAACTTTTGAAGATTCTCTTTTCCACGTTTTCTGACTAACTCGCTCACAAAGTCCATGGAAGCAGTCCTTGGACTATATAAATCTTCAATTACATCTGGAGTGCAAGAATAAAATGTATGACCAATGTGGCTCATTCAAGGTTTTGCAACAGACATACCAGGTTTTTGGAGCTTACCATAGCCCTTCCTTACGTACTCATGTGGATCTTCCTCCCAAAGCTTTTGATCATTGTCATTGAAGCACATGAGAGGGAAGACTATCTCAAAAAGAAGAACATCAAGCTGTGGCTGCAATAAAGTATACATGCTATTTTTCGAGATGCTGCATATAAATAAATGTTATTTCTGTCAAAATCCATGTGAAACATTTGTAAACTAAATACAATTTGCAGAATGAAAACATGGGATATGCAGAAAACTTAGAAGATAATTGTTCATGGTTTATTTAGTATTTTATTTGTTACACTTGTTGAGCTTAATTGTTCATATATCATTTAGTACTTTACATTTAATCAGGGCTTAGTATCTTAGTGTTGTTTTCCTTACCCTATTAGTTTTGTTTTCAAGTGAAGTTTGTTTTTCCATTTTCTTGAGTTTCAAGTCAAGTAAAGCTTGTTAACTTACACTGCAAGTTTAAGGGTCCATATATAAATTAGGGTACTCCTCTATTGAAGGTATATGCATACATTTCAATCTTAGCTTATAGCTTTTGTGGTTGTGAGATACAATCATCCTTGGAAATGACTCCTAAGGAACCCTAGGTGTGATACTGCACTGTCCATTCTTCTTGTTTGTGTGATGCAATCAAGGAACCCTACCATCATCAATATAGGGCAGAAAAGTAGGAACTGGCATGGTGGTTTTGTTTGTTTACAAAAATAAAACGAAGTTATACAATACAAAGAGAAATTACTCTTATTAGCACTGCAACAGAAAAATTCGTGGCTTTTATGTTAACGCAAAATGAATATCACATCCTAGGTAGTCATAAATCCTCCATTAAGCTCAGCATATTTCTCACTCAGCAACAGAGAGAAAGAAACAGGCACCAATGGAAAGGAGATATTCAAAAAAACCTATTCTTTCAGTTAAATACAGGCAACTGTAGCCTTGAAAAAGTGGATGATCCAATTATCCCAAAATAATTGCCAGCTCTCACAGAACATCTTAAACTGACTAAACAAATCAAAGCACCAATTATTAACCCGATTTAAGCATTAACACACTGCAAACCTGTTACTTAGATATTGAAGAATAAGGTTGGTAACTCTGTCAGGGAGATAGCCACCAACACGAATAACACCCAACAAGTTTAAGTGGCATTCCAAAATTTTTCCTGCATAGTTCTTCTGAAACATTTGGGCAAAAGCCCTGTTTTCTGGATTCCTAAGCTTTAAATCTCCAAACCTGTAATATAGCCACCAAAATCACAAACAAGATTGATAATTTGAGGACTACCAAAAATAACTCCAAACCATGTTCCAATTTCTCAGCTTACCTAGTATATAGCCTATTTAAGATATGAACAGTCCATTTTTTCACCTTCCACCAGCCCCATGATTTCCGGAGCTCGGGATCTAGAGGTTGGCCTTCCAAAGGGACAGACCTCTCCAGAACATTTAAGAAAAGCATCATCCAAGCATTGAATGCATTAGGATCAAGTAACTGCTTTGGAATCTCCAACTGAAAAGTAGAAAAGATATCCCAAAGATGGCATATGAATCAAAAAACCTCATAAAACAAATCAAAGAAAACTAGTAACCGTAGACATAAAAATACCGTACTATATATAGTTCTGCTCAAATTATTTGGCACATGCTGTTCCTTGAGATAAAAATAAAATACAAAGGGAAGCACTAAAATGGACTATTATTTAGCATTCTAGTAAAATGATGAACAATAAAAGTAGCAATTTGGACTTACATAGATTGATGACCAGAAAATTTTACAAATAAGCTTTATCAGATCTGCTACTTCAACTGCTGGTTTTTCAATCTGGACAAGTCTGCTGAATATATTGAGAAGATGAGGAAATGTCTCCTGAACAATGTGCTGAACTGGAGTTCTCTCCTCCTCTGACTTGAACCTAGAATATTAAAGAAAATTATAAATTAACATTAAAGAATCAAAGAGTAACAACATAAGGATGCACCAAACTAAGAGAACAAGGACTGGTTATTTGAATTAAAACATTTCCTCCAAGCAAATACCGTAATCAATCATTAAAGCCGTCAAATGATGTTAATTGCATTAAAACAAATAAGTTTGCATCACCTTCAGCAGGCACTTTACGTTAAAAGAATTACAATACAAATGCAACAATACAAAGATAGTAACTGGAAACTGAAATAAAGAAAACATGCAGCCAAAAAGAGAATGTGATATATATATATATATTCTTACTCATATTTTCTAGCAAGAATCTGCAACACGAACAAAGCCCCATAAACCTGCTGACCTTGTAGATTATGCTTCACCCAATCCAGTAGCCGTGGCCACTGCTCCGGATAATCAGCATGGATAATGGTCTTGAGACACTCACCCAATTGCACCCTGCAATAAAATACAATATGAATCAAAAAGCAACTTAAGAATGCAATCTGCGAGACAACCAATGAACTAGTAAACAATTCTGAAAGAAAAAAAAAAAAAAAACCAAAAAAAGAGGGGCACTACACAATGGTACCTTAACAAAGGAGGAACTTGAGCAATAAATACGAGAATATGATCACGAACCATATCTTTATCGCTTTGCAATATTTTCTGTGGCTCATCTACATTCATTAAAGACAAAACAAATATATATCCATAATCATATTCATAAACATAAATATAGAGAGAAAAATATACTAAAAAAGTAAAATTGATTGATTAAAATTTTTATACTAGGATCAAGAGGAGCCCAGTTCTTAGCAATGAAGTTCTTGAACTGAATAGAAGCAACTTGACGAACAGCCATAGGGCAATTGTCATCAATGACGATCTGTAACAATCTCACCAGATGCTGTGGCGTATACTGAAACTGAAACCAAAATATCCAAAAAAAGAAAACCAAAGAAAATCAATCTTCTGATCTAAAAACAGATAATCAAAGCCAATTACATAACAATTAAACTAAAAAAAAAACCTTAGTAAGGCTTTCTTCAGCAGCTTTGCGTTCAGCAGGATTGGGACTAAGAGCAGCTTGAAGAACAACAACAAGACTTGGAACATCCATTTTTTGTTATGAAAACAATTGTAAACTTAAAATTTTAAACCCAAAAAAAAACCTAAACCCTAGATGCTCAAATTCAGTTCAATGAGATGAGATTCTAGGGTTTAGAAAAAAGAGAGGAAATTTGTGAAAAAAATTAAAATAAAAATAAGAGAAATGTTTGCTTGCTGAGGAACACTGCTAGAAACTTAGAGAGGAAAAGAGGTATTTAAATGATTAGGGTTTTAGCTATAAAATTAATATATAAATAATAAAACAAATAAACTTTAACTTGGTTTTACAGTTTTCACGCACAGTAAATAAAATTTTAATGGGTTAAAATATTATATAGGTCCTTGTAATTTTTGTCAATTTAACGTTTAGTGTTATTATTTTTATTTCAAAATTTTAATTTTTTCGAATTTAAAATTGGAAGTTTAATTATTAAAATCGTTATAATCCTTTTGTTAACTCAATTTTAATAGGTTTTTTTTTTGTTTTTTTGTTATGGGACTAACAAGTTAAGTATTTTTTTAGGTTTAAATGTAAAACTAGCCCTCAAACTATATTATTTTTCTTACTTAAATACTTAATTTTTTTGTCAAAAGTGGTACACAAACTATCAATTTTGTCTCGTTTTACCCAAAAACGAGATATTAACCAATAAGAACGTGGCACATAACAGTTTGTTATTGGACATCGTAGACATTTTTAGATAAAATGAGATGAAATTGATAGCTTGAATATCACTTTTGACAAAAAAAACCTTTAGGTATCTAAGTCAAAAAGTGTATAATTTGGAAGCCAAAGTTGTAATTAAAACCCTTTTTGTTTCAAAATGCAACGTAAACAATTCAACCTAAATTACTATGAAATTTGAAAATAAAAAAATAAATTTCGAAAAATAAAATTAGATGAATTAAATTTTAAATGTACAAAGAGTAAAGTAAAAAAAATAAATTTAACCATTTTTTCTTTACATGTTAAAAATGATGTCTGTTTATGCGTACAAGGTGAAAGTACATACAAAGTCCCTCTATTATAAGGACTAGATCAAATTAATCTATCTATTATTAAATGGAAGAATTTAATCTATGTGTCGTTATATCAAAAAATGTTAAATTATAATAGAGTTAATGTTTATTATTTAAAAGATTATATAATTTTTTTTTGTAGTTCTAGACAAAAAGATTTTATTGAATCATAAATTTTTTCCAAATTTTATATTTTTTAATAGTACGACAAAAAGTTTTAATTTCAATAATAAATAGATTAATTTGATCTAGTCTCTATAATAAAGGAACCTGCAAAATACTTTGCCGTTTCAGAGAAGAGTAAAATAATATCAACCGCACTTGCTGTCTCCGAGCGTATGTTTCACGTAGAAGCGAATTATTTATTTTTACTCATCAACCAGACCTCAAACCAATAAATAAGAGGATAATATATTTTGACATACTCGAACTGACATCCTCTTACATTAGTAATAATACCCATATCAATCGAGTTAAAGCTCTATCGATAATATTTTTTTATTTTTATACATAAAAAGAGAGTAATAATTAGTGCAGTAATAAATTTTCTTATTCCTCAACTACGACCTCATTTGAACCCAACAAAAAAAATAAAATAATTTTCACCACAAGCTAAGCTCTACCATAAATAGGAATAGAACAAGTGAAGCTGGTTAATTTCCTGTATTCCCACATATTCACCAGGCAAAGCAAAAAATATAGAACAATAGTGGTTGTCTTACAATTTTTTTTTTTATCCCAGTTTATTGCTATGCCATGTATGGATGGATACATATAGAGATGTACAAGTTATCTATTCTATTCTATCATTTCAACAAACTATATCAAGATGAATATCTTGATTTCTATTTTATATTTGATTTCTTTTATCTTTAAATTGATTGTTAGCTTTTTTTCGTATTGTCTACAGATTTACTAGCAGCCCAAAAAAGTGCAGTAACGTAGCTAACAAGATCAAAACCGTGATAAACCAGGCATTCAAATGGCAAGCAGAAGAAATGTTTTGGGAACCTACTAAATGCACAGTTCCGGTCCTTTCGTCCAGCACTTGTATGCTCGAAGAACCTAAAAATAACCATAGAAAAATGTCATGAAACAGGAACACGAAGAACCCTAGATCTCTACAACAGATCATGTGCTTCTTTCTAGCTATAATAGATACTTCGCTGCTGAAAACCATCAAACACACTGGATAAAAGAATTGTATTCACTGGAAAGTCAAAAACAGAAGTAATTTTGGAAAATATCTTTTCTTAACATGAACGAGTTAATAATTGGAGTTTAGGTTGCTCCAATCCTTAGTTTTGCTTGAAATACCCATATGGGTGTAGGGATGACTTTCAAAGAACCCTCCAAATACATTGAAAAACTTTTAATAAAAACTGAACATGCTGATGTCGGACATATACTCGTAAACCGCACTTACATCCTACTCCAACTAACATAGGTCGGGAGTATAGATGGAAAATTTGAATATCTTTAAAAGATTGGCATATCTTTATAGAAAGGGCAATGTAACTATCAAAAACATTCTATTATAGTAATACTTATTGGGACACAATCAAGTAAGACAAGTAAAGCAGAAACATCTCTTATAAAACAAAAGAAACAATAATAATACACTGAGATTTATACCAATTAGTACAAAATTTATAAAGCAATCGTGAAAGAGAAAGTAACACGATACTCACAATTGTACTCAGTCCATCCAATGGTCTGATTTTCCAAATCATACAAAACCAGCTTGTTGGAAAGCACTAAATCTGTGCAACAAAACAAAGTTCCATGGAAAATTCAAATTACTCTAATTTCAGCAAATACTATTGCATCTTACGGTCTAATTAAATCAATGCTACATGGTACACACTCAAGAATTCCATTAGTATTCACTTGGATTTGATGAGTAAAACCTTTTTAATCCAAGTTATAAAAATAACCAATCATTCAGGACAACCTAAAAAAACATGTCTGAAAAGGGCATGGTAAAAAGGTATTTTTAATGATAATTTAAAAGAATAAGCAACAAAAAATTTTTCGCACTGTAATATAAAGGACATCTAATGTCAAGGGGTATATGTTTCTTTAAGAATTATGATGAGTTTTGGATTCACTGGATTTCGCACATTTTGGCCATAGAACTTATTTTAGGTTTTACTCATGTCAGACGTTTATATAGTTTTAAGATTTGGCTTAAAGCAATCTTGAAAGTTTTCTATCTAAGCTGTTCTGATCTGTATACGACATTTTTCAATAAATGGAGCATGCTTAAGAGATTTTTAGACAATCATTATTCTCAATGAGATTGAGTGAGGCAACCCTAGTAGTGTGAGGCCGATAGTTTCATTAATTCGATGCAAGCCCTCCCAGCTGAGAGTAATATTAAGGCAGATAAAGTTACAAAATTCATGTTATTTACTTAAGCAACAGGGACTAAATCTACATTAAGTCATGTTATTCTCAGTTGGAAGATAGGTCTTTAATTCTGACATAATAAAAAGTAGGTTTGGAAGGCATACCTCCCAAAAGGGTCATATTCTTTCGATCCCTGGATTGCACTCCACTGTTTTGCCATCCAATGCACCACAACCCATTCTGCACAAATCCATTCTTGTAAATATCAATTTATGCAAACTCTACATGTTTTATACTTTAGATTTAACCATGCAACATAAATAATCCTAATATGCAGTAATTGTTAAAATTATAAATATTCTGAAGAACCTGTAAAACACTATAGATTTAATCACATGGCATAAACAATCCTAATATGTAGTAATTGTTAAAATTATACTTCTGGTCTGCATTCAAAAACATTGTAGTTCCAAATAAAACCTATTGAAAATTCATTGAACCTAATCTAATAGTTACATGTTGAGCCAAAGACCAGGTAAATATTATACAAGGAGCCCTTAAATAGTAGCAAAACTAAAGACTTTCCTAAACTAAAATTAGACCAAGGAAGAGAAATGGCAAGTGTTTTGAAAGACTTCTTCACACAAGCATAAAGCATAGTCCAAACTGAATGGAGATACAAATATTTATTTCATCAGAACATACAGATACGGCCACCATTAATAATAAAGATTCTAAATTTCTGCACTGAAACATACTTACATAGGGAAATAGGTACTCATGTGGATAAACCTTCAGAGTAACTGAATTTTCAAAATGGAAAGTGACATTCGGAAATGCCTCATCAAGACTGCAAGAAAATAAATACATGTAAATAAAATTGTTCCTTGACAAACTAGGAATTAAAATAGGTGTAGCATATAGAACTCAGTATATGAATCATTTACTCCAGTTAATCTGGCCAATGGGAGCAAAAGATTGTATTCAGAACATTTGGAGGGGGGAAAAGAGAGTCAAGCACTAACACTAGCGTCATCAAGAAATATATAGCTAGAAATAAAATTTTGAATCAATAACCATTAAGAAATGTACTAATGGCATACAATTTCCTTGATCAGAAATTTATTAGAAGCACCTAAAAGGCAGGTTCAAGCTAGCACAAAGGAAGCAAGCACAAACTATTACTAAGGAAAAATTAATTAAAAATTGAAACACAAACCAAAAGAAAATGCGAAGTGCAAAAATCTGATAAAAATATTCCCACAATAAGATTAGGATGCCACATAAAATTTAGTTACTTAAAGAAATTTAAGATAAGAAACAAAAGAAAAAAAAAATCCAAATTTAAACATGATAAACATTTTCAAAGAAGCAACAAGAGGGGGATGTACATAGGTGCTCAAAGGTCACAATTGCTATATCCCATGTTTCATACCTCTTAGAGTACTGAAAACATGTATATTCATCATGAAGAGTTTGAAGCTTCAAACCAGGCTGCCGAGAAAGTATCTAACCAGAGATTAAAAAGGAAAAAAATTGTAACACTTTAGCAGACTGAAGTGAAACAATCTGAAATATATAAACCAAATTTATATCACATACCTTACTAACTAATGGTTCATAAACCATTTCTGGGAGATAAGCTAAGGTTGTTCCACTGTCTATTATTACCCCTTGTCGGTCTCCTGAATCGAAAATATCTGGTGTAAAACTTAGGAAATCATGACCAACTTGAACTGCTGTCATATTGACATTGTAATGTGGCCTGAAATTTCACATAACAAGATTGAGTTCAATGTACAGAATCACATGCATAAGTGAATAAGCTGATAATCTCAAAAGATTGATTATCAAAATCATGAAAATGAGTCAATTGAATATTGTATGCTGGAGAAGCTAGTCTACGATCCAGACAATACCAATGTGTTGATGACCTAAACAATGGTTTTAAGCCATAAAGAAATTTCAGATGTAGTAAGTGAACAATTTCATGCAGCATTTCACAAGAGAGCATTTCCAGAATTTGACCACTTCAACTATGTTAAAAAAATTTGATGACCAAAACAGAAAAAAGTTTAACAACACACTATCTCATTCAATCCACTCAGGCAAATCATTCTCCATGAACAGTGATACTTTCCTTGAAAAACTAATGTAGTTTTATAACACAATGCTAAACTAAACCAAATCAATGAAAAATAAAATATCAGCAAGTGAAAACATTGATGCTAAAGTACAAGCAATGATATTCACCAAAGATGTCACATACTGATTTGGTACCAATGGGGTCATATTAACTTTTGGTCGCACAACATGCCCAATAGCAAAGATACCTCCTCCATTAACCCCATCTAAGCAGTGAGCAAACATATTTTTCACTTTTCCAGATGAAGCAAGCTGGGAAATCATTGATGAATTAGCTTTTCCAAAACCAAGTATTCCATCAAGTGATTCTTCATTAGATGAACCTAGATTCCCTGATTGTGTAGCACCACACCTATGAAAAAAGAAAGGTAGAGTAACCATAAAATACCTTTAAAAAGAGGAGAATAAAACAGCAAACATACGCATACTCTACAAACACAATCTGTAAGTTACATATGCAAAAGCATTCATTAACCCAGGCATGTTTGGAACTAAAGTAATCTCATGATATGATTCTGAAGAACCCTGAAAGGGGAATACAGTTCAAACAAAATCTCACAAAACAAACTAATCAGGAAAGTACGTGGAGCACTAAAGAACTTAGATTCAATTTTCAAAAACTTTTTCTACTTTTCAGGAATAATTTGTAAATAGTTCTTAAAATCTAGATGACTATAATGTTATGCTACCTAGAAAGGAAACATAAGAACTTTGAATTTTAAAATCAAAGAGATTAACTTGTAATGATATCAGCAGTAGTTACACATGCAAGTTAGAATATTTTAGCAATGAAGTGCATAGAAAGTTACAAGTTCAGAATTTAAAAGCTAACACAGTACCACATGTAGCACAAGTATGAATTGGAGAAGAGTATGAGAAGGATTGACGACTCACCCAAATATAACACTTCCATTTGCAGATGAGGTCTTCAAATCACCAGACACTCGATCATATAGCACAATGTCATTTACAAAGTATCCAGCAGTGGAACTCCCATCTCCATATATCTCAAGATACGGACAAGACATATTAGCCGTACAACCAGCCAGTGGACCTCCATTTATGGCATAACAAAAATCTTGATCACATGAAACCAACTTGCCAGTGGCAGAGTCCTCAATATTGTACAAAGTAAGATCTATCTGTAACCATAGCATATAAAGTAAAACAAAAACAATCAAATGTGATAAATATACCAAGAATTTAGGACAATCTTTAGCAGTTAGTTGTTACCCTAATAACATATTTGGCTATAAAAGCACAATGAATATTTTTGAAAAATTGAACTTCAAAAGCAACTCATTCTTACTTTCAACTTTCACTGCTTGGTTTTGAATACAAAAACAAATAACTATTTTCCCAGAATTTTATCAATCTTTATATATAAATATTCAATCATTTAGCGTAATTTTACTTCCAGCCAGGTGTTACTTTAAGAACCAAAGATTAAAAGTAAGCAAAATATATCCAGTAAAAGCCATAACCAAATAAAGCTTAATGAAAACACAAAAAAAAATGATTAAAAAAAAGGGGAAGACTTACACCAAGAGAGCTTCTTCTGGGGCATTCTTTACATTGAATACAATTAACCCACATTATATCACTTCCTGTATCTACTTGCACATAGTAATCCTTTGAAGGTGTTCCTATCCCTATTCTAGCATAATAAAGCCTACAAAAATATAATCACCATTTAAACACACACACACAAACTTTGTTTAAAAAAAATCAAATTTAGTACAAACTTAGCAAGCTGAGTAATTTAAAGAAGAATTAATGAAACACTGACCCAAGCTAATTCGAATTCCATACAAACATAGCGAATTCAATGATTGAAAGAAGGGAGAAAAACGGAACACTTACCCAAGACCGTCGGGTCGACCGGAACCACCCAAGGGAAGATCAACACCAGCGAGGATCCGGAGTTGACGAACGCTGTCGTGGACTTTTAAGTCAACGATCGAACGTTGACTGCCAGCGAATTTGTATTTAACATGAATAACACCCCCACTGAGAACTCTGGTTATTGAAGAAGAAACTACTAGAAAGCCAATTAGAAGAAGAAGAAGCGAATAGTGAGAGCCAATAACTCCTCGAAGAATCATAGCTTAAGCTTTAATGGAAAATCGAAATTGAAATTAACAAAAAAAAAATCCTTTGTTTTTTTTATTCAGAGCTATTTTCATATTGAGGGAAAAAAAAAAGAGGAAACTGCTTTTTAAAGTGGGAGAAAATGAAGGTCCATTTTCAAGTCTATGAAAAGCTTTGAGACGATTTTGTGTTTGTGTGGGGGAGAGAAAGTGGGACCAATAAATTGGTTCCTTAAACTCGAATCATATTATATAAATGGGTAAATTTTATTTAAGTCCCTATATTTTGATAAAGTTTAATATTTCATCCCTATGCATAAAAAGTAAAAAGATAGCTTTTTTAGTTTTCTTGTGGTGAAAATATGCCATAGGTCCTAAATCTTCATAAATTTTTAATTTAGTTCCTATATTTTTAATTCTAAAAATTTAATCCTTATACTTTTCGAATTTCAAAATTAAAGTCCAAATAGCACTACTAATTTTTCTTTTGTAAATTTGTTAGTGTGAAAATTTGAAATTAAAAAATATAAACACTTATAACGATATAACTAAAAAAATGACATAATATGACATATTTTATTTTTTTATTATTTAAAAGTTTTAATCCAAGTTACCGCAATTATTATTTTTATGCCAAATTTTATTTATTATCAAATATGTTTATTAAGTTCATAGTAGAGATATTCGACGAGTCGAGATTAGGTTTATATTTTGGTTAAATTCCACTATTAGTCTATGTATTTTATGAAAGTTATTGATTTAATCTTTGCACTTTAATTCGATTATTTTTAGTCTTTATTTTTCAAATTTTAAAATTTCAACCCTCACCGATTTATAGTTGTTCATTAAGTTAAGTTATTTCCAAAATTTGATACGGCATTACCGATTTATAGTTGTTCATTAAGTTATTTCCAAAATTTGATACGGCATTGTTATATGTGTAATATCGTTTTAACTTATTATTTCTACATATTATTTACTAAAAATCCATTTAATGGATTAAATATTGTTAGCGATAAGACTGAAATTTCAAATTTTCAAAAGTATAATGACTTGAAATGATCCATTTGGAGAAACAGACTAAATCATTAAATGTACGCATAGTACATGACGAGTAATTCAAATTAATTAAACAGATTTTAACTACTACTATTTGGTTCAGAACTAAAATATAAAACTTCAAAACTTATAGGGACTAAAATTGACTAATTTAAAAAGTAAATAGACTAAAATTAACCAACTTAAAAGTACTGAGATTATATTCACAACTTCCTTAAAGTATAAGAACTAATAGCAAAACTAGTGACAATATCACAATAGAGTCCATGTTGCATTTGGGCCATCCAACTAACCCAATGATATTTATAGTCAATGTTTTCTAAATCGAACCGATTAGACTACCAATTCGCCGGTCCAACCGGTTAAATTAAAAAATTATTAAAAATTTTTAAAAAAAATTAAAAATCCCGATTTGTATAGATTTCGGATCTAACCAGTTCAAAATCACTTTTCAGACCAATACCCTGATCGATTTTTCCCAATCTGATTCAAGCAACACTTTTGTTATTCACCCGTCCCAAAAAATAACTAGTGACGGTATCCACCCGACCCTGTTTATAACAGAGTTCGAATATCATAGTCTCCAAGTCACGTATGGGCTATTGAACCAACCCGGTAAGAACACTCAACTCGGTAGGAGACTAGTGACGATATTTATAACCGAGTCCGAATATCATATGGGTTGTCCACTCGTCCCGAAGCATAACTAGTGATGATATCACAATAGAGTCCAAATCACATATGAGCTATCAACCCGACCCGGTAAGAAACTAGTGACGATGTTTATAACCGAGTCCGAATATCATACGGGTTAGCCACTTGATCCAGTAGGAAACTAGTGAAACGATAGTAGTAGAATCCGAGTCACATATGGGTTATCAACCCGACTCATTAAAAACCAAGTAACATAGTGATTAATCAAATATCAAATGCCATAGAAGAATAATGAATATGACACCAAGATATCAAGTTCTCAACATACAATAATACAACGTGTAAAAAAAAACATGGCTGCCTCAGAGTTTCTTTGACCTGAAGACAATAATTTAACTATATAACGCGATATTGTTCGGTAATAAAGAATCCCGAAACACGTATCCTCCATGGGAAGGTCTCAACGACATTGTACACTTTTCAGAATAAACAATACCTCACCTAGAGCAGCAAGAGAAATTTTGGGTTTGCTTCGAAGCATCGGTTTCGGTTTTAGAAAGGCTTACCCGATTGACGGTTAACTCGGCTTTATAAGTATCCGAGTTTAGTACTTTCCGGCTGACGTTGTTGTAAATCTCTTGTATAACAAGCTCGAACGCTTTCTTGACGTTCGTCGAGTCTAAAGCAGATGTCTCCATGAAGAACAAATCATGTTCTTCGGCTAGGGCTTTGCCTTCTTCGACACTCACGTCTCGAATAGTTTCAAGGTCGCATTTGTTGCCTACCAACATCCTTGCTACTGTCGTATCGGAATGCACTGCACAGAAGGTTTTAAGTAAGCAGAATGCTCATCATTAAACCAGACAGAATAGAAGCAATCGACTCTAATTACAGAACACAAGAATTTACAGAAATTGGAAATTCAAGTTTAATAAATCTATATCCGAAAAGGTGCATATCTACCAAAAGGCAATACAATTTAAGAAACTTGCAACAAGTTTAAAAAAATCGAGAAAACCGAAAAAAGACTCCAACCATAATGTCAGGTTGGGTTTTTATTGAATGTGGCTCGATTTCGATCTGAGTAATACGTTAATGTATTCTATTCGGGTTGTGTACTCAATGTGGTTTGTTTTCACTTTAATTAATAACGGAAAACAGAATAGAAGCAATCGACTCTAATTACAGAACACAAGAATTTACAGAAATTGGAAATTCAAGTTTAATAAATCTATATCTGAAAAGGTGCATATCTACCAAAAGGCAATACAATTTAAGAAACTTGCAACAAGTTTAAAAAAAAAAATCAAGAAAACCGAAAAAAGACTCCAACCATAATGTCAGGTTGGGTTTTTATTGAATGTGGCTCGATTTCGATCTGAGTAATACGTTAATGTATTCTATTCGGGTTGTGTACTCAATGTGGTTTGTTTTCACTTCAATTAATAACGGAAAACCGGACCAGTGGTCAACTGGTCAAGCCACCGTTCGCTAGTTCAACCGGTTTAATTAAAAATTATATATTTAAAAATAAAAACCCAGTTCAATCTGTTCAACCGGTTTTTAGCCAGTTCAAATGTTCCATACCGGTTCCCGATCCAACCAACTCAATACCATTCTCCGGACAGGTACCCCAGCCAGTCCTATCTGGTTCAAACATCATTGGCATTCTGTTTGACTCAAGTTTTTATTGAATTCAATTCAGTTTTGACCCTAGAAATAATTGAAAGTATTCAATTCAGGCCAATTCGATTATCGATAGTGTTCGGTTCGGTATCTATTATGCTTTTACCAACCACATTCCGTTCAATTTGATAAAAACACACAATACTATGTCGTGTTAACTGTAATCTTTTTCCAAAACCTATATTCTACTAGTCCCTTGCCAACTTTTCTCTCCTTTCTTTTAGATAACATTTTGTTATGGCTCTTTTCAGCTTTATACTAACCCTTTTTTCTTTGAGAATTCATCTCAAGGCTTTCGATCAAGTCTGAATTTCTACAAGTAGACTTAAACATCATGAAATTTACGCAATGTGAGACTCGAACCGGGCAGATCCGAGGCCTCAATTTGGCCTCATTGTCAGCTTTTTACTAGCTTAAAGCCTTACATTACAATCATTTTTCAGCATCAGATCCAATACTTTTTAAACCACAATCATCAATGGAATCAACGAATCAAAGATAGAATCTTTAAAAACAATCCTAAAATTTTCAATGAATCTTCTCATAAAGCTTCAACTTTTTGACCTAAAACCACCAAATCAAATACTAAAATCCAATAATACCCTTAAAGTTCCATATATATATATATATAGTCAATCTATATTCAACATTAAGAAAACCCCAAATTGAAAATTAAAAACTAATGAAAGGGTATCTAGAAAAAAGCAGCAAAGACTTACTTTTGAGTTCATCAAGCCAACGGCCGACACTATCGAAGGTAGTTCTACGGCTAATATCATAAACAATAAGAGCACCGACAGCACCTCTGTAATAAGCTGAAGTGACGGCACGGAACCTTTCTTGGCCGGCGGTGTCCCAAATCTGAGCTTTGACTTCTTTACCGTCAATTCCCATGCTTTGCGTCTGGAACTCCACGCCGATGGTGGCTTTTGAATGTGGGTTGAACTCGTTACGGGAGTAGCGGGATAAGAGGTTGGATTTGCCGACTGCGGAGTCTCCGATTATGACTATTTTGAAAAGGTATTCTTCTCCGCCGGAATCGTCATCGGAGTCCGACATGGTTTCGCCGTTGCGGTGGGGGTGTTTCTTGGTGTTTAAGACAAGCACGAAGGAAATAAATAAATAAAAAGGAAATAAAGACAAGAGGATGGTATGAAAACTTCTAACATAAGCTCAAAATAATAATAATAATATAAACTTAGGAAAAGCTGCCAAAATGCGAGTCGTTAGATTATGTGTAAGCGAATTCCAACCGTTGATTTTTAATTTTAGAAACAATAAACTTTCTTTTTTTTATAAGTTTTACTCTTTCCATTTAGTCTCGGTTATCAACTTAGCACGAGTTTATTAAAACGCATTATTTTTTATTTATGAGTTAAAAATAGATTAAGAGTTAGTGGTGGAGCCAAAGAGGGCAATATACAATTTAATTCCACCTCAGCCACTGTCATTGGTAGTTCTAGACTGTATTATGTCAAAAAACTCAAATACGATCAGAACTTATAATGGTAAGTAGTTTAAACATTTTCAATATTATTTTTTATTTTTTAATAAATTTTTTAAAATTTTATAGTATTGTGTATTTATTGAAATATGTTTTATTTATTTATTAATTTTTTTTACAATTTTCTCAACATTTCATAAATTAAATAATTTTGAAAAGTTTACATATTTTTATATATATATATAAAAGTAGTAAACATTTGATAAGTAGATTTATTTATTGGCCGAGCCAAAACTCGAATTTTAAAAGAAATTTAAGCTCGACTTGACCTATCCAAAAAATCGATATCACTATCCAAAGCAAAATAATATTGCCAAAAAGGTTAAATTACATAATGTGTAAATGTTGAACGTTGAATCTTTTAAAATCAATATTAAATTGATATAACGTATGAATGTTGAAAGTTAAAATTACTATTATGCCAAATTTAAAAAAAAATTACCATTGTTATTTGCCTTTTCTTGATTGCGATATGACCTTGCCATTGAGAAAATATGTCAAAAGCCAGTCCTTAGGAAGATAACCAGTGACAGTGAGTGGGCTTGGGTGAGGCCCATTAATTGTCCTAGTTAATTCGCCAGAATCCAGATCTCTCGGCCCAAAATGAGACCAAAGCTTAATGAATGAAGGTTTTTACAATTATTATTTTTCCCTCTTTATATATTTTTTTAATATAAAAATATTTTTAAAAAACGTACTCAATTTGGAAACTCCTTTCACATTAGTTTTTGAAATTTTTGTTTTTTACATTAGTCCTATAAATTGACAGTTTTTTCAATTTAGTCCATGAATTTTGATTTCATAAAAGTCCCTTTCTTTTAAAAAAAAAATCCCTTAAAATTATATATTTTTAATCATTTTTCATTTGCTTTGATGTTCTATCAACTCGTGAGAACAACTACACTGCAAGTCATTCTAAAATAGTCACTCTAAATTATTTTTTGTCATTTTAGTCACTCTAATTAAGATAATTGCTCAAATTGGTCACTGTTGTTAAAAATTTTATTAATCCGCTAACAGAATGCAGATGTTGCATTTTTTTTACTTTTGGCTAAAGCTATGGATCTATTTGTAATGAATCCAGAATGCTTTTTTTGGTTTATTTTCAACATAAGAACAACGTTTGTAAGATTTCTCTTTATACAATCAAATTCATTTCAGCAACAAGATATACCAAAATCAATAATTTTTCTATGTTTTATTTATAAAGATCAGGGGCGAAGCCAGAACAGTTTTTTAGAGGGGGCCGAATGAAATTTTAATTTTTTATAGTTTATATCTTTATAATTTTTAAATGATTAAATCAAATTTTTATAATTTTAGGGGGACCAAAGTATAATTTTATCTTTATTAATTTAAAATTTTAAAAATTTAAAGGGTCTAAATGACAGTTTTTCATTTTAGAGGAGCTAGGGCCCATTCCAGCCGCCCTTAGAATCGCCTCTGAAAAAGATATTGAATTTGTCAAAAAAAAAAATGGTGAATGAGAAAATAGCATTGAAATAAGAGGTTTTGACATTTAAAACGATGTTGTTGTCATAGAAAAAGTGTCAAATAATTGGTAAATGATAATTCCACAAATGATCTCCAACTGCATTCTTAACTCTTTTTTTTTTGTATAATTTGAAAATTAAAAGGGATTTGACAGAGTTGAAGATAAATCAGGAGAGTTTTTCTTTATTTTTTTTGCTAAAATATTAATTAAAGAAAATTTTAAATTTTTACTGTTTTAATTTTTGTTTCGTGCGAGTGTAATATCAATAGGAGTAGTAATGATATCGTTTACTAGTTGTTGTTCATAAGAGTGAGGTTCGATTGTTTTAAAAGAGTCCAAATTATCCTCATTTTACTCTGATACTTTCCTCGAGAAACAAACAAGAAGAAGAAAAAAGAGAAAACTTATAAACTTTAATCTTATGTTGCCAATAAAAAATTTTTTTTGGACTAATTACAACGAGCTCCCTAACTTTAGTCACAGTTCGTTAGCAAATTGACGAAATTTTTAACGACAATAACTAATTTAAACAATTATCTTAATTCAAGCAATTATAAATCCTACGTTTTTTAACATGACACAAAGAAAATTTAAATACAAAAATTAACTTATAGATTTTTTTAGTCATATTTTAATTTAATTATTGTCTAATTGAATCGTGATATCAATTGATTAGAAAATTTTAAGTATAATATAAATTAATTTCTACAAAAATCATAATTATAACAAAAAAAGTAAAAATAAAACCCTACAACCCAAATCATACGCCACTAACTCATAAATAAAAACATTAACTTTAAAAAAATTCAAACTTTCATCATAGAAATTAGACCCTAATCAAGCTCATAATTGTAATAAAGAAATATACTAACCCCAAAAGATTATATTAAACAAAAATACATATGGACTATAATGACATATAAATTATTTCGATTCTTCGAATTATTTATGAGTTGAATCGAGATAAATTAAAGATTTGATTCTTTTATAAAAAAAAAATTAAAGGTTGAGCCTAATGGAGTGTTTCATTGTTTAAAAAACAATCAAAATTACTTTTGGGGATGTAATGGCTTTCAATCCTTTAGCTTGTCAACTTTTTTCATCTTAATCTTTGATTTTTTTTAATTTAGTCCTTAAAATTGAATTATGTTAAAGCGTGATAATGTAGCAATCTAAGATTGTACCACATCATCTCGTGAAAAGGTTGAAAAATATATAATTTCTTTTGTAATTTTTTATATTTTCATGTATTTTTTTATATTATGTATATTTTAAAACTTCAAGCATGTCATTACACGTAAATAGAATCCAAGTTAAGAGACTAACCTTTAAAAAAAGTTTCTAAGTTTCAAGATTAATGTGGAAAAAATTTAGAGACTAAATTAAAAAAAATTAATAAATTTAGAGACTAAATATTACTTTTATCCCTAAAAATGATAGTATGAGTTGAGAATTTTTTAGCTTTAATTTAAATGATAAAAATATTTTTATAAATAAAAAACAATATATAATTTTTTTATCTTTCGATTTTACCATTTTAATTAGAATTTAATTTAATTTTTATATTTTTTAATATTCATCCCATCATATTTTTACAACTCCTTCAAGAGATAAGTGTTACTTGTTTTACTTTAGTTTCGAGAGTTAAAATTGAGTTATATATTTTTACAAAAGTTAAAATGCAATTTCACTATTACATCGAGATATATCTTTGTAGTTTTTAAAAGAATTAAATCAAGATTTTATCAATTTAGAGGGTTAGTGCCGTTACCTGCCTCTCTGTTCTTTTTAAGACAATACCTAAAACTACTCATAACCCCTCACCAACCTATAAATAGGAGGATAATACGCTTCGGTAACCTATATCCTCCTACATTAGCAACAATGTTCATGCCAATCGAGTTAAGACTAAACCGACAACTATTTACAAAATTTTTAAACACCACTAATTGTGTGAAATAATTTTCCTAATATATTAAAACTATAAACTAATTCCGTGGATAATATTTTCGTACAATTACTTTAAAATATAACATTAAATTAAGATTTAGATTCACGGAGTCATTGAATCCGCAAAAGCAATGATCAAAATGTCATAATTTCAGTCATATTTAGCTGCGTGTTTGGAAACTAAGAAATTTTTTTTATTATTCTTTTTAACTCACTAATCACAGTGAATTAGAAGAAAAAGTGAGTTAAAATCCACTTCCCATGAAGTAAATAATTTTAATCATTACAGCATTATTTAAAAATAAAAAGTAAAAACACATGTTTTTCTTGGACTGGCAACATTCTTTCTAGATAATTATTTTATTAATTGATATTAAAGACTAAATTTCAATTAAAATAAAAAAATATATATTTGGGTTAAAATTTTTCTAATATTTTTACCCACATTTCTTTGTTTGTGCTTTAGCAGGCAAAAGTGGCCCCTCTTAACTGAAAAGATTAACTAAATTAATCACAAAATAATTGCTTCTATTTTTCTTAATGTCCCACTAAACATTATTTTCATGCAATTAATTACTTCACTTAAAACATTATTCTAAAGTTTATGGCTACGTAACCTCTCCACCATGCAATAATAGTCTACACTTTACTACCTACTTAGACTTTATTTCATCTTTTTGTTGGTTTGAACTTGTTAGGAGTCTAGAAACAAAACCCTTACTGAAAAATAATATTGCATATGTTGAAAGGTCGGTCGACTTAGGGTTGAATTTTCAATAAATTTAAATTTATATTATTTGTATTGTTCAATTAGTTGATATTCTCTTGTTCGGATTGCTTGTTGGTCGGTCTTGTGGGGTTAGAAAAATAATTCAAATTTATATCATTTGTATTGTTCAATTAGTTGATAATCTCTTGTTCGGATTGCTTGTTGGTCGGTCGGTCGGTCTTGTGGGGTTAGACAAATAAGTCAAATTTATATTATTTGTATTGTTCAATTAGTTGATAATCTCTTGTTTAGATTGCTTGTTGGTCGGTCTTGTGGGGTTAGACAAATAATTCATCGTTGCATTTTGTTTTTAAGATTTTAAGGGTAAACTATTAAAATAGTCACTTTTATTTACTTTAAGTTACATTTTAGTTACTTATGTTTGAAACGTTATGTTTTAGTCACTTACGTTATCGCCTTGTAACATTTTAGTCACTGAGCCGTTAATTGTTGTTAACGGTGTAACTGTAAGCTGACGTGACACGTTAAATCATCATTTCAAGCAAAAAATTGAGGTTAATTTATACAATCGGTCCTTATATTTTTCATGAATTAAGTCAGGTGTTTTTTCATCTTCTTGCATAGATTCACTCTAAACCAATCGACAAACGTAATTTATTGTTTTAAAAAATTTAATCTAATATTTTATTTTTATTTTATACTTAATCAATCATTTGACTCTAATCCCCATATCATTTCATTTTTACATTTGAATCCGAATATCATGTTAAATTTAAACAAAAATTATAAAACCCGACTAATCAAAAACCATTATTTACATTATTAAACAATATACACTTTCATACTTAATATAATATTATAAAAATAATTCAATTAATCAAAAATTAATTGATTTAATCACCAATCCAATTAAAACCTCAATAATTAAACGATATAATCTAATGTAGAACCGTATGAAAATTCGCAATTAATTGAACGTCACAGAATAAAATAAAAAGCAGAAAAAAATGTCAAACACAATTAAAGGATGTCATATTCAAAAAGATATGAAAAATTAATTAAAAAAGAAAAAGAAAAAAAAGCAGTGTCCCACAAATCGGCATTGAAAGTTTCAAAAGCTCAATTAAAATTTGGGTTAATTAAAAAGTCGGAATCTTAAAAAAGGTAAAAGATTATTTAATTATGATTTTTTTATTGGATTTAATAATTACACTTAATCAAGCAGCCACCACTTAAACAGTGTTAAAATTTAATTAATTTTTTATTTAATATTTTAAGAAATCATGGGAAAATCTCAACAGTTCCCACCAAATTATGTAATAATTTAATGAATAAATAATAATATTATTACTTGGTCAACTCAGAAAATAAAAACAAAAACTGGGGGAATTAATGGAAGTAATCTGAAATGGAACCCAGACGCAAAATTTTTGATATTATTTTAAAACAGTTTAGATAATTAATTTGGAAACTTCCTAGATTTAATTAATTAATTAATTTTGTGAAAGTCATTTGTATATGAATTTATGATATTTTATTAATTATAAATATTTTGTACATAATAAATTTAAATTGAATTATATAAAAAATTTGTGTTGGGGATTGGTGATCGTTTTAGACTGTGGATTTACAATTGGGTTGTTGAAAAGCAAAGCTCTAAATGATTTGCTAAGTCAAATTAGGGAATGAAAATTTACTACATTTTTATTATTTAAATTATTTCATATAGTATTAAAATTTTTTGATTATTGAATAATACTTATATTATTTCAGGGGCAAATTGAGAAAATTTTTAGGGGTTGAATTAACTTGTAATTTTTACGATAGTAAAAATACAATTTTACTATTTTACTAGCTTATATCTTTATAATTTTTAGAGAATTAAATAAATTCTTTGTCATTTTAAGGGAACAAAGTGTAATTTTACTTTTATTAATTTAAAATCTTAAAATTTTTAAAAGGTCTAAATAAAAAAAATTCCCATTATTTAGGGGTTGTGTAGTCAAACCATTTCTCAAACTATCGGGATGAAGCTAAGATGACCTGCAACCCTACAATTCCCTTACTAGTCGGTCATTGGCTTGATGTAAAGAGGAATTTCCAGGCATCTTTCGAACCTCAGTGAGTTCGAATATTGTTGGATTTGGTACCCTGAGTGTAGTATATTCATTTATAAACTTGTAATTTTTTCGAATAGATTGATTAATAAAACAAATTAATTGATTACAGTAATATATTTTATATGATTATCCTCATATGATTTTTGCACGCAAAGCACAATGGAAGTAAATGTTGCTTATTGATTGTCTAATGTTTAAACTAATACTAAGTGGTATTAGATGGTCATATCGTGATACAGAAAGATAACTTATATTAGTAGATGAGCCTAATCATGTCCTTATTCTAATCGAAAATGAGCAAACCGATTGAAAGACTAATATGATGCCTATTAAGTCCAATTTGGGATATGCTTTGCCTTGAGCATTAGAGCGGATGACTCTTAGAAGGTAGAGACATTAATATATCTGAGTGGACTAATAGTACATTAGACTAGATGTAAGAAGAATAGATATTGAATCCATTTATGGATTTATTCACTTGCGACGTTCATAGTGTGGCATACCTAAATCTTAATGGGATGATGAGTTATGTATGCGTGACTCGTACACTTTAATGTAAGTAAAAGCCTGAGTTTGAATAGATAATGAGCCAAAAACTGGTGCGCTAGGTGTACGACTTCTGCAGTATGTAGCGTCATTCACAATAGTAGAATTTACAGCCCAAGACATGGTTAAATGATATCCTTTCATTGACATTATATGGTTAATGAAAAGTAAACGTGGCCACGAGTCGTTCGTCTTTGTAATGGATGATTGGATTATTATTTGATAGTAATTGAATTTTCATATAGGAAAATATAATGATTACCATGAGATAAAATAGGATCATATTAGGAGAACAGATGTTATCCCAAAGAGATTAAGGATACTTATGAGGGTAACACACTTATGACAATGTCATTGGACGAGTACTGATCGAGTTGTTTTCATAATGGTATGCTATTGGGGAGAGCTCAGTTATAATTCCATCTTGTGTAGAAGTTCTCCCTATCTTGAATTGTTAACGTGTCGAGACCTAACTTGAACTTTTTCATTGCTAAATCCACCATCAATAACATGGCCATTTACAAGTTGCTTTTTAGGTGCATCTTCGTTCACCCATTTCGAAAGAAGGATGTTGATACTCTTTTCACCCATAACAACACATTTTGATAGATCCTTTCTATGCTTTGAAGCCCTCTAAATGGTTAGAAGTTTGGATTAGGCTAAAAATCAGAATCTATGTAGACAAAGCTTACATGTAGTGGGATATAAATCAAAATAAAATTCGAAGAGAACCCACACATAATTTACACAATGTGTGACTCAAACTTGGAATGTCAAAATTCTCACTACTTCAATCTTGTTATTAGAAGTGTTTATGGGCTAAGCTCAAGCTAGACTGTTATATGGTATTAACACAATCTATGCTTGCCTAAGCCCAATTCAACTTGAAATATGAAAGTCAAATTTTGACCAAGTACACTCGTGTTTGAAAATGATTAATATAGATAATTTATTTAAATTTTAAATATAGATAATTTAACATATTTTTAATTTTTACATTAAAGTATTGTATATTATCATATATTTATTTTTATTAAATATAAATTAAAAATATATAAAAATTAAAATAAAATATATATTACAATATAAAAAAACAGATCAGTTCAGACTCGAACTTTAAGTGTTAAAGCTCAAACCAAATCATAATTTAATCAAGCCTAATTTTTTTATCCAAACTTATTTTTTTAAGATATCATTTTTACCAAATCTCCACGAGCCGTACTATAAACTTAAACAAATAATTCAATCCTTAAACAAGAAAACTTGATATTGACTCAATAATTTCTTTAAACATTAAGCACTTGATACACGTCAAGCTTCCACTTTTTTCTTTCCGTCTGAAACAACGTTGAGATGCCACACCACAAGACATATAATTTTTTTTTTTCTAAATTGATGTTAATTTTTTTTTTATTTCTCAAATATATATTTCTATATAAACTTGGGATTTAAAATACAATAAAATTTATTTTCTTATTAATAAATTTGATCTTTTAAGGTTTTATATTTTATAAGTTTCATTTTACAAAAGTTAAATATATTTTAGAAATTTTAGATGAATAGTTAAATGATTTAAATAGATTTGAATTGATTCAGATGGAGCTATTTTCGAATTCAAATTATTTAGACTCGGATTTTTAGGTTTAGATAATTTTAAACTTAAATGTTCTTTTGATTCTGAATAATTTTGGGTTCAATTTCATTTTCGAGTTTAGATTCGAAAAATATTCGAGATTGAATCTAAAATTATTTAAATCCAAGGTTAATCAAACACTAAACGATTGAAACAAAAATTGAATCTAAACTCAAAATAATTCAAAGTTAAAGACACCAAACTTCTCAACTATCTTTTTGACTTTGGCTCGAACTCATATTCATATTTGGAAAAAATATTTTATAAATAACATGTTTAACTTTTAAAAAACTCTTTTTTTTTTTCAAAATTTGAAACTTGTAAAATTCAAAAGTCTTAAAATATCAAATTTATTGATTTTTTTAATTGATTGGATTTTAAATTTATAAAAAACAAATTTTATAATTATTTTTTTAAAAAAATCAATTTAAAAAAAATTCAAATTGATTAGATTTCAACACATTCTCTCCCTTCTCTCTCTAGAGATTGAAGCTTGCTATGTGAAAGCAAAGTCTTTTTATTAATAAATAATTTTAAATATATAATATTTTAAGAAAAATCAATGTTAGTATAAATAGAAATTAGGGGCGATGTCATTAATTTATTTTAGGTGAGATCAAATTTAACTCATTAATTTTTATGGGAGTTAAAGTACAAATTTATTATTTTAGAATTGTAAAAAGATTAAACAAAAATTTTATCATTGAGAGGGAGTCAAATTGCAGTTTTACCATTCTATTAACTTATAATTTTAGAATTTTCAAAGAAGCAGAGAAATAAAATTTTATCACTTTAGGGGAATAAAGACCATTGTCAATCCTTTTTGGTGTTGTCCTTGCCAATATATAAATATTCAATCTGTTAAGAGGAAATCGATTCTTTTTGGAGAAGCATTCAAAATTTCGTCCGTCCGGAACTGATAGACCTCTCAATAAGCCGAGATTTTGTCTCCCAACCTAATCTAACGAGGTGTTCCTACTCTGTGAACCCTACCTTTAGCACTCAGGCTCTCTATAAAGTCGGGAGAGGAAACCTCAACTCAACCTAGAGATAATACCAGCCCGTTGAGGGGTTTATCGACTCAAACCAAAAACACTTCGAAAGGAATTAACCTCCTCTCAACACAATCCAATGCTCCTCTACACAATTTATTAATTATTTTAGAAAAATTATCTCAAACATTACTTGTGGAGTGTTTTAGACTCCACAAATGGGTTTAAGGTATAACAAGTATCTTGTAAGATATAATAAAAAAAATTTTAAAATATAAAAAATACGATACTTACCACACTCTCAATCTACTTATAAAATCTAAAAATTTCCTGTACGGTCATTATTTTATTATTAATTCCACTATTGTTTGAGTCAATTATTCTAACTCAAATATTTGATATTAATATTAAAAAAAATATGTTTTGTTTTTTCAAACAAATCCAAGACTTTTGGACAAGCAGCGAACATGGAAATTGCGAACCCACTTCGATTTGATTGAGACAAAATGCAATTTTTAGTGACAGAATGGGTTTTCACGTGTTTCACTCTTCCATAGTTTTTTTTGTCGGTTTTCATGATTTGCATGCACGATTGCAGACATTCTTATCTACATAAACAAAAAATTGTTCCTAAATTATGTAATATTAAAATTAAAAAATATATAATTACAAGAATTAAGTAAGATGGTAAGAATTTCTTTTGCTTTAACCAGTGATTGAAGATTTGATCCTCGCCTCGGGTAAGAGCACCTTTAAAACTCGTGATTAGTATCTACTGTTTAATGGGTCTATAGAATGCGAATGATTTACTAAGCTCGTTCTTATAGATATCTTGAGAACAGAAATTATAAGACAGAAATGTGAAAAAAATATAATTAACGTAATAAATAGATTAGTATTCAATTATTTTCACACTTGCTCCATGCATAGACGAATGATGTGATTAAAAAAACGTTGGTCCAAGTTTTAGAAGAAGAAGAAGAAAAATTCTCCATATATTATGATTAAAGTATAATACTAAATCAAGTGAAGTATTTTATATAAAAAAATATTAAATTATTAAAATATCAAAATTTGTATGGTGTGGGTTTTTTTTATTGCTTTTTTATAAAAATATATAAAAAGATAAAAATATTTTTGTAATAATATAATTTTATTTTGTAAAAGAGAGAGAGAGAGGATGTATTAGTTAATTTTCAATTGAGTTGGCGTTCGACTGACTTGTGAGACCAACTCAATCATAGATTTTAAATATGGTATAAATATGATACATTGAACATGATTGGGATATAAAATATATAAATAAAGCATAATAATATTTATTTTTTTTAATATAATACTTCTACCTATGACCCTTAAATCTTTAAATCGGAGAAAAACGCGCTTAAGTGCATCGAACCTACTCGTGTCCTCTTCGTTAATACAAAAATAATGGTGTCAAATGATCTTAGGGATAATAAGTCAATATTCGTATTTTTTATTTATATTTTATCTTATATAAATACAAGAATATTATAAAAAAACATTTTTTAAATATAAATACATATTCATATCTAACATCACTAGAGAATACACAATAATGAATGTAAAGGGGGCAGGCAGGGGTTTTAGTCTTGTCAAAAATGAAAAAAAATAAGTATTTCAGCCAAGGGGACTGGCATGGGCCCCGGCCCCCCTAAAATGTAAAATTGTTATTTAGACTCTTAGAATTTTTTAAAAATTTTAAATTAGTAAAGGTAAAATTGCACTTTGGCCCCCTAAAATTATAAAAATTCAATTTAACCATTTACAAATTATAAAGATATAAACTATAAAAAATTAAAATTTTATCCGCCCCCTAAAAAATTGTTCTGGCTTCGCCCCTGATTTCAGCTCTCTTAAAATGATAGAATTACACTTTAATCCTTCTAAAATAATATTTTGACCTGTTAAAAATCAATTCCAACCTCTTTTTAAAATTTTCTAAACTCATCCCTGGTGAACACGAATATCATATCTCGACATCTTGAGAATATAAAATTTTTGAAAATTTTTAATTTATCGAGTAAAGTCAATGAAAGCAAAACTCTAGGGTTAATGTATCATTCTTTCGATCATATATTGTATGGTATCATAATTGTGGTTAAAGTATCTTTTTTTGAGCAATTTTATTATAGATTCTGATCATATTCGTTCTTTTTCACACAAATAACTAGAACTATTCATAGTCATTCCTAACTCATAAATGAGAGCACTAAAACTCACATCCTTTTTCATTGACAACCATAACCATGCCAATCGAGTTAATACTCAATTGACGTAGTTAAAATATTTTATATTTATATATTATGTAAGTTATAAATATATTAATTACAAATACATCTAATATTAAACAACATAAAACCACACTGTCCTATTGATTTCACGTCGAAAACGCTTATGAAATCCATGAAGTCAAAATGTCGGTCCATAAATACGTACACATATAAAATTTACCCTTTATAACAGTATCTATATCTTTTCTTTTACAAATTTATAACAATTTCTATAATTATATATCTATAGAAAGATCAAAGGATTTTCCTCCTAATGACACATGGGTATACTTTTTTTTTCCTTTTTCATTGTAAAAAAAAAATAATTAAATTTTAATTTTGGCCTCTTTAATATGCTTAAATTTGATATATATATATATTAATTTCTAACCTAATTTGATCACTTTATAATTTTATTAATTAGTTCGAAATAGTTAATATTGTTAATTTTTATATTGAAATATTATATGGTTATATATAATTTGAATGTCTTAAGAGTCTTAGCGACTGACGTGTAGTTTTTAAAATATACTTCATTTTTTTAGATAATTCGGTTCCTTTACTTTTATAATGTCATTATAGTTAATCTAAATAATTAATATTGTAAACTATTTTAATCAAATGTTGACGTTTGAATGAGTGTTTTTATGAAAAATTCTAATCAATATTTTCAACATTATTTTTAATGTTATATGACTGCCAATTGAATATATATTAATTTCAAAAGGATACAACAGTAAATTTAATAGAAGAATTTCAACGACGATAACAACTGGACATAAATTTTTAAATTTGAAAAATACAGGAACTAAATTTTTGAAAATAAAAGTAGAGATTAAATTCTAAATATGTGAACGAAAACCATGATAATAACGAAAGAGGAAGGTAATTTTCATAAATAGAAAATGAATAAAAGGTAATTAATTATATTTAGAGTATTTAGATAACTATTACCATAAATAAGAATAGGGTTTTTTCTTTTAAAAAAATCAAAAATAAAAAAGTTGCATATAATCAAACATTCATGTGAGTTATTGATTCAACACCAAATGCATATATCAATGCAGAGTCCCCATTACCCAAATTGCTTTTTTAGTAGGTACACTCTCTCTTTGTGGTATTCTACCCATGAAATTCTTAGTGACAGTTGGTTGTACTCACCGACATTTTGCAATAAGAGCTTGGTCCATTTTTGGATTAACAACATTTTTATATGTTTTGGATCTATTTACTTACTTTTGAAGGACATTTAAACGTTTATTTTAAAAATATAGTGTCAAAAAAAATAGTTCTTTCTATTCAATAAAACTATGGGATAAAGAAGAGCAAAAAAATTAACACTCATCCCGAGTTTATTATTGGATAACCCTATTATATATGTTAAGTGTAAAAAATTTTGCAAAATTGGAGAATAGCCTTTAAATAATAATGTATACACTAAGTTTTTAATTTTTTTCAAGAAAATGTCTTTATTTTTCTTAGAGCTTACAAAAATATTTACCCTAAATGTATAATTTAGTTATTTTTTCACCTTTTAAGTCTAGCCCTAGGGTTAATACTTAATAATATACAAAACTAACAACAAATTAATAACAAAATATACATTTTTTTTATGTTCTTTGAGATTGAACCATGTTTACCATGTTGATTGCAACATCTTTCCATGGCATCAAATTGATGTTAAGGCTTTGAGCACTTATAAGCAAATCCCTAGCTTTGTTCATCCAATCAAAACCCTCTTTTTGAATCCCTAATCTTTGAGGCCATTTGAGTAAGTTGATGTAGGTTTCAAGATCATGAACACATGAAGGGTTTTGAACATTGAAAAAGTCGAGGACTAATTCGACCCCGACGTGGACGTAACAGGAGCAAGCGAACCAGGGGAATTCGTATCTGCTGCCGCCGATTAAACCCCTAAAATTCTCATTGAATAACACACCTGGTAGCTTGGTGATGGGGTCATTGACATTCACAATTCTTAATACTTTAACCCCTAATTGTTCACATCTTTGCTTGAAGCTCAAGTTACCAACTCTTGGTCCCCCGAAAGAGAACACTGTGACTGGTATTTTACGACGATGATCAGCTTTGTTTAACCCAAGCTCTGATATGTCATAAGCAAATAGGAGGGCTAAAGCACTTCCCATGCTATGACCAGCTAAAGTGATACTTAATTCTTCGCCTTTGTATTTGTTTATTAGCCTCGAAACCTCGGATAATAACTGTTGCCGGCAACTCTCGAGGCCAAACTTGGTCTCGGCTTCTTCCGATGTGTATAACCTTAAAAACCCGGATTCTACTTTCACGTCTGGGCGATCATGGAGTGGGTCGAGGCGTGCTGGGGTTAGTGAGCTCATGAAGTTGGCTACCCATTCGTGGTTCGTCACCGTCCCTCTGAACGTAACCAGCATGTCTCTTCTTCCTAACTGTTTCGTCACTTTGTCCGATGAAACGGCTATGTACCCAATCCAACGACCAGGTGCGGCGTCGTTCTGGATTGGGATGTTGACGTCTGGGGTGGCGTAAATGTACTTGGTTACTTCGTACCCAGAATCATCCATTCCCACTTCTTTCAGCATGGTCTTTTTGCCATACTTACAATTCAAGTAACGTTTCGAGTTCGAGTCGAGATCAAAAGCCTTATAACAAGCGGCAACGAACTCGCCATATCGGATTATCTCGTTTCGAAGGAGAGGATGCAAAGGTTCCACCAAGCTTTCCCAGTTGTTTAGCCCCTGGATTTCTCTCCATTTCTGGGATAACAAAACCGTCGAACCAGTTTTCACCGGCACTGCCACCACCGTCGCCGGCGATGCTGTCTTTGTTGTTACTACTGAGACCACGACAGATTTTCTCGACGAAGAAACCCCATTCTTTCCCGGGAAACAAACTTGACCAAAAGAATGTGACTGAACTAGAGCTTCATTGTTCTTTAGGGTACCATGTTTAAAGTTCAAGGTTGGCTTCATTAAAGCTTTGGACGCCATTTGAAGACACAGTTAGAAGGAGAGAAAAGAGATGAACTTTGGGGGATGAAAATGGAAGAGATGAAATGGGATTTATATAAAAAGGAAGGAAAGTTGTAAAAAATTAAAGGCCATGAAAACGGTGTTTCTTTTATGGTGAAATTGAGAGAAGAAGGAAAATCTAAAAGAAAAGAAAAAAAACAAAACAGCACGTTGGGCGTGTATTTGACATTTGACTGCAAATTTTATAAAATTAAAAAAACTTTATTTTATAAAAAGGAAAATGGAATTTTATTTATTTTTATATATTTTAAGTGGTCGGTAGGGTTTTTCGAAGACTGAAATTGTTACGGCTGGTCATCTTCATCGCTTTTATAAATAAATAAAAGGGATACCGTTATATTTAGTCATTAAAATTTGTAATTTTTTTCAACTTGGTCCTTGGTTTTTTCTTATCCGCATTAGTCTATGAACTTAGTAAAGTTTTGGTCTGTGAGATGATGTGACGTTATGAGGTTGTGACATATCGTTATGTAAAATTTATATTTTTTTTCCATTTTAAGACATGACATAGTCTTAGGCTGTTGCATTATCACATGTACTAAGTTTATGAACTGATGTAGACCAAAAAAAGGTTCAAGGGTTAAGTTGAGAAAATTTGTTAAGTTCAGGGACTAAATGTTACTTTATCCTTAAATAAAATAAATCGATTTAATCATAGGTACAACGATAAAAGATTCATATCTTCATTTAATTATGAGATTAATGTGTAGATAACTTTGATTTTTTTCTATAAAGAAAAGAGATATGTGGGCGTTTTTTAAAATTGTTTGTGAAATAAAAAAGTGCACTGTCAAGTATCAAATACTAACCTTAACGGAAATAGTAGTAGTAATTGATACTATACATTTTTAGTAAATAATTATATTTACCTTTTACGTTAAAAAGAATAATTATTTACAATTTATATAAAATATAAAAATGGTGTGATCCGGAAAGTTAAGCTGTGTTGATGAATAAAGTCGAATTTATGTATTTTTTTTTTGAATTACAATAATAAGGTAAAATCCGAACAACCAACGTGGCTAGCGTGACTAGAACTCAGGCCACATCTGGGTGAATTTATGTATTTATTCATTCAATCATAAATATATTGATAAAAGGTTCGTATCTTCAATTGATAATAATTACGAGTTTAATGCTTGGATAACTTTTTATCTCTTACCTCTAAAAGAAATAGTGGCAAGCCCGCACATATTTATAAGTGATTAACTCATATTTGTTTTAAGCTATTTTATATTATTTTTTAAAATTAAAATATTTTTGATAAATCACATAAGTAGAGGAGTTTATGGGTTGAATCGTGTCAAGCTCGAGCCAGGTTAATGTATAATATTATAATAATATATATATAGTTGTCAAAATTATGTCAATGCTTGCTTGTAAATAACTAACCAGAGCCCCTTTAAGCTCACTTATATAATTCTTTTTATATACGAACATTACTTTTTACTGCCATTATAAATATAAACAGCTCAACATTTTTCAATATTTATATTATAGTATAACATATTATAATTTTATATCGATTAAATAAAACACAAAATAAAAAAAAACAATATATATAAATTTAAAAACGAGTCAAGCTAGATTGAGTTTTAACTTGAGCTTTGAATATTAAAATTTAAACCCGACAAATATTTTAAAGAGACTTAATCGTTTTGCTCATATTTATTTTTGAGGTTTAATGTTTTTACTCAAATATTTACTAAGCCTTTGAACTTGGACATGTAATCCAAAATATATTATTGTATTTTAAGTGAGAAAACGAGCATCAGCTTTTTAAGGTGTTTTGTGGGGTTGACTTTAAAAAGCTTTCTAAGTGAGTTGAACTAACTATGAACAAACAATAATAAAAATAAAACCCACTCTTTTTATATGTGTATATTGCTTTTGGGTTCATTGTAATAAAATAATTTTTTTGGATAATGTATATAAATTAATTAATTTAAATCAATTATCAAATTTATCGATATAATTGTAAATATGACATTTATGTTATTTCATTTGGTTATATTCATTATCGCTCCACACGATTTTATCTCGCTTTTATTATTAGTTATTTTTCAATTTAATATTATAAAATTTGTTATATAACTATAAAAAATATATAAGAATTTAACCCGAAATACCCATAGTTTAAGTAACTTCAGTCACTTCATTTTTAGGGGTCTTCTTCTCTATTTTCTGGACCAGAACACTATCCCTTCCGTCTTAACCTCCGATTTTAATCTCTGTTGATACTGTGTATCGACAAAATTATATATTTATAATTTATTCGTGAACATAATTTTGATTGTTAAAGCTTACTATAAGTCTTTTTACCATATCGAAATGTTCATTTTAATCTATTTACTATTAAAACAATCATTTTAGTTCATGTATGTTTAAAAACCTAACAATTTAATCATTGTACCTTAATTTTTTTTATTAGTTGAAGGACATGGGTTTAATATTTGATTTAAGTCAATTTAATATTCAAAGGAAAGTAAGTTTTTCAATTCAACTTAGTAATTAATTTAAAATCATATCAGCCGCCGTTTAGTCACGCCATCCCATTAATGATAAAGTTAATGTGCGAGCACTAAAATGTTTGAATTTCAAACATAAGGAAACTAAAATGCTTATTTTAATGGTAAAAGGAGTTAAAATGAACTTTTCAGTCTAGTACAAGGACTTGTAGTAAGTTTTAATCTAATTTCAATATATATAATCCATAATGTTTATATTTTTTGTTAATTTGATCTTTATTCTCTTTATTTTGAACTAAAATTGGCCATTAACTTTTAAAAAAGAGTCAAATTGCTTTTCTTTAACAGAAATGCTGACTAAAATATTCTTTCTTTAACAATGTTGACATGGCAACCTGCATGTATTTGTCTTATAGTCAGAAAAAAATATTAAAAAATGAAAGAAGAACATAAAATAAACGTGAATTGCCCTGTGAGTGACCGTGTTTAAAAATTTAACATTTAAGCTAATATTTTTGTTACTCTATTTGAAAGATTGATAGTCAAATTCTACTATTTTTAAAACGTTAATGCTCAAATTTAGCTAAAAAAAAAAAAGAAGCCAAATTGACAAAATATAAATATTAAGTGCTAAATTTATAATCACGCCTTTTAAATATCGAGACAAGACTAGATAGAGCAAGCATTTATTGCAAGTGCCCTATTTTATCGTCGTGCATTCATTTCCTTTTAAAGCTCTCCCTATTCCAAACACATTAATATAAACTCTATAAAGTAATTCGAGTTTTATCATCTTAAATTCAGTATCTTTTGAATAAGGTATGGAAATCAAATATAAAATTATTTAATAAATATAACTAAAAAAAAAAAATGGTCGGAAAATATGGATAACTAGGGATTGAAAAAACCAAAGCAAAAGGTTTGGAATTTAGCCGACAATTAAGGCATTGTTGTAAGAAAAAAAAAAGGGGTAATTAAAATGTTTGTAGTGAAATAAGTACACACACAGAGCACCAATTATTGTTGGCTTACTTGATTTGACTGAACACTTTTGCTTTGAGTTTTAATATTAATCAATTAAGTTGTTGAAATTCAACACGGTGTTTGAGAGTTTGCCTAATTTTGGCCATTCTTAATCTTTCCCTTTTCCATTAATTATTTTTTTCACATGCTTATAATCCTAGATTTCATTATCATTAACAAAAGATTACATCATGTTTTATATCTCTCATATTCATTAACCATATCTAACATATCATCATATAAATCTATATAGTAATACAAATATTATCGGGTGAAAAACAGACTTGTCCAACCTCGTTTGAAAAATTTGAAGATTTGGGTAAAAATATAGGTTTGGAAAATAGATTTGGGTAAAAAAAGTAAGGCATGTTTAGGAAAGGGGTCCGGCCTGATGTAAGTTTTTTGGTCTGTTGTTATTGTTTAGATATTGTATATTTGTATAACTTTTATTTTATTGTTAATTTTGCTACTATTTTAGAGGTATTTGCTTATTGAGTTGCAGCTATCTTCGTGTTATTTAAGTATAAATATATTTTTTAAATTTGTTGGAAAACATTTATTTTAATGTTTTTAATGTTTTTGATATATTATGTTTTTTCAAATAAATTTATATAAAAAATTTTAATGGAGCGGGTCGGGCTAGACTCGAGTTTTAGTATTTTTTATTTGGGTCGAGCTTGGGTAAAATTTTAGGCCCTTTTTTTGGATTGTGCCCAGGCATATCAAATTGGCTTAAAATTTTATTAGGGCTCAGCTTGACCCATGGACACCTCTAGTGAAAATAAAATTATTTAATAAATATATTTATAAAAAAGTAAATATAAATTTGGAACACTGAAAAGGTATGAGTTTAAATCTTTTTTGTGTATATGTTTTATATAAATGATGTAAATGACAAAAATACTTTTAAAATAATATAAATTATTTTGTAAAATGACGGTGTTTTCTTCCTTTTTCAAATGAATTGTTATTCGGTTAATTCGTAATGCCAATTTGATCAGAGACTTTATAATAAATATAGACAAAAATTTTAAAATCTATATAATAGTAGTTTAGATGTATTAGGTTAATTTTAATTTTTTTTATGTTGTATTTATATCGTGTTTGATATTATCGGATTTTGTAAACTCGAGTTTAGTGAATGGATAAACATCAGCTTACTTTCGGGAGGTTTCACAGTTAGTTCCTCTATTGTACGGTGCCCAGGGTTTGACTCTTAGATTCTCTTGCCAGCTCACAGCCTTTCATAGAAATATGTAGGCTGAAATTTTTGTATACCTCTTGTATTTTTTGAAAATTAAAAATTTATAGATTTTAAAATTAATGTTGAACTGTTAATATTATTTTCTTTGTTAAATTTATTGTTGATATTTTAAAATAAAAAAATATTAACTTGGTAGCCATATAATTAAAAAATTATGTTATAATTAACTTGAATTTAACAAAAAATTTAACAGTATTAACAGTAAGACCTGAATTTTAAAATTTTAAAAATAAATGTACTAAAATCTTATAAAATGAAATACACCTTTCACTATACTATCTTTACCTTTATTATCAATTGTTCTCAAAATTATCCTTTTTTTTTCGCTTCAAGTTCTTACCAAAATTGCTAATAAACATGGGATGGGCATGTGATTTTGATTAAAACTTCACTTATTAAAAAATTATTTAAAAATAATAATTGAATTAATCAAACCTCTTCGAACTTAAATTTTATTTTATTTATTTAATTATAAATGTTTATCCATTAACTTTTTTCGAATCGAAATAATATTTAAATAAAGCAAATAATTAATTAGAAAGAATATTCCCCTAAACTATTTTAAAGATTAGCCCATAGATTCTATAGTTTAAAAGTGGCTACATTTTGGCCCTAATTCTTAATAGAATTTTAAAGAAATATTTATTGGCTGCCATTAATCTCTTTTTTCTATAATGGATTTTAACTGAATCCTTTATTTGAAATATCACTTTTTATTATTCCAAAAAAAAAAATAATTCTCAACTTTGTTGTTCTAAGGCATTTTCCTAGAAATCATTTTTTAGAGAAAGTTGGGCTTGATTCGGATCGAGTTTAGATAAAAGAATTTTAATTTTAATCAATTTTGTTCGACTTGAATTTTATCTAAAATAGATAAATATTAATATATAAAATATTTAATTAATATGTAACAATTGAATAGGCCATTGGGTCGAATCAGGTCAAATTCGAGCTTAAGCTGGAAATTTTTTTTAAATTAGGTCTACTCGGTTCAAATTGACGTTATGCTTAGAATTTTTTTAAAACCGGGTTTGGCTTGACCATGGGTAAGTCTACTCGTAGTTGGATTATTTACTAATTGAGGAACAAACCTGAGATATTTTGATAATAATATAAATAGACTAGAATTATTATTTAATTAATAAAAAATTATAAAATATATAATTTTAAAAAATAATATATTTAAAAATGGTAAATAATTAAAAGGTTGGATTTGAATAATTTTTTTCAAAAATTCGAACCGGACTCGATCCAACCCATAGATATTTTTGGTCCAAAACCATTAGTTAAGAAATTTGGGAAAAAATTACCCCCAAAATTTAATTCTTCCATTTTCTTTGAAGTTAGGGAGAATTACAATGCCGCCATTGAAGTAGTTATCAATTTTCTTTTAGAGTATTTGAATTGAAAAAGGAAAGACCATACAATGGACTTGTTGAAGGGGGGATTTTACCATGAAGTGGTCATCTTTTTAAAAGGATCTCAAATTGGACCAACTAAAATTAGATAAAAATATTGTGGTAAAAAAAAAATTCTCTAGTTCCTCTTAATTTCGAAATTGAGTAAATTAGTCTCTTTAAAAAAATCGGAGCAATTTAGTTCATGTTGATTTTAAAAATGAGCAGTTAAAGACAATTAATCACGGTGGTAATGTATTTCGTTAATTTGCACAATTCTGATTGATATATTAACAAATTTAGCCCTTTGTTTATATGTTTTGTTAATTTGGTATTGATTCTAAAAGATTCAACAAATTTAGCATCGACATCTACACATTTACATAAATATTAGGGGCTAAATTTGTTAAATTATGATTAGACTGATCAAATGCGTAAATTATGATAGCTAAATTTGTAATTATGCTAGTCTCATTTATGTAAAATTGACGAAAAACATTAATGTTGTAATTAATTGTCCTTAGTTGTTCACTTTTGAAACTGATAGGGATTAAATTACTTCAAATTTTTTTTGAAAGGGACTAATTTACTTAATATCAAAATTAAGCTGGACTGGAGAGATTTTTTTCCCGAAAATATTTTAAACTATAACTCAATTCAACTCGTGAATGACGACTGTCTTTATAATAACAATTCATATTGACTATTTTTCAGTGGGATATCTCCGTAAGTGTCAAAATAAATGAAACAAATGTGAATTGCCACGCGTATTGTCACATCAATGCTGTTAAAAGTTTAACCATTTTGTCAATGTTTTTGTTAAAAATATAGCAAAGTCGAGTCGAATTTAGAGAAAATAAAAAAATCAGAATTAAATTGATAAAAATATAAATATAGAGAATGCCTTTTTTTTGGTTTATAAGTTTTGTTTAAAAAAAAAAGTCTCTTATAAATATGGTTTGGCTATTTAGTTTACTGTTGAAGATTAATTAAACAGGAAAAAAGTAAGGGTAAAAATGAGGAAGGGTGTTTGCAAGTTACTCGAACTCAAACAGCTTGAGCTATTAGTTGTGTATCGGTTGCGTTAAACCCGAGCTTAATAATATTTAATTCAAACGGTTTGTAAGTCTTATCGAACTTTTTATATTTTTATATTATTAACCTTAACATATATTATTAATTCTAAATTTTTATTGAATAGAATTCAAACTTGAATTCAAATACAAAAATTGATAAATGAACTGAATCGAGCTCAAATTCAAATAGCTCGACTAAATCTTGAACTGAGCTCAAACTTAAAAACACAAATATTTAGTCCAACTCGAACTGAATATTGTATTCTAAATTTCAAATTCAACTCAAACTCTTCAAATTCCGATTACATCCCTAATGACAAGAGAGGTACGATGAAAATGTTCGAAATAATTGAACATCATTAAATGCCGACAAAGCTCTTAGCTGTCTTTTATTTAGTAGTCTCTTGTTTTTGTCCCTTTCATATTTATGTTCCAACATAATGTGGCAAAGTTAAAATATATTCTAAAATTTTGTCCTTTTTCATATATTTATAATTTAGTATTTATACATTTAATTTTTAAAATTTTAATATTTTCTCTTCCAGATTTCAAAATTCAATTTTAATATTTTTAAAATTTAAAATTTTAAAATTAAATTAAATAAAATAATTTTAACGATATTAATACCTAAACTTGCATTTTTTTTATTAAAATATGATCTAAATGTCTGTATTCTTTTATACATTTGTAATTTGATCATATTAATTTTAGTTTCAAGAATTTAACCCCTTATTTTTTTTATATTTTAAAATTAAAATTTAATTATTAATTTTTTTAATTTTTTTTTAAAATTCACACATGCAGAAATAATTAAATCATTGTATCATTCAAAGAAAGCAATAAAGAGTTCAACAAACAAGCGAATAACCAATAAACTAGAGGTGATCATGGGCCGGGTCGGGCATAGACAAAATTTTAAGCCCGTTTTCTAGGCCCGAGCCCGGTCCGAAATATGGATCTAAAATTTCTCAAGCCCAGCCCAAAAGAAAATTGATAAAACCGAGCCCGGCCCGGCCTATATTAATTTTTTTTAGCTTTTTTCATAAAATAAAAAATTTTAAAACAAATATTTAAACAAAAAATAAAAAATATGTAAATTTAAAAAGTATATTTGATTAAAAATAAAATATATATATTTAATATATAATTGGGGTGGGTAGGGCAGTTGGACAAAAAGTTTTTAGAGGCCCGGCCCGTTTTCTAAGCGGGCCGGCCTATTTTTTTGCCCAAACCCATATTTGGGCCTATATTTTACCCGAACCCTCCCATTTTTTAAGGGTGGGCGTCAGTCGGGTAGGTAGCCCAACCCATGACCACCTCTACAATAAACCAAATTAGCGATATATATATCTCCAACCTAGACTATAAAAAACATTCAAGAATGTACATTCAAATCCATTAATTATCTATCAACTAAGTCTTAGTTTGGTTGACATCAGCATGATATTAATATATTTATTGCTTATCCAAGCCCGACCGGAAATATGAGCCTAAAATTTTACTTAAACTCACCCATCTTTGCAAAAGACTAATCCAAGCTCATTTAAAGCTTGTTCACATTATTTTATTTTTTTTAAAAAAATATTTATATTATATTATTTTAATATTTAATAATTTTATACATTTTTTATTTATTGAAATTTTTTATATAGTCATCTTAACATTATTTTAATATTTACATTAGAGCAATATTATATATATTCAGCATAAGATTATTTTTTAATGAATACTTAAAAACGAGCTGGGTCAGGTTGGATTTAGACTTTGAATGTTAAAGTTCAAACCCGACTCATATTTTAAACGGGGGTTTAATATTTTTGCCTAAATCCTCCCAAATTTTGGACAGACCTTTATTCCTGGACGAGTAACCCAACCATAAACAGTATTAGTTCTAAGCATCCACCATGACCTCTCTTACCACCACATTTATAACAAGATTTCGCTTCTTTTGATGGCATCCGTAATTTTCTTCCAAAGTAGCAACTTTTAAGCCATAAATCTTATTCCAACATTGCTCTTTTAAACCATTAATGTACTCTGTGTTGAGGTTACCTGCAACGTACCATGCCCCATTGTTCATTGGATGCTTTTCAATCTTAACATATTTGAAAAAGAAAAAATAAATAAATTTTGCCCTAATTTAAATAGGTTTATTATAGTTATTAATTGAATCAAGAAAAGATCAATGAAACCTATACAAATTCAATTAAGTCGGTTCAGTTAAAACGGTCTCGGTCTAAACCGGTTCAAGTTTTGATATTAACACACGAAAATAAAGATGAATAATGGGCTTAATAATACATGAAAATAAGTTAATTCATTTAAATTTGTGGCTTTTACACCAAAGATATGTAAATTTCTTTATAAAACATTATACAACAGATGCCCATCATCCTCTTAACAATTGAAGTTACCTGATTTTTTGCAATTAGGGTGGAAGTCTTTTTGCCAACTTAGTATGTAAATGAACATTCTTGTGAAGGTAATTAAGGGTTGAAAATACGAATACCGCAACTCTGGATAAGCACAACAAGGCTTTTCCGGGTACATAGCATCGAGTTTGCAGGATTCCAGCAATGTAGTCAAATTCCCAAGTTGGCATCAAAAGATGTCTGTCACACGATGTGAGAAACACCCGGGCTACCTGCGGTGTTCCCGGCTTCCACAACCTTTTGCATTGCTTTGTGACATCTGAGGAAAGATCCGAAAATTATCAAATGGTTTGAATCAAAAGATCGATATTGTAACACGGAGCAAAAGGGTAAAAAATTGTATACCTCCAAGGAAGATGATCGAAGAACATATTGGGAGAAACGATGATATCTTTTAAATCATCCCGGTTTGCGAAGAAGGCTTTGTATTTCTGATGGTCGTCATTGATTCGCCAGCTTTTCCAGAGTGGGATGCTTAGGTTTTGTGATTGAGGTACTATATGAATTAGGAGACCTGGTAAATACATCTCGGTAGGATCAGTGGCTGAACTGTTTTCAGATCTCGAGACAGTTTGCATAAACTGAGATATCGGATCATCCGATTGGTTCAGAACAGAAGCAAAAGGATTAACTTGATCGGTATTCTCGATATCGACATGGTTTTGTCTTCCGTCATTCTTATCATAGAGGCAAGATTCTTGCTCTTTGTCCTCACTCTCTGCACAAGTAGTTAACCCTTTTAGTAAAACTTTACATCTATATATGAGTTGGATTCAGGTATGAATGTTAGATACTGCTGTAAAAGTATCATGGAAACCCTTGTAGTAGGAATTAGAATGCATTTTGCCTCCTTTATTAAGAAAACGTGCAAATTAATCTTTATACGTTATATCAAAGAGCAGATTGGTCCTTTCAATTAAAAATTTCATCCATTTGTACTGTTAAAAGTTGGTTTCGCTGACGAACCACGTGTATTTCATGTTAACATATAGGGATCAATTTTTATTAGTAGAAATAACAGAATTTGTAACAAAAGGATCATTTTACTCTTTAATTTAATGTATAGGGACTAATTCCCATTTTTTGAATAGAGGAGGGCAAAATGCAGTCTGACTACTAGTACAGGGCTTGCATGATACTTTTACCTGGATATGACTTTATGTCTAACATATGGGTATGTTTCAGATATGGGTATTCGGAAAATGGACGAGTCTGAAAAAACATAGCTTTACATGCAATGATACAAACAAGTTCAACTTTTACGTATAGGTAGTAACAAAAGATGTTATTTTTACCATCATTCAAATACTTCACCTTTGCTTGATCTGGTAGAAGATTTGGCCGGTTCTGGCTCAAGCTCTATACTGTTATTTTTGCTTGCATAAAGAAATTGACGTGCGAGTCTCAAAATCAATGTTGCATCAGCTTGGGTATTTTCTGATAATGCTGTTATTGCAGATGCACGAAGCCGGAGGATCGATCCAACTGAAAGGCGGGTAGAAAATTCATTGTCGTGTATAATGCTGCAGAAAGCTCAAACACTTACAACGAAAAAGAAAAGAAAAGAAAAGGAAAACATGAATTTTTGGATAAAATTAGTCATCATGCCTTTAAATAATCAGTTGTACGATCACATTCAGAATATTACCTTGTTATAAAATCGGAACATGCATCAGCCACAACTGAATCCACACATGGAAGAGGTCCATAGGAATAAACATGTAAATTCTTGAATTTCCCATATAGCTGCATGGAAAGCAAGGACAGAAACTTCAACATAAAACAAAATAAAAAGCTTTTCCAGTGAAATAAATGGTTACATCGTCAGACATTTCCGAAGAGAAAGCAAATGCATCATATCTTAAGAAGTAAAACTTCAAGACACAAAGAATACAAAAATCTATGGGTGGATGATCTACTTGTACTTAGGTGCGAGCGTTTGATATGTATCTAATATGAGTATGTTTCATGTTTTTCAAGGTAAAAGTACCATAAAGGCCCTATACTAGGAGTCAGATTGCATTTTACCCCTTTTACTCAAAAACTGAGCAAGTTAGTTATTATACATTAGATAAAAGAACAAACTGACCCTTTCTGTTAAAAATTTCATGCAAAATGCACTCTTGACTCCTAGTATAGGGTCCTCTATGATATTTTTACCAGTTTTTCTAAGTTTTTCCATATATTTGAAAGATTTGTAGAGGGTAACATCCCCATACCCGTATCTATATATACACTGGATACAGGTGTCAGATATCAATTTACCGTAATTCATTTGTATTTTTTAACGTGCTTAAGTCTATTTGAATCATTCAGCATGGTATACAAGCAAACAATAGAATATCAAATAAGGGAAACCATACTCTTATTCCTAGCAATGCAGCAATCGAACCTCCCAAGGAATGCCCGACTACCCGTAAATTATAACCTTCACATTCACATCCCACTCCGAGCAATGAAGAAACAAAGCCCCCAGACTGAGATTCTGCATCACCATTCACATTCCATAGAGATCAGCTAATGCATAAGACACAATAGGGTAAAAGTACCATAAAGGCCCTTGTACTAAGAATCAGATTGCATTTTGCCCCCTCTACTTATAAAATGGGCAAATTAGTCCCTGTATGTTAGATCAAAGAATAAACCGGTTCTACTATTGAAAATTCCATCAATTTCTACTGTTAAAATCTGGTCTCTATACATAAACACAATGTGCAAGTGGCATGCCATATGTAATTGTTTAATTAGCCAATTTTTAACGGTAGAAATGGATGAAAATTTAATAAAATTTTCAATAGAAAGGACCAATTGGCCATCTAATCTAACTTACAAGGCTAATTTGACCCTTTTTTGAGTAAATGGGACAAAATGAAATCTGACTCTTATACAGGAGCCTCCATGGTACTTTTTACCAACACCATAGTATGTACAGTTTTATAAGTCGAGCTAATAACAAAAACAAGAGTAAAAATAACAATTTCCTTACCATCTCCCGAATACCCTTCAATCTGTGTGTAAAGATCCCGAGCAGTTTCTACTATACCTGAGTGCCCAAAGTGCGGGAAAGATGATTTTACTCGTTTCTTGACAGAAGGATGAATACAACTGCTACTGCAAAGTGGAAAACATGTCACGTTGGTTAAAGACACCATCAAACAAAACAAAAACAAAATAGAATAACATAATTTACTTGTATTTTGGAGGGGAAAAGAGTGATGTTTTAGCAAAGCCAGACTATACGGGTATGTGTCCGACACTCGTACTACAGAGACAGGTAAGGTCAGATTATTCTATATATTTAGAGAGACCTTGGAGGTCATATCCCCATATCCACGTGTCAAACACATTTACTTTGAGAAAATGAAGAGTTAGAGTAACATAGCTATAACAACCATATTTATATGCATATATGAAAATATGTGTACGTAAATTTGGCACCCACATATACTGTCCTGCAGATAAGCATGAAGGAAGGAATGGGGGGAGCGAGAGAGAAACTAACTTTAACAGTCCATCCAAATCCACCTCAGTCAGGGAACGTTCCAGGCCTAAACCATCAATTATGAGGTCTTCAGGGGTCTCAGTTCCTCGTACGGCAATCACTACAGTTCTTAGCTCATGTAAAACCACAATGAAATATGCAGCTTCACATTTTTTCTAGTTCAGAAAATAGCAATGAGTTAGAAGTAAAAACATATAAACTCATTCCTGACGACGATTGCAAAGCAACCATATGATAATAAACATATCAGAAGCGGTTCATGCTTTGACATGTAGATTAAATCAAAAGAATGAAAGTAAACTCACTTGACGAACACGACCTTTCCGAAGTACTTCAGAGGGTAAATTGACAAAATTTATAAATGCTGCTGCATGACCTCGCAACCAGTTATCACCATCGAGGGTAGGACGCCTAACAATGAAAGAGGAACTTGTATAAAGAAACTGGCATCCAATAGATCTCTAGATGATATTATTAACATGTGCCGAGAAGTGAAGAGCTAATGTTTTAACACGGTAAAAGTCAAATCCTTAAGTATGAAGAAGTATTGCATGCAAATATCTACTCAAACATGTGAAACATAAGATTGCATAAATTGATGATCATGCTATATAAGTAATCATGCACCTCAAGTGAAATTCGCCTTTATATTGACAACCTTTTACGAGTCCACGGGGTTAAAACCCCTTGCCTATGGAGCCATACACAAGGAAATACAAAAGGATTTCTTCCAAAATCAAGCAAAGGTCCCTGCATTTGTAAAGTTTTACTTAAATTTAACATGTAAATCACAGTAAGTATAATAAAAACAGTATGCTCTGTCATAGTACCGTGTATGCAGCCTCAGCAAACTTATGAAAAGCTAAAGCTGCTTGCAGGTGTTCTACAGGTGCCTCGACAAAATGTTCACTGGATTGACCGGCTTGACCATGCTTCTGCAACAATGCTAGACCTGAAAAGATGATGCTTCTCATGTGTCATGCAAAAAATGCTTTTGGGTTTGATATGCAATCCATAAAATGAAACAAACCTGTCAAAAGTTCTAAATGACCAGTCCCTGATGCACGGTAAGCAACAAGATCACCCAATAGTTTTGCTACTGAATATACTTCATCTTCTTCAATCACAGTTCTAGACAAAGAAATGAAATAATTTAAAAAAAAAAATCCAACGGCTCATACAATAATGTCTCCATTTCATTTCAAATTGCAGAGATCCCTACAAGTATTCAATACGTCCCATACAACACAAAGCTTCACGAATTCCATGATCAAATATCTCTTGATAATGAGCTTTCCATGCATCATCTTGGGACGCATAATAAAACCTCCATCTTAAGACATCAGATCCGGCACAACATTGTAGAAATGCAATACAACAAGCCGTGACCAGAAATGAAAGCATTACTTTTCGCTTCCATGCACGACTGAGTGGAAACCCTCCTGCATTCAAAACATTGCCAAAGATCAGTGCAAGTTTCCACAAAAACTAGGAAAAAGGAATATTTTTCAATCAAATTTTAAACCGATTAAAATTGCAACTTTCAAAGAATATCAAAATATTACTTACTTTGAATTAGATCACAGAACAAACTATAGGATCAACAATTTAAAGTACTGGAAGTTAAATGAACCTAGTTATGTTTGTTGAGATTTCTTCTTCTCTATATTGAAAAAGTCAATTCTTTTTGCAACTTCAAAGATAAGGTGTTGTATTAGCAACAAATGAATATAAACTTTTGGAAAGCCTTCATGAATGGTAAAAGTGCTATGGAGGCCCTTGTACTAGGAGTCAGATTGCATTTTGATCTCCCTACTCAAAAAATGGGCAAATTAGTCCATGTACATTAATTAAAGAGCAAATTGGTCCTTTTTGTTAAAAATTACATCCATTTGTACTGTTAAAAACTAGTGTGCTGACGAAATAACCAGACAGCGATGCATGATGTGCCGTGTATACCTCATGTTGATGTACAGAGACCAGTTTTTAACAGTAGAAATAAATGGAATTTTTAATAAAAGGACTAGTTTACTCTTTGATCTAACATACAGAAACTAATTTGTCTATTTTTTTAGTAGAGAGGGCAAATGCAATCCAACTCCTAGTACAAGGGCCTCCATAGTACTTTTACCCTTCATGAATTCCACAAGAAAATGAACCGACTATTCGACACAGAAAAGCATACAAGAACAAGGGATTTGAAATAGTAAGATTAAAACAATTAAACCCCTAATTGTTAGATTCAATTCAAGCTTCACAAATTCAAATTTCAGTGAGCTTTTCCCACGGTCATTATCTCACATATAGACATTTTAAACCATTGTGATGTGTCACACACGAGTTAAGTAGTAAAACTAAGGCTAAGAGCAATGTAGACATTCAGAGATCTTAAACTAATCATGAAACACTACTTTTTCGTAATTGTGGAAATTGTTAGCATACGCCCAAACGTTAAGGGCTTAATACCAGTGTAGGAAAAGTGACATTTAAGCAATGACTTGCATGCATATAATGAACATTTAATCAAAAATAACAAAGATATTTTTTCACTATACTTCAGCTATTAACTTCAAATGACATGTTTCTTCATTACTTCCTACAATGCTTGTTGGACTAATATAAAACATACAAGTTCAAGGTTTGTAACTTCTTTCCCATATACAGCAAATGCTATAAATTCAGTAACAAGTCCTTTCTTTATTCCTTATCTACTTACTACACACTGATAAAAATACTGGAAAAAAATAACAGTGCATAATTCCATATGAAATTTTCCAGAACAAGCAATATCAACTTAAGCTTATTACTTTAAAATGTAAAACAAAGTGAATGAACCCAACTTTTTTACCTACAAAACACTTAGTTGAAAAATGTGCGTCTTCAGAGACATATGTAGCCACATTAACTATAAGATAAAAAGCACCCAGAATTTGTAACACAGTAACCACCATAGCAAACCGGCTCCACCAAAGCCATGCTTTATATGTCACCTATTAATCCCCCCAACCCCCAAAAAAAACCCATTTTAGATTTCAATGTACATTCTACAAGAAGAAAAACCCATTAAAAAGTTAGTAAAGAGCAAGGGAGAGGGGAATTAATACCCTTCTATGCTGACGAATAACAGAATCCAGTACTTGAGATTCAGAAGAGTTCTGGGTTATAATCTTAGCAGTAGCTTCTTGGGTAATTCCCAGTCCAATCATAGTCCCGATCCTAACGGCGGAAAAAAACGAGACAACGATGATCGGCAAAACTTTATGGGGTCTACATCCAGGGAATGAAATGGCAACCACGATTCCACCCAAAACAACCACCAGCAAATTCAACAATCCGATAAGTATAGATATTAGTCTCAAGCTTTTGATCCACATTGCTGGGGATTGTTTTGTTCTTTGGGTATTTGCTTTTTTTTTTTTAACAATCAAATTGAATTAAAGGACTATCTATATGAATGAAAATATGTTGTTTTTTGGGTACATCGTTAAGATTAAATTGGGTTTTTCTTAGTTGTTTTTGATGGAAAAAAGGAAACGAAAATGGAGATCCAAAGCAGGACGTGAAATTTGTTTTTTGGTGTTTGGCTGATTTCACGCACTAAGGACTTCCATTGCAGGAGAGGAGATGGGGCTCTCTGCAAATTATTATCATGCATATGTTGGTTTTGGCGTTTATGGATTTATAGTCAGCTTTTTTGTCCCTCGTTCGAATCGTTTTGGTTAAAATTTGTTGCAATTCCCTGTACTTTTGGGAAATTATAAATTTAGTCACGATTTATTATCGTATTGGTACCTGAACTTAGAAACAGTAAACCGAAATGTTACTTTTATCATGAAGAATATTTTCATAATTTCTCTAGTCAAGTTTACACTCGGGTTGATTCGTTGCACTAACTCAATAAAGGGTTTTATAAATAGTAAGTATAGAAATACAACTCGTTAAAGTAATATACATATTAGATAAAATTGTATAAAAAATATTAAAATGAAGCCTTGTTTTTTTAATCTAATTAGTGCTGTTTATTTAATATAATTTATTTTAATTACGGAATAGCTTGACAAAATTGATATTCAATTGACTCATGACACGACTCATTCAACCACTTCAATAATAATATAGATATATAGCGTTTGAAACCTAAGGTTTCATGCCAACTTACATAACTCTTGCCGCTAGGGTAGTTTTGTTCTCAATTTTATAGTTTTTATATATTTTTACTAAATTTATATAATTTTATAATATATATTTTTGTGATGCAATGTTTAAAATTACTCATAGTTCTTTCTCAACTCTTAAATAGAAGGACAATTCATTTCAGCACACTCAAATTTATGTCATCCCACACTGACAACAATACCGTTATCAAATAAGCTAGGACTATGTAAAATATAACTTGAAATGGAGCATTTGGTATGAAGGACCTAAGTAATAATAAAACTTGAAGTAGAGCAAGTAGAGCAAGCATATGCATTGTTTTATATTTTTGTAATATATTTTATTTTATTTTAATATATTATAAAATTTATATCCCATAACTTATATAGATAATACCATAATACTATGAAAACATTAAAAAAATGTTGTTTAAATTTAAAATTTTAATAAAAGAAAAACTATCCAAAATATAAAATATTAAATTAAAATAATATATTTTAAAAAATATATGTCGACCTAAAACGAGTTTCTATTAAGTTAATATAGTCGGATTTGAATAAAATTTTAAATCTATATTTCATATTGAGCTAAACTTGAACAAATGTATAATATATATATATATATAAATCCGACTTGATCCGACACTAAAGCACCTGAACTCACATAAATCATGTCACTAAACAAAATAGTTTAGTAATTTCATGAAATTGGGAAGGTGGAAACATAAACAAAAAGGTTGAACCATAAAGTTGGGTAACAAAACATTAAAAATGGTCATTAAAAGCCTCTTGTACTTCAAAAGTTTTTGAGTAGCTAAATCTCATTACTTCCTTGCTGAAATTGCCTTAATATTTTGGCAGACCTTCATTCTGCAAATTTAATGCTTCTTATCAAAGAAAGCCCCCAAGGGCCAAAATATAATACATATACATATATTTATATATTACATGAAAAAGGAAAGATTATATTTACTGTTATTGAGTACATTGAACAAAACATTACAAGTTCTTCCAAAGGATTTTCTTAAGAAGTCATAACTCGAGGAAAACGAAAATGGGTCATAGTTATATGAACCAATTGAGCTAAACCCGAGTTTGACACGAGTGTGTTAGTTTAAGAGACTTAAGGTATTGGGACACTTGGTAGGTTGCAATGTAGGGAAAGAGTGGACATACTTGCAATTAGGACAAGCAGGGGAGGATTTGGGGAGGATTACAAGAAGATGACAATTTAAACATGGCAGAGCCACCATGTTAGTGGTACTTGAAAAATGTTGTTGTTGCTTGTTGTTGTTGTTCGAGTCCACACTGGAGATCGAGCCGCCATTGAAATGTTCCGAGCCGTTGGAGCTTGTTGGTGAGATGTTGAGCTCCAGGTCTAGTTTATGATCTTTAGGCCAATTCCATGTCTTTTCCAAGGTTTTCCTGTTCATGTAGTACATTTTACCTGACTGCACAAAAAAAAAATCGAAACAACCCGATTTTACTTCGACTATTCGTTAATAATCCTCCAAATATAGGAAAAACTTTATACTCGTATAAAACATACATACACCGAAACCAACATGGTATATGCATATACATATAAACAACATGAACTAACAATGAAAGAATTCAGAGAATAAAAAAAGCAGAACATACTTCAAGATCAAGGCATTGTTCCCAATCTAATGGCAAAGGGTCTTTAACTTGAAGATCAACACTGGTTTGAAACTGTGAATCATCATTGAAGAACTGATCTGAGAAAAGCTTCCTTTTCTTTGAAGGAAAATTGAAACCTTCAACTAGATGATGATGAAGATCAGACGATGGACTAAAATTGCATGTTTTATCAGCTGAGACACATTGGCTTGAAGCCAAAGACAACTCAGTAAGTTCCATAAAAACTATGTATCTTTGGGGAAAATCATCAAACAGATAAGAGACATGCAAGGAGGGGGGATTGTAATGCTTAAAGAAGAAGGGGTTGGTTCTTAAATTGGGTTCATCAAACTCCATTAAAAAGGAGGACAGAGCCAAGCATTAAAAGTGGCAAGTAGATATCACTTTAATGCACCAAAAATTTTGCTCTCTTCTTACCAAAAAAAAAAAAAAAAAAAAAACTATTGAACATTAAAATTGAACTGAACATGACAACCTCAAAATCTAACCCCCTCCCCCCCTCTTTAAATTGGTGAAAGTTCTTCATAAATTCCTCCAACTCCCCTTCCTTTCTTCATCTTAAATTTTCATGAGTTGAGTTCTTGGGGGAGTAATTATATGTAAGAATTTGAACTTACTAGCTTTATATATATATATATATATGTGAGAGAGAGAGATGCAGGAGTGCTTCCTAGCCATTAAAAAATTGGACAGGAGACAAGGGTGAAACCAGAATATTTTCTTGGAGGACCAAACTAGAAGTAAATTATAAATGTTTGAGCGGTCAAATGTATTAAATTGTATTCTTACAATTTTTAAAGGGATTCTAAGGAATTCTACCACTTTGAGGAGGGGCCAAGGCCAGTGCCAGCCTCCCATTAACTTCGCTAACAGGACATCAAGCTAATGAGACCTCCATTGGTTGAACTAAGTGGTTGAATAAGAAAAATAAATTAAATATAATTGATATTTAATAAAATACGTATTTTATTAAAGATTTGAATAAACTATATTTAAAGGTCACTAAACTATTAATAAATCTATATTTTAGTCATTTAATTTTAAAAAGTTACAAAATGATCTCTAACTTATTTGAAACTTTTTATCTAAATCATTGGACTATTAAAATCAATGTTGTATGCCATTCTCTATTCGTATCACCAGCACCAATCGAAAGATCTTTTGCCTCTTCTTTTCTATAGTTCAGTAGCTCTTCTCCTATCTCCAGTACTGACGATTAGATCAACTTGGATCTAAGATATGTTTTCCTACTCGTCAAAGGGTACTACTGATCCATCGTACTGATCGTCGAATTGTCACTTAGAGTTCTAGCCAAACTTTTAAAAAAAGAAATTTAACAACTCAATGACTTGAATAAAAACTTTTGAATAATTCAATGACTAAAATGAAACATTTGGAATAGTTGGATGACTATTTTGTAACCTTTTGAAATTGAATGATCAAAACATAAACTTACTAATAGTTTAGTGACTTTGGGGATAATTTATCCTAAATATTTATATTCAATGTATTGACGATGTATGAGTTCATAAATTGTTTGTGAATAATGTGATGCCTTTGTTAACAAATTTAATAATTTTTTTTCATTATTCATAGTATTTAATTTTAAGAGTTATGTGTTAGCATGTAATTCACTTTGCATGTATTAAATACAAACTCTTTAACTAAATGGTACAAACTTTTTTTGTTTTTTTGGAATATAGCAGCTGATACTGTTTGGATATTGTTTGGATAGCACAGAGCAATTGAATGAAAATGTAATTATTAAGGTAATAATTATAAAGAATTGTAATTTTTTAGACGTGTTTAACTGACAGAGTGTAATTACATCTTAATTCTATATATATTTTTTTAAAAATATTGATTACTATAAAATAACTATTAGTATGATAAAAATAATTTCTAAACAAGTAATAAAAAGTTAAAATCAAATAATCATATGTTTTGTGTTAGTCTAAAAAAATAGTTGATAATACGATTACTAAAAAAGACCAGAAAATTAAATATCATATTCAATTTTATCTAATTGTTCTCGTTCATATTTGTTAGGTTATCCCCTCTTTAATATTTGACATATGCTCCTTATTATCGTTTGTTGGTCTTTAACCGAGTTCACCATCAATTCAATTTGAATCTGCATTATTAAGATTATCAAGATAAGTATGAATCATTTCAATTCCACGTATGATTGAAGTTATGAAATATGCAACATACTAGTACGATTCAACCTTGTTTTTTTATGTTATACTAAGGTGATGTTAATATAGGAAAATAAATTTTAGAACAATAAATATCTTCTAAACCACATTTGAGGATGTTTCAAATTAAAAATTTTGTGAGCTATCTATTGTGCTTGTGTCTAGTACCATTCTCTTAAATGGTATAATATCTCACGATATGGTGCAAGATAACATTTTCTATTTGCATAATTAGCATGGATTTTATAATATCTGGGTCTACAATCTAAATAGTATGTAGCTTTAATTATAAAAACTTATATAAACTTAATTTGGAGAAAGACTTATACTATGTTATATCTCTTTTTATAATACGTAAATTAAGTAGAAAATCAAAATAAAATTTATAATATACAACCTTTATAATTTTTTTTTATAAATTCTGCAAACTTTTATAACACTTCTTATAAATAATATAATTTTTTTCTATAATTTTAGAAAGTTATTTTTTATAAATAAATTCAAATAAAAAACTATAATATTTTTTTTGAAAAGTATATTATATTTATAATGTATAGCATGGACTTATAAATATTTTTTTATAATAAATATTTTAGTCATAAGTTTGGAATTTTTTTTAAGATTTAAATAATATATTTTTTGTTATAACTTTACAAAATACATAAATAATTTTTATAATATAATAAAATTTTTGTTATAATTATCCCAAACACTCATACATGTTCATGGTTATAATTTAATTTTTATAACTTATACAAAAATAACTTTTAAAATTGAATTTGCGTGTAATTACTCCAATTATACCCAAATTGGTGGGACCCACCAATTATGTTGGTTATCCAAGCAATTCCACCAAAATCCAATTACTAAGGGACTTTTCAAACACTACCTGACTATAAATTCCAAGAGTTAAATATCATCAAATATAATAACTTTCTCATAAAAGATAAGAAAAATATAGCTTGACAAATTAGATATCACAAGGAACTCCAATTGTCTTGGCAAGATAGTAGATACCCCTAACCATCATATCTTAATCTCAAAGCGACTCGTGACATCTTGCAAACTATTCAAAGATAGATGCAATCAAGAGCCCTGATTGATCTTTAGCATGGCACCATGGACCCAAAATGATAAATTTATCATTTAATATTTTAATTTTTTTATAAAATCACATATTAATATAATAATAAAATTACACTTTAACTTTTCAATAATTTATGATTCATCTATGTAACACTTAAACATTGAAGCATATATCAAAAATTAAACTCGAAAACCTTTAAATATCTACCTAAAAGTACATGAGAAAATAAAAGAAATGGGGGTACTCAATGAAATAAGCTAAGCTTAGCTTGTGTGATGATGGCAAAGGATAAATTGACTGTTCCTCCTAGAAGAACATGAGCCACCTATAAATTTGTACATGACATTAGATATCCTCAAATATTTATTAATAACCATTTTGGTATTCCTAATGTACTATACCCTAAACCATAAATACTACAATGGAAGTTCACCTATAAATTTTTTGAGTTTCAAAGTTGGTGCCGACGGTTCATATATTCGTATCGTATTTGTATAGTTTTTTTCCATTCAAAGCTTTATAGTAGAAGATATAGACTTAAGCAAATTCGAACTCACGTCTTTTAAAGTATTGTAGTAATAATCATGTCAAAAGCGAATCTAGAAATTTTTTAAGTGGGGTCGAAATTTAGTTATAAATTTTTGAGAGGTTAAAACAAAATTTTATTATTTATTAATTTATAATTCATCATTTTAAAGGGACTTAATTTTTTTTTCATTTTCGGAGGTCAAAATAGAATTTTACCACATATTAATTTATAATTTTAGTATTTTAGAAGAGACTAAATAAGTAAGTTTTCGTTTTTTGAGGGTCAAGGTCCCTGCTTACTAAAACTCCACTGACATATTTATATAAATTTTGTTCAAATAATTTATTTTTTAAAAGTTGAAACCATTTAATTATAGAATTATTACATGCATGCTCATATTTTTCTTCTTCTTAAACAAGAGAAGAGGGGAACTATCCAAATTCGAATTTTGATCGTGATATATCGGTTAAGATATTAAATTTCTTTTTCTTAGACAAGAGAAGAGGGGAATTGTCCAAATTCGAATTTTGATCATGATATATCGATTAAGATATTAAATAAATCGAAATCTTTTGCCACTAAACTAGCAACTTGGTTTCTCGTATTAGAATCAATGGGTTTAATGATTGAGTCTTAACTTGATTGGCATTGACATTATTACCTGAATAAGACGACGTGGATTCGAGCACGCTAAAGTACATTTATCTTCCTATTTAAGAGTAAAAAAATATTATGAGAAATTCTAGACATTGTATCGAAAAAATCAATAAAATTTTATATAAGTTTGTCAACAGAGTTATAATTAAGATTTCCTATCATTTAATAAATTTCAATTGTGAAATAAATACATCAATTAATTAACCAATAGAAATATAAATATATTTCCATAAATAGTATTTAATAAGTATATAACAAAGCACATGTATTTAAAGACATTTTAACAAATGATTAAGGAAACAACCTTAATACGTGGTTATAAATTACACAACATCCACCCTAATAAATTTAGTTTTTAATTTTTATCAATTTAGTCTTTATTCTTTTTTTAGTTAAATTTAGTTATTAATTTTTCAAAAATAGTCAAATTGTTATTTTTAAACGAAAATGCTAACTAAAATATTAGTTTTTTCACCGATGTTGGCATGACAACCAATGTGACAGTACGCGTATACTTTATGTTGACATGAAACTATTTATATTATATGCAACATCAACAAATAATTTAAAATTTTAAAAATAAAAAAATTAAAATTCCTTAAAAAAATAGCATGAAGTACACGTGGATTGCCATGTTTAAAAATTTAACGTTTTAGTTAGTATTTCATTAAAAAAACAACAATTCAATATTTCATTAAAAAAAACAATAATTCAACTCTTTTTGAAAAGTTGATGGTCAAATTCGAATTTTTTTAAAAGGTCAAGGGTCAAATTTAGCTCAAAAAAAAAGAAGAGCCAATTTGATAAAAGATTTAATTGTTAAGTATTAAATTTGTCATTATGCCAAAAAAGTCTAACTCGGGATAAGAAAAGAGTGGAAAATACTAAAGTATAAACCCTAATCCTGATAAATGTCACTTCTTAAAGGTGATTATTGTTAGAACCAAACAACTCTGATGTAAACTTAAAACTGTAAACCAAGATCTGTCATGTCAGATCAGTAAGAACAAAACTATAAGCGGAAACGTACCTAAATTCATTGTTGGAGATTGTCCAGAAGGTTTTGATCTTCCAATAAAATAGGTTTTTTTTTTTTTCTCTTTGTATATTTCTCTGATGAGGATGGAAAATAAATACGAGATATATCTATTTCTTGGGGAACACTACCTGTTTTAAAATAACTAATTATTAAATTAGTTTTGGATATTTATAATTTGGCCCCTCATCAACTTATAAATACTACTTATGGTATCTACACATTATTTCCATGACACTTTAATACCTATGACACTTATAACATAATTAATCACTTAATTTTGTGTCACATTTTATAATAGCATTATACATATGTGCCCATAGTTGAGCATTTTAATCCAACAATTACATTAATTATTTAGATTAATTTTCAGATTCATACATAGTTATGATCGATAGCTTATGTTACTCTAGAAGAATTCCTTTCAAGATAGATTTTACATTAAAGTGTGTTTGGTTTAAGGGATGTAAGATTACCTTTGGTAACAAGATTATAAAAATGTAAGACTACGAGGTAGATTGTCTTGTATGTTACATTATCATGTTTAGTAATTTCTTTGATATTTTTTAGTCTCAATTTCCATAAAATTACTATAAATTTTGCTTCTATTACAATTTATATATATTAATAGGTAAATATATGATGTTGAAATTAATTTATTAATCATAATTATAATAGTTCATGAAAAGTGATTGCATTACAAACTATAATTTGAAATCATAAATATAATAATAATTAATATACTAACAAATAAATATTTAAAGTAAATATAATTATAACGAAACTGATTAAAAAAAAAAAGTAAGTTCACTTATAGTCTAAGATAACTTAAGGAACAAGTGGTTTTGAGATTACATTCTATATTCCGATACTTTTACATTGCTTAAAATGTGAGATTATAAGATATTGTGGATGTTTCGAACTCAAACAAAGTAAACTTAATTCGGAATATGAATGTAACGCCCCAAAACCTGGCCTAGAAGTTTAGACTAAATATCGAAGGTTACATTGATCACCAAAGTGATCGTAGAAAATTTTTAGTTTAACCAGCTAGAAAATAAACGGTATTTAAGTTACGTAAAAACTCTCAGTTGTGAAATCCCGATTTTGCAAAAATTTTAGTCCAAAAGATGCTTACATGCGTATAACACAACATTTCGTACCACAGTATTCAAAATAAAACTTACAATTCAAACCATTTATTTATAAATGCGGAATTTATGAAAATACTTTTAAAGCCTGTTCTAAAACGTGGATGTCCGAGACCTCCGGCATGCTGAGTCCAGCAACAGTATACAAAAATACCTAAAAAAGGGAAACTGATGGGTGAGCTACACGAGCTCAGTGTAAGTTCAAAACGTGACTAACAACAGATTTACAGAAGAGAATTCCAGATAGCAGTTCAATAGCAAAACATACTTACAGAAATATACAGATTCAGAAGGTAAATTCAAGGCCAACGTTCCAACAGAACGTAACAATCAAGCACAACACATCATAGACAGAAACTCAACCGATAACCCATCAATGGGTCGATACCAAAACACTTATCATCACGAACACGGTGTTCCAAAACGTCATTACGCTAACACCTCAATACACGCAAAATCAGTCACACATGTTAAGTCAACCAGACAGAATACCAACAAATAAACTCACACCCAATCGCTTAACCATATGCTCATGAATGCAGTCAAGTAGAAAAGAAACCCACCCATCCAACCAAAACACCTCTCCGTCCCCCGATCACACCCCAAAAGAGATGTTTAAGCTCATCCAACCCAACGTACCACGTAGGACCTCGAAAGACCCATCCAACCCTACACACTACGTATGTGGACTAGGCCACTCAAATAATAATACGTAGCAAAGCTGACGTATATACAGTACAGTGTAATCCGGTAACTCGTTGTATAGATATGTTGCAGTTTAACTACCAGATTAGAACAGTCTTCCTTCTCTTCACAACCAAACCCTAAAAGTTTTATGCAATTGTATGTATGCAGACAGGTGTACAGAATCAAAATACATAGTTTCTAGTCAGTAACACACCAGTTAAACAGAGTCAGAAGTGCGCATGTACGCGAATAGTCTCACAAAATAATGAATACATCGTACAAATAGTCAAATGGAATCGGAAACACACAAACCCCACTGACCAAATACAAATTCAAAATTCAGAATCAGAAGCTTTAAGCTAATGCCTGTGTGCAAACAAACTTACCGAAACAGAACACAATGTCAGAAATGCACATGTTTAAATGTCCAGATCCAGAACCAATTGCAACGTAATCATCAAATAACACTCAAACAAATTGCCGAGCTAGCTGAAATTGTGAGTAGTACACAAGATCAAGCCAAAACAGAGTCCCGACCACCTTTACTAAGACCTAGCCAAGGGTCGGAACATACAGAAACACAATCGAGTCGTAAGCCGGTACGGTACAAAAATTGGTGAGATAAGGTCACATGACCGTGTGCAACAGCCGTGTGGAAATGCCTAGGCCGTGTGGGAGTCAACACGCCCATGTGGTAGGAGGCACACGGCCGTGTGACCTAGGGACATGGCTAGAGGTGTTCATGGGCCGGGCGGCCCGACCTAAATTTGGGAGGGTTTGGGCAAAAATATAAGCCCAAAAAATGGGCTTGGACAAAAAATAAGGCCCGTTTAAAAAAAGGAGCGGGCCTCGGGTAAGGTATTTTTGGCTCGGGCTCGGCCTGGCCCAAATTCACTAAATGACAAAAAAATCTGCTATTTTTTTTTTGAATGTTACTTTCTTGTTGTTTTCTCCCTATTTTGCTACTATATTACTATTATGTTGCTACTATTTTGTTGTTATTGATTAAATATTGTATAAAACTTATTTTATTGTTAATTTTGTTATTATTTTAAAGGCATTTGTTAATTTTATTGCTATTTTGGAGGTATTTGCTTGTTAAGTTATATCTATCTTAGTGTTATTTAAGTCTACATATTTTTTTTAAAAAATTTATTTTTAATTTGTTGGGAAATATTTATTTTGATTTTTTTAATATTTTTGATGTATTATATATATTTAAAAATTATATAAAATAATATAAAAATTTAATACGGGCGGGCTAGGCCGGGCCCGGGCTTTAGCATTTTATATGGGCCGGGCTTGGGAAAAAATTTAGGCCCATTTTTTGGGCCCATCCCGAGCCCGATGAATGGGCCTAAATTTTTAGTTGAGCTCGGCCCGAACCCGGCCCGGCTCGGCCCATGAACACCTTTAGACATGGCCGTGTGATTTGGCCATGCAACTCTCTATCCAAAAGTGCTAGATTAGGGTGCAAGGCGGACATGGCCGTGTGCCCACCAGACACGACCATGTGTTCAAAACACACGCTTGTGTGGGAACCCTAAATCTCCAAATTAGCCACACGACCGTATGGCCAGGCCGTGTGGCACCAAATCACCTAAACCCTAATTCCCAAATGCACATGTCCGTGTGCCCATGAGACATGGCCGTGTGGAAGTTGACTAAAATCCCCAATTTGGCCACACAACCATGTGGCACCAAAATTTTCCCGAAAACCTTAAATCCCAAATGTACACGGCCGTGTGAACCACCCGTGTGGGGGCACACGCTTGTGTGGTCACAAAACCACCCAAAACCAGCCTGAAAATCAAGCTTTCCGATCACTAAGTCGATCCCGAATCAAATTATTTCAAAAACATAACATAACAAACCGAATTTCATGCAACTTAACACTGATTCGAGCCTCAATTGCTCAACTACCAAATCACCCTAAAGGTTGCCGAATTCCACAACAATTCGGTACCGAGTTACACAGTTCATAACACACACATTATGTTGAAGTTCACAGAATCAACTTAGTATTTTGATAACGAAAAGAAGAGTTCAGAACCCACACCTTAATTCGCGATCAAAATGCCCAAAACAATCTACGCCTCAAACCTGCCAATTTTGACTCACACCTGACGATTTAGCGAATAATTCCTCTAACGAAAACGCTTGGAGACTCGAAAAAAAAAGATCAAAGCACCAGAAAATAAACAACAGAACAAAATTGGAAAAAGAGAGAAAATGAAAATAAAAAAAAAACTGCAGAAGAAATAGAGAAATGTGGGAACGTGTAAAACAAACCAGGGACCCAGAGACAAACTAAAACACAACCAACCACCAAACCAGCAGGCCCATTCTGAAACTACAACGCGAAAACACACATAATTGGTCGAGCTACGCGCAGACCCTAATCACAAATCTCAAAACTTCTAACCTCAAAATTCAAGGTGTTACAATGAAACTATAAGATGGACTGTTACATAAAATTAACCAAACGTACCCTAATTCTCGTTTGAATACAACTCATTAACAAGATTCATTTCGCATATTACGACTTCATATTTAACTAATAATACTCTGAGTCTATTATGAATTGTTAAAATTAGAATATTATTCAAACCCAAAAACCGAATCAAATATTTACAAATATCCAAAATCCAAAGGGCATGGATTTAGGAGTTCACTTATGTGTGTAGGTGAATTTGGTTGAACAAATTATTACTAAGAAATGCAGCAAAATTTGTGTGTTTTTCTGGTCGATGCATTAATTCACTACATTAATTGATCCAAACCCTTAAATTTTTAATTGATATTGGGTGTAGCAGTAAATGAGGAAAACCAGAACACTGCTGGCTACTTCATCTGTTTTTTATACAATTTAGGGTTTTCAACCACTTTGCCATGCATTTAACAAATATATACTTCACTGTCTTAATGTTTCATAAATTGCCTTTCTTTCCTTCCAATTCCTCTTTCACAGGGGCCCCCTCATTTGAAAAACAAAATGGTCAAATTATTTGACCCCTAAAAGTTTTTAAAAATTTTAAATTAAATAAATTTGAGTAGATTAGACTAAGGATGTTCATTTGTCGGGCCGAGAGCAAGTTCCAAAAAAAATTCTAGGCCTATCAGAACGACTCATTTCACTGTTTAAAAATTAATTTTTATTTAAATTTAATTATAAAAATATATAAACATTAACAATTTTTTTATATTTTTATTATTTCTAAGTGTCCGTTTTTCATGTAAAATGTTTTACGGAAAATATTTTCTTCATTTTCCTATGTTTGTTTAACAGAAAATAGCTTGATCAAAGGAAAATGACTTACAGTTCAACGTAAAATAAGCTATTTTTTTCTGTAAAATGTTTACTTTTTTGAAAAGCGTAAGTCATTTTTCGAAAAAAACACTTCTATAGGTAAATTTATTTTTATATAGAAATTAACTTAAATCAAGCTTAATATTATTATATTGATAATAAATTATATTTTTATTTTTAAAAATATTTAAAATATTAATATAAAATAATATATTTTTAAATATTTTTAAATATACATATTTAATTATTTATATTTAGTCATATAATAAATTATTTAATATTTTAATTTTATTTTAATTATAAATTTTAAAAACAATAATTTTAAATAATATTCTTCACATATTATTGAAAATATTCAATATTAATATCTTAATAATAAATATTTATTACAATTATAAATATATTAATAATAAATGCTTTGTAGTATAAAGGTTAAAAAATGTGATAAGTCTATATACTCTTCACAAATTTTCAATTTAGTCTTTATACTTTTATTTTCAAGAATTTAGTCCCTCTACTTTTTAGATTTGAAAATCAAGTCCAATTGTTGATATTGTTAAATTTTTTTGTCAATTTTGTTGACGCCACATTTTTAAATTAAAAAAAATCACTTGGTAGTCATGTAACTAAAAAATGACGTTGTAATAAACTTGAATTAATAAAATTTTTTTAATTAAGAAAATTTCAAATATATGTTTGTTTCGTTGAAAACAGCTTTTATGAAATAATTTTAAGAAATTTATCAAATAATAGAAAATATTTTACACAAATTTATCCAAACACAAATTATTTTCTGAAAACTATTTTCTGTAAAACAAACAGACCTTAAACAATAAAATAGGTTGGATCAGACCAATCAAAAATTGAAAAATATAAACTAAGTCCGACCAGAGTGGCCTAGGCTACCTAACTTAAGAACACCTTAATGTTAGACCGTTGACTTCCAGGTAGAACAATTAGCTGAATAATAATTAAATAAAAACAAATTTTGAATCGTCTTTTTCTTATCCTATTTTACAAATATTATACTATCATTTCTTTGGCATTGAAGCTTGAGAAAAATATTTGTAAAAATTGGAAATCGAAAAATATATTTTATTATGAATTTTTATATATTATTCGTAATTTAAATATTATACAAGATTGAAAATTTAAAAATAAATCCAAGCTAATCCGAATTATTAAAAGTTTATTCCAACCATGTTATCATCTTATACAAATAATTTACCTTAATAATTTATTTTTAAATTTTTTTTAGCTAATTTATGAATTTCATCCTTCTACGACATGAAAATTAAAATATTAGTTTATGTACGTTAATTTCTCAAAATTTGGTCATCGTAACGTACAAAAATTATGAAGCTAGTTCAATTGGGCAACACTCTTAAACTTTGTTGTTAAATGACTGACCTAAAGGTAGCAATTCAATAATTTAAATGCAAAGATTGAATTAATAAAAATCAACGGTTCAATAATTTATACGTAACAAATTAGTAGAATTAGTAATTAAATAATCTAAACTATTAAGAGCAAAGTCAAATATTCTTTTAAAAATTAAAATTGAAATAAATTTTTGAGAGTCAAAATGTAATTTTATTTTTTAATATTTGACCGTCGTTTGTGGTTGGGAGTGAGTGCTTGGCTGTTGGAAGGTTAGATTTCTTCTTCATTGGAGGTTTGGTGTGCTTTTCGGATTAGACTTATTCATGGGTTGAGTTCTAATTCAATTACAATAAATAATATTCAAGTTCAAGCTCGTTTTGACCTGATCAAACTTGTCAGCTCGTTTACTATTCAAATATTAATAAAATATTAGAAATATTTTTATATTAATATTTTTATATTTTATAATTAAATTTAAATTTATTATTTAATTCGAATTTAGACTAGGAAAATACCAAAGGATAAAGATTTTCATCTAAATTCTCTTCAAGTAGACCTATTCATGTGTTGGGCTACCTACTTAAGCTCAAAGGCCCGCCTGAAATTTGGGAGAGTTTGGGTAAAAAAATTAGACTCGTTTAAAATATGGGTTGGGATCAGGCTTGAATATTCAAGGCTCGAGCTTGACCCATTTTTAAGTTTATAATACTTTATACATTAAAAAATAAACCTGTACTAAATATATAATACTACTCTAATATAAACATTCAAATAATGTTAAGATGACTATAAAAACTTTCAATAAATAAAAAAATATAAAATTTTATAAATATTAAAATAATATAATATAAATATTTTTTTAAATTTAAAAAATAATATGGATCAGTTTAAAATGGACTTGAGTTAGTTTTTTCGCAAATATGGGCGGGATCAGACAAAATTTTAGGCCCATATTCCAGGCTGGGCTAGGCTTGGACAAGCATAAAGTATGTTAATATCATGCTTAGGCTTAACTTGAACCGATTCATGAGCACCCTTCGACAACTTAAGCAAGCCACTCGACCCATGAATAAGTTTATTCATAACCGTTGCATTTTAGTATTGGATGCCCTCTAAGCCAGGCGTTGTTTTTTTTTTTTGGGAGTGGGCCTAAAGCCCAATGGTTCCTTTTTTTTATTTCAAGTTGTGGGTCTACCAATCCCTATTGCTTGTTTGGACCTTGGTGCCACCTTATTATCTAATACAAGTTTTCTTTCAAGAATGAAATTTAGTATATGGTACAATGATGATGGTGATGAGGATGATGATGATAATTACCTACCCATAAATCAAAATTTATTAAATTATTGACCTTAAGCAAAACTTGGAAAACCCATACACTAGTTGTCTCTAAAGCACATTACCTACAAAATATGAGGCATTGACTATTAAATATTGGGGAATTTTACTTAAAATGTTTTGCCCAACTTATACTCCACCATTAATGCAAAACTTTATATAGAGGACAAACATTTTTAATTGGAGGGTAACAACATTGATTCCCTACTACACTTAAAATGCTTGCTTCAAATTCAAGCCAAGGATAGGGTTAAATTTAGGATTATAAATCAAGCTATTAGTTACTAGAATTCAGCTCAAATATCTCGTTTCAATTTTGAAGTTTAAGTTTGTCTCGATATAAAATTTTGGTAATTAGTCCAATCATTTTATAATTATTTTAATGTTATATTATTTATGATTATATTTATAATTTTTGTGAAAATCCAACTATTTAATATTAAAATTGTTGAATTATTATTGGCAGATGAGTAGATAAGCTTAGAGGTGATGAAAGACTTCTTTTAGTTATAATTTTACTTATATAATTTTGCCATTTGGCTTTTTATTTATTTATTTATTCATTTTTCCAAGTCACATTCCAACCTCACCTAATATTAGTTCCCAAAACTGAAAAAATAAATAAATAAATAAAGGTTGGGGGAAGTTTCGTTGTCAGAACTAGGGCTGCTCATGTCCTAATGTACAACTTTCCACTTTAATTTGGTTTGGTTGGATTTATCGAGTTTACGATTCAATTTGAATCGAATAAATCTTAACTAATAAATAGCTTAGATTAAAACGGATTGATCTGAAGTTTATTTTTTTCCGATGAGATAAATCGAGTTACTTATTCGATTTAGTAAAATGTTGGATAAAAATTAATTATTTTATTCAAATTTAATTATAAAAAATCGAGTTGTGATCTGATTCACTGATAATTTTAGTCTAACTTTAACAAAACAAAAACAAAATTGAAAAGTAAAATGGTGTTTCTGTGGGCAAAACTTGCAATAAATATCCAAATGCTGGTAGACAAAATGCAAAAGGATAGGTTGCATTGCTTGGGTGTAAAAGATTAGTTGAAGTTGAAGGAGCCCACAGGTTTAAAGTGTATAAGCTACATTTGGATACCCCCAAATTCGTCAATTCTTTAAATAGACCACATGCCATTTTAATATTATATATATGGTACAAAAGTTTAAGCTAGGTGAAAGAGAAAACCCCTTTTTTGTCAATAACTAACAAGTGGACGTGAGTTTGAGTGTGCTAAAGTGTATTATTCTCTTATTTATGAGTTGATGAGAGACTATGAATAATTCTAAATATTGTAAAAAAAAAAAGATAGATATATAGAAATCTACTAGTGATTGATTTTTATTTTTTTATTTTAAAAAGCAACAAAGGATATAATTACATAATATGTGTGTATAGATGATAGGAGGGTTAAAACAATAGATGAAAATGAAGGCGATGGTCAATTATAAAGGAAATTAGTGAATTCTATTCCTTAGAAAAAGAAGAGCCACCTAACATTTCAGTCAGTCACCTATTGTCCTTTCTTTTATCATTTCGTGCTCAATTCATGAACACCATTACTCATTTATTGTGTATATAAAAGTGACTCGAATTCTTTATATATAAATATATTAAAAAACTAATATTGTATCAATCCAATTATTCATTCTTAGACTTCTGAGAAATTAGATGAATATGGTTGTTACGTACACATTAACCCCATTTTTTTCATTCTTGAAATCAACTTTTTAAAGATTACATTTTGGTCCTTATATTGTAAAAATAATTAGAAAAATTCTTATACATTAAAAAATTGAACAAAAATGATCAATTTCATAATAGTTGAAAAAGATGGTAATTTTATGAGACTGATCTAACAAAATGATGCAGTATTGATTTCAAAATATGATGTTGCATTTTTAAGTGACAAGACATGTTCATTCGGCTCGTTGTAGCTTAAAAAAATCGAGTTGTTACATTTTAAGCAACCCGATTTTATACTCCATCCCCAGTTAAATGCAATATTTCAAATTTTTGAAGCTACAATAGATCAGGTGAACATGGCACACTTAAAATTTTCACATCATAAATTAATCTAATGCCACATCGTTTAATTAAGTCTATCCCATAATATTAACAATTTTTTCAACCGTTATACTAAGACCTTCATACTCTTTATAAAATATAAAGGCTAAAATGCGATCCATGTTTGGTCATTTTACCCAACTTTAAAGGTATATTGTTAATTTCTTAAACTCCTTAAAGTCTCAAGAAGCAAAATTATTTTATGGATTAAGCTCATTGTAGGTGCTGATCATATCCACTCTTTTTGACATAATACTTAGAATTACCTATAGTTTCTCCTCAACCCATAAATAGGAGGATAATGTGCTTCAGCACACTCAAACTTTTATCCTCTTGCATTAGTAACAATGCTCAAATTAAGATTAATTAGATGCATAAAGTTGTTGCAATGGGGGGATTTTCAAAAGGTAATTTTGTTTAGAAATGTGATTTTCTAAGGGTAAATTGTTTAATTAGGGATGTAACTTTCAACTTGGAATATTCATGAATGACATTCCAACAACCTTATCCTATAACCCATTGTATTAAGTTGCTTCTTTTACCTTATCTCTTTGATTTTTTAAATTGGTTTAGGTGAAGGAAAAAAAAAGGGGTTTGAAACTAATGTCATGAGAATGAATTACACAATAGGAAGTCCCTATGGCCGTTGTGATGTTGAAATTAGGGTTTCAATTTTATTTCTACCCTTTTGAAAACAAAGGTATTTTGAGAAAATATTTTTATTTTATTTCTTATGACGTTGGAAAATTGACGGTGAAATTAAACAATCATTGATTTATGTAGAAATTATGTGAGATTTTGGCGAAAATGACATCGACTAAAATTTAATAAACGTGGAAACTTGTCACTAGCTAAATATTTAAAAAATTATTTACTTTCGATAAATATTAAAATTTTTAAAAAATACACTTGCATATTTTTAAGAGAAAAAAATTAAAATTAATTGATATATTGGTGGTGTAGTTCTAATTAAAATTAAAATTGTCATAAATTATGAATTTATGGTGAATTTAGAAAAAAATTAGGGGTGAATTTTAATTATAAAATTTAAGAGATCAAAACATAATTTTATTATTTTTAAAAAATTAAAAATATTTTTTTATTTTTTGGAATCAAAGCATAATTTTATTATATATTGATTTATAATTTCATTATTTATAAGAGAATAAACTGTAAATTTTTTATTCGAGGGGCAAAGCTAAAATTAATAAAAGTAGTGGTGTAATTACACTTTTAAGCTCTCTTAAAAATAACAATTCAATATAAATCTTTTTAGTTTTGGCCAAAAAAGTGCATTTCAGACCCCTAAAAAATAAAAAGTTTGTTTTTAGTCCATTTTTTAAAAAATTATCTCAATCCCTAACATAAATTTCCTTACATTCTTCTTTTATATGATAATTTCTTAAATCCCATAGCACTAAACTTTAAATTAAAGGAAAATGAAAAAAAAATAAGTAAATATTTATTACAACAAATTATAAAATAAAAAATAAAACCCATTTCTTAAAAAATCTATATTTTATAGAAATGTTGTAAATTTAACCTAATGATAAAAAAAAATAATTTTTTTGAGAAAATACATAAATGATATTATGAATTTTTGTTATAGAATTATAATAAAATATATTATAACCCAATCCAAAGTCCGACTCGAAAATCTCTCTCATATACATTTTTAAAGACCCTTTTTAAGGGGGGACTACACTCCAAACACTCCATTTTATGAGATCTTCTTCTTCTCTGCCCCCCTTCTTCTCCATTTCCCATTTTTTTTCTTATAATTGAAAAGCAAAATCTAAATTGTCAATGATAGAAAATGTGTAAAAGCAAAATTGCCAATGGAAAAAAGACAGACATGCAAAAACATTTTTTGTCCATAATTTCAAAGCACCAGCTGGGGGGATTGTTAATAGGCACAACATTGAATAATCATTAAGCAAATTTGACCAATCAAAAATTTATTTATTTATTAATTACGGTTAATATATGATATACAGCTAGTAGTGCTGAATCACACGAAAGAATGATAATGATACATATCAACTTGTTTATTTTTTTAATTTATTTTTTTCGATTAATTAAAAATAAAATTATTTATATTTATTTCTAATGTAATATATTATATCGCCAAACGGATATAAAAAAATAATTATTTTAAAATGTAGGTTAGATAAGACAAGTTGGACAGTCTCTCGAGTAAAAAAAATGGTATGCACAGAGTTTTTATTTAGTTATTTATTTTGTCTTGGAAGCATTAATGATGGAAATTTTTAGGTTTAATTCTAAATTTCATCTTTATATTTTATGAAAATTAGAAAGTTAGTCCCTCTGTTTTTAGAATTTGATCTTTGTACGTCACAAAAATCGAGAAATTAGTTCAATTGTTGGTAAGTGCATGAATTTTAACTGTTGAATTTGTTAATTTCTTGCATATAAATTGTTGAACTGTTGATTTTCGCTAAGAATTTCATCCTTATATTTTATGAGAAATTAGTTCTGTTGTTAGTAGACACATGAACTATAATTGCTGAATTTTGTTAATTTCTCACATACAAATTGTTGAATTGTTGATTTCTGTTAATGTTTAGCATATAACTTCCTAAATTTATGATTTCCAGGTCAACAATTTAATGATAAGGTTTAACAATATTACTCAATTAGACCAAGTTCTCAGCTTTCATAAGATACGAGGATCAAATTCTAACAAATAAAATTAAAGGACTAACATTTTAGTTTTCATAAAGAGAAGGGATGAATATCAAAATTAGACCATTTATCATAACAATATGTTGACCTAATGAATATTTTATGAAATGGATTCCGTTGGTAAAAAAATATTATTAATTTCGTCGGTAATTGTGGAGAAAAAGGATTTTATTATCATGTGTCGAAGATTCGTTAGTATTCCTTAATTAACAATACGTGGATATATATAGTGACGAAAAGTCCATGAAATTGTGTTGCTTACTATATGCTGTTCCCCAACGGTCCAATTTCTCTTGGAACAAAATTTTTTCCCCTAGGATCTCGAATTTGTAGTAGTTATATTGAATTCTGATTATTTTGATTAGAATCAAGTCGTATTAGATATTGAAATAGCCATGAAGGATAAGTAGAAGCCTTGGCCACCTAAAATGGTAAAATTTTATAAATTATAAATTAGTTCAATGGAGCGGCGTGAAAGTAAATAGTGCTAAATTTACCACCACTCCACAGTTGGCACGTTTTTCTCCAACACCCACTTCACTCCACTATGGATGCATAATCTTGAAAACTACTATCACCTCCATGAATGTATATGTTGGATATATCCATTCCCGTCCCACCTCACCTCGCTCTGCTTCAATTTAAACTTTGCTACTTATCTTTAATGTTTTCAATATTTTCAAAGTCAAGTAAATATTTAATCATAATTCTTCAAAAAAATATTTAAATATAAAATATATAGATTTCTTTCTATATTATGTTGTTACATTTTTACCATTTTAATAGTTTATATATACAAGGATAAAATGGTGATTTCATATAGCAGAATTGGCTGGGGTGGGGCAAGCAATTACCATAACCATTCCATACCCACTATCCAGAAGAAAAATTCCATCCCACCCTACTTCTCATCCACTTTTCAAACGGACTGGTTCAGAATACATCGGGCTATTTAAGTTTTGTCATCCCTATTAACTGAGTGGTTAATTAAAGGTTTTAGCAATACAATTGATTGGGGTTCGAATCTCACTATATGTATATTTTTATTAAATTTTTAAAAATAAAAAAGACTAAACTACCATTGAATAATATAAGTTATTTTAATTACGGAATGACATTTTTGTAATTTAATAACTGAGTTAATAACCCGATTGGGGGCAACATTAACCCAATAAAACACTTAAATAAAAAGTATGAAAAATGAATCTTGACTCACTTAAAAGTTTATAATTCAACGTACGTTAATCACCGTAAAGAGATTGGGACATTAGCCTCCTTATAATTCGCCTCACAGGTGTTCATATTTATGCCTAACACTTTGGTTGGACTGTCTTTTTCATTAGTTTCGCCTTTAGCCTTTAGGTTGCTGGATATATATATATATATATATATAAAGTTCTTGAAGCTTAATTTTCAAGTAAGAATTTGTGCATACGTTATCATTGTCTGTACTTGCTTAGCATCCCAATATTTAAAACGACACTATTCCTTTCCTTCTATGGTCGAGGAAACAAAAAAAGAAAAATGGAAAATATTTTTGGGTAAATTATATTTACGGTTACTAAATTATTAGTAAGTTTACGTTTTATTTACTCAACTTCAAAAGGTTACAAAATGGTTACTGAATTATTCGAAAGTTTTCATTTAAGTAATTGGATTGTTAATTTTTTTTTAATTGTCCATCTAGCAGCTCAAAGCGATAAATTGACGATTGGTATGGCAGTGGCGAATCTAGGGGGCTGGCAGCCTGGCAGGGGCCCGGCCCCCCTCAAATGTAAAATTTCTATTTAGGCCCTTGATATTTTTTAAATATTTTAAATTAATAAAGGTAAAATTACACTTTTACCCGCCTAAAATTATAAAAATTCAATTTAATCCTTTAAAAATTATAAAGATATAGGGTATAAAAAATTAAAATTTCATCCGGCCCCCCTAAAAAATTATTCTAGCTTCGCCCCTGTGGTATGGTGGATCAATACCCATTGACAAGTAGACAAACATATCTTAGGGCTTAGATCAATACCCATTGACAAGTAGAAAATAATTTTTTGGGTAAACTACATTTAAGGTTATTAAATTATTAGTAAGTTTACGTTTTAGTCACTCAACTTCAAAATGTTACAAAATTGTTATTGAAATATTCGAAAGTTTTCAATTAAGTCATTGACTGTTAAGTTTTTTTTTTAATTGTCCAGTTAGCAGTTCAAAGTGACAAATTAACGATTAGTACGATGGATCAATATCCATTGGCGAGTAGAAAAACATACCTTAGAGCTTAGATCCAAGTCGATCTGACGATTAGTGTAAGAGATTAAAAAAAAACTATTTAGATTTTGGTTCGCAAATTCATGACTTTCAAAACTATTTCTTGAAAAAAATTTGAACTGTAGAAGAGAAGGGGAATGAGAGCTTTTGATTGGTATAGGCGGTGCGAACAGGGAAGGCCATACCACAACAATTTTAACACCCAATGACTAAATGAAAACTTTTGAATAGTTCAATGATTATTTTATAACTTAAATAGGAGGGTAATGCGCTTCAACGCACTCGAACCCACGTCCTCTTGCATTGGCAACAATATTAATGCCAGTCAAACTAAGACTCAAACAATTTATTTATAATTACTTTTTGAAACATAATATTTTTATAATTAATATTAACTTAAAACCTTAAAATACAAGTCAACACAATTCTTTTTTTCTTTTTTCATATTGAAAAGGCTTTGGACTTGATAAAGTGACCCTTTAACAGCAAGATTTAAGGCAGAAATTAGATATATCTTGTCTTTGTGCATCAAGAAATACAATTTTTGACAATAATTTTAAATTATAACCCTACATGCTGAAAAAATAAATAATTCCAAAATTAAATGATTTTTTTATAAAACTTGTACCAATAATCTAAATTTTGTTTTGTTATTTTCTTAAAAATGATATGTACTTAATTATTTTGCTTGGTCTCTTGGTTAACCAAGTAATTTTTAAATTAATTTAGTACAAAAATGGTTCACGAGTCAAGTTGAAAAAAAGGTCATATTTAGGGATCAGTCCATTTCTTAAATATATTTTCTTTTCGAGATAATAACTTTATGGTTAAATTCTATAGGAGGCCCCTTTACTATGCATTTTCAGTGGATTTAGTCCCTTCACTACAATTTGAGGAACTAAAATGTAATTTTACTATTATATTAAAAGAACTATTTTTTTATTATTTTTCTTTATATTTTTTGGAGGGGGTATGGCCACTACGTGCCCCCTCCCTCCACCCCTACTTAATTGTTCAAAAACTTCTTCAAACCTCAAATTAACTATATATTATTTAAATTAAAATTAAGTATGGAATATAATTAGGTTGTTTGATAAATATATAATTTTTGAGCCATGTTTTTCTCGTATCCCCTGGAGAGAAAATGTTGGAGGTATTTATACATGCTCCTATCGTTGCTATTACAACTCATAATTGGGTTCACCATTTTGTCTCATCCCTGGGGCCTTCGGTATTGACATTTCCTGTTTCTGGTGTTGACATTCTCTATGCGTCTCCTGGCTTGCTGGACGCTTGTCTGCGTCGCACGTGGTCCTTTCTGATCCTGGGGCTAACATCCTCAGCGAGCTCCATACCCGTTGGTCACGAGTTTAGATTACTCGTAGGCTCACAATCCTTCCTACCAGGTGTGCCCGCGAACTCTTCTTGCGAGCTGTCTTGGCGAATACGCCTCTCCCGAGTCGGGTCTATCCGGGTCAAGGGTCGGAGACCCGAATCCTTTTAGGACATTTGGGTTGGTGGTTACAGATATATAACAATAATAATTTTTATTCTATATTTTATCGTTAAATTTTAAACATTTTACATTATTCTAAAAAAAATCAAATTTTAAACATAATTTTTAATTGGATAACACAATTTTAAAATAAATAAAATAAAACTGAATCAATTGAAAATATTCTTCATTAAGTGATAAGTAACTTTTATTTACTTATAATTTTTCACACTTTTTTAATAAAAAAATTCTATCAAGTTATTTTTATCTTGAGTTATTAAATACACGTCTAAAAAAACTTTGAAAATATTAATTGTCAAATGATTTAAAATTTTTCAACAATTTATCGAAAAGGTCTAAATTAAAGGATATTTCGTATTTACGTAATTAAACACACAACTTTCAAGTCGCTGCAATAGTAATGATACCAACTAAATTAAGACTTAGTTAACTATACTTACTCTGATCTTAACAATTTTTTATTGTTACTAATTTTTAATATAATCACAATTAGTGTCGGTAATTAAACAAAGATAAAAATTAAGTACTAAACGAATCCTCAGATTGCACATTGCACATTGCAATTAATAATATGAATAAAACTTAAACAATTTAACAAAATATCATAAGAAGGGACAAATAGCAGACAATGAATCAAACAACTATCCTTACATTTTATACATTTAATTTTTTGTTTTTTAGCTACGGTTAACTATTTTATTACCGACGGTAAGGTGACTCATATACATAAAGCCAATTAACAAGTGAAAATTGGATTCACTATCATGAATTATTTTATGTATTCTTTCCACTACATCATTCAATTCATGATTCATTTTTAATTATTTAATGATATTTCAATAATTTTTCGTGTCATTAACACATAATTTTGGTAATTTTTTATCTCAAACCCGAATTTAAACCCTAAACCTTGAACCTTAATACATGAAAAAAAGTATATGTCAATGACATGGAAAAATTATTAAAATTTCATTACATAATTAGAAAAGAACCATGAATGGTGTGGTGGGAAGGGTCCATCAAATAATTTCTCGTGGATAGGGGGTTATATAAACAATAATTTGATTTTAATTTCCAGATAAATAAATACTTTAAAATGCTTTGAGATTCTATATTCGAGTCTCATTCTATATAAATTTAGTGGAGTTTTTAATCATTATTTATTTTTGTTTAAGTCTCGTTATGTGTGTCATATTCCTATTTTTTTAAATCTAAATCTTAATGTATTTCGATTATTAATTTGATTGTGCTTTTGTAACACTGATTTTGGTTAGAATTACTTAATTTGTATCATATTTGTAATCGTAATTGTGACTATATAGATTGATAGGTAGATTAATTCAAGCATTCGGATCAAATTAATTGATTAGTTATTTAAAAAGTAGCAGTGAAGTTAGATTTTTTTTTTTAGGGGAAGAGAAGTAAGATTAAGCTGTATATTTTTACGAGAACTAAAATGTAATTTAACTATTTTAATAGTTTATATCTTTATAATTTTTTAAATGACTAAATTAAAATTTAATATTTTTAAGGTAAAATATAATTTTACTATATACTAACATAAAAATTTTATTAATTTTAAAAGGCCAAAAGTATTATTTTTAAAAAAACGACCGAAAGGAAAATTATTTCATTTAATCAAAGGGGACTAAGACCCTTCCTACCTCACTTGGCTTCATCTTTGGATAAGACTCAAACTTATATATTTAAAATTTGGAGACCTACTTCAACAAGATTGGATGATACGATTAACACATGTGTCCAGAGAGGACAACATGATAGTAGATAAATTGACAAAAATGGTGTTCTTAAGACCGTTGGATAAAAATATATTCAAACAATCACCAGATAAAATCCTTCAAGTATTGCATGACGATTTTTCTAACATAATATACTATAAAATTACCTTACTTTTAATCTTTGTTTGTAAAAAAAAAAATATAGAGACCTCAATCATCGTTGAAGTTACCAAAACCTACTTAGCAATTATTTAAAAATTTTAAATATTTACACTTATTCTTACTAAAATTGGCATCCAAGCTGTAATGGAAGTGAAAATTTTTATTAAAAATTAATGAAAGAGAAAGTTGTTTCTGGTTATTGATTAAAAACGGCATCCAAGATGTGACGAAAGTGGAGAAACAATTATTAAGAATATATGAAAGAGAACGTTATTTTTGTGGTTATTGATTACAAGAACATGGGTAGTCATTAGAAAGGATTAGATTTAATTTAATTTTTAATTTAAATAATGTAGAAGATACCCTTAGACTAAATGTTTATTTTAATTTTGCTTTTCGTGTAATTTTTAAATAATTTTATATTATTTAATTTGTAATATTAAATTGAGGATTAAGTCTTAACTCGATTGATATGAGTATTATTGTCAATAGAAGAGGACGTGAGTTCGAGTGCGCTGAAACGCATTATCCTCCTATTTATGGGTTGGGGAGAGGTTATGAGTAATTTTCTTAAAAGGAGTAGATATGATCGGAACCTATAATAACTTCTTTTGCCCCTATCAATATTTAATATATAATATATATTTTTACAATTAAATTTAAATAGAATTATAGGTAAAAAGACGTCTTTCGCCCCTCTTAATTTTGTAAGTGAGCAATTAAGTGTAATTAATTTTGGTGTTAACGTCTTTTGTAAATTGTACTTAATTTTGATGGGTATAACAATAAATTTAGTCCTCAATGTTTACATGTTTTGTTAATTTAGTATTGATACTAAAAAATTTATCAAATTTAGCTTCAACATTTACATATTTACACAAATGTTGCAGGCTAAATTTATTAAATTATAATCAAATTGATAGGTTGTGTAAACTTTGAGGGTTAAATTTATTATTATACCAATTAAAATTATGCACAATTGACGAAAAACGTTAACATCATAATTAATTATTCTTAATTGCTCATTTTCGATATTATCAAAGATTAAACTGTTCTAATTTTTTTGAGAGAGACTGGATAAATTTTTTTACCAAAATTTTATAATAACATGATCTATACTAACTCAAATTGCTAAAATCATTGGAAATTAAAAAAAAAAATCGATAACCATATTGAGTTTCGATTAAATTCAAAGTCAAATCAGATCAAACCAAACTTCTCTAATATTATTTTTTTTATTCGTAAAAGTCGAACTCAAAACCTATCCTATTAATCCACTCACAACCATAAAATTTTTAACATAAATTGCAAAAAAGAAAAAGAAAAAAGAATATTAATGAAAATAAATAAACAATGTGAAGCGACGAAGGGAAATGAGAGAAAATATGAATGAAATATATAAATCGAATATCAATGCCATCCATGTGACAAATCATGGGGTCAATGTTAATTGGATTTGATGCTGATTTAGTGATCTATTAGGACCCAATTGTATCACTTCAATTAAGTTTTTTTTTCTTAATTATGGCTTAAAATATATAATTAAAATAATTAATCTCATTACGTAGCAATAAACCCAGGGATACTGTCTCACCATTTTCCAATTTTAGGGTTTAAAAATGGGTCTTTGCCATTTTCAAAATATCTCAATTTAGACATTTATGATAAATTTTATCTTTACTTTTATTGGTTCATAATACAAATATTTAACTTTGTTTTTGATATACTAAAAATATTTTTTTTTTTTTGAACTTACAAAAAATATGGTCTAATTTGATTTTCGTCCCTCTATTTTACAGAAGCTAAGAAGTTAGTTCTTTGACTTTAATTTGTCAAAATTTGATCTTCATAATTCGATAATGTTTTTAAACCCGTTTTTTTTAAATTGATAACTTAGAGACTGGAAATTCAACCCAATAAATTAGTAAAAATTAGAGTTTAAGTTAATGTGTTTACGAACAATTACCTACACTAACTTCTCAATTTTTGTAGAGTACGATGACCAAATTTTGATAAATTAAAGTAAACAGACTAATTTTTCAATTTTCGTAAAGTAGAGTGATGTAAATCTTTAAATTTATTTTTATTTTCTTGTTTTCGTTTACGAAATTAAAATTCTATTAATATAAGCAAAATAATTTCATTGAAACAATTCCAAAAAAGACTAAAAGCTGTTACCTCCTATGCATGTATCTGCAAAGATACACTAAAGAAAATTTTGACCTAATTTTATGGAAAAATCCAACCCCATCAAAGACTAAAAACAGTTTATCGTCTAATCCAACAATTGTTTTTAAAACTTTTTAAAGGTAGGGATAGTTTAAAAATCAAATTCGGAGTCGATGTAATTTGGATAGGCGGTGCGTTTATTTTCGATAAAGTTAAAAACAACGGTAACAATGAGATTAATTAATGTAACTGTAAGGTAAAAGATTCCACCACACTATAGGTACATTGAATTCAAAGGAAGCCTAAATCGAAAAAAGCAACAATTGATTATATCGAGGAAATTACTTTTTAAAAAATTAAAATATTACATAAATTATGAGTTAAGCATGACTAATCTAGAGATAAATAATGCAACAAATTTAGCCAAATTAGATACTTAAATAGAAATTTTAGTTACTAAAATTTAATGCTAAATTGAAAGTGGTCCTTGTGATGACTTCAACTTCAATATTTTACTAAATTTAATATAATCTTTCCCTTTATTGTGCCTCTTAGTTTCTCATATAATTCCCACATTATTAGCATTGAAAAGGACATTTTCACTACCATCTTCTTTTATCTTCTCCCCCCCCCCCCAATTCACATAAAAAAAAATATATTAATAAAAAATGATTTATTTTTTTAACAAAAATATAATTTATATTAAATGTGGAATGACAACTTCTTTTTGGGTTAGAATTAAATTGTATGATTTTATAAGAGTTAAACTATAATTTCACTATTTTAATGGTTCATATCATTATATTTTTGAAAGGTTTAAAATAAATTTTTATCATTTTTTGAGGTTAATGTGCAATTTTACCATTTATTAATTTAAAACTTTATAAATCTTAAAGGGTCAAATTTTAAAATTTCAATTTTAAGAGAGGCCGGGTACCTGTCCAAGGGTGAAGCCAAAAACCTTTTTCAAGGGGGTCAAAATTAAATTGTAATTTTTGCAATTGTAAAAATGCAATTTCACAATTTTAATAGCCTATATATTTATAGGATTAAATTAAATTTTTATCATTTTTAGGGGGGCTAATGTGCAATTTTACTTTTACTAATTTAAAATTTTAAAAATCTTAAAAGGCCTATATATAAAATTTTCATTTTAGAGGGCTCGGTTTTAGAGGGCTCGGGACCCCTGACAGCCCCCTAAATTCGCCTCTGTACCTTTCAACCATCTACTTTCATTTCTATTTTTGTATCTGTTTTACAATTTATATTTAAAATTTATGGTGTTCACAATTCATATTTGAGATTTGTTGCTCATCATACTGATTTAAATGTTTATTACATTCAAATGTTTTCATTTCTATTCGTATTCAAATCCACCTTTTAACACACTCCAAATTGGACTTTTCAATGGTTTTTACTTACACGCCATTGACTATATAAGAGGATATATATACACATACATATATATTAATCTCTTAGGATATTGGAAAAAATTATTTTAGTTTTTTCTTTGGGAAAATTATCAACCATGCAGATTATGAAAATTGTTTTAAGGGTGAATTATAAATTATTAAGAGAGTTAAAGAATAATTTTATCATCATATTAACATGTAATTTTATAAAATTTAAGAGGTTAAATGATAAATTTCTTATTTTTTTAGGGTAAAGTCACTATTTGCCCCTTTGATTTTTTAAATTTATGAACATTAACCAAATTAGATGTGTTTTTTTTCGAACAATCTCATTATAGGTTCTGATCATATCTGTTTTTTTTACACAATGTCAAAAACTACCCATAACTCCTCTTCAACCCATAAATAAGAGGATAATGTGTTTCAGCACATTCGAACTCACGTCTCGATTGACAGTAGTTAAGTTTTTTTTTAAATAATAAGGGATTTAATTTATGGATGACAAATGGGATTGATCTAGATTTATACCAAGTTACTAACTACATTATTTATTAATAAAAAAGAAAGTAGGATTTAATTACTCTTAACAGATCATTAATTGTACAATTGTTTTTTCGTATAAAGAAAGACTTGAGATTAAAGATAGTAATAATAAATTGAATTTAAACTCTTAATTTATGGATGATAAATGGATGATAAATGGGATTGATCTAGATTTATACCAAGTTACTAACTACATTATTTATTAATAATAAAAAGTAGGGTTTAATTACTCTTAACAGATCATTAATTGTACAATTGTTTTTTCGTATAAAGAAAGACTTGAGATTACAGATAGTAATAATAATTGGAATTTAAACTCTTAATTTATTGAATTTTATCTTATAAAAATATATGTAACAACTAAATGAAATAAATTATTGTTTAAATTTATTATAATATATCTAGGACAGCTAATTTTGTGTAACAACTACATTGTTTGAGAGTATATTGAAAAGTTGACTTTCTCGACATTGAAGCTTCCATGTTTCATTTTCTAAAGAATTAGTTATAAAATAATTATGAAATTTTTAAAAAAAAATAGTGTTTTAGTAAATATATGGGTACCAGAGCGGATTTTATCTAAATCGATCTCGACCCAACCTTGAAAATTTTAATAGAAAAACCACCACACCCTACTTCAAAACCCGTCCAAAAAAGAATCCTTACCCTTATATGATAGGAACGAATCAAAATTTGTCGAATTCGAGATTTTCTTTTGCCACCTCTAGTGTAATAGTTTATTTTTATATTTAACCATTGGATGCCTTTGGAGAAGGGTTGTGTCAAATTAAATACAAATGGTGTTGTTTTGGATAACACTAATAGCGCGTCAATAGGAAGAGTTTTCAGAAACTGGTCTGCAAATTGGTTACATGGCTTCACAATGAGAATCGGGAGAGAATTTTTAAAGTTGAATCAATTTTGGTCGGAGAGATTATTATTAATAGGATGACAAAGTTGTGATTGATTGACAAGTTCCTAAAACGCAATTGGAATGTGCGAGTTCAGTATATTTCTAGAGACCATTTCACTAGTTTATAATCGTCATTGATCGACAATCCTTTGCATGGGAAAAAAATTTATATGTTATGTGACAATAATCAAATCTAAAACACCAAAAAAAATTAAATAGGATTGAAGAAATAAATTTAGCGGAATTTTAGGAGAATGGGGACATGTCTGGTCATGTTGTAAGAAACTTGAAATTATTATACCTTGCACGAAAATGGAATTCAATACAATTATTTTTCACTTTTTTTTTTCATTTTAATTTTCAATTATAATTAAAATCTCCAGCAAAAGCTGAACTGCCACTTGATTGAATTTCACATGCCATTACCTCATAATTGAGAAATCACATGGATTTTCAGCAAAAAGAAATATTAAAAATAAATAATTTTTAATAAAAATTAAAGTCATTGAGTTAGTCGTGGTGGGTGTATATATACATATATGAACGTGCCTTTTTTTTATTCATAAACGTGCATAGTTTAAAAAAATTATTTAATTATTATACTTAGTAAAAAAATTTTGATAAATAAATAACATTACAACTTGCCAAGGAATAATTTATGTTTTTTAAAGTAATTACCACATAATTTTTTATGAGAAAAGACTGTATTAAACAGTGACGTCACGTCTTCTGTATTTTTTTAATAATTTGATGTCATGTCAGTATATTCATTCTAAAAAAATCAAGTCCAAATGAAAATCTTAATAAAATTACTGATGTGATATTAAATTATTGAAAATAGATAATATCATTGTTTCATACCATCTTTAATATAATTATGATATTAATACACGAATTATCAGGTATAATTAATGGTAGTCAAGAATTTTGTAATATTAGTCACATGTTGAAAAATGACAAATTATTAAAATATATTTTATCTAAATTAATTCAATGTTTCTTTAATTTAATTAATGTTGGAATCGATTAAATTATTGATTTTTGATCTGATTATTTTGTTTGTGTGTTAACAGTCATGTTTTTAAGATGAACCGTTGGATGAAAATGGATGGAAAGGGAAAGAATGTAGCACGAAATTTCTTTCTACTATCAGCCAACTTCATAGCAAAAATAAATAAATGAAAGCAGAAGAGGAAGCAGCCTCTTCTTTTGTTTGATTTATATATATATATTTTCTAAGTTGTTGGAAAGAAATTTGAATTATTTTTGTCCCTAACTGCTCCTGAAAAGATGCTTGAAAAATGGGGGATTAATTTTACAGATACTTATTTACTAAAAATGTTTATAAAATTATGTTGTTTTGGATCGAATTTTGGGGTTTAGATTAATTAAATTAAAAATTAATTGAATTTGTCTCTTGTGAACAGCACTCCATCAATGACTATTTCTATTATATATAGTCCAACCATTGCATGCAAGCTTTAACTCAATACACACCACCATAATCAAAAAATAACGTTGCCTCTCCCTTTTCATTTTTCTCTTTCGAGTAAGGGAATTTTAAGAAATTCTAGGCACATTGGCCGCTGGTGGTGTTCTTTGGTAGTCATCCATGATGGTTCCGCGGGGTAACCCGGCGAGGGGCCGGTTTTGGCCTCAAATGTTAATGGCTATGGCTGTTGCTGTAGTTGTTCTTGCGAGCAATGTAGGTTCAGTGTCTGCTGATGCATATATTTATGCATCACCTCCTCCGCCTTATGAGTATAAGTCACCGCCACCGCCTTCTCCTTCTCCACCACCGCCTTATGTGTATAAATCTCCGCCACCACCTTCGCCTTCTCCTCCACCTCCATATGTGTACAAGTCTCCACCACCACCACCTAAACATGAGGAGAAGCCTTATGAATACAAGTCTCCACCACCACCACCAAAGGAGAAGCCTTATGAGTACAAGTCTCCACCCCCGCCATCACCTTCTCCTCCACCTCCTTATGAGTACAAATCTCCACCACCTCCATCACCTTCTCCACCACCTCCTTATATGTACAAGTCTCCACCACCACCACCAAAGCATGAGGAGAAGCCTTATGAATACAAGTCTCCACCACCACCACCGAAGGAGAAGCCTTATGAATACAAGTCTCCACCACCACCACCGAAGGAGAAGCCTTATGAGTACAAATCTCCACCACCTCCATCACCATCACCACCACCTCCATACTACTACAAGTCCCCACCACCACCACCAAAGCATGAAGAACAACCACCATACTACTACAAGTCACCTCCTCCTCCATCTCCATCACCACCTCCTCCATACTACTACAAGTCTCCACCACCACCAAAACACGTAGAGCAACCCCCGTACTACTACAAGTCTCCTCCTCCTCCATCACCCTCACCGCCACCACCTTACTACTATAAATCTCCACCACCACCTTCACCATCTCCACCACCTCCTTACTACTACAAGTCCCCACCACCTCCATCTCCATCACCACCTCCTCCATACTACTACAAATCTCCACCACCACCACCAAAGCATGAAGAACAACCCCCATACTACTACAAGTCTCCACCACCACCTTCACCATCTCCTCCACCACCTTACTACTACAAATCTCCACCACCACCACCAAAGCATGAAGAACAACCCCCATACTACTACAAGTCTCCACCACCACCTTCACCATCTCCTCCACCACCTTACTACTACAAATCTCCACCACCACCACCAAAGCATGAAGAACAACCCCCATACTACTACAAGTCTCCACCACCACCTTCACCATCTCCTCCACCACCTTACTACTACAAATCTCCACCACCACCCCTGCATTACGTCTCACCACCATACTACTACAAATCTCCACCACCACCAGTGAAGTCTCCTCCCTACTACTACCATTCTCCTCCACCACCAACTCCTTACTACCCCCACCCCCACCCCCATCCTTACCCCCACCCACATCCGCTCATAGTCAGGGTGGTCGGAAAAGTTTACTGCTACAGATGCTATGACTCAAGCTACCCAGAGAAATCACACGGCAAGAAACATCTCGAAGGTAAATTAATTCATACATTAATACATTTATTAATTGATTTATTTTCAATTTCGTATGTTTTATTTATTTCTTAGTTTCAAATTTTTGTGGAACTTTGTCATGTGATTTAGAGGTTAAAATAAGATGTTTATGAATATTTTAATTCAAATAGACGTAAACATAATAATTAAAGGAATCTGAAGTTATTCTTCTGGAAATTAAAAAAAAAAATTAAAAAATTGATTACAAAATTAGACAAAGTCTGTTTTTGTTTCTTATATGTTTGAAAATAAATTATGACTGTATTGTCTGTCTGTGTAATATTTTATATAATTTAATATTCAATTCATAATAATTTAATGATAAAAACTATTGTTATAAATTACTCTAAAATTATAGCTTTCCTTATTAAGGGCTGCACCATATATGGATGCACAAGTCAATATAAGTAGTGAACACATAAGTCATGTCTATAGAAATTATTTTTTTATAATTATGATTAAATTAATTCATGGAAAGACAAAATTAGTTATAAAATGGTTGATGTCTAAATAGAAAAAAGCATATTTTGATTGACTTTTTAGCAAAAAAAGAAATTAAATTTTCAATTATTGCACATGGAGCAGGTGCTACTGTGGAAGTGACTTGCAAGGTGGGTGAAAAGGAAATCACTGTCTATGGAAAGACCAAAAACAATGGCAAATTTGCTGTCACTGTTGATGGGTTTGATTATGGCAAATACGGAGCCAAGGCATGCATTGCCAAGCTTCATGCCCCACCCAAGGGTTCATCATGCAACATACCCATGAGTGTACATGATGGCATCAAGGGTGCTGTGCTCAAGGTCAAATCAGAGGACAAGTACGAGGTTGTGCTTAAAGCTAAGCCATTTGGTTATGGTTCAAAGAAACCTTACGAGAAGTGTGAAAAGTACACTCCTAAGCCTCCAACTCATCCGTACAAGCCACCACCGTACTACTATAAGTCTCCACCTCCACCGGCTCCCACTTATATTTACAAGTCACCACCTCCACCATCACCGACTTATGTTTACAAGTCACCTCCACCTCCTGCGTACTACTACAAGTCTCCACCACCACCAAAGCATGTGGAACAACCTCCATACTACTATAAGTCTCCACCTCCACCGGCTCCCACTTATGTTTACAAGTCACCACCTCCACCATCACCAACTTATGTCTACAAGTCACCTCCACCTCCTGCGTACTACTACAAGTCTCCACCACCACCAAAGCATGTGGAACAACCTCCATACTACTATAAGTCTCCACCTCCACCGGCTCCCACTTATGTTTACAAGTCACCACCTCCACCATCGCCGGCTTATGTTTACAAGTCACCTCCACCACCTGTGTACTACTACAAATCACCACCACCTCCCACTTATGTCTACAAGTCTCCACCACCACCAAAGCATGTAGAGCAGCCCCCGTACTACTACAAGTCTCCTCCACCACCATCGCCATCTCCTCCTCCACCATACTACTACAAATCCCCACCACCACCAAAACATGTGGAACAACCTCCATACTACTACAAATCTCCTCCTCCACCATCGCCATCTCCTCCACCACCATACTACTACAAATCCCCACCACCACCAAAACATGTAGAAGAGCCCCCATACTACTACAAATCTCCTCCACCACCATCACCATCTCCTCCTCCACCATACTACTACAAGTCCCCACCACCACCAAAACATGTGGAACAACCTCCATACTACTACAAATCTCCTCCTCCACCATCGCCATCTCCTCCACCACCATACTACTACAAATCCCCACCACCACCAAAACATGTAGAAAAGCCCCCATACTACTACAAATCTCCTCCACCACCATCACCATCTCCTCCTCCACCATACTACTACAAGTCCCCACCACCACCAAAACATGTGGAACAACCTCCATACTACTACAAATCTCCTCCTCCACCATCGCCATCTCCTCCACCACCATACTACTACAAATCCCCACCACCACCAAAACATGTAGAAGAGCCCCCATACTACTACAAATCTCCTCCACCACCATCACCATCTCCTCCTCCACCATACTACTACAAGTCCCCACCACCACCATCTCCATCACCACCCCCACCATACTATTACAAATCACCCCCACCACCATCGCCATCTCCTCCTCCACCGTACTACTACAAGTCCCCACCACCACCGAAACATGTAGAGGAGCCCCCATACATCTACAAATCTCCTCCACCACCATCGTCATCTCCTCCACCACCATACTATTACAAGTCCCCACCACCACCAGTTCATTCCCCACCACCACCATACTACTACAAGTCTCCACCACCACCAGTCCACTCCCCGCCCCCACCATACTACTACAAGTCTCCCCCACCACCAGTCCACTCCCCACCCCCACCATACTATTACAAGTCTCCACCGCCACCTTCTCCCTCACCACCTCCACCATACTATTACAAGTCTCCACCACCACCAAAACACGTAGAGGAGCCCCCATACATTTACAAATCTCCTCCACCACCATCACCATCTCCTCCTCCACCATATTATTACAAGTCCCCACCACCACCAGTCCACTCTCCACCACCACCATACTATTACAAGTCCCCTCCTCCACCATCGCCGTCTCCTCCTCCACCATACTACTACAAATCCCCACCACCACCAGTCCACTCTCCACCCCCACCATACTACTACAAATCCCCACCACCACCAGTCCATTCTCCACCCCCACCATACTACTACAAATCACCCCCACCTCCAGTGAAGGCTCCAGCACCTACCTACCACTACAACTCTCCTCCTCCACCATCACCATCTCCTCCTCCCCCATACTACTACAAATCTCCCCCACCACCAGTCCACTCTCCCCCACCACCATACTATTACAAATCTCCACCTCCTCCATCTCCCTCACCACCTCCTCCATACTACTACCACTCACCTCCCCCACCAGTGAAATCACCTCCACCTCCGGTCTACATCTACGCTTCTCCTCCACCACCAACACCCTACTAGATCTAAAAAGATCGACCACACACCGTTCATGTAAGTAATATTTTATTAAATTAATAGTTAAGTATAAATTATCATATAACAGATAATTTCATATTCTAACTTATAAGCCACATCAAAATTTCAGGTTCTAGTTTCGCTAGCAAAATAAAGGAAGGTGCCAAGAAGGAAGGGAGATTTGGACATCACAATAGTTCCTTTTCAAGTCCATGGAATAAGGGTCTAAGCATTACATTGGAGAGATACAATTTTGATAATTCAGGCCTACATATAACTTCCACTTCTTTGGTAGCCATGTTACACATGCTCTTTATTTATTTTAGTGGCATAAGAAGGAAGTGAGTGTTTTTTCTATTTTAATTATTGGTTTTTCACTTTAATTTATTCGTGTATAGAAATGTGGCCTTCCGTATGATTGATGAAGCTTTTTCTATTTATTGTGGGCATGCATTTGCTATTTGGTGGATAATTTGGTGTAATATGTGCACTATTAGCAATAAAAGAATATATTTGTTTCAATAATAATGCTTTGCAACAACACCTTTTTTTTTAACCATTTCGACCAGTTCCAGCTGTATAACGAAAATTTTTTAATAAAAAAATTATCAACCGTTAATTAAATAATTTTTTTTTCAAGCAAATTAAGAGAAAATTGGGACATTTTTTTTGGTAAATAAAATAGTAAAGCTTTAAGCTAGGATTATAGTAGAATTAATAGCCATCAAACAATATATGTAGCATAATGGGTATCATCATCTAATGAACCTCTAATATTTTGATGATTTTTCATGAATAATCAAGTAATTCATTTCGCCTCAAACCTCTTTTACGATATGATCTGCGATCCTATTACTCTCTCTCAATATCCGCTGAAATTTTTCCACGTAAAAAAATTAAATCAATATTTTTCCTATTGAATTTTCAATCATTGCCAAATCTTTTATTTTAAAATGGTAATTATTCCAAGATTTGAAAAATCTTACAAAAAGCAATTAATTGATTAATTAATAATGCATTCCATTTCAGTTTTAATTTCTTATATAGGGTTAGGGATGGTGTGTTGGATATGATTTCCATTATAATAATTGTTCTCCTATAGGCTATAAGAATATTTGAGGCATATACTATTTTTTAACCCCTGGATTTGAAAAATTATTAAACACATAACAATTTATAAACATAATAAAAATACAACACAAGTAAAATTCAATATGTTAGCCTAATGATCAATGTGTTCATTGTCTTTATTGTGACCTGAGTTTGAGTTATACTAATTTTGTTGTTGTTAAGGCTTTACTCTTCTATTATAAATTACCAAAAAAAAAATACAATACAAATATAATATAAAGTATTTTAAATACAATTATAATAGGAAAAAATATATGAATACAACTAATTAAGTACATAATGCATTATGTAACTAGCATTAAATAATGAACCAGAAGTAAGTTTTGTTGGAAGGGGGTTGGTGCAATGCACCTTCTAAAAGATTCTTCTATTTATTTATTTATTTGGGTATATTTTTGAATAGTATTTGGATCAAAAAGTAAAGAGCTGGATCTAATTTAAATAAATTTCGAGTTTGAACTTTGTGGTTGTATAAAATAATATTAGGAGGATTCTTCAAGAGTTTGATCCAACTAAGGGTACTTTAGATGGAAATTTTATGTTTTAGTCTCTTTAAAAGTTGTAAATTAATATGTTAATAGATGATAAAATTATATTCTGACCCCAAGAATAAAAATGATTGATTTAATCTTTTTAAAAATTATAAATTTATAAAGCTAATATAATGATAAAATTATATTTTAACTCTCGTAAAATTTATGATTCAATTTTGATTCCTAAAAACAAAGAAAAATTTCTGGCTTCGCATTTGTATTCAACTCGACTCCAAACTTAGTTGGAGCCCAATGTGATTATAGGAGTACTACGAGTGCCAATGAGACACTGGTGCTCGCAATTTATTCAAGTTTGATTTGAAAAAAAGAAAAACAAAACATGAATTTTGATTTGGTAATTATCAAGTCAAGGCTCGAACTATCGATTGAGCCGAATTTAAGCACCATAATACTCGATTTGAACGGCTTGCTAGCCTAATTGGACTTTTCGTTTTACTATCTTTTTACTATTTTGAAATCCTCTTATTATATGAAAAGAGCTTAAGTGTAAACAAGTTTAATCGAGCTTGAATTTGAGTTTAAATATGAAAATTAATAAATGAACTTAATCAAACTCGAGCTTAAGTAAACCAATTAAGTCACGACCAAACTTAAACTTAGAAAAGCTTAATCTGAATATCAAACTTTAAATTTCAAAATTAAGGTCTAACTACTATTCGATCTTGGCTCGGATTGATTACAACCTTACATATGACACCAAGTATAAAAAATTTTAAAAGAATTAAACTATTTAAATGTAAGTGAACTGGCAAAAGTGAAGCAGGTAAAAACAGCTAGATGCCAATTCATTTGTCATAATCATCATCACCATAGGTTGTCAATAATTTGTCGTGGAAGAATTAAGAAATTTGACAAGTCAAAAAAGTTGGAAAGATAAAAAAAATTAATTAAAGTGGCAGCCCCTCCCCCACATGCAAAAAATATTCCTTTTCCCCCTTTTTTGCCAGCATCTTTCTAGATTTATAATTCAATCATCCCATAGTTCCATTTTCATTTATTTATGTTTAATTGTTAAGTTAAATAAACCACTATAACATAGGAAAAAGAAAACCTTATAATCATGTATTCAATCAGCAATTCATGCATAACTTAACTCAGTTGGTATCGATATTGTTGTTAATATAAGATAATATAGACTCGAATGTGCTAAAGTATATTTATCCTTCTATTTAAGGGTTTAGAAGAGATTATGTGTAATTCTTTTTTTTGTTGAATAAACTCATTATAGGTTCTAATCATATCTGGATTTTTTTGACACGATGCTTAGAACTACCCATAGTCTCTCCATAACCCATAAATAGAAGGATAATGTGTTTTAGCACACTCGAACTCACGTCACCTACATTGACAACAATGCCCATGCCAATCGAGCTAAGATTCAATCGGTGGACTATGAGTAATTCTAAAAAATTACACACAATGAATTTATAAATTAAATAAATAAAAATAAAATTTTCTTATTTAAACTAGATTTATATATATGATCTTTAAGTGTTCAACTTCTTGTTCTTGGTGAATGACCTTGACACTTTATCTTTTTAAGTTTACAAAATTTTAATCTCACACGTGTTGTATGTAATTCGAAGTAATTATTTTTTAATTTATTATATAATATAATTTTGTTTCATGTAATTAATATGAAATAATGTAATTAAAATAGTAGTAAAAAATTCAAACCACAATAAAAGTTCAAGTAAAAATGAATAATAAATTACCGATTGAGTGTTGAAATGTATTATTTTCTTATTTATAGATTGGGGAAGGATTAAATTAAATTAAGTGTTTGTCGGGCCATCTTTTCTATGTTTAGAAAGAAAATGTAAAGAAAAAACTTTTAACCATTAAATATATTAATACAAATAATATTTTGGATCGATATAATAGAAATATCGAATCAATTAAAATTTTCGATGCATAAATACATCCCTCCCATATTATATATATATAAATAAATAAGTAGTGTCGAACTTGTTTTTCTTAGAAAATGGCCCCTACCTTTGCCAAAATAGCCTCCTTTATAATTCTCCCTCATGAGGTTTTCAATTTTCAATTTTATAATAGATATTAATCTTGACTTAGAACATTTTAACAAATGTTTGTCTTTCATGTTTGTTGAATTACTTTTTTATAGGAAAATTGACTAAACAATTAAAATTTTAATGGTATTGGTGATAGTTCGTGCGATAGTCCATGTATATTTCATAAATTTTTTTAAATATATATATAATTTAAAAAACAACAAATTTTAAAAAAGTTCCTAAAACTTTTAGGAAATGTATCCATATTAGCAATAAAGTATGCATAGACTGCCATGCAAGTTGTTTGTTAGTGTCGTTAGAATTTTAACAATTTATTCAAATTTTCCTACATTGACAACAATACCTATGCTAATCTAGCTAAGACTCAATCAACTAATTCAACCCTTTTCTTTTATAAGAATAAAAATGTCTAAAAATCAAATCAATATCGATCCGAAATTTAAATATTCTCGCCCATTATAATCATGATTAAATCAAGTTTAGTGCTTTTACCTTACTCTTCCTAGTTTCCCCCTAAACAAAAGATAAAGATATTGAAATCGTGATGGGAGCATGAGCATTTATACCCACCATAGTCAACCAGCGCTACAACAAATTGTCTCCTAAAAGAACAAATCCTTTGATCGCTTTCTAAAATCATGTAATTTGTCCATTATAAATATATACTCATTATCACAACGTACGAGGAAATAATTAATATTGGATAAGAATTTTCTTAGGATATCCTTAATTTTTTTTTGTTTTTTTTTTCTACTAAAAGTGGGATCATTTCAGCAGCCAGAACAGTACCATCTTTTATTTGAAATTTTCCGCATCTCATATATAAATCAATAATAAAGCCAAAAGTTTTGGAAGAAATTAAAAAGTAAAATAAAATTCAAACTTTCTTTTCAGCCAATAATCAAATAAAGTGGACATGCTTTTTGGATAGGCAATCATGAAATAGCCATGTTTTTTTTAAAAAAAATTATTTAAATTAATAAAGTGGCCGATTGAGTCTTACTTTAATTGGTATATATATTATTGCCAATGTAGGACGACGTGCAGGGGCAAAGTCAGAACAAATTTTTAGGGGCGAATAAAATTTTAATTTTTTATAGTCTATATCTTTATAATTTTTAAAGGATTAAATCGAACTTTTATAATTTTAAGGGGGCTGGGCCCCTGCCAACCCCCCTAAATTGGCCTCTAAAGACGTGGATTCAAGTGCGCTGAAGTGCACTATCCTCCTATTTATTGGTTGGGGAGAGGCTATGATTAGTTTTAGGTATTGTATCAAAAAATAAATATGATCCGAACTTATAATGAGATTATTTATGATGTACTTAGTAATAGCATAAAAAAATAAATATTAATATAAAATAATATGTAACAATATTTCAATTAATAAACTGAAATTCTAGCGAGACCTTGACTAAAATAGCAAGGGTGAGAGTTTAGGAATTTTAGTATCTGGGATTTGAGTATCATTATACGTAAATAATACGTATGGATTATTTTCCAAATTTATTCTTTAATCTAAATGTGAATACGTGTAAGTCTTATATTTTGATTTTTACTTCAATTATTTTTATAATGATTTTTTAATTTGAATTGAATTTGAAAAACTTAATTAAATCGAATTTGATTCGATAATGATTCACCATTTAGTGCACTTCTGAGATTTCATGTTGTCTACACTTGTCTCTTGTAATTGATTGGGATGTGATGAATATGTTGTCTTAAAGAGCAATATAATTGTGTTCGTAATAATTGTAGCAGTCTCCACTTGCTAATGCATCTTCCATTCGAGGTTGTGCAAGTTTTGGCACTTGTAATTGATGGTTATGATAGTAATATGTTTTTTGAAATATTCATGTTTCATAAATATTTTAGATACGAGTATGAATTTTTTTTTATTTGGAGATATCTGATAAAATTAAAAATATGATCTTTCAAATAAATTTAAAATATTTAGAAATATTCAAATACGAATATGTTGAGGGTACTACCCAAGTTATTTAACAATGTCATATAAGTGTATGGGTTTGAAATTTTCGTAGTGGGTTAAAGCACTTTCACTCTGTGAATCGATCATCCCCTTGGGCTCTCAGCAAAGTTAGAAGACAAAAACTCGAAGATAAAAACGAACATAATTACCCAAGTCCAATATTTGGTTTGTTGAAAGGGTCCAACAATCTTAAGTCAAAATTCATTGAACAAAACATATTTGCATATCCGTATTACGGGTAGTTAATTTTTGAGTTAATTCAATTTAGGTTAGATTAATTTAAGTTTTAAAATTTTGGGGTTATTTCAAGTTGGGTTGGTTTCAAGTTCCGATTGTTTCAAATTCAAATCGTTTTGGAATTAGGGTGATTTTAGATTAATTAAGATATTTTTGGGTTTGAGAGATTTCAAGTTCGGATGGGTAAATTCAAACAAATTAAGTCAGACTTAGATTCAAGTTAATCGGGTCGATTTTTCAGACTCAACTAAAACTGTCAAGTCTATATTCGAGACACATATATTCAAACTTGAGAGATATAATTCAAATATATAAAGATATTAAGCATGCCCACATCATGCTCATAACCATATCCAAACCCTCACATTAGGAGACAAAACAATGACGAGTTGACGCTTACATTTTTCCAAACACACTGCAAAATGCAGATCACAATAGAGATTTAAGTTGCGATTTTGGACGTACTTTCAATCACGTTATAATATTTAAAATAAAGAGAGCCAAAAACGTAAAATAGTAAGTTTGAAACTTGATTAACATTACCTTTTAAAGTTTTTTTATCCGAATTAATTGAACTAAACTCCGAGTCATTGGTAGTAGTTGGCTGATTGATTCCAAAATCTAGAAAAGTGCATGTTTCATTTTTGAAATTAATTTTTCTTTTGGAAAGCAAACAAAAGAAAAGAAAAAGAGACCTTATGAGCCTTGGCCTTTTCATATTTTTACGTAACCAAAATGGTGATTGATTTCACCTTTTGTTGTTTCTTATCTTTCTATGCTTTCTAAATTTTGATCAATCCCTATCATGAAATGATGAAAACAGACTACAAAGTCAAAATTTTCCATATTTTGTTTTAGAAGGAAATTTTCCATCAAAAGATAAATGAAATTGCCTAAAATTGTATTTAAAAAATAATAATTAAAATACAGGGGCGAAGCCAGAATAATTTTTTAGGGGGCCCGGATGAAATTTTAATTTTTTATAGTCTATATCTTTATAATTTGTAAAGGATTAAATAGAATTTTTATAATTTTAAGGGGCTCAAAGTGCAGTTTTACCTTTATTAATTTAAAATTTTTAAAAAAATTATAAAGGCCTAAATAGTAATTTTCCAATTTAAGAGGGCCGGGCACCTGCTAGCCTCTAAATTCGCCCCTGTTTAAATAGATAGATGATTCGAAAATTTCAGTTCTACTTTGGTAAAAAAAATTTACCTGCTCTTGGCATCTATAGAGGTATGGAGATTATAACATATTCCTAGAGAAAATAAATGAAGTCGCAGATGACTTTGTCAAGATAGTTCAGGACATGAAAACAAGATTAAAATTGTTTGAGAATCCGTAAGTTTAAGCCGATTTTTCTTTTAAAAAATATAACTTGGGCCATAATTGGGAAATAAATATGCTTATGATAATGGGTCGAATTCGTGGGATTTAAATGGTCCAACCATGCTATCATTATACTTGCCGGCCTAAGTGCAATACCACATAAATTAAGGCCTAAGTTGAAGCCTTTCTATATATATATATTTTTAAACTTTGTTTAATCATTTAAATAATCAACTTTGCATTGATGTGCTCGCACAAGTTGAAATATTTTTTTCGGTAATAACCCAAAATAATAAAAATTAATATTTGATATACTGATAGTGTATTTTTATTATTTCATAAGTAATCTTAAAAATTATCTCGTATCTCTCTTTTTTTAATATTTTATTATGTCCTTATAAGATATTTATCAACTCCTTGACCTACTTTATAGAGTTTAAAAACTCTTTTAAAATTTTATTTCAGTATAAATTTCGATTAATAATGATCGTGCCAATGCGACATAGAAAAATATTTTTAAAAATATATTTTTTTTAAATTAGGAAAATCTTGGCCATTTCATAATTTTACGTAACCAAATTTGTGATTGATTTAACTATTTTTTTCCTCATTTTCTTTACTTTGCTAGCATTACTTGCCTGCTTTTGAGTTTTGATCAATCCCTATTGTGAAACATACCACAAAGTCAAATAATTTTCCTATTTTCTTTTAGAAAGAATTGGCATCAGTATTATTATCAGTGTAGGACAGGGGCGAAGCCAGAATAATTTTTTAGGGGGCCGGATAAAATTTTTATTTTTTACAGTTTATATCTTTATAATTTGTAAATGATTAAATCGAATTTTTATAATTTTATAGAGGCTAAAGTGCAATTTTATCTTTACTAATTTAAAATTTTTAAAAAACTCTAAAGGCCTAAATAAGAATTTTACATTTTAGGGGGGCCAGAGCCCATACCAGCCCCCTGGCTTCGCCCGTGGTGTAGGATGATGTGGGTTTGAGTGCGCTGATGCTCATTATCCTCCTATTTAAGAGTTGGGAAGGGACTATGAGTAGTTCTAGGTATTGTATCAAAAGAAGCTAATATGATTTAAACCTACAATGAGATTAATATTAAAATAAAAAATAAAAAAAATGAATAACATTGTCTAAAATTTGCATTTACTTAAAAAGAAAAAAGACATTTGGGCCATAATTGGGAATAAAGTTATTCATAATTATGGGTCGAATATGTGGAATTTAGATGGGTCCAACTATGGTATCATCATACTTGATAGCCTAAGTTCAAGCCTCCCATATTATAGATACTAATATGGTTTCGTGTTAGGTTAAATATTTATCCGTGTTAAATTACGAAGTAAAAATTTAAAGGTTAAAATGTGTTCTAAATTTTTATACACTTCGTATATTTAGTACCTTTACTTTTTGAATTTAAAAGTTTTGTTGGAACTGTGTTCCTACAAAATATCGGTGTTATCATTTTGATTGAAATAGTTAATGACATTATAAAAGTAGATGAATTAAATTATGTCAAAACTTAAAATATATAAAGTAAATCTCAAGTTTCAACATAGTATAGGGGCTAAAACTAAAATGACTATTATCTTATAAGACAAACTCAAAAGAAATTAAAAGCAATGGGTCTATTGATTAGAAGCTCCATCGGTTGAAACTACTGTTTAGCACTTAAATAATACAAATCTAAAATTTGTTATCCTCTTTCCACTTCCCGATATAATAATGATAAAAAATAAATACTAAAAATATATTAAGTAATCCACATTTCAAAATTTTCAAATAAAGTCAAATTTAAATAAATATAGAAAATTAAATATTTGAAAAATTATTTGATATAGTGTAAATAGAGATACCACATATTCAATAACTCATCCTCTGTATTCTATAGGTCTATTAAAGGGTGGATGTTGGCCACCGGTTAACGGAGGAGGAAGTATATTGACCATTAATAATATAATATGCTTTATTTTATTTATTTTATTTTATTTTATTATGCTCTAATTAATTGATAATAAGAAGGTGATAGGAAATAGACTTGTAACCGAACCTTCTACCGACTACTGTTTCGTCTATAGCTTTTAACTTTTTCTCATTCAACTTAGTCCTCTAAAATATGGTATATTTTAAAGCATAATTAGTCAAATACCCAACCTAGTCAAAATTATAAACTCTCAAAAAAGGATTAATTGCATAGACGCCCTGAAATTACGATCCAGATTTGACATGGCCTTCAAACTTCAAAACTTCTAATTAAGTTGTTGAAGTATTAATTAGGTCCTTCCATCAGACTAATCGATAGGTTGGAAGTTAAACACCGACTCAAATTTGACACGGAACATATTTAAAAGACGTGGATCAAGTTGTAAACATGTGTACCTATTGTACTGACAGTTTTGGATTTGATGTGTTTTTTTTTTTAAAATAGTCCTCCTAAATTATATTGATATTAGAGGTGTTCAAATTTCGGTTAAAATTGAACTAATTGACTAAATCGATATAATTCGGTTAATCGGTCGGTTAACCAATCTAATTCGGTTAGAGATCGGTTAATGGTTTTTTAAAAGTTTAATTATCGGTTAATTCGATTCGAATTTGGGTAATTAATCGAACTTAATAATTAATAATACAAATTATATGTAGTTTTAATTCGGTTAATTTGGTCAAATGAACATTATCAATTTTTTTTATATGTTTTATACTTGTTTTAACCAATATATATATAAATTTTGGTTAACCAACTGAATTAACTGAAATATTTCAGTTCGGTTAATTTTTTTAAAAAAATTCAGTTCGGTTAACAGTTAAAGGATTAAAAAGCTAGGTTCGATTAACCATCCAATTAATCGTTTGAACACCCCTAATTGATATTGCCTTTATTTAACATGTTAGATTTAAGGTATTTATATAATAAGTACACACGTATTTACAATTTGATTTATGTATTTTAGATACGCTGCATGTAAGATTCAAGCTAATATTTAATGCTTAAATTGACAACAATTTATAAATGTTTAGTACAATTAATCTCTCTAGAAATAATAAAAATAAAAACAACAAAATTAATTCTAAAAAATAAAATGAGTTTTCATAAATTTATATGAAAAATCACAAACTTTCTTGATCTTTTCTATTTGCCCCTTGGATATTGAAATTTGAGAAGAAGCCAATACCTTATTTGAGCAACACATTAGTCAGTAATGACTAATGAGATAATAAGATGGTCAAATATCCATTTAGATTTAAACTAGCTAGTAATGAGACTCTAGAGGAAAGGAGACTTTTAGTCCCTAAACAATGCTCTAATAATTCTTCTTTGGCTACCTAAAAATCAACCATTTATTCTCAATAATGAGCATTCAAAGAACTTCTAGAGAAGACAAAAAGTATTAATTCCTTTAGAATTTTATAAATAGAGTTATCTGTATAAATTTGAAGGTTGGTTCGATACATAGAGGATTTAGATAAAAGTATAATATTCGAAGAATGAGTTTGCGTTTAGAATATGGATTGAATTTGAATGTTAACAATCGATGGGTTTTTATACTTTTGTATTACATTTATTTATTTGTATATATTATGTAAAATTATATCACATGAATTAAATATGTAATAATACAATAATTTGTGGACATTAAAAAATATGTTAAATTGTTTAAATTTGAAAATTTAATAAAAAAATCTAAAATATTAAATTAAAAATAATGTGGATGAATCCAAAATAAGTTTGGATTTATCATTTACAAATACAAACGAATATACGCAGAAATTTAAATTTATATTTCAAGCTGAATCAATATTACATATAAGCTCAACTCGAACTCGGTCCATGAACATTTCTAAATGGTAGATAAATGGTTGAATTAAATGGTAGATAAAAAATTAATTAAATCATTAATAGCACTGATCAAAAGGTTTACAGTTCAGATTACTCATACAAGCTTGACAGATTTATTTTATCATGCTAAATTTTGAATAAAAAATATTTTAAAAAATAATCAAATATAAAAAAAAATCAATGATGGTATATATTCAATAATTCATAATTTCTAAAAATTTCAATGATTGAATATGAAATAATAATTATATACATTCAATATTTTTTGTAAAATTCAATCTGGTCCTTGAATCATTTCTCTCAATTATATTTTAATTATTAAAAGATAATAAGATAGAATGCTGTTAGATATTTCACTTGTACTAAAATAATTATTTACTCAGATAAATATTTTTTTATTTCATTTTAAAAAATTGAAAATTATAATCATAGCAAGTATTTTTATTTATGTAATTATATTAAAATAAATAGAAGTAATTACTAATTTTTTTCAAAAAGTGGAATAATTAAATTTAATTAACTTAAAAATTAATTTTAGGTGGATTAATGATGATTGTAGGTGGAAAAAAAGGATTAAAGTAATAAAAAAAATTAGCTGGTGGGAGGGTAAAGGCATATATTCCTCTAAAGCATCTGTCCACTATTATTACAACTATAAAGCTTTGCATTATGAGATTCTTTTTTTTAAAGCAATAAAATAAAATAGTAAAATATACTAAAATTAATTTAAAAAAGAAATAAAAAAGACATACCCTTTAGTTTTTATTCTTGTGTAAGTTGAGCTGTCTCTTTTTTTATGTGAGGAAATTGCAAAAATGGGGTCTTTTAAGAATTTTTTATTAATTGATACATGAGGGAAATTTTTATTTTTGGAAAGAAAATTGTAAAATTAAATAGAAAAACAAAGAGCTGATTTTTTTATTTTGGTTTATTTTAAGAAAATCAGATTCATACATTAATATGAAAATCTTAAAATTCTTAGATACAATATAAATAAATAAATTATTACATGTATTTGCCCAAATTCAGACATTTTGAGTTTATAAAAAAATAAAAAAATATTTTTACAATTAAAATAATAAATTATATTAATCGCTATTAATTCAATCAAAATCGAGTTGATGTGAATTGTAAATCATATTAATCAGATTGGTATATGTATTGTTGTCGATGTAGTAGGGCGTGAGTTTAAGTGTGCTGAAACGCATTATCTCCCTATTTATGGGTTGAGAAGGGGTTATGGGTAGTTTTAGGTATTATCTCAAAAAGAACAGATATAATCAGAATTTATAATGAAATTATTAAAAAAAAAAAAACATAAGGTCCAACTTGTTGATATAGTAAGTATAAAAATATTTACAATTTGATCCACTTATTTTATATATGCTTCGCAATAGATTTAAGCTAATATTTATTTCTCGAATTGACAACTAAACCGATATAAGGACATGATCGATATAATACTAATATTTTGAGAACTCAATGAATACGTATTAAATCTAAGTTGTCACACAGCAGGAAAATAAATGTTTACAATTGGATCCATTTATTTTAAATATGCTAAACCAATACAAGGACAGGATCAATACAATACTAGTACTTCGAGAATTCAATTAAAATATTTTGAAATTTAGGAACCAAATTAAAATCCGAACATAATTGAAAGGAGTGTAATGCAATTAACCCAAAGAAATAAAAATGATAATGTGAATAATATGAAAACAAGGGTAGTTTTGAACTTTTTCAATGACTACATTTCATTTTCCTTTCACAGCAGCTTATTGTGAATAATGAATTCGTCGTATATTTTCTATTGAAAATTCCCATTTTCTTTTCCACTTCAATTTTTTCCCTCTCTCTAACAGCGACGATCGATTTTCATTAATTTTCTTTGCCGTCGGATCTTCGGTTTTCCATTTCGATTCAATCAGGTTAAGGTTTTTTTTTTTTTGAAATTTTTGATTTTTTTTTTTGGTTTTCTCTTTCACTCTTATTTAGATCTGATTTTTTTTTTTGAATTTGGAGTTTCGTTTGGATTTCTCATTTTATAGATCTATTTTTCATGTATCTCAATTCAGCTGAATTTGATCTCATTTTGATTGATTTTTCCTCTTTTTTTTTAATTCGTAATTGTTAAAACTTCCTCGAAGATTCTTAATTGTAAGATTTGAAGATCTAGGGATCTGTTAGAAATATTGGTCAAAATCGTGATATCTATCACAGATGTCATTATATTTCCTGTAATTGATCTTCAATTTTTCCCTCTTTGAGTTCTTTGACTCTCCTTTGTAATGTTTTTGAACTTATATGTTCAGTTGGATTTAATTATATTACTTTGTATGCCTGAAATTGGTTCAAGATCTAAGATTTTCCTTTTTTTCCCCTATTTCTTTAATGTGACAGGATTGCTTCGTTTTGAACTCAGGCGACGATGAAGAAGGCTATCGGTCAAACTGTTAGAGAGCTGTAAGTGTATTGCTAGATTCTAATTCCCTTTTATGATAGCGTTGTTGAATTTGTTTCAAATATTTTATAGTTCAAAGCAATATTTTGGTACTAAATTATCTATGAAAGATGATTATTGGAAGTTTAGTCTCTTTTGAATTAATTTGTTTTATTCCTGCTTATCAGTATCTGCTATAAGCCTATAACCAGTGGCTAAATGTTTTATTTTTCTTATGTTTTTGCAGTAAGAGAGAGGTTAATAAGAAAGTTCTCAAAGTTCCTGGAATAGAGCAGAAGGTAAGAATACTCTAGAAAGTTAACTGTCCATTTAAGTATTTAAAAGGTGATTGTTGCATAATTGTAAGTATTGATGATTGGTAGGCAAGGGGATTTAATAAACTATCTAGATACTGTTTTGATCGATATCATATTTAAAATATGAAACTATGAATGTGATTCTAACTCTGGTCCGCAACTCTAGTAATGGTTTAATAGAAACTGGAGAGAAGTAAATGTAAGATTATACTACTTAGGTTTGAGATTGAGAACTTATTTAAAATTAATGAATTCTTTGGATTAGTAACCTGAGTGGTATTTATTTTATGATGGTTAGTTTCCTACTAGTCAAAGGCCTACACATGCCGCTTTTTAACCAAGTACTATAAGGAATGGGGACATAATAGTAAAAAGTACAAATGGCTGATTTGGTTTGGGAGAAGAGTTTGCTGATCTATGTTGTTGACATTCAGCGGCTGCCTGTTGCAGGCTAGTTTGATGTTTGTTTGAATGTTTTGGAGCACTTAATGGAAAGTTTATCAATGGACTTATTCTTACATTTGCAAAAGGATATTTATTTTTCATATAAATGTCTTATTAAGTTTGGTTAGGTACATATGATGCTCTGGCTGAGCTGAATCTTGATAGAATTTATTAGTTCCAAACTATTTTTTCCATACTTCTTTTTTGTCCTTTTGGCAAGGAGGGAATTGTCATTCAAAGTATAGCTTTAATAAATATAGTATTCTTTCACAGCAAAAGTCTCTATGCGGCTTAGCAATAATGTTACTTGTAACACTATTAAAATTTAATTTATCTGCTTGAAATAATTTTTTTTTTTTTCATTTTGTCTTTCAGGTTCTTGATGCTACCAGTAATGAGCCATGGGGTCCTCATGGATCACTTCTTGCAGATATTGCAATGGCCACAAGAAACTAGTAAGCTTGAGAGAAGTTATGTATGATTTTCATTCCATATATGTTACTATGAAATTCATTCCTATAAATATTCACGCAGTCATGAGTATCAGATGATCATGACAGTGATCTGGAAACGTCTAAGTGACACTGGAAAGAATTGGCGTCATGTCTACAAGGTCAGCAAAGATTAGTTGCATTCATTATCAGTTTATTTCCTCTGCAACATGTAAAAAATATCATACAGAAATCTCATGTAATTGTTAGCATTTTATCTTTTAACTAAATCTCCGTCTTCAATTTTGCAACAATCATTGTGTTCTAACACATATTTTGTGTACTGCATTCTCTTTTCTTTTTTGGTATGTATTTTACGTTTTACCAATATACTAAGGTATTTGCTTTATTGAGCTTCAGGCTCTGACTGTTCTGGATTACCTTGTTGGTCATGGATCAGAGCGTGTCATAGATGACATAAGAGAACACGCATATCAAATATCGGTAATTTCTGTTTCTTGATTCTGTATGACAACTTTGCATGCAGTGTTTATGATACAATCTACAGCTTACTGTATTTAAATGTTTTGGTCTGATTAAATAATTCTTCCATGTTACAGACTTTGTCCAATTTTCAGTACATTGATTCCAGTGGAAGGGACCAAGGTAACAATGTCCGAAAGAAATCTCAGAGCCTTGTGGCCCTAGTTAATGATAAAGAAAGAATAATTGAAGTAAGACAAAAGGCTGCAGCTAACAGGGAGAAGTGAGTCAGCAACATGCCTTTATGCTTTAATCTTGTTGCTGAGTTCAGCCATCCTCCTGAATAAGTGTTTTTACACTAGCATTGACAAATATTGGCGGTTCTTTTTGTTCTATGCTGCTTTTAACATCACATTCACAAGCATGCAGACTTTCAACATAATATTTACTTGTGTGTTTTCAACATGAAAGTACATCTGTGCAAGAGCATTCATACTTTCAACTTGACAAGTACATGTTTCATGAGCATGCACATATACAGATGCACTTTCTCTCTGTTAGGAAAATTCATGTTTTATGTGGTATCTGTTGTTCACATAGCAGTTGAGAGACACACACATATGTTGTATGTGAGTTTCAGTTGGAAGCATCATTATGTCCACAGAAAATTGATTTGAGATTTTGAGTAAAGTGGTTTTTCTCTCCTAAGGGGCAGCTGTATTTTCACTTTCTTGCCATTAATTGTTGGATACTTCTTCTTCATCTGTTCACTGGTGGAGATCCATATATTTTGTTCTTTCTTGAGTGATAGACACAATCCTTTAAGAATATTAATGCAGAACTGGAACTCAAATAGAAAAAAAGTTTATACTTAATCTAATTTCATTTCTATTTGAGTTCCATTTTGTGAGTTCTGATAACATTTCTTGCTCATGATCAGTGGGATCTGTATGATTTGCTTTTATTCTCCAATTAGCAGTTTGTTAAATATTTTGCTTTGGAGTTGCATTCTCTATATGAGATAATAAATTAATGGAAAATTTGAATCCTTCAATAATGCATCACTGCTTGTTATACAGATTTAGGAACACATCAACAGGTGGAATGTATAGGCCGGGTTCAGGGGGATATGGAGACAAATATGATTATGATCGTTATGGAAACAGGGATTATGATGATCAAAATGGTTATGGAAGAGACCGGGAATATGGCTATAGAGATGATGATCGGTATGGCAAATATGGGGATTCAAACAGTCGTGATGGAGATCGTTATGGCAGAGATTTTGAAGAACGCTATGGCAGAGATGGTGACAGGGATGATGACTACCGAGGTAGAAGTAGAAGTGTTGATGATTATCAATACGGCACAAGATCTAGGAGCTCTGATAGAGACCGTGCTTTTGATGAGGATGGTGCTTCTTCTCGGTATGCACTTATTTACTTTTGAGACCTTTCTGTTGCTATGTCCTTCTTGGAAACATATTAATGTTGATTTAATTATGTTAACCTTGTCTCAATTTTTTGTTGAAGTAATTTATTTTCCCTTTCTTTATGGGTATCATGAAAACCATACAAAATAGAAGGTGTAAATATTAATAGTTTGTGTTGCACTAGAGTAGGATTCTTAAATAGTGCATTCACTTGGTAATTTTCAATGCAACATTTCTATCCAAATGAGGCTTTGGTTTTCATTTCACCAAGTCATGGAAGACTTTATAGTTATGATCCTTCCTTGTCAATTTCAAGCATACTGCTCATACTTTCGTGGTAGGCTTGAGACAGAATGTAATTAGCATGACTATCATATCTGCAGGGGCAGCGGTGCTAGAGCTGATGATCACTCTCAAGATGGAAGGTAGCCATGAGTGGATGCAGTCAAACCTTGTATTAGTTGATATATATATTTTCTCAAAGGAGATCACAGGCTAGGAATAAAAGAAGAGATTGCAAGTGCTGAGATTCAAACTCTAGACTTGTTGGATGCCACCTCTTATGGGTGTCTGCATGAACCAACTAGTCTAACCTTTGATTCTAGTTGATCAATTTTTTTATTAGATTGGTTTCTTGTTTCTGAAATTTTCTGAATATATATATTTTGTTCAGGCGGCATGAGCGGAAACAATCTGAACAAAATATTGGTGCTCCTCCTAGTTATGAAGAAGCAGTAAGTGAGACTCAGAGTCCTGTTCGTAGCGAAAGGTATTGCTTTTCACCTTAAACTCTAGAGACATCAGACATGTTGCTTGGAACTGTGTTTTGGTTTGTTGCTGCATTCTGAAAAGATATTTGATAATAGGGTTGGCCAAACTTCTGTAGCAGCTGCTCCTGGGGCTTCTCCTCCTCCTCCTACCAATAATCCTAACCAAGCAGCCTCTGATCTTAGTAATTCAGCTTCTCCTCCAAATCAACAAGCAGAGGCTTTTGATGAATTTGATCCCCGTGGTTCATTTTCAGGTATAAAATTCTATATAAATTCTATGGTTTCTATGTTCCAGTTGCATTTCCTGGATGGTCATTGTTTATTGCTTTGATGTGCTGGTTTTTTGACTTGAAATATCATCATGCAAAGTGTAATTTTCTGAGTCGTCTAAATATTAAGTTTGACATGCTCTGTTGCTTCACATTCCATGCTATTTTTAAAAATTTTTTATGTGGTAGTTTTTAGTGTATTTTGTATCTGCAAAATGTATATTTCTTGCCAAATGGTCAATTATTTAAATGCGGATATTACTTGCTGGGGGAGCTAAGCCTTTTGCAGTTGGTTATCTGGTAGTGACAGTTTTAGTGTTTTGATGACTTCTTATTCAATTTTGTGCTATATTTTCTCAATCCATATGAAATTATTGGTTGGAGTTTCATGTGATTGCATGGAACTTAATTTGGAATCTTTTGATGCCATTCCATTTGTCCCTTGTAACTTGAACTTATTTGTTCATCTTTTGCTTATCAATTATAGCTGCCCCAACTCCTGCTCCTGCTTCTGCTCCTGCTGCTGTTCCCACTGCCACAACTGTCCCTGCTACTGCTGTTCCCACTGCTTCGACCAATGCTGAAATAGACTTGTTGGATGCTCTGTCGGATTCATTTGCCATTGTGCCAGTTACACCTGAAATCCCTGCTACTGAGGCTGAAGCCCCTGCAAACTCTGGTGCTATGCCCACCTTTGCTGCTAATCAGTCGGCATCTAATTTTGGAAATCAGGTAACATGGTCCATTTAATATTAAGGGATCATATACAAGGATTTCATTAAACCTGTCTACAATATGTCTATTTATGGTACAACGAATTTGGATAAGCTGTTCTGTTGTTGCCTAATGTGTTTCATTTTTTCTTTTAAAGTTGTATATTTGAAAAGCACCTAAAAAAAAATCGATAGTTAAAAATGAATGAATTATTGAAATCCTGTGTACAATAGAAAGGGTAGCATAAAGGTATTAGGGTGAATTTGTTTCCATACTAAAATTTTTAGGGGATATTGTTCCTGATTCAGGGTTTTGATGATCCATTTGGTGATAATCCTTTTAAAGCTGTCGCTTCAGCTGACTCTGCCCCAGCTGTACAACAAATTTCCACTTCCATGCCTACTTTCCTGCCTGCTACAAACCAAAATGAAGTAGCTCCTCAGCCACCTTCTGCAAGTTCCGAGACAGTCACAAATTTTGACTTTGGGAACTCATTCTCTGCAAATGCTTACTCTGCACCCAATAGCACGAACTCCCACTTTCTTCCTCAAGAGATGTCAACTCAAAATCAGGGAAGTGCTTATAGCCAAACAACACAGCCAGGTATCTATGGTCAACAGGCACAATCAAGTGCTAATATGTACAGCCAACCGACACAGCCAAGTGCTAATCCTTACGGCCAACCTGCACTGCCTGGTGCTAACGCATATGACCAAGTTGGACAACCTAGTTCTAATGCATATAGCCAATCTGTGCAGCCGAGTGTTAATCCTTATAGCCAGCCGCCACAGCCAGGTGCTAATCCCTACAGCCAACCTGCACAGTTTAACTCTGGGAACCTATCACGGCAGGGTTCTCTTGTTCCAGTTTCTTCACAGGGTGCTCACCAAATCACAAATTCACCCGCTGTACAAAATAACAATGATTTCCTAAGTGGCTTAATTTCACAACCAGGGTCAAAGCCAGCAGAGACGGTTACTTCCTCATCAGCGGGAGCACTTGCTATAGTTCCACAACCCTCAAAGGATAAATTCGAGCTTAAGTCGGCGGTTTGGGCTGATACATTAAGCAGAGGATTGGTGAATTTGAACATATCTGGACGTAAGTAAACATTATTCTTCTCTAAAAATTGTCATCAAGTATGTCCTTTCTGCATGATCTAACTTTATTGTTTTTGGTATGCAGCTAAAACAAATCCGTTGGCTGATATTGGAGTCGACTTTGATGCTCTTAATCGGAAGGAAAAAAGGATGGAAAAACCTGCCCCAAATGCAGTGACATCTACTGTCACAATGGGTAAAGCAATGGGATCTGGGTCTGGGATTGGTCGTTCTGGTGCTAGCACTCTTAGACCTCCAGCAAATCCTATGATGGGTTCTAGTATGGGTAGCATGGGCATGGGCATGGGAATGGGTGGTGGACCTGTTGGAGGCATGGGAATGGGAGGAGGCTATGGTGGTATGAATCAGCAACCAATGGGCATGGGGATGGGGATGAACAACATGGGCATGAATCCAGGCATGGGGATGAATATGGGAATGGGACAAAGACCCCAAATGCAAGGAATGCCCAGCGGTTATAACCCTATGATGGGTTCTGGCGGCTATTCTCAACAGCCATATGGTGGTGTTTATCGATGAGAATGGGTTCCTATCCCGGAGAAGAGGAGTAAGGAAATTACATACAAGCTTGTGATATAAGAGAGTAAAAAAGAGATGGGAAAAATAGCTAAAACATTAGACGTGGGGAATGGAATCCCAAAGTAGAAGCAGTAGAGTCGCACATTTGTGTTGGCAGATGGGAACCATGTTTTTTATTCATATTATTGTCATTCTTGGTTAAGCTATTGCAGTGTTTGGGCCATAATCACTCCTTCCATTGATTACTGGTTTGAGCTGTTGTGAAATTGTGTGGATGATGATAACCTTTTTCGGCTTTGCATTTTTTGTCTTAATATTCTTCCCTATGATATATATTTTTTATGGAAAAAAAAAAAAAAAAAAACTAATCCTTCAATTTTATCTGGAACTGTAGTAATTTCAGTTTAACTGTTGCAGAAGCAGCAATAGCGAGATTGACGAAGCCTGTTGAATTTTTTCTTTTCAATATTATTTGCTAAGGCAATAGTGGGGATAAGGCATGATGAAGCTTCATAAATTCTGTAATTAAGCTCCAATATCTTGTTTTAATAATTTTTTAATCAATTTCTGCAATAAAATTTTAAAATGCAATCCATTAGAAATATGTTTGTGTTTTTTGAAAGAGACAAGTCCTTGTTACTTTGAAAAATTCGCTAAACCTAATTTTAATTTGAATGTGCAGCAAAAGAGAAATAGTTTTAGATAAAGTTGTATTTTCAAGTAAATTTATATAAAGAAACAAAGAGAGGCATTCAACAATGTAAGTATAATCACATTCCCAAATTATAAAAAAAATCAACAATTAAACCTCATAAATTTTAGCTTCAGATTATTACATGACATTCATTTAAAACTTAAATGGTCGGAAAAATCAAAGTACAACAACAACAACTAACATCACAAGTAACAAGGTAAAGATCAAACTTTGTTTTTCAGTCTTGAGTTTTCTTGCAAATGAAATGGCAGGTTTCAAATATGATAACATATGAATTGTTATAAGTGCCACATGCACCAACGCATAGAACGGGGTGCTACACAATTCCAATGGACAATATATTTGCACTCCGACTTTGAGCGTTCAAGAGTCGCATCTTCACAAAGTTTATTGCATTTTTTACAATTTGGGTAATAATACTTCTTCTTCACAATGGTGAGTGCGTGTGGATGATCATTTTCTTCATAAATGCTCCTGAGTTTGAGGAATGAATATTTTCCAAGAACACAACCAACATGAGTAGAAGTATTGCATGTTGCACAATGATAAAACTAACGATTTGGATCTCGACTTCATAGATATCACAATGACGACTTTCTGATAATTGTTATCATTATGATCAGTGAGTAAAAGAAGATGCGTATCACATTTGTGGCGAGCTGTAATTGGAAGTGAAAAACACTCGAGATGTAGCACAAAATTGTAATCCTTACAACAAAATGCCCTCCATGTAGTCGTACCACAAGCATTGCATTTCCCATTGTGCTCTCTGTAGTAAAAGAGGATGTTTTAAACATGTTCGAGCACCAGGAGTAAGAGGAATCACACATCGAAGACATATTTTTTCCTCACATCCGCAACATTTATAAGCAAAGGTATTAGATAGGTGCCAACATTTGTGACACCGAAAAGCTTTGTCGGAAATAAGGGCGAGAGGCTCTTGGCAAGAATGATGCCAAACATTCTTCATTTTAGGTAAATCGGCACACGCTTTATGAGGAGAAAAAAACACATTCTGAACAGTAGTAAAATGGATCCGAGATTGGCAACATACACCCGTTGCAATTATTTTCATATCCTCCATCAAAGGGACCTAACATTAGATTATGCATATGCTTGAACTTTCAAAATGCATCAAAAAGATCCTCAAAATTTTTCAAAATAGCAATTAAGCCACTGCTCTTATTAAAAAATTAGAAAAAAAATTATAAATAATAATTTTTATAAAAAATTATTAAATTTTAATAAAAATAAAAAATTATTAAAAATTAGAAATATTTTATAAAAATCGTAAAAAAAATGAAATTTTATAAAATTTTATAAAAATCATAAAAAATCAACGACCCATAGTTCTTTTTTTTCCAATTAAAGTCATCACATGTTGCAACAAGCGTGACATGGTACGATAGTTTTTATATATTTTTTTTGCGAAATTTATATTTCTTTACATTTTTTATAATTTTCTTACGACTTTATAAAATTTTATGATTTTTAATAAAATTTTATATATTTTTACTATGTTTATATATTTTTTCTAATTTTTAATATTTGAATTTTTTATTAAAATTTAATAATATTTATAGCTTTTATTGATTCTAATTTTTCCTAAATTTCTTTTCTAATTTTTAATAAAAGCATGGGCTTAATTATTTTTTTTTTTGAAAAAGCTTGAGAGTCTTTTTTATGCATTTTGAAAGTTCAAGTACCCAATTGAGTGCACAAAAAAATGTAGGGGCTTAATTGCTTTTTTTGCAAAGGTTTGACTGCTCATTTTAAAAGTTTAAGTATTCAAGTGAGTGAAAAAAAAGAAAGAAAGAAAGAAAGCAGGGTCTTAATTATATTAAAAAAAATGATGAACTAAAATTAAAAAGATGGATGAGTGTTGAATATGGAAACTTTGATTGTAAAAGTATCAAGGTTTTCTAAATAAGATTATGAGTATTTTTGTGGCTTTAGTTATCCATTTTTTATTCTTTAAATTTATATTTAAGTCGAATAAATTTTTTTTAAGAAAACTCGAAATTTTTTAAAATTTTTTTTTTCCAAACAAAAGCTAAACAGATTCCTTTATCGAAATAAAAAACTTTCCACAACATTTACTTCACAAGCCATTAGCCATGCATGCATACATTTAAAGAAAACAACACACAGAAATCAGGAAACTATAGTTTGAATAATCATAAGGCAATCAAATTTCAAGTCAAAACATGCTTCCCTTACTATACGAAACCCTAGTCTGCATCATAATTACAATCAGCATTACAAGTAATAAAATACTGTGTACCGCAAAAGAAAATTGGTAGTTTTGGACTATTGTCACCACAATGCCTCCTTAGTCCTTCCAATCTCAAGAAGTGAAATTGTTATGGCGGACACCCATTATGAACAATGAAGTTGCATCCAGTACATTCCAAAGCCAAATCTAAACAGGGCTTACCACACTTATTGCAGTTCGGATAGTAATAAATCTTCTTAACAATAGTGAGAGGGTGCTCATGAGTGTCCTCATGTACTTCAATGATACTCCCTAGTTTGAGGAATGGATCTTCACCAGGGACACAATTGACATGAGCAGAAGTATCACATGTTGCACAATGATAAAACCAAAGATTTGGATCTCGACGTTCTTCACAAATATCGCAAAAATGACTTTCTGAATAACTATTATCATCATGATAAGTGAGTGAAAGAAGATGTTCATCACTTTTGTGCTGGGATGTAACAGGGAACGAAAAACATTTACAATCTAGAGAAAAATCGCAATCCTTACAATGCCGCAACCATTTGATACCATTCTTACCACAAGCAACACATCCCCCTCTATTTTCAGTGTCGAGAAAAACAGGGTGTTTATGTCCTACATATGTTCGAGCACCAGGTGTAAGAGCAATTATACATCGAAGGCATCTACTACTCTTACATTCTTCACATTTATAGGCAAAAGCTTTAGACCTGTAATGACATACTACACACCGTAATAATTTGTTTGAAGTAAGGACTAATGGTGATTGGCAACGATGATGCCAAACATGCTTTACCTTTGGTAACTCGACACAAACTTTATGGAGAAAGAAATCACCCTGTCTACAGTAGTAAAATGAATCCGAGATCGGTAACAAGCACCCATCACAACATTTATTATCATACTCACGTACTCTGTCACTTAACGTTAAGTGGTGAATATGCATGATATGTTCTATTACAGTGGCTTCTCCAGCATCATTCCATTCAAGAACCTTGGTTATGGAGCTAACATCAGCAGATTCCTCATCTTCATTTTCAACTATTTCATATGAATCTTTATTCCTCATTGCACACTTCACATGAAATATAACATCGCACTCTGAACAATAGTAACTACCATGGTCTGTACTGACTTCATTATTGCACATTATGCAATTCAAAACTCTAAAATCTTCTATGTGAAGGAAATATTTGTGAAAAAGGCGATGATCATGCCACTTGCTTTTGATGATGCGTGGCACTGAAGTGCACTTTTTATGGACCATAATGTTGCATGTACAACATATGTAGGAAGCATAACTTCCTTCCTCACCACATGCATCACAAATGAATGATGATCTCCTTGTAAACAAAGTGAAAGGATGTTCATGGCTTTTATCTTCAACAACAAGATCTAAAGATGCTGTTACACATTCAATGTGAACAGCAAACTTACAAGGTGAGCAACCATAAACAAACCCTAAACCTTTTCCACTGGTTTCTCCGCATATCTTGCAATAGGACTGTTCTCTATTAAATTGTAGAGCAAGAGTATGCTTGCGATGGCACACATGATTCAGTTTGAAAGGAAGCTTAGTGCATTTCTCATGTAAATTAAATCCACAGTCAGGAGAAAAGTGTGTATACTTTGCTAATGGTTCCCAACATCCAAAGCACTTAGCAGCATCTTTGAGCTTTTCATCACCATTTTCAGTGGAAATCAATGCATGTTGAAGGCCAACATTCTCAAGCTCTTTCAAATTATTCTCAGCAATATTAAACGTAAACAAAGCACATTTAATATGAAAGTCAAAATGGCAAGAGCAGTGATAAACAAACTAATTACCGCCTTTATCGCAAAAATTGCAAATGTACCGTCCAGATGAATAAGGTGCATTTTGCATAAGAAGAAGAGGATGATGAGGATGAAAAGGATGATTAAGCTCCAAAGGTGCGTCGGCACATACCTTGTGAAGATAAAACCCACAGTGCTCCGCACAGCAAAAACATGGAGCAGACACCTTCTCCCCACACCTGGAGCAATCAGTTAAACCACTTTTATAATCGATCAGCTGCACTTGGTTCAAGATGAGAAGCAGGGGATGTTGGTGGCCATAATTGTTAGACTCCTCCATTTCTCCTTCCCCAGGCAATATAAAGAAAGGAAAAGGTTGATTTTGGGAGCAAAGATTGAATGGGAAAACAAGAATACAAGTGAAGAAAGATAAAGATTGAGGAAGTGGGAGAGGCAGAGGGTCGGTTATAGTAAACAATAGAGGTGAAGTGAATGAGGTAGTCAATGCTTTTCTCTTATGGTTGTAGAGCTCTGCGCCTCTGCCTGCCTTCACATTTGCTTTTGAGGTTGGGTTGGTTTGATATTTGTAATAGGCACACGGCCCAAAATACTAAAGAAACCAAAATAAAAAATATAATTAACAGTTTTTTTAGCCCAAAAAATAAATACAAAATTATAGGGCCCAACTGACCTAACATACTAAAAAAATTTTAGAAAGACAGAAATCCTAGGGTTTTTGGCGACGCTGCTCCATGTATGTCGTACCCCCACTCCAGCGCGCACGCCGCCCAAAGTTTCCCTCCAACAACGTCTGTAGCAAACAAAAAAGAAACAGAGCAGAAGCAAAAAAAGTAAACATTAGAAATAGTAAAAAAATGTACAATAGGCTATAAAAACCGGATTTGATGTGTAATCTTTTTTTTTTACGGAGAAATCAAATACAAAAAAAAAAAAGACAGAGAATCAAAGATAAAAAAAAAAAGAAGAGACACAAGATTAAAAAAGAAAAAAGGTGATATGTTGTTTCGTTTTTTCTTTGTTTCATTTCGAAGTAAATAAAAAAAGATAAAAAGAAGACCTTTTTACCTATACCGCCGTCGCGGATATTTCTCTGGCCTGGAGGGTGGTTGAACCTGTGGTGGTTCGCCGAAAACCCCGACGAGATGACTGGAAGTCGAAGGGTTCTTTCCTAAAGTTTCTAGGGTTTTGACATTTTTATTTATTTAAGATCATTTTTTAGAAAGGAGACTAAATGGTTTTTTTTTTTTTAAAAAAGGAGATTTTAAAAAAAAATGGTCTTTTTTCTCTTTTTTCGGCCACCGGAGGCGACAGTTGCCGTCGCCTATGATCGGTGGCCACAGCGGTCCATGGCGGGCTCCTAACGGCTCCATGGCCAAACTTGGGGCGCGTTTCAAAGAAAAAATAAAGGAAAAGGGAAATTTTTTTTAAAACACATTCGAATTTTTTTTTCTGAGTTTTGTTACTTTCACAGCCTCCTAAAACAATGCCGTTTTAGGACTGGCCTCAGGCGCCCAAAATGGCGTCGTTTTAACGACCCGATCCAACCCGACCTAAGATCCACTAGGATCCGCGTGTTTTTGGACGGAAGGGCTATTTGCGCCCTTAGTCCTTCCGCTTTTAAAGCTGGTTTCAATGGGGTCCTATTCTTTTTTTTTAATTTTGCCACTTAATTTTATCTTGGTTTCGATTTGGTCCTTTTGGAACAATGCGTTTTGAGGACAGGGAATATTTCCCCATTTGGTCCCCCATCTCATCCGCGCGTTATAATTTGGCCCCCTATTTTATTTTTTTCTGATTTAGGCCCTTAAATCCCATTTAAATTTCAATTAAGCTTCATAAACTCTATAAGTAAGCTTCAATATCTTGTTTTAATAATTTTTTAATCAATTTCTGCAATAAAATTTTAATATGCAATTCATTAGAAATATGTTTGTGTTTTTTGAAAGAGACAAGTCCTTGTTACTTTGAAAAATTCGCTAAACCTAATTTGAATGTGCAGCAAAAGAGAAATAATTTTAGATAAAGTTGTATTTTCAAGTAAATTTATATAAAGAAACAAAGGGAGGCATTCAACAATACCTTTATTATTGTAAGTATAATGACATTCCCAAATTATAAAAAATCAACAATTAAACCTTCAAATTATTACATGACATTTATTTAAAACTTAAATGGTTGGAAAAACCAAAATATAATAACAACAACTAACATCACAAGTAACAAGGTAAAGATCAAACCTTGTTTTTCAGTCTTGAGTTTTCTTGCAAATGAAGTGGCAAGTTTCAAATATAATAACATATGAATTGTTATCAGTGCCACATGCACCAATGCATAGAACGGGGTGCTACACAATTCCAGTGGACAATATATTTGCACTCCGACTTTGAGTGCGTGTGGATGATCATTTTCTTCATAAATGCTCCTGAGTTTGAGGAATGAATATTTTCCAAGAACACAACCAACATGAGCAGAAGTATCGCATGTTGCACAATGATAAAACTAACGATTTGAATCTCGACTTCACAGATATCACAATGACGACTTTCTAAATAATTGTTATCATCATGATCAGTGAGTAAAAGAAGATGCGTATCGCATTTGTGGCGAGCTGTAATTGGGAGTGAAAAACATTCAAGATGTAGCACAAAATTTTAATCCTTACAACAAAATGCCCTCCATGTAGTCGTACCACAAGCATTGCATTTCCCATTGTGCTTTCTGTAGTAAAAGAGGATGTTTTAAACATGTTCGAGCACCAGGAGTAAGAGGAATCACACATCGAGACATATTTTTTCCTCACATCCGCAACATTCATAAGCAAAGGTATTAATATGTGCCAACATTTGTGACACCGAAAAGCTTTGTCGGAAATAAGGGCGAGAGGCTCTTGGCAAGAATGATGCCAAACATTCTTCATCTTAGGTAAATTGGCACACGCTTTATGAGGGAAAAAAATACATTCTGAATAGTAGTAAAATGGATCCGAGATTAGCAACATACACCCGTCGCAACTATTTTCATATCCTCCATCAAAGGGACCTAACATTAGATTATGCATATGCTTGAACTTTCAAAATGCATCAAAAAGATCCTCAAAATTTTTCAAAATTAGAAATATTTTTATAAAAATCGTAAAAAAATAAAATTTTTTAAAAATAAAAAAAATCAACGACCCATAGTTTTTTTTTTCAATTGAAGTCATCATATGTTGCAACACAACGTGACATGTGGTGAAAAATGATAAAAAAAAAAATCAATAAAATGCTTTTTTTGGTACTATAATTTATATATATATATTTTTTTGCGAAATTTATATTTCTTTACACTTTGTATAATTTTCTTACGACTTTATAAAATTTTATATATTTTTACTATGTTTATATATTTTTTTCTAATTTTTAATATTTGAATTTTTTATTAAAATTTAATAATATTTATAGCTTTTATTGATTCTAATTTTTTCTAATTTTTAATAAAAACATGGGCTTAATTTTTTTTTTTTGAAAAAGCTTGAGAGTCTTTTTGATGCATTTTGAAAGTTCAAGTACCCAATTGAGTGCAAAAAAAAATGTAGGGGCTTAATTTCTTTTTTTGCAAAGGTTTGAGTGCTCATTTTAAAAGTTCAAGTATTCAAGTGAGTAAAGAAAGAAAGAAAGAAAGCAGGGTCTTAATTGTATTTTTTGAAAAAAATTGATGAACTAAAATTAAAAAGATGGATGAGTGTTGAATATGGAAAACTTTGATTGTAAAAGTATCAAGGTTTTTTAAATAAGATTAAAAGTATTTTTGTGGCTTTAGTGACATATTACCCATAATTATATCCATTTTTTATTCTTTAAATTTATATTTAAGTCGAATAAATTTTTTTTAAGAAAACTCGAAATTTTTTTAAATTTTTTTTTTCCAGACAAAAGCTAAACAGATTCCTTTATCAAAATAAAAAACTTTCCACAACATTTACTTCACAAGCCATTAGCCATGCATGCATACATTTAAAGAAAACAACACACAGAAATCAGGAAACTATAGTTTGAATAATCATAAGGCAATCAAATTTCAAGTCAAAACATGCTTCCCTTACTATACGAAACCCTAGTCTGCATCATAATTACAATCAGCATTACAAGTAATAAAATACTGTGTACCGCAAAAGAAAATTGGTAGTTTTGGACTATTGTCACCACAATGCCTCCTTAGTCCTTCCAATCTCAAGAAGTGAAATTGTTATGGCGGACACCCATTATGAACAATGAAGTTGCATCCAAGACATTCCAAAGCCAAATCTAAAGCAGGGCTTACCACACTTATTGCATTCGGATAGTAATAAATCTTCTTAACAATAGTGAGAGGGTGCTTATGAGTGTCCTCATGTACTTCAATGATACTCCCTAGTTTGAGGAATGGATCTTCACGGGGACACAATTGACATGAGCGAGAAGTATCACATGTTGCACAATGATAAAACCAAAGATTTGGATCTCGACGTTCTTCACAAATATCGCAAAAATGGCTTTCTGAATAACTATTATCATCATGATAAGTGAGTGAAAGAAGATGTTCATCACTTTTGTGCTGGGATGTAACAGGCAACGAAAAACATTTACAATCTAGAGAAAAATCGCAATCCTTACAATGCCGCAACCATTTGATACCATTCTTACCACAAGCAACACATCCCCCTCTATTTTCAGTGTCGAGAAAAACAGGGTGTTTATGTCCTACATATGTGCGAGCACCAGGTGTAAGAGCAATTATACATCGAAGGCATCTACTACTCTTACATTCTTCACATTTATAGGCAAAAGCTTTAGACCAGTAATGACATACTACACACCGAAATAATTTGTTTGAAGTAAGGACTAATGGTGATTGGCAACGATGATGCCAAACATGCTTTACCTTTGGTAACTCGACACAAACTTTATGGAGAAAGAAATCACCCTGTGTACAGTAGTAAAATGAATCCGAGATCGGTAACAAGCACCCATCACAACATTTATTATCATACTCACATACTCTGTCACTTAACGTTAAGTGGTGAATATGCATGATATGTTCTATTACAGTGGCTTCTCCAGCATCATTCCATTCAAGAACCTTGGTTATGGAGCTAACATCAGCAGATTCCTCATCTTCATTTTCAACTATTTCATATGAATCTTTATTCTTCATTGCACACTTCACATGAAATATAACATCGCACTCTGAACAATAGTAACTACCATGGTCTGTACTGACTTCATTATTGCACATTATGCAATTCAAAACTCTAAAATCTTCTATGTGAAGGAAATATTTGTGAAAAAGGCGATGATCATGCCACTTGCTTTTGATGATGCGTGGCACTGAAGTGCACTTTTTATGGACCATAATGTTGCATGTACAACATATGTAGGAAGCATATCTTCCTTCCACACCACATGCGTCACAAATGAATGATGATCTCCTTGTAAACAAACTGAAAGAATGTTCATGGCTTTTATCTTCAACACCAAGATCTAAAGATGCTGATACACATTTAACGTGGACAGCAAACTTACAAGGTGAACAACCATACACAAACCCTAAACCTTTTCCACTGGTTTCTCCGCATATCTTGCAATAGGACTGTTCTCTATTAAATTGTAGAGCAAGAGTATGCTTGCGATGGCACACATGATTCAGTTTGAAAGGAAGCTTAGTGCATTTCTCATGTAAATTAAATCCACAGTCAGGAGAAAAGTGTGTATACTTTGCTAATGGTTCCCAACATCCAAAGCACTTCGCAGCATCTTTGAGTTTTTCATCACCATTTTCAGTGGAAATCAATGGATGTTGAAGGGCAACATGCTCAAGCTCTTTCAAATTATTTTCAGCAATATTAAATGTAAACAAAGCACATTTAATATGAAAGTCCAATTCGCAAGAGCAGTGATAAATGAATTTCTCACATGTTTTATAACAGAAAGTGCAAATACACCTTCTGTAATAAGATGGTGGCTCTTGCAGAAGAAGAAGAGGATGATCGTGATGAAAAGGATGATTAAGCTCCAAAGGTGCGTCGGCACATACCTTGTGAAGAGAAAACCCACAGTGCTCCGCACAGCAAAAACATGGAGCAGAGACCTTCTCCCCACACCTGGAGCAATCAGTTACACTGCTTTGATTGTGGATCAGCTGGTCTTGATTCAAGATAAGAAGCAGGGGATGTTGGTGGCCATAATTGTTAGACTCCTCCATTTCTCCTTCCCCAAGCAATATAAATAAAGGAAAAGGTTGATTTTGGGAGCAAAGATTGAATGGGAAAACAAGAATACAAGTGAAGAAAGATAAAGATTGAATGGGAAAACTATGATAGTAGATTGCTTTTAATCTGTCTTTGTTCTGGTACTTCACTTCAGCGGGTTTCCTTTGTTTGTTTACATTTTTTAGATATATATACTTAATAATAAAGTTAAAGTTTAGTAAAGTATAAGACAAAGCATTATGGTAAAGTTATGAGGGTATTTTAAATAATATTACAAGTTTTTTGATGTTTATATATTATTTATTACATGCATTTTGTTGTTTTGTGCTAATAAAGTACAATCTAGTATGTTTTATGTTTATTTATCTATTTTATTATAATTTAGACTCTAAATTTTATTTTAATTTCAATTTAAAACCGTATTCATTTAATATCTGTTAGGATCAATCCGATTAAGCAATAAGAAAAAAATAGGCCTTTTTATAGGCTAAATTCATAGGTCAAATAATAATATCACTTGTTATAGTTTCTCTATGTATTATTTTCATCATTTTATTTATTTGTTCATATATATATTCTTTATTTTTATTTCATTATTATTTTTACTTTTAGTTCATATTATTTTTTATTTCTTTATTTATACATATTTTGTTGCCTATTATTATTATTATTATTATTATTATTATTATTATTAATATTATTATTATGTTTTGATTATTAATATTAGAATTAATACATTATTTCATTTATTTATTTGCCTATTACCTCTTATCCTTTTTGTATGTATAATATATATATGATGTTTATATTTTCTTTGTAATAGCCCAAATTTCAGTGATGTCAAAAATAATGGTTCGAGACCACCAAATCTGAGAAATGGACTCGTAGATTATATTTATTTAATATTTAGGAGTCAAATGTAGCTTTTAAAATGTTTTTAAAATAGTAAATTGTGTTTTATAAAGATTTATTTGGTCAAGAAATCGAGAAAAAGAGGTGTCGAGATCTCGGTGTTATAAACCGAGTCATAAATATTTTTATGAATATTTAAGGAATGTCAATAAGGTAGTATTAAAATTTCGTTAGAAAATTTTGACGTTTGGGTGGTTAATTAAATAAAAAGGACTAAAATGAAAAGTGTATAAAAGTTATAAAAAGGATTGAATAGCCTAATTGTCAAATGAGGAAGGACCTAAAGTGAAAATAAGCCCAAAGGAGATATTTTGGGCGGCAATAGCTGAGAAAAATCGGGAAATGGATGAAATAAGGGTAAAATTGGAAAATTGCCAAAATTAGTTAAATAAGTATGGGACCAAATTGGAATTATCTAGATTTCTCTTCATTTCTCTTCATTTTCTTCAGCTGAAAAACAGCCATGGGAGAGAGTTTCAAGCTGGTTTTCATACTCAAGCTTCATGTAAGTTTAATTCTTGCTTTCTCCTTGAAATTTCTATGTTTTTGGACTTTTACAATTGGATCCAACTTACTATGTCATTAGTTTTTGATTCTATAGCTAATTTTTAAAGTTGATGTGGATTAGTGCTGGAAGAATATGATGAATAAATATTGAATTGAAGCTTTAATTTTGTTATATGATGATTTTATTAAGTAAAATTGATGGAAATTGATTTTAGGACCTAATTGTGAAAGAGTTGAAATTAAGGCCTAGAGTTAAAATTCTGATTTCAAAGGTTATGAAGTAGTTTAGAATGATAGAGAAAAGTATTAAATGAGAAAATTGGCTAAATTGAGGGGTTATTGAGCAAGGATTGAATTGTATGAAATGTGGAATTTGGGACAAAATAGAAATCAACATGTTATACTAAAGCAGTTTTGGACAGCAGCAGTTGTCTAACTTTGAAAAATCACCAAAAATTGTATAAATCGAATTAGAAGCTGAGTAAGATATAGAATTAAAGCTTATTGAGTCTATTTTCATATAAAAGAAACAAAGAAGGTAAAGGAAGTCTACATATTAAGATATTTAAATTTTTGTAAGACTGGTTTAGAACAACTTCGTGATCCCCTGTTCTTACTTTAGAAATTCACTAAAAATTGTACAAAAAGAATTATGGGTTATAATTTATATGTTTGTATTCCTTAGTGAGTCTATTTTCATTAGAAATAATCATAAACACTATATGAAAACCGTACTATGAGATAATTGATTTTTAGTGAAGAGAGGTCAGAGCAGTAGGACTGTGTAACAGGGGAGAACTTAACTAATAAATTGTACTAATTGGCCACACCAAAAATTCTGGAAAAATTATGGTAAGAAGATATGTGAGTCTAGTTTCAAAGAAAATTAACGGTTTGAAATTTAGAGCTCTGTAGCTCGAGATAAAAATAATTTAGTGAATATAACACAGATGGACAGCTTGAACATTCACATGAGTAAATAGTGAAAATTATAGAAAATGTTACTTACAAGTGTGTTGTTTATACTAAGGATGTGGATGGAGAGGAGGAGGAGGGAAAATAATATATGAATGACTTGTGTATAAATTGATTACATGCTCGATTGTAATTGATATAATGTTTTATTTGGAATATTTATTATGAAATTATGATTATCGTTATAATACAAAAATTGAACTTGTGAGTTTATATGGCTAAATTTTAGTGATCATTTGTTAATTTTATGAATTTCATGATGTGTTATTTCATATGTATTGATGATCAAATTGAGCATTTCAGTTCAGTGACAACATGAATTGACGGAAAATACAATGGTTGAACCATGGCAACAAGTGATAAGTGATAGCTTCGGCTACACTTATCTGATCAAGGACAAGTGAAAGTGAAAAGTGGTAGCTCCGGCTACCTGATCAAGTGAAAAGTGGTAGTTTCGGCTACCTGATCAGTGAAAAGTGGTGGCTCCGGCTACCTGATCAAGTGAAAAGTGGTAGCTCCCGCCACCGATCGCTGAAAAGTGGTAGCTCGGCCACCGATCAAGTGAAAAGTGGTAGTTCGGCCACCGATCGGTGAAAAGTGGTAGCTCGGCCACCGATCAAGTGAAAAGTGGTAGCTCACGCCACGATCGATGAAAAGTGGTAGCTCCGCCACCGATCGATGAAAAAAGGTAGCTTCGGCTACAAGTGGGAAGTGATTTTCGTGTAAGACCATATCTGGAATATGGCATCGGTGTGGTACGTGTTTAAGATGAAAGACCATAGCTATGTTATGGCATCAGTGATTATCAGTGAAATTTAATGCATACTAGTGCAGAACAATTTCGTAAGACGTTCACTAATTTGACGAAGTTGGTAAGTGTTATATAGAATTATGTGATATAAGGAAATATGAGTTGATGATACATGAATATAGAACTTGGTTGATGAATGAGCTCATTTGTGATTATATATTTGTACACCCTTGAGTGTATTATCCGTATGAAATGGTATTCCAAATGAGTTAATGAGAAGAGTTCTAAAATGACATAATCTAAATTCGAAATGAAATATTATGAAAATGTACTTGGAATGTATTGGTATGTCTTGTGTATGTTATTTGAGTTCATAATATGGAAAGTAAATGTATGCGAAAATATGAGGTGATGATATCTGTACATGGAATTTATTGATGGATACATACATCCTAATGGATTTTAGAGAACATTGAAATTGGGCTCAATAAGTGAGTTGCCAATTTAAATTGTAATTGGCAGGAAGAGTTAGTGAATTGCATGATTATGAGTTGTTACATGTATTTGTCAAAAATACGAGGAAATGATGGTAAATGGTACATGGAAATATAAGACTATAATATATAAAAACATGGAATGTGTTTGATAAATGTGTTCATTCATAATTATAGAATTTTTGCATCTCAAGTGCACTATATGTATAAAGATGATGTTTCAAATGATTGGATAAGTAAAACTCAAATATGAAGTAGTTTGAAACTAAGACAAATTGTTATAAAAATGTATATGAAAAACAGAGGTGCGATTGTTATATGCTATATGAATACATAGGATGAAAAAGTACAAGAGAAATTTAATGAGAATTGAGCCCATATACGTTTCTTGTTATTTATATGAAGTGTACGACTAACAAATCGTATTAAGTATAAGGCTCAGTTGAATATCTTAAATTGGTTTTTGTATGTATTAAATGTGGGTGAAGAATAAAGATTAAATGAGTGAGAAATATGGCTTGAAAAATAACATGATTTATGAAAATTAACTTTACCACACGGCCAAGCAACACGGGCGTGTACTAAGGCCGTGTGACTCAAGTTTCTCCACAGATGCAAGTCAGAGAGTTATACGCCCTATAGGCACGAATATGTGAGCCACACGGGCGTGGGACTCTTGTAAATGAGATAAACTTAAGGATTTAAAAAAAAAAATATATACGATTCTAATTTAGTCCCGACCCAATCCCAATGCATGATTTGGACTTCAAGGGCTCGTTAAAGGAACTTTTACAATCAGTTTTGATATTTGAGTGATAAATGGTTTAAATAATCTGTAAGTGTTTCGTACTCTTCGGTAATGCCTCATACTCTGTTCCGGCGTCGAACACGAGTAAGGGTGTTACATTCTTTGTTCTACATTATTATTATTTATTTTTCCTCATTATTATTTAATTAGTGTAGAATTAAAAGTTATAATATGATCATTGCTTGCTTATTTGGTATTTTATCATCATCATTTTCGACATTTTAATTTTTTGTATATCGTTGGTGTTATCATTTCATCGTAACTATGTCATGAATCGTGTTTAAACATACTCACCCATTTTTCACTATGCCCGAATAAACCTAATATATATCGTCTCAAATATTATATTAATTTTTAGCCAATCACATCAACAAAATTTTAAAAAAATAGGAAATGTTCTGTATTTGGAAGATTCGATAAAATCATGTCCTAACTTACGGGGTTTTGATTTTTCTCGTTGAACTCTAATAATCGAATATCTTTTCAAAAATTAAAATACATAAGATTTCAAATAAAAAAAAAAAAGAAGAAAAGACAATCTTATTCTTAAGGATTCGAAGTGTCGTGTCCTAATTTACGGGACGTGAGATTTTGTTGCCACGAGATGAGAAGGTCTTTAACATATTTTCCGTTCATTTCAAACAATTTGTAAGCAAAGTTAACATCAATGCAAAGAGAGATCGTATTTTTAAATTATTTTCGAGTTTTCAACTTTCGACATTAAGACATGAAGTAATCAATTAGTTACCAATTTTGGGCGTCACGAGGGTGCTAATCCTTCCTCGTGCGTAACCGACTCTCGAACCCGTTTTCTGGATTTTTGTAGACCAAAAAACATTGCTTTGATAAATCAAACATTTTGTTAAAACAATCAAACTACGAGGTGACTCCTAATTTTCGTTTTTTAAAATAAAAGTCGACCTTTCAAAAAATAGTTTCGACAATATTTATGACTAAATTTATGAGTGATATGATATCTTATGGTTCTTAGTTGTTTTGATTTACTTAATTTAGTTCGGATTGACTGGTTTTGGTTTGGACTATTAAATTTTGTATTTATATTTACATATATATATATTATAACAAATCCTTTGGGCCCAATTTTAATTTATAGATATATTGAATAAATATTTTCTGTTAATAATATTAATTTTTAAAAGTTGCAAAACTGCAAATGAAGTTCCTACTATTTTACAATGTTTACATATGGATCCTTAGTGTATTCTAAATTTAATTTGATCCATGATTTTCTCTTCATCAAAGGGGATTCTATTGATGTATATTAATAATGGGATGTCCTTTCTAAATTGAGCGAATCCATGATTTTTATCTTTTTTATAAAAAAATAATTAAGTTTTTGACATTTTATGAAAAAGATTACATTTTCTCCACGTCTTTGAAAAGGATGGCCTAATTCATGCACCTAACATTTAATCATAATTCATGTTTTAATAATTATTAAAAGAAGATGCTCCTTCTGTGGACTTACTTTACACCTCTTCTCTTATTTTATTTCTCTCTCTTACCAACTCCTAGCTTAACCGTTGGTCTCCGGGAAGCCATCGTCGTCAGATCAGCTAAAAACTACGGCCTGAAGTTCAAACACTAAACAAGTGCAGACGAAAATCTGTGATGGTCCCAAATGAATAAGCCTGCCTGCACATGGTGCTATTTCTGTTTTTGTTCACTTCTTATAAGTAGATAATTTGAATTTAGATAATTCGAGGGCTCATTTTTGTGGGTAAGTGTAGGGGGCTCCCCTTGCGCTGATTGGTCCGTCGGTGGCTATATTACTATCATCTATTCCTATTTTTTATTTTTTTATTCTTTAAGTTTTCAACATTATTATTATAATAAATTCGTTTGAGAGGCATGTGGCTAGCCTGAAAAATAGGCGTAAAATTTTGTTTAAACTTGATATGAATAAAAATGTTAAAATTTAAGTTTGACCCGGTTCATCCGTATTAAAATTTTTTATATAATAAAATATATCAAAAATACTAAAAATATAATAAAAATAAGCCTTAACTAGTGGGGTAAATTGATATTATAAAAAGTTCTGATAAATTATGTCACAAGGTATCTTATGATTGATCCACATATTAAATAATGCCAAATTTTATTGGAGGTGTCACACTAATTGACGAAATTAAAGTTCTAACACCAAATTTGATAGTTTGAAAGTAGAAGTACCATTTAGAAGATTCGATAAATTACAAGAAGCATTTTAGTCATTTTCCCATATGTAATATGACTTATCTAGGGTAATCTATTCGGATAAATTACAAGAAGCTTGAATACAAAGCAAAGAATAACGAGTAAAGTGTTTTTTCTTTGTAATCTATTCGAGTAACCGCTAAAGGTCCGACATGGTTTTACCTAGGGTAGGCTCTTAGGGTTCATTACATGCGGTTTGGTTCTCTCGATCTGTAACACCCCAAACCCGGCCCAAACACTACAACCGGATATGGTATGTCACTTGAGTGATTTTACAAAACATGTCGCGTTTTGGAAACCAATTACTAGGTTTAATCGTTAATACCGAAAATTTAATAGTTTATTAAGTTATATAAGATATAAAGTTATAAATTGCCTTGGTGAATTTTAAATAAAAACCGAAATCTTGTACATGTCTTAGTTTAATTTTTAAAACATAATTTAAAATATCTAATAATAAAACCCAACATAAACCCAAAAACATAAACAAGATTTTAAACCCATTAAATAAAAATATAAAATAATAAACTAAAGTCTTTTTACTGAATTCAAATGTTCTTTTGCATGGCCACCTTGCTCTCCTCTCCAGCTCGGTCCGACACGCTAAGTGTCACCTGAAATTGTTAAAATAAAAGGGTAAGTCATGAAGACTCGGTGTGCAACCCTCGTGCACCATTAGATTTTGGGCCTTAGCCCCACGAATATATATAATGAATATAATATAATGAAATTATGCAAAGCCCAACCCAAGTCATAGGTTTCCATCCGCTACACGCCGCTCTTACTGCGCCATACCACACCATTGGGGATTTCTACAATCAACCCACGCCGCTACACACCATTGATGGCGTCATGTCGCTCATCGTCGAGTTGTGACAGAGTCACCAGGTGAAATGGCAAAAGCCACGAGAAGCGAGTTGTGACAGAGTCACCAGGTGAAATGGCAAAAGCCACCAGAAACAGAGTTGTGACAGAGTCACCAGCTAAAATGGCATTAGCCACTGCAGCAGTCACGGCAGGAGCCGCTACAACAGGAACACTTCCCCTTTCAATAAACCCAACCCCATGCAATCGTAAAACAAAGATACTTATCACATATGTCATCTTAACAGGAACATTCACTTAGGAATGACAGAGATCACTAACCTGGTGATTCGCTTTTACCCTCATTGGGTTTCAATCATTATGCCGGGATTTCGGCATTTATCAGAATATAACAGATTAATAAATATATTTTAACAGGCAATCTAAATGGTGTAAAAGTGTTACACACCTGGTTACCGTTAGGACGACACTCTCTATGTCGACACTATTAGAAGCTGCTAAAACTGCTATCTGTCTAAGATTTTGTTCGGATGCCGGTCCACAACCTATTGGCCAATCCCGAACTGCTGACACCGCTTGTTTTTTTAAACTTAGGGATTCTCTCCTTTGCCTGCTCCACATTTAATTCCATCACAAATCCTTATCAGAGCTACTATCACAATACTTAATCGTTAATCATTATACAGTTAAGATCTTGTATCCAATGAACAAATCTAATAGAAATCTAGGGAAATCTTCTTACCTTAAAATCCCGAAATTGGAGACTAATGATTTTCGGCTTTTAGATCTAGTCAACCAAGTTTCCTTCAAATCCCGGAATGCCGCCCAACATAGAACCATTAAACTATTAGCTTTTTCGGCTTTTGCCTTTCAAAAACCAGAATAGAATATGAGAAACTACCAGAAGTCGACACTTACCTTAACACAGGGATTTCGGCTAGCACTAGAAAGAGGATTCGGCAATGCCAAAGTAATAGATTTTTAATGCCGGAAGAATAGATTTAACTCATAAATAGGATGAATAAAGAAAAACTATAGAGATTTCGGCTTTTTAGAGAAATCGGCACAAGGGAAAGAAGAATGGAGAAAAGGTTTCGGCTTTTGAAGAAATCGAAGAAGAGAAATTGGAGAGGAAGAGGCTAGGGATTTTCGGCACAAGGAATGAGGAGAGAATTAGGGTTTTAAGTGTCAGAATCAAGGAGCTATCCCCACTATTTATAGTATTTTCGGCACCTCCTGTATAAAACCGAAAATGCCCTTCCTAATTAATTAAAATTCAAGCTAAATAAAAGGGAAAATTCGGCACCCCTTTGCCATGCAGTAGCCGATTTCTTTACTCCTCTCAGTGGTGGATTTTCGGCCATCACTCTCCTTGTAGATAGGCTCCTATCTTTTCTCCTTTTTTATCTTCTATATTATCAATTATAAAATCCAAATATATCTTCCTATTTTTAAGCCTTGTAGCCGTCCACCTCATCAAGTCTTAATGCCGAAATTTAACTCACTTAAATTAAAAGATTTGGGCTTCATTAAACCTAAATTTTGGGCCCCTAACTCCTTGTGTGTGGCGTCACCTTCAAATTCCCTTACAGTGCCACTTTTTGTTGGGCCACAAGCCCACGTTGGTATTTTAAACATAATTACCACTCTTTTAACTCTATAATGCCCAATCTAATAATTTAACCAAGGCCTTTACCTAATTCTAAGCTCAATTTGGACCCCTATTACTTAAATTAACATATTAAACATATTCACCCATTAAACGCATAGGCCCAAAAATTCAGGATGTTACACGATCCTCACCCATTATAGGCTTATACGGGCTGAGTTCAGTTCAGGGGAATATATTTCCCTACAGTTGCACGGAGGTGAAGACCTCACGAAGACATAAGTACGGATGTATCCCAAAAATAATCCACTGTCCTACACGGAGGTGAAGACCTCATGAAAGAATAGCTTCTCACTCCTGGCAGAGAAGAACGATTATATCATGCAATATGTGAAAACATAAACAAGAATTCTTAAACCTCAAGAAAAAATAAGACAATATGTCTAAATCACTATGTAACCCGAGATTATTAACAAAGACATTCATACATTCATATAATACACCGTTTGTATACGTGTGTGTGTATGTACATGTTAATTCATTTTGGATTTATTTTAGTTTCGTCTTAATTCTATTGATTGACTGTTGAATTTTATATTTATATTTACATAAAAAATTTATAACAAATCTTTTGAGCCCAATTTTAATTTATAGATATATTGGATAAATGTTTTCTATTAATAATATTAATATTACAATTTTTTTAAAAAAAGTTGCAAAACTACAAAGAAGTTACTACTTTTTACAATGTTTACATATGGATCCTTAAGAGTGTTCTAGATATAATCTGATTCATGATTTTTGCCACATCGAGAGGGATTCTATTAATATTTATTAATAATGGGATGTCCTTTCTAAACCGAGTGAAGAATAACTTTTTTTTTTTTTTTTCAAATTGTTTGTTGAAGCTCCACTCAATCAAGTTGAATTTTAGCTCATTTTACATCAAAATTAAATTAAAATATCTTTATAATTTTATAATTAAATTTAAATTCTAAAGAAATAAATATTTTTATTATTAAATAATAATTCAGGTCATAAAAATCTAAATTCAAAAAAGAATTCTATGAGATTTGGACAACTTATCATTAAATACATGAAAGGAATCTTTATGTTTCTGTCTTTGTTTTTATTTTTCCTTGTGATTTAATGTCTGTAAAATTCATTTAAATAAATTATCTTTACACTTTCCTTCACACCACTTTCACCCTTCAATTATTGTGCTGAACCAATCATGTCGAAAATAGTAAATAAGCACACCCGGAACTTTAAAGAATTCTACCCAAATTTTAACCAAAATATTTTCATAAAAAAATAACTGAAAACTTGCATCATGGTTTTTTAGACTAATTTGTGGCTTTTTTTAAAAATACACGAAGACAAAATTGAGCAATTTAGCTATTATGATGTTTTAAAAATACTGAATTATGATTATTTTTGTCTTATTACATCACTTTCAAACATGAAAAAGCTTCACGTGTTTGATCGTAATTCATGTTTTATCTTTTCTTTTTGTTGTACAGCTCTGCCGGCTTCACACTTGCTTTAATTTAAAGCTACTTTTTGTGTTAATGGGTTGTTTTCTTTTTTTGTCATTTTCCTGTGTGTTAGTTTGACAATTAAGGTATTAAAATTGTTAAAAGATCAAATGGAATTGTTAAGTTCAACACAGGTTCCGCTGCTGCAAGTGGAGTATTAAGAGACTATAATGGGAAATGAATACTTGGTTTTAATAGTCAATTGAAGAAATATTCAGTTTTTAAATTTGAATTATGGAGCATTCTTGATGGTATATTGTTGGTAGAAAGAAGACAATATAATAGAGTGTTGATGCAGACAGACAACATAAAAGTTATTGTGGCTATCAAAGAATTCATGTCGAATTTTCAAACTCAACAATAATCAAACGCATAGTTCAGCTATTGTAGAATGTGGAGAGTTGATCAATTGAATATGTCCCTAAAGAAAAAAAATGTTAAAACTGATCGTGTTGCCAAGTTGGTATTTGACAAGGAAGAAAAGTTATTTTAGTTTAGGTCTTAATTGTACTGAATGAGTTAATTTGATTGGGATCGGATGGTTTTGGTTTCAACCATTGAACTTTGTACTTATAGTTACATGTATATTTTACAAAATTGCAATCCTTACAACAAAATGCCGCCCATCTAGGAAGACTACAAGCATATCACCGGCCTTTGTAGTCTCTATAGAAAAAGAGGGGGTGTTCACGTTTCAAACATGTTCGAGCATAAGGAGTAAAAACAATCATACATCGGAGACATATCTTTGTCTCACATTTGCAACATTCATAAACAAAGGCATTAGACACGTGCCAACACATTTCACAACAAAAAGCTTTGTTTGAAATAAGGCTGAGAGGTTGCTGGCAAGGATGACGCCAAACATGCTTCACCTTAGGTAACTCAACACAAACTTTATGAAAAAAAAAAAAAAACACATTCTAAACAATAGTAAAATGGCTCCGAGATTGGTAACATACACCAGTCACAATTGTTTTCATACCCTCCAACGAAGGGACTTAACTCTAGATCATGTAGATGCTTCAAATGTTTTATTTTTGTAGCTTCCCCAGCGTCGTTCCTCTCAAATACACAAGTGGCGGACTCAACTGATTTATCGGACAAAATTTCCAAACCTCCATTTGATATCTCATATTCATTTTCAGGTGAAACTACAGAATATAAACTTTTTTCTTCTGTAATGCAACGTAGATGGAATTTGATATTGCAATATGAACAAGAATAACTCCCGTGCTTTGGATTGACCTCATCATGACAAATGATGCAACTTGAACTTTTAAAATCATTTTGAAGGAAATATTTGTGAAAAATGCAATGATCATGCCACTTGCTTTTGATGATACGAGGCAATGAAGTGCACCTTTTATGGACCATAATGTTGCATGTACAACATATGTAGGCATTGTAAATTCCTTCGATACCACATGCATCGCAAATGTATGGCCCTCGTCTCAAAAGTCTTATGAATGTGTGTTGATGGCTTTCGTCTTCAATAGCAAGATCAAGAGGTGGTGATAAACATTCTATGTGGAATACAAGCTTACAAGATGAACAACCATAAACAAATCCTCTTTTCTAGGTTACTTTACATATCTTGCAAGAAAGTCGTTCACTATTAAATTGTAAAACAAGGGGATGTTGGCAATGGCATATATTACTCAACTCGAGAGGAAGCTCAGCACATTTCTTATGTAAATTAAATCCACAATAAGGAGAAAAGTGTGTATAATTTGCTAATGGCTCCCAACATCCAAAGCACTTGCGAACTTCTTCAAGTTCTTCATCATCATTTTTAGTGGAAACCAATGGATCTTGACAGACGAAGTGCTCAAGCTCCTTCAAATTATTTTCAGCAATATTAAACGTAAACAAAGCACATTTAATATGAAAGCCCAAGTCAGGGCAATGATAGAAGAACTTTTCACATGTTTTATCACAGAAATCTCAAATGTACGTTCCAAATGAATAAGGTGGCTTTTGCATAAGAACAAGAGGATGATCACACGATGGAAAGGGTGATTAATCTCCAAAGGTGCGCCGGCACATACCTTGTGAAGGTAAAACCCACAATACTCCGCACAGCTAAAACATGGAGCAGACACTTTCTCCCCACACTTGGAGCAGTCAGCCACTCCACTTTGATTGTTCATCAGCTGCTCTTCATCCAACAGTAACAATGGATGGTGGTGCCCATAATTCTTTGACTCCCCCATTTCTCCTTCCTCTCTGTCTCTTTCCAAGTAGCAAAAGATTAAAATGAAACCCCAAAAGCAAAAACAAGGTATGATAGCTTAATGGGGGTATTAGAGTAAGGTTTCAAAGAAACTTGAAAGGATTAGCTATATAGAATCAAGAAATTCAAGATCATTGATGCACCATCTTCCATTATTTATTTATTTTTATAATAATACACTAGCTGACTTGTGATTAAACCTTTTTTTTAGTTCTCTAAACCAAATCTTATCTTTGACTTTGACTGCATCCATGCAGGAAAGCGTAATAGATCTTTATCCCTATATTTATTTCAATTTCTAGATATTATCTCATATTTTCCAATTCAAATAATAATAACAATCGCAAATTGATAGAATAACAACGCTTTGATTTCATAAAAAAAGGTAATTGTCAAGCTTCCTGTAACACCCCTTACCCGTATTCGACACCGAAATGGGGTACGAGGCATTACCGGAATTACAAATTTATTTATCAAAAATTTTATATCATTTAACATTTATTTTTGAAACCAATCAAAAATCAAACATATTATCCCTTAAAACATATTTATTTTTCTTATTTCATGACTTACTTGAATTTATTTCTCGTCTCAACATATTTAATTACCTTTTATTTACATATTACAGATAATCACATATTGACATGTCATGATAAATATCATTCTCTTGCCGTTTATTCATAAACATATATTAGTTAATTCATTATATCAATATTTCACGTGCTATCAACTTATATTTCCTTATATCACATATTTAAAGTTACACGAACTTACAGCTAAATTTGCGAAATACCAAGATTCAAGGGCATTTTGGTAATTTCCCATTTTCATCGATTTTTCAACCGATCTTAATCTAATTAATAATTTCATTCAATTTAGCAATTTTAAATAATAAAATAATCCATTCCATGTAAATTGGTCATCTCCAACATTTATACAAAACTAATCATAAACTTTTACTTTTATTCAATTTAGTCCCTGAGCCTAAAACATTACAAATTAGCCATGCTAGCTGAATATTCATACATATTTTCCTCCTCCTCCTCTCCATTCCACATCCTTAATGTATATAGCATTCTATAAGTAACATTATCAATAATTTTCAACATTTACTCATGTGAATATTTAAGCTGTCCATGCGTGTCATAGTCACTAAATTATTTTTATCTGGAGCTACAGAACTCCAAATGAAGAACCGTTAATTTTTCTTGAAACTAGACTCATATATATTTTTTTACTATAATTTTTCCAGAATTTTTGGTATGGCCAATCAATACCAGATTATTCTTAAAGTTTCCCCTGTTTTACTGTTTGACTGTTCTGACCTCTCTTCACTACGAATCAAATTACTCTTCATACAAAATTCATATGACCTTCTTGTTTATTTCATTTGAAAATAGACTCATTCAGGATTCTAAAAATATAAAGTTAAGCCCCTAATTATTTTTCTCCAATTTTTATGATTTTTCAAAGTCAGAACAGGGGATCCTGAAATCACCCTGAACCAGTTTCACTAAAATTTAAATATCTCATAATACAGAACTTATTTGATTTCTCTATTTCTTTCATATGAAAGTAGACTCAATAAGCTTCAATTTCATATCTTACTCAGCTTCTAATTCCACTTCTACGATTTTTGGTGATTTTTCAAAGTTACTCTACTGCTGCTGTCCAAAACAGTTTTGTTATAGCTTATTTTACAATTAAATCCTTTACCCAATTCTAACTTCAAATTCTTTCAATTAAACCACTAATTCATCATTTTATTCATCATATGCTATATTCAACAGCTTTAAAACTTCAAAAACTTCAACTTAAATTCATCAAAACTTTGTTCTAAAACTTATAAAACATCAAAATTAAAAGAGAAGGACTAAATTAACTTACCAATTAAACTTCCAAGCTTCAAACCATCAATTTCTCCTTTTTCTTTCTTTCCCTTTTTCTTCCCCTGCTTTCGTCTTGTTCTCTGTTTCATTTTCTGGTATTCTTCTTTTACTTCTTTTGGTTTGTATATATATAATAATATAATAATATAATATAATATAATATAATATAATATAATAATATACTTTTAAAAATCTGAGATTTTCTTACGTTAACCGCCTCAACTATGCAAAATGGTAAAATTACCATTTTGATCCTTCATAATTTCTTTTAATCTATAATTTAACTTTTACTTTCATTTCAGTTTAGTCCTTTTCATTTAATTTCCTACCCAAACGTTAAAATTTTCTAACGAAAGTTTAATAATAACTTAATGACACTCCATAAATATTTTTAGAAATATTTATGGCTCACTTTATGAATTCGAGGTCTCAATACCTCGTTTTTGGCCCAATTTTTTTTCTAATTAATTCTTTCAGTTCACAAAATTCACTAATTTTAAAATATTTCTAAAATCACACTTAACTTATAACTATCGATTAACAAAATTTTCTAACTTTTCGTCAGATTTAGTGATCTCGAATCACTGTTCCGACACTATTAAAATTTGGGTATTACAAATTTTCCTCTAAAAAAATTTAGTCCTCGAAATTTCCTTATTATTTTGATCATGAACTTCGTTATTTCTATAATTCTATAGCTCCTTTGTGCACATATTTATCTGATTTATCATTTATATCCATTCCATATCCTTTCGTTTGCAATTCATTTTTAATTCAATATTGCGAACATACCTTATAAATAAAATTACTTACCTTTTTATAAGAGGCCCAATAGATTCAATAGAATACTTAAGATATATGAAACAAATATAGAAGTGTATTATTATTTACTATTAATCAGATAGCACTTGATGAGAACCAAAGTGTTATTATCAGAGAATGCGCTAAAGTTCCTTAATGGTATACCACTAATATCTTAGTAGATTTAATCTCATTTACTTGGGAAAATTACATTATACACGCATGTCACTTTTACAATTTTAACATAATGCTTTTACATATCATTTTTTTTTTTTTTTTTTCCAATTTCACTTAAATGTATTCACAAATAAATTTAATTTCACTTCCTCTTCAATATACAATTCAATACTAATATTTATCCATCAGTTAATTTGGTTTCCATTTAATTCATCAATAACGCTTACCTCATACTTCACTTACTATACGCATAATTTAAATTTAACATTTAATATTAAATAGTAAACATCAAGCATGCAACAATATAAGTCATATGTGTTAATTTATACTTTAATTTCATACCTCAACAATAGCATTTCATCAAATAGCATCATATATCATCTATATTATTTTTAATCAATTCATAAACCTTTGGTTCAAGTTTTCAATCTCATATCTCAATTTCAATTTACATTTCAATTCCTAATTCCACTTTTCCATACTTTCAATAGTTTAACCGATCAAATTCAATCGATTTTTCTCATTTCGTTTATTCAACAGATTTCAATAATAATAATTTGATATTTTAACAAATTTATGAACCTTAAGTTCATACTTCAATTCTCACATTTCAATTCGATTCACAATTCAACTCATAATTTCTTACTCATATTTTCAATAGTTCAATCGATCAAATTTATTTAGTTTTTCTCATTTTAGTTATTCACCCTATTAACAATCCGGACTTTGATGATACACGGATTCCAACCCAAACACACCAAGACGGCACATTGTGCCTTAACGGTACACAATATACGACACACAAAGTGTCGAATCGTAATAAAGAATAACTTGAATGATGAGTCGGCATGTAAGTGCTCGATCGAAGCCGCAAAAACACGCACTCTTCCATATCCTATAGCATGCCAATTATATCCGACTAGTCCGACAAGTTAATAGGAGATCAATTCTCATTTTAATTTCACTTAATATTCATATCTACCCCTATTAACAAGACTCGGACTTTGGCGGATACGCGGATCCAACCAAACACACCAGATTGGCACCCGGTGCCTCATCGACTCAAGGTCGAAGAATCCTCGAACACTTCCAATCCTATGGCATGCCATTTATATCCAATCTAGCCCGATAAGTTAATAGGGTATTCAAATCATCATTTCATTTTTTTTTCTATTTCAAATTCACTTTTCCATTTCCTAATCAAGTATATAATTCAATGATTCACTTTGTTCTCATTTCACTTTCTTAGCCCAAAGTAGACTTTATAGAACACACCGGATATACGAACAGATATCTGAGGTGCATTATGATGCACAAGTGAACAAAGAGCACCAATGTGCTAATAATCGAGAGCACCGACGTGCTAATAATCGAGAGCACCAACGTGCTAATATCGAGAGCACCGACGTGCTAATATCGAGAGAGCACCAACGTGCTAATATCGAGAGCACCAATGTGCTAATATCGAGAGCACCGACGCGTGCTAATATCGGAGAGCACCAATGTGCTAATATCGAGAGCACCAATGTGCTAATATCGAGAGCACCGACGTGCTAATATCGGAGGAGAGCACCAATGTGCTAATATCGAGAGCACTAACGTGCTAATGTTCCTTAATATCCCGAGAGTTCTAAATTTCGTCTACTTGGGCATTAAAGTGAATCTCATATATTTAAATAATTCACATAAATATTTCAAAAGGATAAATAACAATAATTTAAAATTCTTGTAGTACTTACAACAAAAAGGTTGAAATGATATATGTTATTCTTCCTTCACTCCTTAACCTTCTCTTTTCCTTTTCCTTCAATTCGGTCCTCTCCTTTCTTTCTCAAATTGATTTCATATAAACATATAACATTTACATGTAAAAAAATAATCAAATAAACTTTCTATATTATTTAACAAAATAAGCATGTATAATATATTTTTATTCAATTCGTATTTTTAATTTATTGTCTAATCAAATTTAAAATCACTAATTACTTTTCAATCAATATACATTTCAATTACTCACATATTTTCTTTATTTAATTTAATTTGCCTTCAAATATTCAAATAATTCATAATTCGATTCACGTAATTTAAATAACTTTCTAATTTCAGATTCATTCTACTTTCACTTCTTATTTCAACCAGTTTCACAAGATTGCAAGTAATTCTTCATAGTTTAATGCAATACACATAACAATATTCAATAACTTCATGATTCAATTCAAGACACAAAATAATATTCAAGATTCCATAATTGATTCGAAGATCGGTCTCAACTTCAGTACTCAATCTTAAATTTATCATTTTACTAAATACTTACCTTAAAATACTTACCACACATAATTAATAAATTACACATAATAATGATAAAGTTTAAATTATAATGATACAAATATCATCAAAGTCGGAACATATCACATTATCTCAAGTTATATATTAATAATAGCATATATTTCTAGACTTCACATATACTACATTTGGTCCGAGAACCGACTAAACCTAAGCTCTGATACCACTAAATGTAACACCCCTTACCCGTATTCGACACCGAAATGGGGTACGAGGCATTACCGGAATTACAAATTTATTTATCAAAAATTTTATATCATTTAACATTTATTTTTGAAACCAATCAAAAATCAAACATATTATCCCTTAAAACATATTTATTTTTCTTATTTCATGACTTACTTGAATTTATTTCTCGTCTCAACATATTTAATTACCTTTTATTTACATATTACAGATAATCACATATTGACATGTCATGATAAATATCATTCTCTTGCCGTTTATTCATAAACATATATTAGTTAATTCATTATATCAATATTTCACGTGCTATCAACTTATATTTCCTTATATCACATATTTAAAGTTACACGAACTTACCTGGCTAAATTTGCAGAAATACCAAGATTCAAGGGCATTTTGGTAATTTCCCATTTTCATCGATTTTTCAACCGATCTTAATCTAATTAATAATTTCATTCAATTTAGCAATTTTAAATAATAAAATAATCCATTCCATGTAAATTGGTCATCTCCAACATTTATACAAAACTAATCATAAACTTTTACTTTTATTCAATTTAGTCCCTGAGCCTAAAACATTACAAATTAGCCATGCTAGCTGAATATTCATACATATTTTTCCTCCTCCTCCTCTCCATTCCACATCCTTAATGTATATAGCATTCTATAAGTAACATTATCAATAATTTTCAACATTTACTTATGTGAATATTTAAGCTGTCCATGCGTGTCATAGTCACTAAATTATTTTTATCTGGAGCTACAGAACTCCAAATGAAGAACCGTTAATTTTTCTTGAAACTAGACTCATATATCTTTTTTACTATAATTTTTCCAGAATTTTTGGTATGGCCAATCAATACCAGATTATTCTTAAAGTTTCCCCTGTTTTACTGTTTGACTGTTCTGACCTCTCTTCACTACGAATCAAATTACTCTTCATACAAAATTCATATGACCTTCTTGTTTATTTCATTTGAAAATAGACTCATTCAGGATTCTAAAAATATAAAGTTAAGCCCCTAATTATTTTTCTCCAATTTTTATGATTTTTCAAAGTCAGAACAGGGGATCCTGAAATCACCCTGAACCAGTTTCACTAAAATTTAAATATCTCATAATACAGAACTTATTTGATTTCTCTATTTCTTTCATATGAAAGTAGACTCAATAAGCTTCAATTTCATATCTTACTCAGCTTCTAATTCCACTTCTACGATTTTTGGTGATTTTTCAAAGTTACTCTACTGCTGCTGTCCAAAACAGTTTTGTTATAGCTTATTTTACAATTAAATCCTTTACCCAATTCTAACTTCAAATTCTTTCAATTAAACCACTAATTCATCATTTTATTCATCATATGCTATATTCAACAGCTTTAAAACTTCAAAAACTTCAACTTAAATTCATCAAAACTTTGTTCTAAAACTTATAAAACATCAAAATTAAAAGAGAAGGACTAAATTAACTTACCAATTAAACTTCCAAGCTTCAAACCATCAATTTCTCCTTTTTCTTTCTTTCCCTTTTTCTTCCCCTGCTTTCGTCTTGTTCTCTGTTTCATTTTCTGGTATTCTTCTTTTACTTCTTTTGGTTTGTATATATATAATAATATAATAATATAATATAATATAATATAATATAATATAATAATATACTTTTAAAAATCTGAGATTTTCTTACGTTAACCGCCTCAACTATGCAAAATGGTAAAATTACCATTTTGATCCTTCATAATTTCTTTTAATCTATAATTTAACTTTTACTTTCATTTCAGTTTAGTCCTTTTCATTTAATTTCCTACCCAAACGTTAAAATTTTCTAACGAAAGTTTAATAATAACTTAATGACACTCCATAAATATTTTTAGAAATATTTATGGCTCACTTTATGAATTCGAGGTCTCAATACTCGCGTTTTGGCCCAATTTTTTTCTAATTAATTCTTTCAGTTCACAAAATTCACTAATTTTAAAATATTTCTAAAATCACACTTAACTTATAACTATCGATTAACAAAATTTTCTAACTTTTCGTCAGATTTAGTGATCTCGAATCACCGTGTTCGAGACACTATTAAAATTCAACATTACACTTCCTCTCACCATTTACTTCCACAACAACCACAATAATATTATGTTGACTGTTGAAACTTAACGATAATAATTTTATTAAAATTAATGGAGTTGCATATATCATTACCAACGACAAAGTAAATGGTTTAATTTCATGGATAAACTATAAAATTGGTGACTTATATTTAATTAATGATTATCGAACTTTGATAAATTTTTATATGATCACTAATATTATCAATTTATTACATTATTAATAAAAATGTCTTGTATGTTTATTTGTACGATGAACATTCAGTTCCGCAAGGTGGTGTGGGAGTTCTTTTCAAATAATCCATGTATTTTCAAATCTTAGAATGATTGTCTTATTAATTAAAATAGTAAAGTCCATATATTTTATATTAATTAATTTTGTTTAAAGAAAAAAATTAAAATCAATTTATGTGGATAGGATTCTATTTGTTGTTTTTATTAATTAATCTTTCTCAAGTAAATTATATTTTTCTACGTATAGTCTACAGTTAATTGTTGGTTGAATATTGCCGGATTGAACTGTTGTGAAATTATGTACAAGTGTGGATGACCTTTCTCTGCATTGCAATTTTGTTTCTGGTTTTCGTATTCTTCCATATAATATATATTTTGTAATCAACAAAATAAAACTAATCTTATAATTTTTTTTCCAGTCATTTATTTGCCCGTTATTCATTTCAGTGTTTTTTTGGGGGGTCGAATATGAAGATTCTTCATTTCAAATAACAGCATTAAAGAGAGAAAAATAAAACTATGAGAAGGCACAGAGCGACCTCAAGGATAGGAATTAGCGCTCGATTGAATCAAGTCAAATTAAATTGAATTAAGTGAAAATATTTTGAGTTAATCAAGTTAGTGAGTGTTTTTTTATCATCCTAATTCGATTTAATTTTTTTCAAATCAAGTCAAATTAAATAAAATTTGAGTCAAGTTGAATTGAGTGAATTTGTTTGAATTAAATTAAAAGTTAAATATGACAAATTAAAATATTATTATAGTATAATTAATTTCATGTTAGACTATATAAATTTGAAATCGTATCTATTTGAAAATTTTTCAAAGCAAAATAAGAAAAAAAAAAATACTTTAATATGATAAACTTGCACCATTACTTGTCCAAAAGTTATTATTTAGAAAATTTTAATTTTTTAACTTTTTATATATTCTTTAGAATATATTTTTTTAAAAAATATAATTTTGGAATTCTAAAAATTATTTTGAATTATTTTGTAAATTTTGTTGAAAGAGAGATCAGTTTGTTCATTTTCAAAATAGGCAGGGACTAAAAAGATATTTACACCAATTTATTTTTTGAGTTCTTCAAATTATTAGAGTTATTTGAATTTTAAAATTCAACTTGACTCGAACTTGAAACTTGAATTATTTATTCAAATTGACTCAAAATAGCTTAAATATTTCGATTCTATTAACTCAAATCGAATCGAAGTTTATTCATCCATTCTTAATTTTTCTTTTTGCGCAAAGCTGAAAGATATATAACAAGATTCATTCTAACAATGACGGAAAAATAATCACAAAAAAGAATCGCTTTTCAAGTAAACTTACATAAAGCAACAAAGAGTTGTTGAGAGGATATAAAGCGTCAAACAAGAACCTTGTTCTTGTAGTCTTCATGTATGTACAATCACACGCCCATTACAACAAACTCTAAATTTAACAATCAAAGACAAATGCATACTTCACAAGTTTCAGCTTTAAATTATTACATGACATTTATTTGAACTTAAAAGTCAGAAATATCAAATTACAATGACAATAAAGACTAGCATTACAAGTAACAAAGTAAAGACCAAACTTTATTTTTCACTCTTGGGTTTTCCTGCAAATGAAGTGGCAAGTTTCAACTATGATTAGATTTGAATTGCTACATGAACTACTACCACCATCGCTGTAGAAGAAAGGGTGTTACATAATTCTAATGGATAATATATTTGTATTCCGATTTTGAGCATTCAAAAGCCAAATCTTCATAAGGCCAATCACATTCATCACAATTAGAGTAGTAATAAATATATTAACGAAGAAATAATAGATTATTGTATTATCCTACTATTGGTATGAATTAGGATAGTACAAGTGTATTGGAGAGTCCAAGATTATCATAATAGGTTGCTTCTCTAGGCAATATCTCAAATATGCAAGTGATGAACCAAATTGTATTACTGATTGAACTATGCAAATTATCTTTTCATTGTTTCATTTATTGTGACCACAATATATTAATTAGCATAATATACTACTAAGGCATGCATGCATACATTTAAAGAAAATAACACACAGAAATCAGGAAATTATAGTTTGAATAATCAAAATTTCACTCAAATTCCAAGTCAATCATGCTTCCCTTACATTTCAACTTACAATAGGAAAGCCTAGTTTGCATAATAAATACAATCACTAATAAAGTCGGAACAATACTCTGTGTTCTCCACCAAAGCAAAGTGGTAGCTTTGGAGTATAGTCACCACAACGCCGCCTTAATCCTTCGAATCTGAAGGACACTCAATATAGACAATGAAGTTACATCCAGTTTCAAGAGCTCTAAACAGGGTTCACCACAATCACTGCAAATCGGATAGTAATAAATCTTCTTAACAACAATGAGAGGGTGGTCACGAACGTCCTGACATACTTCAATGATACTCCCGAGTTTGAGGAACCGATGTTTATCAAGGACACAATTAACATGAGCAGAAGTATCACATGTTGCACAATGATAAAACCAAAGATTTTGATCTCGACTTTTTTAACAAACATCACAAAAATGACTTTCTGAATAATTGTTATCATCATAATAAGCGAGTGAAAGAAGATATTTACAAAAATGGCTATACAGAGCAGCAACAGGAGCTTCAACTCTCTAACAGGTTCTGATGCTCCTGCCTTCTGTTTAAACATGGTTTAAACAACTTAACAAGGCATGCATTCCTACATTTAAAGAAACACAGAATAATCAAAAGGGAATCAAATGTTCATACAAATTCCAACTTAAAACATGCTTCCCTTCCATTTATACTTCAAATAGGAAACCCCAGTTTGGATAATAAATACAATCAGCATAACAAGTAATAAAATATTGTGTTCTCTGATAGAGTAATTAATAAGTTTGTTAGCTGTTAGTTAGTATGTTAGTTGTTAGTCAGTTTTACTATTAACTGCCAACTGCCTATTAACTCAGCTTATTAATACTGCTTGTAATCCATCGTTCAAGGTGTGAAAAATATATCAATGATGTTCTCTTTTTGTTTGTTGTATTTCCTTATCTTCTTTGTATAGTTTAACATGGTATCAGAAGTTCACTAGTTCCACCAAAGAAAAATGGTAGTTTTGGAGTATAGTCACCTTTCAATTTCTTTTCAGCAAGATTATACCTAAATAAATCACCAGCATTAATTTAAGTGTTCACTAAGAATTGAGATCAAAATAATTCCTAGCAGCACTTCTTTTTTCAAATAATTTAAGCCATAAGAGAAACGATTAAAGTATAAATTGTATATTATTATTATGATCAATTGCAATGCTGTGACACTTTATTCAAACTAAAGAATAAAAAACAACCATAAATAATCTAAACCACACAGGTTTCAACCCAATTGGCTAAATTACATTATTTCTAACTTAAAACTGAAAAGCGAATTAAAAGTCTTTGCCCCTCAAGAATCTATAATCAGAGCTATATGGATTCATACATTTCCAGTGAACGAGATAATTACACTCTGGTTCTGCACATTCCAGAGCGAGCCCTTCATAGGGTTCTTCACATATAGTGCATTCAAGAAAGTAATTTATCTTCTTCACAAATATGAAAGGGTGCAGATGATCTCCTTCTTTGCAGATACTCCCGATTTCGGTAAATGTATATTCATTGAGAATACATTTCACATGGACAAATGTATAGTAAGTTGTGCAATAATAAAACCAGCGCTTCTCAGATCTTTTTTGTTCACAAATGTCACAGTAATAATGTTCTGAATAATCATTAATCTTGTGATAAGTGAATCCAGAAAAATACTTATCACATTTATGTTTGACTGTAACCGATAATAGCATATGAAAAGAATGTACAGAATAATTGCAACCCTTGCAGTTGAATGCCACTTCTAGATCCACAAACAAGCACTACATTGACCGTCAAAATCATAAATAAAAAAGAAGGGGATGTACATGTTAGAGCATCAAGAGGAAGAGTTGCACATAGAAGGCAAATGTGCTTTTCACATTCCTTATATTTAATTTTGAAATTAAAAATTAAAGGTTTAAGGCATAAAAAGTCCTTAACTTTTTTATAAAAAGTAATTAAGTTTATTTTTTTTTTACTCAATTAAGCATTTGAACTTTTAAAATGAATCAAAAAAACCCTCAAATTTCTTAAAAAAAAATTAAGCCCCTATTTTTTTCACTTAATTAAGTACTTGAACTTTCAAAATATATCAAAAAAACCCTCAAAAAGCAATTAAGCCGCTGCTTTTATTAAAAATTAGAAAAAAAATTTATAAATAATAATTTTTAGAAAAATTTATAACTTACTTTTAATAACTGGATCTATGAAGTGAGTTGTGCTGCGGCCAATCCATGTTTATATTTACAAATTTATAATCTCCCTGGTCCGAGGCACACCCTGTCTTAAGGTAGGAGGGGTTGAAAACCAAATTCAAATAACCTTATTACGAAGATGCGAACATAAACATAAACATAAATCAGTGTACTCGAATAACCCTTAAACCCAGATTTGTTTGAGGTATGAGGTACTCACTTTAACCAATGCAAAGTAAAGTAAGAAAGCAAGCATAGGAGAAAACAATGTATAAGATAACACTTTCAGCAACCAAACTACATGGCTAAGCCCTCTCGTTGCTGTTGGTCTTCTTCTCAGCGTTTTGCTTTGGAACAGGCTGAATTCTCTGATAAGGAGTCCTAGTCAATGTCTCTCCCCTCAAAGCAGCAACATACCGATCATTTGTATCCTCTTTCCGCTGAAGCTCCCCAAGGTATTCCGCTAATCGCTCTTGGTTCACTTTCCCCATCATCTAATCAAAATAACGGCGGGGAGGGGGACACCAGATAAAATTATGAACCCTTAGTTTATGATGCTTCAACGAATCAGGCAGGCAATCATGATATAAATTATGCAAAACATTCAATTACTCGATGAATTAATAATGGATCGAACTCAAGAATGAGGAGGGGTGCTTACGAGGGATTCCGGGCGGGCGTTTTCCCGCAGCCGAGCCTCCAACTTAGGGTTGCGGGAGTTGGTAAGTTGCATGACGCCGTAGCCAATGACACCCGGAACAACGCCGCAGAGGGTGGCAAAAGCCAAGAAGAAGGGCTTCGAATCCCTTGTCCTCCTCACTAGCCACCGCCATGTCTCGCTTTTTTCCCATAGTATTGACATTTCTAATTTCTGGATCACTCTATTCTCCCTAATTCCAAAACAAATATATGGCCCTTTTTAACTGGGCTGAGAAAAGTTCTGTTGGGCCGTTGGCCTCTAAAAATCAACAAACAATTTATTAATACCTTATTCCCTCAATATGTTTTTTTTCAAAAGAAGATAAAAAGTTGTTTAAATCTTGGCTTGAGGGAGGTGAAGACTGAGGGTGATTCTCGGTCGGTGATTCGCAAGCTACAAGAAGAGAAAGAGGATAGATCTGAGATTGCTGTGTTTATTCATGACTCAAAAAATTTATGTCTTGATTTTCAGACTTGTATTATCCTTTTTACAAACAGAGAAGCTAATAAGGTTGCGCACATCATTGCATCGGAAGGAATAAAAAGAAGGAAATCAACTTACCTGGCGAATCAGGTACATTCTGGCGCGGCGGAGATGGTGGCTGAGGATCGAAGGAGGATAGAGAGCATGAGGAAACTGAGGAGACGGAGGGCAGGCGATGAACAAGAAAAAGTTCTTTGAATATCTTTGGAAGATCATTCAAGAAAGAGGGAGCAGAAGGCTCTAGAGCTCCCCTTTTGTCGTTTTACTGGCTATCTAAGTGGGCTGTTTTTCTTTTTGTTTGGACTTGTTGGACGTTTTTCCTTGGGTCTTTCTGCTTTTACTTTGTTTTCTAGTGTTCGCTTTGTGATGGGCTTCTCTTGGACTCTCTTGTTTTGGGCTTGTCTTGGTCTTGTTTTGTTTTGGGTCTTCTTTGTATTGACGGAAAGAAACTTGATTCGGATATATTTCTTACAATAATGGTTTCTGGATATACCGTCATTACTGCACTGCAATTATCCTGCAAATATGAATATCACATGTAATCAGTGACAAACTAAATTTGGTCGAAGACTTAATAGATATCACAAGAAAGATGCAGTCAGTTAGATCCATTATATACAACACTAAGAAATACCACATGAATACTATTCATAGTTACAACTTACAAGGAAGGGAAAGGAGAATGAGGGGTTTGGGGCAAACACAAATTCCCTAAAGTGATGATTGGATTTAGAGAAATGCCATGATTCAGCATTGAAGCGAATGACATGGCTATAAGCTTACAGCAAGAAGCATTACTAATTGTAAGTGCAGAGATGCCATGAGTAGCTTTATCCATATATGTATGTAATCACGTGATTGACAGAAAGGAGAAGGGGGTAATGTACGAACCTGCCATCCATCCAAAAGCGGACCACGGCCAGATTTTGTGGATTTGAACTTCAAAAAGTCAAAACTGCTACTTCCGATAGCATAACTCCAATAATCTGTTTCAGCTGAAGCAATATCAATGATTTCTACCTGTCTAGCGGCCAGTTGTTCTTCATTTAAACCATGCACCTATTTGTAAACCTCATAGTTAAGAGATGAAAAAAGAAAAGAAGTTGACAAGAAAGAATAATCATTATACTTTTGATTTATTTTAGTGATAAGATTTATTTTTTTAATGGTTCTTTGCATTAATTTTTATTTAAACCTATATAATCATTATACTTTTGATTGTTATTTAATTTAGTCATTTATATTTACATATTGATCATCATATTCATTTCTTTACCTTGAAATTTCTCATAATACGGATTATATTTTTCGCTTTCACTTGAAACTTGATGTTTCTACATATCATACTTTATCAATTACTTTCTATCTGTACTATTTTAATTAAAATTCGCATGTCATATATTTCATTTATAACATTTTTAACTCAACTCGTAGAGATATAAATAAAGTTAATATGAAAACTTACATCTTTTGACAAGAATTCCTTCTTTTTTTGCTTCTCTTCCGTTTCTTTCTCAATTTCATCACTATCATTCTCTTCTCTTCTAATTTTTTTTAACTCCCATCTAATAATTTATTGCTTCTAAACTCTGGAACACACTCTCTAGGATCTCTACTTCATCTTTCTTCTTCGTTGCCAATGGAAATTTCAAAGAATTTTAGGTGAAATAGTGAGATTTTATGACAATAGACTAAATTGTAAAGAAATCAAAGTTTCTTTCTTCCTTTATTCTTTCTCATGTTGGAAAGATGATCATTTATTATTAAAATAATTGAAATATTAATAAATATCTAAATAATTTATTATTAAAATAATATTTAACTCATAAATAATTTAAAATATCACCAACATCATCATTTCATTCAAAACTTATCTTTCCTACTAAACGACCATTTTCCCTTCATGTTTCTTTAAAACTTCATCCTTGATTTCTTACTTACTTTTGGTAAAATTGTGATTTAGGCATTTATATTTCTTTACTTATTCAATTTGGTACCTGCACGTCAATTTCATGTCATAAGAAATTGAGTTGTATTCATTTTTAGTCCCTCAGCTTTCTTATGTTTACATTTCAACCCTTCAAATTTCGGATAATCATACTTGAATCACAACTTTTCACATCTTTATGAATTATTCCTAGCTCAAATTAATATATCACAACTTTCTTCAACTTCCCTTGACCTCACTCAACCTTCTGTTTTATCACTTTCATTTTCCTTATTTCACTTTATCGAGAAATCAATCGTACACAATCTTGATTTATTACTGATTTTATGGTATAACAATTTTAGAGGTGTTACATGTAAAGTAGTAAAAGAGAGAGTGAGTACAAACTACTCGGTAAGTAATTGATATTTCATTCAGTTGGGTTAAACAAGGATAAAAGTATTTAGGCCAAAATGGTTTATTAAAGACATTTATGAGAACATCCTTAAAATCCATCATAAATCAAAAATCAAATTTCATAACATATACATGTATAAGCCAAAACAAATTTCTAAGTGTATATATATAATTATACGTGATACAACTCCTTTTATAAGCTATGGTCACCTTTACTTCAGTGACAAAGGTCGAAAACCACAATTGTCCCAGTTGCGTGGATCGAAATTATACCACTATTCTAAACCGGTGATATGGTTGAAATTAATTTCAAAAAACGGAATACATGTATACATTGTCAACGTTTAACCCCATCGACAGAACTAGAACATAGCGCATTAGGAGCAAATTCCGAAATACAAAAAGATTGGATTATCTTTAATGTGTCTTAACTTGTACGAAACATACTCCACATACAAAAACATATTTCCAAAAGCATATTTATCAAAACATGTTCTATATGCCAAAACATGCTTCAATAATATATATATACACACCAAAGCATACTTCAATGGCATAGGAGTTACTAAAACAATATTCAATAGCGGATATGTACCAAAAATATAAGTCCAAATCAATTTTCTAAAAAATAGATTATATAATAAGATTTAGATATCAACATATGTTTCATAAACATAGTGATTCAAGAATTCAGGTCTGTTCTTGATATTTTTTAAGCCTTAGGCGAAATAATAAATTGAGGTCCTTCTAAAAAAAATTATAAAATGTAATACACTAAAATAAAAACATATACTAGTAATAAAATAAAAAATTGCGGCCCCTTTTATTTATTTTTTCTTCCTGCAATGAAGCGTTGATTAGAAATCTTAAAAGGTTCAAGAATTTTTTTTTCCACATTAAAAGCTAAAGAAAAATAAATTTGGACGCTTTCCAACCTTAGACCCTGGATGACCGCACTCCCAAACTACCCTAGGACCGGGCCTGCAAGAACCTTACTTGCACGCTTAACTTGATTTTCATGAAATATGAGCAAAATCATATATTACATAGATAATGCAAATCATTAAGGTTGAGTTTTTAAGAATTTAAAACCCTAAGAAATATCGAACCACTTACTTGAGTAATCAAATCGAGACTTGAGTAATGGATACGCAAATATCCTAGAGGCCTAAAATTTACCAAAGGCATTCTCAAATCAAAATCTAATTGTGAAATCTTAAACTTAAATAGTTATAATCTTTGTTGGTGATTCCAAGTTATTTCGGTTGTGTGGTAATCACCTGAGTAACTAAACAAGTACAAAAATATATATATATATATATGAATTCAACAACAATTTTGAAAATTAATTTAAGATGATGTTTAACTTAATAAAACATAATTTGGCCAACAATGATATTAAAACAAAATAAAAAAAAATTGTTTTATATTTTAGAATTCTCATGCCTATTTGATTCACTAACTCTAAGCTCCTTCGAAAATTAGATAACTTTAAAAATATTAATTTAAAGTTTCAATGTAATACTAAAACATGAATTTTTTTTTTCATCAAAAAGAATTACCAAAAATCTAAGATTTGAGACTCAAAACTTTAAAAAACATCACAACTTACCCAGAATTTTTGAGTTTTCGGTTTCAAGTAGGCTACTTTGAGAATTAGTTCTTTTAACATAGAACTCAATTTAGCTAGGCAAACATACCAATGGAAAGATCACATTTCATACTATAAAAATACTATAGATAATTTTACAAAGCCTCAATTTTAGCTACCCAAATCTGTAAAAAATCCATGAACACATAAATTTTAAAAATTGTTTTCTCCTACTTAACCAAATATGTTAGTCACACTAACCTTTAGAAAGGTCTTGAAGATACCTTTCATTTGTTACCAACAATGCACCGGAAACTCACCGAAAAGTCGCCGAAAACTTTATAAGCCAACAAATGGTTCACAAAACAACATTGATTTTGTTCAAAACAACCAAAATTTAACAAAAACTACTTAAAACTCAACCTTTAATGCTGATATTTTGACATGATTTCCCCTGTCTTAACCTCTCTTCTTCTTCTCTTGGGTTTAACCCTTCAAACTACCTTTAATAATAATAAAAAAGAGCACATGCGACTAGAAAAATGTGGGTATTATAAGGTCGGTGTCAGTTGACACATTGACAACACTTAAATTTACTGTTGAAAGCATATCATTTTCGTAAATAATATCGTAACTATTTTTTTGCGTTATTCATGTAAAAAATATCGAACCACTTACTTGAGTAATCAAATCGAGACTTGAGTAACGGATATGCAAATATCCTAGAGGCCTAAAATTTACCAAAGGCATTCTCAAATTAAAATCTAATTGTGAGATCTTAAACTTAAATAGTTATTGTCGTAACCATTTTTTGACAAAAACGGATGTCGAACTTGGGCCTCAAAAAATAAAAACAGGAGTCGCCACCGACCTTTTATTAGGTGTGATCGGATCACCTTTGTTTTAATAAAATGTTTCGGTTTACTAAAACGGGGTTTTAGGTCCACGAACATTCGAGAAAATAAGTCCGGGGGTCGATTACGTACGAGGAAGGATTAGCACCCTCGCAACGCCCAAAATTGGTACCGAATTGATTAATTGATGTCCTTATGTCGAAAGTTGAAAATTGTAAAAAATGGATTTCAAAAATATGTCCTCGTTGAAAATAATCGATTTTTTTGAATTAAATATCAAGCCTTTCTCATTCCGATGGAATAAAATATCACATCCAATTCTTTAGGACACGATAACTTGGATCCTCGAATCCGAGATGAATATTGCCTCATTTAGAAAATCTTATCTCGAAATAACGGAATGTCACATCCAGTAAGTTAGGACACGACGTACCGAATTCTCGAAAATAAGCTTTTATTTTTATGAGATATTTCGCTATTTAGGTTAAACGAGAAAAATCGAAACCTAGTAAGTTAAGGCATGAATTTCCCGAATTTCTAAATACGAAATGTTGCCTTTACGAAAGAAATCAATTTTGTATTGGATAAAATGGAGCACGAATTTGTAAAAAAATGTGATGATACGAATGAAAATAAGAGTATATGTGAAATGATAAATATAAACATATGAATGAAAGTTAAACAAATAGTAATATATACATGTATATATAATATAATAAAAGTAACAACAAAATAATGACAACAATATGGTGATAATAAATATAATAATAATAAGATGACAGTAACAATAATATCAAAATATGTTCAATAAACAATAATATAAACATGGTAATAATAACAAAAATAATAATAATAATAATAGTAGTAGTATATAATATGTACAAGATAAATAATATAACTATAGTAATAATACTAAAATAATAATAGTATGATAATAATAATAAAATAATAGTAGTATAATAATAATAACAAAAGGTAATAATAATAAAAAACATGATAATATAAATATAATAAATATAATAATATAGTAATAATAATAATGACATCAAAAGGATAATTACAAAAATAATCAAAAAAAGGGCTAAATCTCTATCAAAATAAAATTAAAGGGGTGAATTCGAAAATAAAATAAAGAAAAAGGTCCCGGTTGAAATGCGCGAAGAAGGGGAGGGACCTCGCGCGTAATAAAACCTTCTGGCCAAAACGCATAACAGCAAGGGGGATCGAATTACAAACCAAGCTGAACTTTCGGGACAAATTTTAAAACAATAAAAATCTAATTAAAAAACTATAAAAATGCGGAAGGGCTAAAAATGCAATTAGCCATTCGGTCAAAAACACTGGACTTCAGGGCAAAATTGGGTCGGGTCATGGTCACGCCTAAACGGCGCCGCTTTAAGCTTATGGCGCCGTCCAAAACGACGTCGTTTTGGGAGCTATATAAGCCCATTTTCCTTTTTTTTTTTCATTTCGCTACTCCTCTTTAAAAAAAAAAATTTTTTTTCTCTCTCTCAACTCTCTCTCATGAGGCGATTTAAGCCACACCCCCCCGCCGCCGTGCCGCCGTGCCGCGGTGGCCGAAAAAGGTAAATCTCTTTCTTTTTTTTTTTTTCATTTTTTTTTACTTCTAATATATGTTTATACGTATATGTTTGCGAACGAAAAAATAATGAAATCAAAATCAACCCGAAATACCTTCGAAAGCTTCTGTTTCGTTGTATTTTTTTTTGATTGTTTTTGGATCTATTGGTGGGTTCCTTTTTTATTGATTGCCGAAAAAAAGGTAAAAAAAAAGGGTCCCCTTTACAGAGATCTCACCGGCTTTATATAGCCGATTAATAACAAAAAAATATAATGCTTTTTTTTGTTTTCTTCTGCTCCGGGTATTGCTCTTGGTTGTCTTCTTTTGCAGGTTTTCAGGAAGTGGAGTTGCTGGCCGACAGTGGCTGGTGGGGAGCGGCGCGAGTGGTGGTGCGCGTGTCCCCACGCGTGCGGCGCCGCTAGGGTTTCCAAAACCCTAGCCTCTTCCTAATATTTTTTGGCTTTGGGCTTATTGGGCCGATTGTATTCTGGACCTTTTATTTGTTGTCTTTTGTTTGAATTTTTTGTTGGGCCCCGGGCAATAATTGGGCTATACAGCTGCCCCTCTTTGCTCATTGTCGTGTAACGGGAATGGAGCAAAGACTTAAGAAAGACCAATTTTGCCCGGTCTCACCGAGTTTTGATTCTTTGGAGATAGCCTTATTTTGAATCCATGGTTTCTTGTTGCTTTAATCCCCTTCACTATTTTGTTGTATCTTCAGGGAGATAGATAATCCTATTCCATTACCTCTTCAAGGGCATAGTAACTAGCACCTTGATCAGCTTCGATGTGATTTTCGGGAAAGGAGATTCGTAGCTTTGATCTTCTCCATCGGGACTTCGAGGAAGTAAATCTAAACTTTTCAAACTGCTTCCTTGCTATCTTCAATCTGCTCTCGCGACATCAGGAGTGCCAGATGTTCTATCTTCAATCTGCTTCCTTGCTATCTTCGGGGACTTCGATCTTCATTCTATTCCAAAGCTTACGAGAGATATAGCTCATAGCTTCATCTTGCTCTTGTTCAATCTCCTTTGTCCACTGGAACTTCTTCGCCCGATTTGCTCAAGGCGACTTCAGTCTTCCATCTGTAAGTACCTTCGCGTGTGCCGCGAGGCTCAACCACACTCTTATGAGTTCTTTTTTTTTTTGACTGAAATTGAAAATACTTCGGTCTCTCGTAATATGAACTAATTTTTGCAAGTAGAAATTGAAAATAAAAACAGAAATTGAAAAGTAGAAATTGAAAATACCTCAACAGTGTGACCGAGGCATCAACTCACCTCTCACAATATGAGTCGATTTTCAACGGAAATTTAAAACGCAGTTAAATACCTCGGCGTGCCCGAGGCTCAACTCACCTCTCGTATTTTGAGTGATTTTTGAACAGAAATTTAAAGACAGAAATTAAATACCTCGGCGTTCCAGAGGTTCAACTCACCTCTCGTATTATGAGTTGATTTTTGAAGTAAGTTTAAAGACGAGAAATTAAATACCTCGGCATGCCCGAGGCCCAACTCACCTATCGCATTATGAGTTGATTTTTGAACGAAAATTGAAAAGACGTAAATTTAAAGACGGAAATTAAATACCTCAGCTTGCCCCGAGGCTCAACTCACCTCTCGTATTATGAGCTGAAAAACTTGTCATCCGGTGGAACTCAGATGTCTTCTTTTCCTCGATTTGGTACAACGATCAAGGTTTCTAGCTTTATTGGTGTACCTGTATATGTCATGCGAGATGTTGTCATGATATGCATGTGTTTGTCTTGAATGCTCTTATGCCTACATGATTATGCCATGCGCTCTGAGTTTGTTTATCATGTATCTTTCGTTATGACTTTCATGATGACTCGTATTCACTGGTTCGATTCTTGACTTTCCCTTCAGGTTTTGTACTCGTCCTCACGTTCTACGAGTGGTCTTACTTCTCAAATATCATCCATTTGCCCCCTGTTAAACTTTTGTCCTTGCTTTGAGGTTCTTGTACTTACCAGGTTCTCATCCAGGTAATGCTCAACGTTTCTTTTGTTTAGAGTATGTAATTTCACTATTTACCATCTAAATGAACCAAACACGAGATGCATGATAATGGCCAAGTAGGTGTGAAAGAAATACTATACGTTCGTATTTATTTCAAAGCAACAAGGAAGGAAAATTGACAAGGAATGATTCAATAAGGAAAACATAAAAAGAAAGTAGATTCTATTGTTACTAATGCTCTAGATATTCAACGCATGAACTTTTCCGTGCTTCTTCACCCTGAACCCCTTCGAGTGAAGCTCCTTGCGTAGAAGACCCTTAGCTTCTGAGTTCGCTTCAAATATTATAATCTCGCCCTTTGACTCCCCGTTCAAACCATTCTTGCTCTTTACGTACGAATCCCCTTCGTTAGGACGCCTTTTCAGGTTTTCATCCCAATTTTGTTTATCAAGATGCCCTTTTCGGGTTTTCATCCTGATTCTTTTTTTAGGCGTAGTACTTCTTCACGGCATCTGAGTTTACTGGATTTGATACCTCTTTCCCATCCATTTCTGTGAGAATTAAAGCTCCACCAAAGAAAGCCTTCCTTACGACGTAGGGTCCTTCCCAATTCGGTGCCCATTTCTCTCGAAAGTTTTTTTGTATTGGGAGGATCTTTCTCAACACGAGCTCTCCTTCACGAAATTCCCTTGGCCGTACCTTCTTGTCATGGGCGTGATCATTCTCTTACGGTACATCCGTCCATGATGATTGCTTTCAAGCGCTTTTCTTCGATCAGATTCAGTTGGTCGTATCGAGCTTGTACCCATTCTGATTCTTCTAGTTTTGACTCCATTAAGACCCGTAAAGAAGGGATTTCTACCTCGATGGGCAGTATAGCTTCCATTCCATATACCAGAGAGAAAGGAGTTGCCCCTGTGGAAGTCCGCACACATCGCATGATGACGCGTGATAGAGGCGAATGGCGACTTCTCGTGCGGTCTTTATACGTTTGGTCATCTTTCTAATAATTCTCTTAATGTTTTTGTTGGCGGCCTCTACTGCTCCGTTCATCTTTGGGCGATAGGGTGAGGAATTGTGATGCTTTATTTGAAATTGCTCACACACTTCCTTCATCATCCTGTTGTTCAGATTCAATGCATTATCTGAGATGATTTTCTCAGGTAATCCATATCGACATATAATCTCCTTTTTCAAGAACTTGCAAACCGCGGTCTTTGTCACGCTCGCAAACTAAAGCGACCTCAACCCATTTTGTGAAGTAATCTATGACCACGAAGATGAATCGATGGCCATTAGAAGCTTTTGGGGAAATGGGCCCTATAACATCCATGCCCCACATGGAAAAAGGCCACGGAGATGTCATAACGTGGAGGGGCGAAGGTGCTGCATGAATTTTGTCGCCATAAATTTAGCATTTGTGACACTTTTGTGCGTAGCTGATGCAGTCACTTTCCATCGTCAACTAGTAATAACCGAGTCTCATAATTTTCCTGGCCATAGTGAAACCATTGGCATGCGTCCCACAGGTTCCTTCATGGACCTCTTCAAGTATTTTTCTGGCTTCGACATCATCCACACATCTTAGAAGCACTTGATCTTTTCCTCTTTTGTATAGGATGTCCCCATCAAGAATAAATCCCGCTGCCATTCTTCTGATTGTTCTTTTGTCATTCTCGTTTGCTTGCTCCGGATACCTTTGATACTTAACATATTCCAAGATATCATGGAACCATGGTCGTCCATCCGCCTCTTTTTCAATGCTAAAACAATGCGCCGGGGCTTCATATATGCTCATCTGAAGAGGCATTATTTCCGCTTCTCGATTCGCTTTGAACATGAAGCTAAGGTGGCGTGGCATCACCAATTGGTTTTCCTCTCGTGGGAAGTAATTAAAGGTTACTTCCTCGAATTCTTTTGACAGATCCATAACAAGATCGTGATATTTGACCAGCTTTGAATCTCTTACTTCCCAATCTCCACGGATTTGGTAAATCACCAATCTTTGAATCCTCGATACCTTTAGGATTTTGATGTCTCGTTCAGCCGCGCGGAGCCCCATGATGCAAGCTTCGTATTTCGCTATGTTATTGGTACTGGAAGAAGTTTAATCGGGCGGTGAATGGATAATAATTCCTTCTACGGTGATACCAAGACTGCTCCGATCCTGTGCCCTAATGCATTTGATGCCCCATCAAAACTCATTTCCCATGGCTCTTCTTTTGACGATTCACATTCCTTTTCTGTGATGCACATCAAATCTTCATTCGGGAAGTTAAATCTTAATGGCTCGTATTCTTCTGTAGTTCGGGCTGCTAGAAAGTCAGCTATGGCGCTCCCTTTTATCGACTTTTGGCTCACATAGGTGATGTCGTACTCCGATAGCAGTATCTGCCATCGCGCCATTCTTCCTGAGAGTGCGGGTGATTCCATTATGTACTTTATTGGGTCTAATTTTGAGATTAACCACGTTGTATGATACAGCATGTACTGTCTGAGCCTTCGAGTTGCCCAAACCAGAGCACAACAGAATTTTTCAATTGACGGGTATTTTGCTTCATACTCTATGAACTTCTTGCTGAGGTAATAGATCGCCTGCTCTTTTCTTCCTGATTCATCATGTTGCCCCAGTACACATCCCATTGAATTTTTGAATACCGTCAGGTACAGTATTAATGGTCTCCCAGGGGTTGGTGGTACTAACACAGGGGGGTTAGACAAATATTGTTTTATCTTGTCGAAGGCAGCTTGGCATTCCTCGTTCCATTCCCCAGGATTGTGTTTTCGCAAGAGTTGGAAGATTGGGTCGCATTGGTTGGTAAGCTGAGCGATGAACCGAGCGATGTAGTTTAATCTTCCTAGAAACCCTCTGACTTCCTTTTGTGTTCGCAGAGGTGGTAAGTCTTGTATGGCCCTTATTTTGTCCGGATCAACCTCGATACCCCTCTCACTGACGATGAAGCCCAGTAGTTTTCCCGAGGTCGCTTCGAATGTGCACTTAGCGGATTAAGCCGGTTGAAACTTTCTCGATCTTTCAAATAATTTCACGAGGTTTTCAACATGCTCTCTTTCTCCCCGAGATTTGGTAATCATATCGTTGACATAAACTTCTATCTCTTTGTGCATCATGTCGTGAAACAGCATCACCATTGCCCTTTGATATGTTGCCCCAGCATTTTTTAATCCGAACGGCATCACCTTGTAGCAGAACGTTCCCCACATTGTCACGAATGTAGTCTTCTCCATATCCTCGGGAGCCATCTTTATCTGGTTATAACCCGAAAATCCATCCATAAAAGAGAATAATGAATGTTTCGCCGTGTTATCAACCAACATGTCGATGTGTGGCAGGGGAAAATTATCTTTGGGGCTTGCTCGATTCAGATCACGGTAGTCCACACACATCCGCACTTTGCCGTCCTTCTTTGGCACTGAGACAATATTAGCCACCCATTCCGGATATTTGGAGACTTGTAAGAAACCAGCATCGAACTATTTTTTGACCTCTTCTTTTATCTTTAAGAGCATTTCGGGTCTCATCCGTCTTAGCTTTTGCTGGATTGGCTTGCATTCTGGTTTCACTGGGAGCCTGTGGACCACTACATCCTCGCTTAATCCTGGCATGTCCTGATATGACCATGCAAATACGTCTTTGTATTTATGAAGCAAGGTGACTAAGTCGTGTTTGGTGGGCTCTGAGATGGAGGTCCCAACTTTCACCTCTTGCCTCTTTTCTTCGTTTTCCAGGTTCACCGTCTCAACAGATTCTTGGTGGGGGAGTATTTGTCTATCTTCCTGTTCTATCATCCTTAACAAGTCAGGGGTTGAGACATAATCTTCAGCGTTTTCGTTAGCTTTGGATTCTCCTAAACAAGCAGCTTGCTCAAAGTCGATTTTAGGATTAGTAACAGGATTATTCACGTCGTCATTATCTGAGTACCTGACAAGTAAATAGAAAAGAAACTATAGGGGAGTGTCGAGGTATTGGAACCAAAAATGTGATTTCATGAGATGAATATATATATGAAGGCAGGCTATGAGAAAAGGGAATAAATATGAAGCTAATGAATGACAACATGCATCTTCATTGATTGTTCATTAAAAGTTAAACAGCTGATACAAACTCTTATAACAAATTCCCCTTCAACTCAGAGGAATACAGAGAGTTGTCATTCAGAATTACTTTGGAGGGATCCTAGAAACTACAAGAAGATCTTCAGCGGTCCAATTGTTCAACACATGTCCAGGAGGACTAGGGTGTATCTTTGAAGGACCTCTCATCGGATCGTCCGCTTTTTCGATGACGTTTATGTGGAAGTTCTTGAGATTCCTCTCAACCCATAGTAGTGTGTTTTGTGAATCACCTCCCTCTAGGTATATCATCCCTGCAGACGTAAAAGTCTTCGACAAGGGTGGGTACGTTATGGGCTCCCATTTTACCTCCCGACACGAGGCTCTCTGCAACCCCCTTTCCCTGGTTTCTTCAGTAGTTGTTCCCTTCTTTGTCGTTTCGTCGAGTTTGAACCCTAAGCCGTATTGAGCCTTGTGGTGTCCGGGTTTAACACTCTAGCCATCCCTTGTTGGTGTCTCCCTAAACCTTTCCGTGCTCGGGCTCCTTTTCCTACCGTCAGTTTGATTCCCATTTTGGTGTTTCTGGATAGTTTGGGTGTGGGAACCTTGTTCCTTTCGGCGACAAACATTGCGTTGATAAATTCAAAGGAACGGAAGGAGCATTCTGGCGCATTATTGTTGGGCTCGATGTAGGGTGCATCAGTAGAGCGTGATGCGACTATGTCCTCTTCACCAGCGATTGTGATCAAGCGATTATCCATAATAAGCTCTATTTTCTGATGGAGAGATGAGGGGATTGCTCCAGCGGAGTGGATCCAGGGCCTTCCTAAGAGACAATTATATGAAGGGGCGATGTCCATGACCTGGAATTCGACATTATATGTGCACGGGCCCACCTCCAAAGGGATCTCAATTTTTCCCATAACTTTCCGCCGTGTTTCATCGAATGCCCTTATCGCAGAATGACAAGACCTCAGATAGGACATATCGACGGGCATCCTGGACAGCGTAGCCAACGGCATGACATTGAGCGCGGACCCATTGTCAATAAGCACGTGCGGTATTATATATCCTTTGCACCTAGTTGTGATGTGCAATGCTTTAACAGAGCCCCTACCATTTGGTGGTATTTCATCGTCGCTGAAGGAGATGAAATTATCCGCGTTTAAATTGTTCACCCACCTATCGAGTTTTTCAATGGGTACATCGCTTGGTACATACGCTTGGTTTAACACCTTCAGTAAGGCGTTTCGATGTGGCTCTGAGTTCAGCAACAAAGATAATACTGAGATTTTTGCCGGTTGTTTATTTAGCTGCTCCACGACATTGTATTCGCTGTGCTTAATAAACTTTAAGAACTCCTGTGCTTCATCCTCGTTCACTGATTCATTAGTTCCTTGTTTAGATTGTACCTCAATCTCACCCTCGGCCTCGGGTACTGGTGCCTTCCCTTTTTGACTCGTGCCGACGGCTTTCTTCTTCGTCTCAACCACCTCAGGGGAATAGCACCTCCCACTGCGGGTAAAATGCCCCACCTCACTGATGTTTCCAGTTGTAGCCTCGGGTATGGTGATGTTGACATCATATTTCCACGGTACCGCTTTGCTATCCTTATAAGGGAACGGAGAAGGTACTTGGATTATCATTTTTGGTTTTCTCTCTTCCTTCTTGGTCTCGTAGTGGATTACTAGAGGCCGATCGGCGCTGTAGGGAGGGCCTGATGATCGGCCCTGTAGGGAGGGCCTGATGATCGGCCCTCAGAAGCACATATATCAGTCTCTTCTATCTTATTGCAGATTTCCGCCTCTTTATTGTCCATCATACTTTGAAGCAGCTCTTTGAACTCCTCACAAGATTGGATGTGGTGTCCTTCTATGCCGTGAAAGACGCAGAAACTTGGACTTTTCATGCTTTCCTCATTGAAATTCTTGTCGAGCATGCCCTTCTCAATCATTACTTCCCAGACTTTCTCCAAAGGTGTCCTTATCCTAGCGACACAACCTTTGGCTCGCCATCGATCTTCCGGTTTCACCATATTCACATTCCATGTGGCATGGTTAGGGAGCGGATTTCTCACCATATTTTCAGTACCGTCAAATCGTAAGATCCCGATATCGATAAGGCCTTGAACTCTTCTCTTAAAGGCTAAGCAGTTATCTGTAGAGTGCCCCTGATTCCCGGCGTGATACATGCAATTAGCGTTGGGATCGTACCACTTTGGGAATGGGGGCTTTAATGGTGCCATGTAATGTGGTGAGATTAACTGTTTTTCCAATAGCTTCGGGCATAGTTCTCCGTATGACATGGGAATGGGGGTGAATTGGGGTTTATCGGGATTGGGCTTTACTGGTTTTTGTTCGTTTTTTGGCTGACTTTGGGTAGGCATGGTATTTGGCGGGACTATGGTGAATGGTCTTTGATTGTCGGCGGCATAGACGGGGTAGGGAGGAGGTGCTTGATAGTAAGGGTTTTGTGGAGGAAAGTATAAATTTGGCGGTGGGCGAAACTAAGGTCGTGGTTGGGTTGGATATGGAATAGGAGCATAGTGGCTCCCGGTCCCCACCATATGGGCTTTGGATCTTTTTTTTTTTGCAGATGTGGGTTTCTTGAGCTCTCGGGGCCTCCATTCTTCCACTTTTGATGCCGTTTTTTGATGAGTTCGCCGGATATCACGAGGTCGGCGAAATCTTTGTGGCACTTCCCACCAGTTTGTCGTAGAATGGCGCCTCAAAGTATTGATAAAAAGGATCGTTATCTCACTTTTGGTTAGTGGGGCTCGACTTGACCGAGAGGTCCCTCCATCGCTGAGCATATTGTCTGAAGGTCTCTGTTGGCTTCTTTTCCAACATTTGTAGCGTCAGCCGGTCGGGAGCCACGTCAGAAACATGCTTATATTGCTCGCAGAATGCAGTTGCCAGGTCCTTCCATGAACGGATCCTTTCTGTGCTAAGCTGGTCATACCATCGGAGGGCTGATCCAATCAAGCTATCCTGGAAACAGTGTATTAACAGCTTGTCTTCATTCAAGTGCCCAGCCATCTTTCGACAGAACATAATAAGATGTGCCTTCGGACATCTCGTTCCTTCATACTTTTCGAAATCCGGCACCTTAAACTTTGGAGGTAGAACCAGATCGGGCACCAAACTAAGGTCTTTGGCACTTAATGCAGAGAAGACTCCAGTACCTTCCACTGCCTTGAGTCTTTCCTTTAGACTTTTATATTTTTCTTCAGCATCATGGTCATCCCTCTTTAACTTGGCTATTTCCATCGGATCATCTAAATCCGGAACAATCGGATTAGCAGAATTATCTCCAGCGTTTGATACGTATATACCTTGCCCCAGATGGGTAGGTGGGATGGGTTGTTGTTCCAGGCCTACTGGGTTCCCTTGAGGATATCTTCTTTGCGTTGCATGAGCGTAGGGTGGAGTGAATCCTGGGGGATAGAGCGGATCTTGATTATCCCTCGAGTGGGGCTCTGTAATGTCAAGACCTTGCGCGAGTCCTTTTCCTTTGGACATAGCTATCAACATCTCCAACATTCTATCCATTTGATCCTTATGTTCTCGTGATTCCTCGCGGGATCTTATCATCAGGTCCTTTGCTTCTTGTTGTGACTTGGTTAACTGTTCTTGCAACTCTTTCTGGGTTCTTTCCATCCTTTCGATCCTCTCATTGAGTTCGGCGTCCATAGCTCTAGTTCTTAAGCGTGTCCTATAGGGATGATGTGCTTCCAGGTTCGTAATGTCGTAACTGCGGATTATGTGATTTTAAGTTTAGCGAATAGTTAAGGTGATATGATGCTAATGTAGGTAATGCAATGCACATGCATGAATGCACGAAGAAGACATCGATTCTGATCAACTTCATTTTAGAAGACTTTATTAGAAGGCAAGATCCTTTACATAAAATGAATTACAAATATGCTTTAGCCCTTAAGCCCAAAGTTTTGATTTTTCTAAGTAAAGAAATCAGCTCTTGGTTACGATCTGCCTGTAGCTCGTATTTCATGCTTATGATCTCGGCTTGAGACGCCAAGGCCTGCAGGTGATCAGCCACTTCCCGAATCTGAAGTATTACTTCTCCCATGAGGTAGTCTCGATCCCTAACTTGCCTGTGGGAATGGTGAAGTTCTTCTTCCCACTGCCCTTCTCTTGCTTCTAAAAGTTCAATTCGGACCTCGCAGCCATGTAATGTTGTCTCTAATCCTTCAATCTTTCCCTTCATTTCTTCGATTTTGTTTAGACTCAATTTCAGTTCATTTTCCGCATTACGACTTTGGTAGTGATGTAGGGACTGTCCAAGTTCAGCCACCTTAGCTTTTAACCCTTTCTTCTCTTTGTGGCTTTCTGCCAAATCCTTTCTCAGAATCTCATTTTGTGTTTGCATTTCCTGAAACTTTTCCTCCCAACTGCTAGTTTTGGCTTTTTCCTCTTGGATCTCGCGCCGCCATTGTTCTGGAGCCTTTCCCAATCCAGCGTTTTTTATTGTCAAACGCATCTTCTTATATTCCATCTTTAGATCATCTCGGTCTTCCTTTATCTTCTCTTTTTCTTTTCTTAACCTCTCAGCTTCCGACTTTTGTCCATCTACGTCTAATTTGAGGAGCATCTTCTCTTCTTCCAGCCTCTCTATTTTTCTTTCAAGTTTTGCACTCATCTTTTCGAAATCTCGCTTCATAATTTCCAGTTCTGATGGGGCTACTCGCAAATAATCCTCTCTTGATCGGGCACCCTCGGGATTCGGTTCAGGGATGTTATCATTGATTCTCCTAGTCCTCTATTCTCTATACTCCGAGGTCGTCATCGGGCCTACGGATAACCTCTTCATTCTGTGAATATGATTCCAGGCACTAGAGATCTCTTTAACCTTTTTCTTATAGTTCGCCCCTTCGTATGAGAACTCACATTGAGCTAACCCAGATGTCGTTGGCACGAACTGTCTTGAATTATATTGTCTCAGGACTAGTAGAGGGGCATATGCAGTGGCACCCCAAATTCCCAGTAGAGGAACCCATTTGAAGCCTCCACAACGATAGAGGATTTGGTCGGTAATCAACCACGGAGCTTTCCACCCGATGTCATTTTCTTGGAGGTTTTGAAGGAGCGCGATCCATTTTTCTTCGGACACATCCTCTCTTCCTGGTGTAGCTGCCATTTCTTCTAGCGGGGAGTAATTCTCTGTTATAAATCGATAGGACAGTTTCTCCATTTTCCAGAAATGACTATGAAACCAAGCCAACAACAGCTGCGCACATCCAATAAACCTGCCTTCACCCATTCTCCTACATGCACTCAAGGACCTGAATGTTTCGGCTAAGATGGCAGGAACAGGTGTGACCCCTTTGTCTAATCGGCTGAATAGATCAATAACTGCTTCGTCGATGTGTCTTAAAGCTTTTGGGAAGATTATTAGACCGTAAACACACAGGGCAAAGACGTCAATCCTTTTCTTTGCATCGGAATGCGCCAAGATCAAGTCTCTCAAACATATCCAGGGTATGCATTTACCTACACCTTTCTTTTGTATTCTAGCTGAGACCCATTGTTCGCTCATTCCGGTGATGTTCATCAATTTCTTCACGAAGGTTGGGCCATTAACTGCTTTGGAATAGGCTTTGTCAACTTGAATTCTTGGGCAACGTAACAAGGTCGTATATTCTTCTACCGTGGGAACCAGATCTACCTTCCCAAAGGAGAAACAGCTATAAGCGGCATTCAAAACTGGGTTATTGCTCGGAATAGGTGCTTATCTATTTTGACGTCAAATAGGTAAGGCAGGTCACCGTAAGTACCATAGAACAGCTGCTTCATCTCGTTATCCCACTGAGTCCAAATTTCTTTCAACTCTTGGAGCTCATTTTGTGTGACACTGATATTGGTGAAATCCCGTAGTTCCGACACATACTCCTCAACTACGCTATCCCCCTCTTCTATTTGGCATTGCTCTGACCATGTGCGGACGGTCGCATTGTCTTCCACTTTATCAAGGAATTTGCTTTCCATAACCAGCTTTCCAACTCAGAAACTGACCGTGAATCGATGCCTCTTCGAATATGAAATGATATGCACAAAGAGTATAAAACACAAAAAGTTAGTACGAGTGAAATAAACAAACACCTATATGGGTAACTACTAAGGCTTGACATAGTTTAGCCCGAGGTAGGTTCTTAGGCTCTTTACATGTGGTTGAGTTCTAAAGTTCGAGGTACCCGAATCAGCAGATTCCTCGATCTTCACCCATTATAGGCTCATATAGATCGAGTTCGATTTAGGGGAATACATTTCCCTATGGCCATGCGGAAGTGAAAACTTCACGAAAACATAGGTACGGATGTATCCCGAAAGAGATCCACTAACCCATGCGGAGGTGAAAACCTCACGAAGGCATAGCTTCTCGCTCCCACTTAAAGGTGTGACCATAATGGTCATGCAAATATGAATGCGGAAATATCCTAAGTGACTCAACATTATTGTAATCCTAGCACCCACAAAGTTGAAAATAGAGATGGAATTGAAAAATACGATCATTTTTTGATTTTAAAACACTCAAATGAATTGGAAAAATCATCAAAAGCCCTCTCCTCTCGAAGTGTCGAAATGCCATGTCCAGTAAGTTAGGACACAGCACCCCAAATTCTTGAGAGTAAGTTGGGACAATTTAGATCATTGTTATTTTGAAAATTCTTACCTCGAAGTAATGAGATGTCACACCCAGTAAGTTAGGGCACAACACTTTATACTCTCGAGGATAAGCTTTTTATTTTAAATTAAAAGGAGAATGATTTTTGAAAACGATTTTCCAAATTTTTGACAAAAGGACAAAAGTAATCAATTTTATGGCCTGACTTTCTTATTGGATCCCCAGTGGAGTCACCAAGCTGTCGTAACCATTTTTTGACAAAAACGGATGTCGAACTTGGGCCTCAAAAAATAAAAACAGGAGTCGCCATCGACCTTTTATTAGGTGTGATCGGATCACCTTTGTTTTAATAAAACGTTTCGGTTTACTAAAACGGGGTTTTAGGTCCACGAACATTCGAGAAAATAAGTCCGGGGGTCAATTACGTACGAGGAAGGATTAGCACCCTCGCAACGCCCAAAATTGGTACCGAATTGATTAATTGATGTCCTTATGTCGAAAGTTGAAAATTGTAAAAAATGGATTTCAAAAATATGTCCTCTTTGAAAATAATCGATTTTTTGAATTAAATATCAAGCCTTTCTCATTCCGATGGAATAAAATATCACATCCAATTCTTTAGGACACGATAACTTGGATCCTCGAATCCGAGATGAATATTGCCTCATTTAGAAAATCTTATCTCGAAATAACGGAATGTCACATCCAGTAAGTTAGGACACGACGTACCGAATTCTCGAAAATAAGCTTTTATTTTTATGAGATATTTCGCTATTTAGGTTAAACGAGAAAAATCGAAACCTAGTAAGTTAAGGCACGAATTTCCCGAATTTCTAAATACGAAATGTTGCCTTTACGAAAGAAATCAATTTTGTATTGGATAAAATGGAGCACGAATTTGTAAAAAAATGTGATGATACGAATGAAAATAAGATTATATGTGAAATGATAAATATAAACATATGAATGAAAGTTAAATAAATAGTAATATATACATGTATATATAATATAATAAAAGTAACAACAAAATAATGACAACAATATGGTGATAATAAATATAATAATAAGATGACAGTAACAATAATATCAAAATATGTTCAATAAACAATAATATAAACATGGTAATAATAACAAAAATAATAATAATAATAATAATAGTAGTAGTATATAATATGTACAAGATAAATAATATAACTATAGTAATTATACTAAAATAATAATAGTATGATAATAATAATAAAATAATAGTAGTATAATAATAATAACAAAAGGTAATAATAATAAAAAAACATGATAATATAAATATAATAAATATAATAATATAGTAATAATAATAATGACATCAAAAGGATAATTAAAAAAATAATCAAAAAAAGGGCTAAATCTATATCAAAATAAAATTAAAGGGGTGAATTCGAAAATAAAATAAAGAAAAAGGTCCCGGTTGAAATGCGCGAAGAAGGGGAGGGACCTCGCGCGTAATAAAACCTTCTGGCCAAAACGCATAACAGCAAGGGGGATCGAATTACAAACCAAGCTGAACTTTCGGGACAAATTTTAAAACAATAAAAATCTAATTAAAAAACTATAAAAATGCGGAAGGGCTAAAAGTGCAATTAGCCCTTCCGGTCAAAAACACGCGGACCCTGGGGCAAAATCGGGTCGGGTCGCGGGTCACGCCAAACGGCGCCGTTTTGGGGCTTATGGGCGCCGTCCAAAACGACGTCGTGTTGGAGCGCCTATATAAGCCCATTTTCCCTTTTTTTTTTCATTTCTGCTACTCCTCTTTAAAAAAAAAAAATTTTCTTTCTCTCTCTCTCAACTCTCTCTCTCTGCAGGCGATTTCCGCCACACTTCGCCAGTGCGTGCGCTGTGCATGGTGGCGGAAAAGGTAAATCTCTTTCTTTTTTTCGTTTTTTTACTTCTAATATATGTTTATACGTATATGTTTGCGAACGAAAAAATAATGAAATCAAAATCAACTCGAAATACCTTCGAAAGCTTCTGTTTCGTTGTATTTTTTTTTGATTGTTTTTGGATCTATTGGTGGGTTCCTTTTTTATTGATTGCCAAAAAAAAAAAAAAGGGTCCCCTTTACAGAGATCTCACCGGCTTTATATAGCCGATTAATAACAAAAAAATATAATGCTTTTTTTTGTTTTCTTCTGCTCCGGGTATTGCTCTTGGTTGTCTTCTTTTGCAGGTTTTCAGGAAGTGGAGTTGCTGGCCGACAGTGGCTGGTGGGGAGCGGCGCGAGTGGTGGTGCGCGTGTCCCCACGCGTGCGGCGCCGCTAGGGTTTCCAAAACCCTAGCCTCTTCCTAATATTTTTTGGCTTTGGGCTTATTGGGCCGATTGTATTCTGGACCTTTTATTTGTTGTCTTTTGTTTGAATTTTTTGTTGGGCCCCGAGCAATAATTGGGCTATACAGTTATAATCTTTGTTGGTGATTCCAAGTTATTTCGGTTGTGCGGTAACCACCTGAGTAACTAAACAAATACAATAATATATATATATGTGTGTGTGTGTGTGTGTGTGTGAATTCAACAAAAAATTTGAAAATTAATTTAAGATGATGTTTAATTTAATAAAACATAATTTGGCCAACAATGATATTTAAACGAAATAAAAAAAAATTGTATTTTATATTTTAGAATTCTCATGCCTATTTGATTCACTTTAAGCCATAATAACTCTAAGCTCCTTCGAAAATTAGATAGCTTTAAAAATATTAATTTAATGTTCCAATGTAATACTAAAACATGAAATTTTTTTTCATCAAAAACAATTACCAAAAACCTAAGATTTGAGACTCAAAACTTTGAAAAACATCACAACTTACCCAGAATTTTTGGGTTTTCAATTTCAAGTATGCTACTTTGAGAATTAGTTCTTTTAACATAGAACTCAATTTAGCCAGGCAAACATACCAATGGAAAGATTACATTTCATACTATAAAAATACTACTTAAAGCTCAACCTTAAATGCTGATATTTTGACATGATTTCCCCTGTCTTAACCTCTCTTCTTCTTCTCTTGGGTTTAACCCTTCAAACTACCTTTAATAATAATAAAAAAGAGCACATGTGATTAGAAAAATGAGGGTATTACAATGTCGGTGTCAGTTGACACATTAACAATACTTAAATTTATTGTTGAAAACATATCATTTTCGTAAATAATATCGTAACTATTTTTTTGCATTATTCATGTAAAAAATACCTAATTATTTTTTGTTTTATTCCGTTATTAATATATTTTTAGTATTTTTTATATGGTGTAGTATTTTAATTATTTTTACTACTGTTTGTATAAATAGAAAAAGTTGACTGAATCCTTATAACAAATCTTGTAATTTACATATACATTTTATGACAAATCTTTTGAGCCCAAATTTAATTTATAGATATCTTGAATAAATGTTTTCTATTAACAATATCAATATTATCAATTGAAAATGAAATGCAAAATTATAAAAGAAGTTCCTACTTTTTACAATATTTACAAATGGATCCTTAATGTGTTCTAAATTTATCAGTTTTTTGCTGTATCGAGAGAGATTCTATTGATGTTTATTAATAAAAATAATAATTTTCTATGTATTTCGCTAAATTGTTTATTGAACTGTATTACAAGTTAATGTATTTCACTAAATTGTTTTAATTTTACTTATTGAGTTGAAAAGTCTATAATTTATATAAACCTATAAATATTGTTTTATGTAATTAAAGATCCTACTTGATACTAAATTATATTTAATTTAAGCTTGTAATTTATGATTTTACTTGGCTCAAGTATAATCTTATTATGAATTTTTTTAATTAAATTGTAGAATTATAGTAAGTTTTATTTTATCTCACATAATCAAAATGTTGTCTAGGATTGCTATACCTTTTAATTTTCCAATTTTTAGCTTAAATTGTTGCTAGATGTAAATGAGCTGCTCTGGATTAGCTTTGCTACCTAATGGCTTGATGTAATAATGAAGCAGTGGCTATATTAGGAGATTTAGTAGCAAGTGTCCATGGCCTCTCAAGTTCCAGAATAGGCTGCACAGAGCAGCAATAGGAGTTTCAACTCTCAAACAGGTTCTGATGCTCCTGCCACTTCACACATGGCTGGCTTCTGTTAAAACATGGTTTAAAGAACTTCGACTTAACAAGGCATGCATGCATACGTTTAAAGAACACAGAAATCAGGAAATTATAGTTTGAATAATCAAATGTTCACACAACATTTATTATCATACTCCTTTATTATGCTTGAATGAAATGTTCTATTATCGTGGCTTCTCGAGCATCATTTCATTCAAGAACACTGATTATCGAGCTAATAGAAACATCATTACGTTCAACCACATGCATCACAATTTATGGCTTTTTATCCTCAACAACAAGATCAAGAGATGGTGATACACATTCAATGTGAATGGCTAACTTACAAGGTGAACAAGCATAAACAATCCTGTACCCTTCAGTTTGGTTTTTTTGGCATATCTTGCAAGAGAGTCGTTCACTATTAAATTGTAAAACAAGATGATGCTTGCGATGACATCTGTGGTTCAATTTGCTAATGGTTCCCAACAACAGAAGCACTTATCAAGATCTTGACGTTGTTCACCATCATTTTCTGTGAAAATCAATGGATCTTCGAAGGTAACATGCTCAATCTCTTTCAGTTTCTTTTCAGCAAGATTGTACGTAAACAAATCACCGGCTTTTTCTGGCAACTAATCTATTAAGTTAAATGTTCACTAAGAATGAGACCAAAATAATTCCTAGTAGCTTTTCTTTTTTCAAATAATTTAAGCCATAAAGAGAAATAACTAAAGCATAAATTGCATATTATTGTTATGATCACAGAAGTAGAACAGCAGTATTGTGACATTAATAAAAAACAACAATAAGTAATCCAAACCATGCAAGTTTCAACCCAACCAATTGGCTAAATCACATTGTTTCAACTTACAATTGAAATGGCAATTAAAAGTCTCTACCTCTCAAGAATCCATATTCAGAGCTATATGGGTTCATATATTTTCAGTGAACGAGATAATTGCACTCTGGTTCTGCACATTCCAAAGCGAGCTCTTCATAAGGTTCTTCACATATAGTGCATTCAAGGAGAACGCATTTCACAAATGTGAGAGGGTACAAATGACCCCCTTCTTTGTAGATACTCCCGATTCTGATAAATGTTCACTGAGAACCCATTTCACATGGGCAAATGTGTTGCAAGTTGTGTAATGATAAAACTAGCGCTTCAAATCGGAAGGAAAAAAGGATGGAAAAACCTGCCCCAAATGCAGTGACATCTACTGTCACAATGGGTAAAGCAATGGGATCTGGGTCTGGGATTGGTCGTTCTGGTGCTAGCACTCTTAGACCTCCAGCAAATCCTATGATGGGTTCTAGTATGGGTAGCATGGGCAATGGGCATGGGAATGGGTGGTGGGCGTGTTGGAGGCATGGGAATGGGAGGAGGCTATGGTGGTATGAATCAGCAACCAATAGGCAAGGGGATGGGGATGGGGATGGGGATGGGGATGAACAACATGGGCATGAATCCAGGCATGGGGAAGAATATGGGAATGGGACAAAGACCCCAAATGCAAGGAATGCCAGGCGGTTATAACCCTATGATGGGTTCTGGCGGCTATTCTCAACAGCCATATGGTGGTGGTTATCGATGAGAATGGGTTCCTATCCGAGAGAAGAGGAGTAAGGAAATTACATACAAGGTTGTGATATAAGAGTAAAAAAGAGATGGGAAAATAGCTAAAACATTAGACGTGGGGAATGGAATCCCAAAGTAGAAGCAGTAGAGTCGCACATTTGTGTTGGCAGATGGGAACCATGTTTTTTATTCATATTATTGTCATTCTTGGTTAAGCAATTGCAGTATCTGGGCCATAATCACTCCTTCCATTGATTACTGGTTTAAGCTGTTGTGAAATTGTGTGGATGACGATAACCTTTCTCGGCTTTGCATTTTTTGTCTTAATATTCTTCCCTATATAATATATACTTTTTTATGGAAAAACAATAAACTAAACCTTCAATTTTATTTGGAACTGTAGTAATTTCAGTTTAAATGTTACAGAAGAAGCAATAGCGAGATTGACGAAGCCTGTTGAATTTTTTCTTTTCAAAATTATTTGCAAAGGCAATAGTAGGGTTAAGGTATGATGAAGCTTCATAAATTCTGTAATTAAGCTCCAATATCTTATTTTAATAATTTTTTAATCAATTTCTGCAATAAAATTTTAATATGCAATCCATTAGAAATGTTTGTGTTTTTTGAAAGGGACAAGTCCTTGTTACTTGAAAAATTTGTGTCCTTCGTCAGATACATAGAGTTGAAGCATCCACAACAAATACATAACCAAACGCTAAACTTAATTTGAATGTGCAGCAAAAGAGAGAGAAATAATTTTAGATAAAATTATATTTTCAAGTAAATTTATCTAAAGAAACAAAGATCTTATTCAACAATACCTTTATTATTGTAAGTTTTATCATATTCTCAAACTACAAAAAATCAACAATTAAATCTCATAAATTTTAGCTTTACAATATTAAATGACATTTATTTAAAACTTAAATGGTATGAAAAACCAAAGTACAATAACAACATCACAAGTAACAAGGTTATTGTAAGTGAAAAATAATTAAGTGTTGTTTTTTAGTATTAAAAATATTTAATAATTAAAAATAATTAACAACATCACAAGTAAGATCAAACCTTGTTTTTTAGTCTTGTTTTTTAGTCTTGAGTTTTTTTGCAAATGAAGTGACAGATTTCAAATATGATAACATCTGAATTGTTATAAGTGTCACATGAACGGGTTGCTACTTAATTTCTGTGGACAATATATTTGTACTCTGACTTTGAGCATTCAAGAGCCGCATCTTCACAAGGTTTATCGCAGTTTTCACAATTTAGGTAATAATACTTCTTCTTCACAATGGTGAGTGCGTGTGGATGATCATTTTCTTCATAAATGCTCCTGAGTTTGAGGAATATTTTCCAAGAACACAACCAACATAAGCAGAAGTATCACATGTTGCACAATGATAAAATAAATGATTTGGATCTCGGTTTCACAGATATCACAATGATGACTTTCTAAATAATTGTTATCATCATGATCAGTGAGTAAGAGAAGATGCATACCACATTTGTGGCGAGCTGTAATTAGAAGTGAAAAACATTCAAAATGTAGCACAAAATTGTAATCCTTACAACAAAATGCCCTCCATGTAGTCGTACCACAAGCATTGCATTTCCCATTGTGCTCTCTGTAGTAAAAGAGGATGTTTTAAACATGTTCGAGCACTAGGAGTGAGAGTCGAGCACTAGGAGTAAGAGGAATCACACATCGGAGACATATTTTTTCCTCACATCCGCAACATTCATAAGCAAAGATATTAGATATGTGCCAACATTTGTGACACCGAAAAGCTTTGTCGAAAATAAGGGCGAGAGGCTATTGGCAAGAATGATGCCAAACATTCTTCATCTTATGTAAATCGGCACACACTTTATGAGGAAAAAAAAAACACATTCTGAATAGTAGTAAAATGGATCCGAGATTAGCAACATACACATGTCGCAACTATTCTCATATCCTCCATCACAGGGACCTAACATTAGATTATGCATATGATTGAACTTTCAAAATGCATCAAAAAGACCCTCAAAATTTTTCAAAATAGCAATTAAGCCACTGCTCTTATTAAAAATTAGAAAAAAATTAGAAATAATAATTTTTATAAAAATTATTAAATTTTAATAAAAAAATAAAATTTATTAAAAATTAGAAATATTTTTATAAAAATCGTAAAAAAATAAATTTTTATAAAAATCATAAAAAATCAACTACCCATAGTTTTTTTTTTCAATTAAAGTCATCACATGTTGCAACACAGCATGACATGTGGCGAAAAATGATAAAAAATAAAAATCAATAAAATGCTTCTTTTGGTACGATAATTTTTATAAATTAATTTTTTGCGAAATTTATATTTCTTTACATTTTGTATAATTTTCTCACGACTTTATAAAAATTTATGATTTTTTTATAAAATTTTATATATTTTTACTATGTTTATATATTTTTTCTAATTTTTAATATTTGAATTTTTTATTAAAATATAATAATATTTATAGCTTTTATTGATTTTAATTTTTTCTAATTCTCTTTTCTAATTTTTAATAAAAGCATGGGCTTAATTGTTTTTTTTTTTTTTTGAAAAAGCTTGAGAGTCTTTTTGATGCATTTTGAAATTTCAAGTACCCAATTGAGTGCACAAAAAAATGTAGGGGCTTAATTGTTTTTTTTTGCAAAGGTTTGACTGCTCATTTTAAAAGTTCAAGTATTCAAGTGAGTGAAAAAAAGAAAGACAGAAAGAAAGAAAGCAGGGTCTTAATTGTATATTTTGAAAAAAATTGATGAAGTAAAATTAAAAAGATGGATGAATGTTGAATATGGAAAACTTTGATTGTAAAAGTATCAAGGTATTTTAAATAAGATTATGAGTACTTTTGTGGCTTTAGTTACATATTACCCATAATTATATCCATTTTTTATTCTTTAAATTTATATTTAAATCGAATAATTTTTTTTAAGAAAACTCAATTTTTTTAAAAAAAATTTATGTTGGGTTTCAGACAAAAGCTAAACAGATTCCTTTATCAAAATAAAAAACTTTCCACAAAATTTACTTCACAAGCCATTAGCCATGCATGCATACATTTAAAGAAAACAACACACAGAAATCAGGAAACTATAGTTTGAATAATCATAAGGCAATCAAATTTCAAGTCAAAACATGCTTCCCTTACTATACGAAATCCTAGTCTGCATCATAATTACAATCAGCATTACTAGTAATAAAATACTGTGTTCCGCAAAAGAAAAGTGGTAGTTTTGGACTATAGTCACCACAATTCCTCCTTAGTCCTCCCAATCTGAAGAAGTTAAATTGTTATCACGGACACCTAATATGGACAATGAAGTTGCATTTAGTACATTCCAAAGCCAAATCTAAACAGGGCTTACCACAAAAATTGCAGTTTGGATAGTAATAAATCTTTTTAACTAGTGTGACAGGGTGCTCATGAATCTCCTTACGTACTTTCAAAATAATCCCGAGTTTGAGGAATGGATGTTGTAACAGCCTAAATTTGGGTCTAGTCGAAACAGTGGTTTCGAGACCACAAATCCGACGAGTAAAATTATATTTTTATTATATTTTTATGGTCTACAATTTTACAGAAAGATTTCGTAAAAAATTTTCGTTCAAAAATTTCGACGTTTGGGCACTCAATTTAGTCAAAAAGACTAAATTGTAAAAAGTGTAAAACTTGAGTTCTATATATTAGAGGTGTCATATTGCTATGAGTTTTAAATTGGAGGCCCTTAAAAGGTAATTAGACCATTGAATAACTTGATGGATAAATATCGGCATGAATTGGACAAAATTGAAAGAAAAGCCTTAAGGGCATTTTTGTCATTTGGGTGTTTTAAGGCATAAAAGACAAATTGAACCCAAAAAGAAAAAAAATCTGCTCATTCTCTTCTCCATTCTGCCGAATTTCTCAAGAAGCCATGGATAGGGTTTCAAGCTTTTTCAAAGCTCAATAGTAAGTGCTTTTGAGCCCCGTTTTTAATGTTCATCGTATTTTTGAAATCTCGGTAACTTACTCTAGCTATTTCTACCATTAATTTGATCTAGAGTTTAATTTTAAAAATTGACCCATGTTGAATAATTGTGAATTTTGATGTTTGATGGTAGATTATGCATGTTTATGAGTAGAGGGACGATTTCTACTAAGTGATTTTCGGTGAAAACGAGTAAAACGAGTTAATCGGTAAAAGTTGTTATTGTTCATAAGTATGTGTTATAGTAAGAATTTGAAGTTGCAATAGAAGGGAAAAATGTTCAGCATGTCATAAAACATAAGAAAAAGGAATAAAGTTTAATTTTCGAGCCTAGGGGCAAAATCATAATTATGCAAAAGTTTAGGGGCAAAATTGTAATTTTTCCAAAGTTTGAGTTAGGGACTGTTTTGAGTAGTATATTAATTAAATAAGTGAAATGTGATGTTTTAGATCCTGAAAAAATGAGATTTGGATGTAGAACTGGAGGAAAATCGAAAATTGAGAAAGTTGGTAAAATGGTCGTTTTGGCATTCGAGGTAAGTTCGTATGTTAATAAGCATTAAATTTAATATGTTTAAATGTTTAACGGATACCATGTATTATTTTGTAAGTTATTATTGGATCATGAATTTATAAAAAAATTACAAAATTGTATGGAAAGATCAAATTAAGAGAAATGCGGTATGAGTATGATCGAATTTCGACATGTGATGAATTGATGGATAAGACCATGGTTAATCCATGGCAAAGTGTGAAATGTAGGTATGGTATCATCCATACCGAGTTCGAAATGTAGGTGTGGTATCATCCATACCGAGATATGAAATGTAGGTATGGTATCATCCATACCGAGTTACAAATGTAGGTATGGTATCATCCATACTGAGATATGAAATGTAGGTATGGTATCATCCATACTAAGTTGTGAAATGTAGGTATGGTATTAACCATACCAAGTTAAGAAATGTAGGTATGGTGTTTCCATACCAAGTGGTGAAATGTAGGTATGGTATTTCAATGAGGAAAACCACACTGAGTTGTGAAACGTGGCATTGAGCAACGACGTACTCAAATTCGTAAGACGTTTCCTAATTTGATAATAAGTAATACAAAAGGGGTGAATCAAATGAAAGAGATTGAATGATTGTTAATGTTGAGCTCAACCATGTGTACAAGAGAGTTACTGAAATGGTTTTGGTCACATGTATAGTACTAAGTGCAAAAGCTACTATGTTTACCAGATAGCTTCGGCTACAAGGGTGGTACCATGTGTAGTAGCCACCGTTTATCTCATTATCATTACGATGAGTTCAACGGAAATTGACTAAAAAAATAATAATAATAATAATAAAATAAATACATGTGATTGTGTGATGACTAAGAGTAATTGAATACGATCATGTTATGAATAAGTGCAAGTATGAATGTGACCAATTGAGAAATGTGGCAAATGTATGTATGAACAATATGTTCAATATGTAATCGGAAAATTTGAAAGATTAGTATAAGCAAGTGATGAACACAACTAAAATGAAAGAGAGCAAAAATTTACAATAGAATTGCTTTGGACGGCAGCAGCGACGTGAATTTGAAAAATCACCAAAAATAGTAGAAATTGAATTATAAGTTGGATGAGATATTGATTTAAATATTATTGAGTCTATATTCATATAAAAGAAATAGAGGAAACAAAGGATTTTTATATTTCAAGATATTTAAATTCTTGTGAGATTGGTTCAGAATGAGTACGTGATCCCCTGTTCTGACTTGGAAAAATCATTAAAAATTGTACAAAAATAATTATGGGATATGGTTTATATGAATAGAATCCTGAATGAGTCTATTTTCAAATGAAATAAATAAAAAGGTCATATGAATTCTGTACGAAGAGTAATTTGATTTGTAGTGAAGAGAGGTCAGAACAGTCAAACAGTAAAACAGGGGAAACTTTAGGAATAATCTGGTATTGATTGGCCATACCAAAAATTCTGGAAAAATTATAGTAAAAAGATATGTGAGTCTAGTTTCAGATAAAATTAACGGATCTTAATTTGGAGTTTTGTAGCTCGAGATATAAATAATTTAGTGACTATGACTCAAGTAGACAGCTTAAGATGAACATGAGAAAATGGTGGAACTATGTGTAATTATGATTGCATTATCTTGAGACCTTGTGGTGAGGATTTGTCATGTTGAGGCCTTGATAAGGCTACAAATAAGTTGGGAAAGTAAGAACTTAGCATTATTTATGCAAGTTATAACGGCTTAGTAGTAAGCTAAATTCATTGCTAATGCTTACATGTGAACTTACTAAGCTTTATAAGCTTACCCCCCCTTTTCTTTCCCATGTTACAGAATCCTATTAAACAAGCTCGGGTTGGAGGTCGTCGGAGATCGCTTCACACTATCAAGTTATCTATGGGTATCTTTATTTATAAATGATTTAAGTTATGGCATGTATAGGGACTTGACTAAGTCATTTTGTATATGTGTTAAGAAATTTGACCAAATTTATTATTAAGTCTGGTAATGTAACGACCTCAAAAGTATGGATATCGAAAAATGAGTTATCGGGTCTCTATTTTTAGTAAACGGACTCATAAAATATTTATTAAAAATATTTACAAAGTTAGTTGTGTGTTTAATAAGGTTTTATTTAGGTGAATTTGATTTAATTAGAAGTATTTGAGAAAAAGGATTAAATTGAAAAAGGTGCAAAAGTTGAATTATAGATTAAAAGAAATTATGAAGGACCAAAATGGCAATTATGCCATTTTGTAAAGTTGAGGCGGTGTATTGTGTAAAAAAATCTGAGATTTTTACTATATTATTATATTATTATATTATTATATTATTATATATAAAACAAAAAAAAAAAGAAAGAAGAGAAACATAACAGAAAAGAAACAGAGAACAAGACGAAAGCAGGGGAAAGAAAGAAAGAAAGAAAGAAAAAGGAGAAATTGATGATTTAAAGCTTGGATGTTTAATAGGTAAGCTAATTTAGTCCTTTTCTTTTAATTTTGATGCTTTATAAGTTTTAGAACAAAGTTTTGATGAATTTAAGTTGAAGTTTTTGAAGTTTTAGAGTTTTTGAATATAGCATATGATGAATAAAATGATGAATTAGTGGTTTAATTGAAAGAATTTGAAGTTAGAATTGGGTAAAGGATTTAATTGTACAATAAGCTATAAGAAAACTGTTTTGGACAGCAGCAGTAGAGTAACTTTGAAAAATCACCAAAAATCGTAGAAGTGGAATTAGAAGTTGAATGAGATATGAAATTAAAGCTTATTGAGTCTATTTCCATATGAAAGAAACAGGGAAAGCAAAGGAATTCTGTAATTTGAGATATTTATATTTTTGTAAGACTGGTTTAGAGGAATTTCGGGATCCCCTGTTCTGACTTTGGAAAATCATAAAAAATTTGAGAAAAATAATTAGGGGCTTAAGTTTATATGTTTAGAATCCTGAATAAGTCTATTTTCAAATGAAATAAATAAGAAGGTCATATGAATTCTGTACGAAGAGTAATTTGATTCGTAATGAAGAGAGGTCAGAACAGTCAAACAGTAAAACAGGGGAAACTTTAAGAATAATCTGGTATTGATTGGCCATACCAAAAATTCTGGAAAAATTACAGTAAAAAGATATATGAGTCTAGTTTTAAGGAAAATTAACGGTTCTTCATTTGGAGTTTTGTAGCTCGAGAAATAAATAATTTAGTGACTATGACACAAAAGGACAGCTTTGAATAAGTTTATGAGTAAATGATTAAATTGAAATGTGAGCAATAGTAAGAAAGCATGAATTTATCATAAAATACATGTTTATTTTATTAAATATTACAGGAAATTATTTGATTATTTTTAACATATAAATGTTATATGTTTATATGAAATTGAAGAAAAAGAAAAGGAAGGAGAGGACCGAATCGAAGGAAAAGGAAAAGAGAAGGTTAAGGAGTGAAGGAAGAAGAATTTATATCACCTCAATCTTTTATTGTAAGTACTACAAGAATTTTAAATTATTGTTATTTATCCTTTTTGAAATATTTATGTGAATTATTTAAATACATGAGATTCAAGCTTTAATGCCCAAGTAGACTAAATTAGAACTCATTGGGATATTAGTGGCATGCCATTAAGGAACTTTAGCGCGCTCTCGATATTAGCACGTTGGTGCTCTCTCGATATTAGCACGTTGGTGTTTCTCGATATTAGCACATTGGTGCTCTCGATATTAGCACGTTGGTGCTCTCGATTATTAGCACGTCGTCGGTTGCTTTCGATTATTAGCACATTGGTGCTCTCTGTTCATTTGTGCATCATAATGCACCTCTCGTATATGTTCCGTATATCCGGTGTGTTCTAGGAAGTCTACTTTGGGCTAAGAACTCAAACGAGGACAAAGTGAATTACTCGATGTGTTAAGGTAAGATTTATACCTTACAAAAGATAAGTTAAATTTTATTAAAGCAAGGCATACATGAAGAAACTTATATGTGAAAAGATATGCAATAATTGATTGAGTTAAAATATTCTGTTATGATTGCTTATTTAATTATTTTTGTAGTGCTTACTAAGCCTTCATCGCTTAACGCGTTTATTTTAACGCAGCGAGGTACAAGTAGAAAAAAAGAAGTCCAACTAAAAGATCGCTCATCTCATCACATCCTCAAGGGCTTCAAAGGTAGTTACTATATTTTGTATTAAAATGGCATGTACATATGTAGTTCAAAGGTGTCCCCATGTGATAGGGACTAAATCGTAGATTCTTGAAATTTTATCTATTTTCAGTTATTTGAAGTATTTTAGTATATATGGAATGAATTAATAAACAATAAATATGGTAGCAAAAATGGTTGGTAAGTTAAAATATTATATTCAAATGTTGTAATTAGACAGTATCTGGCCATAATTGTTTTGGCACCAAATGTAATAGTCCTATACCGGGTCTACATGATTGAACCGGGTATAGGGGTATTACATTTATTGGTATCAGAGCCTAGGTTTTCTGAATTCTTGGGTCGAGTATGAGTCTATTTGTACATGCCATTTTAATAAATTGATGTGATGAGATGAGGTTTAGTTATTTAATTATGTAATTTATGAATATTGTAGAATAAAAGATGTCTTATGAAAGAATAAAAGATACTGATTTTGTGATGTATACTAGAATTTATGGATTTAATAAAATAGACTTGGTTGTCTCTTAGTATAGAAAGAGGAAATGTTAAAGAAAGAAATGTTTTCCAATCGAAATAATTTCGATAATTCTGAAAGTGATGTTCAAATAATTAAGTAAAATGTTACTTATGATGAAACAGAATTTGAAAAGATGTGGATAAATGTCTTATAGTAAGAAATGATAAATGTTATGTTATATGAGTATATACATGAAGCTAAATTATAAGGCCTTACGATCTCTACCCCTTATTGGTACAGTTATATTTATAGTGAAATTGATAGGAATTATAATGATTTAGTTCAAAAGTGTGGAACTGAAGAGTTTAAAGGAAAGAAAGATGATGACCCAATTGAAAGGTCAAGAATGATTAGAGAATATTTGAAGAATTGCAGTATACAAGAGATGAAAAGTTGAAATGTGCAGTATTTTTATTAAAGGGTGAAGTTTATCAATGGTGGAACACTGTCACGGATATCCATTCTGCAGAGAAAATTAATTGGAATTCCTTTGTATCTGAATTTAAAAAGAAATATGTAAGACAACTTTATTTTGTGAAGAAGAAAAGAGAATTTCTGGATTTGAAGCAGAACCACATGTCTGTTGTTGAATATGAACGTGAATTTATCAGATTTCTTTTCTGGAAATTATTTGGGGAATACACAGTGCTACTATTAAAGAAGGAAGTCATTTATCAGAAATTGATTTATTCAGATATGGTAACTACGTAATGAGGTAAATCGAAAATTTCTTTCGAATAAGCTTTGTGAGTGAAGTGAATGATACGGGACTGTTGATGATTATATATGTTAACGGATTAGTAATGAAATTGCGTAAATATTTGAATACAATTTTGCTATAGTTGGGTATTCTACAATGATCTCTTTCGAGTATTCTATATGGGTATTCTATATGTTCTTTTATCTTCAGAGGTATATGCAATTGTTCGGATGTGATTTTTATTGTGTAGAAAGTTTGGAATCATAACGTTAAAATGGAAGTTTCGTTGATTCCTCGATCAAGATCGCTGCTATTTTTCTTTGGATTTTCTAATTTGTTTCGTTAGATAGAAGACTTAATGGTCGATTCATATGAAGTTATTTTCTATTTCTACAGGTTATATTCGCACGTATACGCAATTGGCATTATCTTTATCACAATCGCTTTCTAGCAAGGATAAATGGTATTCTTCTTCCGGTTTTTCTTGAGAATATTATCGATTTCTTTATCATTGAATATGGTTTTTATTCTCGGAAATTCAATATAGCTCCATATCCGGGATTTCATTATGCCACATCCGGATTTCATTATATTGGTTTTCTTATTATTTTATAGTCCGATCTTATCTATCAAATATGATTCATCCGTGAAGGGGTATTCAAGTGATAGAAGGTAAATATATATACATCGTTATAAATCTTGGTTCGATTATGGGAGCTCGGTGATATGGATCTTAGATTATAGAAGTTGTATTATTATATCAAGTTATTATTGGGACTACTCCTGGATTTCTTCTTCTATTTTAAAGTACTATTGAAGTTGAAGTATTGATCCATTTATATTATTGAAATGTTTGATAGAGATCTACAGTTTACGGTTCACTTTCTGATTTCGGGATAACTTATAAGAATGCTATATGAGTGATAGTTGATTAATTTATAAAGTCAGAACTGATTGATGGCTTCAGAAAGTTGCGGAGATGTACATTCCAGAAATTGTAAGATTTCATGGTATTCTGGTATTGATAATTTCTGATCAAGATTGCAGTTCACCTTAGGGTTCTGAAAACAATTACAGTGAAATTATTGTGTACTTAACTCGATTTCAAAGATAGCATTTCATTCGCAAATTGATGGATAATTCGAGAGAGAGTTGGTTAGATTTAGAAAGAAGATGTACTGGTGGTCAGGTATAAAACGTGATATTTCTGAGTTTGTATCCAGATGTCTGATATGTCAACAGGTCAAAGCAGAACATCAAGTACCTTCGGGATTACTCCAGCCAATTACTATACCGGAATGGATATGGGAAAGAATCACTATGGATTTGGTATCGGGGTTACCATTATCTCTGAGAAGAAAAAAAAAAAGATGTTATTTGGGTGATTGTTGACTGATTGGTAAAATCAGCGCACTTTATTCCGGTACGTACGGATTATTCTTTAGATAAACTGGTTAAACTGTATATATCTGAGATTGTCAGAATACACAGAGTGTCTGTCTCCATAATATTGGATATTCCCGATTTACGTCTTGTTTTTGGGATAAATTAAAAGAAGCTTTGGGTATTTGATTGTATTTGAAGATCGCATTTCATCCTCGACAGATGGCCAATCCGAGCGCTTAACTCGTGTATTGGAAGATATGCTCCGATGTTGTATACTAGAGTTCAAGGTAATTGGGAGAGGTATCTACTTTTGATTGAATTTGCTTACAATAATAGTTATCCGTCCAATATTAAAATGGCTCGTATGAAGCTTTGCATGATAGAAAATGTAGAACATCGTTATATTGGACAGAGCTCAAATGGAAAGAAGATACATGGGGTTGATTTGATCCGGGAAGCAGAAGAAAAAGTAAAGGTGATTGGAATAGATTAACAATGAAGATTCGACAACGTAAATCAATTGTGGATTTAAAATGTCGGGATATTAAATATTCATTTGTCGATAAGGTATTTATCAAGGTGTTTATTTGAAAGAAACTATAAGAATTCAGTGTTTCATCTCTTTTTAAGTAAATTTCGAGGACTGAAATTTCAAAAGGGGGAGAATTGTAACGACCTCAAAAGTATGGATATCGAAAAATGAGTTATCGGGTCTCTATTTTTAGTAAACGGACTCATAAAATATTTATTAAAAATATTTACAAAGTTAGTTGTGTGTTTAATAAGGTTTTATTTAGGTGAATTTGATTTAATTAGAAGTATTTGAGAAAAAGGATTAAATTGAAAAAGGTGCAAAAGTTGAATTATAGATTAAAAGAAATTATGAAGGACCAAAATGGCAATTATGCCATTTTGTAAAGTTGAGGCGGTGTATTGTGTAAAAATCTGAGATTTTTACTATTTTATTATATTATTATATTATTATATTATTATATATAAAAAAAAAAAAAAAAGAAAGAAGAGAAACATAACAGAAAAGAAACAGAGAACAAGACGAAAGCAGGGGAAAGAAAGAAAGAAAGAAAGAAAAAGGAGAAATTGATGATTTAAAGCTTGGATGTTTAATAGGTAAGCTAATTTAGTCCTTTTCTTTTAATTTTGATGCTTTATAAGTTTTAGAACAAAGTTTTGATGAATTTAAGTTGAAGTTTTTGAAGTTTTAGAGTTTTTGAATATAGCATATGATGAATAAAATGATGAATTAGTGGTTTAATTGAAAGAATTTGAAGTTAGAATTGGGTAAAGGATTTAATTGTACAATAAGCTATAAGAAAACTGTTTTGGACAGCAGCAGTAGAGTAACTTTGAAAAATCACCAAAAATCTTAGAAGTGGAATTAGAAGTTGAATGAGATATGAAATTAAAGCTTATTGAGTCTATTTCCATATGAAAGAAACAGGGAAAGCAAAGGAATTCTGTAATTTGAGATATTTATATTTTTGTAAGACTGGTTTAGAGGAATTTCGGGATCCCCTGTTCTGACTTTGGAAAATCATAAAAAATTTGAGAAAAATAATTAGGGGCTTAAGTTTATATGTTTAGAATCCTGAATAAGTCTATTTTCAAATGAAATAAATAAGAAGGTCATATGAATTCTGTAATGAAGAGTAATTTGATCTGTAATGAAGAGAGGTCAGAACAGTCAAACAGTAAAACAGGGGAAACTTTAAGAATAATCTGGTATTGATTGGCCATACCAAAAATTCTGGAAAAATTACAGTAAAAAGATATATGAGTCTAGTTTTAAGGAAAATTAACGGTTCTTCATTTGGAGTTTTGTAGCTCGAGAAATAAATAATTTAGTGACTATGACACAAAAGGACAGCTTTGAATAAGTTTATGAGTAAATGATTAAATTGAAATGTGAGCAATAGTAAGAAAGCATGAATTTATCATAAAATACATGTTTATTTTATTAAATATTACAGGAAATTATTTGATTATTTTTAACATATAAATGTTATATGTTTATATGAAATTGAAGAAAAAGAAAAGGAAGGAGAGGACCGAATCAAGGAAAAGGAAAAGAGAAGGTTAAGGAGTGAAGGAAGAAGAATTTATATCACCTCAATCTTTTATTGTAAGTACTACAAGAATTTTAAATTATTGTTATTTATCCTTTTTGAAATATTTATGTGAATTATTTAAATACATGAGATTCAGCTTTAATGCCCAAGTAGACGAAATTAGAACTACTGGGATATTAGTGGCATGCCATTAAGGAACTTTAGCGCGCTCTCGATATTAGCGTTGGTGCTCTCGATATTAGCACGTTGGTGCTCTCGATATTAGCACATTGGTGCTTCGATATTAGCACGTTGGTGCTCTTCGATTATTAGCACGTCGATTGCTCTCGATTATTAGCACATTGGTGCTCTGCTCATTTGTGCATCATAATGCACCTCTCAGATATGTTCCGTATATCCGGTGTGTTCTAGGAAGTCTACTTTGGGCTAAGAATTGAAACGAGGACAAAGTGAATTACTGATGTGTTAAGGTAAGATTTATACCTTACAAAAGATAAGTTAAATTTTATTAAAGCAAGGCATACATGAAGAAACTTATATGTGAAAAGATATGCAATAATTGATTGAGTTAAAATATTCTGTTATGATTGCTTATTTAATTATTTTTGTAGTGCTTACTAAGCCTTCATCGCTTAACGCGCTTATTTTAACGCGTGAGGTACAAAGTAGACAAAAAAAGAAGTCCAACTAAAAGATCGCTTCATCTCATCACATCCTCAAGGGCTTCAAAGGTAGTTACTATATTTTGTATTAAAATGGCATGTACATATATGTAGTTCAAAGGTGTCCCCATGTGATAGGGACTAAATTGTAGATTCTTGAAATTTTATCTATTTTCAGTTATTTGAAGTATTTTAGTATATATGGAATGAATTAATAAACAATAAATATGGTAGCAAAAATGGTTGGTAAGTTAAAATATTATATTCAAATGTTGTAATTAGACAGTATCTGGCCATAATTGTTTTGGCACCAAATGTAATAGTCCTATACCGGGTCTACATGATTGAACCGGGTATAGGGGTATTACAGGTAATGCCTCGTACTCGGTCCCGGCATAGGATACGGGTAAGGGGTGTTACAGATGTCTCCCAAGGACACAATTGACATGAGCAGAAGTATCACATGTAGCACAATGATAAAACCAAAGATTTGGATCTCAACGTTCTTCACAAATATCGCAAAAATGGCTTTCTGAATAACTGTTACCATCATAAGTGAGTAAAAGAAGATGTTCATCACTTTTGTGTTGGGATGTAATAGGCAACGAAAACCATATATGATCTAGAGAAAAATCGCAATCCTTGCAACGCAACAACACTTCGATATCATCATCACCACAAGCAACACATCGCCCTGTATATTCGGTGTCGAGAAAAACAGGGTGTTTATGTCCTACATATGTGCAAGGACCAGGTGTAAGAGCAATTATACATCGAAGGCAGGTACGTTTCTCACATTCTTCACATTTATAGGCAAAAGCATTAGACCAGTAACCACATGATACACACCGAAATTTTTTGTTTGAAGTAAGGACTAGTGACGATTGGCAAGGATGATGCCAAACCTGCTTTTCCTTTGGTAACTCGACACAAACTTTATGGAGAAAGAAATCACACTGTGTACAGTAGTAAAATGAATCCGAGATCGGTAACAAGCACCCATCACAACATTTATTATCATACTCACCTACTCTGTCACTTAACGTTAAGTGGTGAATATGCATGATATGTTCTATTACAGTGGCTTCTCCAGCATCATTCCGTTGAAGAACCTTGGTTATGGAGCTAACATCAGCAGATTCCTCATCTTCATTTTCTACTATTTCATATGAATCTTTCTTCTTCATTGCACACTTCACATGGCATATAACATCGCACTCTGAACAATAGTAACTACCATGGTCTGTACTGACTTCATCATTGCACCTTATGTAATTCAAAACTCTAAAATCTTCTATGTGAAGGAAATATTTGTGAAAAAGGCGATGATCATGCCACTTGCTTTTGATGATGCGTGGCACTGAAGTGCAGTTTTTATGGACCATAATTTTGCATGTACAACATATGTTGGAAGCATATCTTCCTTCCACACCACATGCATCACAAATGAATGATGATCTCCTTGTAAACAAACTGAAAGAATGTTCATGGCTTTTATCTTCAGCACCAAGAGCTAAAGATGCTGATACACATTCAATGTGGACAGCAAACTTACAAGGTGAACAACCATAAACAAATCCTGTTAGCCTTGTTACTCCGCATATCTTGCAAGAGAGTCGTTCACTATTGAATTGTAGAACAAGAGGATGCTTGCGATGGCAGCCATGATTCAGTTTGAAAGGGAGGTCAGTGCATTTCTCATGTAAATTAAATCCACAGTCGGGAGAAAAGTGTGTATACTTTGCTAATGGTTCCCAACATCCAAAGCACTTAGCAGCATCTTTGAGTTTTTCATCACCATTTTCAGTGGAAATCAATGGATGTTGAAGGGCAACATGCTCAAGCTCTTTCAAATTATTCTCAGCAACATTAAATGTAAACAGAGCACATTTAATATGAAAGTCCAATTTGGAAGAGCAGTGATAAATGAATTTCTCACATGTTTTACAACAGAAATTGCAACGACAATGTCCGTAAGAAGATGGTGGCTCTTGCAGCAGAAGAAGAGGATGATGAGGATGAAAAGGATGATTAAGCTCCAAAGGTGCGCCGGCACATACCTTGTGAAGATTAAACCCACAGTGCTCCGCACAGCAAAAACATGGAGCAGAGATCTTCTCCCCACACCTGGAGCAGTCAGTTACACTGCTTTGATTGTGGATCAGCTGGTCTTGATTGAAGATAAGAAGCAGGGGATGTTGGTGGCCATAATTGTTAGACTCCTCCATTTCTCCTTCCGCAAGCAATATAAAGAAAGGAAAAGGTTGATTTTGGGAGCAAAGATTGAATGGGAAAACAAGAATACAAGTGAAGAAAGATAAAGATTGAGGAAGTGGGAGAGGCAGAGGGTCGGTTATAGTAAACAATAGAGGTGAAGTGAATGAGGTAGTCAATGCTTTTATCTTATCTTATGGTTGTAGAGCTCTGCCTGCTTCACATTTGCTTTTGAGGATTTGATATTTATGACTAAATTTATGAGCCATATGATATCTTATGGTTCTTAGTTGTTTTGATTGACTTAATTTAGTTGGGATTGACTGGTTTTGGTTTGGACCATTAAATTTTGTATTTATATTTACATATATATATATATATAACAAATCCTTTAGGCCCAATTTTAATTTATAGATATACTGAATAAATATTTTCTGTTAATAATATTAATATTACAATTTTTTTAAAAGTTGCAAAATTGCAAATGAAGTTCCTACCTTTTTACAATGTTTACATATGGATCCTTAGTGTGTTCTAAATTTAATTTGATCCATGATTTCTCTTCATCAAAGGGGATTCTATTGATGTATATTAATAATGGGATGTCCTTTCTTCATAAATGCTCCTGAGTTTGAGTAATGAATAATTTCTAAGACCACAACCAACATGAGCAGAAGTATCGCATGTTGCATAATGATAAAACCAATGATTTAAATCTCGACTTCACAAATATCACAATGACAATTTTTTGAATAATTGCAACCCTTGCAAGTGAATGCCACTTCTAGATCCTCACCACAAACACTACATTGCCCGTCAAAATCACAATAAAAAAGTAGGGGATGTACATGTTAGAGCATCAAGAGGAAGAGTTGCACATAGAAGGCAAATGTGCTTTCAAACATTCTTTACTTTTAAATTTGAAATTAAAAATGCATAAAAAAAGACCTCAAAATTTTTCAAAATAGAATGAAGCCAATGCTCTTATTAAAAATTAGAAAAAAATAAATAATATTTTTATAAAAATTATTAAATTTTAATAAAAATAAAATTTATTAAAAATTAGAAATATTTTTATAAAAATCATGAAAAAATAAAATTTTATGAAAATCATAAAAAATCAACTACCCATAGTTTTTTTTTCCAATTAAGGTCATCACATGCTACAACAAAGTGTGACATGTGGCGAAAAATAATAAAAAAATAAAAATCAATAAAATGCTTCTTTTGGTACGATAATTTTTATATATTTTTTTGCGAAATTTATATTTCTTTACATTTTGTATAATTTTCTTACGACTTTATAATGTTTTATATATTTTTACTATGTTTATATATTTTTTTAATTTTTAATATTTAAATTTTTATTAAAATTTAATAATATTTATAGTTTTTATTGATTCTAATTTTTTCTAATTTTCTTTTCTAATTTTTAACAAAAGCATGGACTTAATTTTTTTTTTTTTTGAAAAAGCTTGAGAGTCTTTTTGATACATTTTGAAACTTCAAGTACCCAATTGAGTGCACAAAAAAATGTAGGGGCTTAATTGCTTTTTTTGCAAAGGTTTTGAGTGCTTATTTTAAAAGTTCAAGTATTCAAGTGAATGAAAAAAAAAAAAGAAAGAAAGAAAGAAAGAAAGCAGGGTCTTAATTGTAATTTTTGAAAAAAATTGATGAACTAAAATTAAAAAGATGGATGAGTGTTGAATATGGAAAACTTTGATTGTAAAAGTATCAAGGTATTTTAAATAAGATTATGAGTATTTTTCTGGCTTTAGTTACATATTACCCATAATTATATCCATTTTTTATTCTTTAAATTTATATTTAAGTCCAATAATTTTTGTCAAGAAAACTCAAATTCTAAAAAAATAAGCAATGGTTAAGGTTAAATTGACTGATTTTAGTATAAAATAGTGATTGTAATTAGTGTTAGTGTTATGCATTAGGGATTGGGGATTGGGTTTTGAGCTGAGTACCATGTGCCACTGCCATGTTTTTTTTTTTTTTTGTTAATAATACATTAAATTGTTTTAATTTTACTTATTGACTAGAAAATTTTATAATTTATATAAATATGAAAAAGAATGTTATAGTTTTATTTAATTAAAGATGCTAAATTATAAATTTAGCATGTAATTTATGTTTTAATTTATTATTGCATAATCAAAATGTTGTCTACCATTACTATTTACCTTTTAATTTCCAGCTTAAATTCTTGGCACAATAAAATGATATTTTGGTGGCAATTCCAATGTTGGGTTTCACGCAAAAGCTAAACAGATTCCTTTATCAAAAATAAAGATCTTTCCAAAGAATTTACTTCACAAGGCATGCATGCGTAAATTTAAAGAAAATAACACACAGAAGTCAGGATACTATAGTTTAAATAATCAAATGTTCGCACAAATTCCAAGTCAAAACATGCTTCCTTTACAATACGAAACCCTAGTCTGCATAATAATTACAATCAGCATTACAAGTGACCATACTCTGTGTTCTCCGCAAAAGAAAAGTGGTAGTTTTGGACTATAGTCAACTAAACGACACCTTAGTCCGAAGAATTTTAAGGACGTATAGCATGGACAATGAAGAAGCATTCAGCATGGACAATGAAGTTACATCCAGTACATTCCAAAGCCAAATCTAAACAGGGCTTGCCACAAACGCTGCAGTTCGAATAGTAATAAATCTTCTTAACAACAGTGAGGGGGTGCTGATGCATGTTCTTAACAACAGGGAGAGGGAGCTCATGCATGTCCTTAGGTTCTTCAATGATACTCCCGAGTTTGAGGAACCGATATTTACCAAGAACACAATTGACATGAGCAGAAGTATCACATGTTGCACAATGATAAAACCAAAGATTTGGATCTCGACGTTCTTCACAAATATCACTAAAATGATTTTCTAAATAACTGTTATCATCATGATAAGTGAGTGAAAGAAGATGTTCATCACTTTTGTGCTGGGATGTAATAGGCAATGAAAAACATCCATAACCTAGAGAAAAATCGCAATTCTTACAACGCCGCAACCATTTGATACGATTCTTACCACAAGCAACACATCCCCCTCTATTTTCAGGGTCGAGAAAAACAGGGTGTTTATGTCCTACATATGTGCAAGGACCAGGTGTAAGAGCAATTATACATCGAAGGCATCTACTTGTCTTACATTCTTCACATTTATAGGCAAAAGCTTTAGACCAGTAATGACATACTACACACCGAAATAATATGTTTGAAATAAGGACTAATGGTGATTGGCAAGGATGATGCCAAACCTGCTTTACCTTTGGTAACTCGACACAAACTTTATGGAGAAAGAAATCACACTGTGTACAGTAGTAAAATGAATCCGAGATCGGTAACAAGCACCCGTCACAACATTTATTATCATACTCACCTACTCTGTCACTTAACGTTAAGTGGTGAATATGCATGATATGTTCTATTACAGTGGCTTCTCCAGCATCATTCCGTTGAAGAACCTTGGTTATGGATCTAACATCAGCAAATTCCTCATCTTCATTTTCTACTATTTCATATGAATCTTTGTCCTTCAGTGCACACTTCACATGGAATATAACATCGCACTCTGAACAATAGTAACTACCATGGTCTGTACTGACTTCATCATTGCACATTATGCAATTCAAAACTCTAAAATCTTCTATGTGAAGGAAATATTTGTGAAAAAGGCGATGATCATGCCACTTGCTTTTGATGATGCGTGGCACTGAAGTGCACTTTTTATGGACCATAATGTTGCATGTACAACATATGTAGGAAGCATAACTTCCTTCAATACCACATGCATCACAAATGAATGATGATCCTCTTGGAAAAAAAGTGAAAGAATGTTCATGGCTTTTATCTTCAACACCAAGATCTAAAGATGCTGATACACATTCAATGTGAACAGCCAACTTACAAGGTGAACAACCATAAACAAATCCTCTAACATTTTCATCGGTTTCTTCGCATATATTGCAAGAGAACTGTTGGATACTAAATTGTAGAACAAGAGGATGGTTGCGATGGCACCCATGATTCAGTTTGAAAGGAAGCTTAGCGCATTTTTCATGTAAATTAAATCCACAGTCAGGAGAAAAGTGTGTATACTTTGCTAATGGTTCCCAACATCCAAAGCACTCAGCAGCATCTTTGAGTTTTTCATCACCATTTTCAGTAGAAATCAATGGATTTTGAAGGGCAACATGCTCAAGCTCTTTCAAAGTATTTTCAGCAATATTAAATGTAAACAAAGCACATTTAATATGTAAGTCCAATTCACAACAAGAGCAGTGATAAATGAATTTCTCACATGTTTTATCACAGAAATTGCACATACACCTTGTGTAATAAGATGGTGGCTCTTGCAGAAGAAGAGGATGATCGTGATGAAAAGGATGATTAAGCTCCAAAGGTGCGTCGGCACATACCTTGTGAAGATAAAACCCACAGTGCTCCGCACAGCAAAAACATGGAGCAGAGACCTTCTCCCCACACCTGGAGCAGTCAGTTACACTGCTTTGATTGTGGATCAGCTGGTCTTGATTGAAGATAAGAAGCAGGGGATGTTGTTGGCCATAATTGTTAGACTCCTCCATTTCTCCTTCCCCAAGCAATATAAAGAAAGGAAAAGGTTGATTTTGGGAGCAAAGATTGAATGGGAAAACAAGAATACAAGTGAAGAAAGATAAAGATTGAGGAAGTGGCAGGGGCAGAGGGTCGGTTAGAGTAAGCAATAGAGGTGAAGTGAATGAGGCAGTGAATGCTTTTATCGTACCTTATGGTTGTAGAGCTCTGCCTGCTTCACATTTGCTTTTGAGGTTGGGTTGATTTGATATTTATGACTAAATTTATGAGCGATATGATATCTTATGGTTTGGGCTAGGGTTGTAATTGGGTCCAGTTTGGGTTTCTGATTTGGATTTTGTATCTGGACTTTATTTGGATTTTATTTGGGTTTTTAATTTGGTTTGTTTAATTAGGCCTTGGGCAAAATTTGGGCCTTACAAAGCTCTTTCAAATAATTTTCAGTAATATTAAATATGAATAGAGTAAATGAAAGTCCAATTCGCAAGAGCAGTGATAAACAAACTTGCCACCAATTTGACGGTAAAAAGTGCAAATGTACTGTCCGGAGGAATAAGGTGCATTTTGCATAAGAAGAAGAGGATGGTTGAGATGAAAAGGGTGATTAAGCATCAAAGGTGCCTCAGCACATACCTTGTGAAGGTAAAACCCGCAATCCTCGACAGCTAAAACATGGAGTTGACACTTTCTCTCCACACCTTGAGCAGTCAACTACAATCAGCAGCTGATCTTCATTCAAAAGAAGAAGCAGGGGATGTTGATGACCATAATTCAGTGACTCCTCCATTTCTCCTTCCTCTTTGGTTTTTTCAGTGACTCCTCCATCTCCTTCCATAATTCAAACTCTTTCAATTTCTTTTCAACAAGATTATACGTAAATAAATCACCAGCTTTTTTTGGCAACTAATCTATTAATTTAAGTTTTCACTAAGAATGAGATCAAAATAATTCCTAGTAGCACTTCTTTTTTCAAATAATTAAGCCATAAGAGAAACAATTAAAGCATAAATCGTATATTTATGATGATGATCAACTGCAATGCTGTGACATTTTATTCAAATTAAAGAATAAAAAACAACAATAAATAATCAAAACTACACAGGTTTCAATCCAATTGGCTAAATTACATTATTTCATCGAAAAGCGAATTAAAAATCTCTACCTCTCAAGAATCCATACTCAGAGCTATACGGGTTCATACATTTTCAGTGAACAAGATAATTGCACTCTGGTTCTGCACATTCCAGAGCGAGCTCTTCATAGGGTTCTTCACATACACAGCATTCAGGAAAGTAATTTATCTTCTTCACAAATGTGAGAGGGTGCAGATGACCCCTTTCTTTGCAGATACTCCCGATTTTGATAAATAATGCATTTCACATGGGCAAATGTGTCGCAAGTTGTGCAATGATGTTTTGAATAATCATTAATCTTGTGATAAGTGAGTGTAAGTGTCATGGGGCTAGATCTTTTGACTCATGATTCAGGCGGTCTTAGGCGATCCGTTTGCTTCAAACTAGCCTAAGTGAGGATTCCTTTAAACAATGCACACAAAGTGTTTTTTGGGAGGCTCTCTATTTATAGTTGAGCTCCCCCAAAATCGGCCGTTAAGATCAAATTGCATTGACGGACGAGATTAACCTATCTCAGGAGATTTACAAGATTACATCATATCATATCAAATCTACAAGATATCATTCCCATATTTACTAAAAATAGCCTATGTTGCCATATTTTCTTTATCGGGCCAACCAAGCTTCAATCTGACAAGCTTCTCCAACAGTTCTTGAAATCGGGCCAATTCTCGTGGGCTAAATAATCCCATTTAATCGATCGACATTCATGAGGCACATCCTGTGCCATGTTCACGGGCTTTACACTTTGGCCCGTGTCACAAGAAGATAATTATCGCAAAATCACAATAAAAAAAGTAGGGGATGTACATGTTAGAGCATCAAGAGGAAGAGTTGCACATAGAAGGCAAATGTGCTTTCAACATTCTTTACATTTAAATTTGAAATTAAAGATTAAAGGCTAAGGGTGTAAAAAGTCTTTAAACTTTTTTATAAAAAGTAATTAAGTCTATTTCTTTTTTTTTCTTACGTAATTGAGCACTTGAACTTTCAAAATGCATAAAAAAAGCCATCAAACTTCTTAAAAAAAAGAAGCAATTAAACCCCTACTTTTTTTTTCACTTAATTGGGTACTTGAACTTTCAAAATGCATCAGAAAGACCCTCAAAATTTTTCAAAATAGCAATTAGGCCACTGCTCTTATTAAAAATTAGAAAAAAATTATAATTTTTTATAAAAATTATTAAATTTTAATAAAAATAAAAAATAAGTTTATTAAAAATTAGAAATATTTTTATAAAAATCATAAAAAAATAAAATTTTATAAAATTCATAAAAAATCAAAGACCCATAGTTTTTTTTTTTAATTAAAGTCATCACATGTTGCAACACTGCATGACATGTGGCGAAAAATGACAAAAAAATATAAATTAATAAAATGCTTCTTTTGGTACGATAATTTTTATATATTTTTTTGTGAAATTTATATTTCTTTACATTTTGTATAATTTTCTCAAGACTATAAAATTTTATGATCTTTATAAAATTTTATATATTTTTACTATGTTTATATATATTTTTTTCTAATTTTTAATATTTGAATTTTTTTTATAATTTAATAATATTTATAGCTTTTATTGATTCTAATTTTTCTAATCTGTTTCTAATTTTTAATATTTGAATTTTTTATTAAAATTTAATAATATTTATAGCTTTTATTGATTCTAATTTTTTCAAATTTTTTTTCTAGTTTTTAATAAAAGCATGAGCTTAATTTTTATTTTTTATTTTTGGAAAAAGCTTGAGAGTTTTTTTCATACATTTTGAAAGTTCAAGTACCAAATTGAGTGCACAAAAAATGTAGGGGCTTAATTGCTTTTTTTGCAAAGATTTGACTGCTCATTTTAAAAGTTCAAGTATTCAAGTGAGTGAGAAAAAATAAGAAAAAAATAAAGCAGGGTCTTAATTGTATTTTTTGAAAAAAATTGATGACCTAAAATTAAAAAGATGGATGAGTGTTGAGTATGGAAAACTTTGATTGTAAAAGTATCAAGGTATTTTAAATAAGATTATGAGTATTTTTGTGGCTTTAGTTACATATTACCCATAATTATATCCATTTTTTATTCTTTAAATTTATATTTAAGTCGAATAATTTTTTTTAAGAAAACTCAAATTGTAAAAAAATAAGCAATGGTTAAGGTTAAATTGACTGATTTTAGTATAAAATAGTGATTGTAATTAGTGTTAGTGTTATGCATTAGGGATTGGGTATTGGGTTGTGAGCTGAGTACCATGTGCCACTGCCATGTCTTTTTTTCTAAAATAATACATTAAATTGTTTTAATTTTACTTATTCAATAGAAAAAATTTATAATTTATATAAATATGAAAAAGAATGTTATAGTTTTATTTAATTAAAGATGCTAAATTATAATCTTAGCATGTAATTTATGTTTTAATTTATTATTGCAGAATCAAAATGTTGTCTACCATTACTATATACCTTTTAATTTCCAGCTTAAATTGTTCGCACATGTAAATGAGATTTGGTGGCAACTCCACTGTTGGGTTTCACACAAAAGCTAAACAGATTCCCTTATCAAAATAAGTAACTTTCCACAACATCTACTTCACAAGCCATGCATGCATACATTTAAAGAAAACAACACACAGAAATCAGGAAACTATAGTTTGAATAATCCAATGTTCGCACAAATTCCAAGTCAAAACATGCTTCCCTTACAATACGAAACCCTAGTCTGCATAATAATTACAATCAGCATTACAAGTGACCATACTCTCTGCTCTCCGCAAAAGAAAAGTGGTAGTTTTTGGACTATAGTCACCTAAACGACACCTTAGTCCTCCGAATTTTAAGACTCTTAGCATGGACAATGAAGTAGCATCCAGCATGGACAATGAAGTTGCATACAGTACATTCCAAAGCCAAATCTAAACAGGGCTTACCACAAAAACTGCAGTTTGGATAGTAATAAATCTTCTTAACAACAGTGAGAGGGTGCTTATGCATGTCCTTCGTAACAACAGTGAGAGGGTGCTCATGCATGTCCTTAGGTTCTTTAATGATACTCCCGAGTTTGAGGAACCGATATTTACCAAGAACACAACTGACATGAGCAGAAGTATCACATGTTGCACAATGATAAAACCAAAGATTTGGATCTCGACGTTCTTCACAAATATCGCAAAAATGGCTTTCTGAATAACTGTTATCATCATGATAAGTAAGTGAAAGAGGATGTTTATCACTTTTGTGTTGAGATGTAATAGGCAACGAAAAACATTTATGATCTAGAGAAAAATCGCAATTCTTACAACGCAACAACCCATTGAAATCACGACCACAAGCAATACATGTCCCTACAGATTCGAAGGAGGGAGAAACAGGGTGTTCATGTCCTACATTTCTGTGAGCACCAGGGGTAAGAGCAATTATACATGGAAGGCATATACGTATCTTACATTCTTCACATTTATAGGCAAAAGCATTAGACAAGTAACCACATGCTTCACACCAAAATACTTCGTTTGAAGTAAGGACTAGTTGTGGTTGGCAATGATGATATTGTACATGCTTTACCTTTGGTAACTCGACACAAACTTTATGGAGAAAGAAATCACACTGTGTACAGTAGTAAAATGAAGCCGAGATCGGTAACAAGCACCCGTCACAACATTTATTATCATACTCACCTACTCTGTCACTTAATGTTAAGTGGTGAATATGCATGATATGTTCTATTACAGTGGCTTCTCCAGCATCATTCCATTCAAGAACCTTGGTTATGGAGCTAACATCAGCAGATTCCTCATCTTCATTTTCTACTATTTCATATGAATCTTTATCCTTCAGTGCACACTTCACATGGAATATAACATCGCACTCTGAACAATAGTAACTACCATGGTCTGTACGGACTTCATCATTGCACCTTATGCAATTCAAAACTCTAAAATCTTCTATGTGAAGGAAATATTTGTGAAAAAAGCGATGATCATGCCACTTGCTTTTGATGATGCGTGGCACTGAAGTGCACTTTTTATGGACCATAACGTTGCATGTACAACATATGTAGGAAGCATAACTTCCTTCAATACCACATGCATCACAAATGAATAATGATCCTCTTGGAAGAAAAATGAAAGAATGTTCATGGCTTTTATCTTCTACACCAAGATCTAAAGATGCTGATACACATTCAATGTGAACAACAAACTTACAAGATGAACAACCATAAACAAATCCTCCAAAATTTTTATCAGTTTCTTCGCATATCTTGCAAGAGAACTGTTGGATACTAAATTGTAGAAAAAGAGGATGGTTGCGATGGCACCCATGATTCAGTTTGAAACGAAGCTTAGCGCATTTTTCATGTAAATTAAATCCACAGTCAGGAGAAAAGTGTGTATACTTTGCTAATGGTTCCCAACAGCCAAAGCACTTAGCAGCATCTTTGAGTTTTTCATCACTATTTTCAGTAGAAATCAAAGGATGTTGAAGGGCAACATGCTCAAGCTCTTTCAAATTATTCACAGCAACATTAAATGTAAACAAAGCACATTTAATATGCAAGTCCAATTCACAACAAGAGCAGTGATAAACAAACTCACTACTCTCTTTATCACAAAAATTACAGGAGTACTTTCCCTCTGGATAAGGTGCATTTTGCATAAGAAGAAGAGGATGATGAGGATGAAAAGGATGATTAAGCTCCAAAGGTGCGTCGGCACATACCTTGTGAAGATAAAACCCACAGTGCTCCGCACAGCAAAAACATGGAGCAGACACCTTCTCCCCGCACCTGGAGCAATCAGTTACATCACTTTGATTGTGGATCAGCTGGTCTTGATTGAAGATAAGAAGCAGGGGATGTTGGTGGCCATAATTGTTAGACTCCTCCATTTCTCCTTCCGCAAGCAATATAAAGAAAGGAAAAGGTTGATTTTGGGAGCAAAGATTGAATGGGAAAACAAGAATACAAGTGAAGAAAGATAAAGATTGAGGAAGTGGCAGGGGCAGAGGGTCGGTTATAGTAAACAATAGAGGTGAAGTGAATGAGGTAGTCAATGCTTTTATCTTATCTTATGGTTGTAGAGCTCTGCCTGATTCACATTTGCTATTGAGGTTGGGTTGATTTGATATTTATGACTAATTTATTAGCGATATGATATCTTATGGTTCTTAGTTATTTTGATTTACTTAATTTAGTTCGGATTGACGGGTTTTGGTTTGAACCATTAAATTTTGTATTTATATTTACATATATATATATATAACAAATCCTTTGGGCCCAATTTTAATTTAAAGATATATTGAATAAATATTCTGTTAATAGTATTAATTTTTAAAAGTTGCAAAATTGCAAATGAAGTTCCTACCTTTTTACAATGTTTACATATGGATCCTTAGTGTGTTCTAAATTTAATTTGATCCATGATTTTCTCTTCATCAAAGGGGATTCTATTGATGTATATTAATAATGGGATGTCCTTTCTAAATTGAGTGAATCCGTGATTTTTATCTTTTTTTATAAAAAAATAATTAAAATTTTCACATTTTATGAAAAAGATTACTTTTCTCCACGTCTTTGAAAAGGATGGCCTAATTCAAGTACCTAATATTAATCATAATTCATGTTTTAATAATAATTAACAGACGTGGACTCCTCCTTTCATGCACCTAACATTTAATCATAATTCATGTTTTTAATAATTATTAAAAGAAGATGCTCCTTCTGTGGACTTACTTTACACCTACTCTGACATTAAGAAAAAGGGAATAACATTTATTATCATGTTCGCCTACTCCGTCCCTTGGGAGATTCGATAAATTACAAGAAGCATTTTACTCATTTTCCCATATGTAAATATGACTTATCTAAACAGTAGTGTTTGGTTTTTCATACTTGTATCCTATCATTGTATGCCCTTTTTTTTTTTCTTGGTGAATGTATCTAGTAGATAGCTTTATTATAGGAATCAGATTAAATTAATTTCTATTATTACATGTGTAGAGCTCAATTATTGCTCGATTCCAAAATAAACCAAAAATAAATATAAACTAAAGGGCCAAAAACTTTTAAAAAAAAGTTTAGAACACTAGAGTTCCTCCCTTTTGCTGCCGCCGCTCCTAGCAGCCACCTAGGCCAGCCTCTGACACCTCCACGCCTTGCACGCCTCTCACGTCACCTACAAAAGAAAACGAAACACAAAAGGCCAAGGCAACAAAACAAAGAAGCAAACGACAAAGAAACAGCAGGAAAACAGAAAAAAAGAATAGCAACCAAAAACAATAAAATTTGTATTTCATTCGGCTATATAAGCCCGAAATTCAGACCCAAAAAAAAAAAAGGGGAGATATAAAAAAAGAAAGATTCAATAGAAAGAAAAAAGGTTGCACTTTGCTTCATTTATCTGTTTTTTTATCTGCTTTATTTTATTTTATGTTTTTTTTAAAAAAGGAGACAAAAACATAAAGGTGTTGAAATCACCTGGTGTGCGCTTCGTGCCCCGTCGGAGGCCCCCTCCGTCTGCAAAAGTCGACGAGTCCTTCGGGACTCTATTAGAACTTCAAAAAAAAGAGGGTGCGAAGAAGTCAAAACTAAATACTGCAGTTTAAAGGCTTTTTGGGGGCGTTAGGCTTTAAGGTCTGTCCTAGGTCTAAAAAACGAAAGAAATCGACCGGAAAAAGAGTTCTTTCAAGACCTCCGGCGGTCACAAACGGTGGCCGACCCACGACGGCGCGAAAGAGGGTTTAAAACCCTAGCAGAGGAAAAGAAGAAAAAGGTGGGGGGGTTCTCTGTTTTTGTTTAGAAAAGGGAACTTCTAAGCTTTAAAAAATAATAATAAATACAATAAGGTTATATTAATTTTTAAAGTGGTGTAATTAAAGGGGGTAAAAGCCTGCGCATTGACGATTTGTAAGCTGGATATGCGCCTTTTTCACCTTAAATGGGAAAGTTTCGCGGCCAGTCCCTCTCATTTACGCTACCTTTAAGTTAATCCTATTCTATTTCTTTCATTTTTTCCCTAAAGTTTGCGTGCCATTCCAATTTAGTCCGCGCCTGAGTGCTGTTTTTTGGGGTTGGGAACATTTTCACTTTTAGCCCTTGTGCATTCGCGCGCATTGCATTTTGGTCCTTATGTCAGTTTCATTGATTTATTTTATTTATTATTTATCTCTGTTAGTTTAATTTTATTTCAATTAAGTTTTCTTTTTATTTCAATATGTATAATTCATTTTTTAAAAATTTATTTAGTATTCGTCTTTAAAATTTTTTATTTAAATATACACTTGGAATTATTTTAATAATTTTACTTTGTTGATTTTTTTATTTGTTTAAATTCTAAAATTATTGTTTTAAAATTCATTTGTAATTTTTCATGTGTTTTTAAATTGTTTTGTATCATATCCTCCTTTCCATATTGTTTTGAATATTATGTGTGTTTTTTATTTTCATATTATTTCATATATTATTATCTCATATTGTCAATTAGTATTTGGCGTCGCTATCTTAATTTTATTTATCTATGTTGAAAGCTTGTTATAGTTTTTTATTTTGGTTTGTTTCTTCAGTTATATTTTTTGTTTTCATTATTTTGATTACTAATGTTTGGATGTGAGCTTATTGTTACTTTCTACATGTTAATTTGTTTTTTTTATACTATTTTCATTCATTAATAGAGTTCGCTATCCATGTATATTGTCCCATGTCTATAATTTCACCTTTCATTCGCAAGTTTCGCATTGTAATTTTCAACTTATTGATCCAAAATTAATTATTCCATTTTATTTCAAGTCAAATTAATGTATTTTAATCCGACTTTCTAAAACAAAGGCGATGTTGACTGTTTGGAAATTTGGGAAATCGTACCCTAACGTGATGGGTTTCGATTTTCTGTTTGTCCAAATAATTAAATATCCCTTTAAAATTTCGCCTGCGTTTTCTAAATTTCAAAATAAGGCAAGGTTCCATGCTTGGAAATCCGAGAAATCGTGCCCTAACGTGCTGGGTTACATTTTTCGTTTGGCCAAATAATTGAATATCTTTTTGGTATTTTCAATGCATGAGTTTTGGGGATCATGAGATGATCTTGGGTTTGAGGATTTAAATTATCGTATCCTAATGTGCTGGATGTGATATCTTATTCCTTCAAAGCAAGAGAATCTTAATATCCAATTCAAGTATATTCAAATATTCTTAAAAGAGATTGTATTTTAAAATTTTTTCAAATTTTCGACATTAGGGCATTAATTAAATAATTTGGTACCAATTTTGGGCGTACGAGGGTGCTAATCCTTTTTCGTACGTAACCGACTCTCGAACCTGTTTTTCTATTTCGTAGACCAAAATTATTTTTTTACAAGGTGATCCAATCACACCTAAACAAAAAATGTTGGTGGCGACTCCATATTTCATTTTAAAGTCGACCCTGTTTTCCAAACACAAAAAATAGTTTCGACAACATGCATCAATTTAATCTCTATACTATTAAAAAAAATCAATTAAGGCCAAATTTCAAAATAGTTGACATTTACTATTTAAAAAATGTCATTTATTGTTTAATAGAGTTATATTTTGAAGGTTTTTTTTAATGATTTTGTATATAAAATATTTTCATGATAGTTTTTAAACCATAAATGTTAATTCTTCTCCACTTCAGCCTTGTTTAAGTATTTTTTATAGTACATAGGTTAAATTTATCCATTTAATAGTAAAGAAACTATTTAATCCAATTGGATTTTAACGATTTTGTAATTAAATGTTGTTGGTCTAAAGTCTTATAGCATTTGTAATTAATTGCATTAAGCTCAGATCTCTTGTTGTTTCTAACAGTTTTTGTAATAAAATTATAAAATGTAAAACCGTACAATATGATTGAATGCACACAAACGTGAAACATTATTGTTGAAAGAGTCATGTCCTTAT